>OX104028.1:14748598-16050292 GCA_944470205.2 Schistosoma margrebowiei | reverse complement strand
GGGAGGCGGTGAGCGTCGTTTGATGATGATGATGATGATGATGATGATGATGATGATGATGATGATGATGATGATGATGATGATGATGATGATGATGATGATGATGATGATGATGATGATGATGATGATGATGATGATGATGATGATGATGATGATGATGATGATGATGATGATGATGATGATGATGATGATGATGATGATGATGATGATGATGATGATGATGATGATGATGATGATGATGATGATGATGATGATGATGATGATGATGATGATGATGATGATGATGATGATGATGATGATGATGATGATGATGATGATGATGATGATGATGATGATGATGATGATGATGATGATGATGATGATGATGATGATGATGATGATGATGATGATGATGATGATGATGATGATGATGATGATGATGATGATGATGATGATGATGATGATGATGATGATGATGATGATGATGATGATGATGATGATGATGATGATGATGATGATGATGATGATGATGATGATGATGATGATGATGATGATGATGATGATGATGATGATGATGATGATGATGATGATGATGATGATGATGATGATGATGATGATGATGATGATGATGATGATGATGATGATGATGATGATGATGATGATGATGATGATGATGATGATGATGATGATGATGATGATGATGATGATGATGATGATGATGATGATGATGATGATGATGATGATGATGATGATGATGATGATGATGATGATGATGATGATGATGATGATGATGATGATGATGATGATGATGATGATGATGATGATGATGATGATGATGATGATGATGATGATGATGATGATGATGATGATGATGATGATGATGATGATGATGATGATGATGATGATGATGATGATGATGATGATGATGATGATGATGATGATGATGATGATGATGATGATGATGATGATGATGATGATGATGATGATGATGATGATGATGATGATGATGATGATGATGATGATGATGATGATGATGATGATGATGATGATGATGATGATGATGATGATGATGATGATGATGATGATGATGATGATGATGATGATGATGATGATGATGATGATGATGATGATGATGATGATGATGATGATGATGATGATGATGATGATGATGATGATGATGATGATGATGATGATGATGATGATGATGATGATGATGATGATGATGATGATGATGATGATGATGATGATGATGATGATGATGATGATGATGATGATGATGATGATGATGATGATGATGATGATGATGATGATGATGATGATGATGATGATGATGATGATGATGATGATGATGATGATGATGATGATGATGATGATGATGATGATGATGATGATGATGATGATGATGATGATGATGATGATGATGATGATGATGATGATGATGATGATGATGATGATGATGATGATGATGATGATGATGATGATGTGTTACGTATAATTTTGAATGTCCGGTTAATCAATATATTTGAATGAATTAGGCTTGTGAGTTAATCAATAATCTGTTGTGTGCTTATAAAATATTGTGAAATCAATAAATTAATCAACTTAATTAAGAAATAAGATTCATCTCTGAATTCTATATTTGTTTTCTTTATAACATTATTGATAGTATGTTCTAATATATATCTGGACACATATATACATGAATCAGTAATCGTGATTTACAAGTTCTTTCATTTGAACGTCTTTCATTGCTAAATGGATTAGTTGAAGCTAGACATTAACACGATTGGATGCTGGCTCAGTGGTCTAGAGGTTAATCACTCACGTGAGACTGATAGATCCAAGGTTTGAATCTCGCGAGGCGGGCTCATGGATGCGCACTGCTGAGAAGTCCCATACTAAAACAAATCGGCCGTTCAGTACTTACTGGTTTTCCACGGTGATCTAGCTTCAAAGAACTTATGAATTCAACTATTAAGTTGTTAAGTATCTAGTTGAAATGAATCATAAAATTGATTTCAACTCAGATTTTTTTTTACTTTTTGTATAAAAGTTACTTAAGATAATAACTTAGGTATAATGAAACCTTAGATATTACAAACGTTCAACTTTCACCTACTGTATATCTAAATATAGTTTGTACATACTCTAAACTAACCCCAATAATATTGAATTAATATTTATTGTAATGTAATTTAGGTAATTTTTTGATTCATTATCTTTGCTATTTCTTATATTCCATTTGGTCTAATCTGACATTTATAAACTACGCTAATACATTACATAGTTCTAATGAAATTCTTCTTGTTTCATCACCTAAATGTTTATTTAATCTGCACATGATATAAGAATAACAATATACTGTAATAATATAAATAATTACCCCGTACAAATATTAGGCGCCTAGCTACTATTAAAAAAAACAAAAATTAGTAAAAAATAAAATTTTAAAAAATCCTATAAGATACAATGTAGTTCACTTGAAATCTTACCAAAAACTAACTACACATGGAATAGTGTCAGTTATACCTGATGAATTATTTGTCGATATTTGAAGTTTATTTCTTATGTTTTGTTAAAAATATGATTATTCACTTGGTATTGTTTGGCTTGTATCTTCCCATTGAGGTTTAAGACTATAATTGATCAGTATGTTATTGGCATATGTGCATACTGTGTGTATGCTTTGATATTGCCTTAATTCATAAGATTTTTATAAGCAATGATGGATAGTGGCTAGCAATGAAATCCAAGACGAGCGTTTTGTTCTATTTCGGACTCGTCATTTGGATGTGCCTGCATCTCAGAGTTGGCATTTGAAGCGAACAGTAATGAATTTGAGTCCCAGAGTGAACATCAACTCTGAGATGCAGGTAGATTCGTCTGACGAGTTCAAAATAGGACGAAACGCGCGTCAAACTGGATTCCACTGCTAGCCACTATACACCATAGCTTACAAAACATATGATTATTGTTTTAAAAGAATTTATTGTTATAATATGAATATAAAGTTTCCAGTGTTCGCATTTGTAAGTAAGTGCTATCAATGAACAGACAATAGTATTAGTAATGATAATAATAATAATAATATTGATATTTAGTTACAAATGCAATAACGAAAATAATTGATTTGTATTGTAACCATGCAGAATGAATGGATAGAAGTGATATTAAAAATATAAAAAACAGGACAATTATTAAAAGAATTTCAGTGCAAATCATTCCACTGGGATTGGTATATTGTTTCAGATAACATTTCGATCGAAAAATATCAATCGATTAAATTAATTCATGTAAATGAAAGCAAACAATATACTTACACAAATCTCCAATAAAGTACAATATGGAATTGATTGGCTCTAATACTTTCTTGAATACAAGTACCATTCAAAATTTATCTATTTTATACATATTTTTTTTAATATTCACATTAAAGTAAAAGACTTTAGAAGCACAGTTTTGTAACGTTTGTGTTACTTGCCTTCATTACTATACATTCATCAATTAAGCAACTATGGTAAAGTTATTTTGTGCATCCATAAAAAGATTTATTTAATCTACAAGACTAACTATTCTTAGACATGAGAAGGGGTTTTGGGGAGATTTTAGAAATTTCAGTGATTGAACTCATGAGTCAACTGGAGCTAGACTACCATGGAAAACCTGGAAGCACTAGACGGCCGTTTCATCCTAGTATGGGGCTCCTCAGGATTGCGCATCTATGATCCCGCACCCCCGAGATTCGATCCCAAGACCTATCAGTCTTGCGCCAGGCGCTTAGTGAACTAGATCACTGAGCCGGTATCCAACTGTGTTAATGTCTAACGTCAACCAGTCCACGAAGTCGCGCCACCGTACACCATTTCTTCAGTGAGTTGATATTCTTAAACAGTTACATAAAAGTGAATGAGATTCTATTTTCTTTTGTTAACAACTCACAATAATCAGATATTTTATGCATTAATCCTCACAGAAAAACCTCTTCTTACAGCTTGGTATAAAACTTAAAAAAATAATACATCAGTAAGTCAGCTGATAAATTTGTTTGTAAAGCGGAAGTGGTTATAACTACATTTCAGAAGACAAATGTTTACTTCCTGTCTGTTCTATATAAAACCAAACTTTTCTACATATTGAATTTGATTCAATATCTTTTGACTTGTCTACAAAGTAGCATACTAGTAACTTAGATAATGAGTATTTTCATTTAAGAGCTGTATTGTTTCAACAGTATATGTAACATAAACCTGGTAAATAAAAAGTTGATGTCGAAATCAATGTTAATGTTGTTTCCAGATACCTAACAGAGATTTTCCAAAATATAATACTTAAAAGTGCCTAAAACACAGTTAAGATGTATGCTAGTGCCCACTGGCAAACATAGATTTCTTCTGTACTTGGTCCTCAATAAGGAAGTAGTTAAAAATAGTAGTTGTGTTTTCTGCTCTTTTACGCAATTAAAATCATAAAAAGACCTGAGTTAGATAACCACTGAATACCAGGAAACACTGGACAGCTGTTTCGTTCCAATATGAGATCCGCCGGGAATAGACATCCAAAAATTTACAGAGGTTCCAAACCAGTTACTTCAAATCTCGAACTTTGAACCTGTAAGTCATCATCCAGTGGTTTACATGTTTAACTCCAATTAAGTTGCTAAACTGTTCGACCGTCTACGATTGTTGCTTGTGACTAACCGTCTTGGTTCCATTCCCGATGAATTGATGAAGGCTTATCGACGATAATTTGCATACTTGGATGAAAGCTCTATCCGGCACTTCCAGCTATTTACTGGTTATTTAACTTAGAGATTCTTAACCTCGATGGTATTCGACAATCTTCACGATATACGCACTAATATGTACATAATTAACTAGCTGCAATTTATGAACGACGAAAGATAAATTAACAATTATTATTTTAAATAAAGGATTACACTCATCAGCGTCCAGAAATCTAATAAGCCACTTATTAAATAAATGCGCAGATGAATAATTTTGGTAGCTACAGTTTCATTATTTATTCGCTCATACCTAACACAAAGTATGTGTATCGCGAGGTGGCTACTCTAATTTCTACCGATTGACCAGCTTCAGATATCTCAGTTCGACCCCAATACTGTTCCCAATCTCCAATATATCAGAACACGAACCGTAGATGAAAAATTGTTTATGGGGTCAGGAGCCGAATAATGATTTACAAACAAATACATATTTATACAGTTAGGATTACTATAAATATTGACCAACAGAAAGATAACACGTGAAATAATATTGACCAACGGGGAAATGACATGCGAAATAAATATTGATTAGTAGGGAAACGTCCAATAGGAAAATGACACCATTTGACGTTCAAGGGTAGCATTAGACTTAACCGGATAATTGTTTTTGGGATATTTTTCTGAATATCCCAACACAGTTCAACAAATGTGTGCCTGAGAATAAAAAAGGTAGTCAGAAAATATTTTTTTAATGAAATCAACAAATCATTATTTTCAATATAGTGGGTTCTGAGATTGTTGGGTTTTATTATGATCGCAAACAGATCTAAGTACTGCAACTATATAAAATCCTGAACCACTGGACACCCTGGTATGGTTCTTCTTAGATGTGTGTATCAACCACCCCACAACCCATGATCAAGCTCACACATTTCAGTCTCCTTAACGAATCCCTAACTTCTAGACCAGTGATGCCGGATTCGGAATATAGTCGCTAATTATTGTGGATTGATTGAATTTAAACTTGTACAGAATTGAATCCTGAATCAATGGTCTAGAGGTTAAGAGTTTGAGTGCAAAACTTAAAAGCCTTGGTTCGATCCACGATAGTGTGGTTGTGGATACAAACTACAGAGTAGTCCCATACGAAGACGAAACAATTGTCCAGCACATTTAGTTTCAAACGTTTCATAATCTTAATAAAATAATTATTTATTCATACACATACAAAATGGGTTATGTATATGAACCAAATAAAACACAAAAATCATTTGCTTAATAAGTCATGACAACAATGATTTTAAATAATACAAAAAAAACTTAATTCATTTTGAATTATTTTTTGGTTGCTATGTGTACTATCTAAAAAGATTAATTACTTTCAACCTTCATTAGTGTGTACAAACATTTTGTTTGTTTTAAAGAGAGCAAGAACAAAGATTAGTGCAGAATAATATGAATTTTATTTTATTTCGTTAGGTTCTCATCAGCTGTTTACAACCTAAATGATTTGAAAATCAATGTTATTACAGATACTGACATACTTATACATAAGAGGATGATTAGAGATGAATACATATGTATCATGATGTCGTGAAGATTCCGATCAAGTTCAATAAGGTCATAAAAATTTTGTTTCCTATAAATAAAGTTTGTCAGGGAAAGTTGCAGAACACTGAAATAGTGATTAGTACTCATGAAGTTAACGATTATTTGCTGATTATGTAATGATGTAACTGGAAATAGATTAATAGTAATAAAGAAAGAAATGAATTGAAATCAGTCATTTTGATTGGGATCATGAACCGATTAATGTTAGATCACCATTGAAAACCTGGAAGCACTGAACGGCTGTTTTGTTTTAGTATTGGACTACTCAACAGTGCGCATCCAAGATCTCGATCACGGCGTTCGAATCAAGGGCCTTTGGTCTTGCGCGTGAACGCTTAACCTGTTAACCATTGAGCTGGGATCCAACAGTGTTAATGTTTAACCCCAACCAATCCACGAAATTGCTCGACCATCTGCCATTGTACTGAGGTAGATAGCTGTCTCTACCTGACACAAATTAGCTCCACTGGTCACGGTTTCTCACTCGAACTCCGAGAATTTTCTCACGAAGCTAGTCTTTTGTGAGCACATCGTAGTCAGTTATGAATTAAAGAAAAAATGACAATGATGTAATTTAAACTTCAGGAAAAGTTGAAATAATGTATGACGTAATAAATATAAATAAATGAGGGGGTAATGTTACCAATCAGTCAATCAGAATCGATCAATCAGAATAATTGTATTAATGATATTAAAGAAAGAAATAATAAATTATTTTTTGACGGTACATTTTATTTTTATTATCTAAAGTGAAACTTGACAAATTCAATTATTAATCAATCATTTTTCTCATTTCAATTTAATTTGTTTTATTCTTTTACCATTAAAATATTTTCTTTTCTACTTTAAGAATTAACAGTCTTGTTTAATTACTAAAATTATCAACAACAAATCGAATCCCACGAGCGGGATCGTGGATGTGCACTGCTGAGGAGTCCTGCGATAGGACGAGACGGCCGTTCAGTGTTTCCAGGTTTCCAACGGCGGTCTAACATCAATCGGTTCATGATCTCAATAAAAAACAAAATAAACATGATAAGTAGGGAAAAGTAAATCAGTGAACGTATGAAGCACTAGACCATTCAGATTGATGTGAGTAGATAGACAAATTTATATATATATATATATAACCATATAATTTGTGTGATATTTTTTTTATGTAAATATGTGGGCGATTGTTACTAGGCAGACAATTGTCAAGATAAAAATTACAAACAAAAACTATAAGAAGATGTACATGAATTTATGTCTAAATTTGATTGAATAGTTTTATAATATATGGGCACCGAGTTGATGTAAGACATTAAGGAGGTAGAATGTAGTTGTAAAATCCCAGCCAATGAATTTGAAGTAATTCCAATGTTTCCCTTGTCAATCTAGTCAAAGCTTTTTCAAGGAAGTATAATCAAATATCAAAATGATTGAATATAAATAGAAACAGTTTTTCAGTTAACTGGATACTGAATAGGTCATCCAATCATGTTAACAATATTGAAAGTAATTATTTGATATAGTGTGCATGAGACTTGTGATCTGCGACGAAATGTATGTTGAGATAACAGATTGTAAATGGATTTGAGGTGTGAGAAGAAATTTCATTCATTATTTATCGCCACTGATCGGTGAATGTTTAAGAAAACACACTATTTGAATGTATTATATGAATTAAATATGCCCCAACATCCATAAAATGAAGATAAATAAACAAAATACAAATGAAGGAATGAATGTTTGTGTTAATTCTATAAGATGGTTACGATATATATCGAATATGTAGTTGTATGTTGAAAAACAAGTTTATTCTCTTTGTTTAATGACAAAATTTTATCTACCAGTTTATCTAAAAAATGTGAATTACAAAGCTTTAAATGTATATCTGGTGATAGGATATGTGTTTGTGAAGTTTTTAGCTCATCTGTTTTGGATCTGCTTGAAGTAAATAACCCTAATATGTGATCGAACGAAAAGATTATTCGTATCAGTCGAACTAATAGTAAACTTCAATGAGTGAATAGAAGTGGACGATATTGAAAGTTCAAGGCAATTTTATGTTTTGAAAAACTTGAATTTGTCTACATATCCACTTATCCACTGCAGGTAATGGAAGATGGCCTCTCAATTTCAAAAACTGATTGAAGTCAAACATGCCAGTGATCTGAAGGTTAGGCGAACTGGATGTCCTGAGTTCGACTTACGACGGACTTTTTTGAGTTAACAGCTGAGTCCTATACTTGGGTTACACGACAGTCCGAAAACTACTGGTTTTCATTGATGGTCTAACTAAAATCAGACTATGATTTAATCAATAAAGTTTCACTCATATCAACAAGACACCTACTCAGATTTTAAGCAAATACATGTTGCAATATTGCGGGATAGCTACAAGAAATTTCTTACCAAACCCATTTTTATTATTATTTAAAAGACACGTAGTTTATTAAAATAAATTATTCAAAACCGCTGAACTGGCTTTATAGTTTATATTTCATTAAAAAACATGATGTGTCAGACACATCTGATAAGTGTAAGAAAGTAATTAATGATTTGAAATGAATAGATTAGTAAGTTCACCAAAAGTAATGTTTTTGAGAATCTCTATTTTCATCCAAAATATGCAGACAATGAAAGATGGTCGCGCACTATCGTAGACTAATTGAAATTCAGCATGTTTACCATTTTATCCCACTTCAGTGATCCGTAAGTCAAACGTTCTCGCGTGTGACCCCATATGTCCGGGGCTCGATCCTTGAGGGAGGAAATGATGGATGCGCATTAACGAGTAGTCTCATTAAAGGAAGAAATGACCGTTCAGTGCTTCCAGGCTCTCCATGGTTGTCTAACTCTTATGGTTCGTGATTTTAATGAAATTGAAGGTGGCACAGGTATTCACTGTTTGACAACGCTTTAACCAGCAACACCTAATATAATTTGTACCCACCAAGAGAAATCAAAAGACAGAATCGAGGAGATCAGAATTTGTATTTGACGATTGCCAATATATCGGAATCGTCTAATCTAATCTGGCTAGCAATTGCGATAGATGTTGAGCACAGCGTTACCACACGTGATCTGGTGCGGGTGCATGACTGAGCGCCTTCAGCTAGATGAGTCCACTAAAACATATGGTCAGCATTCAATGTCGAAAACTTACAGAGCTATTTATTTTGAGGATTTATTTACCACTACAAAATTAAATAAACTTAACAGCTCTATACTGACAAAAATTTTTATTGAAGCATCGGCTTATTTGGATAGTCTCTACTTTTAAATTACTTTAACTATTTATTCAACGTTTACTATTTGTTTATCAGTAGGCAAATCATTTTTTTTAAAAAATGTCAAATAAACGATTTAAATAGAAAAAAAACATCTAAATAAAATTTTCTGATTATCATTATCATAGTTATTTTTTTCAATTCTATTTAGAAGTTTCTTTTTAAATTTGCCAAATACAATTCTATCAGCAGTAATCTTAAACATAGATATTGAATTAATGCAGCTAAGTAGCTCAGAACTATGACTTTGATGAAATTGTATGTTATAAGTGGAGTTTTATCGAGCGCGAACTGAAATAATAGATTCTTTTGTTAGCCAATATCCAACTCTGCTGAAAAATTTTAAAAAATAATTCGCAGAAAATCCTCATGCAATGGCCAACTATCGTCCTTCTGCAGCTGGATCCTTATTAGTAGGAACAAAAATTTAATTATACCTCTTAATACACAAATACGAATTTACATTCTAGATGTCACGGATGATGAACTATTATTGAAAATGAGTATTCATCAAGATTTTTCGATAGGAATATCAAATAAAATCCATCAAAAGCACAAATATCTTCCACAAAATCATTGGTATGAACAACGATTTTAAAGGTGATAAAGCTGCAAACGATATGAAGAGAAGAATTTCTGGCTCTTTCAAAATAAAATCACCACAGAAACCTTTTGATTGGTGTTCTCCATCCAACCAGCGTTCAAGAACAATTGAAATAATAATCTCTGGCATTTGACCAGTTGTGCGTCGTTTGATGTAAATTGTATTCAAGAGAATCCAAGAGTATTATATGGCTTGCTTGAAAATAGACATAAATGGCCCAATAAGAAGTTCTAATTAAATAGTTTTTAAACACTGGTCATTTGACAAAAATAGACTCAAGGTTCAAAGTCGTCTCTACTAGGGATACACACCTAGGTAAACCAAAATTATGTATACAAATAGAAAAATTATTCTACTATGATCTTAATTTCTTAGTCGAATACTCAAAACCATTAGCTTCTATTCTATCTCCTTCTCTATTGAACTTTCATTCCCGATTGAATTCTTTCTGTTAGCATGTTCTTCCTGATTACAGGTTATCTCAATTTTAGACTGTTATCTTATCACGCTAAACAATCTATCTCTTATTATCATTACCATTATTAGTGTTATTTTTATCATGCTCAACAGATATACTACTGACTATCACTTTTGAAAAAAAAGTACGTGTATTTTATTTGCGATTGTACAGATTTAAAAAAGAGTTCACCGAAAAGGTGACTGTTTGTTGAATCAGTCCTTTCCATTTTGAAAACATAATGAATTATTATCTATAAACTCTCGACAAATGTATTAAAGAAACGAAATACACCCATTGAGATAAGTATAACACTTAATATTAATTCAATGAAGAGCTCTATTGCCAGTAGACTCCACTTTCTATTAATTTCAACATATTTAGTTGTGTATACAAAGCGTTAATAAAAATTAATTAAAAGATATTTTTATTAGAAAGATTTTTGTAGAGATTTTAGTAATTTTATAGTTAAAGTCATGAAACCGCCGTGGAAAACCTGGGGGCACTGAACGGCCATTTCGACCTAGTATGGGACTCCTCACCCACGAACCTGCCGCGTGAAATTCACACCAATACTTATCAGTCTCGCAAGCGAATGCTTAACATCTGGCGTCCAACGGTGTTAATGTCTAACTTAAACCAATCCGCGAAGTTGAGTCAGCAGTGAACGAACAAAAATGTTTGGAGAATAAAATGAGATCATTCTATTTCACGGTTTCACATCAATTGAATACGACATAGAATTGCAATTGTTAGTACATATATATATATATATATATATATATATATATATATATATATATATATATATATATATATATATATATATATATATATATATATATATATATATATATATATATATATGAGTGAATTTCTAACATATTTTTAGGCCTAGACAATTTTATATCAAAGCCTTTTTTCAGATATCTACTATATGACTCATTTTCCATTGATTGTTTGAATCTTCTCATTGATGTTTAGGACTGAAATTGATCAGTCTCTTATTGGCATACGTTTATCCTGTACGGATTGCCTCGATATTGCTAGTAGGGGAATCCAGAATGCGCATTTCATCGTGTTTTGAACTTGCAGGTACATAGAACTGACGATTCCAAAATTGCGTGGAACTCATGTCCTAGATTTCAGTGTCAGCCACTATCCATTTCTGCATATTTATTATATTAGGTTGGTGTAATTACAGAACAGATTTTAAAAGTGAATAAGAACAAAAATCTTTTATACAAAAGCATTTCATAGAATTGAATATTTCTTCAATATTTACGGCAGTTAATCTTACAAATTAAAGAAAAGAAAACATATTGTATCATATGACGATAATGTTGTCACTTCACAAAAAAATTCAATGTGTTCAGAAAATGAAGATAAAGTATTATTGTAAACAGTAATTGAAAAGAATAATTGTAACCCGATTCCTGTTCCTGGGAAGCTATCAAAACTCCTAGTTACATGAATCATAAATAAGTATTTATTCAGTGTTTTTAAATAAACCAATAAAGAATTTTTGAATTTCATTTACAGAACAAAAAGATATTGTAGTGAATCATACTTGAATTTGGACAATCAATTCACAGAATGATCTTGTTTAGACGTTATTGACAACATGAGAACATCGTGGTGATCACTTTTACAGGATATATAATTTGATTTCAACAGTATTGTTAAGTCCGTTTACACTATCTCAAATGTCAACTCTTTTTGTGTATTAACTTATACTACTTTTTAATATTCAATAACCAGTTGAGTACCAACAATATTTTGAAAGTTAGTGCAATGTGACGATTTCATGTTTTCTAGTATCTATATAATCAAATAACATTCGCTTTATTTATTGTTATAACTACATTCCGTCAACATCTGTAACATTTTTTTCCAATTGGATCACGGAAGTCACAAAAGTTTCCAGTCAATGAAATTTCGAACTATAGTTATAAATACATTTCTTAGCCTTCTGTAAAGCTATAACGCACGTAATAGCTTTAAAAATTTCCACCTCATTAATGTACAATAAATAAATCCACATTCATATAATCTTTTTTTACTGAATAGATTTACGGCCACATTCATGAAGGTTACTCTCGACGATGAAATAATGACAAATGTCTTTCGGTATTAAAATAAAATACATCCTGCGATTAATTGGTTTTCCTAAGAGTTTTATTAGAAACTTACTAAAATTAGAAATACAATGAGAAAATCATGGAACGGTACCGTAGTTTAATCTTATCACCACGGTAATACAGAAGAATTCTAATGTGTTTTAAAACCAGACAGAATTATAGCTTTTTTAAAAACAACTAACAGTTTTCAATAAGCCTTTAGTTTGAATTAAGAATATCCTTTTTATATTCAAACAGAATCAGATCTTAAGATTAGGTTGTGCCGATTATGGCTCATTCTACATTGAAGAGTTTTATGAAATCCCCACTTGTGACAAAGAACACATGAACTAGACTAAAATACCTCCTAATAATCTTGTAAAAATTCAAAACTCTACAAATCAAACCGGCATTATCATTGCATAAAACTTTTAACTTTTAATTCAGTAAGGTTTTTTCAATTATAAAATAGGGCAAATAACTGAGGTATTTCATATAATCCTAATTTCTTTTACCCTCAAATGAAAAAAAGGTATGACTATTCTTCCGACTTAGATTGTTTATTCGAACAACCTACTACTTATTTCTCACAAAATTAGCATACATAAATACTTAAGTTTCAACTCTACTCCGTCATATCACAAATTTCTCATTTATCATATTAAAAATGATTTAAACATGAAAATGCACAAGATGATTTACTATACAGAATCTTCTAGACCAAAAAGATCAAATGACATAGACATAATCATATCTATTTTGATTGGATCAAATAGTCTTCCTGTTTCTCTGCACTATTTAATTTTGTATTAATTTAACTCAATTATTTATTTATTTACTCTGAATAAGTGACTTACAATGAGTTATGAAACGTCTAAAACTCTAATTTCTACTCATTGTAATCGCATAAATGTATCATTGTTTCGTTACATTATTCATTGCTGAATAAAAGGCAACATGGTTTTGTTAATACTCTCCATTGCTTATAGCAGAGTTGAACAGAATGACTATTTTAAAATCTGGAAACAATTGATTCGCTCGTTATGATCAATTTAAATTGCGATGTTTATATGAAGGATGATCTGTTTGAAGTCTGCTTACATTTAATAAAGAAATTCACTTATGCAAAAGCTTCAGCTGAAATTTACATTAGGACTAACGGTACACTAAAATTTTGCCTGGATTTTATTTTACTGGAAACATAATGAAATCTCACGGCTTTGATTAATGTTATGAAACATAAAGGTGAACAAAATGATATAATCAGTTGTTAAGAGATCATTGAAGAAAGATTCCAATCTCAGCGAATGAATTTGAAGTTAATCCAACGTTTCATCTGGCAATCTGGTCCTAGCTTTTACAAGGAAATATAATCAAATATCAAAATTATCGAATATAAATAGGTAGATTGTTCTCTGGTTTACTGTATATTGAACAGGCCATCCAATCAACGTTAACAACGTTTAAAGTAGGTATTTACATTAGTGTGTAAAAGACATATGGTGTGAAACGAAAAGTGTTAAGATAACAGATAGTGTGTATACGTAAGAGGGAGAAGAAGAAATTTCACTCACTATATATTGTCTTCGGTCGGTGAATATTAAGAAAAACATATGGTTTTTATATATGATATGAACTAGAAATGTCGCGGCATGCATAAAATGAAGATAAATAAACAAGATAAAAGAATGAATTCAAAGAGGAAGGATGTATCTGTAACTAAATGTTTGTGTTATTTTAATGTTCCAGTCAATTTTACTAGTTGAAATCATGAGTCACTTGAAGCTAGACCACCATGGAAAACCTGAAAGTACTGGACGGCCGTTTCGTTTTAGCATGGGACTCCTCAGCAGTGCGTATCCAAGATCCCGCCCCGTGAGATTTGAGCCCAAGATCTATCAGTCTCGCGCGCGAGCACCTAGCCATTAGACCACCGAGGTTCAGTTGACTCATAATTTCAACTAGTGAAATTTTTATAATCTTCACAAAACCCCTTCCAGTCAATTGTTGAACATATTCAGATAAGATAACTGATTTGAACTCATGAATGTAATATCTGTTAATAAGTTACTAGGAAATAGATAGAATGGAATAAGGAGTTCAAGTTTACTCATTAGTTATTAGTTGCCATGGCACAGCTAGTTGTATTCTGTTTCTCCCATTAATACTGTTTGGACTAGCCCATATATTTAGAGCTTCGACTGTTAGTCTTTCTTTGTAAGAATTAAAGCCTTTTTGAAGGAATCGGGCCATACAATTGATTTCAATGTTTCAACTTCTCTCTGTGCAGAGGAAGTTGGGTTCCCACTCTGCCTGATATATATATATATATATATATATATATATATATATATATATACATCAGAGTTCAAGTTGTAAAATACCGAATCAAGCGGTTTTGTTTTGATCCAGCATGTTGCAATTTGTTTAGTCTAAAAGTTTTTGATTAATTTCTCAACGAAATTTTAGCGAAATAAGTTTTGTTTATTCGTCTTAAAAAAAAAATTGACAGTGATTGTAAAAACAACCCATTTAATATTGAATTTTCAAATGCTAACAATCAAATGGCTTAATGCAAATTGTTTTTAGTTTCAGCAGTGGGGTTGTAGGCGTAAACTTTTGATGAGTTCCCGGTTAAGGTGATATAACTTCTCAGCGCTAGCTGATTTCAACGATTATTCAGTTTATGTTGGTCTGGAACAAGGACGGAATTCCTAGAAAATACATCTTAGTTGGCATTACAAAACGCATTAGAACTGAAAATCTAATAGTCCAGACAATTCCTTCTTCATTCTTATTGTTAAGATTGAATGTTAGGCGGTATCTAGGGTCTTAGGTCATTAAATGACACGTAGTTGCAGCTTGATCAATAGAATTCAATCAAGATTAAAGGACCAGAAAAACATGTTGTTGTTTAATACTCAAAGATCAATTAATGTAAATATCTGAATTATATAATCGCCTCCTAAATATCCTTTTAGTAATGTAATATGTAATATGTAATATTGGTTCGAGTCTTTGTCGAAGAATCAATACACCGAAGATTGTAGATACGCATTTCTGATTACTATCGACTAGCACGAAAACCCAGGTTAAAGATTTCTAACAAAAAACCATTTAACATTGAAAAATATGTCAATAATCTTTATTAATATTCGTAAATAAACTAAAATATTATATTCATTTGTAGAGAGTAATCTTAACGAAATAAAACTTTCACAACTATATCATTCAGATCAAGAGTAATTCACATTGTGGATAATGAAACCTATGCTCATGAAAAGTTAGACCATCATTTTCTTATGTTGTTTTTTTTGTGGTCATATATGACGATTTATGATGTTTCGAATTGTTTGAATTATAGCACGAACTAAGAGTCCAAGAAATAACGCAATTGAATTAAGAAGACACAGGCACAACCGAATGTACTGTATTTGGAATTCGAAATTGTGCAATCAACATGTACAAAAGTATCATTAGTCAATTCAAACACCACACGATTTCAACTAATTGATTAAATATTCATTTCAATTGACAAATAATAATTCTTTTTTTTTCTTTTTTTTTTAAATGTATATAAAATTGTGTCAAACATTTTGGCAATAAATGAGTTAACTAATGAATCATACCTGGAACATTGTCATATATACAGCATAAATAGTATCTAATTGAACAATAAAGTTAAGAACCTGTAATTTTTATTGATCTCTATTAGATGTAAATTAAATGATTTTCTTTTCTTGTAAAGTTTTTTTCTTTGTTGTTGCATTGATGTTGTATATCATTGATAATTTAGATGTATTAACTCTAGATAGTAAATAATGATTTACATAATACGTGGACTACTACCAAATACAACGATGAGGTGTATAGTTTAAATTTGATTTGAAATAACGAATACAAACTTACAGATGATGTAATTAGGCTGTTCTAATAATATTTGAATAAATAAATAAATAAACAAATATCCTGGGTTCGAATGTTGTGGTGGCGGGAATGTGGATGCGCATTGTTGAGGAGCCCCATACTAGGACGAAACGGCCATCCAGTGCTTCCAGGTTTTCCATTGTGATCTAGCTTCAATTGACTCATAGTTTCAATCAGTGAAAGGTAGAATGAACTATACTCTCAGTGATAAACTGACGACTCATTCAAGAATAATGCAGAACCAGTTTGAACCAATCGGTTAGATAGTGTTTTATTCAAAGTGACTAAAAAAATTTAAACAGTAATTGTAAATTTTAATCTTAACGTATAGTTTTATCCTTAGTGACAATGAAATCGGTACTTTGTAGTAAATAGTGAAATTCTCTTCCGGAAATTTTACGGAGATACGATAAATAACCAGCGACCGATCTATTATAATACTATGGATCTTGAATTTTCGGAGAATAGATGAATTCTTTACATAAAATTGAAATGATTGCATTAATTCTGAAGAAGATAAAACTGATGTAGCTTAAGTAATCTGAAATTAAATTTATATAATCTCATTATAAGCAAAAATGGATAATAGCTAATAATGGAATCCAAAAAGTGCATTTCGTCCTATTTGAAACTCGTCGGTTGGATATAGCTGAATCGCAGAGTTGATTTTGATTCCGGAATTCGAAAACAGTACCTCAGATTGTTTATTTGTTCGTTATAGTATTCTAATATTTATTAAGAAACTTATTTAGTTAACTTATTCTGTTCAAACAAACATTTTTTTTCTTGATCTATAATGATGAATTTAATTTAAACGCCTTTGATCTTTCTTACGGATACATATAAACATAAAGATCTATAAAAAATGATTGATAATTGATTAAATCACATAACAATTTCATTCTTCTTCTTCTTCTTGAATCCACCTACTATTATGTGTCAATATTATAAGCGATTCATTAAACACATGACAGAAATTCATCACCATAGTTTTAAGATTTTCTTCTAATCAACATAATCTAAACACCAATTAGTATTATTATTTCATAAGTTTTTGTTGTTGTTGTTGAAGTATTGATCGATTCAGTGCAATGATTGAAAATGGTTCTTGTTAAAGAAAATATGCTATATAAAAATGATTAATCTCTTATAAGTTATAAATGAGAAAATAATGGATCTTTTCTACTGATACATTAATACTGATATAATTTGTAATGGTTTGGATTATCTTATTATCGCGATTTTGTTATGTTCCTTAATTTGAATACTACTACTGATTCGTCTTACTCGGAACGGAACGAAGAATCAAGGATTCAGAGACTGGATAGGCTTGCTAGGTTTGAAGCTATCACAAGTTCACTTAATCGGCGAACGAGAACAAGACTCGGTGACCAAGGACCAGTAAGCTAGCTATTGATGTGTCCCAGCCCCGTTAATTAGAGGGAGAAGTTCAAGCTTGGAATGGGAATTATATCCTGCGAATCAGCTAGAAACGAGCGATAAAAACAAGCACAATCCAAAACGTATATATACAATGCAAAAGCGTCCTTGGGGAGAGTTAGCAAATAGCATACTAAAAGAAGCAACGGACCAGTGGGAAATACGATATGGTGACAAGAACGCCTTCAGCGCGAAAACAAAAAAATTCAAATTTTCTAAATAAATTACAAAATTAGGCCCTTTCCCAAGTGAGTTCTGGGGATCTAACGTCCCCAACAGATTTTGAATATTCTTAGTATATATACATGCTGTGCGAATCGCCTCCATGTAGCCATTACAACATATGTTTATATTGAATGGGTGAAATGTGACTGTCAGTGAAATCTAGAAAGTGAGTTTCATCTGTTGATATATTATCTCAATTTTGATATTGGTATTTGAAGTGAAAGGTACTGGGATTGAACCCCTGGATAAATATTAACTCTGGAATCCAAGAACATATGACTGATGAATCCAAGATGAGACGAAGCGTACACCCTGAATTTACCTGCTAACCACATTTCATGTGTTCTTCGCGATCAATACTGACCATTATTTTTTGGAATTTCCCAATAAATATTTGAACAACTTTTAATTCAATTTCCTGGTTGACAAAAGGCTAAAACTTTAATTCCAAGTAAACTTATGACGTTAAGGAAATCAAGATAAAATGAATGATTTTTCCAGTTTATAGTCATTTTGTCAACTTATTTACATGAGATGTAAACTATAGACAGTAATCAGTATCACAACTTGTTGGTGAAACACTTCAGCGGAATAAATAAATTGACTATTTTCTTAATGGTGGTCTATAGGAATCGCTTTTCAGTCAAATGACTTCATGCTTATACAATACAATTTAGAAACTGTTTCCAATTCCAAAAAAACAATAATTGACTTTAAACTGATCCCACCTTAACTACTCTATTTATTAATTTAAACATAAACATCGGTAAAAAAAAAGGTGCCAAAATATTTATTCGCCACACAATTTGTGTGCAGGCCGGGATACTGCCCGGTTCTCAGACCGAAGGAGTTAGTTTTCTTAGACAGTCACTTCGCGAGCCTTTGACCGAGAGGTCTAATCCACAAGGCAGTGGAACGTTAGATGAGGTCTCACGGTAGCCAGTGACTAGAAATGGGTTCATACATCACTGTTTATTCGAAAATTCTGGAGCTCATATGCACTACTGGTTTCTAATCAGGATTTTTCATCTCCTCTATATAGATCTTCGGTACCTACCAAATCTGTTTAGGGCACCGAAGACCCGATTTTCGTCCACTTAATTTCATAATGAAATAATTCCTTTGTACCAGCTCTTTAAATCTTGTCATTGATGCTTGAGACTGTGACTGATGGGTCTCTTTTGGCATATGTGCACATTATGCGGACTGATAAGCAGAGATGGATGGTGCCTATCACTGGAATCTAGTATGCTCATTCCGTTCTACTTGGTACTTTTCAACAGGATTTACTTGAACCCTACAGTTAGTGTTTACTCGAGGACTCCAATCTAATATCGTCCGCTTCAAACGCCATCGCATCAGTCAAAAGCAGACTGATGAGTTACAGTTCTAAGCATCAATAGGAATATACAAAAAAAACAATGTAAATGAATTAAACTTCACCTCATGGCAAGAGCGAGTATCTACTTGGACATACATAATTATCAGGTAGAAAATGCAGTGCCGTTTGAAGCGAATGGTACTAGGTTCCAGTCCCGGAGTGAACTCCGACTCTGGGATGCAGGCAAATCCAGCTGACGAGTCCCAAATGGAACGAAACGCGGGTCATGAATTCCACTGATAGCCGTCCTGTATCTCTGCTTATAATAATTTGTAAATTACTGTTTACGTAGAAACGAAGGTATACACATTTCAGAATCGCTGTACAATAGCTAATGTTGGTCCTTGAGAAAAACTAACCAACACTTTATCTTGACTCCCAGTATTAACTTCTAACCCTATTATGCTAAATACATTGTGACCCCAAGGCGATTAGCATCCTCGTCACTGACTCAGTAGTTCAGCTTAGTTTTTATTGGAAAACGGTTCTCCATCACGGAAGGAAACAACCGTTGAAGTAGAATTTCATGTGATGTTATTTGCTATAAAAATAATAAATGATTTTCTTCTGCAAAGCAAGGTACAACAATAAGACACGGAGGAAATCAACATTTATTCTGCCTTTTTCTTGTTTTATACGTATGAAAACGTTATGAAACAACACAAGTAATTGTTAAAGAAAAAAATGTATGAAAAAGTGACATTCAAAATAAATTCTAAATGTATCACAGATATTTAAGTAGAAATATAAGTAGTTTGTAAATACGAAATGATAAAACGATATAAATGTTGAGAAACATTAGCAGAAACCCATTCATTTTATTATTACTAATATTATTATTAAAGAAGGACCATCAGCGTCTTCATTCTGTAATTATAATTAAATAGAAAAAGTTATAAGAAAATTAAAGGTTTAAAGATATACAGTTGAGATTTAAATGGACTTGAAGTGTTTCCTAATCATCAGGCAGTATATAATAGTGTAACTTCACTTGTTCTGTAGCATAAATGATTTAATTATGTAGATCTACCTCAAAGTTTAAATAACTTGTTGCCGTATTACCAGGATTAAAAAGTGAGCTTTTGTTTGAACAAGCAAAATCAACCGGGCAAACAGACAGCATTTGAATTACTAGTACAACTAATTTGATAAATCATTTCCAACGAAGTACATCGATGTATATTGGGTTTGTTTGGATTCTCAGTATAATGGAGGTACAACAATGATAAGACACAAGTAAAGGAGATTAGAAGTGATCAAACCTCGAAAATGAATGACAAATGTAGCTAAAATAATTAGCATATGTACACATCAGTTGGGTCGTATATTTTTGATTTCGTTTAGCCTACGACTATTGACGAGAAACTCCTATTTTATAGTTCGCTGAATATAATTTATGGACGACCTTTTAGCAACGCTAAAGTGATCTTGAAATGTCCACTTTACTACTAAGATTAAATGAGGGTTATATATTAGTGAGGTTGAACTATTACTGTTTTCATCACGAACTAGCATCAGCTATAACACCACAATGGTATATAGCCAAGTGAGTAAATGAATTTTGCGCCGAAATCCAAGACCTGTAATCTGAAATCTGATCGGTTCATCAATAAAATTATATTCTCGCCTATAGTTCTGCACCTAAAATAACCCCTCTACCAGTGTTCAGTTTCAACTTCCAAAACTATTTTAATCGCTAACCGAAAAAAAAAGTCTTTCCGTCAACCAGATCGTACGTATTGGGTTATATTCAAGAAGCCGAAAATACTTCGGTCATATTGATTTTTTTATAATATCAACAAAAATGATTCAAGCTCCTTGATTTTCATCTTGATAAATTTCTCGTTCTGTTCTGATACGAATTATAGAAATGTCGGATATTCCATATTTGTGTTCATATGATTTATGACTAACAAGCTAACTCTATGTGTTACGTACGAATAGTCAAAAAAAAAAGTTTACTTCTTAAAAAGTTGCATAATAATGAATATAAATGTGTAAACTATTTTATATCAGAAGTAAACATAGAAGTTTTCTAGAAAAAAAACAGTATCAGTAAGAAGTGTTTGAATTAATAAGTAAAAATATGCAATAAAATGAAAAGTAAAAGAAAATGTATAATCAAGTTAAGGTGCAGGTTAAAATGATTCTTCATAAAATTGCACACATAACCTTTATCATCTAGATGACTAAAATTTGCATAGAATCAATTTATGTGATCTATGAAATATGGTTCTATTGTTATCTAGTTTTTAATGATACATACTGACTGACGCAATTTTTTTGCTTACAAAAGGAAAATAAACAACGATGTACTACTGAAAACCAACACAGGTAATTTATTTGCATTAAAAAAATGTTTTCAAAGAAAACAATCGTTTAGACGGCATCATTTACAATGATAAATATGTATGTATGTGTGTGTGTATTATACAAATGTAAATTGGCAATAAAACCTTACCTTCTTTTTGAATTAGTTTGAGTTTACGGTTGTTTTTTTTAGATCGCACGTAATGCCGATTCCACTGCATCTGAACACACTCTAAAGTGTTCCGATTGAGCTTTTAAAAGTTTTTTCAACTCTTCTTTTTGTGAGTCCTAATTATTGTAAATAATAGTAGTAATGTGAGTAGTATTTATTTTTCCAATAAATAAGGTAATAAAAAATAGTTAAGTTTGTATAAAACTGAGAATCAGAAAAATAATTTTGTTCAGAAATGTATCCAATAAAGTAGGCTAACAATATTAAAACTACTTTGAGGGTATAAAACACATCTATTTAGATGAAAAAAGAGAAGAACAATACCCAGACATTTGTAGTGATTTCATTGGATTCAATACACTGACTTACTTACGCCTGTTACTCTTCGTGGAGGAGCATAGGCCGCTCACCAGCATTCTCCATACAACCCTGTCGCAAGCGATCCTTTCCAGTTCCTATTCATTCTTTTCATATCTGCCTGTATTATCCGACGTAATGTGTTTTTTGGCCTTCCTCTTTTCCGCTTCCCTTCAGGATTCCAAGTTACGGCTTGCCTCGTGATGAAGTTTGACGATTTGTGTAATGTATGTCCTATCCGTTTCCATCGTTTTTTCCTAATTTCTTCTTCATCTGGAAGCTGATTTGTTCTCTCCCACAGTAGGCTGTTACTGATGGTATCCGACCAATCGGTGTTAAATATCTTGCGTAGACAGCTATTTATAAATACTTGTACCTTCTTGATGGTGGTTGTTGTAGTTCTCCAAGTTTCAGCTCCATACAGTAGAACTGCCTTGACGTTCGTATCGAAGATTCTCACTTTGATATTGATTGAAAGTTGTTTTGAGTGCCATATGTTCTTCAATTGTAGGAATGCGGCCCTTGCTTTGCCAATCCTCGCCTTTACGTCTGCATCTGAACCTCTTTGTTCATCGATGACGCTTCCCAGGTATATGAAGGATTCTACATCTTCCAAAAATTTGCCATCAAGATTGATTGGATTGTTGTTCTCCGTTTTGAATTTGAGGACCTTGGTTTTTCCTTTCTGTATGCTGGGGCCTACTGATGCAGAGACTTCTGCTACACTGGCTGTTTTTATCTGCATTTGCTCATGTGTATGCGATAGGAGGGCCAGGTCATCTGCGAAGTTCAAATCGTCTAATTGATTTCGAGCTGTCCATCGCATTCCGTGTTTTCCCTTAGATGTCGAGGTCTTCATAATCCAGTCGACGACCAGAAGAAAAAGGAAGGGAGAGAGTAGACAGTCTTGTCTGAATCCGGTCCTTACTTGGAATGCATCTGTCAGCTGTCCTTCATGCACGACCTTACATTGTAGCCCGTCGTATGAGTTCCGGATAATATTGACAATCTTCTCAGGAACTCCGTAGTGTTGAAGAAGTTTCCATAAGGTCCTCCTATCTACACTGTCAAATGCCTTTTCATAATTAATGAAGTTGATGTACAGTATTGAGTTCCACTCAATTGATTGTTCGACGATGACTTGTAGTGTCGCAATTTGGTCTGTGCACGACCGATCCTTACGGAATCCAGCTTGTTGATCTAGAAGTTGGGCGTCTATTGAGTCTTTCATCCGGTTCAGCAACACTCTGTTACAGACTTTCCCTGGTACTGACAATAGTCTAATGCCTCTGTAGTTTTCACATTTGCTCAGATCTCCTTTCTTTGGAATCTTGATGAGGTGTCCTTCTTTCCAGTCCATCGGCAGCTGTTCCTACTCCCAAATCTTTTTAAATAGAAGGTGAAGCATGTTTGTAGTTACTTCGATGTCTGACTTCAGTGCTTCAGCTGGTATGTTTTCGTTCCTGCTGCTTTCCCACTCTGTGTTTGTCTGATGGCCATTCTGATTTCTTCCGTCGTTGGTGGGGATTCAATACACAGAATACTTGAATTGTTTTCTATGATCGAATTGACTTTTGTTAAAGCGTCAATCATGCTTTACGTAACGTAGCTTCAATTGACTCATGATCTCAACCAATGAAAATAAATATGTATTACACAAGCTTATATCAAAACACTACTTCAAAAAATAACAATGTCTTAGGGGTTTTCGTTATCCAAATTTAGAAGATTTGAAATGAATTCTGGGATGGTGTAAAAGATTAATAGCTCAGATGGTTGATTTTTGATGGGGTTTCGTTATCCGAGCTGGATGGTTTAATTGTGAATCCTCCGTCGTTCTTCTGAACGCCATCATCGGCACAAACTTCAAATAGAAGTGAGATAGTCGGAATCCTCCCCATAGAACTGGTAACTTGTCCTCTCAACCTTGATTTTGACAAGTCATCGTTGATCTTTAACTCATTGTTGTCCGCATATTTATTTTGATTGTTTCTCCCTTTAACCTGATTCTCGACCTCCTAATTGTCCATCCTTTTTCTGATAAGTTGATAAACTGGTTTGATTTAGGAGTTTTTATAGATTGTTGATTAACTTGAAAGCTGAAACGTTTTTGGTCTTGATTATTTCCTCCTACCAAATATCTCGAGACTTTCCCGGATCATTATGGGCCCGCGATTTTCCATGTGCATTGATACAAGCAAAAATACATCATAACGTTTGACGGCTAGTTGTTTTTCATGAAGATGACGACAAGCTGCCAGTTATATATGAAAAAACCTAAATACCTTATTCTTACCTGCAGTTTATGCTGATGATGTTGTTCAGAAGAACAATAAAAACTTGATCAAAGCATTCAACTCAGAGAACAAAGGATCAGCGAAAAAGTGTATTCCTGTCTTTTTTATGATGTAGTAGGTTTTTTATTTGATTTAGAATTTATTCGACAAATAATTTTAAGCAATAGATTCTAATTATTAAATTCTTAAACAAGTATGGCTGGCTAACTAATTTTTCTATTTCAATATTACACATTAAACTGGATAATAGTACACAGATGCAATAATACATGATTATTAGAAAGCAAGAAGGTTGGGCGGGGTACTTTATCAGTGATAGCAGGTAATACATTTTGAATAATAGTCACAACTGTTTAAATCTACTACATCTTAATTACGGTTATGGTTTATTTCTTATCATGGTTTTCAACAATTTCACCCCACGGAAATTGTCAATGGCAGGAAGAATTCGTAACTACTTTAGAATCCTCAATTCATGTATGGTAATAATGACAACATTAATAATAGCCAACAATTTAAAAATGACTGCGTATAACTTACAAATTTGTCTATGCTTTCTTGTAAACAACGTCTAGTGGTTTCACACTGAATATTGAATGCTGATTCGGCATCTTTCAACGATTGATCAAATGTCTTCAGCAGGAAAAGAATGCATAATCATATGTATAAGTTTATGTAGATGAAATAATTTTAAAGATTTGGTATGAAGACTCTAATATCCAAAAAGTTTGTGGAGATCTCGGAAAAGTATACAGTTAACACCATAGATTGGTGCCGGATATCAACCTAATGCTTCGACTGTTATATAACTGTTGTGTTATCTGAAAGCCCTGGGTCTAATGAGTCTCATACTAGGATGAAACAGCTATTCAGTACATTCTGGTTTTTTAATAGTTGTTCGATTAAGAACAGTCAGTGATGTAAGCTATGCAGTTAAAGATTTGTTAAACTCTCAGACCAGAAGTTAGTGACTTCAAGCACTGATGCCACGTCTTGGTTTGGCCGCCCCTAATTTCCAACCGTCTGCAACACTAGTCAGCATTACACGTCGTGGTAATTGATGTTCAGGCATACGCAACACGTGGCTCAACAATCTCAATCGATGGAGATTCACAACCTCATCAACTGATTTACCATCATTCCCTAATACTCTGTGTCTAAACTCACTATTATTTACCCGGTGATCGCAACAGATGCTGGCAATACTTCTAAGACATCTATGATCAAATACTAGTAACTTACGAGTATCTTCGACTCTTAATGGTCACGTTTGACAGCCGTGAAGTAGAACAGAACGAACTGCTGCACAATATACTCGTCGTTTAATTTATACAGATATTTCGCCTTCACCACAGGTGACGTAAGTTGGCAAAAGCCAAACGACCTTTCTGAATCTGTGTTCAGATTTCGTCAGACACCAACCCATTAGGGCTGATCAAACTCCTAAGATAAGTGAAGTTGTCAACGCGTTCGACTACTTCACTCCCTATCTCTAGTTCAGGTGCTGACGCAGATCAGTCATGAAGCAATAACTTGCATTTAAAGAAGAAGAGCATCCCAAACATTCTAGCATTGTTGCTCAGTGCTACCAAAAGACTCAGCATTTTATAGGCGTCTTCACCAAACAGGACTATATCATCTGTCCTCCTGGTAGGACATCAATGCCTGAAAATTCAGTCGATAGGAACTTTATTTCCAAAAGCAGGTCTATGGTGAAGTTAAACAAAAATGCAGAAAGTGGAGAGCCTTGACTTACACCACTTGAGGTTGTAAGAGCAGATGAAAGTTCGCCATAAGCTCTGACTCGACTAGTAGTGTTCGAGTAAAGAGCCCTCATAAGGTTTATGTAATTCTGAGGTACGCCTTTCAATGACAGACACTGCCACAGAATCTCGTGGTCTACGGAGTCAAATGCTGCTCTTAAGTCAACAAAGACCACCATTTTCGGATGCCAATAAGCATCCTTGTGTTCTAGAACCTGACAAATGGTGAATATGTGGTCGATGCAGCCACGACCAAGTCTGAAGCCAGCCTGATTTTCTCGTGTTTGTAGTTCACGAGTCTTAGTTATTGATGCTAGCATTTTAGATGCAATGTTAGTAAAACTAATCCCTCTATGGTTGTTACAAAATGATTTTGACCCTTTCTTATATATTGGGACAATCAGTGATTGTGACCAGTCAGATGGGATTACGTCCAACTCCCAACAGCACTCAAGACCACTGGTCATTTTATATGTACGTACGTTTTCAAAGTTTACATCATGAGCTGATTCTAACTGAACAACCATTGAAAACCAGGCAACACTGAGCAGCTGTTTCGTCTCAGTATGGAGCTCCACAGTAAAGTTCATCTATGCCCCTACTACAGGGGATCGAACCTAGGACCTTCGGATTCCGTGGCGATCGATTAACCTATAGAAAACCGAGCCTGTATCCAATGGTGTGCATTTATAACTTTGACCAATTTACGATATTTCGCTACCACCTTTCGTTGCCTGAGATAAATAAATATCTTATACACGACAAGGCCGAGCTCAGTAGTAAGCACATAAGCATTATTGGTATAAAGCATTAGTTCGTGACGCAATCTATAAAAATTCTATAATTTCTATAAACCCCCAGCAATGTTGAGTACACCTTACCAAACATTCGTTGCTACGAACAGATAATGGTCATATTGTGGTGTACGGTACTTATGTTGACAGATATAAGTAGTATGTAGCCTCAATCGGAAGTGAAATGCCTGTCGACAGAAGATTGAATTGAAGAGAACAGGAAGGGAAACAAAGTACAATTGTAATAACAACAGAACTGAAGGAATCATGAAGCATGTAAAGGATAACTGAAGGAAGGTGTGCAAGTAATGTGTTTAATGTATGGTTTGCATATTTTAGTAAAGCAGTTTGATTTGCCTATCTCAGTTCACGTTCACTTCAACATCACAAAACTTGACCAATAAAAACCAATGTAAACATTATGTTCTTTTCAACATTTTCCCCAGTACTACATCTAACTTAATACGATTACTTGTTTACTTACATTCCTTATTATTTATTTTAGTTAGATGAGCGAAACAAACCATTTGTTTAAAAAATGGTACACTAGTAGACAAATTATATTCCCAACACAAAAACTTTAAAGAAAGACACAAGCCTTACATGTTGTTTGTTATCTTTTGCACGTTTCTTTGATGTTTTAATACGATCTAAATCCAATCGAGCATTTTCCAATTTTTCTCGTTCTTGCTGCAAATACCCATAAAAAAAACAAATCTAGTCATATACAGAAGCAAAGCATCGAAAATGAAGAACTCTTTAAAGCGTAATAGAAAAACTATGGATTTACCACTTGACCCTCTTCTAGCGTATTTTTTATGGTCATTGTTGAGCATACCATACTTCAACCAAATACGAATGACTTTCATATACACAAAAGATATATAGATGACACTTTGCTCATTTGTGATAAAAATGGTGATCTAATTGTCATCTTGGATAAGTAAAATAGTTGTCATCAGTTAATTAAATTTACATTTGGCTTAGACGAATTTAGAATTTCACTTTGATTTCTTATTAAGAGGAAAATCAGATGGTATAGTGCAAACTGAAATGGCTAATATATGAATTTTCATAGCTGGGCTCCATTAAAAAGGAAGAGAAATTTATTTCAATGTTTATCCTTAAAAGCTTGGCAAATATGTTCCGAAAACACATGGCTATCCAGCTAGATCCATCGAAAAAAACATGAAACCAAAATTAATCTAGAAAACCTGTAACAGTTCATAAAGGTATTCTTTCCATGAACATTAAGTTTAAGGAGAATACTACTGCAAAATTTTGAAGAGCTATTATCAATCTCACGTTCTATCAAATTTAATCATCACCTTTCTCATATTCGACAAGTGGAAAGTTATCTTCCATAAATTCGGATTCATCTTAATACCATTCTTTAAATTGTCTGTCGTTATACAATTTTCTTTCGACGCCTAAAACTATGTAATCCTCTGTCTATTTTTTAAAAGACTATTTATCAATTAACTGTAAATACAACTGTATAGCCTGCGTACACGATATGGTCGAGAAAAAAAAATTTTCTTTTCTGAATTGACTTTAATTTTTGTTTGACAGAAAAACCAATGATGATTTGAACATACATAGTGTATTTTCTCCTAACAAATCTAATCACAGAATTTATGGACAAAAATAACAAGTGTATTTGCAGTATAAATTCTCCAGAAAATGAATCTTTAAAAGTACATCAACTGATATAGTACATGAAGTGTATCCATATGGTACTAAAACTTGTGATTATTAGGAATGAAGTGCATCAAATTCAGAATTTTCAGTTGAAACCACAAGTCGATCTAAGCTAGACAACCATTGAAAACCTGGAAGCACTGGATAGCCGTTTCATCCTAGCACAGGACTCCTCGGCAGTGCGTTTATACGACTCCACACCAGGAACTCGGACCCAGGACCTTCGGCCTCGAGCACGAACGCCTAACCTCTAAACTACTGAGCCAACGTTCGACGGTGTTAATATCTACCTTCAATTAATCTATGACCTTGCGCAACGCTTCATCCATTGCTTAAGGTGGATATCTGTTTTGTAGCCGATATGGGCTGAACTTCATTGGTCACGGCCTCTCACTAGAACTCCAGGAGTTACATCTTGAAACTAATAACTAATGAGAACATGATTGTCATCAGTATTTGAAATTCAACAATCTTCACAAACTCATTATGATAATACAGTGTTAAATGCTAAGTTGTTATTAACTAATTGTGTTCAGCGTTCCATTTTAACTACTTTTCGGCTTTCGACTTAAGAGAAAATACGATCACGTCAAATATTATTTGTGAGTAGACAGTAGAATATTATTCAATAGTTTTGCTGAAATTCAACGAATGCTTTTCACAAATATGAATATAAATTATTATGCAACCAAACATTACATGTTAGTCATCCAATTAAATATATACAAATAGAGTGAAATGAGTGTTAAATTTTAAAACAGAAAGCATGTTTATACAGGTAAGTGCATTAAAGAAAAAAACTTGATATTAATGCCAATTATAAGAAAAGTACTTGTTTGAACATGAATTTATAATGTAGAAAATAGTAAGAGAAAGCAGCAAAAGATAAAAACAGTTGACTTACTTATCGAAATATTGATAATCAGAAAAAATCAACATGATATTTTAAAAAAAAAAAGTTACTTTTGCTAATTTGGCTTCAGACGCTATGTAAGAGCGTAACCATTTAATGTATTCTGAAGTGACAGTTTCTTGCAATTTTCTTTCAGATTGTCCAATTTCCATTTGAGCCATTGCACATTTCTTAAGTGCATCACCTGATGAACCTAGAAACAAAATTTTATTCCAATCATTATATATATATATATAATTGCATATTTGTATCCCTTCTATGTTGTCTAGGATTGATCGAAAAAAACTGTTCTGTTATGGCTTATTCCTAAAAATTTAACATTTTCTCATACAGTATGAAATGAAATGAAATGAAAATTCATTAGAAACCCAGCACAGTTAAATGATCATTGATGTTTATAACTTAGAATAGATTCTATTATTGGTGAACTCTGTTGTATGAAAAGTGAACTTAAATTGATTCCAATTATCATGATGACTGCAAGTTTTAATTTCAACTGAGAATTTTAAGCTCTACGTATGGTGGTTCTTTAGTATTTATCTTCTTGATGATTATCATCCAGATATTTGTTTCTTACTGTATTGTTGACAAATATATCGGCATAGATTTCAAGATAATATTGTTATGTAGAATGTAATTGCACATCGGAAGTTATTTTACGTCGATATATTGTCATTAGAGCATGTTTTCTGGCTGCCAACAAAGACACTTTATTTCGAGAATTGTCTTAATGAACACTAAAAAGTCGGACAGAAGTATAACTGATTCAAAAGAATACACATGAACAATTATTTTCTACCCTGTTTTGACCTTGTTCATTTAGTTCGTTCCGTTTGAAAGAGTAAGATTGGTAATGTACAAACAATATGTTAACGATTAATCAAAGATAGACTTGTAAACCACTGGATATCTACTCAGTGGTCTACAGTTTGGGCGTTCACGCGAGAAACCTTTAGCCTTGAATTCGATTCCTGGTTATGAGGTTATGGATGCGCACTGCTGGCGAGTCATATACTACGCCCAAACAGCCGTTGAACGCTTCCAAGTTTTCAATGGTTGTCTAATTTATATCGGCTCGTGATTTCAACAAAAAACATTACGAATTCTACGTCTTACCTGACAATGTAAAGGTTTGGCTTACAACTGAGCAACATATGTTTGAATTTTTTACACAGATAACAAAGAAAACAAGATTTTCTGTATGTACTGGTATTCATCCAACTAGTGATTTATTGAGTTCATATCTTATTCACAAAAACAAACCCGGTAAACTATCAACTATTTGTTATACTTGTGACCGCCGATTGGAGAGTAGTGACTTATCGATCGGATCAATGACGCGAAAACCCGTATGAGCAGCCAAGAGTCCTGATTGGTCCCGATTTCTACCTAGCCCAGCCAGCTAAGTCCAGAACACCAATCCGAGCTTCTGCGATATGAATCATGTATTTCAAACATACTCGGTTTACATACTAATCAGACAGACCACATCGTACCAATAAAATATGAAACAACATTTGTATAAGAATTAGCCAGATGTGGTTGTGAATGACGAAGGTAGTAATTAATATATCGGGTATAACTCAAGAAAGTATCAAAGAATTATAAAGCAGTGAAGTAAACGAATATTTGTGTCATCAGATGTGAAAATTCCAGACAGAGATGTTTCTAGAGAATAAAAACTAATGTTGAAGTTACTTTATAGTAGCCATAAAACTGATTATATTAATAGTCACATAAGTAAAGGTAAAAAATAGCCTATGATTGAAAGAAAGTAATTTTTATAGGATAAAAATGCTGGGCAGTTGAATGTTGAAAACTAGAAGTTACCACGGTTGTTAGAGATTAAGTAGTTATTCTCTTTCGAATACATAGGCTCAACTTCAAGTTTTTAACAGCGATGGCATTAACGGAACGTAGTAAACTGGAATTTGTTTGAGTATTGGTTATTTTAAACGATTTTAAAGTACCGAACTTGTTTCCATTATCGAGCAGGTGGTGAACAATAACATTGTTGAAAATACGTTGGCTCTTTAAACCTTTATGGAATGTGCTTCGAGATACAAACAAGAAGCCTTCTTTCTGTTCCTCCAATAAAAATGTTTTGGCATGAACATGTAAGCTGATAAATACAAGTGGAGGTAATATGGGGTGCGAATTTGCCTATTGTTACTATTTTATTGATCAACATAACAAAATTAGTTTAGCGAATCGATACGTCGTTTTCGGTGAAACATTTTGTCAAGAATAAATCATGCTAATTATTTTATCAACTTTGATGCTAGCTTTCTCCCGACATTAGCGAATTCTATTCCCTTACTTCTTGTTTTACCGTACTTATAACTCCTCCATAACTATTGTCATCATTATACTAATCTTTATTATTATGATTGTTATTGGTATTTCTAGATTATAAAGAGCTAACGAAAACTCCACGAAATAAATAAATTCATCTTATTCAGTTTCACTTGCTTGAGTTGGTTAACTAATGAACAATGCAATCTAAGATCTTTTCATCTATTTTACAGTTATTTATGTAAAGAAGTAACCAACATATTTTTTAACATAGATGCGACACTATGGTCAGCGCGAAGACTTCATTTGAAACAAATTTATAAATTCAACCGTGTAGCTAATTAACAAGAAATAACAAACTATGAAAACTACTTTTTGGGACATTGTATGTTTAATTATTAAAATATAACTATTGACATCCAGTTTATGTAGTTGAGATGGTGGAGAAGATTTGTAGCCCATGTGGATGATTTTATGTTTATGTAACTACCCTACTCCCTTAATTATAAGCTTTCATTTAATCTATAAACTATAGTCATATATTCTATTCCAAATTTATTGTAATTTGAACACGCGTCCTATGTTTATTTTTATACTCCAAATACCTTAATTCGACATCTATTGTATTTTCTCATTTATAGTGAGTTCTGGTCACATTGTTTATTTATTTATTGATGTACCCTTATGTTAAAAATAATTTGTATGTTGATGTTTCTGTCAGTTACTTTTTCTCAAGTCCTGCTAAACAGTCACTGTCCGCATAGCCGAGCAATAGTCAGTGAATAGGATAATTCTGTCCTCAAGGCTAATTAGTCACAAATCGAGCCCACATATTCTCAGTCTCAAGGTTATATTGAATAGCCTATACCATCAGGACCGTTAACTAGCTCCGCGACTAACTTCCCCGCATATTTAACTACAAGAACAATTGGTAGATCAGATCCATAAGTATATATCTCATGTCGATTCCGATTTTATAATTAACCAATACTTTGTTCTTTATGCTGACTGTAGTTTAGGTTCTTTGTCGTTAGTGGGAATATTAACTCAATACTTACAAGAATACTTACAAACTAAATGGCCAGTCTAAACGGGAACTGGATGGACTTGACCATTCGGAAAATATGAATTGTTACATTAGTCTTTTCTGATTATCTTCAGTTGCATAAAATAGGAGATACCATTGCTGAAGAGTATAAATATGATTTTAGAGTTTTGTATGTGCATATCTGGTTTTAAATAATGGTGTGAAACTGTGCCATCAGAATTATTAATAATAGGGTCAAAAAGTAAGATTACATTTAACGAAATATGCTCATTAGACTAAATCTCACCTGCAACGATAGATACTTAGGTATATAGTCGATTCCAGTGAATGTGATACCATAAACACTGGGGTGACGTTATATTCAATAAATATATACCTAGCAGAAAACGGTTTAGACTCTAGATTGATTACAGAAACTAGAAAAGTCTATCTTATGCACACAAGCCTTGTGCTGGACTAAGAAATGTAGTTCACAGATTATAATTTCTACAGAATAATCATCACTGAACCAGAGTAAAGAGAACTATAGAAATGCTCAACAATAAGCAGAAAAATGGACTTAAGGATATCTAGACCACATTATACCTAAGTAACGGATAAAGTAGCTTGTATAACTCCATGCGATAAGAACTTTCACATATATTAAGTACTCTTATTCGGCCCAAACGTTGCTGCTACATTGACATGGTGGCCAGGATGACCTATCGTAATGAACCAGTCGAGCTATACTGGCTGAAACAATCGTTCCTACCATGCCAGACAGGTCGGTTGAAAAACGGCAAGACCAAAAGCGGCAAACTCAAGGTCTGAGGTGGAAGTCGTACTGCTGACTGTACAGAGGTGTGACAGCAGTGAGGTGTTTCCTTCAGACAACTAACATAACAGCGATGCTGCCTTCACTCAAAAAACGGTGGGTTAAAAAATGTCGACCCTTAAAATGCAAACCTCACCTTATCCTATGGATTTCCGTCTCCGGCAGTAAAGTCTCAGTAAGTATGGAGCTAACACGAAAACTACTCACAAAAAGGCCGTGTGTGACCGACCTCAAGCAGTTGCCCCTTGGGCACTGCGGTCAAGCTCTCGAGTCACTAAGACCACCCCTAACACCATTTCCTTTTCAGGTACCTCCAGAACAACCCTTCCATGGTGAGGTCAACCAGAAATCGAAAACGTCCTCATACCTCTAACAGCACTCAAGATCACTGCATTCATAATCGATCTCCCTCTTGAATTCCTATTATTCCTCCCATCTCGACTTTCAACTCTAAATCTCCTCTTTCAAATTCCTCCTCAAGTGTTACCACAGCCAACGATTTTGGTGCGCAAAACACTGTCATAGGTCTACTGAAACCTCGCTCCAAACTATACATTGGAGACTTTAACGTACGCACCCTATGTCAAATCGGCCAGCAGGACTTCCTGGCTAAAACCCTGGAATCTCGTGCCATTGATGTATGCTGTGTCTCTGAAACACGAATACAGGATCCTAGTGTAGTCATTCACTTGACCTCACTTCGCCAAAACGGAGAGCCGACGAGATACACCCTCTGTTTATTTGGCAACCTGATGGTTAGTTCTCGCGGACTGGTGATTGTAGGTATGGCACTAAGTAAGAGAGCAGAACAAGCTCTATTAGAATGGATCCCCGTCAACAGTCGTCTATGTGCTGTTTGGCTAAACGGCTCCATAAGAACTCGAAAGGATAGGGACACACATCGTTTCCTTTTCGTCGTCTCTGCCTACGCTCCCGCTGACTGCAGTCCAAATGAAGTGCAAGATGACTTTTATTGAAAGCTTTCTGAACTTTTGGAAAACGTTAAACGCACAGACATAGTACTCGTAGCAGGTGACTTTAAAGCCCATGTGGGTAGCTTAAACCAAACAGAAAGATATTTAGGTGGATATTTTAGTATTCCGGCTCATTGAACAGATGATGGTGACTGTCTATTGCAACTATGTTCAAACAATCGTTTATTTTTAGCAAGCATTGATTTTAAGCACAAGGAGAGACATCGTCTAACATGGCGACCGCCTGCATCAAACCGATTATAGACTCAAATAGACCACATTTCCGTCAATCATCGTTAGAGAGGCTCGATAGAAGACTGTCACTCGTTCTGGAATGCCTGTTTGCACTCTGATCATGCTCTAATACGACCACGCGTTTGCTTGCACCTCACTTGACGCAAAAAATCCACATTAAGAAGACCCATTAGAGTTGAACTCGGTGACGAGAAAACCAAAAGTAGATTCCAGGAAAACCTGGTCACACTTAGGTAGTTCTGAAAAAGAGGCTGACCCAGATGTTGCTTGGAAACATAAACAAACAGTAGAGAACTGTCATATGATTTTGCAACCTCAAGTGGTGTCCGTCAAGGCTGATCACTATCTGCATTTCTGTTTAATTTCACCATAGATCTACTGCTGGAAATAACGTTCTCGTCGACTGAATTTTCAGGAACTGATCACCTTTCAGAGTTTTGGTAGCACTGAGCAACCATACCCGTATGGTCGGGATGCGTTTCTCTTTTGACATGATTATGGAACTGTCTAGCTGAATAATTGTGCATTATATCGTATCAATCCAAATTATATAAAAATATACTAACATACGTATTAACCTATGACTTTCAAATAAGATTTATTTTCTCGACAATTAGATCTCTCTGGTACAACAAAAACAATACTAGGCCATCGTTTAGGTTATATTTTTAAATCAAACAAGTTTGGTTTGGATACCGTAATACCATAATCATTGAAGGGCTAATTACGTCATTTATCGACTTACCATATCGTGAGTTTTCATTAATTAGGCTACTAATACGATCCATACTTTCACCCAACTGTTCATTAGCACTCAGGCGAACTTTCTCCCTATTCATTCCTCTAAGTATAAGATCTTCAATTCGTAGGGCTATGGAAAAAAATTAGGAAAATCAACTGTTAAATAAATATTCTATTTTAAAAAGAATTAAGATTACTGTATTTTAGGCATTTTCAATTACAATAAATAACTTAACTGACCAATGGAAAATCGAATGTAAATAGTCATCAAGTTTGTGTATTATGTGGATAATTTTTGTAAAGAATAACGTGCTTGAATCAAGAAACATTCACTCAACTTCATAAGGTATTTCATTTATTTTTTTGTTTTAAAGATACACTAATAATTTACTTTTGTTGTAATTACAATGAAACTCCTCATATATTAATTATTGTCGCTTGTTTTCATTGAAAAAAAGCTTTTTCGTGTTTCTGATACCGATTCAATTTAGAACGTCCTCTCCTTTAAAATCAACGCTTTTTAGCAACTAGATTTGAGATAGCATTTTGGAAAAAGACCTAAACATAGACTATAGCTAACCAAAGGATAAATATTTTGACGAAAGAGTACTACACAAGACTAATTTCAACTTTGTAAAAGTCGAATAGTAATGATAACACAAGTCAGAACAGTACATGTTTCAGTAAATATATTTTAAAGCTTGTATATTAATAATTATACGATTATACTTGTAATACTTTGATAAGATTGGAAGAATATTTTTCTAAACAGCATAATTTTAAGCCAGTGAGATATGCTATTGTTTTACCTGAATACGACATTATTTACGAATCTTATAATAAATCACCATCTTTTACACGAAATTATGCCATTGTAATTATTCTATTCACTGATGACCTCGATAATAACGAAATATTGTCTTTATTGGTGTTACCGTTGTAAAAAAAAAGTTCTGATAGTAAAAGTGTCTCACATGTCAGGAAAAATTAAGCTGAATTTATTATTATATTATTATTATTTTACAAGTGTTCTGCCTTAATGAACCTTTTAGAACAATTCAGGATAATTTTTTGACAAAACGCTGTTTGTTTAATAAAGTAAAACACATAGTTGCTAGAAATTGGGGGTGTTGAGCCCATATTGATTTCTTGATGACTTTTTAATAGTCTATCAAGTTGAAATTGATATGTGTTTTATTTTCAGACAACAGTCTTTTGGACACTTCCATATATGATTTTCTTCCCAGATATTATCTGTAGAAGATAAATTCTTAATCTAATGACCTTAACTTGTAATTCAAAAGCTGGGAAAAACTTTTAAAAGCCATTTTTATGCCTTTTAAGAAGAATGTCTAAGGACACTTTTTGTTCCATAACTCCTTGAATATCTAGCCAGTCAACCCGACGTTTGGGGGCAAAACACATCTTGCTAAAATTATTTTCGACAATTTCACAACTTAAGCTATCACTTGACTTACTTTTTCATAAATCCTATTATCAACAATTACGTCATATGTAATTGGTAATAATTATTTTGACCAAACGTAGATTTAAAACATTCTACCATGAGCTAAGCGACCAATAAGATCAGTATAGCCTACGAAGCACTTCAACTGGATGCCTCCTAGGTAAATTATTATCACAAGATACAGAGATTTGGATGCGTACCCTCTACCCTACCATCTAGCATTTAGTTCACAAGTGGCTAGGAAAGATTCGCGATATTTAGCGATATTAGATATCCATTTTGATGTATTTGATTTCAGACCAAAGTAACTGCTATAACCCTTGAGTATTTTGTGAAAGTCTGATCAGTTTTATTTAGAAAAGGCTGGCCTTATTGGTGGAAAATGTGGAAACTAAGAACTTAAAATTATATATATATATATATATATATATATATATATATATATATATATATATATATATATATATATTCTGAAACAACCAACGATGGTTCAGTTAGTAAATAATCGATAAGTGGTTTGGAATTGCGATAAGAATAAATCATCCTCTTCTCTTACATAGCTTGTGTATTCTAAATATTTAATCAGTATCTTAATCTTAAGACAGACTTTGAAGGAAAGAAGACCCTCTGTCTTCAAATCTTATTAATTTTAAGAAGTATAATATACGTTTGGCTTATAAATACGTTCCTAAGCATTTTTCTGTAGCCTTTACAATATTACTGCAGAGACTTCTCGATAGAATGAAATTACCAGATGACGATCTAAATGATATATGGTTCTTATTTGAATGGATGTGGACATCTTTTTAGGGAAGCTATACAAGGAAAAATATCTTACATTTGCCTCGTTAGTGATGACACGATTTACTTAACGAAAGGAACAATTGAGGAATTCTGAATTTATCGTACTTTACGTGAAATCTGCACAAAAAACGTACAGTTTTGGTGCTTTAACCCAGATGAATGGAGAAAATTTTAGTTCTAATGCTGGCATGTGTCCATTATATAAATAACAATAAAAGTTTGCATGTAAATACTGGGCAGTCGGTGAGAAATCACGTCATGTAGAGGCATGTGGGTCAGATGCACTGTGTGCTAGAGCAAACAATAAAATTTCAAAATGAACTTCGGAGAATACTCGCGGTTTTCTCCCACGTTTTGCATGCTGTTTGACCACAAATATATGTTCTCCTAGAGTTTTTACAAGCAGTAATGAAATCCCAATATCTCTGAAAACAATACCTGGATTCGGTTGAATCACATTTTCAAGTTGTGCCAAAATGCTCACCGCCCAGTTTCTCCGTTTTTCACCTTCTTTCATTAACTCAGCTAGATCAGGACTGTAAGTTGTTCGTTCGGTAGTACCAAATGCCTCTTCAATAATCTATCATCAGACTTTGATAACCAACTAGAAAACTTTGAACCTGCGAAAATCGGCCAAAAAATGTGTTTGTATCATCCTGTATTTTCTTAGTATCCATGACCACTAAACAGTGATTACAAGGTAAACTTTTGATTAGTGCGCTTTGCAAGTTGAAATGTGCAGATAGACTAAAAAAACATTTTTCGATCTAGAACACTCATCTGGTGGGAATAACGGACAAATCATTTATATTTTCGAACCACTTCATAGGAATTAGATATTATGTTTCAGACTTTTGGGACTTCCAGATATAAATTTAATATCAGAATGGGTTTTGTGGAGATTTTAGAAATTTCACAGATTGAAATCATGAGTCAGTTGAAGCTAGACCACCATTGAAAACCTGGAAGCACTGGACGGCCGTTTCATCCTAGTATGGGACTCCTCAGCAGCGCGCATCCACGATCCCGCACCACGTGGGGCTCGAACCCAGGACCTACTGGCTTCGCGCGCGAGCACTTAACCACTAGACCACTGAGCCGGCATCCAACGGAAAAACTCCCGAAGTTCTAGTGCGAAGCTGTTACCAGTGGAGTTCAACCAGGTCTGTTGTGAGATAGGAACTCACTGAAGACAATCGTGTACGGTGGCGCAACTTCGTGGATTGGTTGAAGTTAGACATTAACACCGTTGGATGCCGGCTCAGTGGTCTAGTGGTTAAGTGCTCGCACGCGAAGCCAGTAGGTCCTGAGTTCGAGCCCTGCGTGGTGCGGGATAAACAATATTTTTGTAATGAACTATAAACCGGTTCATTCCTCTGAGTTTACTTCTTGTTTTTTCGCTGCCGTTTTAGGTATTTGGCGGAGTTTGTTATTTAAAAAATGTATTCATTAACCAAGATAAATCCACCACACCTAACGTATTATAGATCATTAAGAGTCTGAAAAAAAATTCCACCCCTCTTTTGCACAACTCAGTCCTAGAACCTGGTTGCTTTTCTTTTTCGATTTATTTGTCCAGTTTATATCAATTTTTGTAAAACTGGGTTGCACAGTTAATCATGGCCACACTAGTGGTGAAATCGAATTATGTGAAGTAAGAGGAACGATGGAGGACATAATTCGAAATTAGTAATTGGGTGAAATTAAGTCAAAATATATAGCATATAATACGTGAAACAATTCCTTCAAAATGCAACCAGTAAGAATTCTTTCATCTGATTAGCTATCCACAAATGCCAAATCAGAACTAGTGAATGAACAGTCTAACAGAAATACACATATATAGCAATTACAGCAAGTTCATTTACTGTTACATTAATACTACATAATGTAAGTTAATACCTTTTTTGTCACATATACTCTCTGATTTTGGATTCCAACCACAAACCGCTGATCCCACACTACTCAGTTATGAACAGGGTCACAATATGTTGGTACGGTTCACTACCCCATCTCCCTTGACACTTTCAAAAAAAAAAGGATAACATCTCCTTTTTTTAGTGAATCGACCATTTTACAACTCTTGGGTTTATCGGAACTGACCTGCGAACACAGAAAAGTCAGGGCAAAGACAAGTAAATCATACACAGATGAGCGCAATAAAACTTCACATTCGGGTAGAGGTTATACTAATACGCCTAACTTCTATCCTTATCAATTGTTCAAAGAAACTAACTCTTGGTATAGGGTTTGGTTAATTAATATGTGTTCTTCATAGCCTAACTTACTAGTTTCACAGCTACATGTTGGACAACTCAGTACAGATTATTCCACACTTCCACCAACCTAGAAGGCACTCAATTCCTCCATCCTTTACTGATCGTATTAACTCAATTCTTCATTAGCACAGAGTAACCTCGTTTAACCATCACGATTTGATCACACTACTAGACATTGAAGCTATGAACTCTTGTAATCAGCAGCTAGTGAATGCACTTTGTTCATGAACGATGAAACTAGGTACAACTTGTAAACGTATTGTGATAGGATAGTTGTGGCTATGCTATGCCACAAACCCAATGATAGCCCAGGACTGAAGACAAATCAAACCAAATAATACTGAAGCAGCAAATACTAGGATGAAACGGCCGTCCTGTGCTTCCAGGTTTTCAGTGGTGGTCTAGCTTCAACTGACTCATGATTTCAATCTGTGAAATTAATAAACAATTAATTTACTAAACAAACAACAAATAAAAAGCCTCCTGCATTTTGTTGGCTAGTCATTAGATTTGGTTGATCACATAGTGTTGGTAACGCCACTCCAGTCATTTATAGGACAACAAGATGACTTAGAAGCAAAATTAATATAATGTAGAAGATAATGCCGTGATATATATGTACATGCTTAGGTACACCATTTCGTCGTTTCATGCATCATCATGCCTGATGGAGCACCAAATCATTCTAAACGCATTGTACTCTATCATACTATGAAATATCTCATTAAATGGAAGAGTCACTTACCTCTTTACCAAAGTGGTTCACTACAATATCTCCGTACTTACAATATTCCTCTGCTAATTTCATTGATAGCATCATTGGCACAGGCAACTGAAACATAAATAACTGTATGCAACAGCCCATAATATTTAGGAATTCACATAAACTGATGCATGCCACTGTGTACGACAACGTTAGTTCTATATTAAAGCCATCTATAAATGATTCTTCCAATCGGTCTTGATATGTTTCTTATTCATGATGCATTATTCGAGCACACGTAATGAGGTCATATATTCTCATCCATTCAAGTACTGAACTCCGCCTGGAATCCCTCCGGGGGGTACTGCCGGTCTCAAGCCAGGATAAAGGAGGAGGGTCGGGTATGGGGTTAGCGTCCCCATCCCGTAGAAAACTAACTCGCTAAAAAAACGCTAACCAGAAAGAATTATTCAAACCTTTGAACCTCTACCCCGGGAGTCAGAAGGTCTTCATTTAGAAGAACTATGACGCCTCATGATGAAAGCCGAATTCCTTCGGAAGTTACGATGCCGATGCCCCTTCTGACAACCAGAGCGACCATTTATTTAGGTACATGGAATGTTCGTACAATGTGGGACACCGGGAGAGCCTTCCGAATTGCTGCAGAAATGAGGAGATACAACCTAGAGGTGCTTGGGATCAGTGAAACACATTGGACGCAAGTTGGACAACAACGACTAACTTCAGTAGAGCTTCTGTTATACTCCGGCCATGAAGAAGAATATGCCCCACACACACACAAGGAGTTGCATTGATGCTGTCCAAACAAGCGCAAAATGCGCTTATAGGATGGGAATCTCATGGACCAAGGATCATCAAAGCCTCGTTCAAAACAAAAAAGGAGGGCATTACAATGAATATTATCCAATGCTATGCGCCTACTAACGATTACAATGAAGACGCTAAAGATCAATTTTACAATAGGCTGCAGTCAGTCGTCGAGAAGTGCCAAACAAAGGACCTGACCATTCTGATGGGAGATTTCAATGCCAAGGTTGGAACGGACAACACTGGATATGAAGACATCATGGGACGACATGGACTGGGAGAAAGGAACGAAAATGGTGAGAGATTTGCAAACCTATATGCCTTCAATAAACTGGTCATAGGTGGCACCATATTCCCACATAAACGCATTCACAAAACCACATGGACTTCACCGAATCACACCACGCAAAACCAAATCGACCATATTTGCATCAACAAAACGTTCAGGTGGACTATAGAGGACGTGAGAATCAAGAGAGGAGCTGATATAGCATCAGATCATCACTTGCTGGTCGCCAAGATGAAATTGAAACTCAAGAAGCACTAGACAATGGGGCGGACAATATCACAAAAGTTCAATATGGCCTTTCTTCAGGATGCTAACAAACTCAACAAATTCAAGATAGTCCTCAGCAACAAGTTCCAGGCCTTTCATGATCTACTCAATGGAGAAGGAACTACTGTAGAGAGCAACTGGAAGGGGATCATAGAGGCAATCACTTCAACATATCATGAGGTCCTGTGTCAAAAGAAGCATCATCACAAGGGATGGATCACCGTTGATACACTGGATAAGTTTCAAGAAAGAAGTAACAAGAAGGCAGCAATCAATATCAGTCGAACAAGAGCAGAAAAAGCCAAATCACAAGCTGAATGCACAGAAGTAAACAAACAAGTGAAGAGGAGTATCAGAACCCACAAACGTAAATATGTGGAAGATTTAGCAACGACGGCGGAAAAGGTTGCAAGAGAAGGGAACATGAGACAACTGTATGACATAACAAAGAAACTCTCTGGAAATCCTCGCAAACCAGAACGACCAGTGAAAAGCAAGGAAGGCGAGGTAATCACCAACATTGAAGAGCAACAAAACAGGTGGGTAGAACACTTCAAAGAATTCTTGAATCGACCAGCTCCACTGGACCCACCCAACATCGAAGCATCACCCACGGACCTCCCAATCAACGTTGGCCCACCAACAATTGAAGAAATCAGCATGGCCATCAGACAAATCAAGAGTGGCAAAGCAGCAGGACCAGACAACATTCCAGCAGAGGCACTAAAAGCAGACGTAGCGGCAACTGCAAGGATACTCCACATTCTCTTCAATAAGATTTGGGATGTGGAACAAGTACCAACAGACTGGAAAGAAGGACTCCTGATCAAAATACCGAAAAAAGGCGATCTCAGCAACTGTGGTAACTACAGGGGCATCACTCTTCTCTCAATACGGGGAAAAGTCTTCAACAGAGTATTGTTAAACAGGATGAAGGACTGCGTAGACGCCCAACTTCGTGACCAACAGGCAGGATTCCGTAAGGATAGACCGTGTACAGACCAATTCGCAACTCTACGGATCATTGTGGAACAATCAATTGATTGGAATTCATCACTCTACATCAACTTCATTGACTACGAAAAGGCATTTGATAGCGTTGACGGAACAACACTATGCAAGCTTCTTCGACACTACGGCGTGCCTCAAAAGATAGTCAATATCATAGAGTTCATATGATGGATTACACTGCAAAATCGTGCATGGAGGACAGTTGACAAAGTCGTTCGAAGTGAAGACCGGTGTTAGGCAAGGTTCCTTACTCTCACCCTTTCTTTTTCTCCTGGTGATCGACTGGATCATGAAGATGTCAACATCTGAAGGGAAGCACGGGATACAATGGACATCTAGGATGCAGTTGGACGATCTGGACTTCGCAGATGATCTGGCCCTTCTATCTAAAACGCAACAACAAATGCAGGAGAAGACGAACAGTGTAGCAGCAGCCTCAGCAGCAGTAGGTCTCAATATACACAAATGGAAGAGCAAGGTTCTCCGATACAACACAGCATGCACCAATCCAATCACAATTGACGGAGAAGATTTGGAAGATGTAAAAACCTTTACATATTTGGGCAGCATCATTGATGAACATGGTGGATCTGATGCAGATGTGAAGGCGCGGATCGGCAAAGCACGAGCAGCATATTTACAACTGAGGAACATCTGGAACTCAAAGCAATTCAACCAACACCAAGGTCAGGATTTTCAATACAAATGTCAAGACAGTTCTACTGTATGGAGCGGAAACCTGGAGAACTACGAAAGCCATCATCCAGAAGATACAGGTGTTTATTAACAGTTGTCTACGCAAAATACTTCAGATCCGTTGGTCGGACACTATTAGTGGGTTGGAGAATGCTGGTCGGCGGCCTATGCTCCATTGGGAGTAACAGGCGTAAGTAAGTAAGTAAGTAATTCACGTACTGAAGCTCTCAATAATATTAGCAGTATCTTCAGGAATGTAGCAAACCTGGTCATATTCCTTAACTATTAATATAACTCAAGACAGAACTCCAAATGAATTCTGACTCCGCATACAATGACCACTAGTTGAAACAGCTGTATAACAACCAGTACCTTAACTTCATATTCATAAGTCTTTAGTGCACTATACCTTCGATCCAGTCTACGAATTAGATCTCGATGACAATTGACTTTGGCATGAGACATGAACGGCATTTAAATACTATTTTGGGATCCCATAATGCTCGTGCCATTGGAGATTTTGATAAACACAGTGTGGAAGGTCAATTATCTTGGTTTTACCTTTTCCTCTGATCTCTCTTGGTCTTCTCGCGTTTTATTATTATCGAAGAAGGTTTTCCGTCTGACTTACTACATAAAGAGATTGTATGCATACTCGTCATTTACTCTTACAATTTATCATTTCCTACTTCTTACCTAATATTCCTTACTGTTCTACACTATTCTTCCCCGGGCTTTTGAGAAAAGACTGCTGTATTGCGGAGAGTGTTGAAGACAGTTAGCAAGATGTGTGGTGAATCTTTCGAGGTCATAATTAATGTGGTTGTGGATATTTCGTGCCTATAGGTAACCCTCGTGTTATTGATAGAAGAAGCCAGACAAAAAGTGAATAGCTCTTTATTTCGATCTTAGCGCAGTCACAGTGGAGCGTGGGATTATCTGTTCAGACAAACAAAAGCTTTCAAGATTCAATATAAGATAATAAGAAATATAACGCTTATACAAAATAAGGAAGTGAATGAATACTTGAACAATACTGTTTTGGCATATGCTTGGTTGTTTGGGGTCAACTCTTAACCAACCAACCTATGCTGTTACAGATAGACATCTAAAGTCTTACGAACTCCTGGCAGGTGTCATCTTATTAGATACTAACCATCCCCTTCACTCTTATCTTTCTCCTTGTATATCTTCTGGTAGTACGAGACGTAATTACATTAAAATCCATGCATACAAGCGGAAATATAAACGTTTCACAATACCATACCTAGCAAATATACTCTGTGACGAACAGGTTGTTATAGTCGACCTAATCAATAACCTGTATTCTTAAACATGTCTCTAATTTGAAAAGTTGTAGTTTCCGATTTTTTCACGTTTTCCCTCCTTTTTGCTGTTGTTTGGTAAAGAAAAATTGTTGAAATACCTTATGCTAAGAATTCTATATTGTATCAAAATATAATATTGAATAAAGCCATTAATAATTATACATTGTGCATGATTATGTTCAAATACATGAAGCTTTCAATTTTATTGTAGATCAATACTATCCTACCTAAATCTCGACAGTACGTAACACCATAAAACTCTCGCTGGAAATTCAGACGAGACTCTTTAACAGATGTGAGTAACACACCAGACGTGAAGCACACAAATCTAACTGTATTGAGGGACTACATACTGTTTTCAGGTAAATATGAAACCTTACAGTCACAGTTGTATCAGATGTAAGGCCGGAGGAATATTACTAGGTCTTAACTCAATCATCCGGTAGTGCGATCACCGAATATCGAATGGTTTGCCGACCCTCTTTAAGGTTAAAGGACAATGAACACGCATTAATCGATTGCAAGTCAAGAACCAGCGCACGCAGCAGTGCTCACAGAGTTTCCTATACATACTTTTACCAATATAATAATAATAACTTGTTCTCAAATAACAGTCTGTTATATGGGGCATCCCAGTTTACAAGCAATGTCAAAGTGTTACGAAAGATACAGGCTTCACTGTAGTGGGTTATTCAGTTATATTAATATTTTATCAGGTACATTGGTCATAGAATTATGGGAAATAACATTTCTTATATATGAATGGTATTAGCAAGACTCGTATTGTCAATATGTCAGTTTGAGCGATTTATGGAGGTTACATTGCCAAAGAACACATTACGTCGGGGAATAGAAGCAGATATGAAAAAGATGAATAACAATTGGAAGGAGCTGGAAAGGATTGCCCAGGACGAGGTTGGATGGAGAATGCTGGTGAGCGGCCTGTGCTCCTTCACGAGGAGTAACAGGCGTAAGTAAGTAAGTAAGAACATTGCGACGTGCAACTGACTGCCAGGAATAAACTCACGTAAAGTTGATAGCTTCTCGAAACCTCAATCTTACACCCTTCTGGAACATTTTAAACATCAATGATGACTTAGCACAAAGCTACCCGTCCACATGTGTTTTCGGTGGCATATCTCGAGAGAGCTGAAAATGAGGGTAAGAAATAGTAAGGACGAGAATCAGAACAGATAATGTTCATGCCAACTGAATTTGAGACATTTGTGGTGGAATAATTAAGGTATGACTTCTTGGTCTAATTCTCTTTTATTAAGGTACTTTTAAAGAAATAGCATTTTGAAGGTTGTAACTTTTTTTCACGTGGTATTATTTTATTTTCCTATCCGTTTTTCTCTTTAATTTAACACTTGATAGCGATAAATAATTCGTCACTGATAGGGTTCTATTAACTTTACACCTTATTTAGGAACTCAACCTCATAAATTAATATTGCTAGTTTTCACGCTATCACTATCACCAATTAACTGTAATATATTTACTCTTAACTAATACTGGGTCTGATCCTACCATAAAACTTTACACGTTCACTAAGTTAAATTACAGCTATCGCCATCCACCTAATTAAACTTTGAATTAACATTACTTCCAATAATGTCCAGGCCATCTAAAAAACATATAATCTCTCCAGATGCCTATAGCACCTGCAAAAGATCTAAATCAGTCACTAAAGTGAATAATGCGAAACCTTATAAACACACTGATCAGTCTGCATCCTACTCTGATCTTCCCTCAGCCACACTAAACGTGCACCCTTTACTTGGACAAGACATATCACTACCTTGCATCTCGCTTGTCGATATAAATAAGAGCAGTCACATGCTGTTAGAGTCGACCTCATTTGTCAGTCCCAAAAAGAGCACCGAATATTGTGAGCAGTATTTAGACAGTGCGGCTGACCCCAAACACCCAACAATTTTACAATCGGCCATCTTAAGTAGCGGCTCACGAATTACGACTGCCTACAATAGCCAGCCCGATGACGTAGATCTTGACTACTCACCCAGACATATACCCAATCCCCCAACTAAGTGTGCGCAAAGTGACCACCCGCTAGACACCTGTAACAGGCCTATATGTAACCATATCGACCTTAAAAACTTTGATATAAACTTGAATAATCTCACCACTGGTAGACCTAGAAGCACCCAAACAGAACTTAGCCTCACCCAAACTATTCAAGACCTATTACCGTACAAATATTTAATCAGTGTTCCAGAAAATCCCGATCTGGAAATTATAAAAAACACTGAAAAAATAATTGACCATATATCAACCGAAGTGTTGAAAAGACTTCAGTGTATGCATAATGTCATTGTGTATAATATACCTGATAGTACGAACATAAAGATTGCTAAAAATACTCTGCTACAAGAGTGTGGATTGTCGCAATCTTGGTGTGTAACAAGGAGATTACGTAAAGGACACACTAAAACCTCATGTCCCATTCTATTTCAGTTTGGTAGTACCACTGAAGCTAATCACCTCCTTAATAGTCAGTCACTACTGAGGCGTATTCCAACATTTAAAAAGATTAGGATCATTCATGACAGGACCGCTATCCAGCGTCGTATCTGCAATGGAACACAAACAGATCAACCCAGCTTACGTAGCCGCGGCAGCTACAGCTCTTGTCACTGCACAAATCCTAAAATATCATACAATGCCCCCCCAAAAAACGGAGGCACGTCGGACACTGCAATTAATCCTAAGGACAAGACCGCTCATAAAGCAGCTACAACCACTCACCCTCAGCCCAAACACTCAGCTACCCCAAAATGCCAAACCACTTATGCCTCAATAGCGTCCAAGTATCACCCTAGCGGCCCCTGTAAAATGCCTAAAAATGACCACCCCAGGAATTGCGCTAACAGCTACAGACTCTCAGACATCGCTGTACGAAATAATACCAAACCCTCCGTAAAAACCCACCAATACTCCAGCACCTCTAACCCAAAACGTGCACCTTCTCATAGCAATAGAATGCCCTACAACAAACATAGTGAACTGGCAACACCCACTCATCCTAATGTGAAACGACATTTGACAAGAACCACACCCACACGTGATACCCATAAGTCATATAGTGTCAACCTTGCAAGCCCCATGAATCAACACAAAACTATACACATCAGAAACACCTCTCTTAGCAACAATAACAGGCATTCCTTTATTCCTCATCAGAAACATACAACTTCCCCAACTAACCACAATAGGACTAAAATTGCCCACCGCACACAAAGAAGCCATAATGTTGGCTTACTTGGAAACCCACCTACTGACTCTAGGTACTATCTAAGTCAAGCCACCCAATACAGCGGTTTAGTCCCCCCTAATTCGACATACACACTATCTCATCCTTTTTTATCTCTCCCCCCCTCAACATTACTGCTATGGGGTCTCCAAATGTTGAGGGCGACAATCTCACTATTCTGAAACCATCTATATACTCCGATTTGATGGGGAGTGGCAGATCCTCCTCAACCTCGATAAATGTCTCTAGTCTTGAAAACTTCTTGACTGGACCCCCTGATCATTCCCCGGACACATTACCTAACCATTCAACTCTACCTTCCACTCTTAGACATACTTCTTTCACCAAAACAACACCCGACTACCCTTCTCGCATTAACCCTACTGGTAATAAACTAAACGCTCATCAATATGGAGTCGACGCTCCCAATTCTTCCTTTTCTCGTTGCAAAACAGACAAATCACTGGGTATACATCATACCCTTCTACTAGACAAACAGTCACCGTACCTGACACTTATGTTAATTAACGCTCGATCTGTACAAAGTAAGATGACTCACCTACGCACCCTTTTACTTTTAAACAACCCCTCACTTGTTTTGATAACGGAAAGTTGGCTGTCCTCCGACACCACAGACACATTTCTACAAATAGACACATATGAGCTCTTCCGCTGTGATCGAGTAACCAAGAAGGGTGGTGGTTGTCTCGTTTATGTATCAAAATATTTGAGAGCGGAAATCTATAGCGACCACGTCCTCAGTAAACTTCCTGAATCGATATGGCTTACTGTGTACACTCATGAATGTAAAATACTAATCGGATGCATATATCGAGCTCCTAACACTCCTAGTTCAAATGACACTATTATAAGTGAGTCATTTGCTCAGGCTGCCTCGCTTGACTTCACTTACAAAATTGTATGTGGTGATTTCAACCTTCCCACCATCAACTGGAAGACACATTCTGGCCCATTGTGCTTTGAAAGCATACTAAGGACCTTAGACATACACGGCTGGCAACAACATGTACACCTGCCTACACGAAATCACAACATTCTTGACTTGATATTCTGTCATAATGTCACACCAACATCAATGGTGGTTGGCGAAAAGTTTCACAACAGCGATCATAAAATAGTCCTCTGCACCCTTCCGATTCTTGCCATATGCAACAAATTAAAGACATTAAACACGCGGTTCCAATATAGAGACTATGCAAATGCTGACTGGGAAAACTTTCGATTTCTAATAAAGCACTCTGACTGGGGCAGTTTCTTTACCAGTAACAGCCTCTTAGAAACATTAGAAATATTCAATATCACCACCAAATCTGCACTAGACACTACTGTACCCTCTAAAATTGGTTTTAAAACAATTACTCCATATCTAAACCAAAAGACTAGGACTAAACTGCGAAAACTGAAAAGGATGTACCATATATCAAAGGACTTCAGTGCCCTGCACCAGATATACTCTGTACTTGACGGAGTACAAAGTCAACACAACAAGCGTAAGCAAGTAGAGGAACGTACTGCGCTCACTGCTGCATCTAAAGCCCAAGCCCTATGTCGTCTCCTCACGAAGCGCATAAGAAAGGACACAGACCACAACATTCACTCTTTACTGCACGATGGAGTAACGTATAATGACCAAAGCGTCATATGCGAACTATTAAGTGAATGGTTTTCTCACAATGGGAATACATCTGATGCTCCAGACATCGACATAAAGTGCACCGGCAAAAACGATCTTAGTACCATAAACTTCGACATTAGGAGTATACATACCGCCATTAAAACCCTTAAGTCAAATGCGAGTTCTGGTGCCGATGACATCCCTTCTATCGTTTATAAAATGTCAGGACCGGACATACAGATGCTACTACTCAAAATATACACATTATCTTTAGAGACTGGTACATATCCGGAAAACTGGAAGGTAACGTATGTTCTTCCCAAACACAAATCCGGACCAAGAAACCTGGTTGAAAACTACAGACCTATAAATATCACTCCAGTCATATCACGCATAATGGAAAAAGTGATACAAAATCAACTATCTGATCACCTGCTCAAGGAAGATCTGATAGACCCGTCACAACATGGCTTCATTAGAACAAGGTCGTGCAGTACATGCCTGATAGACTTCTTCAACGAGGTTACTCGTATACGTGACCAGAAGAAACTAGTTATTATACTATACTTCGACATTAAGAAAGCCTTTGATAAGGTACCTCATAATCTTCTAATCAACAGACTTAAGTCAGTTGGAATTATAAATCCCCTTTTGCAATGGATCAAGTCTTTTCTTACGAACAGATATCAAATAACCAAGATTAACTCTAATACATCTACACCTCGACCTATAACCAGTGGTGTTGTGCAAGGTAGTGTCTTGGGTCCATTGCTCTTTATAATCTATATCAACAATATATGCAAGTGTTTTAGCACAGGTAAGACCTACCTCTATGCCGATGACTTAAAAGTCATCTATAAAACTGACATTTCCGATTTACGCAGTACTATGGAAACAATCCAACGTGAACTCAACATGGTAAACGACTGGTGCAAACGCTGGAGGTTAGAGCTCAACACAGAGAAATGCGGCTGGTTATGTATAGGAGACACATCTCTCAAAACGAAACTAACACTTAGCAATCACACACTGCCCAGACTGGCATCAGTAACTGACCTAGGGGTACATTACTCACACAGTCTTAATTTCTCTGAACACATCTCAGCCAAAGCATCCAAAATGCGGAAATTGCTTGGCTTCATTCTCCGTAATTTTTATCAAAATGAATCTAAAATCCTTCTTTACAAAGTTTGTGTAAGACCTATCGCTGAATACTGCTCGTTCTTATTTTCCAACCTACGCGTATCTGATATACTAAAGGTGGAAGGAATACAACGAGACTTCACTCGCAAGGTACTTAAGACTGACTTGGTCATTGACTATAGTTCCCGATGCCAAATCTTAGGAATAGCACCCCTTTGGAAGAGAAGACTTAGGTCTAATTTGATTCTCTACTTCAAACTACTCAAAAACCTTACTTATTCAACGTGTAAGATAATTCTTGCCCGAGATTCACATGAATACGGACTTCGAAACAAAGTATCTACGGTCAAAGTTGAGAAATACAGATCAAAAACTCGGGAAAACTTCTTCCTCACCAAGTATGCAATAATATGGAACAGTCTTCCCTCCGAAACTCGCATGGCAGATGAATTACATACGTTTGTAAAACTGCTTGATCAAGCCCTCACTTGCACTAATCTTGCACGTACGAACACATCTGCACCCCACTCAGACATCATAGGCTCTCTCCATGTCTAGACCAAAATGGACTTCAAGTTCAGTTTGCCTTATTTTTCCTACTTTGCAGTTGTATTAATTACTTTTTCCACCCCATTTCTACACTTGAAGTAGACAGGTAACTCAATGGACCTATCATTACTGTTAAAATAAACTCGGTCGATAAGGGACACTGACTACCACCCTAAAACGTCAAGAGGACCGCACAGTCGGCTGCCTACTTCCAGTGGTCTTGCATCTATGGAGCCTGTTACCAATCAACTGGTTAGGACAACAGAAAATAACATCAGCACTAAGTCACTGTGAGTCCCTTCCTGTTTATCCTGTATTAACTTTTTACTCTTCAGTACACTATGTTGACTAGCAATTAGTATTATTTCTCCACTCGTTCTCATATCCACAACTCATATACTTCTATACTTTTTCCGCCTGCTTAAATAAACAACTATCCTACAATATACCCTTCTTAACGCTTATACTCTGATTGGCAAACTATACTTTATACTATAGTCAACAGAGGCACTGCATCGATGCTTTACCCACAGTCCATAGCTTGTAACTGTCTGATAAGCTTGTAAAATGGTACTTATAGAAATAGTGCTTTCCAACAGTTTTTGAAACAGAGGATTGTGCGAGGAATGACGTATATACAAAAATAATGCTAAATGAGCCTAACATCACAAAAGGAGGGAGGGTGGAGTTACTGACCAGCAAGCATTGATGGTGAGGGCGATAACTTCAATCCACCCATGCTTGTGGGGACAGAACATTTTGTATGTATCAGGCTCCTCATGACTGAGAATAATTCAATCAATCTGTGATATAGATTGTTTTCCTACGCTCACCACTCAAACTCATGTTTCCAATATTATGCTGGATTAGCTATTCTACTAAGACAACCCATAACATGCTAACTCGGATTTTTACACTAGGATTATGTGGCTGGCATCGGAAAAACAAAAAAAATGAAAAAAAAGTTAAACAATAAAAGATGTAATCATTAATATTCTTAACACTTCACCCTCTATATACACACCCTTCTTATAAACCGCTTTCCTAGTAACAGCCTTGACTTCCTTTCCTTCATGTGAGCTTACTCCAACTTGTTAAACATCACAACTCATTGTTCTTTATTAGTACATTCTATAATATGGAGCCTCTGACTTCATTTCACTAACAAGATATAATATGAATTTATTCTAATTTATTATACCTCTGTCCGTTCTACTACACTATGTTAAGCAACGTTTTGCGTTCATATTCAAGTGCCTTGCTGCTCTTCTGTTTCTCTTTTTTCTTCAGAATCTTGCTCTGAGAGCACGGCTATGAAACCTCTGACGTTTGGAACAAACTTGATGTACGCGTCCTCTCAAGGTCATAGTTTACAGCAAGCGCTCTACGATTTCACTTTATAACAACTATAAACTTAATAAGTTGGGAAACATTCTGTGAACCAACAAATGTTGTAATTTATAGATCATGCCTGTAAAAAAGGTGTGTACCTGCTCATGCAGAAATATATATTATTATTATTATTATTATTATTATTATTATTATTATTATTAATAGGTTAAAGAAAACAAGCGTAAATGTGGTATGAATGGACGAAGAACTGTATAAATGGAGGTGGTTCAAAAAGTAGCTGAAAGTTTAGAATTATATGTAGTTTTAAAACACAGTATTGAAAACAGTTTTTGATACACAGATGACTATCTCACTTTTTTTCAAAGCTAATTCAGTTCGTTTTTTATTGTTACTGATCTTATATGGTCGAGAGCCGGCTTCGTTTTTAGCGAATTGCCTGGTTTTACTTGTAATAGGATCGCACGGTAGGAAGTGGAATAAAGTCGACGTCACAAACACGATTTAAAAAGATATTTCGCATAACAACTTATCACTAATAGCATTGGTTCGTGACATCCCACTTGACCGTAAATAAACAAATGTTCTGCCCTACAGATATGGGTGAATTGAAGTTATCTCCCCACCATCGTGGTCGGTAACGCCTACATCTCTCCATTTGTGATGTTAAGCTCTGTTACGTTTTTGGCATGCATGAATATTGCATTAGGCTAAGCCCCTTACTAAAATACACAGTCTCTACTAGTTCCATGTTACAAGCGAATTAGATACCTAAAGCTTCTGTATTATGGGTAAGACATCTATTTAGTATATCACACTGTTGTGAAGATAACTAGTGGTACAAGATATAAAACGCTAGTCATATTATATGTGGTTTAGAGATGGTAAGGACATGTAGGAAATCAAAGTATATCCAAGAGTTTAGGATCACGAAATTTACAGAGAAAGATTTTTTTATTTTTGTTATTCATTTGACGATACATGCATGAGCGTTTATTCTTGATCTATGTTCATAGACAAGATCATTGAAGCGTTTACGTATTTCGTGTTTCCTTCATTTCTGTTTCCTTATTTTACCCTTTTCCTTCCTTAAAGTCAACCCAATATTCTTCTCAATTACACAGGACCTGATTTATTTTTATTCCATTTTTATTATCATAATATCATCATTTTTTCTCTTTTCTTTATTTTCTTTTTCAAATATGGAAAATGCCAACACTATTGAAACTTATATATTAATGGATTTCAGAAGAAACCCCAAATAGTTTCTTCACAACACCTATTTACCCAAAGGATTATAGAAAATTAATAATTCCAGAGCGTTTGTTATGGTCCCAGTAATATAGCCATACGTCGGATATAATGGAAATGTGGTTGCAGTCTACATATGTCGATGATAGATATTTCAGAGTTGAGTTATCATAACCAAAGACAGTGGAGAACGAGAGACGTGTGTATAGTAGTGTGTCTACGAGCAGTTAACAGCGCGTGTCATACCATGAGTGATTCAAAATGTAAGAGTGAGTTCAAGGTCATGCACTTAAAATGTACAATCATTTTGTGGTTAATGTATAAACTGTGAAAATTAACAAAACAAACGCAAATAATATCGAAAACTATTTACAAAATAAGTTTGTCGTGCCTATCTCCACAAAGCTCCCCCAGACTCACAAAACGATTTGGATCAGTTGATATTGTTGTGTCTGCGTCTACTTGTTGACCTGGTAATGCTAGAGTTGAACCGTAAACTAGTTTGACAGATGTGCAATCTACATCTTCCTTGATAGCTGAAAGTGTTTTCCCCAGCAGTACGAGTTGTGACGGGTCGCTCCGCCTCGATGTATCAGCTTGTGTCATCAAAGAGCTTTTCAATCGGCGTTGAAATCTTTCAACCAGACCATTAACAACTGGATGACAAGCTGTTGTTTTGATGAGGTTCACTCCCAGAAGTTTAGTAAAACCCTGAAATAGGACGGAGTGAAACTTGGTCCCATGGTCTGTAGTAACAATTGAGTATACTCCGTAATTTGATATTCATAGATCAAGTTAGACTTTTTTGCAGGTTTTCAGGTCTGCATCGTCTATTTGTAGCTTCGCTATAGCTTCGAGACTAATGGCATATTTGATGTCTTTTCTAGATAAAGCGTTTGCGACGATGTCGGAACGTTCTTTGACGAAGTGGATATCTGTAATGAATTATTAGATGTAGTTCAGTTGTCTTGTTTCTTGTTGTGAATGTCTGTCGTACGATGTGTTGAGTGAATATCACAAAGGTTTATGGTCAGTCATTACAGTGAAATCGCGTCCTTGTCATAGAAAGTTGGATTGATTAAGTATTAGTTCTCGTCCGAAAGTGATGCAACGTTTCTGTGCCGGCGACAGTCGTTCGGAGAAAGTGCTATCATTGTAATAATGTGATTGGCCCGTTATTGCAGTACTACCCCTACAGCCTTCTGAGACGCATCAGTGCAGGGAATTGGGTGAGTTGTGAGGTCATTGTTTAGGTGTTGTAACACTGTAGCGTTGAATATGATGGATTTTGCATTATTGAAGGCAGTTTTGGCGTCAGAAGGTAACGTGAAGAGGTCTTCCTTATTTGGCTTGGTTTCTTTTTTATCCAGCTTCAGTATATCCGTTAAGGGTTGTAGCGTGTCTGCACAATTAGGTAGGAAGTGTCAGTAAAAGTGCTCATCTTGAGAAATCGACGTAGTGACTTTACTGAATTCGGCTCAGAGTAGTTGATGATAGCCTCCACTTTAACTTGTAGTGGTATAATTCCTTGAGAGTTGACGTAATGTCCCAGACTTTTTGAGAAATTAATACCTAGATCGTGTACTGATTCGATTGCTTGAACTCTACTTTTATTTATGTAAGGTTGTAATTCATAGGGATGTTTTCCAAAGTGCATAATCCCACACTTGTTGATGTTAAATGGTAATTGCCATTTTTTGCTCCAGATAGTTAAGTTATTGAGGACATTTTGAATGTTGGACACACTTTCACGCAGAGCTTCAAGCTGATATAACCTTGTGTTGTACGGTCAAAAAAGTGGCCATAGTACATGGGTACGATGAAAGGACAATCCACGTTGGGTATTAACCATGGGGCTTCTCAAATTCCGCAAACATGTTCCCTGTTTCAAGCCAGCTCCTGGCCTTAGCTTTATTAGATTCCATACCAATCGTCTTTATATGAATCCTCATCCTTAACCACTAAGTTAAATGAGCACTCTTACGTCGTGCTTACCACGAATATTATAACTCACTAATCTGGAGCGAACCTTACTTCGGACTCCTTTGACAATAACCACTCACTTGATACAGCTCGTATTGGAATTTGCCTAAACATATTTGTCATTACTTTCCAGTACATGCCTGCTCGCAATCTTATGACTGATTTCTACAGCCTTATGTATCGTCATATTTGCTCAATTATCATACCTTCCTTACTCTCCTACATTACACCACAAATTACTTTTAACTATAACCCAACCAAAGATAAACTTAGTGAACTTAAGCACTGATATGATTTGGAAAAAAGTCAATTTTGATTGATTTACTAATTATGAGTTCTGTTCAACATTACTTCCGTTTTGATTCAATGTAACGAATACTCAGTGTAGTACTTTTCTTTTCTGGTACGATATTTTATTGTGTATAATATACGATATTCTTGTATTTAATTGACATGAACTATGCTTAGTATTTGATTTGTTATAACTCTAAGTATTTTTATTTATGTAATTTCATCTTAATTATTAATTAAAATGTTTGTTCAATCAATATATAAATGAGTGTGTTTTTCGACTAAGGTCGTCGTCATCGTGATCATGTTTTGGGGTTAATAAATCTTCACTTATACCAGTCTTTGTGTTCTTCCTTTCGCGTCGTGAGAATTGCAGAGGTCTCTCGTTTCGACTGTAAGTGATAAGAGTTTCCGATACAACAATCACCGACGACCAGATATGACAAGCAGCGTTCAACTGACAAGATATAACAGCCAAATTCAACATTGGCCTGTTAGTCAAATGGTTATTAATCGATTGAACGAGTAATCACAGGAACCGAACAGTTTCTCTTCTTACATGTGCTAAAATTCTGACTGTTAAAGACCCTACCCTGGTAATCCTGCGGTGAACGAAGAATTGGCGCGGACAATCAATTTTATTGTGTTTTGTGCAAAATACAGTGTTTCCGTAAATCGTAGAGACCATATGTATACATTGATTGCTTTCCTTCTCTCTTCTTGATATGGCTGTGACTACCCAATCCATAATGACCTACGTGAAAGTCATATAATTGTCTGTACTGACCCGTCCCATGTGACAATCGACGGTATGACGTCTAGTACATCTAAAGAACACATTTGAGCTTGAATGAGGGTGATATATTTAATACAATGAGCGAGAAGCTTTGTGACTGTGTTTGCATGACCAAGTTATACCATTTTCATTCATTGTTCCTGCGTTCACCATCACTAAACTTCCCGTGTTGCATGTTGAATGTAAATCTTCTGAGTAATTATATGCACAGCTTCAAAGGTCGTGTGGTTAGAAAATGATGTCACAACGAACATACTTGATTATGGCACTACCCAGATATACCCAGGGGACTAGTAGATTCTCCTTGTTTTCAGTATTAAAATTATTGACAGTAATATAACAATATATGGCTCCACAGGATCCCAAATATTTTGATAATTGCCACTATTCTAATCAGCGAGTTGTGACATAAAACAGTCAAGCATAAGAATGGATTCTGAGGAGTATAGACCTTTGTCAGTGACAAACTTACCAACTGCTGTGTAAACCACCGATTGATAGTAACATCACATAAACGCAGCAGAAGCATGAGTTTTCTTGTCATATATTGTGGGGACACTGTTCTACTTTGAAACATCAGTCGGATTTATACGCTCTTTACTATGAGAACTGTCAATACAAAATAACTCTGCCCATAAATTCAGCAGATTGTTTGGGGCGTTTTCTTTGTATTGTCCCGACGGTTTAGCTACTTGCAAATAATATAAACTCTCCATATTAATAAGGTGCATATAAGACTTGTAACCACGTTGCATAGTTCCTTTTAATTTGACAGGAAATTGGGAAGAACTATCGCTTTTATCTGTACATATTTCTGAAGCAACTGCGACATAAGGTCCAATTTCATCAATGACAAATAATTCAGAATTTAATTTCAAAACAACGGCAAGGTTATCATCCTTCGAAAAAACTAATTAATCAGAATGGGGGTTCGTGGAGATGGTAGTAGTTCAATAGTTGAGTTAATGAATCGATCAAAGCTAGACCACCAACGAAAACCTGGAAGCACTGGATGGCCGTCTCGTCCTAGTATGGGACTCCTCATTGGTGCGCATCCACATTCCTGCACGCTGGACTTGAACTTTGAACCTTTGGTCTCAAACGCAAATGCCTGACCTTCGGAGCACTGAGCCGGTATCCAAAGGTGTTAGTGTCTGACTTCAACTGGTCCACTATATTGCTCAACCGTTTGTCATGGTTTTCAATATCTAAATGCCTCATAACAGACATGGTTGGATTCCACTGTTCACGGATTCTCACTAAAACTCCAGGAAATACCTTTTGAAGCCGGCCACTAGTGAGCACATTATGATTATTATCAGGCTAGAGGTTTGTGAGGATGGTAGTAATTTAACAGTTGAATTCACGAGCCTAATAAAGCTAGACAACCATGGAAAACCTGAAACTATTCGAATTTTATCTTAATTATTTTTCACATTGCAGCCAACCAACACTCTGCGTGTTAATTTAACAGCTGCCAACGGTTCAGTAAAAATGATTGTGTGTGGTTTTGTCAGCGGTGCTGCCCGGACGCAAACAGCTTGCTTACCGAGACCATTTCAGTGGTAAATGCTGCTAAAATGTGTATTAGCATGCAAGGCCGAGACACATCGGGAAGTACTCGCTATGTCGACACACAAATTGATGTGAAGCCATCTCAATTCAGCTCGGCAACAGCTAACCCACATCGATCTAAAGAATAAAGACCGACTTCAGAGAGGTCTGTCCTAAGTAAAAATTTCAGAAAATTTCCTCTGTCCCCCGTCCTCTATATGATGGCCGGCAGGAAACGCTTAAAATCCCAATCGCAAGGCTACATCTGTTTCCAGCAGTAAAAACAACTTGATTGCCCAAGTTATCGATAAGTTTCCGGAATCGTACAGTATGTTTGACGCAACTATGCTTGTTACTCCAACGAAAGCTGATGAATGGGTACAGACCCCGTTTTAATTTTGTTTCGCCACCGATGAACCGGGTTTTGCTACCTCCTATGTTGATCGGATCATTTGACATATATTGATTTTGAAGCCATCAAGGCACATTTTCAACGACACTTGATTGTATTGTTTGATTACTGCATTCTATGTATGAGTGTCCACACAAAAATATAAATTGATAAATACAATGGGATGTGACCATATAGACGTTAATTCAACAGTATAGTTTTAAGACAGATTGAAAGCAGCCATCGAGAAAACCTATAATACTGTTTAATTGGTTGTGATTGAAAATTCTAAGCTCATGATTCCAAATAGACCTAGACAATGCACTAATGATTATATCACATCCCATTGTATTTACCAATTTACGTTTTTGTGTGGACACTCATACATAGAATGCAGTAATCAAACAATACAATCAAGGGTCGTTGAAAATGTGCCTTGATGGCTTCAAAATCAATATGTGTCAAATGGTCCGATCAACATGGGAGGTAGCAAAACCAAGTTCATCGGTGGCGAAACATATAATTGAAATGAGGCACAAAATTGACATTATTACAGCCTTTAGGACGTTGCATAGAAATGATTAAGGACGAATTCTCGAGCTTATTGAATCTTTGGCTATTCGTAAATTTAAACTCCTTATGTGTACAAAAACAATTCGTCGTGACCTTGAATTTACCTTGGTTATCCTTAAGTCATGCTATGGCCTAGGATAACGCGACAACTTCTTATTCTTTCTAAACGATGTAAAATTGTTTCGCTCCCCTTTGTTACCTTTTTACTTGAACTTTCATCTAGCTGACTTTATTAATTTTCATATAAAATGCTCTGGCAAGTATATGTGTGACCAGATTTTTCGAAACGTATGGCGCAAATTCATCACATTTTTCAGATCAACTCCGTCTTCTCATTGTTCTTTCGAAATATTAATGAAAATCCAACCCTTCATAAAGTACCCGGGAAATTAAAGACTGTTCTCAGTGACAAGTCAGTCGTCTTATATAGAATAAAGGAGTGTAAAAACTTACAACCTAAAACTCGTTTTAAGCATGAAATTGGGTTGATAAAACATGTGCTAAATCAACTTATGCCTAAGGATATCGCCGGAGTCACAATGCTAGTGGTGCATGGACTAAGTAGCCAAACGAACTTGAAGCGAAATCAAACCAGGCTGCTCAAAAAAGTATAAAAATCGTCTGATGAACGGGAAAAAATATAACAAAATGGACATAAACTAGGAGGGTCAGGAGTTTTCGTCCGTACAGACTTGCCGCTCGCAAACGGAGTGAAAAGTCGAGAATTTAAAATCGAAATAAATGAACGTTAGATGCTGGCCAAAAAGACCTAAAAATTGTAAATTTTCGGCTTGTGAGGCTTCGACAGAGAATGATGTCGAAGCTACTATGCGTGCGGCACGAATCCATTTAAATAGGCTTCGGATCTGTTACACAAGTGCCCGAAGCTTCCTCAATAAGCGGTCGGAATCAGATGTACAGATTGACTCTATCAAGCCAGATATAAACGCAGTCACATAAAATTGGCCGACGCAGCCTACAGATAGTATGGAACATGATTTTGAAGGCTTTACGTTGATAAGAGACGACAGAATCTAGGAGCATAAAGGAGGGACGGTAGCTGTATTCATTAGCAACACTATCACATTTACCATTATTGACAGGGTATCCTATGAGAGTGGAACGTGTGAATTAGCTAGTTGCCGCTTGTACTACAAGGGGCAAGAACTACTTATTGACTTGGGATACCTCAATCCAGACTGTGAGATAGATGAGATGTTGGTAGACAGTTTCAACACTTGATCACAACGTGATCACTGTTTAGTCCTAGGAGACTTTAATGCACTCACAGTGGACTGGAAAAATTTGAGAATTGAATTGTGGGGAAATTCTTTCTAGCAGAAACTAGTTGATGCGTATATCACATATGCACTAGTGCAACGTGTGAGAGAAAGATTAGGTAAGACCCGGAATCTGAATCGTCTTTATTAGATTTTACATTGACCTATTATGAGGATGACGTCAATTACCTCGGTTACATGCTACCCCTAGATAAAAGTGATCATACACTTCTAACATTTGACTTCTAAGTAGTTGTCAAAAATGAGAACGCGTCTGGTCAACCCAAAACTAGCGTCTACTAAGCACATATAGGAGATATTATACACTTAGCATCGTCAGTAGATTAGACAATGGATTCAGAGTCCCCAATTGAAAAAGCTTGGGACATATTTTGAAATTTGTACTTTAAAGTTACTGCATACTATATTCCTTTGGAATACATCAAGGAAACTTTCTATCATGGTTCAGCAGGAGGGCGCTCACCCTTTTCTGTAAGAGGTGAATAATGTGTGAAAGACTTAGATTACTGGGTAGCTGTGAAACAAAATCTCGATATTGAGAAGCTCGAAACACTTGTGCCTCGACCCTTCGTAAGATCAAAATGTTGTATGAAAAAAACGTTAAGAAACCTATGGAATACCCTAAACATTTGTATTTCTTTATAAATCAAAGGACTAAAAGAAGAGGAAACATTCCAGCAATATGGGGAGACAGTAATGCCTCATCATTAATGGAGGACGATTATTATAAACTCCAAGTGTTCTCATGCTACCTTAGCAATGAATGTACCGTAGAAACACCCTTCCTGTCAGTCCATAAAAATTCTCCCACACGCACAAACTGGAAAACATGACCATTAAAGAACTCAATGTTTTTGGTTTGTTAAATAAGCTTGATATAGACCCAACGAACTACAACCTGGGTTTCTAAAGGAACTCGCTGACTTTGTTGCAAACCCCTTAAGTATATGTTTTAATCTATCCGTAACCCAGGGTCGATTACCAAAAGAATGGAAGGACGTAATAGTAAGTCCTGTCTTCAAAACAGGTACGAAACATAAACCTGAGAACTACGACCCGTTAGCCTAGCTAGCGTGGCTGTTATGATTTTGGAAAAGATTATTCGAAAAAAGCTGTATAAGTATCTCGATGAAAATGGGATCCTTTCTGAAAAGCACCATGATTTAAGAATGGGTTATTCCTGTCTCACTAACTTATTAGTGGCTCACAAAACTAGTGCGCTCTTAAAAACCAAAAGTTACCTATACACGTAGTATACATCGACTTCAATAAAGTTTTTTATAAAGTTCCTTACAGTCGGCTGTCATGTAAGTTACGAAATGTCGGGGTTGGCGGCAATCTATTAATCTGGACAAAAGACTCCCTAGCTGAGCATCAACAAAGAGTACGCGTGAACTCCAAGTTGTTCAGCTGGAAAACTGTGCTTAGCGGATCGCCTCAGGGTACAGTTTTCGGGCCAATATTATTCATCTTGTGTGTAAGTGACCTTCCTCATCTTCTATCACCATTGGTCTTGCTATGTGCTGACGATGTCAAGATATGGAGAGCGATAAGAAGTAAAGGTGATGGCTCAGAACATCAAATTAACCTGAAGAAATTATCTGATCTCAAACCTCGCAGTTTCCGATGAATACATACAAATGTATTGTGATGCATACCGATCATCGTGGTGCAAATGCATACATGATGAATTATGATGAGCTACCTGTTGTCCAGACACAATGAATTAGGAGTCATCGTTAGCCAAAACTGCCATGCAATAGCCGCCGAAGGTTTTAGAACCCTAAGGTCAATACATAGAGCCTTTAGTCATGTCGAGGCTAAAGCTTTCGACTTTGTATATAGTATCCGTGCATCCTAAACTTGAGCACTGCATACAAGTTACTAGCTCTTTGTTAAAACGACAGAGAGATTCTGGAAAGGGTTCAAAGAACAGGAACTAAGCTAAGTCCCGGGATACCGAAGCTCCCGTATGATGCTCGACAGGCTAAACTAAATATATTCCCGTTGTCATATAGAAAAGCTAGAGGTGACTTGATCGCAGTCTTAAAATTACCAAATGATAAATTCGCACTTGATATGTCCTCACTTTTTCACCTTCCAAAACAGAGAGTCTACGAGGACACTCTAAAAATGTTCACAACCCCAAAGCAAATTACTTGTCAGCTGAATATAAAATTTCCCATGGAATTCATTACCTTAACACGTGATTGAAGCTCCATCTGTCGACTATTTAAAAGTAAAGTTTGATTAACTGAGAGACCACCACTGCCAGCACTAACACAAGCCACCTAGCCTCCTGTTCATTCCAATCTGAAAATGATTACAGAAAACCTACTGCGCTGAGATAAACTAAGGTTACACAAAACTACAAATAGAACTAGAGCTGTGGAGTTTTTAGACTACTGAAAATTTGATCAAAGGTCTAGAAACATACTGTTACATTAAGAAGCGAGTTCAAAGAAATCAATTATTCTGTCACAAAGATAATGGATGTTACTTATACGACCATGTCGAATGAGTCATACATTAGGTCTGTACTGTTATATATGAGAAATTATTTCTACTAGACATTAAAGCTCGTTTAGTGTGAGATTCTTTCATTTCATGGATACTTTTATCCTATTTGCTTTTGTTTCATCAACTCAATCAGTATATGGATCTCAGAATTACGCGGTATCTTTGAGCTTTTTACGAAGATGTAGGTATCTTATCATGACTCTCCTGTTAAACTAAAATTGTCGGTATAAATTAAATACTTTTCTGTTTATCTAGGTCAGCCGATGCAGGAGCCACTAATGTTGCGAATGGAGGGACTCCTCAACCGCGACCACAGAACAAGCGCCTGCAACAAACACAAGCTCAGGTTGATGAGGTAGTAGATATCATGCGAGTAAACATGGAGAAAGTTCTGGAGCGCGACGCCAAACTTAGCCAGTTGGATGATCGAGCAGGTAGGGTCCGTACCATAGATTCAATATGTTTGCATTTTACGATTCTAAGTCATACCTTGCTACTTAGAAATAAAACTTGGTGTTTGCTACTTGTTTCTGTAAACTTTAAGTATGTAGCTCGACAAGAAAAAATTGATGGCGAGTAGTGAAGTGGTTACCATTTAAGGTGGGAGAGGGTAAGCGCGTGAGCTGTCATAATTGGGCATTTTGTCCAAAGTTTCAGGTCACCAGTTCACATCATTCCGGGGACGTCAGACTTTAAGTTTAGACTTACTTACAACCCTCAGGTCAGCGGTAAAAATTCCACTCAGTTTAGGAAGGTTGTGTTTCCGATATTTGCGCGATAAATACTCTATGTGATGTAGCTTGCATACTATCTTCAGAATCGATTAAAAAAAGCTGGTGGTCGTTTTATAACAATCGAGGTGAAACTCTATTTTATGGACGACCTTTGAACGAATTTTTAAGTGACCTTGAGAACATTAGCCAATCAGAAGAGAGTTAGTATAAAGTAAAAATATATTATACAAAACTGATGAATTACAATGGATATTCTTCTTTTACATGATTTAAAAACTTGTTAAGGTTTGATAAAGGTTCCGAAGTTTTGAAATCATAGTGCATGCGGTATAAGAACTCGTCCATATGGCTCCATAGTAATCGTCCTCTGGAGCCGTGGTAGGGTCTTAAAAAATACTTCAGCCTTGACCACATGCCTTCAATATTGTTTGTATGGACTCCCGTCGTTGGATCAACAAAATGACGTTTGTGCACCACAACATGATGCACAAAACCAAGTCTCGAGAGGCATCTATACGCTTTCCAATCATCGGTATAGATCGTCGTGCCAGGTTGAACGTACTCCTTGATGATAATGTTACTGGAGAATTTATGATCCAATTTGCAACGATTATCATGATTTGTCTTAACCTTAGCCGTGACCGGGTAAAAAAGTGCCAGTTCGAGCAGGTTTTTTTCTCCAACATATAGTACAACGAAATACAATGTCATCACGGTAATCAGCACATCCTGTTGCGGTCACTTGATTGCCGCAGTCACAAACACAGGAACTTCTTAATAGTCCCATCTGCTGTAGTCTCTCAACAATCACCTCTTCTCTAAAATCTGCTGTAAAACGATCGAATGTGAGCATCTCGCCTTGAACTTAGCGCCGTGACCTTGAAGCTCCTTAAACGCCTCTGATTGGCTCGTCCATAAATTAGAGTCCTACCACAATCGACGTAGGGAGTTATCTCTGATCAAAATGTTTTTGGCTTTCCGTGACTCCTATAAGAGCTTCACAAGAAGTGTAAACTGTTGACACATTAACCCTACTTCACTTACTGTCGTTTGAATAAACACTGGCAGACCGATCTTGAATCAGGATTTTTTTTATTAGGGAGAGACGAATATCTTAAATATGTTCTGTGTTCAGAAGAATGTTTCTCCCAGATATAGTAATCGATGGTCATGTTTGATCATCTTTGTGTCTGAAAAGTAGCAGCATTATGTTCGTGGTGTCGAAGTCAACGTCTTTTCGGTAATGACTAAAAGTGAAATTCAACTAAATGATAATCGCGTCTATAAATATGCTTTCAACTCCCATGATACCAGTATCAAAATGTAATCCATCTCAACATCTGAGAAATTATGTGTAAAGACAGGTCAATCGATGCAGTTTAGAAATGCGGAGTTACAAAAAAAGGAGACAACTCACTCAATATTTCTTATTAACGAATGGGGTTCATTGTGATTTTCATTCTCACAGATGCTTTGCAGGCAGGCGCTTCACAGTTCGAGGCCAGTGCAGGTAAATTGAAGAACAAATATTGGTGGAAAAATATGAAGGTATGTATGTTCAGCTATTTGAAAACCCTTAGTGGTTTTAATTTCTTGTATGGTTTCTGTTGATAGTGAATAGCAATATTGATGAACTCCCATACTTTATGTTAATAATTTTCCGTTCTATTTCCGCGAGTGATATAATAGCATAACAACTTTATCGTCGGTGATAAATTAAAAGACGGTCGAAGTTGCGAAATCGGTGTATTGTTATTGTACCTAATTAATTTATGTAGCCGGCCCTCTTGAGGTTTAGCCATCTTCACTTGCACTATTATTTAATGAACAAGCCAAGGGTTGAGCCATTTTTGGCAGATTGAAGATATTTCTGGCATCGGAATATGAAACCAAGTTGGTCTGCAACACATACCTGAATTGAAATAACCTATTGTCCTTAGGAGTTAGTCTTACTAGTGTTATTAATAATCCTAGTAACGCAGCTGCTGGAAAAATAATTCAGTGGTACGAAAATCTTAGTATGAGAGCTCACCTTCGAATTTATGATTGCATAATATACTGAAGCTGATACAATAAACTCTTCGTTCAGAATAAGTTTAACCTGCATAAGTTTGCTAAAATTCTTATGTTGTTACGCCTTCGTTTTCCTAAATAAGCGTTATATTCTTAAATTATCATTGTGTCACGGTAGGTCTCGACCAGTCATGTAGTCGTTTACAGAAATATCGTACTTCACAATGTTATAGTCGGCACTATTTTTTTGGATCACTTTTATTGGTATTGGTTTCTAAAATGATTGATCAACAGGTTGTAGTGGAATTCAAACCAAGTTTATGTAGATCACTTCTCACTTGAACTTCGAAATCCGACTTAAAGTGAGGTTTTGATGCCTCTCTGAACCTCATTACTCTTCTAACTGTTTCGTGAATAACGAAGTCCGTCATTCACATTCTTTACAGTAGTTTCCGGTTTTAATCGATCCTAATATTAATAGATTAATATTAGACTAAAAAGTTTAATCAACTATAGTATTTTAGGGCCAGAGTTAACCCCTTTTTATTATTGGGATTTAATTAGTAATCAACCGTTGTGACCTATTCGGTAACAAACTAAGTCGGTAACTCATGACTAACTCAGATCTGATTCACATTCTTGAACTGTAGTCACCTACATGTAGTGTATGGGTTTTACGAGTTAAATTGTTCTAGAGCACCGTATATCTTTACAGAACAATTAGAACAACCACCGTGATTTTCATTCCTGAAATTCATATTACTACATAATATATTGTTTATTTTCAGATGAATATAATCATTGGTGCAGTTGTATTGGTGCTCATAATAGCACTAGGATGTAAGTATTTGTTGGTAATATGTAAATTTCTTTTATTGCATGTTTCATCCGTTGTTGTATTTCATATTCTGTGTATGGTTCATATACTGCGCTGTGATCGATCAAATCGACATTTGCTAAAATGTGTTTACGTCAACTATAATTCCACTTTAAACGAAGTGCTTGCATTGAACAAATGAATTTGCTTCCGTTTTACCTATAAAAATGCTATTTTATTTATAGATTTTCTACATTTTTAGACTGAAAGGTCTAACTAGCGTGTGTTTATACTCAAAAGACTTTATTTAACTATTGAAGAGATAGTATTTTATACAATTCCTGGGTTCACAGGTGTCTGTTTGTAAACTTTTTATTATTCATCGCTGTGCAATTTCGGAGTTTTAAAGTTTTTAACGTGTATATTTTGTTATTTCTTGCATTTGTTGTCAATTAGAATGTTGTGGCACTTGATGTCGTTGATGTTGTGTCCTTATTTTAAAATGTGAGTGTTATTTGGTGAGTTATATGTCCTCATAAGTTTCATATGCTTCAATTCTTGTAGATACATAAATAAGGTGCATTACAATCAGTCCCTTTATTGTAAATTTTTTGTTCACAGTGATTCATGTTTTTTTGTGCATACTCTGTTAAACCGAATTTATTGCTGACATAAACATTCAGCCAATCACAAAGTTGGACCTGGCACATATATACACCATTTCAAGTTTCCACACCCAATTAAGACACTGAGAAGAAGTTGTCAGGGTAAATCGCAGAGCAGTAGAATTAGTAACAGTATTAGTGGTAATAGGAAAGATTAGGCATAAAACATATAATTCGAAAAAATATAATGTAGTGAAGTAAAGAATGAGAAAATAAATTTATGGGGAATTCAGAAACTTAGATAGGATCTAAGCTAAGACAAATTGTAAATGCACCTGTGCCACTGCGAACGATTCTGATCTGTCACCCAAAATCTTACGACTGGCTGAGATAACCACGCGGACACCAACCAGGTAGTCTCCACCTGACTACATGGCTCAGTCTAACGATCAGTGTCTTCACCGACTATCAACTCAATAACCGCCTGTTCGCAGCGAAAACTTGGAAAAAGTCTCATTTTTTGCTGAATGAAATCAACAGGATCCACAGAATAACACCTATCAGCTGTAAAAAAGTAAATAAAAATTCCTTGCTTTAGTATTCGTTTGTGCTGTCTATTTCGTCACTATGGTCCTTCTTCAGACATTGACATATAATTTCCAATTAAAAGTGGTCGAGATTCTTTGGTGTTTGGCACAAAGGGAGTTATTTTAACTGGATATTTCTAAGTAATACGTGGTATTTTCTATGATCCAGTAAATATGTGTGTCTTCACACAAAGGTTAATTTCTAAGACAAGTATTATAGATAAGGTCAGTCAAAAAAGCATTCTTGCCTCACTCTCTGTATCTCGTTCATCCTTTATTACGTACTATATTATGATGATAAATTTATTGAGCCTCATTGATCTCGTCAGTAATTCTGTCTTGATATCCATTCTTTGGTATATGTCATTTTTCTTAACTAGTTTAGAACAGTCGGACCGGAAGTTGTTTTTCTAGAAAGCCTAGTTAAAGTTCAGTAACTTTTTATCAGGTTGATAAAATTGTGGCTGGCTGTTTATTATCTGAAAACCATCAATTGCAGCATTTGACTATCCAAGGTATTTTTAGTCAAAGTTAACTCATTTAAACAACAGTTAAATATGCCCATAACCTAGAAAGGCAACTCACAATTCAGTATCATCTTCAGAAGTTTATACATTTTACTCTTTAACTTCTAGTATAGGGTTCTTAAATTATCTTCTGTACATTTAACTAAAAGATTTCTAGTAATCTTTTAAGATTGTCACACCCTTTTCCCGGTTTTCACGATTATTTTTTGTCAATTCATTTTATACAGGGTATATATTTGGCGGGAAGTAAGTTGTTTTCGCTTACCTATTTGACTGTGATAATGGATTTTTTGTTAAGTGCTTATCATAGTGTTTCGTATGTTTATTATCATGATTTTGACTAATCGGTCGGCTCTTTTGATTACTTGGGGTAATATCTTATATGATTGTTTTGTTCTGTCATTGATTGCATATTAGTAAGAACATAAGATTCCTGTTTCTCTATGCGCAATAACAGATAATCATTATTTTGCCCAAACCTGTTCCACATATGTCTCCCACTTCTCATTTTTACATACTTTATCTAGCTGATATTCAGTTTTTATCATGTCACTTAACCAATAATAAGCATTTGAGGATTGCTTTACATTTTAAGGCGCACATTGTTAAACTGTTTATTTATTATTGGATAATGAAAATTTGTTTGAGATTTATGTTTAGTAAGTTTTTTATACAATTGGGGTGAAAGTATGCGATACTGACGAACTTAAATGACTTATCAGCCGATCAAGAAACTACCTAATTACTAAACAATTAACAGCAAAAGAAACTAAAATACAGTAGTAAAGTAGTCTTGATCTAAATAATCAGCCTTTACGTGTCGAATTATTGGTTGTAGTAAAAAGAAAACGTTATGTTCACATATTAGTGTTGTGAGCTGGGGTTACCGTCCTATAAAGTTCTCGTCACCATCTGTGATGCAACATGGTCAGAGTTAAGCTAAGGTTCTGATTTGGGTTTCCAAATAAGATTTATGGTTCTCATCAACCGACATCAGGTATGGCGCAATGTTTTGTATCCCTTCTGTTTACAAGCTTACAATTTAGAGTGAGGGAATATTATTTAATTTCACTAAAAACTGAACTACGCACTTAATCACATCAAGTATTTTAACACACAATCTGCATTAGGAGCGGACATGTTTTGCAATTTAGCTTAAGCACCACCCAAAATTTTTGGTTGGATAATAGGTATTTTAACTGATTTCAAGAATCTTAAGAACCAAATATTACTTATTTTTTATCCGTTAATAGTAACATACACTTTAAATTTCTACCGAAATACATAAAACGTTATCTTAACTCGAGCCGCCAGTATACTATACCTTCACCCCGTAAGGTAGTTATATGGATTTTTGTTCATAAAGTCATTTTTGACTTTCACATGGTTGATATAAAAAGTATGAATCAGTGTGCAAAGTTTAGATATTTTCAATTTATTATGAGTTGTTTGAACGGCGTATGCTCTCCGTATTATTGAGCAACACATGGTGTAAACATCTCTTATAAACTCATCTATCACTTTATGTGAGAATTAATTTAACTCACCAGTCACATGTGATAATGCTATCCGGTCGCCCAAAGAAAAGTAAATGAGGCGGAGGTTCAAACCCGGGACTTGGTGGCTGAAAGTTGAACGTTTTAACCATTAATTCACACCAACAACTTGTTCTTGTGTGATAATGTATTTTAATTCGAGTGTATATCAATATATTTTAGAATTGTCGATTGATTCTAGGTTCCCGAAATTTGCATTGTTCTTCCGATTGATAATATCTACGTTTTGTTTTATGGATTACGACAAGCTTATGTTCCTTCGCTGATGCATTGATTTTACACAAATACAAAGTACAATGATATTGATTTAGAGCTAGGGGATAAGTAATTGCGGTTCTGAAGTCTCACCTCACTCATGGTAACCTAATACATATGCTAGTATAAATGGATGGTAATTAAACACTCAATAAAACGGTTACCTTGTTCATTTCACAGGAAAGCTATCAACTTTCTTATATATGTATAAAATGAAAGTGGCGTTGTTTAGTATCATGAATTACCCATTAATGGGGTCTATACGAAAAGCTATGCTATATTGTCTATTTCCTTATATTGATTAGGGTTTGTCAGCAGTGTAATCTATCGGAGTGAATTTTCACTTTTCATAATGATTCTCAAAATTGTATGAATCATTCTGTGACAATCAACTTAGAGTGGCAGAAAAGTATTTTGGCACAAGCTCCTATATCACATCAGCACGATTCTGTGAAATTAGCAAAGCAGCTGAAGAGTCTAAATAATATTAATATAATATAGACATTGAGAATATGGTTAAAAAGAAAGTACCTTTGAGGGATTATCTAACTTGACTATGAGTATCCAATTAAAGGAGTTTTCACGAGGTTTATTTGCCTTTCTGGTATATGCCATTCAATGGCGAACACTGGCACTAAACCCTTGGATTGGAAAGGTCAGACACTGCTCTTTAGTCGGAATATGAATCAGTTGGGTACCAATATGTCTAAATCTATTTTAAAGCCTTGTTGAGACCAAATTTTTGGTCAATACATTTACGTCGAGGTTGGAAACATGTGTTATTGTAGGAACTGATATTTTAAGCTTTATTAGTTAAACAGATTTATCTAAACTTGCGACATGATCCCAATCTTTTATTATAGGCTAGGACAATCACTGATAAAGACCAGTCAGATATGACTAGATTCCATTCTTAGACTCTCTAGTGTGTCGCAGCCAACCTAATTGATGAAACTGATCCTTTATTCTTAAAAATATCTGGTGTTAACCTAAGAGATTACTCTGCGCTACTCCGTTTAAATTTAGATATGATCTTTCTGAATTTCGCAAATATTTGGGCGACTTTTGTTAGATTGTTTGAAAGTAATGGGTAACTTGGGAAAGAATGAAAGTCTGTTAAAATATCTCTTAAAGTTCCCTGTCCATAATTACAATTCGCTGAGCAGTGAATTGCCGTTGTCTTTTTCTGAAATAGTCTCACCGACGGCTGATATTATAGTACCTAATGTTACCCATTGCTGTTGCATCCTCAATCTGATTTGCTTTTTTGTCAACAATTGTCCGTGATCGTTGTCAGTTTACTTTCAAGTCGTTTTTCATCAGTTCAGTAAAAGCTTATGAAATCTGTTTTTTCCCTAACTTTTGATGTAAAGTAGTAGTATCAGCGCTGTATTTTATCCAGTAAAACGCATCAAAATGCACACCCTATGAGAAGCGGTCGTCTTCTGTCACACACATAAATGGTAGCTGGTAACGAGGCAGTCTATTTTTGTCTATCTTGGGGGTCACCTGGTTGCATAGTGTCTCTCTTTATGATGGTTGGTACTTGCTAAGAATAAATGATTATCTAATCCATAGTTACTGACCAGAAATAGCATTTTCTTCACATTAGTGACATACATGAAACTCAAAGCTAGATGAGGACGGGCGATACCGGGAACAGAAAAAAGATGAGGCAGTAAATAAGAGATTTGGGTATAAACAAAATGAGTTTGAAGTATGAGGGCAATTATCATTTCTCAGACGCACATACTGTAGAAGATTGTCTTTTGACACCTAAGAAGACTGGATTAGTAGGATCACCGCCATATAGCAATCTGTACTGCAAGCACTTAAAACTGAAAGTACACTATAATGAGTATTTAGATCACTTGATTCACGTAGACTAAATTATGTCTCACGTTAATTTAATGACTGTTCAGAAACTTGTTCCTATTGAAACGTTCTAACGTATCCAAAGTAAATAGTGGCATTACGAAAACTGTTACCCGATACATCCTGTAGCATGTAAGGTTGCTGGGCCATAGTTTACAACATAGTTCCAGTCAGATAGTTGGTTAGTAACGCGAGAACATTCTTGGTCTCATTAAAAGGTGTACTAGACGCGTCCACTACCTTGCTGAAGGTTTTTTGGTTAAGTAACCATTGCTAAATCACGGCTTATGAGGTGTCATCCAGAAGTTTTACGTCAAATAATGTATGTTAGGGTTTAACAGTCGGTCATATGCAACGTAGATTCTGACATGTACATCGGTTCATGCTGCCATATCACGTTAGCACAGCGACATAAAGTTGTCAAGATAATTCCCAGAGTAGTAATGGTAGAAAATAACAAGTATAGAGAAAGATGTAAAGAAATTTCGGGACTCACGTCTTGGAGTGAATGCACCTCCGCCATTGCAAACGATTGTGAACCATGTCACCCAAGTTTTCAAGTCATTGGGATCTGCCAATTCCATCTAATTTTTTTCATATCTTAGAGGCATTGGTTTTTTCGTAACCTCTTAGCTATGACCCCATATTGAAAAACTTATCAATCCGAGATACACAAAACAATTCCATCTGGCAAAAATTCACCCAAACGAGGACTTACTCTAGTTGTTCTTCAGAAATAACTAGTTTGGGATTGAAAGTCAAAGTAATTGTATATGTTGATCGCCTCGTTTATCTCACTAGTGATATATTTGCCTAAATAAGTACTATAGAACCCTTTCACTCTGAATATCAACTCCCTTAACAGTATGTTCTAAGGAAATATACTTCATGTATTTTTTTGTTTAATTTCCAGGACTATGCTTACTTTGGAAGTCATCCAAATTATCAGTTCATTGATATGTAGCCTATAATTTTTGCCGATTATATTCATTCTAAGTGGGTTAATGACACGTACAGATGAGTGAGTTCTTGAGATGTATACCACACTAAGTGTATGAAAGGTGATCTCACTAGTATAAAGTTGTGACTTGTCGAGTCTGAAATGTTGAGTATGGAAAAATGTTTATAACCGGTTGATAAATTATTATAATTTTTCGTTTTTCTACTGGATTCTTTCTACCACGAGTCTATTTTACACAATGTTTTTCTTCCATAGGAAACAAGAAGCAGCTCCTGCACCAACAGCTTTACCTCCTCCAGTACAACACGCCGCACCAAGTTCTCAGAGTCAGAAGCAGCCGTTGAAGCATGAAGCTTCTCACAGGCGTCGTCGGGAAGCTTCAATGTTCGGCACTACTCCCCAATAACAAAACAGAAACTATTAGCATTCATAGAAGTGGAAAGTTATTCCAATCAATAGGACTACTCTATCTTTTATTTTCACGTGCTAACGCGCGAAATCTGCATCTGGAAACCTAATCACTAAGTTATCCTACTATGCATTATGTCGATGACCTCCTATCTTCGTCTAACTTGTTTCATTTACAAAAGATATCACCATTTTGGTGTTTTGTATGTGATTTCCTTCCTCATGTTAAACTTTTTGTCAGTATCATTTGTCTCACGTCAGTTCAATTAATTTTTGCCATTAGGGATTGTAAAGCATTTCACTGTTGTTTAACTCCGGAGTTAAAACTATAAATTTCCGTATGATTTGCATTAATTACGTTTACTTATGTTATCATAAATCATGAAAGCTTATGTTTAACTTCCTCTCGTATTACTCTTTTTCAAATCGACATTTGGATAAATACACATAATCATAGTTATATATATATATATATATTTATGAACTGGAGTGTGCTACAGTTATAAAAGGGGGCATTTACAACTCGCACAGTTCTTGTATTCGTTCTTTCGTCATGAAAGCGCGACCCACACCAGTTTTCCGATATTCACTACGCATACTTAAGTATTCCTCTTCAAATTTTTTTAGTTCATCTAGGTCTAGAAGGTACCTAAAGAAAAAAGAAGTGCATTCAAATGACTCATTGTGCAAATATTAAGATGGCTCCCGATATAAGTGGTTAGACTCAACTTTATTTGTTTTCGTTTAAGTGATAATGTATATTTAGATAAAACTATCTTACCTCATCTGACACTGTTCAAATATCTGATATTTGGGTTTGCATTTCCAGGTACCGAACCACTCGCCTCGTCTTCCTCGTATGCACTTTCGCCAATCTTTCCACTCTTCTACACATAATTCACTAATAAGTTTCTCCTGTACAAATTTTGAAATTACGTTGCTGCGTTCAGTACTCGAAATATACTTGCTGTTGGGGTCACCTGATTAGACATATAAAACAACAGGCAAGTTACCAAACCCAACTGGGCCTCCAGAATAAGAAGCATAGCCTTGCATTTTATTTCTCTTAGATTTTCACGATTAACTGTGTGTATTGTTAAGCTGAAACGAGGATAAAACAGTGACATAGTATTTCCGGAACTTATTATAAAAGCAAGTACTAGAAAGAGGCTATAATGTCTCCCTATCTAGTATTTTTTGCGGGGATCACGGATCACCACGAGTTTCGAACTGTTCAACAGTATAAACATTTAACTTTTGTCTCCGTCTTCTCTTCATACGTTAGGTGTGGCTTAGAAAGCCGTATAGTTTTTGGGTTTGTTAGTGGGAATATTAATATGACATGACACAAGTATGTTACTCCACGGAATGTCAGTCATGACTCCTGAGATAGGCTACTTGGTGAGATTTTTGGGTTGCAGTTAATTATACTCTTAAGTATTTCGACACACCAGCTAGATATTGCATTCATCCGATTATAGATCGTTTTAAAAATATTACTAATTTGTCTTTTTACGAGGATAAATTATGAACTAATTTGGTGACTGCGTTAGGTTTATTTGTAACTGATGAAGTAACTCTGGTCAACCAGCTTGTATGATTTGCCAAGTCTAACCACATAATTGTTTGAAAATGTTTTGTTGAAGTACGCGTGCAGATGCCTTACTATGATTAACATCTGAGGTAACTTCCGGAGAAATTAGTTAGATAATGTTCCATAGTTTGTACGAATACCTGACCAAAACAATGGCAGGAGGCGGTAATATAGAAAAACGGTCCATACAACCTTCCAGAGGTTTACACTGACAATCAAACCGCTCCGAAACCCTCATACGGTTGGAAACTAAGGGATCTAGTATAAGAAGTCGTTACACCTTACCTGACAGCTTCACATAGTGTTAAATTTGCCTATCAATTAAAATCAAACATGAAGGATACCCTAGTTTGTTCTATGTGGTAGGCTGATACTATTCTGCCGTCCATGCTTCCAAAGCTTGGATTAATTGCCAATGAACACAGTCAGTTAAACGTGTATCTAGTGTATACTTTTCACTCATATTACTTGAGAAACATGCCAGTGGAAGTAACTGAAAATGACAGATCGAAAGACGGATAAGCGCTTTCTCGAATATTTTGGAAGAAAAGATAGTGTTCCAAACAATCATATGAATTGAGCATCCCACAAAGTTTATTGCAGTAACTACGTATACGTCAGATGAAAACTAAAGTATGAGAAAAGAAACAGCGAATTTGGCCTAAAACACTACTCAAACTTTAGTGGAATCGGAAATGTATGGACTAGATTTTAAGGATTAGAAATACACATACCCAATCAAACAATATATATATCGCCTTTATAAAGGCGAACAAAGGGGATCCTAGGAATACAGATCTTCATGTGCACGTTTTAACAATGTGAGAGATTTTTACTATTAAGCATATCACTTAGTATCAGGTAGCTCACTTCATGATGTTTATTGGTACAAAATATTCACCCATAGAGAGTAGGATAACTTTCTACACTGACTCCGCCAAATCAAACCTACCTCCTTGTCCCAACGGCCTTGACTAATGGCAGAAAAAATACATTAGAAAAAATGCAACTCATGTGTAACTTTACGGTGAAAATTTCAAGTTACGTTTATCAGAGTACACTGATCTCATGCTTTTGTTACCTCTAATTGTTATTGATTGTTTTGATCAGTAATAAATGGCACATTCCATGAGTTTACTGAATTGTAATCTCACTTTGTATTTCGATAGTCCCCCCTCTTGATTCTCTCACAATCTGTGCCTCATACTTCTTCAGCACCTGAGGTATCTTCAGGTTAGATCTTTATCTGTCATAAATGAACGTCACAGACATTATGAATCTGCTTTCTGTGCACAATACGCGTGTTTCGTGATCATTTTATTGGGTGAACAATGCATATAAAGCATACTTTTAACTGAGGATTACCATCGTAGCTCTATGTTTCCATTGTTTACTTTATTCGTCTACGACGTTTGCGAAGCACATAGAAACCTGAAACGAAATCAATTGCGGAAATTATGACATTTTATTCGGCGTTCATCCAATTGGTGAATTTGAGTATACTCTGAGATGTCAGATGTTGAGCTTTTATTGGATACTGAAGATGGATGGATTCCCTCACACTGTATATATAGTATGAGATTTGACCATATGACTGGAATCGCACTGTGAGTAAGCCTCCCTCTAGGGAGCAATTTTCTACAGGTGTAACTCTAAGCTATTCTCTAGGCGGTCGAGCACATAGTCTTGGTTTAGCCAAAGTCAAAAAAAGGAAGCTATTTGACTTGATAAACTTTGCCTGTTTCTGAAGCATAAATTATCACCGTTAGTATACAAGATAAACAATGCAGTCTATCAACACAGGCGAACACAAAGACATAAATAACATAACGAATAGTAGCTAGAGGATAGGAAAAATGAGACAACAAGGCAAATACTGTCTTATGATGAACCTAAAATTGTGATTGGTGAATAAACAAGACATAGTCATACAAGGTCGAAAAACGTTAATGTGGTGGTGGGCGTTTCACTTTATCAGTGGTGAGTTCGTTTATCGATCACACTTTGCATCTCGATGAGGTGAAAGTATGTGAAGTTCCGACTTATCCTGAAGGCTCGATGAATGCTGAGAGATAGTACGAAGAAATACCAAATGGATAACAGCGAAAGTCATAGTTAACCGATGAATCATTTTGATGTTTTCTTCATCCCCGTTGCAGCTAATCTAAATAAATGTGAATTTCACGATAACACACTCAACACCTAACCTTGCAAGTAACTAAAAATTTGCCGCCCCGTGACCATAACACTTAACAATGTTTCACTGTCATATAGCCTCCATAGTTCGAATTTTACATTACCCAGTTTTTACACTACGTCTTGTAATTGTTCTTTTTTTGTAACATACTTCGTACATTCCTCTCATAACTATTTAATAGACAGTTGACTTTTGAGTTTTATTCTGACCCCACAACATTTTGCACACATTAGGCACTCAGTTTGCTCCAAAACCCGACTCAATAAAACTTAATATGGTCATGAATTACTCGGGTGGGAAATCTGGAACACTGAGGAACTGTTCGTAAGAAACATCATCATCCATACTTTAATGTGAGTCCCTCCTTATTTGTTTCCCATCGGTTTTCGTTTTTTACCATGTATGTTGTTATCCAAACACTGCTTTTCAAATCCTTACTCACTACGTTAAAAATATCCCATTCAATCACTATTTCACCAGCTAGTTTATTCCCGTTAACTTACTTTGCTTGGAAACTATTACTTTATCGTGCCCTACTTTTCGGGATGTCCCGATTTTCCACATATGTTCTGCCAAACTAACTGTCCAAAAAGCTTGTACATAACACTTTTAAAAAGTGTTTTCTATCAAGGTGTGGAACACGATTGAAATGTAGCAAATAATTGCAATCTAATAATTATTTCTAAATTAGTCCAGTATAAAGAAGAAATGGAGGATAGAGTTACTAACCAGCAAGCATCAGCGATTCCAATCCACCCAAGTTCGTAGAGCAGGACATTTCATTCGTCTACAGGTCTTTACAATTGGTGACAATACAACTATTCAATTAGTCTTGAGCCTGCTATGTCAGATATATATACCATTATTACTAACATAATAAAAGTTTCGTTAGTAAAGGGAACAAGCAAAAATCATTAACAACTACCAATATTGTAACATTTTGATTATCTCAATCAAAACTTAGTTTTATAAGTTTTCAGATGCATCGTGTATACTTGAATTTGAAACTCCCACCAACACTCCATAAGAATCATGGGATGAAGTAACGGAGGAAGATTAGCTAAGATACATCTTTGTGATAAACTAACCCGGCAGAACAATAAAACATGAATTTCAGCGAAGGGACCTCTTTTCAACGAATTTATTATCAAGCTGTACAATCATATATAAGTATTAAAATCTTTTGTTAAGGTACTAATTCCGCGAAGAAATGTGAACACAAATAATCAAGATGACGCAATAGTAAGATTACAATACTAGATTACGTTATGCGAATAATCACAAGAGATTTAATAAATGTAATAAGATCATTAAAAGGATTATATGATGGTTAGGAGTATTCGAATCATAGTACGAACTAAGAATGTCAGAAATGATGTAATCGAATCAAGAAGTACTAGATAAGCACGAACGAATGTATTGTATTTGGAATTCGAAATCAAGCATTCAACAAGTACAAAAGAATCATTAGTTTATTCAAACATCACAGATTAATAATCATTTTTGTTGCAATAATTACAGATCATAGAGGTGTAAAAATGAATAAGGTGGTACGATGAGCATTTATGATATATAAGACACAAGTAAAGGGGAATACAGTGATAATAATAATGTTAATTAAGACAATAGTAGCGATAACGGTAGGACGCACTTCTTTTGTATGCGCAGTTCTGGTTTGAGCCCATGGATGGTAAGACCATCAGCTCTGTTAAGGAGTTGGATACGAAGAAATCTGGGTAGATTGAAACGACTTATACGCACAACCTTAAAATTAAACTGTGGATCCGTAGAATGATTACAGTTGATTAAGTATTTAAGTATAGAACCCCTAACTGATCTTCTCTCACCCCAGTAGAACCAAACTAGGACGTGTGTCCCGTATCCGAGTTGAAAGCGGGCGCTGACTATGGCCTTTATTGTGATAAAACATTTTTTAATCACTTTATTCGTCTTATCACATTCTCTAGATCTATTGTTATTGTTCGTATTACGTAATCTAGTAGTGTAATCTTTCTATTGCACATCTAGGTTATACGTGTTCACATTTCTTTAAGGAGTTAGTACTTCAACAAGACATTATCACCTATATAAGACTGGATAGATTAATAATAAATTCGTTGAAAAAAGCTTCCTTCGCTGAACTTCGTGTTTTTTTTAATATTTTTAATGTTTAAATGCGAACAATAGAAGACAAACAGCGAGTGAAATTATTTTTTTTCATCAACGACTTTGCGAGGATGAAATTATGAAGAGTATTTCATGTTGGACTTTCTATGGTAGGCTTTATTTTTATAATCGGAATAAAAATTTTTGTGCAGTCCCGTTTGGACAGAGTGTAAACTCTGTAAAACGCTATCATTGTTGGTTTTTTTCCTCGTACCTAAAAAGATTTCTGTGATTCGTTAATTGTTTTTTATCTTTGTCTTAAAATGGGTGAGTGCTAAAAATTTTCAGCCTAAGACAAGTTCCAAACTTTTTTCGGTCAATCTGAAGATTTCCTTTAGGAAGCAGTGGTAGGAGTTTATCTCATATTTTTACTCAGCTCCTCTCACTATCGTCTCACAAAAGTTCTTCAGGTATTCGGTATCAGTGCATACTTTAAACGATTTCTGCCAAGTATAAGCCTTATAAATGCAAATGACTTGTTTTCATTATGTCTTTACATGTTGAAGTCACTAAAACGGCTATAAACATATTGAACATTTTCACCATGTAAATCTACTTAATACCTACTTGATAAATGTCCACGTACCATCTACTGAGAGTTTTTACTGATTTAATGATGTAGTCTCTTTACTAACACTAGTGGGACAATATCTCATTTATATACCATAGTTCGATTAAATTACTCTTGCCTGTAAAACTGTCCTGAGAATTTTTCGAAATGATTTTGCGCACCGAAAATGAGAAATTAGAAAAACTACGGTGTGAGCACACTTCATTGTGAGCTGAGTAGTAGGTTACAGTCGATCAGTCTGCATTAGTCACTCCATGGTGCTCGGTAAAATCTTCTTTGTCAACTAACCAATTGTCTAATGAAGAAACGGTTTAGCTTGACGGATAATCTTCCAAAGTACATTGATGTTTCACTTATAAACGTTAATTTACTTCTAGGCTATATAGAATAATCTGTGCTATCTGGAGGTAGTGTGTGTTTAGTTGAAGCATAATAAGAACAGAAGAAATCAAGTGAAGCGGTTCCGATTATCTGGAGTTAGCAACAATAAGTTATTATAAATAGTTATCACGTTAGAGGAACTGGTCCCAGGAAAACTTTACTTGTAGGTAATTCTTCTTAATATTTGTATCTTCCTCTACTTCATCTAATATTTTTTCCTGTTAATGATTATTAAACGGTTTTCCATGATCATATTAATTTTAATGGCGCAAATAGATTCTGAAAGTTGATAATTATTAACTAATCACTCAGTTTTTTACATGATGACCTTGTCCTTTCTTATGCCTTTCCTCACTCATTAAATCTCTGAATCAACAACCACCATGATAATGTGATAACTGTGAACAAATAACACAATACGGACGTAGAATAAGTAGACAAAAAGAGTGATAATGAATGCATTATTCACGAGGAGAAACAAAAAATGTAACTAAATGAAGTGCGTATATGTACAAACATACAGTTAAACCATTGTATAAACTATTAAGCTAAGAAAATATGATTCCAACTGCTCCTTATATTTTCTGTTTATCAAATAATACAGATCTTACTGACGCTCTCTGTCCTCTTATTATTGTTACAGATAGTTTTCTGGATCTTAACTCTTTCAACATCTAAATTTTTGGTGACGGCAAATTAGGGGTACCATTTCCTTCGATAAAAATACGCTGGGATTAAATGGATGCAGCTGGACTGAAGTAATAATAGCGCAATCATATATTCATCACAGAATAAGTCAGTTCAACATATTTGTAGCGGTAAATAAATCCTCAACTACGTCTGTAGCTCTTCTAGAGTTACTGCCGATCCTAAGCCCACACAAAGGGGAAGGGTTGGTGACCACATCCCGTAAAAACTGCTACAAAAACCGCTAACCAGATTAAAAAATCAAACCATTTAAACCCTACTTTCCGAGTTGAAGGAAGAATTATGACACCTCATGATGGAAGCCGAGATTCTTCCGAAGCCGGAAAGTCGATGTCTTTTCTAACAACCAGAGCAACAATTAAAATAGGAACGAATTGAGCGAAGAAATTTCTTTTCAATTAGTTTTTCATCATGGCTCTACACTAATATATATACGTTTTACAATAATAATATAATACTCATCGAGTAGATATGTTACGTAATAATTACATAATGACATTTAAATTAACATTCAGTAATTGGAAGAGAGAGGATTATTAATATTCAAAGTAGTCAAGAAGTTGCTATGTTGCGTAATATAAGAAACAAAGAAGGAACAGAATTTTAACGGATGGTCAATAGGATGGTAGTTACGTAAGAATCGAGAGATGAATGTTGAGAAGTTATTAAGTTCAAAAGCAACAGAAATAAAAAATAAAAAAAAATGGAAGAAGTATGAAAAATAGTTATTTTGAAGGAAATCTTAAACTGATGGCCAGGGCAGGGAAAGTGGTTGTACGAATTTTTGCGGAAGCCATCGCAATCCATGTTTACAAACCTGACCTTTGCATCCAAAAGAAATTCGTACAACCACTTTCCCTGCCCTGGCCATCAGTTTAAGATTTCCTTCAAAATAACTATTTTTCATACTTCTTCCATTTTTTTTATTTTTTATTTCTGTTGCTTTTGAACTTAATAACTTCTCAACATTCATCTCTCGATTCTTACGTAACTACCATCCTATTGACCATCCGTTAAAATTCTGTTCCTTCTTTGTTTCTTATATTACGCAACATAGCAACTTCTTGACTACTTTGAATATTAATAATCCTCTCTTTTCCAATTACTGAATGTTAATTTAAATGTCATTATGTAATTATTACGTGACATATCTACTCGATGAGTATTATATTATTCTTGTAAAACGTATATATATTAGTGTAGAGCCATGATGAAAAACTAAGTGAAAAGAAATTTCTTCGCTCAATTCGTTCCTTTTTATTTACCAAATGGCAAAATGGGAATTTTCACTAAATTAAAATAGGTATGTGGAATTTCCGAACAATGTGGAAGATCAGGAGAACCAATCAAATGGATAGGAAAATGATGAGATACAACCTGGTGGTACTTTGAATCAGCGAAACCCATTGTACTCAGGCTGGACAGCAAAGGCTAGGTACGAAAGAGATACTTCTGCATTCTGGCTACGAAGAGGAAGATGCCTCCTACACACAGAATCTGCTGTGATGCTGCCCGAAGAAGCACGAAATTTACTTTTAGGATGAGAATCTCACGGATACAGGATCATAAAAGCGTTCTTCAAAACAAAGAAGGAGGGAATTACGATGAGAATTATCCAGTGTTGTGCACCAATCAATGATATTAATGACGGTAAGAAAAATTAGTTGCCGTAAATCATGACGAAGTGCTCAGGAAAGGACCTAACTGTTCTTATTGGAAACCTAAATATCAAAGTAAGAATGAATAACACCGGGAATGAATAGATCATGGGACGACATGGACTAGGAGAAAAGGACAACAATAAGGAGAGACTTGCAAATTTGAATCCACCGGACACCAAAGCATCACATACAGACTTTCCCATAGATAAAATGGAAAGAAGGATACCCCATCAACTTACCAATGAAAGAAGACCAATAAAGGTATTACACAACTAAAGGAATTAGGAAGCGCTTTCAATAGAGTGTTGACAAGCCGGATGAAAGATTCAGTAGATGTACACCTCCTAGATCAACAAACCGGATTCCGTAAGGATCGGTCATGTACAAACCAAATCACGACACTACGGATCATATTTGAAGAATTATTTGAATGAAACTCGTCACTTAGCATAAACTTCCTTGACAATGAGAAAACATTTGACAGAGTAAACAGGAGGACATTACGGAATCTTCTTTGACACTATGGAGTACTTGAGAAAATTATCAACATCCTCCAGAATTCATACGACTGAGTACCCTGAAAAGTGGCACCTGAAGGACAGCTGACGGATACATTAAAATTGAGGACTGTTGTCGAACAAATCCAACTACTCTCCTCACTCTTCTTTATTATAATGATCGAACGGATTATGATGTCCTCTACGTCTCAAGAGAAGCACCGTATACAACGGACAAGCTAAATGCAATTTGATGATTTGGAATTTGCTGATGACCTGACTCTTCTATCGCATACGCATCAACAAGTGTTGGTAAAGACAACCAGTGTGGCAGGAGCCTCTCAATCACCGAGCCTCGACATGCACAAACGAAAAGGCAAGATCCTCAAATATAACACTGATATCACTAGCACAGTTACACTTGATGGAGAAACTCTGGAAGAGGTGGAATCTTTCATGTACCTGGGAAGCATCATCGATGAACAAGGAGGATCTGATGCAGATGTGAAGGCCAGGATTAGCAAAGAGAGGCTATCATTCTTACAATTGAAGAACATGTGAAACTCAAAACAACCATCAATCAACATCGAATCCAGAATCTTCAATACGAACGTCAGGACAGTTCCACCGTACTGGACTGAAACTTAGAGGACGACCACAATAATCATCAAAAGTGTACAAGTCTACTCGAGACACTCATTGTCCGTTAATGGAGCACCATCAGCAACAGCCTACTCTGGGAGAGAACCGATCAACTTCCAGCTGAGGGGAAAAGTAGGAAAATATGTTGGAAGTGGATAGGACATTCATTGAAGAAATCACCAAACCGCATCACGAGGCAAGCGCTAAATTGAAATCCCAAAGGGAAACGAAGAAGAAGGCTAAAAAACGCACTGCGTCGATAATTGGAAGCATACATAAAGAGTATTAATAGCAACTGGAAAGAGGTGGAAAGGAATGTCCGCGATAGGACTGAATGGAGAATGCTGGTTGGCGGCCTATGCTCTCTCATGATGGGCAACAAGCCTAAGTAAGTAAATAAATTCACAAAATAAATATTTATCCTCTGAAGGTGTGTCTAAAACTGAGTCACGAAATGTCAAACAATCTAAGCTTTCTACTAATTGGGATATTACAAATATATTATTTTTATATATAGCAATCTACCCAATGCTCAATTTGTTCGAAATCATCAAGCTAAACCTTGGTAATGAAACCTCCTCGAAAGACATAGTTCTGTAAATCTTCGAAATTCGATGCTGACCTCATTAGTTTTAATGGACTCACCTAGCTGAAGGCACTCGGTCACTCATCCACACCAGATCCCGAGTGGGTACGTCTTTCTACGCATTTCCTACGAGCGTTAGCCAGCTTAGATGAAGCGCTTCTAAAGGTATATGTAACTCTGAACCTCTTCACTTCTGGTTTCTGATTTGACTGGGTTAGCATACTTTGATTAACAAGGCGTTGCCGATTTCCGAATACTTGTCGCATCTTTATATTCCATCTAACCATCGAAAATTAGCAGGGCTTCAGATTTACTTTATCTGTTTAGTCAAAATTCTAAGAAACCTAGCTCCTCAGAAACCGAACTCCCACTAATGATTCATTTCAAAAGTTAGTTCCCTTTAATTCAGAGTAGGAATGATTTTGAAGAATGTGTATCTTTTAGAATCAATGAGCAAGGGAATCGGGATAGTATGAATGAACAGATGTATAACTTGTTCATTATTTAACAGAGAAAGATGAACTAGAATTATGGTATTTATTCTGGACAACTTAGGATCTAAACTGACTGACTTCTCAAGCTCGATTTCTTAACTTCAAGCGTCAAAATTACATAAGTTTATTCACATTACTTTCTCATAGCGCAAACAATTGTAAAATAACCTCAATTGTTTTATACGGTTTGTTTACACCATTTCATTTAAGTTTTCCAATCAATCAAATAAAATTATCTTTATGAATATAATTCACATGATACTATAATCCAGTACAAGTTATGTGTAACTTTAGTCATCCATTAAAGGGAATTCATAATAACCACACAAAAAATATGTGTTAAGTCTGCTTAAGTTCTCAGTCCTTATTCTCTCTCCTTCAACTCTTTTGTGTATTGTTTTATACTACTTATTAATATTCAGTAAACAGTTGTATTCCTAGCGTATGTTGTATCACAAATGTAATGTTCTAAAATATTTACATATACTTTTAACATATATTATATTTTCATAGATTTAAATCATGAGTCAGTTGAAGCTAGACCACCATTGAAAACCTGGAAGCACTGGACGGCCGTTTCGTCCTAGTATGGGACTCCCTGCGGGATCGTGGATGCGCACTGCTGAGGAGTCCCATACTAGGACGAAACGGCCGTCCAGTGCTTCCAGGTTTTCAATGGTGGTCTAGCTTCAACTGACTCATGATTTAAATCTATGAAAATTTCTAAAATCTCCACAAAACCCCTTCTGATATATTATATTTATCATAATAATCACTTTCTCTCAACCCTTGTAGCAGCTATTCACAATTTTGTATGGTTGTTTAATTCTTGTGTAAATGCAACGGTTTCCATATTGTTTGCTTTGGTTCCGTTTTAGCTTGTTGATAAACTGTAACATTATCAAAAATCATTACATGTGACGTTACAAATGTGCGTTTGTTTTCCTCATTGCAGGGCAACAAAAAGTAAACGTACTAGAAGAAGAGGAACAAGCCTTGAGCAAGCTGAACCAGCAGAACAATGAATACACCCATTTTGCAATAAGCTTCCCTTTTTGTACTCGAACCGCGTCATTCAATTTTTAAATAAATCTCTGTTGTGCCAGTACGTCGTGTTCTTACTTCAGTGGCATTTACCGATCCTGACTGTCGTGTTGTGTTTTAAATCGCTCCTGTTTGCAAGTAAACGCTAATAGTACGTGCTACAAAACTAGGCACAGTCAGGCTGCTACGCCATGGGTTTTCGCGTACATGTAACGTATTATCCAGGATTTTGGGATGTCGTTATTTATCAGGTATAAACAGTTTTCTTTCCGTCTCACAATAATTTACGTAATGTTTTTGCTTGTTACATGATATTAATTACAGTTTATTAGTAGTTTGACATGTCTGTCGCTGACAACCTGTGTGAATGTTTAGGCTAATGAAATTCACCGTTTATGAAGTCAAAAATAGACCATAATCAGAGTTTTATGGAAAAATGAGTGTTAAGAACTTTTACATATAATTCAGGTTCTTAATTATGGTGGTGTTGAAAGTGGATATTGTTAGCTGTTCGTAAACTGTAGGTTGAAGCAATTAAGCTAAGCGATTGGCATAATAAACATGGTATAAAGCAAACTACTAACATAATGAGTCGTTCATAGTTATATGATGGGGACTTGAAACTGTCAGTGTACGATACGACACAACCCTAGAAGAACTAGAATCAAATAATAAATATTAATGAGTTAATTCTTGAATTCCTACTGTATTACATACTGACTCGGTATAAGTCCAAAGTAATTCAGGCCAAATACGTGGCGAACATTGAACGAGCAATCCAATCTTAAACACAAATTTATGACACTAATATCTCCATTCTAGCCACGAAACTCAGCTAAAGTAATAAATTAATAAAATATTGTATAAGATAATTTGTGGGGATAAATGACTTTTGATCTGGAAGACAAAATCATCAATAGATGGTTGATTCTTAATAACATCAAGCACGTACTACATAGGCATATTTTGCTTTCGGCTATGTTGACGAGTGGACACTAACTTTCTTTTCCAATTGTTTATGAGTTGTGATCATGTTAGTAATCTAATTACCCATATCGGAGTTATATGCCAAAATGAACTGTGAAACCATTTGCATTTCATTCACGTCCTTAATTATGGTGGTGTTAAACTTGGATGTTCATAGCTGTTGGTAAGATGTAGGTTGAATCAAGGAACTGTACATACAATAACTATAAGTGCCACATTAATCAGTCACATTTTCGTCATAAGTCGCACGATGCCTGTTTGTTGTGAGCATGGTAACTGAACCTAATTGTAATTAACACTAATTTCTGATGTGTCTGTTATAAGGATAATCAATGAATTTCTATTAACGGAATCCGAAATCACTTGAATGTGATACTGATAACTAAGTTTGATTGTTTGTTTCACAACTGATTTGTTGTTTTCGGAATTGTATGAAGCTATTAAGGTCCTCAAAGCTTTGTGATAAAGTCTACGCCGGTGAACAAGTTATGGAATTCGTAACTGTGGAAGATCATGTGGAAATCCAGTTTACAAGTTCACGATAACTGTGTTTTATATTGCCTACTGACATTTTCATTCAACTAATGAATTATTTAAGTATAAATATGACAACTATATTCAGTGTTTTACATTATAAATCGTGTAAGTATGTATAATTAGTCTAAATAACACCAGGACAAATATTGATTCAAAATAATGTGAATTAATTATAATTCGTGGATTCATGGAATTAAAAAGTAATAAGATGGGTTACGTAATATTTCATTTCATTTTTTCATATTTAGTTACCGATTTCTTAAACCACCCTGTCACTCACACCCGCTCACTTGATCCTCTTCAATTATGTGAACTCTTTAAATTCTATTCAATTATTACGTAACCCAACTCATCAGTTTTTACATCCACGAATCCTTTATTACCTATAAAATTTTCACACCACTTATCTTATCTGTTTCTGAACTCTACTTGATTATTACACCACTCATCCTTAATGTGTCCTTGATTCTAACAACAAATAACCGCTGAACGGTTATTGCATATATGCATATGTATATAGTTATTACTGATAAACTACGTGATTCCAATTCTTTACATTCAGTTATGTCAACTGTTTCATACCTCAATATTAAATTCTAATACATATTTGGTTGTAAGCAGCTGACTAGATATCACGAAATATAATGAATGCATACTATTCTGCATCAATATTTCCTCTGGTTTTATTTAAATTCATAGCAAAACTAATCACATGAAATTATAGTCTACTTAAGTACTGATACTGATTTGATAAAAATCGTAATCCGATGACGGTAAATGTGTCATGTGGGTGCCTAATCTGTAAGACCTTACGTGGAAGTAGCGTCACTTATGCCTTCTTAATTCTTACAGACACTTACTCGTGAACATTATTGGTACTCATTCGCATGAAAGTAGGAATAGGAGGAAAATAAAGATTATGCAAAAGTTTACTGAATGATCATTAATACTGAAGCATAAAAACAAGTTTACAAGTTATTAATAATTCTTAGATAATAATTGTTAACTTTTTTCTCAACTTCCGTTGCGAAACATTCACCATATTTCTCAATGATGTGATGTATATAGATTCTTTGGCGTCGTAAAATCCTTATATACTCATCACTCCGTCTCAGTAATGCAATTGTGTTATTTTGGAAGTTCTGCGTAATATGTAACTTCCATTAGCTGCAATGCCTAAAAAGTTGATGAGCTATACAGTTTATATTTTATAATTAATAAAGCTTAGCTGTAATAGTTCGTCTTTTAACATATGCAAGTAGCATATGGTGGCAAGGATATCGACACGTAACAAACATTCTACAGTTGCATTCGCAAGTGCCTACATCCACTTCATAATGCTGTCCGCAGTCAACCATAAACAAACAGTCGCCGTTTTAATATTCCAAGTAAACATAACGCATTTTCTTGAGTTCGTATAAAACTTTTGAACGTGCTAAGGGCGTTAGCATGTTTAGCAACGGAAGTATGCGCTGTGGAACATCATATTTACAGGTTCTTCCGGTTATTATTGTATCTTCAACACTTCTTCTAGACGATATCATTGTAATCCATTTGAAAATCTTGTATATACATTTGTGCAAACTATCCGTTTTGCGTACATATCTTCTTATTTCGCGATTAAGCGACTCAACACGATTATTCGTGTTGTTGCCCCGAGTTAGAACATTGCTATAAAACACAAGTGCCTACATACTTTTACGCGACATCCAAAAGCGAGATAGATACTGACCTATTCGTCTGTCTCTATGGTTAATTATTCTGAAATATTGATTAAATCTACTGAATAAATACATTTCAAAAAATACCTTCCAACCGTTTCTGCAGTTACCAATCGACTTAGGTACGTTCTCAATATTTTGTTGTCTGTCTAAGGGAAATTTTGTGTAAACAACCATTGGTGTACCTTTTTGCAGGAAGCGCGACATACGTGAAAGGCGCACAAAATAATGTTTGCATAACCGTGTGTGATACGGACAGCCGCACTTTCTGCTCGTTCGCAGTCCATAACAAATGTTTCCGTCCGTGTAGTTGTTCCCATGATTTCTTTGAATTTGTTGAGAATCCACGTTACATCTGCACGCATTTCCTTTCGCGTCCAAGTAAACATTACAGAACGTCCTCAACCAAAATTGTCTGTCACAACCAACTGGAATAAGGAATATCTACAAAGTAAAATACAACGAAAAGCATAATCACTTCTTATTATTGGTATTATAAGTAGAATCAGTACACACAACTTCTGGATATTTATTGTGCAAGTGTATTTGGTCATAATTACTGTAAACATATTCTCGTTACATATCCATTTTCTAAATGCTCTCTCACTTTGTTATAACCCAGTGAAGATTAAGTTATAGGTAACTTCCGAAGACTTAATAGATTAATATTCTATAAATATTCTTATTGTATAATTATTCAACAATTAAATTACGTATATTTATATTCCTCTTATTATAAGCTTTATTTTGACCTATAATTTATTATTATACGATTTACGGTTCTTAATCTATGTTCAGTCTATTAATTATTATCTCCCTCGTTCACAGCCACTTTTTGGCTTATTTATTTATGGTGCGTTGTGGTCTGTCTGGTTGATATATAAACCGAGTATATTTGAAATAAACGATTCGATTCATATTACAGAAGCTGGTATTGTGTTCTGGACTCAAGTGGAAGGGCTCGGAGGACGCAGGACCAATAAGGACGCTAAACTGCACACACCGGTTGAACGTCATTGGTTGGCCTAGTGTGAAGATTCGTATACGTCGTATTCGGATTGGTAAATAATTCGTGTGATAGAAAAAGACAGACATACCAAGGTTATAACACACTTCACCTTTTTGTTGCAGCAAATTTGTTACCTGCTTTCGAGTACAACAACCTGAAATATATTTTTATACACTTACTTGTGGAGAGTTTAGCTTTCATAGTCTTTACATCAGCAGCGGTGACCACCTTACTTGTTTTCTCCTTGACACTTTCTATAACTTCATCTGTTGACCGGAACTACAAAATGACTGGCTTCAAATTCTCTTTCTCTTCCGACGACAATCTTCTTGTCCATGGACCACAAACCATCCATGAACTACTACATGGATGATTGTGGAGCATCTTGTAGGATTTGATGACATATGCTTGCTCCTCCAGTCTTACAAGGAAATTTGATTGGCAATTAAGGAATTTAGACCTTAAACGTCGGATATTAGTTAAAGTTCCCACGGTTTTCCATTCACTTTCAAACATTCCCAATTACGCTTACGACCAGATGCACAGTGAAACGTAACGAACAGTTATTTAAACCTGACATCCTTCAGCAACTTACTTTTCGTGTGGATGTATTGAGTATGGGTAGCCTGAGAAGCGATAAAATGATTCATCCATACTTTTTGGAACTCTTTTAGCGCACTATCTAAGTCATCCCAGCATGTGAAACGCTTGTTCAGTATCATACTTTGAAAAGCGTCGCTAATGTCCACTGAAATGTCACTTGAGCATGAACCACTACAAACAGAAATCATTAATTATAAAAAAGCTATTCCTTGAAACAATAATAACCCAAGGAAGTACTACAAATATTTAAGATTTACCGGTGACTTGACATTTCGTTGAGGTTTACTACAGCAGTTGAGATCACAGATCAAGTTACGAAGCAACAACATAGCCAACATGTACACTACAAAACAGAGAACGCTAAATTAATGCTTTTGGCAGTTATTTTATGCTCTTTAATGCAGCAAAAGATTACCAAAATATGAGAAAACTTGTTACACATGCAACCCAACAAACCTACGGCAAGTGAAGTACGGAATCACCGCGTGTTGTCAGGCCGTTCAAGGTCGTTGAAACGAAAGAGCGGGCAGCTTCGAAAGGCTCTGGCGTTCTTCCCATGCCATAAACTATTATCAAGTTTAGACACAGTTATCAGCTGTTATTTGCACTATCGTATATTGTAATTATTCTGTATATTATTGTTACAAGAAGCTTGTTTTCATTTCAGACTTACAGACATGGCAAACTCCACAGATACCTCACAAATTGAGGTTTGTAGCTAATTAATGTATATTACTCAATAAAGAACCACTTTTCTAGGCAAATCTCTATTTCGCGCGTATCTCAATTGTGTAATCATATGAATCGATAGATTTAACAATATGTTAATCAGTAATTATAAAAATTATTATCAAAGTATTAAAATTATATATTATGATATATATTTATGATACTTCTTAAAGGATAAGCAGCTACTTATACTAAGTGGCTGTTTTTAACAACTACATAACCATTCTAACAGTTTTAAGTAATAAGGAAGTTTGTACAAAGTTCAGGATATATATATATATATATATATATATATATATATATATAGTGTGTGTGTGTGCATGTATGACCAATCAGTTTATGAAATCAAGTGGCCACTTTTCATTGAAGAATTTCGGCACTAATTTACGACATAATAAGTCATCTATGTTTGTTACTATGGCAAATAAACAAAATAGACAATGATCTACCAAAATATATCAGTATAGAAATTATACTAAACAAATTGACATACATCATTTAATTTTAAGTCTCTATATTTAAATTATATTTATTTTATTATGAACAATGTTATTTGCCTTCAGTTATTTTAATTAAATGTAATCACATTAGATCTTTGTTTGATTACCATAATGCACATATATTGTAACCTGTCCAAAAATTGTATTGTTCGTTCAAATTATATAAAGGAGCATAATGATGTTCATTTTAAAGTTGGAAAATTTGTTTTTTATTTGTTTTTTTTCCAGTTGACTAGTTGTTCCGTAAATAGGACTCTACGTAACCTATAAGAACAATACATACAATTTATAAGGATTCAGCTGTATACATTGTTGTACAAAGATGTGTTTGATTTGGTTGTTTCTAACTTATGAAAATAAAAGACTGAATAAAAGATTTATTAGTAAAGGAAAGCTGTGAGCGCAATTTTTTTAAGTTTAATAATAAAAGTAAGAATGTCTCCAGCTAACTACAAATAAATTCGGACTACAATAATAATTTATGGTGTTTGGCTTTATACAGTTCATTAACCAGAATATTATTGCATAATACTCATGAGTTATTTTTAAACATTTGTATTATTCCCTTGGTATTGTTTTACTTGTATCTTTCCATATGTGCATCCTACGTGGATTGCCACGATATAGCCTCAAGTCACAAGCTTTTTAAGCAAAGATGAATGGTGGCCAGAAAAGGAATTCAGGCGTACGTCTCGTCCTACTTGAGACTCATCAGCCGGATGTACCCGCATCCCAGAGTTGGTATTGTTTTACTTGTATCTTCCCACTGTTATTTAGGACTACGATTGATCAGTCTCATGTTGGCATATGTGCATTTGGTGTTTGAAGAGGATGTACCGGGTTCGAGTCCCGAAGTGAACAACAACTCCAGGATGCATGTACATCCAGCCGACGAGTCCCGAATAAAACGAAACGCGCATCCTGGATTCTACTACTAGCCACTATTTGTCTCTGTCTTATTGCGTTGTTAATAATCATAATAAAATTTTGATCCATCCTGATTCGAGTTTTGGAATGAATACAAACAATAATATAGACAGGAATTCAGATAACTAGTACCTAAACAAGACGAAATTCTTTGTAATTTATTATTATCTATGATTCAAATATTATAAAACTCACAGGGTAGTTTAATTCTGCCGTTTTATGAGAAAATTAGCTAATTTTTCTAGACTTAATACATATTATTTTGAATAATATGTAGGTTATTGAAAATCTTTGACTTAATTTGTAATCTATTACACTTACGAATATTTTGAAATTTATTCTCAAATACACTATACAACTTCATTTTGATTAGATAGAACTCTAATGTGACATTGCACACTGCTAAAGCTATTGCAATTCATGTTCACAAATCAAACCTTTGCATCCAAAAGAAGTTTGTACAACCACTCTTGCAACTTTGGCCATTGGTATAAGGGTGTTTGTAGCAGAACTTTGATAATCTATTTTCGTATTTCTTACATTTTTTTGTACTTTTTGTATTTTACTTATTCTCAACATTCGTCTTTTGTTTCTTACATAACTACTATACTACTGACCATTCGTCAAAATATTTTGTAGTTCATTCTTCCCATTTTATGTATTATGCAACGTGGTAATTGCTTGATTTTCGAATAATTACTTTGATCTTTCGAGGCGGGATCGTGGATGCACACTGCTGAGGAGTCCCATAATAGGACGAAACGGCCGTCCAATGCTTCCAGGTTTTGTATGGTGGTCTAGCTTCAATTGACTCATAATCTCAACTATTAAAAAATTACTAAAATATCCACAAAACCCCTTCTGATACTTTGATTATAATTAATCCTCTTTCAATTACTCAATGTTAGTTTATAGTCGATATGTGATTATATAATTGTTACGTAACTTATCCACTCGATGAGTATTATTTCATTATTAGTGTGGAGCTATGATGAAAAACTAATTGAAAAGAAACTTCTTCACTCAAGTCGTTTCTTCTTTCTTTACCAGATAATTTTTGGTTTGCTCATTCACTGTTAACTTTAGTAATGAAATCTCGAATAGTTGATCATTTTTGTTTCATTGCCGAATAAATAACTCTATTACTGAGGATTGAACTCAGAACTTTCGGTTTAGCCGTGAAATGCTTAACTTCAAAGCTATTGAACTCGTATTCAATGGTGTACATGTATAATTCCAGTCAGCTTATGAAATCAGGCGGCCACCTTTCAAATCGTGGGGTGAACAATTATGCTTGAACTCTACCGGTCATAACTTCTGTACAGAATTCCAGGAGTCACATTTTGAAACTAGACATCAGTCAACTCAAGATTTAAAATATGAAAATTCTATAGTCTCAATAAACCCCACTCTACCAATAAACTTTTATTTACGGATTTATTATTTCTATTAATTAGTAATGAAATGGTCGTAATAATGTCACTTATATAGTTCTAACTGGAATGCAATTATAATCCATATTTCAATTCATGAACTATTTGAATAGAGAGGGTTTTTTGAATGAAACGGATAATTTCTTTTGTGATTTAGTAGAGTGAATATCTAGCCATTGTTCATGCTAACAATGAAGAAGTTACAATCAGTATGTATACTGTTTTTCTCATGTTTTTTCTGAATGCTGTCTTCATTTCTTCCTTGAATAACATAATGAGCTTCTTTCGTTGTAATTACATTCACTTTTGTAGTAAAATTCCGTTAAAGTTTATGAAATAACATTCAAGTTACACAATGATATTTAAACTATGACAACCTAATCCTCAACTATCAAAGATGATCTACACCACTTTCACAGTGAGCAAGTAAACTTAAAACCTCATTGACATCTATGGCATAAGATCTATAAAACCTTAGATTCGGAGGTAATGAAGTAAGTTTAAGGTGTATGAATTCTATTTATTTTATAATTGAAATATATAGTATGTTGTTGCTTTACCCTTATTAAATTATCGTTAAAAGAGATTTTATTTTTTCTAAGCTCATGTATAGAATCTAGATGTACAAGGAGAAATATGTAACACGCATCGTACACTTCAATTTGTTTACGTTTAATTTTGTTAAGTCCTTCAATAAACTTATCTAACAGACAGTATTCTTCGTGCAGCAACAATTTGCATATTTTGGCACTATTACCATGTCCGTATGAATATGTATGCTTGATTACATGTGAAAGCCTAGACACATATCCCATGTAATTTGTTTAAATGTTACTTGCTTTAATCGCTTGATGAATCGTTTATTTTCTCATATATGTGTATTTATATCTTATCCATTTATTGGTCTTTCATTCTATTCTTTATCCGATTCTTAATTCACATATGTATTCACTCGCTCGCATTAACATTTCTGCTCAAATTCTCTTGGTGTGTTTGTGACCTAGTGATCTGTGTTATTCAACAATAATCTGTAGTCGGTGGTTCGTGTTGCCTCCGGCAATTTATACACCGTTGAGATTCAATGACAGTTATCAGGGCGAGTGATATAAGTAGTCCAAGGAATCGTCTCAAAGATAATCCACTACAAATGAAATGAGGGGAAATTTATTGTTTAAAAGAAAGAATTGGATTAAGTTGAGTGCTCTGTGCTAAATAGTTTAATTTCTAGAAACCATTTTCAGTACAAACTTCAGAAAGAAGTATCCAAAAAAATTTCTTCATGAGTAGCTAACATTTTGTTCTATCGATTGTTTATTGTCAACGATTTTCCTATCATTGCCCACAAATTCATTTTTACCTTCCTTAATTCATCCGTTAGTATAATAGATATAACAAACACATTTATTTTTACTGCGTATGTCAGTGACCATCTAAAACCAGCTGGTTAAGTATATTTACATCAGTAAATTGTAATAAATAGGATTAGTCCCAATTCATAGTGATTCGATAAGACTTACCAAGTTCAATGGTAATATTTGACAAGGAACAACTATGAACGTTTAACTATAATTGTTATTGTATAACTATATGAAAGTGAAGATCGTTTTTGAATTCATGAATATACAACATATTTGAAACATGATGTTCATTTAACGAGTAAATAAAATGTAATTAGGGAAAAAAAGACATTGAATGAAATATAGCTTAAAAACATGGAGGGACTCGAACTCTTGCCATCAAAACAATCGAATATGTGAAATTCGACACTCATGGATGAAAATACTATTCATTACAAATACCATCGATATATTCATTATTATCTTTATTCAAATTAAGTAGTTAAACTCTAGAAAGATTATAAACCTCGAAACTTACACACAATAAACACAGTGAATAATGCATAAATCTTCTCAATATTTATTCTAGTAGAAAATTGTCGAAACAAACATCTTTAAAGCAATCAGTCCCTTTGATAAATTTCGATCATGTAATAAGAAGACGAAGATTATCAGAACTATGTGATGGTATATTAGTGGAATATATTTCGAACAATCTGATCACACATTATTATTATTATTATTATTATTATTATTATTATTATTATTATTATTATTATTATTATAACCCTAGTCACGTCTTACCCCCATTTTCAGTCTAGTTGACCTTTAATCTTTATATATAAATGTTCTTAACAAGTACATTATGTGTGTGATCAGATTGTTTGAAATGTATTGCTCTAATATACCATCACATGGTTCTGATTATTTTTGTCTCCTTATTACATTATCGAAAAACATCTTTAAATAAACTAAATGCTTTACTGAATTATTTTGTACTATGCTCTACATATTAAAGAATCATAATTATTTGAAGTGATAGTTTTTTATTCCTATCCATAACACAACCTTTAATACTGAATTTATCACATACTGTTTGAATGTTATTTATAATCTTTCAATGGAACAAACATTTTAAGTTATATTTTCAACAAGGATATCTATTAAATAACTGAAAATAACAATATAATATTCAGAAGGGGTCCTATCGTGGGACTCTTCAGCAGTTCTCATCCACGATCCTGCCTCGCGGGATTCGAACCCGAGACCTGTCAGTCTCAACTGTTGAAATTACTACAATCTCTACAAAACCCCTTCTAATACTATTTAACATATGCTCGCTAGTGACTGGCTTCAAGAGGTATATCCTAGAAATTTTTAGTGAGAAACAGTGACCAGTGGAGTTCAACCGGGTCAGTTGTGAGGTAGTAACTCACTGATGACAATGGTGGATGTGTCGCTCAATTTCGTGGATTAGTTGAAGTTAGACATTAACACCATTGGATGCCGACTCAGTGGTCTAATTGGTTAAGCGCCTGGAGAGAGACTGATAGGTCTTGGGCTCTAGTCCTGGGAGGCGAGGTCGTGGATGCTCACTGTTGAGGAGTTCTACAATAGCACGAAACCGCCGTCCAGTGCTTCTAGGTTTCCCATGGTGGTCTAGCTTCAATTGGCTCATGATCTCAAATGTTGAAATATAATATTCAATACATTTTGTATTGTTCATCTGAATCTTCCCATTGGTTTTTAGGACTGCAATTAATTAGTCTCTTATTGATATATGTATGTCCTGTACAGATTGCCCTGATATTAACTTAAGTCACAAGCACTACAAACAAAGATGGATAGTCGCTAGCAGTGGAATTCAGAACGCGTGTTTCGTCCTATTTAGGACTGGTCAGTTGGATGTACCTAAACTCCGTATGCAGTTATATCCAGTGCGTTATGGATTCCACTGCTAGCTATTATCCATCTATGCTTAGAATGTAACATTTGTTTACTGGAAATTCATCACCGCCTAAATTAAGTTAAATATTAAAGAGTTGCATGTAGGATATAAAAAATTGAAAAATTGTTTACAAATGCATACTGAATAGGGAAAAGATATTATTAACTAAATGTTCTTCCCAAAATTACTCTTAATTGGATGAGATATTAGTTGATCAACTGTTCTATATGTAGGATATATACATTGTAGTTGTAGTATCTATGTTCAATAGTCATCTTTCCTACTTTTATACAAGCAAGGTTTACTCCGTAATGTCAAATATAAATATATGCAAATGAAAAAAAGATAGACTATTCAGTGTGGAGTATGTACATAATGTGTACTCTATACATTTATAAGAACCGTATATGAGCCTAATAATGTTAATAGCTCTGATAATTTTTTTTCCAAAACAAACATCTACATCAATATGCGATTCAAAATTGCATCGTACGACTTTATGTTAAAAGTAAAGATCAGATCAAGCCTATAAGACTTACTCTTTAACAAACATCATCATATATGAACAGATAAGATTCCTACTTCTACACAGACCCAAAAAGCAGGTAAACATTTACGTAACATTTTAGATGGAAAGAACGTTTAAGTAAATAAGCTAAAAGTTGTTGTATCCTATGCCCCATCAAATATCACATGAAAAAGTCACCAATCAAAATACTGGTTCATATGACCTTGTTCCTTTGCTAAACCAATGACACGTCAAGCAGAACCACCAGTCTTGAAACAACTCTGTATCCTTATTGGTCCTAGATGTGGTAGCTTATCGCCTAGTCCAGCCCGTTCAGTTTAGATCTTAATCTCAGCTTCCGCTGCATGAATCACATTTCAGATATATGTGGTTCATATATGAGTAAACCAGACCTCATGAAGCCAAAAGTAACTGTGAGTGTGGGATACTGTAACTGATAAACTGGGAATAAGTTAAGAATAGTAAATCGTATAATAATAGCCCATAGGCCAAATCGAATCTTGTGATAAAAGGTATATATATTCCAGTCACTTATTAATTATCCAAAAGGAATATATTTAATGATAATCCATAATTAATTTCTACCAGTTCATTTATTTTTCGTTCCGGTAAAACAAAAGTATTACTAATTTTTCAATATTAGTCTTTCTTATTCTTCTGTTAGATGATCATCCGATTCAAACAATGATATGCATTATTCCTATATACAAGTCCAACCTATTACTCAAGTATGTAGACACGAAGTGAAGAGGTGGATTTACTAATAAACTGAGTTAAAGTGCTACCAAACTCATGTAAGAAATGAAGTGGATCGTAATATAAGGAATTTACAAGCTTATTCTGAAATCTTACATCTTATGAACTAAGTTTCTCTGTTTTTTCACTTATCCATCATGAATATTCACGTAGTTGATTATGTAATAGATCACCATCTCTTTAGATGATTTAACAATACAGTTGATTGAAGTGGAAATAAACTGACCTACATACATTGAATTCAGTCTATATCCCATCAATATTGGTCACACCTTATAATAAATATATTTTTTAAAATGATAAACTCAATCTTTAACTTAAATTACAAAAATTAAACTCTACAAAGGTGTTCGTCTCACATAACTAAGGTTGATATTTCTCTTAGAAACTACTGATTTTAATATTCCTAGGCTCTAAGGTTTATTTATTTGAATGGGGTTGGGGGAATTTATGAAAATAGTAGATTTTTTATAGTTTAAATAACGAACTGATCTTATTGAGATCAACATTAAAAATCAAGCAGCATTGTGTTGTGATTGCTCATTACTAAGAAGTTCTATACTAGGAAGAAACAGCTGTCTAATACTTCCAAGTTTTTAAAGATAATGTAGCTAAAACCAGTTCGTGATTTAAATTATAGAAGTGATTTATTTCATCAATAGAATATATTATTATCGTGGATGGGCACTGCTGAGGAGTCCCATACTAGGATGAAACGGCCATCCAGTGCTTCCAGGTTTCCCATGGTGGTCTAGTTTCATTTGAATCACGATTGACTCAACTAGTGAGATTATATTACTGTTTTGATTCATTTAAGTTTACACAGATTTAAATCATGAGTCAGTTGAAGCTAGACCACCATTGAAAACCTGGAAGCATTGGACGGCCGTTTCGTCCTAGTATGGGACTCCTCAGCAGTGCGCATCCACGGTCCCGCGCCACGCGGGGCTCGAACCCAGGACCTACTGGCTTCGCGCGCGAGCACTTAACCATTAGACCACTGAGCCGGCATCCAACGGTGTTAATGTCTAACTTCAACCAATCCACGAAGTTGCGCCACCATATACCATTGTCTTCAGTGAGCTGATATCTCACAACAGACCTGGTTGTACTCCACTGGTGACGGCTTCCCACTAGAACTCCAGGAGTATCTCTTTACCCAATGCCTAATAAATAATACAACTTGAGGGCAAAAATAATAATGAATTCTTAAGAAGTTTATTAATTCATTTGTTTATAAAATGTTTAAAATATTAAATAGGATAAATCATGATGATAACCGTTGTTAAGATACCTAATGCATTGAAATGAATTGAACACAGTAAATTACTTGAATAAATTCAATATTAAACGGATAATATGTATGTATCATCTTTTGTTTCTTGACGAGCCAATACTTCCTATAATGAAATATATATGGATATATAATTTTGTATTTTGTAGAAATATTAAAGGTATATAATTCAAACGAGGGATCCTTTTTGTAACGAATTCATTATCAAGCTTTTCATCTAACCAACTCATATTGATGTTTTGTATGTTGGTAATCTTAACATTTACACTATATAACATGTGGTGGAGTTTCGTTCACTGAGCTGTAGTATTTAATCGTGGAGCTTTGATTATTCTTCCAAACATCCTCATCAGTGCAAACTTCTGGTAGAAGTGAGGTACTTGAATTTTTCTATCTACAACTGATGGTTAGTTCTGTCAACCTTGATTTTTATTAGTTACTGATGACCTTTAACCTGTCGTTGTTTACATAGTTATTTTGATTGTTTCTCTCTTTGATCTGATTCTCGACCCCATGGTTGTCCCCGATATATATAATTTGCTAACAAGTTGAAGCGTTTTTATGTGTTTACTGATTTCTGATTGATCTGAGTGTCAAGATTTTGAAAATTCTGTGGTCTTGTTAGTATTCTCTCTATCCAAAATCTCAAGACTTTCCTAATCGAGCATATATCCACAATTATCTCTATACACTGATGAAAACAGAGATACATCATGGAATTAAACAGCTAGTAGATGTTCATGAAGATGTAAATGAAAAGGGTGGCCACTTTATCAGTTATAATATTTATCGCATTGGGAACAGTTTATTTTGTAGATGATTTTCTTGCCATTTCATCCTTTGATTTGATTGAAGTAATTCTGCTGAGTATTAAAGTCCTTCTACTACACTACCAGATCTATTATTTGCACACAATTTTGCAAGGATTTCGACCTTAAAACTCCATATATATAACGATAGTAAAAACAGTGAATAAATTTATAACACAGCACACAAGTTTAACTTTCACTCATCAATAAACTTACTTTGTCTATTGATTCATGCTTATTCTCTTCTTCTATTAACATTTCAGACGTTTTCTAACGAAAGAAAAGGAACATAGGAAACATATGTATTCCTTGAAGCTCTTTTTATTCAAATAAGTTGACTTAAATTCATTATTGTTATGATTTCCTAAGAGTTCATCAAATCATTCGATACTGTATTATTGAGTAATTCTAATGTCAACTATTAAAATGAGATTTTTTTAAAAATAATCTACTGGTAGTAATGATACTAAATTAAATCCCTATTGAACACTAGGAAGCTATGGACAACAGTTTACTCCTGGTGTCAGATCACTCAATATCACGTATTTTACAACCCCACCGATAGAGATCAAACTCAGCAACCATATTATAATCAAATCTTATTTTATTAACTCTCAGTTTGGTCGTTTTTCAGTTCACATAATTTCATTGTCTAGTTAGAAACTACTTGATGATTATATACATATATATACAATTTAATAATTGAATTCAGAAATCGATCGAAGTTAGACCACCATTAGAAACCTGGAATTACTGGACGGCCGTTTCATCCAACTGTTGGACACCTAAGTAGAGCGTGCACCAACGGTTCTGTGAGTGGGACTCGCATTCAAAACTCTAGGTTTCGCGCGTACACCACTAACGACCAAACCATTCAGGTGGTCTCCAACCGTGTCATTGTCTCACCTCAATCGATGCATGATCCATCCATCACCGAAGGTTACTGAATAGAAACAAATCAGGCCAATGCACAACGTATGGTTCAATAATCATAGTCACTCACATTCAATTGACTTATTACAACAAGAAATATGATTATAAGGAAACCAAACAGAGTTATTCCAGTTTGTAATATCATAGAACTTGGGGAATCTCTCCACTTTGGATGAAATTGTTTCACAATAACTGTGATGTTGACTAGTGTAAGTGAAACTATTCCAAATATTGCTATCATGAACTGAATACTTCTTGAAGATATTGGAACTTTTTGATCATTTCTGTTTTTTTCAGACTAGAGAAAAACAATACCATTGAAATATTTAATCACCATATAGTGAACATTTTGAAAACTACATTTTAAAGCAACAAATATCATCAAAAGGATCGGAAGACAGTTAATTCATTTCTGAAGGCCTAAAACGTCCCAGTTTTGGTTTTAAGTACTGAAACTGACCGGTCTCTTTTCGGCACATGTGCATCCTATGCAAATTACTGAGTTATTGCCATTATTCAATTTTTCCCTTATATCTGGCAGTCAATAAAAATGAAGCGGGGATTATTATTTACACTAACGTAATCCATGATGGAGGGAGCGCTTCGTTATCTGTCGTTTTTTCTGGCTTACATAAAAATCAAAAAGCTTTCTTCAACGAAAATATCACTCTGTCATGCTACGGACGTGTCAAGTGTAGAGCATTCAGTCATGATAGAAGAAAAATGACAACATAGCAAAAGTCATATCGCCAAATAATCCCATAATATAAATTAGTCCAATATATCTACAATTGAGTGACTTAATAAATCAAAACGTAACCGTTATCGCTGACTACACACATTCAGATGAATTGACAACATAGTGTTTATCCCCAGAACATTAAACCGACTCTGCTTTAGATTTTCTTTCATTGCCAGGCCATGAATTAAAGTAGATTTTTTCACACCTTTTCCCCTGCTCTCCACAAACCTGTCGTCGAATAATATCGATAGTTCTAAAGAAGATTTTATAGGTTATCATTGTTTTAATGTTGACATAAAAGCCAATAATTTGTGTGACGACGAACATTTAGATAACGATAAGTCCGACTAGTCACGCTATTACTACTTCAGATTCATGCTGTTTCCAGTAACGTTTCCGTCGCTGGAATTGCTCAGTCATAGAGTAAGAAACTTTAAGATGGTAATATTTTGTCATTCATGTCAGAATGGGAAACCGTACATTAGGATTATGTGCTGTAGAATTGGTCGTACGGCTTCCAGAAGAAATCCTAATCGTTCCCAAGGAACGAGGTAAGTGTAACAATTTTAAAAGGCTGTTTCTCCTAATGCTTCATCAAAATGCGGTTGTCCACGATTTACATTTTCAAAGGAGACAATTGGATGTCGTGCTTTACTTTGGGAAAACGAGAACCACAACCATAAATGAAATTCATTGGTTTATCACAATAGATCATGGATTCCATGGATGATCATAATGAATTAGTGATTTTGAAATTAAATCATCCAAAAACTATGTAATTGGATTCAGAAAAAATCGTGTTTGAGTAACTTGGAATTTAGAGAGTAATCACTAGTGATAATCTCAAAAACCATCTCTTATGGTAAATTGCATACATATTTCATTATAACAAATTACAATACTATTTAACCAAGTCATTTTCTTGTACACTTGTCTTTGTACGATTTATTAATATTGTAACCGCTTCTATGCTATTATAAACCCATGTGACTGGTCTTAACAATTGGACAGACTTTAATAACTCAGATAGTGTATTACTACTGTGTCAATTCTACCATCCTTGTAATTTTATCCTATCTATAGAATATTGTGAACTTCAGTATATATACCTCTTATATTCGTGTTCTTGTAATCTTACGCTAATACATCTCATATATGCTTCCGTGTGTGTGTGCTTATACACTTATTGTCTTTATCCAATGTCTATCTCTTTGTTTCCCTATGTATTATTTATTTCGGATTAGATTATAACTTGTTATGAATAATATTTTTAGTAGGTATAGCTGACTTCTATAATCCTTATCGAGGAGAATGTATGAAATATAGACAACCGAAACACTCCTATTCGATTTTGTTTTCGTCTATATTGTTATTAAAGAGATTTGTCAACGGAGTAAATACGATTTATGTGGAATCTTCATTTGATCTACATCATAAAGATTGTTCACTGAAGTTCTTTGAAATCTTATTGAAATACACTTCCCTTCATAATGTAGGCAAAGTAAAACTGTGATCAAATTTATCTTTTATATTTCAATATACAATCAATTTCGGGTAACTAGTTTATAATTGACTATGTAATATAGTCAGCCAAATTTATTCAAACATTCTTATGAAAATCTACTAATTATATCTTTAATAAACACTATAAAAAACTTCAACCAGAATAATGTATTTATAAATTGTGCGTTGCCAGTGTGCTTTTGACAAGGTTTATAAAATGATTTTATTTCTTCTTTATATGATAAATACATTATGACAAACAATCTTTAATAACCAGTTATCGTTTGAATTAGATGGTTAATCTTACTCTATTTAAATTGAATGGAGTCATATATCTTTTACTTATTATAATGAATGAATATTTCACATGTTTTATAATCTTTTCAATGGTTGAGATCATTAGTCATTTGAAGCTATATCACCATGGAAAACCTGGAAACACTGGACGGCCGTTTCGTGCTTCCAGGTTTTCCATGGTGATATAGCTTCAAATGACTCATGATCTCAGCCATTGAAATTACTATAATATTCACAAAAACCCTTATGATATAATCTTTTCGCTTGTTATTTATTTACATGGTGAAATTATGTAATCAATTGTTTATTTGTAACTATACGTATCTGGTATTTTGACAAGCATATAAGAAATATCAAGTGTGAGACAGTTATTTACAGTAGGTAATGAATGAAGCTTGTGACATATTACATATTGATTAGAGTTAGGCATGTATACCGTTGGATGCTCACTTAATGGTTTAAAGGTTAATCATACGTGCGTGAAATTGAAAGTTGTGGGTTCGACTCCTTATGGTAAAGTTGTAGATATGCACTGCTGAGTAACCTTATACTCAAATGAAACAGAAATGCAGTTCACAATTGATTGATCACTGGGTGGTGATCAATGTCATGCTTGTCTAGTCCTTATTAGTGCAGATCGAATGCTATCGATCGTGTTGCAATGTGGCCACAAGTCTAGGTGACTCGACACTGCGGGCACTATGTATTGAGATTTAGATGGTGGTTGGAGGTAGTCTCGGATAGCTCAGTGGTAATGTCTCTGACTGTGAAGCTGGGTGACACGAGATCGAATCCGCCAGGGAGCACCAGTTCCCTCAAGATTACAGGTACACCTTGCTGACGAGTGCCAAATAGCACGAAACCCGGGTCCAGGGTTTCCTGTTGACTACCTCCAACCACCATCTAAATCTCAATACATAGAAATGCAGTTCTTCCAGGTTTGTAAAAGTAGTCTAGCTAAAATTTGCTAGTTACTTAGACTATCAAAATTCTATCATATCTACCGATCCTTTTATACTAATATATAAAAGATGTTCTTGATTACAGATAAATTAATGAATGAACTTGTTAAGAGAAGAACTCTTTCATTAAACTATATTAAAAGTTAATTATCAAGTAAACATTGATAAATTGTTTTATAATATTTCAAAATTTTAATATTAGATTATAACACATTTGAAGATTTTAAAGGAAGTTTAATTCATTATTTCTGAATATGAAATGTATAGTTTAAAAAAGCAACTGATCATTTATTGGGTTATGTATTGTAGATTTATACAGAATAATCAAGTTCAGTGGATAATATGAGTTAGATAATTTGTATCATATGACTTATTCTCTGTTAGTTGATTATACATATGTATGAGGGTTGTGGAGATTGTTGAATGTTATCGAGATTGCAAAATGACCTAAGTTAGAAAACTAGTGAAAACCTGAAAACTTTAGACAGTTGTTTCGCCCTTGTTTGAGACTCTTCATATGTATATCCACGACCTCACCATTGAGGGTTGACCCTAGAACTTTCGGCCTGAGAAAGGTGTCCACAATAGACAATGAATTATGATCTGCTAGTATCATAGAATGATTAAAGTTGGACATGTATACCATTAGAGCCGAACTCAGTGGTCTAGAGTTTAAGTGTTTTGGAACTGGTGGGTTTGTGAATATGTAATGTTCAGGATTCCCATACTATGACAAAAAAGTTGTCCACTACTTTCAGATTTACAATGAATGTTTAACTTAGATTCCTACAATTGAAGAACATATGGAATTCGAAACAACTTTCAACCAATATCAAAGTCAGAATCTTCAATACGAACTTCAAGGTAGTTCTCCTGTACGGAGCTGAAACTTGGACAACTACTACAACCATCATCAAACATGTACAAGTATTTATAAATAGTTGTCTACACAAGATACTCAACACTGACTGGTCGGATACCATCAGTAACAGCCTACTGTGGGAGAGAACAGACCAGCTTCCAAATGAAGAAGAAATTAGGAAAAGACGATGGAAATGAATAGGGCATACATTAAGCAAACCATCAAACTGCATCACGAGGCAAGCCCCAACTTGGAAACCTGAAGGGAAACGGAAAAGAGGAAAGCCAAAGAACACATTACGTCAGATAATAGAAGCAGATATGAAAAGGATGAATAAGAACTGGAAGGAGCTGGAAAGGATTGCTTGGGACAGGGTTGGATGGAGAATGCTGATGAACTGGTAGCTTATGCTCTTTCACAAGGAGTAACATGCGTAAGTAAGTTTAACTTAGATCTATTCATGATTTTGATTAACTTTATCTTAATTTTGATTATTCATAATAAATAAGCTTCAAAATAGATAGAATATTATACTTGAAATGATCAACTATAAATAAGTGAATAAATCAACTATGATTTATATGTGAATCAACAATTAAAATGTACAAATAATTCATAACATTCAAATATCTTCAATTAGCTTACCATTTTGTAAAAAGTTCACAATAGTTGTTAACTGTTTATTGTATACAACTTTAAAGTTTGATATAGTAATAATTATGATAACCTTTGAGTTAACTATAAAAACAAAAATAGATGAAAAACTTAAAAATAAAAACAAACAAAACAATTTCCAAGTGTTGTAATCATGATAGTTCTATTGATAATGGTACTTGAATTGATTAAGATAAGACTTTATAATTAATATAAATTACATAATTATACTTTGTTCCATATTCAATGTATTCTATGTATTATAGTAATAATAATAATAGATTCTGTGATGAGATACCAAAACAATGTTGTTATTTAATATCAAATGGGTTTTGTGGATATTATAGTAATTTCAATGGTTAAGATGATGAGTCACTTGAAACTAGACAACCATGGAAAACCTGGAAGCACTGAACGGTCGTTTCGTCCCATTGTAGAACTCCTCAACAGTGCTCATTCATGACCTCGCCCCTTGCGAGATTCGAATACAGGATCTACTGGTTTCGCGCACGAGTACCTAACCACTAAACCGTTGAGCCGGTATCCAACGGTGTTAATGTCTAAATTCAACTAATCCACGAAACTGAACGACACATCCACCATTGTCTTCAGCGAGTTACTATCTCACAACAGACCTGGTTGAACTCCACTAGTCACTACTTCTCACTAAAACTCCAAAATATACCTCGTGAAGCAAGTCATTAGTGAGCATATGTTGATTATTATTGTTGTTTAATAACAAAAAGTTCATTTAAAATTTGAAATAATTAGTCCTTTTGATAAATTTCGATAGTGTAATAAGAAGATGAAAATTATATGGAACTATGTGATATATTAACCTCTTTATTGTATATAAAAACCGTTTAAATCCATTTGGTGTTGTTTTACTTGTATCTTACCTTTGTTATTTAGGACTGTAATTGATCAGTCTCTTATTGGTATATGTGCATCCTGTAAGGATTGCCTCGATATAGTTTCAATTCACAAGCTTTTTAAGCAAAGATAGATAGTGGCTAGCAGTGGAATTCAGGACGTGCGTTTCGTCCTACCCGAAACTCGTCAGCTAGATGTGCCTGCATCTCCGAGTTGATGTTCACCCCGGGACTCAAACCTAGTACCATTCTCTCTAAACACCATCGCGTTATCTACTTAGCTACTGAGTCCTGATTACCACCTACAATTTTAATAGTGTAATAAAATGATGAAGACTATACAGAACTATGTGTTATGTTAACCTCTTCATTGTATATAAAAAACAGTTAGTTCTCATTTTGAATCTACCCTGGTAATATTAGTTTATCATTCAGTATGTTGAGTTTTATATTGTTTTTCATATGATTTACTTAATTATCTTGATTTCTTTTTACCCTCCATTTTTAGTTCAGTTGACCTTTTATTTTTAAATTCTGAACAAGTAACTGTATGATAAGATTGTTCGAAAAGTATTGCTCTAATATTTCACTTAATTCTAAGAATCTTCGTCAGTTAAAATTGTTTATTGTGACTTTTTTGAGTCAAAGATGAAAATAGGCTGAAAAATATTTTCTTTTTTCCAAAAATTCAAATCTTTGAAGATGGATTGAACAATATAAGTTTTGATGGATTTGACCTAGAAATAATTAGTTGGACAATCTAAATAGTATTGTGGTATGTGTTACTTATGTAGACAAACATAAGTAGTATGCAACATCAATCGGAAATGGAAAAGTTTGCGGCAGAAGGCAAAGAAGATTGAAGTGAAGAAAACAAAAAAGGAAATAGAAAGGGAATGTGAATTGGAAGAATCATACAGAATGTGAAAGACAGTTGGTGAAAGATTTATAAATGAAGTATTTAATGTATGACTCTCATATTTTACGAAGATATCTTGTTATTTTGTATTAAACAAACTGGTTGTATCCAGCTATGTTCTCATTCATTGGAGTACTTGTTGTTATAGAAACATGTAACGGTTGTCTAGAAAAATACCTAACACCTAAGTTATTTATTTATCAATTCAGTAACAATATAATTATGCTGTGTTGGACAGGACAGGATTTTCTACTGATTAGTCGTTAAGTACTGTAGAACACTGTCTATAACTTAGTTTTAGTAAATTTGGACAGATCATTTGTAAAGCGAACGGTACCAGGTTTGAGTCACGGAGTGAACGTCAACTCTGGCTTGCAGGTTCGTTCGGTTAATGAGTAGAACAAAACACGTTTCCTGGAATCCTGGTGAGTCGTCAAAAGAAATGACAACATTTCAATGAGAAAATCTCTACTAAGGTCATACTGAGCAACTAGGTAAAGAGGCACACTCTTTCATGAAGTGTGTTTATCAAAGCCAACTGCATCAGTATACACTTACATACTGATTCAAATTAGACTATCATCAATAATTGGGTTAATCGATCACGTTCAAATCAAGCACCCAATTTCATTTCAAACGTTTTTTTACGAAGTCATTTCTAATACTTTTATATTGCATAAACTTGGGTGCTTGTTTTCTACTGGGATATGGAACATGTTAGAAGTTCCGTAATTGAACATTTAGTCGACTGTATTCATTCTTCTGATTCACAGTTTGATCTTAAGGTTGTATGTACGATTCGTTCAAATCTACCCAGATTTCCTCGTACTCAACTCCTAAAAATAGCCTAACTTCTTATTATCCATGAGCTCAAGCCAAAACTGCTTACATAAGAAGTACGTCTCATCGTTATCATTACCTTGGTCTTAATTTATTGTTATTATTGCATTTACCACTTTACCTATGTCTCAAATTCTCATGATTTTATTCATAGTTGTTCATGATATCACTTCATTTATTTTTTACACCTCTATTACTTTTAATTATTGTAACAAAAACATCTTAATGATCTTTCTGCATTCACATTCACATTTGTTACCACCTTATTAAGTCTATCGTTATTACTCATATTATGAAATCTGGTATTATAATCTTTCGATTGCATCACCATGGTTATTCCTTGTTCAGATGTCCTTACGGAGCTAGTACCTCAATCTTCTTCTGCCAGACATTCTACGTTCGACTGGTGCTATGTATATATATATATCATTCATTTTGACCTTTTTTACGGGATGAAATAAATCCATATCATCGATCTTTTTTTCTTACTACGTGACGTTGGATTCGAAGCTTCAGTACCAGAAACAAGTCAGATAACCATTTTGCAGATATAACCGTGACATACATAACAGAACTAATGAGTGAATAGATTTTAAATGTCTTCATATTACAGTGTAATGTTTGTAGATATATTAAAATGTATTTTAACCAGTAATTTTTTATACATAATATAGCATCATTATCTCTCTCATTTAAGTGAAATTATTACCCCTTGTTTTTTTCTTAAACTGCTTACTGATGCGTTGACAAAAACATGAAATTGTTGTTATATTTCAAATCTCAGCCTACGATCCAATATTAAGCAATTATTCATGATAGGTTCTGGGTTCGGATCCCGTGAGCGGGATCGTAGATGCACACTGTGGAGGATTCCCATACCAGGACGAAATGGCCATTCAGTGCTTCCAGATTTACCATGGTAGTCTGGCTTTAATTGACCCATGAATTCAACTATTAAAATTACTACAATATCCACAAAATCCTTTTCTAATTATTCATGATTTTGAAAAGAACAAAAATGATTAACAGAAAACTAACTATTGTAATTTGTTCCCAGTTTATTACTTACAGCTTTTCATATTCACAATCACTTTTGTGTTGCTTGGGTGTGGTTGCAGTTTTTCATTGTATGTTACGATGTGGTCTGGTATGTTTGAATGATGACCCACATTTGCTTGAAATATAAAAACAATGGTGTTGCATGCTGGCTTCTCTTTGGATTCAGGACCAGGAGTAGGAAAAAGCTTGGGAATGACAGACCAACAGGAGATTATCTTACACAAGCTCAAGGCTAATGGCCATGGTTTTACGTATAATTGATTAGGTCTAAGACACTAGGCCATAAAAGAGATCATAGACGTGTCATAATAGATTTTTGTTTGGTAACTATGATATGTGGTATCATTCAGCATCGCAAGCCACCACAATCATTGATATAAGACACATAGTCGGACAGAATAGATGGAATTATGATAAACTGTGATATGTAGGTGTTATTTACAAGGGTTCTGAAGCTAAAAATATATATACTGAAGGAATGGTGTTCATTTTTCATGAAAGAGCATACAAGTTGAGTTTAATATCTGGAGGTATTTAAAAGGTTAAAGGTTAACTAACGGTATAACAGCAAAATATAATTAAGATTAGAAAACAGGCGGTAAGTCTAAGGACAGTAGCAAATTATGAGAATAATCTATACAATCAAATATGAGATTAAGATAGCAGGTTAATTTATAGGATGCATAGTTAGATATAAAATAAACTGGTCTTGGGTTCGGTTCAATAGTAATAAAATACAGAACAATAAGGTGAAAGTACCCAGATCTTTATTTACTGCAAGCTTTCTACTCGGTAATGTAGCTGCCACAGTATTATATAACAGTTTATCTCAAATTCGTGTAAATTTAATGAGAATGGCTCATTTCCATTGAAATATCCAACTTAAAAATATTGCGAGATGCACACAGAAATAGGATTTTTAAATTACACTATTTTTAATATTTAAGTAGTATGACATATTTAACAAAACTATTTCCTCAAATAGATGGCGGCTAACATGGAACCCAAGACTAGCGTTTCGCCCTATCTGTGCTCTTCAACCATGTGTACCTAAAAACCCAGAATTAGTGTTCACTCATGGACTGGAATCACGTATTTCTCACTTGAAACACTGTCATTTTATCCAATAGGCTACTGTATATTGATAGCCACTGGCTTATGAAATTGATAGGATTTTATTTCACATGTATTGTTTGAACTTTCCATTGAGTTTTAGGACTGCACAAGCCAGTAGCTATATAGACTCGGTCTCTAAGTGGATAAATCGGTGGCGTTTGAAGCGAATAATCCTAAGTTTGAGTCTTGGAGTGAATATTAACTCTGTGTTCCTAGGTACATCCAGTCGACAAGTCCCAAATAGAACGAAACGCGCTTCCTGGATTCCACTGCTAGTCATCATTCATCTCTACTTATAATAATTATAACTTGCTGGTAATATTGAGGCAATCCTGACAGGATGCACATTTGCCGAAAGATCCTGATTAATTGCAATCATAAACATCGATGGGAAGTTTCAAACAACCAATACATATGAATTATTTACTGTTAAATAGATTAAGACGTCATTGACACAAGCTCCGGTAACTTTTGATACGAGAAAAATATAAAATATCTTAAGTTAGAAGTATGGCAGTCAAGTTTTTTACTTAAACAATACGTAGCAAACAAAGGTTAACATTAATTTATTGCCAAATATGGAAGAATCAAAAGGAAGATTAAGTCAATGGTAGACTGAAGTATTAAATAGATTGTATTCTGCCTAAATGAATGACATCAAAAAGTTAATGTCTAGATTCATAAAAGAAACTGAAAGTTTCATATCGTTAGAATAAAATAATGCCTTTTAAAACATATCCGTTTATAAATAAATAAAATGAAAACAGTGATTATTTTATGGATAGTACCAAAGATACTGTTGTGGTGTGTGCTAATAATATCGACATAAGTAGTATATAACGCTAGTCAGGAATAGAATATCTGTCATCAGAAGATCAAGAAGGAAAGAACAGGAACAAATAGTAATTGGTATGGAAATGAAGGAACATTGAAGTCTGAGACGATTGATTGATATTTGCAAAAAGAACAGTCAAATTTAAGACAACTGATTGACATTTTGCAAATTAGGTATTTCCAGTATGATTCTCAGGTTCATTAAGATGTTTCGCAATCTTGTATTCAAATGCATTTGACTGTCCTCACTTGTGTTCTTGTTCACTACACTGTATACCTAAATACAATATAGAAGAAAGAAAATCTATCTTTATATCGTACAATGACTTGTAATCATTTTCTTTCAGTTAATCTTAACACATTTCCATGAATTCAATTTAATACATTTTAGTCAATGTTAGTTGTATTTAGTTGTTTGATGTTCAATTTATTTTCTGTTCAATGGTTATTTCACAATGATTTTATACTTGGTAACAATTGTTCACTTCATAAAACTCTGTAATTAATAATCACGAAATTGATAAATAATGAAATTAGCTTGAATATGAATTCAATAATCTTCTTGATCTCATTAAATAGATCTTCTTAACAAGATTAGTCTTTTTAATTGACTATATTGAGAGGCTAGAAGCAGTTGTCATTAAAGTTGTGGTCGTGTAATCTGAATCATTAACAGAAAGACTAGCAGAATAATTAAACTAGAAGCTTATAAATAATTCAAAAACAAACAGAATTTTGAACTTCCTTTCCTGATATGTTTTTAAAAAAAATTGTATCTAACTAATTTATCCCAACGTCAAGGCAGTTCTACTGTATGGAGCTGAAACTTGGAGAACTACAACAACCACCATCAAGAAAGTACAAGTATTTATAAATAGCTGTCTACGCAAGATACTCAACATCCATTGGCCGGATACCATCAGCAATAGCCTTCTGTGGGAGAGAACAAAGCAGCTTCTAGCTGAAGAAGAAATTAGGAAAAGACGATGGAAATGGATAGGACATACATTACGCAAATCGTCAAACTGCATCACGAGGCAAGCCTTAACTTGGAATCCTGAAGGGAAGCGAAAAAGAGGAAGGCCAAAGAACACATTGCGTCGGATAATAGAAGCAGATATGAAAACGATGAATTACAACTGGACGGAGCTAGAAAGGATTGCCCGGGACAGGGTTGGATGGCGAATGCTGGTGAGCGGCCTATGCTCCTTCACGAGGAGTAACAGGCGTAAGTAGTAAGTAACTAATTTATCATCTGAATATGTCGAGTTCTTTGGTTATATTTACCGTATACCAGAACATTGAGAGTATACTGATACTTCTAATCTATAAACCATTTCCACTACAGACTGTTTACTTTACTGATAATTATTTAACTCTTAGATTATCTTAATAATTTTCTGGGTTCTTATTATATATGTGGTACAGTTCGATTTAGAATTAGATTATTGCACAGTTTAGATGAATGTAATTATAGCTTCAATTAATGATATTATGGGAAATGAAATTTATTTCATCCGACTTTTTTAAGCATTTAGTTAGTTATTGACTCCAGTTCCTATTTGTAAAAGATCTTAGTAAAAAAAAATAAGCAGATTCATTTTAAATGTAGCAATATTTATCAAATGGTTTATTATGAAATCGTTTCTTATTAGGCCCGTGATTTCAGTAAAGTTCAGCAATTTCTACAACTCCAAATGGATAGTTATCATATGCTCGTTGGTGAATACCTTTGAAAAGTAAATTAAAGGGGTTCTAGTGAGAAGTGGGAACCATTGAAGTTAAACTATGTCGAGTATGAGTGTGATACCCTTCAAAGACAATGGGAGAAGGTCACCTAATTTCATGAAGTGATTGAAGTTAGACTTGTACATAATCGGATACCTGTTCAGTGATCTTAAGGTTAAGCGCACATGTCTGAGACCGAGGGTTCTAGGTTAAGTTTCGCTTATGGGGTCGTGGATGAGCACCTCTGTAGAACCTCTTAGCAGGAAGAAACGGTCATCTAGTGCTTCTAGGTTTTCAATGATTATTTGATTGAAGTGGAATTCTTATTCAATTGACAACCATGTTTGTTATATGAATTCGAAGACACTGAAATTAAATAGTATACGCATGTTCAGCAATAAACATTAATAAACAAGAGAATTAATGTTGTATAAGCATTTAGGGACACGGGAAGTTGTATAATTACTAGACACGTAAATCGAATTTCAGCTTAATATAGCTGACAAAATGCAATCAATAAAACATTTACTCAGTCTTGACTACTCTTAATGTTTCTTTCCAGATTCTAACAATCAGTTTTATGTTTATTTAATAAGTGAGTATTTCATAGTACAGTGTAATTTTCACTCATAATGTCATTTGAAACCCATACATTTAATAAATATTTATGCCTTCTATTCAAGACATCACAATGTACTTCAATGAACACGTTCATAATATCAGAAAGGGTTTTGTGGAAATTTTAGAAATTTCACTGATTGAAATCATGATTCAATTGAAGCTAGACAACCATGGAAAACCTAGAAACACTGGACGGCCGTTTCGTCCTAGTACGGGACTTCTCAGCAGTACGCACACACGTTCCCACATCCCTTGAGATTCAAGCCCAGGACCTATCAGCCTCGCGCCAGGGGCTTAACCAACTAGACCACTGAACCATCATCCAACGCTGTTAATATCTAATTTCAACCAATCCACATACATAATAGACAATTATAGATAACTTCAGTAGATTAAAATAGTATCTTTAATAAGAATGACACTTTTATATACACTACTCACTTACTAAATGAACATACAAAAAAAAATGATTAAAAGTGTCATATACGATGATAACATTAGAATACACTGGAAAAAATTCATAATAACCTTAGTCTTTTAAATTTAATAATAATCATAAAATCATCAAGGTTTAATGATTGTATAAATCAAATCGTTACCTTATAAAACATCATACTATTTCACTTTGTTAATCAAGAATTCACTGGGGGTAACTTATTGTAAATTTAAAATAGAAAAGTGATCAATTTATAATAAATAAATAAAAACAAATTGCTTTTCTAACTCAATTTAACAACAATAAATTACAAATTATATTTATATTTTATTAAAAATGTTATTATAGATTCATATATTGTTTGAAAAAATTTTGGCGCCTTTTTTTCAATTAATTATATTATTGAATTTCTGAATTCATATAAACAAACAATTCAAGAGTGAAATTAAAAACAAAATCAAGACTGATAAAGAGAAGAGAAAAAAAATGGAAAGAAAAACACGGAACAATCGAGTGAAAGAAACAAATAAAAAGATGAGATGAGATTTATTATAATTTATATCATGAATATGAATATAAAATACAATTATACAATGATTCTTGTGAAATTCCATATCAAATATAGAAATTTAATGGAATATATATAAGGAACTGGATACTACACTACACTACATACATACATACATACATACATACATACATACAGACAGACAGACAGACAGACAGACAGACAGACAGACAGACAGACATAAATTATATCACATCATTCTACAGGACATAAATGAAGGGATAAAAGAGAATCAAACTATTATGATCATTATTATTAATTGAATGAAATAAATAAATAATAGTCTATGACAATTTTTAAAATTATAGTGTTTATATATAGTGAATATTTGGTATATTTTATTTTTATGATAAGAGAATGATATGTATGAATGTGTGTGTGTGTGTGTGGTGGGGACAGTTGGTTAGATGGATTAGGGGGGGGGGGTGTTTGTAACTATGTATCATTATGTAATAGGAACAATTGATTAACCTGTTTATAGAACATAAAATGGAATGTATATAAATTATACAATTTCTATTTATTATTCATTTATAATTATCGAACTGATTGAGATAAATTATCAGAATATGATGATAAATTATTTGTTGAACATAATAAATCTGATTGTATATCATTTGATTGTATTAATGATTCATTATTTGAATTTGATGAAACATGTACATAAAGATTAAAATCAGAATTTATTGATTTTGTATAAATATTATCAATTTTTTCTTCATTATAATCATAAGTAGTAATACATGGATATAAATTTTGACAATTTATCTCTTTTAATTGATTAATATTTTGTGTTGTATTATATTGATTAATTGAATTGATTTCTTTTTGTTTTAATTTATCTGAACAAATTTGATTAGTAATATTACGACGAAATTTAGCGCGTGCATTTTGAAACCATACCTCAAAATTAAAATAAAATAGAATCAAATAAAAGTTATATGATTATTTGTTTTTAAATGATAGTTGTAATTAAATATTAAAAACTATGGTTAGATTATATAGAGATTAGATATAAGTTTTTGGTGGAGTTTTATTCTCTGAACTGGATGGTTTGGTTGTGGAGCTTTCATCGTTCTTCTGAACGACATCATCAGCACAAACTTCAAATAGAAGTGAAGTGTTCGAATTTCTCCATATGTGTTTCACAGCTTGTTCTGTGCACCTCGATGATGATTGGTTCTTGTTGACCTTAAATTTATCATTGTTTACTTTTTTGTTTTGGTTGTGTCTCCCATTGGTCTCCCATTTGTTCCTATATTTATGCATGATTCAAAGTCCACTGGAACTCATCGATTTATGCCTAAAAACATATTTTCAATTCAACAACAAAATCTACGAACAAACAAAAGGGACACCCATGGGATCACCAATATCAGGACTGATCGCAGAGGCAGTGATGCAAAGACTAGAAGCCATGATATTACCAGTGATCAAGCCAAAAATTTGGATTCGCTACGTAGACGACACCTTCGTCATCGTCAAAAAGAATGAACTGGAAAACACATACAAACTGATCAACAACGTTTTCAATGACATCAAGTTCACAATGGAACAGGAGTCAAACAACCAACTAGCATTCTTGGACATATTGATCACTAGAACTGACTCAGGAAAACTGGAAAATCAAGTATATAGGAAACCGACCCATACAGATCAAATTCTCAACTACAACAGCAACAACCCAAGAGCTCACAAAATCAACTGCGTACACACATTGTTCAAGAGGGCGAGGACACACTGCAGCACACTGGCAGCACGAAAAAATGAAGAGAAACACCTGATGGACACATTTCAAAAGAACGGCTACCCAATCAACTTCATCAAAAAGCACCAACGGCACACAGCATCAGAACCCAAGTCAAGCACAAAAATCAACAAAAGGATCACCCCACCGTACATACAAGGAATATCAGAAACCGCAACGAGACTGCTGAAAACCTTCGGGATAGGTGCGGCACACAAACCAACAAAATCACTACAATCAATCCTATGCAAACCAAAGGATGAAATATCAAAGGAAAACAAATCAAACATCATCTACGAAATAAATTGTACCAACTGCGACAAACACTACATCGGACAAAGCGGACACCCCCTCCACCTACGCTTACATGAACATCAATTAGCAGTCAAACGCCATGATATATCTTCACTTATATCAATACGCGTGGATAACTATGGACATTCATTCGATTGGGAAAATGTAGAAATCTTAGACAGAGGAAACTCCAAAAACACTAGAGAATTTTTAGAAGCCTGGCACTCAGGTCAATCAGCAATCAACAAACATATTGAAATCAATCCAATTTATCAACTAATCAGGAAAATCATGCATAAATATAGGAACAAATGGGAGACCAATGGGAGACACAACCAAAACAAAAAAGTAAACAATGATAAATTTAAGGTCAACAAGAACCAATCAACATCGAGGTGCACAGAACAAGCTGTGAAACACATATGGAGAAATTCGAACACTTCACTTCTATTTGAAGTTTGTGCTGATGATGTCGTTCAGAAGAACGATGAATGCTCCACAACCAAACCATCCAGCTCAGAGAACAAAACTCCACCAAAATCATCCACCTGAGCTACAAATCTTCTGCACCATTAGATATAAGTTGATGAATTTATAGTTTATCTGTTTTCTATTGATTAATATATATATATATATATATATATATATATATATATATATATATATATGTATAAGTTATTAAGGACAGACAAGATGATCACCGGACAAAGGAAAAGTTGGAAAACAGTAAGACTTGACAATATACCAGCTTAAGAACTGAAGTCCGATATAGAAGTAACTGAATAGATACTCCACTACCTATTCAGGAAGATTGAGTAAGAAGAATGAGTACCCTATTAACATACTAAAGAAAAGAAATTGTAACAAGTGTGAGAACTATAGAGTAATCGTTTGGTGTGTGCGACTTATATTGACATAATTAGTAGATAATGTTAGTCGTGAACAGAAGGTCTGGGAGTAGAGAGACAAGAGGATCGAACATTAAAGACTAGAAACAAAATGCAATTTATATGAAAATGTAAGAACAATGAAGTCTAAGTCATTTTGAGACAATCGATGGACATTTTGCAAATTAAGCATTTACTTTATAATTGTTAGATTTTATTAACAAGTCCTATAATTCTGTGCTACATACATTCGATTGTCCCCATCCATTTTCTGTTTAACTGTAAAATGTCATTACATCCAATTGACAATTCTCAATTCGGATAAGACACATGTCATGGATTCCACTGTTAATCACTATTCATCTTTATTTATTCAAATAAGCTTTACTGATTATAAAGAGAGCAACAACAACAACAAAAAGAAACACAATTCTATTTAACTTACTTGTAAAACACGTTTAGATAAACCAGTTTTTTGTGATAATTGTTTTAAATCTTTAGAATCAGGATTATGACTAAATTCAAAATATGATTTCATTATTCTTAATTGTTGATGTTTAAATGATGTACGTATACGTTTAATTTTACCATTATTTTTATCTATACGTTTATGTAATTTTTCATTTGATATTAAATGTTCATTTTCTGATTTTTTGATAAATTTTATTGATTTTATCGATTTTATTGATTCTGATTTTGTATCTAGAATAAAAATAAAAATGATAAATAAAACTTTTTTAAAAAAAAAAATATTGATCAATATTAATCAATAAAACAAAAGTATATTCATCAAATCAATATCTCATTTAATAGATATTCTAATTGAAAAAAAAAAAGAAGCCTAATAATTTCAATATTCTCTTCATATAATTCTATTCTTTTAAGGTTTACAAAAGAGAATTATCCAGTTTAGATATAAATATTTTTATCAGAATGGGTTTTATGGAGATTTTTAAAAATTTCACTGGTTGAAATCATGAGTCAATCAAAGCTAGACCACCATAGAAAACCTGGAAGCACTGGACGGCCGTTTCGTCCCAGTATGGCTAGAGACTGATAGGTCCTGGGTTCGAATCTCGCAGGGGGGGGCGGGATCTTGGATGCGCACTACTGAGGAGTCCCATACCAGGACGAAACGACCATCCAGTGCTTCCAGGTTTTCCATGGTGGTCTAGCTTCGATTGACATATGAATGTTTGTCAAGATTAAAACGAATCATTTAACAAAAATTGGGTGCTGAGGATAGAGAAGTCATTATATGTCTAAACTTTTTCAGGGTAATAATCGAAATTGGAAATGTTTCATTCTAGATTTTGATTATTATTCTGAAGAAGTCTAGACAAGTTTGCTGGACGAAACATTGAAATTATGTTAAATTCCAATCGCTGAGATGATTTCAAATAGAATTCTCACAAGTTTAGATATTGAATTAAGTATTGATACATCGATATGATCTTTCTTAATTTGTCATTAGCGTACAACTAAATGAAATGAATCAAATAAATACTATAGAATAACGGAGGGTTTTTTATGCTAACTTCACAAGTTACTGCTATCAACTCTAATATAGCTACCAACTAAACATCTAACAGTATATTAAATTCATACTAACACTATATATATATATAGTTGGTATAACATAGATAGTTATGCAAATAGAATTCATTCCTGGCTGAAATCAGTTTTAGCGTTACTGTTATCCCCCAACAACATTTTATGGTAGTTGACTTATTGAATGTTGATCAAATCACGACCCTTATCAGTAAATATTAACTATGTGATCATATAAGATCAGGTAGATTTCTTAAGATTTTAACTTACCAGTTTTATAGTTGGTTGAGTCTGTTTTCAGCCAATTATCAACCAACAGTCACATTATATCATAAAATAGATATTGACAAAAAATTTAAACTATGTTATTAGCAATCAAGAGCTAAGAGGAATTAAGTTTATTGTGGAACTTGAATGATTTTGGATATATTCTTTCGGGATCAATGTTGTGCGGTACTGATGTGTCCCAAATTGAAACAAAGCATTCACTCATCATTGTCCAATCAGTCTCTCTTTAAAACTGTTGAAGGAACTTCTATAAATCACTTGACGTATGTTAATATCCACATAAATAAAGTTTCAAAGGGTCTTATAGCCAGGTTTCTCAACTTTCCATGAAATTCGATAGCATATTTAAAGATAAGAGTGAATATCTTTTTGTTTCAGTCAGTAATAACCATACTACAGACTATGACTTTCTTCACAGAGCAACTTGATACTATATATCGATCAGAATCTAATTATTACATAAAAATCGATCTTTAATTTTCGTTTGTGGTCTTTGTTAGGTTATTTCTCATGCAGGTCTCTTACATGTTATTAGCCTTCACAAAAGAACTCAATTGAATGACTGTTGATTCCTGACATTTTTCAAATTTTGGATACTTAGTCACTCTCAACTACTAAGAGTTCAATCTATTTAAACATAAATAGGTTATGAATATGACTTTTAAATCAGTGTTGCATCAAAAATACATTTTCATTAGCTTAAATGGTCATTCGTTTGTTAAGATTAATGATGCATAAATTCTTTGGATGATTTGAATACACAACAAAATATAAAAACACAGATAGTTTCTATGTGAAAAGTTTTCAGTTAATAAAATATCATTCTATGTAGAATATTGAACTAAAACTTAACATCAGGTCAAATCCATTTTGTATTGTTTGTTTGAAGCGGACAGTACTGGATTCAAGTCCCTGAATGAATATCAACTCGGATGCATGTATATCTAACTGATGAATCCTAAATAGGACAAAACGCACCTCTTGAACTCCACTACTAGCCACGATTCATCTTTGTTTAACATCAGATCGTTTAAAAATGATTTAATGACTATATTATGTGAATAAAATGTCACAGAACCTGAGAGGTTTTCGTTCTTCTCTGGTAAAATGACAATATACTATTACAAAATAGTATTTCATAATGGATATAATACACAAAATATATTTTAAAATTGAGTAAAACAGGTGACTAAGGCTTATTAATTCCTTTTAATTCACTTAGTATTGTTTGGCTTGTATCTTCCCAGTGAGTTTTTTTTAAAGACTGCAATTGATCAGTTTGTCATTGGCATATGTGCATACTGTGCTTATGCCTCAATAGTGCCTTAATTCACAAGCTTTTTATAAGCAATGATGGATAGTGGCTAGCAGTGGAATCCAGGAATTTGGGACTCGTCAGCTAGATGTACTTGCATCTCAGAGTTGATGTTCAGTCTGGAACTAGAAACGCGCGTCCTGGATTCCACTGATAGCCACTATACATCATTGCTTACAAAAATTCCTTTTTAATTTACAAATTACATAAATTCAACGATTAATTTACTATCAGAAAAGTTTTTGTGGATATTTTGGTAATTTCAATAGTTGAGATCATGAATCAGTTGAAGCCATACAACCATAGAAAACTTGGAAGCACTAAACTATAATATCCAATAAAATCCTTTTTTGTTCTTTATAGTTGAATGTTAATTTGCAAATTATTAAGGCTTAGTCACCTATTTTACTCAATTTTAAAATACATTTTGTATATTATATCCATTATGAAATATTATTTTCATTCTATTGTAAAACTCCTCAACAGTGCATAGCCACAATCCTGCCCCTTCCCCCCCCCCACCGCGAGATCCCAACTTAAAACCTATCAATCTTGCACACAAGCATTTCATTTACTGTTAACAACTAAATTATTAAATTAAAACTTTTTCATAACTAACTTTTGAATGAATTCATAGATTTCACAATTGTTTTATTCATTATTTCATTTGTTCTAGTTTCATTAAATAAAGATTGTTGTTTATTTATTGAACCCGTATTTTCATGATAATTATTTGTTGAAATTTCACATAAATCATTTAACATTGATAATTCACTTTGATTTATAAGATGATTTTGATTAGTATCATTTAATGTGATTATATTATTATGTATATCTTTATTTGTAGTTATATTCATTTTTGATGTAGAATTCACATTTGTAAAATTTCCAACAGGACATAATGGTGGTGAAGTTGATAATGAAATACATATAGATGATAATGAAGGTGAAGAAGATGAAGAAAAAGATGATGATGATGAGGAGGAGGAGGACGATGAAGACGATGATGAGGATGAGGATGATGATGCTGATGACAATGATGATGATTGAGAACAAAATGAATATAATGGTGAAGTTAAAACTGTACTAATTGGTGTTCTAGTAGTGATTATATTCAATATACAATTTGTATTCATATCATTATTAATATTATCAATTATATGATTAGATTTATTATTAAATGATTGTGTAACAGTTTCTATACTTGGTAATAAATTAATTCTATTATTATCTATTTCTGTAATATTTTTTGATTCATTTAATTCATTATAATTTATATTTGATATATTTGAATTTGAAATGACATCATCAGTAATATAATTAATAGTTGAATCATTTAAACAAAATTGTGAATGATTTAATTTATTTAAATCTTTATTATGAAATGAAAAATTTTTAATAGGAATTTGTGAACAATCAGAAAGACATTCATTGATATCTTCATTATGAGCTATAATTAATGATAAAGATAAAAATCAAATAGTTATAGACGTTTTTATAAAATATATTTTGTAATTTCAATGGTTAAGATCATGAGTCAATTGAAGCTAGATAACCATGGAAAACTTGGAAGCACTGGATGATCGTTTCGTCCTATTGTGAGACTCCTCAGAAGTGCGCATACACTATCCCTCCCCTGTGGGATTCGAACGCAATATCTACTGGCTACGAGCGCGAACGCTTAACCTACTGAATCACTTAGCCGGCATCCAATGGTGTGAATGTCCAACTTTAACTAATTCACGAAATTAAGTGACATATTTACCATTGTCTTCAGTGAGTTACTATCCCACAACAGACTTGGTTGAAATCCACTTGTCACTATTTATTTATAGATTTAAATTAAAAAGAGTTTATGATTGTAAATTGAATACAACTAAGTAGAATACAAGAAAAATATTGGTTGTTGATATTAATCTGACCAGTTTATTTCATTTTAAACAATGGAAGTTTATAAACTTAAAAGATAAATATAAAATGTAATTTGATATCAAGATAGTTTCTGTTTACAATTCATTACCTGTAATACATAGTTCAGACATTTAACACTTTATTACACGTAAAACTTGTTAACTCTCATGGAGAAGTATAGGCTGTTCACTAACTTTGTTCTGAGCAATTATTTCCAGTTGTTTATAGTTACTATCCATTCGTTTCATGTCTGCTTACAATTCTAAACGCGATACGTTCCTTAGTCTTTTACTTTTCCTATTTATTTCAAGATTCCAAGTTAGCACTTGCCTCGTGATACAGTTCGATGATTTCTTCAATGTATGTGCTATCCACTTCTAATGTCTTTTCCTAGTTCCCTCTCAGCTGGAAGTTGATCTGTTCTCTCCCACAGTAGGCTGTTGCTGATGCTATCCTACCAACGGATACTGAGAATCTTATATAGACAACTGTTTTTAAATATATTTACTTTTTTGATTCTGGTTGTAGTAGTTCCTCAGGTTTTAGCTCTGTGCAGTAGGACTGTCTTGAAGTTCGTATTGAAGATTCTGACTTTGACATTGATTGATGATTGTTTTGAGTCCCATATGCGGCCCTTGTTTTGCCAAATGTGTATGAAATGGAGTCCATTTATTTACTCAATGATAACTTTAACCAATCGAGTGAATATGATCAGTATTTTATTGTGTCTTTATAAGGAATACGGTACATTTAGGTATTATTGAGTTACATATAAATGTTGACTCCATCAAATAAATACTCTATAACTGCTATTCATTGAAATGTTTACTGTTACTCCAGACATAAAGTTTAGTCTTAAAATCATCACGGTGGAAATCAAAGTGATCTGAATAGTCTATTTTGACATGATGTTGAGCAGAAATATATATATATATATATATATATATATATATATATATATATCTTTTTATAATAACTTAGATCTTCTGAACACTTCTAATACTTCCAAGTACCTTTTAAATGTAAATTATTGGAAGGGGTTTGTGCTTTCTGGTTTTCCATGGTGGTCTAGCTTCAAATGACTGATGATTTCAATCTGTAAATTATTGGAGTTTGAAGCGTGAACAATTAAACATCCGCTCAGTAATCCCAGAGTATCAAGCTCATCATGAGGTTTCGAATTTTTACATTCGATTACTGGAGGAGTTGTATGTGCGAACTCATGAGGAGGGATATACTACCATAAAATAAATGTCCGGTTTACTACGTCCTTCAGTAGTTCTCTAACTACGGTCAGTTCGTGATACAAACTACAAATTGAAAACTTTGCACAAACTTCCTATACTACTCATGAGTATAACTTTTATTTCTACCAAAGTTCTTATGGTTAAGGGAAGTCATTGATATTTGGCTCATATAACTGACTCGATTTCAATAGATTGATTTAATTTGAGATCTAGATCTTCCAATACTTTGCTGAAAATGTTTGTAGTCGTATTTAAAATCCATTTAACTTTAAATTTTCTGAGGTTGACTACATAACTTAAGTTAGTTAGTAGCTAACAGATAAATAAAAGTATTTTTAAGATTATGAACGTTGAAGAAATAAGATGGTATAGAGTATTAACTTATTTAGCATTTTTGAATCCAAACTTTTGATGGTGGAATACATTGATAAAATTACAATCCACAGAAATTTTTAAAGCCTTAATAAGAAAGTACAACCAGTGGATTTCAGTCATGTCGAAAGTAAGACAGTTATTTACAACAAGCAGTAGAAGATTTTCGCAAAAACACATGTTGAGTTCATTAAATACCAACTCATGGATCTAGAAATTAAACCTCCATATATCAGACCAAATATGCTAGATTCGATTTTCTGAAGTGAAATCGTAGCTCCTCAGTTCACAAGAAGTCTCATACTACTTCCTAGTTTTCAACGGTCATTTATAATATAAATCAATTATTGATCTCAATTCATAAAGTACATTTGAACATTCAGCAAAGAATTAGAGAAATTCAGTTAAATTTAATTCAATATTAATATAAAACTTGAGTTCGTAAATCAATAAATCTGATAAGATTTTCTTGATAAAATTATAAAACAAAAAACTTACGTTTCATTAGGTAATTTTGACAATCATCAATATGATTTGAATTTGATAATATTAAAGGAGTTAATTGTTCTGTTGAATAATTAATAATTACATTTTCTATTGAATTTTTTTCATTTGTATTACATAATTGAATAAGTGGAAAAAGTTTTTGCGGATTATTTTCATTATTACTAGTTAAACTACTATTATTATTATCAGTAGTATCATAAATAATCGATAAATCATTTTGCTGTTGAAAAGAGGATTTTGTTAATAAATTTGGAAAATAATTTTTTTTTATTATTTCAACATCTTTATGAAAATTATTATTTTCTCCAAATAAATTAATTGAATTATTTGATTGTAAAAAATTAATTAAATTAGGAAACTTATTATTTATATTTAATGAATTATGAGATGTGGATATAGTTGATTGAATATTATATGATTGATTAGCTTCAGTTATTGGATCGGTTGATATGAATGTTTTATTCATAGTAAATGATTGATTACTATTATTAGTAGTAGTATGATTATGTAATGAGCATTGAATAGTTTGATTTTCTAATATATAAGTATCACCATATTTTAATAATCGACCACAACTATAACAAGTGAAACATGATTCATGATATAAAGTATCATAATTAACTTGAAATATTAAATCATTTTTATTTAATTTAATACCACATCGGGAACAAGAAGAAAGTCTAAAATGAGAAATAAAATAGTGAAAGATAATTAAGATATTCTCTTTTTGAATGAAAAATTAATAAAACTAAACGTTTGTACTGTCAAACTTATCTACTCGAATCCTCATGATGCCCTTTTCTTTTTGATTTTGATATGCATTATGTAAAAAAAGTTTCTTTTTATCTTACCGATAACATATCAGAAAGGTTATTCTAATATTCTATCGTTGAGTTCAGTGGGTGACTGGCTCACATCTGTCATGGTTGGACTCCATACTGAAATTTCTTTACTGATACATCCTGATGAAAAAAATTATTAATGCAATATCATGGATTGGTTGAAGTTAAATATTAATACTGTTGGATGACGGTTTAGTAATCTAGAGATTAAGGGTTTGCGCGCAAGATCGAAGGTTCTAGATTTGAAGTCCACGTGCAGACCGCAGATGAGCATTGCTGAGGAGGTTATCAACGATGGTCTAACATTGATTGGTTCATGATCTCAATTGAAACCGAACAATTTTCATAACCTAATATTAAGAAATGTAGAGTTGCGTTGTAATTTTATCATTAAAAATTATGTCCTTTTGTAGAAAAACAAGTCAGGATACGTTTATGTAGAGAATAAACAAGCTTAAAATTTCCTTTCGATGCTTTTAGAAGTAAATCATTTGAAATCTATATTCAGTTGGTTCAGTGTACATTTGTATGATAAAATAATAATTGTTTTTGATTGAGATCATGAATCGATGAATGTTGGGTCACCATTGAAAACCTGGAACCACTGGATGACCGTTTCGTAGTAGTGTGCGATTCCTTAGCAGTGCGCAGCCACTGGAACTAATCCGTGTCAGATAGAGACAGATATGAACCTCAGAAAATGGGGGATGGTCGCGCAATTTTGTGTATTGGTTGAAGTTAGATATTAACACCGTTGAAAAACAAGCATTTGCGTGTGAGACTGAATGTTCTGGGTTCGAGTCCCGTATGCAGGATCGTGGATGCGCCTTACTAAAGAGTCCCATACTAGGACAAAATGGCCGTCCAGTGCTTCCAGGTTTTCAATAATGGTCTAACATCCATCGATTCAATTTCCACAAACCCACGCTGCAAACAATAATTGTAAAATGCATGAAACAAATTCATCAAGCTGTGAAAACAAAGATAAAAACAATAAATAGATCATATGACTTTAGATTATTCAAGAAAATATGAAAATGCTAACTCTAAAATTTGACAATGTTAAAACAAATGGTCATTAATGAATAAAATTAGTTCAAAATTATAAATGAAGAAGGTATAGAGAAATTTTAAAGTACAACTTTAAATAAAAATAATCATTTTCATAAACTACAGTTATGGTTTTAACGGACTAAAAAAACGGGGGTTGAAATTTACAAAGTCATTCATAACGACTATCAACGTCGGTCCTATAGTATGTTAACATTCTTTGTATACATTTAAAAGTATTTGAGCTAAATGATAAAACTGTTAAGTTTGTAGTTACAGGTCATAAATGACTTAATAGTATCATTTAACTAAATTCATGCTCAACCGTCTACTATTGTCTTAAGTGGGTAACTGTCTCTATAACAAACACGGTTGAACTTCATTGGTCACGGCTTCTCACAAGAGCTCCAGGAAATACCTCATGAAGCCAGTCACTATTGAGCACATGATGATTATTATCCGTCCAGTGCTTCCAGGTTTTCCATGGTGGTCTAACTTTAATCGACTCATGAATTCAACTATTAAAAAATTACTACAATATCCACAAAATCCTATTCTGAAAATAATAATCATTACATGGATTACACACAATCTAAACAAACTGAAGAATCATAGTAATTCATACGTTCACATGGTAAAGAGAAATTTATTTCTATAGAAGAATGGATTGATTGTATCGTTAAGTGATTCGAGATCCTTATTATCAAATGAGGTTACACAAGAATCAGGGATTATGAAAGACAATTGTCTACTTGACAGATAAGAAGAAAAATGAAAAGATAGAAATAATAATCCTGAAAAATTGTTAAAACATAATAATAACTGAATACAGTTAAACAGACAAAACAAAAGTTTAAATAAATCGAAGAAATAAATGAAAAAAAAAGGAATTAAAGTCAAAAAACGATGAGAAGTTGTACTTATCGTTGTTGAACACAGAGTTCGAGCTTTAATTGGTGAATTGCTAATGCTTCAACAGTGCATAAGTTTTTGATTCGATCTCCCTTCGATCCAGTTTCTTTGAAAGAAGAATCCTTCGGGGCGGTGTGACCACAGTTGATAAAATGCTCCTGTATTGAACTTGGTAATTGTTTTGTATTCTCCTCTTAGAAGCCATACCAGGTAGTGTTCTGAGGTGTGTTTGGAAAGTGATCGCTTAGTGTAGCCGATTTATTTTCAAAAAAGTACTGCTTAGTATAGATTATATGCTAAATTATGTATTATGGTAATCAATTAATCATCCATAAGGTTTGAAATACAATATCATACTATTATGTAGTCGTCAATCAACAGTTGATTTGTGTTGTATTACATATACTATGAAGGTTACAAGGAAGAAAAACGGTTATAGTAATCTAAGTAAAATCATTTCTGAACTATTCGTCTTAGTTCTTAGTTCTGTTTTCTCAGACAATTCAACTTTAATGTTCAAGTCGATGGAAGTGATAAATATGTTTAATTAAAGGGTTGTACATCGTAATAAACAATATGAGAAATGTTAGTGAATTATCATACGTTTATATTACTAAAGAAACTGGAAAATCCAATTAGGAAGTGAACATTGAAATGATTATTTCATTCCATATATTCAATTGTAATTTATTCTTATATAGGGTTAGTTGATACAAAAATATTAAAAAATTTTACAGGGTGAAATATGGGGTTCCTAGTGAGACTATAATTTATGGACGAACCAATCAGATATAAGTTAACGAATCTCGAATTTTGGTACGAAATTCATTCATCTATTTGACTAAATAGCGTTTTAGCATTCTAGCCTATGTCAGTTGATGATAAAAACCCTAAATCTAATTCCTAATCTTAACTATCAACTGTAAATCATAATTCTAATTCCTCACACTGGCTTATAACTTTTCATTTGGTTCTAGTTAGTAAGTGGACATTCCCAAGGTCACTTTAGCGTCGCTCAAAGGTCGTCTATAAATGATAGTCTCACCGGGTTCCTTAAATATTTCTTTTTTCATTCACGAACGTAAAAAAAAATCGCTGGAAGAATATCCTAATGTATATTCGAAAATAGGAGGTGAGAATTCTAAGATCTAGAATGATTTATCAGCATTATATCAGGTTTTAACTTTTAAGAGCCTTTTAAACATTTTCCTGGTCAAAAGTTTATTTGGATCTCAGTAACTCCTCATACGTCATTCATAAATATGATACAATGTGTAAATCACACAATTAATTTATTCATTATTATAACTCACATATAAATATGATCAATGTCTCTATTTCATTCTATGTTATTCAAAATGTCTTCTACCTAGTAACAGATTACCTCAAATCTATTGCAATGAGTTTTAATTAAATTGTAATAAGAATGGTAAATCTAAGTGATGAAATCAAAGAAGTCTTTATGAGATTTTCACAAGTTAACACGTGCCTCAACTCAGTAGTTAGATGGACAACACATTTTATATTGGTGTCTTGATGTGAACATTAATACTAAGATGCAGGTACATTCAATTGATGAGTTACAAATGAAACGAAACGAACATCTTTGATTAAGCTACTAGCCACTATCAAATATCGATTTTAATTTGAGAAATTATCATCGTATTGAGTAATATCATATTTCATAAATGTGATATTTAAAAAAAAAATGAATTTGATCCCATTTTATGTGTTAATTATGGTATGAGGGTATATGTAATCTTATAAGTTATACATTTACATGTTTCCAAGTATCTATTAGATATCAAAACGAAATTAGTTGTTGAATGTATTCTAATTATTTGTACTCCATCAACAATGAAGTATGAACTTACATTTGATTCAGTTAGTTTCTGTCCTAAATGACCACTTAATTACATTTGATTTACTGAATTGAAATTCTTTAATATAAATGTTTTCATAGTTAACATCACAGAATAATCTCAGTCCAATAATTTGTTTTGTAATTAAACATGTGCTCGCTTGTGACTAACTTTGTGAGGTGATATCGGAAATAAGAAGCCATAATCAATGAAATCTAGCTATGTCAAGTATGAGAAAGTTACCCATCAAATATACTGAATGATAGTCAAGTGGAAATGATTAACTTAATAATTTCCATAATCCCTATACTGAAAACTTGAATAAAAAATTAATAGGTAATGAGAATATACAATACCAGATAAAAATTTATCACATTTATCAATTTATATGCACACAAGTTGTTCAGAAATTCGAAATTTTCATATTTCCCTGTTGAATATTTTACATTTCAATCAGTTGATCTAAGCCAGACGACCATTGAAAACTCGAAAGCATTGGATGGCTGTTCCGTTCTTGTATAGAATTTCTCAGTAGTGCACGTCAACGATCACATACGTGGAATTCAAACCCAGGACCTATCGATCTCGCTTGTGAACGCTTAACCTGTAGACCACTGAGCTGGTATTTAATGATGTTAGTGTCTAACTTCAACCAATACAAAAAATTGCCATCCTCCATTGTCTGAGGTAGATACCTGCTCTTATCTGACATGGATTAGCTTTAATAAATGCTCACTGATTAGGAGTCTCACACTAGGACTAGGTTTTCAATGATGGTTAGTTAATATTCTTCACATTCAATCTAACTGATTTTTACATGTAACAGATTATCACTTATAAATTATTATAGTGGATATTCTGTACTAATAAATTGTACTGTATAAACACATTATTCTATTTAAATTACTCCTACATTATTTAAGTTAAAATATCTCTATTTGATACCTGTGTACTTTAAAATACCTTCATTAAATACCTAAGAATATATTCTTTTTAACAAAACGTTCATCATACTGTTCTTCTTCCTTCTAGAATGACTATTACAATTTAAAAAAAGACAAAAAGTACGTACACAGAGAATTAACGTGTTAACATCATCATCATCATCATCATCATCATCATCATCATCATCATCATCATCATCATCATCATCATCATCATCATCATCATCATCATCATCATCATCATCATCATCATCATCATCATCATCATCATCATCATCATCATCATCATCATCATCATCATCATGTACAATAAAATCAGTGAATAAACTTTTTTCATCATGTTGCTATATTACTGAATTTTCATAATTTACACTACTGATTATTCTGATTAAAACCAGAAGAAACATAATGAATAGATGTTTCATTCTAATTTATCAGTGTGTATTCACAATGAACGCTTAAATTGTGTATTCATAAATCTTTGTACTTTTATACTATATTGTACTGACTTTTTCTTCCCAATAATTCCTGATCATTCTATATCTAGAGTTTTTGTCATTTGTCTTTTCAAGAATATTATTATTATTATTATCAATTTTCTTCATACCAAGATATATAATAGTGAATAATCAAACTCTACTATCTTCAATCTGTTTTATGATGAATACAAGTATAGAATACATCTATTGTTTCTTTTCTTTGCAAATTAACAGCATACATTTGATTTTATTGTTTGTTGTTTCTTTCAAGTGAACTAGTTGTTGTTGTTGTCGTCGTCGTCGTTTTAACTTGAATATCTACATTTGAATTTATCTACCTGTTTCATCTGTCGTTTTGTTTTGTGTATTTTTTTTGTTCTTTAACTTTTTCTCTTTTATACAGTCAATAGAAATTTGGAAGGAAAACAATCATACAATCCAATAGTAAAGCAAATAATTTATAACTTGTCATGCTGTGATTGTAACCACACTAGGAATGCAAACAATAATAATAATCATCATAATAATAACGAATATACAAATGTATAAATATATCGGTGTTATCTTCAATAGTGTCTAGACCAATATAATATTAACTATGCGTTTTTCTCTCATTCTATTTTGAAGATTTTCTAGTCTTGTTATGATTAAATTGTTGAACAGTTTCATAGGATACAAGTGAAATGAAACAACATTTTTTTTTCGTTTTATACACATAGGTCCTTCATATGAACTTGCCTGACTACCTGCCTACCTGCCTGCCTACCTCCCTGAATGTGTGTATGTGTAGGTGTATACATGTACTTGTGTATTTGTTCATTTAAATCACTGATTTATTGTATTGATAATCAGAATTCTATTACTTTCAGTAATTTTACATGAGTAATTTATTATTAGTTTTTTTATATTAAATTTAATTTCATTACATTTTCAATTATTGGTAGTATCTATGTCTTTTATGATGATAACGATTATTATGATTATTTCCCTTCTATTCCCTGTTAACTACACTCATGTTGTTGTTTTTTCTTCTTATTTTGGCCAGCAAAAAAAAACTTTTTTTCCTTGAAAATTCAAAAGATTTTTAGTCAAGATATTACTGTGCTTTTTTTGTCGATTATTTACTTCTAGAGTAAAAAAAAATATAAAAAAAATTTTAAAAAAAAATAAAAAAAAAGAACCGAATGACTTGATTTGCGAAACTTTCTTTCTATCCATATACACATAGAGACAGATAGATTCACATGGTTTATAATTACCTCAACTACATATATATATACCCGATATTACTATAATCTCTAATGTATATTACATTTTATCCTTTAATAATGATCAGTTAGTTTATGTGCTTTCCTTCTCTATGATTTCTTTAAATTATTCTTTATTTTCCTTATTATATCTTCCTTTCATTGACTTCAATGTCTAGTTGTATTTATGTTGACATGATGCATTTAAAAATTCTAATAAAATTCTTATACGAATGTTCATTACTATTTTAACTGTCAAATGTCTCTCCCTCTCGAAAACACACACACACACATACTGTAAACATGTACAAATGTATGGAGGTGTGTGTTTGTTTTTGCACACATATTGTGTGTAACTTATGGGTAAAGAGTAATACACAATCGTAATGTCGTGTTATTATTATTTATTTTTTTTCTTCAGTGTGAAAATCACATAAAACTTTATAGACATTAATAAATGCATTTGGTTACTATTATTATACGTACATATATATACATACAAATACTAGCACAATAGACCACAATATGCATTTAAAACAGAACTAATAATGATTCATTGACTATGGTGCAATCTTCATTAGTTTAATTTGATCATAGATTATTTCTCAGCACAAACAAGTGCACTATACTAGTGTTCCAATAACAGCAATAAAGATTATATGTATATATATGCAAAATCTGTCCTATTTCCACAGTTCCCACTAGCCATCTCTATCACTAACATTTAAATATGTTATTTGCTTCTTTTCATCAACAACAAAAAAAAAGAAATACATGTCAAATTTTATGAATCGTTTAGGTCTGTTTAGAACAGACAAATATCATAGAGGGGAAACAAATAAGTTAAATCTATTACAGAATTAAAAGTGAACAATCGAAATTTCACCTAGTTACTTGGTTTATATTTGATTTAAAATTAAATGAAGTTAAATAGTTAATTGTTGTCTATGTTGTTTCCCCTCTTTTTTGTGTGCACACAGATGTCTTATGGAATAAAGGAATATTAGTTAGTAACAGACATAATAGCACAATAAGAAAAGAAAACGTGAAGGAAATTATCACGAATAAATACAATAGTCATTCGCATACATCATATTTTCACTAATCTTGTCATTCAAATAAACGTAGAAATTAACCATAGGAAATGATGATGATGATGAAAACACAGAGACTATAGGGAAAGATTAGAGATTAGGTTAGATGGAAACGTCATAGTTTGTAACTATTGATAGATTCAATGAAATGTCAACCAACTTAGTTTTTATTTTAAAAATGTTCAATTTACCATCCATGTTTATTCATATGTTCGTTTATTCGATTGATTCAAGTTATCAACAGTATGGTGCCTGAAATTCATTCACTTTTTTTACGAGTTATTATAAGTAGATAAATATTGTCGAGAATAATTCGAAATAATTTATTTATCTATGATTAGTATAGATTTTATAAATTAGAAAAGCTAATCTCCAATCGGTTAGGTGGAAATAGTAATAATCATTCATATAGAATAGGTGGAATATGAACAGCAGTGGAATCTGGAACGCGCGTTTCGTCCCATCTGATACTCATCAGCTAGATGCAACTACTGTATCATTAAAAGCATTGAAACCAAGGTAACAATGAGTGTTTACTCTGTTGACGAGAGTCAGAAATCAATAAATCTGGAACGATGAATAAGATTTTTTTTAGCTCGGATGAATTCTTTTACAAATAGTGCATTCTGTTGACTGGATAAAGCTTTCATTATTATTTAATAGATCAGAAAGTTCACTTTTACATGAGTTGGGGAGTTTTTACTGTTGTCTGAAAATAACAATGAAAGCTTCGTGATAAATCCATCCACCTTAGAAACAAAACATTATTGAAAATCTATGCCACTAATACGCGACAATCCACATAAGTATTTTGGTGATTGGATTCGATTAAAAACAACAATATATGTAATCTAATAATATGAACAATTCCTAATGTTGATAAATAGTTTCAATTATTTTTTCTGGTTAGCGTTTTTTCAACGAGGTAGTTTACTGCGGGATGGGGTCGCTAACCTTATGACAAATCTTCCTCCTTTATCAGAGCTTTGGACCGGCAGCAGCCTCAGAGGAGCGCCAAGCAAAGAAATGGAGACAGACATGAAAAGAATGAACAAAAATTGGATAAAAATAAAGAGGAAGGCCCAGGACAGAGTGGGTTTGACAATGCCGGTCGACAGCCTATGCTCCATTGGGCGTAACAGGCGTAAATAATGTTAATAAATAGTTACGTTTGAAAATACAGTGAAGTTTCACCTTAAAACTGACCACTTTGTTGTAAGTTTATAACAGATTAGTTTTAATTACTTATGTAAAACCGAATCCTTGATTATATACTGATGGTTCAGAAAAATATAGGTTTCTGAACAATCATAAAGTAAGTTGAAACTTAAAAATATTTATACAATGTTCCATCACTTGGAGCGTTAATAGTGGATGTGAAAAACTGTAATAATATGTTTTCGCACGCACTTAAAGGCTTAGTTATCTCGGAGCTTGATACTAAAAAGTGAATGAAGATAATAATAAGCTCAACATTAAGGTTTTATACTTATTGAAATTCGTTGAAACTTCGCTAGCGAAGTTCATTTTAATGGAAAAAATACTTGAAGGAAATATGTTACTCACCATACAGTATGCATAGGTGACTTCATGTAGGATTTTAAAACTAACACCAACTATTATCATTGATAAATGGAAACTACTGTTAGACAGTATAAACTGAAGAGTTTGTTCGAGAACTTCCCCATTGACAGTGGTAATAAATTCGAACACAAAATAACGGAGTTACATTCTCTCGACATTAAATCAAACATGAATACATATCTTATTAGTCAAAACTTTCGTTCACTTTTCTGTTAGCTTCATATATGATGTCACTGTTAAGCTAATACCACTACCTAAACTCATTTCAATTATCATGTTAGTATTCTTTTTTAACAACAATTATCGAAGTGAGTTCGGCTGAAAGTTAAAAAGATAATACATTTACAATACTAGATGATTGTAAGCAAATGGTAGTAAGTCATTTACTTGGTACAAGCAAGTACTAATTATCAAAAAAGTATTTTCAGTCTTGAGAAATTTAACATTCCATATGAATTTTATGCTCATCATTCATTATCATAATCAATAATACAATCACTGACATCTATTTAAACTAAATGTACCCTTTTAAAAATCTTTGAGCAATCACAATCAATAGATGAAGTAGTTATTCACTATTTCTTAATAACCATCAATCATTTTAATTAGAATATCTTAAATTCTAAACTTTTATTTTCACTTACCTTTTATAATGTTCACGACAGAAAACCATATCATTTTTAACAAAACATGTTTTCTCCCATTGTAATGTAATACCACATTTATAACATCTTAAACAATTCAAATGCCAATATTTATTATCCATACATAAGAATAATTTATCATGTATACATTCATGACATGAAGTACAATGTAAATTAATTAATTCAAGTGATTGTGGAAATGTTGTTCGTTTATCTTCTAATCTGTCTGATAATATTATTGATGATGATGATGATAATAATGACGATGATTCTACAGCTGATGGTTCCGATAACGAGGATGATGATGATGTTGATGTTGTCGATGATGATGACGACGATGATGCTGATGACAATGACCAAAGTTGTTCCGTCACATTACATAAATTATGAATATTTGAGCTTGTAAACTCATAAGATAAATTTTTAGATTGTATAGTAGAAAATTCATAATCATTATTTTCAGTAGTATGATTATTTTCAATTGAATTCATTGAATTATTTGAAATAGAAATAGATGGATCAACATTCATTGAAAATTCTGTTTCATTTTTAATTGGATCCCATAATTTTGAATAGAAATTTGTACACTAAATAACGAAATTGTACACAAAAAATTTTTTGTGTATTTTCTTTTTAAAACAAGTTCAATTTGATTAATAAATTATGGATTTAAGAAATGGTACCAAAAAAGAAAAACAAAAAACAAATGTCAGAAGGGGATATTATAGTAATTTTAACAGTTGAGATCATAGGTCAATTGAAACTAGACCACCATGAATAACCTGGAAGCACTGGAGGGCGGTTTTCTTCCCATTATGGGGCTCCTCAGCAGTGCGCATACACTATCCCGCCCCCCTCGAGATTCCGACACAGAACATATCAGTCTCGCATGCGAGCGCTTAACCACTAGACCACTGAGAAGGCATCCAATCGTGTTAATGTCTAACTTTAACCAATCCACAAAATTGAGCGACACATCCATCAACGTCTTCAATAAGTTACTATCTCACTGGTTCTTACTGGTCACTGGTTCTCACTTGAACTCCAGGAAATATATCTTGAAGCCAGTCAGTAGTGAGCATACGTTGAATAATATCAGAAGGGGTTTTTTGTGGATATTATAGTAATTTTAATAGTTGAGAAGATGAGTCAATTGAAGCTAGATCTCCAAGGAAAACCTGAAAGCACCAAAAGCAAAAGATTTCATCGATAATCAGATGATCAATGAATATTAGGAATGGTCCTATTAGTAAATTATTTTTTTATGATTTTTACTTTGTTGTTTGCATCCTGAAATATTGGATGGTTGTTTCATTACAATAATGTACAACCCTGATTGCATCGGGGATCGAACCTTGAGCATACAAGTTTCATTGTGATCTCCTAATCTCTCGGTTATTGAACAAGTATCCAATGGTTAATAAACGTATCAATGCTTCCTAGTGTCCGATGGTTTACTAAATAAGATTAGTGAATGATATAAACTAAGAAACTCAGTACTACACACAGCTATACATTAGTTTACTCATTATATCCTTGGCTGCAGTGTTTTGTAATAACAACGTCAACTGAATAGCATGAAAAACAGGCCGATTCAAGCAATCTCTAAAGTTATCAAAACATTTACTTCTCATGAATTATACAATAGTTTCCTCTAAAGTATTTGTCGCACTACTCTTCGAGACGTTTAACTTGGCCTCACAGAATAATCTAAAAGTCAATTCACTATATATATATAGCCCCCAAATGCCCTGGTACGGCCGAAGGTGGGGAGGGTCCGCTATCTCTCTCGGAATGCTCTCACGTAGCTAAATGTATACAGCCACTACCATGGAAGTCTTACTCACTGCCTTCTCGCTGCATTACTGTTGTCAACGAAATTGAGAGGACGAAGATCGAATGTCCGGCACTTTAACCTTCTTGGCGGATATAGAGGAGCCACCTAAAGGAGTTAGAAAACCCTAATTCCATGGGCTCCAGGATCCTGAGGAAACGAACGGTGTATGAACCAATTATTGGTAACCATGGGATTACATCTTTTGACGTTGCTCCACTGTCTTGTGGATCAGACCTTCAGATCGAGGGCTCCATGTGTCGTCTCCTAAGAACATCACCTGCCATGACCTGGGCATCCAAGAAGTACTACAGCCTACACCTACTGGTTTCGAGCGCGAACACTTAACCACTAGACCACTGAGCCGGTATCCAACGGTGTTAATGTCTAACTTCAACTAATCCACGAAATTGAGCGACACATTCATTATAGCCATCAGTGTGTTAATATAGCACAACAGACCTGGTTTAGTGCTCACGCGCTAGACCGATATGTCCTAGGTTCGAATCTCGCGAGGCGGGATTGTGGATGCGAACTGCTGAGGTGTCCCACAATAGAACGAAATGACCATCCAATACTTCCAGGTTTTCCATGGTTGTCTAGCTTCAACTGACTCATGATCACAACTATTAAAATTACTATAATATCCACAAAACCCACCTGATATTGAACATAAAATCTATTTCAAAAATTTATTTATACACATTATGGTAATATTGTAAAAAAAAATTATTACTTCTTATATTCATTCATAAAATGAGATCAAATAATAGTCTACTGGGGTTATTTTTTCTCTCCTTCATTTGTATAATTTATTATTATATGTATTACGTAATCAGCAATGGTTATTCTATTTCAAAATTATAATTTTTATTGAATGATTACTTCAAAGAAGAAATAAACGTAACCACAGACTGAATAAAGCTGATATTTATTAAATAGTAAATCAGTAGAAGAATGCACACACACACACATTTATATACATACAGACATACAAACATATACGTAAACGTGTATATATATACATAGATAGTTAGTTAGAAAATAATGGGGGAATTTTTTTGTTTTGTTTTTGATAATATTGAAAATTTTTCTAATTTAAAACAGTAAAATTAACTTTATGATCTGTGAAAAAGTAGGGGGATCAGAGAGAGAGAGAGAGGGAGGGAGAGAGAGATATATAGGAAATCTTTATTTTTATTCTATTAAAGTTTTGAAAGCGTTTATAGTTTTTGTTGTGCTACTTTTCTTCTCTCTCACTCTCTCTCTTTCGTTTTAACATTTTCATTCTTTTTTTTTCGTTTTTTTTTGTTGGTTGGTGTAAAATTTTCATTATTCACCAATATTTTTTTCCTACTTTCTTATATGTGTATGGGTTTATTTACATTAAAGTTTGAATAAATATGATTATTGTGTGTAGTAGTTAGTGTATACTTAAATATACTTTTCTATAGTTGTTACAGTGTTATATTCATAAATGAATATTCATAGACCCGAAATTATTCCATCTTTGTCTCTCTCTCTCTCTATCTATCTGCCTATGTAACTAGTTTTAAACGTGTATCCATGATTCTAAATCCGCAAAATAACTTTTTATGATATATATATATACTTGTACACATTAGAGGAGGAATAATTACACTGATAATCTATGTCTTAACGTGAAGAAAAAAAAACAACTGAAAAACTTATCACTATAAAAAAAATGTGTACTTCAGAATTTCACTTTAAACTGTCTTACTTAGATCACTACAGGAATTAATGAGGATAATTGTTACAATTTCTTTGTTGAAATCATGGACTTGTATTAATTAAGCAACTTTATAGAACCGGAAAGCATTAGATAGCTATTACATTTTAATAAGAGATCCCTCAAGAGTATGTAACCATAACTTCCTCCACGAGGGATCGAGTCCAGAACTTTCAGTTTCACAGTGAATGCTTAATCTCTAGATTACTGAGAATACATTCAACGATGAACATGTTTAACTTTAATCGTTTCGTAATATCGTGCAATAATCTTCCACTGTACTTGATGGGTAGTGGAGTCATACTTACTTACTTACTTACTTACTTACGCCTGTTACTCCTCGTGAAGGAGCATAGGCCGCTCACCAGCATTCTCCATCCAACCCTGTCCTGGGCAATCCTTTCTAGCTGCGTCCAGTTGTAATTCATCGTTTTCATATCTGCTTCTATTATCCGACGCAATGTGTTCTTTGGCCTTCCTCTTGTTCGCTTCCCTTCAGGATTCCAAGTTAGGGCTTGTCTCGTGATGCAGTTTGACGATTTGCGTAATGTATGTCCTATCCATTTCCATCGTCTTTTCCTAATTTCTTCTTCAGCTGGAAGTTGGTTTGTTCTCTCCCACAGAAGGCTATTGCTGATGGTATCCGGCCAATGGATGTTGAGTATCTTGCGTAGACAACTATTTATAAATACTTGTACCTTCTTGATGGTTGTTGTTGTAGTTCTCCAAGTTTCAGCTCCATACAGTAGAACTGCCTTGACGTTGGTATTGAAGATTCTCACTTTGATATTGGTTGAAAGTTGTTTTGAGTTCCATATGTTCTTTAGCTGTAGGAATGCTGTCCTTGCTTTGCCAATCCTTGCCTTTACGTCTGCATCTGAACCTCCTTGTTCATCGATGATGCTTCCCAGGTATGTGAAGGACTCTACATTTTCCAGAGTTTCGCCATCAAGAGTGATTGGATTGTTGTTTTCCGCTTTGAATTTGGGGACTTTGGTTTTCCCTTTGTGTATACTGAGGCCTACTGATGCAGAGACTGCTGCTACACTGGCTGTCTTCATCTGCATCTGTTCGTGTGTATGGGATGGGAGGGCTAGGTCATCTGCGAAGTCCAAATCGTCTAATTGATTTCGAGCTGGAGTCATACTCGACTTGGTTTAATGTGTTAGTCATAAAATTCTGGATCATTGATCTAGGGATAAAGCGTTTATGTGCGGGACCACAGGTTTTGGTTTTTATTTCTTGTAGTAAGGTCATAGATGTGGACTTCTGAATAGTGCTATATGAGGATGAGACAGCTTTCTGATGTTTCCTGGTTTTCAGTTGATTTTTAACCACTACCAGTTCATGATATTAACAAAATAGCATTTAGCTGTAAATAATATTCATGTAATAATGATGTTAGGCGTTTTGTTCGAGGGGAGATTGTCTACGATAGTATTTGATACAGATTTCTGCTATTTACTGGCTTGTTACTTTAATTGTCTAATTTTCCGATAAGTTATGACAAAATCTAACAATCTTACCGCGAAGTTTCATAGTGCCACAGTGAATAAAAAGAAGTTATAATTGTTATGTGACAATTTACTTCACAAATGACTTGACCTAACTTTAAAATAGTCGATGAGGGTAAAATTAAGAATAAAATTATCTACCACTGAACATCATATGTTTATAGCAATATATATTTACCAAAGCTATATGATGATTATTACGGCAATGGAATTGTATAGTCAATACTATTGATCTTGATGTTGATTCCCACAATCTCATCCGGAAATGAATCAACTATGTTGGTTATGTCAATTCAACAAAGCCATTTCAACTTTTACTAAAGTTAGTTATCAATTAGTGCATGACAAATATTTGAGTAGAATGTCCTTAAGCGTTGTTCAATCTGGAGATAGTTTTGATGATGGACTGATTTCTAACTAAACAATCATTGAAAACAAAAGCTATCTGGACATCTATTTCATTCTAATATGAATTTCTTTAATTGTGCTAACACAAGATTCATCAGGGAGTACGACTTTTCTAAAACTTTTCAATAGAATTTAGATTCACAGAATTCATACAGCTTCCGTGGAAATACACTTACAAAATATCCTACCTTTTACTCGCTTCAGTTTGTTTTTGACTCTGTATTTTAAATAAACTATTGCGTGTTTACTTTTTCTATCAAAAAGAAACTTTATTATGACTTGCCTCATAGGAGAAACGGAATTATTCCCATGGAACTTTTCTACCTGTTCTAAAGCAACATTTATTTTATTATTTTACTTGTTTGACGTTTATCTATCCCCAACTATAAACTGTACAATATGATGACCAGATAAGCCTGTTCATATTCTAAACACAAACTTATCTTCCACATCATTTTACTTGATAGAGTTTGAACAAGAAACCAAAGGTCCTAGGTTTGACTCCCTGTCTCAAAGTCGTGGATGCGTACAGCTGAGTCGCATATTAGGACGGAACAGCCATTTAGTGCTTAAAGGTTTACAGTAGTGGTCTAACTTAGTTCGTTTAACGATTTCAATGAGATTCCATCTTATTATATAGTTTAGGTGATTCATAAATACATTAGGATTGAATTTTGTTTTATTCGTTTCCGTATTGAAATGATCTATTGGGGAAATATAAATAGATATATTATGAACAGTTTCATTAAAGAAGTATTTTACATAAATAAGAAACTCCTTGAAATTGTACTACATAAAAAGTTGATTAATTCTTTAATTACTTCAAGTCAACATTAACAAACAGTCCGTGATGTAAAACTATGAGAGTACAAAACTCCCCCCCCTTAGACCATCAATACTAATAAATATCATATGCTATTTAGTAGTTGACTTGAAGATGCTGCTTCAAAAGTTCGAATTACAAGCTGTGACTGATGAAGTTCATCCATATCAACTATGAGACTGTTATCTACTACAGGAAATGTATGATGATTGAATGATACCGTGAATTGATTAAAGCTAGACATATCATACCATTGTAGTCCATCTTAATAATCTACAAGTTTATCTATTCATATGTCTAACTTGAAAGTTCTAAATTTTTATCCCTTTTAATTGGATCTTACATGTTCATTTCTGAAGAATCTTATACTGAAATAAAATAACTATTCAATACTTCCTGGTTATTAACGAACATCTAATTAATTATGAATATTATAAACAAAGGTAAGTTTTAATTTAAATGTACTACATTGTATTTTTGTTGTTGTTGTTGTTGTGATTATTGTAAACTTACTTCTCTTTTATTAATGACCAAAATAAAACCAAAAAATTTTTTTTTAATATTTTTGTTTCAGTATGAAATGATATTTCAGATTTTTGTATGTGTAAAGTGTACTACTAGGTATACCATTACATTATTATTATTATTATTATTATTATTATTATTACTATCACTATTATTATTATTAAAACTTGTAGAGAACAGAGTAAACAAATTTCACTTTAATGTTATAAAATAACTACTATGACATTATTAAATTTATTTATAGAGTGTTACATTCCACATCTTTGAAATTATTTAATTTATATACCATTCTCTATTGACTAAATTTAGGTTATAGTGAAATAGACTATTTATTAGGTAATGATTAGTTTTGTTTTGTTTTATTTTTTCTTTTCTTAAATCTTTAGAATTATCATATAGTTTCATTGTTATATTAAAGTTAAAAATTTAATAGTTGAATTCATAAAAGCATTGGATGGTTGTTTCGTTCTAGTATGATACTTTTCAGTAGTGTGTATCTATGATCCCGCCTCGAGGGGATTCGAACACAGGACTCATCAGTTTCGCGCTTGAACATTTAACCTCTGGATCATTGAGCCGACGGTGTTATTGTCTAACTTTAATCAATCCATGAAATTGCACCATCGTTCATTATTGTCTTCAGTGATTCTATATTAATCTTATATCTACTTAATTTATCCAAGTACTTACAAGTTAGAATGCTCTTAAATTACATTAATGAATATGTGACTTAGTTATCAGTTAGTAGAACTTAGCTCAAACATGTATGGATTTAAGTTGTCACACTGCATCATCATAGAGATATACCATAGCATATGTAGTAACAGTACTAGTGGTAGTGGGAAGATAAAGTATAGAAAATATGATTAGAGAAGAAAATATAAATTCCTAAAATAAAAGCGAAAAATTTTGATATAATTAAAAATCTTAATACCTGGTAGAAACTAAACAGCTAATTCAACTGTTTCATTACGAACGATCTCGAGACATATTACCTAAAGTTCTTAACCACTGATTACGACAATCATCCAGACTATGACCAGGTAACGTTCACCTAACTTGATGACATAGTCCAACAGTCAATAATTCATGGATTGATATCATATATTGATCTGGCAGCCTTTGGCTTTCTTGCAATTTATCATTATACAAGCTTGTATTCCAACTCGACCAGTCATTTAAAACTTCGTCAATCGATTTACCACTCTTATCTAGTTCTCCTGGAAATAACCTTGGCATTGTTCACTTGATGCTCCTAACATACACGAACAATATTTCAAAGGCTTCATCGTAATAAACAAATAACTTGGTATTAATGGTACAGTTTTATACCGAGAAGTTTCTTTTATCGAATTTTTCAGTATATTAGTATATGAACTACTTGACTTTTGTCTTTGACTAATAAATCTCTGTTTGCCATTACTATGATAAATCTAATTGTCGAGAATGATTAAATAAACAAATCGGACTAGTAACTAAGTGAACGTTGCATAAGTTAAAACCACAAACTTTTACTGATAGTATATGGAAACATGAAATAAAATAAAATAACACGTTAAAAACTTAAATTAGTTAACAAGCTGATAGTCACACAGATGGCTTAATAATATCGAGTTATACTAACTGGTACAGAATAAAAGTCAATAAATGAGAGAGCTCTGGTTAGAATCCTGATATGATTTCAAGAAGAAATTGCTAGTATCAGTTTTAAATATCTTTTTATTGGAATAAACACTTATAATTCTATATGAGTTTATATTCTGTGGTATCCTGTAAAATGTCGAATTTAACCATTCGCTTCATCAGTATACCACTTAACTTTGTTGAACAGTTTCATCTGAAAGGTTTTGTTTCTAGGACACACTTTCTAATCTTTATTTCTGGTCGATTATCAGTGATAGAAATTTGGTTCAAGAGTTATAATAATTGATATAAGCACTAGAAAGAATATATCACCTGATTCCACTCAATAATTTATACCCTGAATATGTGCATATGTCTTTTTAAGAAACTGACATTTCTGAATCGTTTTGTTTAGATGATATTAAACTATTACAAAAGAATCATAGGAGATTTCATCCTGAAAGAATTTTCTTTACTCCTTGGACACTTTATATGAATTTTATTTCATTATGATTCATTGCTTCGCTTTCGTGTTATTTATATAACATTTAATCATAGTGAACTGAATAAAAACAGGCAATGACAAAAACTTTTAACACTAATAAAGCAAGCGATTAGTAAAGAGGGTTTGTAGACATTGTTAAATGTTCATGGTTTACTCAGCAGACTAATTCTAGTTAGTCAACCATTAAAAACTTGGAAGCATTAGATAGCCACTTTGTTCTAGTATATAAATCTTCACTAGTGTCTCCCCACAAAGCATCGAACCCTGAAATTCGATGTGAACAATGAACATTCAAGAATCTCCACAAAACTACATGCACTACTATTCATCATGTACTATCTAGTGACCAACTTCTAGATCTGATCCCCGGAGTCCTAGTGACAAACCATTACAAGCGGAATTCAACCACATCGGGTGTAAGATTGTTACCCTTCACAGGCAATGCAAGATAATCTAGTAATATTATGAGTGGATCAAAGCTAAACATGTACATTATCAGATCCCAGCTCATTAGTCTACAGGTTGAGAGCTCATCAAGAAACCTCAAGATTCTAGGTCTGATTTTTCGTGATAAATTCTTGGATTTACATTTCTGAGAAATCTTATACTAGAAAAAAAACAGCTATTTATTGCTTCTTTGCTTTCAATGATTGTCTAGACAAGATCAGTCAATGGTATAGAGTATGATAAAAATGTCTGGCACTTTAATAAAACGAGAATTATTTGTTCCGAACATTTGGAGGGAAAAAACAGACACTACATAATGTTGTTTTTCCGTTTTCATTTTCTATTCCGTTAGTATATTTCAGAAGCATTGTTGTATATATACAGTCTTGTCAAGGTAATCTTTTGTCTATTACATATATTAAAAAAAATTTGATTTTACACTATTCTATTTATAAATGAGTAATCAAGTCTGCAAGAAATATTTATTTGAGTTCTAGTGAGAACCAATGACCAGTGGAAATCGACCGAGTCTGTTGTGAGATAGTAACTCACTGAAGAAATGGTAGACGGTGGAGCAATATCGTGTATTAGTTGAAGTTAGACATTAACACCACGCCGGCTCAGTGGTCTAGACGTTAGACGTTCGGGCGCGAGACTGATAAGTCCTGGGTTCCAGACCGCGAGGCGGGATCATGTATGCGCACTGCTGAGGAGTCTCATTCTAGAACAAAACAACCGTTCAGTGCTTTCAGGTTTTCCATGGTAATTTATCTTTAATGGACTTATGAATTTAACCATTAAGTTAGTAATGTTTTTTTTCAATCTTGATCATTCATCTTCACTAAGTTGAATCACAGAATTTTCATGATGAAATTTCTCAAGTTACTATTGATGAACCCTTAAGAAAAATGTTGGAAATATTCATGAATATAATTTTCTATTCAACATCTTCTATATACTTTATATTGAATTCATATCGAGCTACCTGCCTTTTGACGAAAGTTCGCTTGGAAATCTAATAATGTATGACACTGTGAGAATTCACTTGATGACTTTAAACTATTTCAATTCTTAGTGTTTCTGAACTATTATCTAGTTGATTTTCTATTTTGAATTTTCTTAAAATTAGCTATTATTTATGTGTAGTAGTAGAGGGTGTGTAAAAATTGTTGGGTTTTCACAACTTCCGTCTCGAATTTATGTTGGCTGAACTACTATTAAGAACTAGGAAGTATTGGACAAGCGTTTATTCCTAGTATGGGTCTCCTTAGAATAGCACATCCGTGACCCTGCCATAGATGACCGAATCGAAGATCTATCTGTTAACTAACACTTCGCCTCTAGACTAGTGGGCTCTCATCCAATCTTCGTATCATTTCATGATTCTTACTATGAGGATTCTAAAGACTTTATAAATCTCTAATACACTTAATAATCATATTCTCACTAGTGACTAGCTTCTAAATACGATTCCTGCAGTTCTAATGAGAAGCCGTTACCAGTGAAGTTCAAGCATGTCGAGCGTAAAACATCAATACAAGGTGGTTAGGGAATATCGTTCAATGATCGTCATTAGAAATGTACACCTTTGAAGTAACTACCCTTTTTATGTTCAGATAAATCTAGAAACAAAATACCTAGAGAACTTCGCAGATATACTATATGGAATAGGTCGAAATAGGGATAAGTTACCTCAGAATTATAAACTAATTCCTGTCTATTTTATGACCTAATCCAAGTTACTTTCACAAGCCTATGAGTACTATCTAAAAATGGAAACAAATGTGAACATAATGCATCAACTATATCAAGTAAGTAGTACTGTTAATTAGTTAAATCCTTTTTTATTTAGATCATGAACCAATTGATGTTAGACCATTATTGAAAACCTGGAAACACTGAACGGCCGTTTCATCCTATTGTGAGACTCGACCCCTCTCGCGGTATTCGAACCCAGGGCCTTCAGTCTCGCGGTTGAACGCTTAACCTATTGGACCACTGAGCCGGCATCCAATGGTGTTAATGTCTAACCTCAACCAATCCACGAAAAAATCTCCACAACCCCTAAAATGATAAATTCTTCTTTCTTGTATTCAGTATTTAATATAAAATTTTCACTTGCTTTGATTAATGTGATGAGTATCTATCAAGTGAATATTATTTGTATGGTATTATTTACTATCAGACAGTAAAGATTATTTGACAATACAATAAACGACTTCAAAAGTGTACCAAATCAAATGATTACTCATTACAAGCCTGTTGTGACTTAGTTACTTGCCTAACAGTTGTCGTCAGCTATCACCACCGTATAAAGCATGTCAAATTGCCCTAAGAAGCTTATAATTTTCCCTAAATAAAGGATTGAAATCTTAAGTAATAAACTAGTGACTAATGTGAAAATCAGATTGTATTTGTGATGTAATATAAATCATGAATATGAATACTAGTTCCATAATCTTTGGAATTAAATTGGTTTCAACCAGCCTTTGAAATCAAGCTATTAAGTAACTTTATAGATCATACATAATCATATCAGAATACAACAGTATGGCAATATTAAAAGATGCATTTTGTAGATCTTACTGGTACAGAAATAAATTAATCTCCCAAAAATCATTCTGCCATACTTCCAAGAAACGACTACTATCTAAATAGAAAGATATGTATATATGTGATTTTGGTATCATAATGCATTTGATATGTAGAAAAGTGGGAAATTTAACCAATCGATGAAAACAAGTCGTATTTACGTTGACATAATAGAAATAAAAAAAATGTTATGGCTGAAGATTAAACTCTGAACCTACAATTAATCAATGAATAGTCACTTAAAGTACAAGTTCATTCACTTTATTAACAATTTCTTTGCTAAATGGACAATACAGAATTAGCCAAAAATTGAGAATGATTATCAGTACTATGATAATAACAGTTTATAAACTTGTAGTGGCATTGGACCATAACCATACAATCTTCAAAGCTGAACACAAGACTACTCGGAAAATAGATATTCAATATTTAACGCTGAGAAATACCTAAGGATGGAGAAGGCGGGAAGAATGTATTGAGTGAATTAGAGTTGATCGGATGGCATGGCTCGGCCATGCAGGCGTGGTCCCTGCTGAATGTTACCTTATATCTTCTATTCATATTAAATATATTGTTCTTTCTCTAGCCCAATCTTGTTCTACATCATGTATTGGTAATTGATACGATACAGTGAGTTGGTGTAGTCGATGGTGTGACTTCCACGTAAGATATTATAGATTAGGCAGTTATATCATGATAAATCTACAATTTTAGGATTAGGTCTGTTATTAGAGCAGTACTAATATTATAGTAGGCCATAGTTCTACAAACTTTTTTTCAAAACTTAATCTCTTTTACTCAGTAATATCAAGATTTCCATCAAACTTGAAGGTCCTAGATAAGATTAGGTAAACAGTTTTGTGCAAATACGGTTGTAATGTTTCGAAGTAAGAATTTAAAAGCTTCTTTACGGTGGCAGATCTTCAATAGTTTTCTCGTTATATTTAAATTTTAGTTACATCATGAATTAGTTACAAATTTCATCTAAAGATGATTTAGCAATATTATAAATTAATCGGAGTTATTCATGTAGACTGTTAGATACTAGTTTAGTGATTTAGAATTCACACACAAGATTTAGGGTTCTGGGTTTTATCCCTAATGATTCGATCGTGGACGTGTGCTTCTGAACAGTCCCATATTGGTACGAATCACTCATTCAATGGTTCTTGGTTTTAAATTTCTGCTTAACTAATATCAATCTGTGATGTTTCTTTTGAAATCCATTATAAATCTCAATAATTTTAGTTAAAACAGCAAAAATTCATTCCAGATACGTACTCATGTGCAATGAAGTATCATACAAATATTTATATAATGTAATTCAATGTCAAACTCATATACACCACTGAATTATCATATATACATGATAGTAAAGAAAATTGTGAAGGTTGTTTAATTTTTAATTTACATTATAGACTGACTTTAATAAAACAACCATTGAAAACCGGGTGGAACTGAGTAGTGCTCATTGTTGAGAAGTCTCATGCTATAGCCAAAACAGTTATCCAATAATTTCTACATATCTAACTACGGTCAATCTATGATGTAAACTTGAAAAATAAAAAAGGAATCCTTAAATTATTTTCTCCCATAAACATAACAAAAATAATAAAGAAGAAACTAGTTTTTGTTATATCGTGAAACAATCAACGATCCCGCCTCTCAAGATTCCAATCCAGGACCTATCAGTCTCGCGTGCGAGCGCATCCAACAGTGTTAATGTCAAACCTCAACCAATCCACGAAATTGAGCCACACATTTATTACTGTCTTCATTAAGTTACTATCACACAACAAATCCAGTTAAGCATTCGAGCGCTAGACCGATAGGTTCTGGGTAGGAATCTCGCGAGGCGGGATCATGGATGCGAGCCGCTGAGGTGTCCCACGATAGAACGTAACGACCATCCAATACTTCCAGGTTTTCATGGTGATCTAGTTTCAATTGACTCATGATTTTCACTACTGAAATTTCTAAAATCTCCACAAAACCCCTTCTGATAATACAATAATTGTACGGCATTTTAAGTTGGTAAATGATTGAAGCAAATAAATTGTAAGTTAGATTCATTTAGTGTCGTATACTTGTATCTTCCGATTGTTATTTAAGACTGCAATTGATCAGTCTCTTGTTGGCATATGTTCATCCTGTATGGACTGCTTCGATATTACCTGAAATCATATGCTGCTGGTCATTATCCATCTTTGCTTATAAAGCTTGTGATTTAAGGCAATATCGAGGTAATCCGCATAGGATGCACATATGCCAACAATAGACTGATCAATTGTAGTCCTAAACAATAATGAGAATATACAAGTAAACAACATCAAGTGAATTTAAACTTCACCCCATTGCACAAGCAGATGGCTATCAAGACTCAGTAGCTAAGTGGATAATGTCATAACGTTTGAAGCAAACAGTACTGGATTCGAGTTTCAGAGTGAACATCAACTCTGAGATGCAGGTATATCCATTTGATGAGTCACAAATAGGATGAAATACTCATCCTGGTTTCCACTACTAGCCACTATCCATCTTTACTTGTAAGTTAAAGCTACATATTTAACACTGACAAAAAAAATGATCCATTTCAACTACATCTTTACAAAAAACTTTTTTTAGAGTAAATCAAGTGTCATCTGATAGTATTTAAAATGGGAAATTAAAAAGAAACTAATGTTGATATTATACAAAAAATGATCTAACTATTTAGATTCGATACAAGAACAGAGAAAAACAAACAAACAAACAAACAAACATTTTGAATTGTGATAAAATGTAAAATGTTGAAAATAGTTTTATTACTACACAAATATCCTAAGTAGATATATATGTCTTCTTGTATCATAGATTTCAACTTCAGATGATGGAAAAGATTTATAGCTTAGGTGGATGATTTCTGATGTGATATAAACATTGAATAAAGTTAAACATCTAATGTTAATGTCATTTATACATTTTGATACATTGTTATATAGGAAATATGTTGACATTTCTAATATTTATGTCAGTATATTATGTGTGCACAGTAGGATAATAGAATAGAAGTGTATTTTTGGTCAAAAATATCTCTTTTTTAGGCATGATATATATTCTACTTAATTTTAATGTATTATAGAATAAAAGTGAGAATTTAATAGTTTAGTTCATGAGTTAATTGAAGCTAAACCACTATGGAAAACTTGAAAGCACTGGATGGTAGTTTTGTTCTTGTATATGACTCCTCAACAGTGTGAATACATGATCCCACCTCGCGAGATTCCTACCCAGAACTTATCGGTCTAGCGCTCGAATGCTTAACTGGATTTGTTGTGTGATAGTAACTTAATGAAGACAGTAATAAATGTGTCGCTCAATCTCGTGGATTGGTTGAGGTTTGACATTAACACTGTTGGATGCGCCCGCACGCTAGGTCCTGGGTTCCAGACCGCGAGGCGGGATCGTTGATGCGCACTGCCGAGGAGTCTCATACTAAGACGAAACGGCCGTCCAGTGCTTCCAGGTTTTCCATGGTGATCTAGCTTTAATTAACTCATGATTTCAACTACTGAAATGATTGTATTCACCAAAAAAATTTATTTATATAGTTTCAAATATCTGTTAAAATAAAAAAAACCCAATTGAATATTAAACTCTTTTACTTAACAACCATTCATTATATAAGTCGAATTGAAATTCTCTCAAACTTTAAATATCACACTATTATTAAACATTTAATATGTCCTGTATATTTTGAATTGAATTTCTTTTCCATTCATAGTTGCTACATAATGAAATGAATGAAATGAATGAATGAATGAAAAAAGATATCTAAGCATAAATAAGTATAAATATATTCATAAACATCCCTCGACTATGACAAACTAGACATTTAAACAAAAGTGTAGCGTTCTTTTTTTTGTCTTCTTTCTATTTACTTAAGTAACCTTGAACTAAATCAACAAAATTTAATAATTTAGTTCTTAGAAGAAGAAGAAGAAAAAAACAACAGATTTTGAAAATAGTAGTTGGTTGTTGATTATCTTTCTTTCTTTCTTTTTCTGATTTTCAAAGTATTTATTAGGATTCATTGTTGAAATTTTTCTTTAATATATATATATATATATATATATATATATATATATATATATATATATATATATATATGTATACAGTAATATTGTGATGTACGCTACTGATATCGACAGACATAAGTAGCATGTATCACTAATTGAAAGTGGAATACCTATAAGTAAAAGGTTGAGAAGACTGAAAAGACTAGAAAGAGAACAAAGAGTGATTGATATAGAATAAAGTATTAACTATATAGTTCTTAGATTTTAGTAAAAGATTCTGTAATTTTGTATTTAAGAACATTTAGTTATCCCTGCTTGTGTTCTCGTTCACTACGATACAATCTTATTTAATTATAATAATTATACAAGATAAAAAATTTGAAGTATCGTTGTGAATTCTGATAAATCAATATTAAACTCAAACATTGAATTTACAACAGTTAAGTTTATGTTTATAAAGTTGCATAAGTTACAGATTAGTTAAATGAAAACAATTATGAAAATGATCATTATCCATATGATAACAGTGAACCATTTAATGGATTAACCTTAGTTTCAAAATATTAACAAGAGTAATAATAGTAATCGAAGTAATATTTATGACAATAGATCTTGACTATGAACAATTGAATCTATGTGGGGGAATGATTTAAATTGATGTCATGATTGTTTGAACGATACTAACAGAAAAATGCAGGGCTATAGGTTTTTTTTATTGATTACTTTCAGTCATTCAATACTTCAAACAAAATAAAAATAACAGTTTTGAGATCTCCATACATTCCCATTTAAACACTTCACTGGGGAACTTGAAAGTGTAACGTTTGATTGATTAGTTACTTTATATAATATACGGTTATTTTTATCTTCAATATTTGGTGATTCCACGATGATATTGATTCTCGACTGTCTGAGCATCACCAGAAATGTATTTCTTAAGGATCCTTGAATCATTGAAGAGGATCTCTCTTCGTCATATATTTGATTTGTATATATTTGATTCACTGTTGTTAATACATATTTTAGGCTTTAATTAATAAATTACTAACGATATATAAAATACCGTAATAAATACTCAAAAATTCTATGTAGCTGAAGCAAAGTATCCAATATCACAGGTCTATATAAAGCGATCAGCATGAATGCATATGTATTTAACTAATTTAACTCAAGTAGCAACCAGTCTGCAAATAGATTCTTAGTTAGTTGTGCCAGGCATACGAAGGATTGTCATATACAATCTGGTGTATTATCGAAATTTTTTTCAGTTTAGCGGTAATATTTAAAAAAAAGCAATAATAGCTTCGAGTTATCAACTTTAATGACGAAACATTTCATAGTTTATTACCCTGCAGGAAATATAAACACTTCAGGCATATTCTAACAGGACTATGAACATATTCTTCTACAATTCAAATAACACTTCTTAATTACCTTGCCACTAGGAAAGAAGATTTTAAAGGTAAATTAATAGGATTTAGCACTAAGTACCTAGTTTTGAGCTTTTCAGGTATTCTGTATCTTAGTACTCAAAGTTATTTGCATATGAATTTAATACAGACATCAGTAAATGAATAGATATTTACGAGTGATCTACGATTGAGATTGATTTTTAGAGTGGAGTTGTGGAAATAGACTTTTTATTAAAACCATAGGTCAAGATAAGTCAGACAACCATTCAAAACCTGGTGGCACTGGATAGCCGATTCGTCCTAGTATGTGACTTCTCGTGGATGCTCATTAGGGATAGAATCCAGGACCTTAACGGTCTGTAGGTTAAGCGTCCTCCGGAACACCGAAGATCGTGTGTTCAATTGCAGCTCGCTGGGCCGTGAACGAGTACAGCTGAGAATCCCCATACCAGGACGAAACGGCAGTTCAATGCTTTCAGGTTTTCAGTCGTTTTCTAACTTAGATCGATTCATGGTTTTATTAAGATGGAATTATTTTTAATCGATGGAATTTACCTTTAGACACTATCTATTTTTACTTAAATATGTTCTTAATAATAGTGTATAGTACCTGTTAATTTCTAATTAATACGTCCTAGTCTAATAACACAAACTATCAGTTAATTTTATCGCAGAGATAACCAGACAATTTTTGCAAAATTAAATAACTTTTCTATATTACTAGTCTACTTAGAAGATTTATTCTGAGTTATAACTTAGATGCAAGCAATTGTTAAGAGGAAAATTACTTTCTGTAAACTAAGCGAAACTATTCATTGATTCATTTGGCCGTTGGACATTTGTTGGCAATAAATTAAAGCGTCTAATTTCCCAAATGATTTATACACGTAATTTAATTACGAATAAAAGTGTAATAAACTTTTTTCAAGAGATACCTTTATTTTCAGAATGGAGAAATGTGAAAATTATATGATTTTAACAATTGGATTCACTAGTTGATCTAAGCTAGACCACCACTGAAAACTTGGAAGCACTTGATGGCCGTTTCATCCTAGTATGGAACTCCTCATCAATGTGCAATCATGACTCCGAACGCGGAACTCCAACCCAGGTCTTCAATATTGATCTAGCTTAGATTCATGAATTCAACTGTTAAAATTACTACCATCTCCACAAGTCCCCAATCTGATAATAACCATGTGCTCACTAGTGACTAGCTTCAAAATGTACCTTCTACAGTTCTAATGAGAAGTCATGACTAGTGAAGTGCAATCCGTGGCGAGTGTTAAACAGACAACGCCACTTCTAATCTCCTTTCTATATAAACAGTTTATCATGTTAACGAACTTTTCTATTAAAGTGATATTTGGTCATATGTTCAATTGTAAATTTGGTTTAAATACATCGAACATTTAATGTTAACTACTACTCATTTGTAGTTTCTTAATAAGTTTATTTCAGTTAGTTTTGATTAATTTGATTAACACATAAATACCGTTATGCAACTTGAATTTGATAACTGTGTTTGTGTAAATATACACTAAGAATATATATTTAACTTTACAAGCCTGAACGTAGGTTTCATCATGTTTCGACCTCATCAATTGGATATACTTTCATCCTAGTGTTCACATTCATAATGAGATTCTAATTTAGTACCTTTCACTTTAAATAATAATGATCCGCTGGATTCCACTGTTAATCATCATTATACTTTAACGAAAATCTGATGATCAAATAACAAGATCAAGATGATCCGCTGAGGATAAACATATACCAATAGAGACTGAGTAATTGCAATCTGCAATGTTAACAAATTAAAAAATATAAACTCTTACAATAGAATAGCTTACAGTAAACACACCTAAAAAGCACCTTTTGGTCTGTTTTGTTGTATCAAGTTAAATGGTATGAAATGCATTATCAAGATGTAATGTATAATGAAATGAATCTTTACTTAATTATTCAGTAAGCTAATTGATTGAAAGTAAGATTATTCTACATTTTTCATAAGACTAGATTATGTAAAAATTATCAACTTCATAAAAATTTTAATAATTAAATTCATGAGTCAATTGAAACTAGACCATCGTGGAAAACCTGGAAGTACTAGAAGGTTGTTTCGTCCTATTATGGAACATCCACGAAACGGTCATTCCAGTTCTTTCAAGTTTTCCATAGGGATCTAGTTTAAATCGACTCATGAATTCAACTATTAAAATTACTATGATATCGACAAAACCTTTCTCTGTTCATAAAAATTACTTATGATATTTGTATCATGTTATATGCATATCATATTCACTGAAATTGATGGTAATAATGATAATAATAATAATACACTGTAAAGCATACATAACGATTTATAATAATAAGTTAAACTATTAGCATGTTACGTAAGTTATTATTACTCTTATATAAATGTAATTCCTTTTTCATTATTTTCGTATAATTTTATAATCTTTATGTAACCCTAATTAAAACACAATAATTAGATAAATTTATTCCTATCCTTATGAATATTTCTAATGAATAATGCAGTCTTATGGCTTGTCACATCAAAACTACTTTTCATTCAATAACTAATGATTATTTTAAACATGAAAGAAAGTTTCTAATTTAGAAACTAATAAGAATAATACACTTGGTATATCACAGTCAAAACATATATATATATACATCAGAAGAGGTTTTTGTGGATAGTATAGTAATTCCAATCAAACTCTTTCATGTAAGTAATTTAAACCCATTACTTATGATTTTAAATATCACAGGTTGTAAGCAGCTGACGAGAACCAACGAAATCAAAATGAATTCATGCTATTCTGCTAGAATGTTTGTTCTTACTCTTTTCAAAATGATAAAGGGAACTATGTGTATATAATTCTAATAGTTGAATTCATGAGTCAATTGAAACTAGACCACCGTGGAAAACCTGGAAGCACTGGATAGCTGTCTCGTGTTATTATGAGACTCCTCAACAATGCGCGTCCATGATCGCGCCTCACGAGATTCAAACCCAGGTCCGTTCAGTGCTTCTAGGTTTCTCATGATGGTCTAGCTTCAATTGGTTCATGATCTCAACTATTAATATATATATGTCCTAGCATGTATAACTTAGTCACATCTACCTTTTACCTTTATTATTAAAATATCCAATAAATTCTTGACAATAATCTTCTTCTTTTTTTAAAAAAAAGAAAAGCTCACCTGGTAATTTTTCATTTCATCTGATGAACAAATTAAATTTCCTAATAATAAAGGTTTTATATTGTCAATTGAATTCTTTTGTTGAATAGAATTATTTTCATTAATAAGTAGTATAGAATGATCATTATCTATAATTGTATCATGATTATTATTATTATCTTTAATTAATTTTGTCATTGTAAGTATATTTTTCTCTATACAATTTTCATCAATTATTGATTTTTCTGTTTTTAAACTATTTTGTTCTTGATATTGATTAGAATGATTAAGATCATGATCAATTTGAATTGGATCATATTCATAATCATGATTTGATTTGATTTGTTGTAAATTACTATTATTATCAGTTTGATTATGTTGTCTTTCTATTCTCTTGACTTCCTCTTGTCTTAATTCATTAACTTTGTCCAAATGATGTTTGATCATAGAATTAGAATAAATATTGATATTAACTGTAGAAGAAGAAGAAGAAGAAGAAGAAGAAGAAGAAGAAGAAGAAGAAGAGGAACAACAATATTTTGAATGATTTTTTTTCGAATTTATAAATGTTGACTTGTTACTATGATTAATAATAATATTACTATCAGTAAAATTATTATTAAGACATGTTGAATTATTGAATGTAAGAGCTGTTAATTTTGTTATTGGATTATTGTTATTATAAGTATGATAATCTTGTGGCATAAGATATGATTGGTGATAACAAGTTGGATAATGACCAATACAGTAACTATGGTGATTATTAAAATTTGAATGTTGTTGACGTTGTTGTTTTTGTTTTTGTTGTTGATTGTGACGATTATCTACATCAACCAACTGAACAGTTAACATTTTAACTTATATGCTGATATCATTCACAAAGTGTATATTTTCTATTTTCTATTGATTCTATGTGTCTTATATATATAAATTATAAAAGATCGTCTGATTAATAATTATTATCCCGTAAATAGGTTTTGGAGTTGTTTTTTTCTTCGTAATGAATTTACGTTATTTCTCTACTATAGTTAACATACGATTCATTCAACGTAAGCATTCATATATTATAGGAATGTTAACTATACTTTGGCAGCATTCTGATTGGTTAGCCTACATGTATCAATTAACCAATCGAATTCTACAGCGTATTTTTGGGATGAAATTCATTTTTCATTTTCTATTCGTAGTTAGCCACTTGTAATTAGTCAAATTTATTAATAACTCTTTATATCACTCATAATGCTAATTTCTTTTATGAGATACAGTACAAAGAAAACTAGATCTTTCTTTTATTGAGATCATGAACCGATTGATGTTAGACCACCATTGCAAACCTGAAACCACTGAACGGCCGTTTCGTCCTGTTGTGGGACTCCTCAGCAGTGCGCACCCGCGATCCCGCCAGCGGGAGTCGAACCCAGGGCCTTCAGTCTCGTGTACGAACGCTTAACCTACTAGACCACTGAGCCGGTATTCAATGGTGTTAATGTCTAACCTCAACCAATCCACGACCTATTTGTGGTTGATAATTTTTAGCCATCAGTATAGGGTTGTGCAGATTGTTGAGTTTTGATTGAATAGATAAACGTTGGATCACCATTAAAAACCTGAAAGCATTGGATGACTGTTTTATTCTAGTATGGGACTCCTCAGCAGTGAACATCCACTATCCTGTACGTGCGATTTGAACCATATATAGATGATAATCATATGCTCACTAATGACTAGCTTCAATATAAAACTTCCAGAGTTCTAGTGAGAAACCATGACCAGTAGAGTTCAACCGTGTCTGGTGTAATGCAATTACTCACTGAATATAATTGAGAGTATATATATATATATATATATATATATATATATATATATATATATATATATATATATTATAACTGAAAATTCCGACTCAGATAATGAAACCACCAGGCCATCATTGAAAACCTGGAAGCACTGAACAGCTGATTTGTCATAGTTTGGGATTCTTCAGTAATTCGGATTCACGACCCCTCACATGAGATTTCAATTCAGAACTTCTGGTCTCGAACGCGAACGCTTAACCTCTAAACTACTTAGCCGGCATCTAATAGTCTGATCAATTATGTAATCACTTATCTGTATATTTAAAATGCGACATTGTACAGTATTAAGCTTATCCCACTTACAATAAGTATGATCGTACATAGGAAATGAACAATATTTTTAAGAGTAGATGAATAACGCTATACTTTCGTCATAGTGAAAATTTTATAAGCTTTATTATCACAAGACTTTGTAATAAATCATAAACAGATCGATTAACCTACGATATAGCAATGCGATCCATACATAGGTTGTTACACTAACTGATTATTTTATGGTCAGTTTAGAAAACAATCAGTTCAACAAAACTATCGATGACTTGTATCTTATAATATGACAAATTTAATTCAAGTAACACTCTACAGGCGTTTAATAACTGTTAACCTGAAACAAAAAATTTACACTTGGAATTGAAAACATACTAAGTATATAATTTCCCGATTTTTGTATAACAAGAAATTCCGGTAGAACTATCATAGGATCTGTTTACAGCAAAACTTTATGAAATGGCCAGCTATCAAGCTTCCACAGCTGAATCCCTATTGGAAGACGGAAAATATAGCCTCCTCAACAAAGAAATTCCCTGTTCTGAACATCTATTTCAAAAGTGTAAACATCTTGAAAGGAAGAAATTTTATCTCTCCCAAAAGAACTTTCTTAGAAACGTTTAGGTTGATATTCTCTTGCCGATTAACGTTCGTAAACAACCCGAAGCCTAAACTCTCACATGTGATCACTTTATACTCACTCATCACTATATCTACTTTTGTGAAGCAAGATATATAGGCTGTTTGATGCATGTTCCACCGAAGGTTATTTCAGAAAATTATCTAACTTAGCTTAAATGAGACGTAAGGGATTCAAAAGGAAGCTCTATAATCAAACACCGTATGAACACAAACCATTCAGTCCAAACCGAAACGGTGTTTTAAGTCGTTTACAAAGTTGATAGAAAGCTATTAAAGACAGTGAATTTCCGTTATACATTTTTGAAAACAGAGAACTATGTATGCAAAAGAAACTTATTGGGTACCTTTTACCATGGTCTTAATCTCTAATTTTCCAAAACCATTACCCTTCATCTAATATCCTTCTCGATTGACCTGTTAGCCCCTGATGGTCTTGTTTTTGCTTTTCTTTTCTTTTTGACTACATTGTTTTCTTATCACATTACTTAACGCATCTTTGTAAATTATCGACTATCATCTATTTTGTTGATAAACTTTCAAACCCTGAACAACTATGCTTTCTGTTTTATAATAGGAATAACATCTTTCGATTTTTTTTCTTATTTTACCTCACTGTTATCATGTTTAATAAATCTATCATTATTTTCATCAGTATTAACAGATATATTATGGACTATAACTTTATATTATATATATATATAGTCTTGTGAGAAAATTTCGAGCTATCAGGCGGGTTAATTACTAATAATAACGAGTAACATCTATAGACAAGTTGGGATGTCCAACGTTTTACCACTACTCTTATACTAATAAAACGTTATTGAAATATCAACAAGTTCCCTAAATGCTAATATCCAGTTTTCTTAGTATGGCTTGGTCAATTAGATATGTGAGATTACGCTTTTAAGAAAATGGTAAATGTATTCCTAAAAATTAAACTGTTATGACATTTTATCAAGCGTTTGATGAACGTGTGCCAGTGACAAACCCATGCTTTTATACGAGTACTCAACGATGAATTACGTACATTCTGTTTGATTGCATATATGTAATTACTTTGTTGTTGAAAATCTCTCAATTTAAAGATCAAATTAGGTTTGAAATTTCGGATCTGTATTACAAATAAGTATAAACAGATAATTTGTGTTTTTGGTATTTTTATAGACGTTTTATAAGGTTTCGTTAATTAGTTCAGGGTTATACCAACTTCATTTGAGTTGTTTCGTATTGACAATGATATGAAGATCTTTCATCGTGTGTTACCAAAACACAGAAAGACGTTTTTCATCTCAAAAATATAGAAAGACAAGGTCTTGAATTCAAAATCTTAATTCTGCCCCATATACTAGCCCCTATTTGATCTTGGTTTAGCCAAATATTGTTTCAAATAAATTTTTTATGTTTGTAGAAAAATGAATTTGATATTCTTTAAAGGTCTATACTTAGTTGTAAGCTACATTTGTCAAGAACAGCATTCGATGAAATGTGTTTGTGTCTGATAAGTTTTTATTTCATTCAAAATATCATTTTTGGAATTGTCTTTTCAGTCACTAACTTTTTAGGAACATTTATTATGTTTCGGAACTTATATATATATAATCGTACAGCTTCGTAAATGAATTTTCCGAAAAAACAAAAGAACTCTTCACTGAACCTGTCTTTTTTGTTTGTATCTTTAAGTTCTTTACTTAAGACTAAACTGAACCAAACAACAAGTTAAATATCTTCATTGAATTAGATTAAAACTGTTAGATGATGTAATCATGCACGATTTTGAAAAAAATCTTACATGTATATTCCTACTTATCAGTAATAGTTCTACAGTAATACTTTTCATTCTCCATTATATCTTTGGATAATGTGAAGTATAATAGTAACCGAAATTTGTAAATAAACCTTAATAATGAATCCATAAAAATCACAGATCACAAATATAAAGTTGTGTAACAATAATTTTTGGATGGAATTAAAATGATCATTTCTTGATAGAATCAATCATAGTTTGATTGAAATTATACATAAAATTTATTCTTTCTATTATAGTATACTTTAAGCTTAGCATTAACTCTAGTACATTGAAACAAATTAATTTAATTCAGTAACAAGAGGTTAACATGAAATAAGATCTTGTGAAATATTGATACATTATTTAGAAGAATCATAATGAGTACATAATTTAGACCAAGAGTTTCACATAGATTATTTCCAATCAATCAATTGAAGTCTATCATCTATGAAATTAACCCTATAAATATTGATTTTCATGCATTAAACTCAATTTATTTAAACAATGTACAATTAAAAGATAAAATACCCCCTCCCAAAAAAATTAAACTATTTAAATTTACTTCACTTGATATTGTTTTACTTGAATCTTCCCATTGATGTTTTAGGACTGAAATTGATCAGTAACTAAGTGCATAATGTGATGGCGTTTGAAGCGAACGGTACTGAGTTCGAGTCCCAGAGTGAACATCAACAATGAAATGCAGGTACATCCAGCTGATGAGTCCCAAACAGGACGAAACACTCGTCCTGGATTCCACTGCTAGCCACTATTTATCTTTGATTATAATATTTAAATTTACCTCCAAAATTTAATTAAATAATTTAATTCAATCAAATAATGAAATATATTAATAATAAGTTACTTACTTGTTGGTCATTATACTGATTTTCTTTCTTTGAATTTATTTATTGTTTTTTAATGGAAAAAAAAATCTCGGTAATCTAATTGATAATTCGTTTTTGTTTGATGAGAGGGGGGGATGTCGGCAGCAAGAAAGAAGAAAACGATAATAGCAATACTACTACTACTACTACCACTACTAATAATAGTAATAGTAGTAATAAAACACCTACACTCATAAACCAATCACTTTAATCAGTTGAATATATAAGAAAATTTGTAAAAAAAAAGAATGATTCGACGGTAATATTTCTTTTTTATTAAAGAGGAAATTAAAATGGATCAGAATAAACATACTATACATTGGACAGTAATAACAATTCTATTCTTCAAACAGTAATAATGATAATAATTTGATAGTGATAGTAATAATAATTTGTTATTTATGAATATAGATGTATGCTTTATGACATAATTATTATTTTGTAATAATTTAATATCTCCGACTCTTGTTAATTCATTATATCTTATATGATTAGTATTATTATCATTAGTAGTAGTAGTAGTAGTACATGTTAACCAATAGGACTAGTGTTTAGTTTCACTTGTCAGAATTCTTTCGCGCCTTTACATATGAAGTATGCATATACAGACATATATATGTGTATATACATATATATATATATATATGTATGTGTGTGTTGTAGCAAATGCTACTTTTTTAACATTGAACAAATTGTTTAAAATATGGTAAATATAGTGTTGGTTCATTTTTTTTTATAAAAAAAACTATATTTCTTATATTCAAAATTTATCGATTCCAATCTAGTGACACTTCATTAATATAAAACTTGTAAGTAACATTTTCTCAAAACTTCCACTAAAACCCTTTTAACTAATAAGCGGATAATTTATAATAAGATAGGTCCTAGGTTCGAATCTCGCGGGGGGGGGCGGGATCGTGGATGTGCACTTCTGAGGAGTCCCATGCTAGGACGAAACGGTTGTTCAGTGCTTCCGAGTTTTCTATGGTGGTCTAGCTTTAATTGACTTATGAACTCAATTATTAAATAAGTAATCATTTTTCAATTCTCATTAACCAGTTCTCCATAAAATTAAACTTATGTCTCTGATGTTACGGATAGCTAAAATTCAAGGAATATACAATCTATTATCAAGCTGTACAATCGTATATATATGAAAAAAGTACTAGATCCGTGAGGAAATGTGAACACGAATAACCAAGATGACGTAACAGAAAGATTATAATACTAGATTACGTAATACGAATAATAACAATAGATTTAGTGAATATAATAAAACGAATAAAATGTTTTTGTTATAATAAATAAGGGTCATAGAGGTGTAGAAATAAATAAGGTGATATGATGTATTTTATCTTATTATTTTAACACATAGATATTAGTACAAGGAGGCACCAAATACATATGCGCCACACTAATCTCATTCGACATGTGCGAGGACTGTGATACTGCGCGTGTGCCCAAACCAAAGCAATTGGTTTTCTTAGGGGGCCACACCCTGAGCCTTCGACCTGAAGGTCTGATCCACAAGGCAGTGGAGCATCGTAAGGAGATACAGTGCCATGGTAGCCGGTGACCAACAATTGGTTAATACACCATTTGTTCCCGCAGGATACTAGAGCCCATGTGCACCATTCGTTTGGGATCTGGTTAAAGCTCTGGACATTCGCTTTTCATCCTCTCATTTTCGTAAACAACACCCGTGGTGAGAGAAGGCAGTGAGTAGGACTTCCCTGGCAGAGGCTTATACGCGTGGCTATGTGAGAGCATTTCGAGAGGGTGGGCGGACTCCCCACTCTCGGCCATACCAGGGCATTTAAGGGCAGTAATAATAATAAGAGGATAATCAAAATAATTAAGGCCAAGGTAACAATAACGATAAGACGTACTTCTTTTGTACGCACAGTTCTAGTTTAAGCTCCAGGATGGTAAGAGCTTCGGCTATTTTTAAAAGTTGGATACTAAGAAATCTGAGTAGATTTGAACGAATCATACAAACGAACTTAAAATCAGATTGTGAATCTGTAGAATGGTTACAGTCGATTAAGTGTTCAAGTATAGAACTCCTAACTGCTTTATTTCACCCTTATTGAACCAAGCTGGTATATGTTCCCGTATCCGAGTTGAAAGCGAGCGCTGGCTACGGAATTAGTACTTTTTTCATATATGTACGATTGTACAGCTTGATAATAAATTTGTTGAAAAGAGATCCCTTCGCTGAACTTCGTGTTTTAATTTTAATGTTTAAATGGGAATTATCTGTCAAATATATAATCAACATTCAAAGATTTGATAAATCTCAGCACAACCGATATCTGATAAATTTCAATCGAATTATAGACCAAACATAAAGTTGTATAATTTACATCACATACTGATTTTACTTAGATAAGCATTAAAAAACTAGAAAACAGTGGACAGTTATTTTATCCTGATACGGTATGGTTCTATGATGTACATCCATAACGTCATCACAATAAGGTCAAACCCACAACTTTCTTATCTGAAGATGGACATCTAACCAAATGGAACTATAGAAATAGTAGATAAACCTCAGAGAAGTCCTATACTAGAACAAAAAAACTGTTCAATATTCATTAATTTTCGATGTTATCTTCATTAAATTCAATCTAAAATTAGCACAATTTATAAACTAAACTAATCGCTTTGAAATCTATTCAATTAAATCATTGTATTAATTTGTAAATACATTATTCAACCATAGTAAGATCTCATATATATGTAGGTGCCCCCAAATGCCCTGGTATGGCCGAGAGTGGGGAGAGTCCGCTCTCCCTCTCGAAATGCTCTCACATAGCCACGCGTATATAGCCTCTGCCAGGGAAGTCCTACTCATTGCCTTCTCGCACCACGGGTGTTGTTTACGAAAATGAGAGGACGAAAAGCGAATGTCTGGCGCTTTAACCAGATCCCAAACCAATGGTGCACATGGGCTCCAGTATCCTGAGGGAACAAATGTCGTATGAACCAATTTTTGGTCACCGGCTTCCATGGGACTGCATCTCCTTACGATGCTCCACTGCCTTGTGGATCAGACCTTCAGGTCGAAGGCTCAGGGTTTGGCGCCCTAAGAAAACCACCTGCTTCGGTCTGGGCACCCGGGCAGTATCACAGCCCTCACATATCGAACGAGATTTGTGTGGCGCGTATGTATTTAGTGCCTCTTTGTACCAATATCTATGTGTTGAAATAATAATAATAATATATATGTAGGTAGATAGATAATATGTAATTTCAAAGTGATAAAAACAGGCTTTAAGACTAAAAATAAAACAACAAAGTGAATTTTTTTTAATTTATCAATTAATTGTCTCAACAACAACAACAACATCAACAATAAGAAGAACGATAACAAAGTAGATTAAAACAACACAGTTTAAACTCTTGAAAATGATATCAAGATAAATATGATCATAATTATCTTTAATAATAATAGAACAAAATCATTATAACTTTTTCATGATTTATTTTCTGGTCATATCGACTGTTCAGATAACAACAAAACATACCATAATTGTAAGATTAAAAAAAAAAAGAAAAAAAAGAAGTAAAACTTAACAAAAGTAATTGCTTTATAATAAATATAAAAAAAAACTTAAAAAGTTCCAGATATTTTATCTATAGTTGTAGGTTAATTAATTTATCATATTTAGAATGATTTTTGTAGAAAATGTTAAATTTCATTTGAGATCATGAATCTATCTAAGTTATTCTACTTTTAATAACGTAGAAGGACTGGATGGCTGTTTTGTCTTAATATAAGACTCTTTTGAAGTGTGTTCACTTAAGACATTGAAAGTGGGAATCGAACATTGGATCTTTTGTTTGATGCTTGAACATTTAACCTTCAAATTATTGAGTACAGCATCTAGCAATATACGTATCTAGCCTTAATCAATGTAATACATTTCAAGATCATCATTTTTGTATTCGGTGGGTGATTGTTTCAAACCTGAAACAGATTAGTTTCACTGGTCAGGGTTTCTCTCCAGAAATTCAATTTCCTCTAAAAGCTAGTCATTAGTAAGTACATGATAATTTTCAGTATGAAGTCTCATACTAGGACTAAATATCTGTCCAGGGCTTCCAGGTTTTTAATGGTGACCTAACTTAGATCAGTACATGATCTCAATGTAATTAACAATTGTTATACTTTTATATAGTATAAATCACGAAGAAATGCTAGTTAGATAATTATTGGAAACCTGGAAACACTGGATGCCTGTTTTGTCCTTGTATGTAATCGTCAGTGGTACCTAGTAACGACTCTGCATTTTGGAGTCAAACGTAGAATCTTTGGTTTCTTGCGAGAACCCCCAATCTCTAGATCACTGAGCCAGGATTCAACGATGTATATATGTCTAATTACAATCAATTCACAATACTGCACAACATGTCTTCCATTGCCTATAATGAATAAGTAATCATCTCATATCCGACATGGTTGAAATCCACTGGTCACAAACTCCAAGAGTTTGAAGCAACTCAATAGTAATTATTATAAAAATGTTTCTTGAAAGTGAATTCTAACTAGAACTGAGAAATTTCAACTACTCTATTGAGTCATGATAGTTAATAAGTTTTTTTTTGAAAGCCAAATAAAATTAGCTCGTCTATATGTCTAATAATATACATAAATGGTTAAAAAGCTTTAAGGTACCATGAATAAATGAATTATTTTTTAGCTGGATTAGACCATAAACAAAACGTTCAATTAGAATGAATGATTTCAGACAAATATAATCATTCAGTGTAGTTGTAAATTTTTTGACTTCACCTAAGGAGTAATTTGGCGTATAGTTTGTGAGCTTAGTGTATCATCTTCCAAAATACGAGTGAATGATAAGCAATATAATATATAAAAATTGTAGGAATTTATTTAGCTACTTAGATAATTATAGCTTATTAATTGATTAAATCAAAAAAGAAAAAGTTACTCAACATGAGTAATATTTAATTAATAAATCAACTTCTTTACAAACCTTATATTAGTTTCACTTGGTATTGTTTGGCTTGTATCTTCCCATTGAGGTTTAACACTGCAATTGATCAGTCTGTTATTGGCATATGTGCATACTGTGCATATGCCTGAATATTGCCTTAATTCACAAGCTTTTTATAAGCAATGATGGATAGGGGCTAGCAGTGGAATCCAGGACGCACGTTTCGTCCTATTTGGGACTCGTCAGATGGATGTACATGCATCTCAGAGTTGATGTTCGCTCTGAGACTCGGACCCAGTACAATTCGCTCCAAACGCCATCGTGTTATTCACTCAGCTACTGAGTCTTGATAGCCACTTGATTGTGCAGTGGGGTGAATTTAAATTCACATGGTATTGCTTGGCTTGTATCTTCCCATTGAAGTTTAAGACTGAAATTGATCAATCTGTTATTGGCATATTTGCATACTGTGCGCATGCATTGATATTGTCTTAGTCTATTTTCTTATTAAGCTTCTTAGCAGACACATATTCAAGATCACATATCCGGGGACCGGACCCAGGACCTTTGGTCTTGCGTGCGATGTAAATGTACACTTTTGAAAAATTCCGTACTAGGACAAAATAGCCATCCAGTGCTTTCAAATTTTCTATGATGGTCTAGATAAAATTTATTCGTGATCTAAACTATGATATCAATTTGTTGGAGAAGTGGTTCTTTGGTAAATGTAAGTTTTTTACTGGGAAAAAATATAAATACCATTATGCTAGTTAATATTAATTCTAATGTACGAATTCTGTTGAAGATGAATATCTGAAGATGCACATGATTCCCTATAATCATAGTTATATTTGTTACTAAGATTTATATTACTAGCTTGTAAATAAATACTAAAATCTATGTATGGTGGTAAAAAAGAGATGATATGCAGTAGTTCGTAGAATGTTTTTAACATTTTAGCGAATGAATGGTTGGAACATATAAATCTTTCTAAAGTAAACTGTAAAATGTACAGAAGAACAAATTAACCGTCATTGTAAATTTATGATCCTAGATAGTATAAATCTCCACTTTAACATCCCATATATCAAAACAGCATTACACTATTCGATTAAAAGTTTTTTCGTAGTAATGCTCACTAGTGATTGACTTCAAGAAGTAATTCCTGGAGTTCTAGTGAGAACCAGTGGAGTTAAACCAGGTCTGTTGTGAGATAGTAACTCACTGATGACAACGGTGGACTGTGGCGCAATTTCGTGGATTAGTTGAAGTTAGATATTAACACCATTGGATGCCGGTTCAGTGGTCTGCAGGTTAAGCGTTCGCGCACGAAACTGATATGTCCTGTGTTGGAATCTGGCGTTGGGCGGTATCATGTATGTGCACTTCTGAATAGTCCCATAATGGGACGAGACGGCCGTTCAGTGCTTTCAGGTTTTCTATGCTTGTTCAGCTTCAATTGACTCATGAATTCAACTGTAAAATTACCAAAATCTCCACAAAACCCCTTCTGATAATTCAGTAATTGTGATGGAAAATTAATACTTAAACCATGGAGAAAATCTGTTCTGTAAATAAGCAAACCGTCATTCTAAGTTGTTATTTGTTTATTTAATTTAGCAAAATATATGTACACGACCTCAAAAAAATTATTTCGAGCCTTTAAAAAACTGCACAAAACTCATGACAAATCCGACGAATGATGAGAAAATATTGAGGAATCCTGTTTGCTATATTAACTATAAAAATCGCTCAAGTTTTCGGCTCATTTGAATGAGTCATCACTGGTACGGAATAATAACTGTATAAAAGAAATATCATGTAATGAATATAAACCAAAGGATAAACGGTGAATGAAAAATGTAATAAATTATCAGAATTCAAGGCTGTCTTGGTATTTTCTGATATCTTTGTTGTCCTTTGCCGTGGATTCCTTCCTGAAGGCAAAATAAAAAATTCTGTCTTTAATATAGAGATTTTTAATCATTTGAAAGGTCTTATGTGTGAAGAATGGTTGGTGCATGACAAAAATTCATCAGAACAATCAGTAGGGAGTGTTTATTATTTTTTGGCTCATAACTTATTAAATAATCTTTTCTCTACACTAAACCTAGCTCCCTACGCTCATTTTTGTCCCAGAAATCCAAAATAATAATTTACGTTCCACTGAAACAACATAAAAGTATAATAATCGTGAAATGACAAGCGACTGATGGGTGCAATTACCGATGACTTCTATGAATCTTTTGAACAGTCAAGAAGGAAATGTGAAATTTGAAGTATCATCAATTGTGAGGACGGGCGGGGGGTATTTCAAAGGTAACTAAGCTTGATTGTCCTAAAAGTTTATTCCGTTTCACTTTAACTTCTTCACATCCAATTCTTATTGAAATGTAAAAGATCTTATGAAAAAAAATTCTGTTTTTATAGAACAAGAGGAATAATCCAACACTTATTGATTGAATATTCATTTCTTAGATTATATTCATTTACTATTTATTTGATAATATAAAATATAGTCTTACATATCTTTGGGTGTTGCCCCAAGAATACTTGTGTTTTTTTTTTTTTTTTACTTTACTATCATAAATAATGTATATTATCTAATATGCTCATAGTTTGTTTTTTTTGGCTATGCTCATTTTCGAAAATAAAAAAACAAACAAAACACAACATACATAGGTGTTTACCTTTACATGAACATACATCTATAAGTTTATTCAATTGTTTGTTTGTATACATTAATATATGTAGGTGGACAATGGGTTTTCTTTTTTCCTTCTTAAAACAAAACTATTGAGCAAAATAGACAATGAATAGAAAGGGGAATAGCAAAGATTTCTAAGCATATATATATATATATATATATATATATATATATATATATATATATATATATATATAGTGAAGATTCGTCTCTGTTTCAAACTGTATCAATCTTGTTTGTTAACCGTAATTAAAACAAAAGAAAGTTAGATAGATGACGAGTGAGAGAGAGAGAGAGAAAGAGAGAGAGAGAAGAAAAAACTGGATAAATAAAATCTGTACAATCTATTTCATTGAAAGCACAATGGATTTATAGAAGTATCTAAATGTTATCGAATATATATAGATATACATATATCAAGTGTTTATTTCACAGATAAAATACTAAAAAAAAATGATAGAAAAGAGAAGAAAAGAGAAGAAAAAAAAGAAAAGAATACAAAAAAATACTATTGAAAAGATTAAACAATAAATTGTGTATTATAATAGAATAGAATATAAAAGATAGTTTCATTTCTAATATCATTTATATATATATGAGGATAATAAACATCTGTTATTATTATCATAGATACATACAATAAGAAACTATGTAGGATTTTAGTTCACACAATGAAATAGAAAAGATATATATATATATATATATATATATATATATATATATATATATATATATATATATATATATATATATATATATATATATATATATATATATATATATATATATATATATAAATTAATTATATTAGGGCAATGTACACATATGTATATCCATGTTTATAGTGTAGATTTATTTTATTATAATGATTATGCTTCATTTCATAGGAATGGTTGTCTTTTTATTTATCGTTGTTTATTTGTATTCTATTCAATGTTCAAATAGAATTCCTTTATTGTTAATGATGAACAAATACACTTTTATAATAATAATAATATTCATGAACTTGCCTATATGATATAATAATCATGTAAGATATATAATAGAAGTGAAAAAAAGATGTATAGAAATGATCTAACTGTCATATTTCTAAATGTAAATGATTAAGATAGTATAAGTTATAATCTTTTCATCCTCTCTGTTTCTCCCCCTTTATTCAGTATTTTCATCAATAGATATAACTTTGTATAAAAGTAAATACTTTTGATATTTTAATTGAGATCAAGAATGGATTAATGTTAGACCACTATTGAAAACTTGGAAGCATTGGATGGCTGTTTCGTTTTATTGTGGGACTACTCAGAAGTGCGCATACATGATACCGCCCCTTGTGAGATTCAAACACAGGACATATCAGTCTCTTGCGCGAATGCTTAACCTGCAAACCACTGAATCAGCATAAAATGGTGTTAATGTCTAACTTCAACTAATCCACGAAATTGCGCCACAGTTCACCATTGTCATCAGTGAATTACTATCGCACAACAGACCTGGTTGAACTCCACTAGTCACTGGATCCCAATAGAACTCCAGAAAATACCTCTTGAAGCCAGTCACTAGTGAGCATTACTATGAAAGCATTCGAATCATAACACCGTTGGATGCCGGGTCAGTGGTTTAGAGGTTTGGCGCTCGTGAGCGAGACTGTTAGGTGCTGGGTTCGAATCCCGAGGGGAGAGATTGTGGATATACATTGCTGAGGAGTGACTATATAGAGTACAAAAATTATTAGATAGTCATTTTATGCGTTGAATAATAATTTTGAATTGTTTAAGGCTGTGTAATGCGTATGTGTATACCTAACGATCTAATCCTAAATTTTTAAAAAGTCAGAACGTTCCTTGCATGTGAAACATTGTGTGATTTTGTACATGTTATACTGATCAACTAATGCTTCCTTCTTATATATAGGTATTAGTAATTATTTATTGATAGCACAGACTGATCTAATACTAATCATTCAGTGAAAATTAGTAGTCTTTGAAGAGCCATTTCGTTCTGGTATGGGACTCCTCAGCAGTGTACACAGATTACGTCATCAGGCATCAAGCCTAAGAACTTTGAACTCGCGTACAAACTCTTGACTCTTAGATCCAAATGCCAAAACTTAACAGTTTATATATCTAAATTCAGTTAATTCATGATATTGAGCGACAACTTTAACTGTCTTCAGTGAGAGACTTCCTCACACTGGTCAAAGCTATCCACTGTAATTCCAGAACTACTTCATGAAACTATTCATTAGTCATTGTTGAAGAGTCCTATGGTAGAACAGAATAGCTTACCAGTAACTCCAGGCTTTCATTACTTCTTTAAAGTTACATTGTGATCTTAGTAACAACCTACTAAGTTACTTACATAGTTTTATTCAAAGATTAGTGACTCATTTTCATTATTTTTCTGTGCTCTATTATAACTGATAGTTACTGATCACGTAATTCAGGTAAAAATAAATTTAATATAAAAAAATATTCCGATTTGAATGAATCAAATTCTTTAGTTATTCAACTTTTTTATTATTATTTCATTAGGACGAAATGGTCATAGAATACTAAATAGAACAAATAATCTTATGAAAAACAAATATACTAGTCCTCTCATGAACATATATAAGCTAGAATATGATATTTATACACTTGCATTGAATGCTAAGTAAATGGTAATATTTATTGTTTCCAAATTGGTATCATTGAAAATTACACTGATTGATAAGTTAAAGTAGAATTGAATTATCTAATACGGTTATGTAAAATTCTAATGAAGACATCAACTGTATTAGATCTGGAGGAAAATACAAAGTAATTGATAACTGCTTCTTTAACTAGACTTAGTGGTTTGATTTATTTAACACTATAATGATTTTATGTGGTATGATGGTTTTTGAATATAATTGGTTGAGCGGATCTATTATTATTATTTCATAACATTTTGTATTCTAGTTCATATTCGATTCCCAATGACTCATGATCTCAACCACCGAAATTACTATAATATCCACAAAACCCCTTCTCACTAGTGACTGGCTTCAAAAGGTATATCCTGGAGTTCTAGTGAGAACCAGTGACTAGTGGATTTCAACCGTGTCTGTTGTGAGATAGTAATTCACTGAGGACAATAATGAATGTGTGGCTCAATTTCGTGGATTGTTTGAAGTTAGACATTAACGCCGTTAGATGTCTGCTTAGTGGTCTAGACGTTAGGCGCCCGCTCACGAGACTGATATGTCTTGTGTTCGAATCTCGTGGCTGGCGGTATCGTGTACGTACACTTCTGAGTAGTCCCACAATGGGACGAAACGGCAGTCCAGTGCTTCCAGTTTTTCCATGGTTGTCTAGCTTCAATTGAATCATTATCTCAACCACTGATATGTTATTTTGTTTGGTTACTGTGTGGACATTCGAATTCCTTCATATATATAGGATTAAATAATATTCCAAGGTAATAAATTATACTAATGTACTACTGTTAGATGTCTGATAGTATCTTGACCCGTCCTTACTATTTACTAAATTCTAATGATTAAGTTTATAACCGATTAATCATTGAGTACTGGCCAATATCATGTATGTCAATTCTTTTTCCTCCTTCGACTTCTCTCGAATAAGTTGCAGTGTGGTTATTAGTCTAAGTGATTAGACTTCTCGTGTACTATTTTAGAAATTAAGGTTGTGGTTGGAGGTGGTCGACAGGAAACCCAGGCTGACCTAGGTTTCATCCTGTTTGATACTTGTTGGTGAGGTGTATATGTAATCCCAAGAGAACTAATGCTTCCAATATTAATCAGTTTCACAGTCTGAGATGTTACACTGAATTATACGGGTGGCGACTGACCACCTGTATGACTGAGATGTATTTAGAAGTGAGTGATAACTGAGCAGTGACTAATGTCACGTAAATCAAATCATTCTTATTGCCGTTGATCTTCAGCTGAGAAAGTTTGCAACATGACCACTGGCTTAATCATCTTAATATCATAATACATGTCGTTTAAATATTAACCGATTAGATCTAATCAATAAGACACGATATCAAATATTCTCGACAAACTTGCATAAAACGAAGTGATGCTGTTCGATAACCATTTCTAGTAAGTACAATAATGATAAATAAGAGAATTTAACTAAAGTTCCAACAAATATACTCTACAAAAATACCAATAATGAATGAGTTGGTTATGTACTTTTCTGATTTTAAAACAATTTAGTAGTCATGGAAAAATGCACTTTCTAACATCAAGTTTATCAATCTATGGGTATATATGTATGTGAAGATTATAGAATTCTTATAGTTTAAATTGATTTCAGTTATGGGTTACCACCTCTGATGCCAGATTAGTGGTCTAGAAGTTAAGCATTCTCATAGGAGGCCGAAAAATCCTAGGTTCGACTTTTAACAGTAGAGGCGTTGGTAAGCACATTTGAGAAATCTCATACTAGGACAAAATGACTATCCAAGCTTCTAGGCCTTTAATATCTAAGATTACTAAGTGATTTACACGTCGAAAAAACACTTAACTTTTATTTTATTTTCGAAAGGAAGTAACAAAGATTTTTATTATTATTATTATTATTTTTTTGCTGAATAAATTCACAAACTATGTCACAGAATAATACAGTAACTTTGTCGTACATCGTATATGAAGTTTATTGATTCATTGACCAAAACTAACTGACTACTGAATAAAATGACAGCCAAGTTGAACACGATAACTTAAGGTATGTTAATTAAGAAAATCTGTAGGCGTTCAAGGGTCAAGGTTAGCGTCCGATTGTGAAAAAAAGATATACATATATATATAACAATGACTAATCAATTCTAATTAGATTAATTAAAATACATATATTGAACAGTACTGTATTTATTATTGTAAGAGATACCATCGTCCAGTCAATGACAAAGTCATAAATGATCAAAATGTTCACTTGAATTCACTATGGAGTTCAATAGATTCTCTAAAATAAGTATTGGAACAAGTTGTTCAAGACATCATGACACCAGAGTTAATTTGTTAAAGACAATATAGTGCAACAATAGTTCGTAAGAATGATGAAAACACTTATTTTAGAAATATATCTTACAAACCAATGCAGTGAGAACTGTGTGTAAGAAGCTGTGAAGCTAAACGATGCTACCTAGAGGCGAAGTCACGGATGCCCCTTTGCTAAGGAGTCCCTTACTCGAACTAAATATCTGTCCGATGCTCTTAGGTTGTCAATGATTGCCTAACGTAGATCAGTTCATAATCTTAATAAAACTCAGGAATCTTCACAACCCCAAATGCTGATTAATATTAAGATAGTTTATAAGATAATTTTTAATAATCGCTTGAATTACCTTGTCTTTAACATTAAAAATATTCTCGACTATTTTTAAAAAAAACTTAGTACTTATCAATTACATTTAAATATTATCTTTCTAGTAGATGAATTTATTAAGAGACTAATGTATTTTCCGTACTAGTAGCCACATTGAAGTTTAATCAATAAAATTGGATCGATGCTAACAAACACGACATTGGTCACTACTCAATCATTAATCACCTGTAATTATCTCAGTTGTACAGGAAGTTAGTCGCCGCCTAAATAGCTCATTGGTAGAATCTCAGGTTATCAAGCTAAGTAATACCGGTTCAAATGGCACAGTGTCATGGGAGGAAATTTTTCTACCAATAACTGAAAAGATGAAAGATTTGATTGTCAAAATAAATGAATACAATGCTAATTAATGGATTATATAAAGTGTGACTGAGTGATGGCTGCTCACGAGAGTGCATTATTGAGGCAAGTCCGGGAATGATTAAAAACCTAAGGCAAGATCACTTACCAGATGAATGAGTATACATATATATATATAATATTAATACAAAATAAACATTGAAAAGTGTCATCAGCGACTGGACGAAATGTTATTGCTAAGCCTAAATCTTGAATATTGTATTCATTAGGTGAGTACTAGTTGGGACTCTCCAAGGGGTCACATACCATTTACACTGCTTTACTTGTAAATATTAAGGGGAACAAAATTTGCTTTCACACACTCAATTCGTTTAACATCTTTTTATTCCTTCTATTAACAGCTGGATTGTTGAAGTCACTCTCTACAGATCGTTTCTTTGAGCATTACAAACTAGGATCTCTCAGGTGGATTAAGATATATTTTACACAGGATTATTTTAAGTAGAAGTACCATTGTAGATCGTAAATCTGAAGCCGGCTGGTCTGTCATTTGCACCTCGTGAAATGAAAGTTCACCGTCATTTCAACAGAAACTTTAAACTTCACTGAAAAGATCCTTTGTTTGAACATTATTTATCATAGTTATCATTGTACATATGTTATAAACAACCACATCAATAGATTGCCCCAAGTATGGATGCATCATCGATGTATAAAATAAAGGTCGTTATGAGGTGTGTTTGAAGCTGATTCCCGAATTCCATATACTATGACATTCAATTGAATAAGAAAAAGAGAATTTAGCGAAGAAAATTTTCTTTCCGACGAGATCATTTACTTAAGCTATACATTCGTTGAAATCATGAGTCAGTTGAAGCTAGACCACCAGGTTTTCAATGGTGATCTAGCTTCAACTGATTCATGATTTCAATCTGTGAAATTTCTGAAATCTCCACAAAACCTTTTCTGATAATAATCAATAAACCTTGTAAAAGGTAATAATAATAAATGATTAGAGTTTAAAGTGCAAAATAGTAATTTAAAAATTTAGATAATAATAAAAGTGCAGAAAAAACACACATCTAGAAACATAATCAAAAAATCGTGTATAAAGTAATAATAATAACTGCACGCAAAGTTCAGGCTTGAGTTGATGGATTGCCAATGCCTCGGCAGTGTATAAAATATTGATTCGACACCCCTTCGATCCAGTTCATTTGACTCTGTAGATTACTTTAAAATAAGAGTGGATTTCTCAGTGGCATTTGGAACGAATGGCAGTGGGTTCGAGTCCCAGAATGAATATCAACTCTGGGTTGCAAGTAAATCCATCTAAAGAGTCCCAAACCGGATGAAACGCAAGTTCTAGGTTCCACTGCTAGCCACTATTCATCTTTGCTTACAATCAATCTTAGTGTTAATGAAACACTAAGTGACATTGAATCTTGTCAACTATATTTTCTATGCTACTCATAAGTAGTAAGGATAATAAAACCAAATATTTTAGACAAAATCGTTTTCTGTTCATTAGATTTGATGCCAGAATTAATAATATCAACATAATATACATTTTCCTGATCCTCATTCCGTTGTGACTGAAAGATCATTAAAGAACTGGCATCTCCCGAAACTATTTTATGGACTATCATTTCATATATTCATATTGAATTATGAATAAATAACTGGAATACCATGTTTCTTTATTCCATTTATTGTAAGCTTCCGTTTAATTCATTAGCAATTATCTTATTATTCTTAATTTGTTGTTAATTATCTACTCGCGATTTGATCTATTCAATACCACCTTTCGCCTATGCATGAATTGTGATTTTTATATAATGGTATGATGAATGTACATCAACGCACATGTGCTTGATACATTTTAGAGTACATGTTAAATTTTTTTGTTTTAAGTAATCTTGCCGTCGAAATTAATATTATGATATGTAGACTGACTCTGTAAATCATTAATACAGTAGCAGAAATACTGAAGAACTAACCGTCTAGACTATTGTCAATGACCTTTTATAAAACTGAACTCTAAATTGTTTTATCCGGTATGAACCTCATTTGAGGAAATGTTACCCGCTATTGTAGATCAAGTTACATTTCTCATATAAATCATATACTTGCTAAACAAATATCCAAGCACTTCTCTGCATGGCTATCTAAAGGGGAATATAAGTTAATGAAAAGTTCAGTCCCTAAACATATGATTCATCCTGATCACTTGCCATCACAAGAATGATTGTTCAAGATCATTGACAAAATCAAAAGAACTGATTTAATGAAAGTTTAAATTAACATTTTGCATACAGCTAGACTATATCAACTCAGCACTTCAAACATGATCTCTGTGTATAAAAGGATTATGTTCAGTTCTTTATTTCTTTTTATGGTTCAAGAAACTCTTTTGATTTTTACAAATCATAAGTTTCATTTATTATCTTCTTTTTCACTTTCCTCTTCTTTGTAAACTAAATAGTTGTCTTTCAGATTTGTCCTCTAAGTTATTATTTCATACATTCTGATTCTTTTGTAAATTTACATAATCTATTTATTGTATTTTATAATTTGTAATAAAACAAGTTTCATTGACATTTACTACTGACGTTAAGTTGAACTTAAGTCAACTAATCAGTTTGATTATCATACATGTATCAGAGATGTATTTTATTCAATGTCTCTTTATATAATTAGATAGAATATGGCTAACGGTGTAATTCAGGACACGTCAATTGAGTGTACCTTAGTCTCAGAGTTGGTGTTCAGTTCAAGATTCTAATCAATCTTCCAAGCACACAACCATTTGTCTATTTGGCCACAAAGTCCGGATAGAAACTCAATTATGTAACGGGTATGAGTTTTAATTTAGTATGCAGTGGTTTAAATTATCTCTTTATTGGTACTTTGATGGAATTCCGATAAGTCTTAGTTCTAATATGTGCATCTTGTGTGGAGTGCTTCAATCTTACCGTCATATCACAGGTTTTATGGAACAGATAGAAAGTTGCTTGCAGTGGGTATATATGTATGTGAAGATTACAGAATTCTTATAGTTTAAATTGATTTCAGTTATGGGTTACCACCTCTGATGCCAGATTAGTAGTCTAGAAGTTAAGCATTCTCATAGGAGGCCGAAAAATCCTAGGTTCGACTTCTAACAGTGGAGGCGTTGGTAAGCACATCTGAGAAATCTCATACTAGGACAAAATGACTATCCAAGCTTCCAGGCCTTTAATATCTAAGATCAGTTATTTGCTCTTCTTGTTTTTTTGTGTCGTTTCGAACCAAACTTCAGTCAGTGATAAGTAGCACTGAAATATAACAAAATCATTTTATTCTGCAAATTTTGTATCTCTAACATTATTTCTCATTATTTCTAGGAATACTACATTGTTTAAACTAGTTTTTAATATTACTAAACAGTTTCGAAATTAAAATAAAACAACCCTCATGAATCCAAACAATTCTCCAACTGATATCAGTATATGATAAAAATTAACTTCAGATCGAATACCATAAATGATAAATATTATTGCTAACTTTCATAATATGACCAATATTAATAAAGGGAGATTTGTGGAGATTCTTCAATTTTTATAGTCGAACTCATCAACTGATTTTAGTTAAACTACTATTGGAAACATGAAAGCACTAAACAGACGTTTTGTCAATAACTGAAATTTTGTTAAATTTCGGTGAAGATTACTTTAATCAAGTTACTTCTACTCACTATCAGTAAGTAGAGTATTTGTACTAAATGATTATTTCTTTGCACTTGATTGAGTGCTTATTACGAATTCCAAATATAAAACATTCATTTGTGCTCATCTCTTTGTATCTGATTTAAATAAGACTATTTCGGAAATTCTTAGTCAGCATATTCATCCAAATCTCGCGAGGTGGGATCATAGATGCGCACTGCTGAGAAGTTCCACAATAGGACGAAACGACCATCCAATGTTTTCAGGTTTTCAATAATGGTCTAGCTTCAATTGACTTATGATCTCAACTATTGAAATTACTTTTAATTATCATTGAAAATCATTTATAATTTGATATCATTCATATATTTGTACATAAAATTTATAATTTTTTAAAAGATACTATACAATACTAATACAATTCCAAGAACAATTTAACGACCCATAAGAAAACGTTCAATAAACTCTGTTTGTTCAGCTTCTTCTTTTTGTAATGATTGTAATTGAATATTCAATCTAGTAATAGGTTTCCGTATTTTTTCCCCGAAAATAAAAGAAAAAGAAAGGTAAATTTATAGTATTCAATGAATTGGAAAAGTAAAATAAAAGCGAAATTGGTTCATAACATAGCAGAAGGTTGGTCATAGTATAGGAGGTTTATTGAGGTTGTTAAATTGTATAGTCTACTTCACGAACTGATTTCATATTAAGATGAAGCGATTATCCAGTTTATCTTGGTTTCCAATGGTTATCTAAGGGCTTGATTTTAATGTAGATCTTAAATTTCACAAATCTTCACAGACTTTTCATGCTAATAATAATAATACATGCATCAGTTACTAGTTTTGAGAGGTAATTTCTAAAGTCGTTTTGGGAGATTGTGACCAGTAGAGTCCAGAATTGTCGATTGTAAGATAGTTATCTACCAACGACGAAAAAAATATTGCGATACTATATCCCGAATCGATTGGATATCGATTGAGAGATTTAAATATCAAGCGCTCTCTGCGAGGCTTAAATGTTCTGGTTTCGATTTCCAGTTAGATCGATAATATGCACTTCTGGGAAGTCGCATACTAGGACGAAACATTTATCCAGTGTTTGCTGGTTCTCAATACTTACTAAACTAATGTTAGCCTGTGATGTGTGCCATAGAATAACTAATCTAACATGTGAATTTAAAAAATAGTCTAGTATCACAATTTACAATCGTATAGTCTAGTTTCAATCATTTATTCTATTCTATTTGAATTTATTATTTTTCTCTAATATGTATAACTTGCTTTTACTTGACAATATACAATCATATGAATAAATACATGCTGTTTTATATTCAAATGGGACATTAAATGTCAAGTTGTAATAGATAAATTTTCATAGTTATTTTTATCATTTCATTTTTTCAATATTCCTTGAACTATTAAACGAATGATTGTGACTTGTTTAATAGTTTTCTAGAAATCTATACTTATTATTACTAGAGTAAGTTACTTATTTCATGTATGAAGTGGTTATTAGTGTATTTAACTTTGAAATCAACCAAAAGTGTATGGATTAGTGATGTTACTGAGTTGTGCAAGTCAAAGGAAATGATGGGGGGAGGGGAATATCAAATCTATCACAAAGTCAATAGGTTCCATTAACAATTTAATTGAGTTGATATAGTAGATAAAAAAAACTTTTTATTATCCGATAACCGGTACAATCCTTGCCCTCATAGATCTAAATATAGTAAGCACTCGTTTAGTTTTAATGAAATGTTCTTATTGATGTAACAAAACGAAGAGTGAATAAATGGTGACTTTCGAAGCTGTTTCATGGAGTTTTACTGTATATATTCTTACCATATAATTACACAATAACTGGAATACTGTTTTTATTTTCCGTTTATTGAAAGATGCCATTTGGAAAACTAACTACTATTACTACAGGTATTATTATTCTTGATTTATGGCTAATCAGTTATTCACAACATTTCTGGTTTCACTTCCACTATCAGCATGTCTGTGTATCATCATAGTTTTCTACTTTATGATATGATGCAGTACGGTATGTTTGTTCATAAACATATGTACGTTTGTAATATAATAGTAGATTTGCACTGTCTCTTCCTTTATGATTGATAATTGGGAACAGAAGAAGGCGTGGGTATCAGTGGATCAGTCAGTCAGTCAGTCAGTCAGTCAGCTACAACGTAGGACCAGGCACATATGTGCATCGGTCCAAGTTGCCATACCGCATCAGCACAACAAGATGAACACCGGATTCATAACAGTGGTTAGGTAAAAGGTGGTAATATATAGGAGAAAGATTGCATATAGAGATATAGTACAAGAAGAAAGAATTGGTTCGTAGAAAGAAAGATATGAAGCGATTTTAATCTCTTAGTTTAAGGGAAGACAGGGAGTGTATACACCGACGCCATTGTGATCGATTCTGAGCCATGTCACCAAGAGTCTCCAACCATTGGTTACGATAGTCACGCGGACCCCAACCAAGTAGTCTGCATCTACCAACATGGCTCAGACTAGAAGTTAGTGACTTCAAGCACTGATGCCACGTTTTGGTTTGGCCGCCCCTAACTTTCTTCCAACCATTTCCAATACCGGATAGCATTGCACGTCGTGGTAATCGGTGTTCAGGCATACGTAACACGTGGCCCAACCATCTCAGTCGATGAAGATTCATAACCTCATCAACTGATTTACCATCATTTCCTAATACCCTGCGTCTAACCTCACTATTACTTACCCGGTTATCCCAGCAGACGCCAGAAATATTTCTAAGGCATCTGTGGTCAAATACTAGTAGCTTACGAGTGTCTTCTACTCCTAATGGCCATGTTTCGCTGCCGTAAAGTAAAACAGAACGGACTGCCGCGCAGTATACTCGTCCTTTTATTGATAGACGGATATCTCGCCTTCGCCAAAGGTGACGTAAGTTGGCAAAGGCCAAACGAGCTTTAGATGGTGGTTGGAGGTAGTCAACAGGAAACCCTGGACCCGAGTTTCGTGCTATTTGGCACTCGTCAGCAAGGTGTACCTGTAATCTTGAGGGAACTGGTGCTCCCTGGCCGATTCGATCTCGTGTCACCCAGCTTCACAGTCAGAGACGTTACCACTGAGCTATCCGAGCTGTGACTAACCTCCTGTAGGACTGAGATGTAATCACAATTGATTGATCATTGGGTGGTGATCAATGTCATGCTTGTCCAGTCCTCATTAGTGCAGATCCAATGCTATCGATCATGTTGCAATGTGGCCACCAGTCTAGGTGACTCGACACTGCGGGCACTATGTATTGAGATTTAGATGGTGGTTGGAGGTAGTCAACAGGAAACCCTGGACCCGGGTTTCGTGCTATTTGGCACTCGTCAGCAAGGTGTACCTGTAATCTTGAGGGATAGTCACGGCTCGGATAGCTCAGTGGTAACGTCTCTGACTGTGAAGCTGGGTGACACGAGGTCGAATCCGCCAGGGAGCACCAGTTCCCTCAAGATTACAGGTACACCTTGCTGACGAGTGCCAAATAGCACGAAACCCGGGTCCAGGGTTTCCTGTTGACTACCTCCAACCACCATCTAAATCTCAATACATAGTGCCCGCAGTGTCGAGTCACCTAGACTGGTGGCCACATTGCAACACGATCGATAGCATTCGATCTGCACTAATAAGGACTAGACAAGCATGACATTGATCACCACCCAGTGATCAATCAATTGTGAAGGCCAAACGAGCTTTTCGAATCCGTGATAAGATTTCGTCCGATACCAACCCATTATGGCTGATCAGACTTCCAAGATAAGTGAAGTTGTCAACGCGTTCGACTACTTCACTCCCTATCCTTAGTTCAGGTGTTAACGCAGACCAGTCCTGAAGCAACAACTTACATTTAGAGGGAGAGAAGCGCATTCCAAACATCCTGGCATTGTTGCTCAGTGCTACCAGAAGACTCTGCATTTTGTCAGCGTCTTCACCAAACAGGACTATGTCATCTGCGTATTCTAAGTCGATAAGTGGACCTCCTGGATGGAGATCAATACCCGAGAACTCAGTCGACGAAAATGTTATTTCCATCAGTAGGTCTATGATGAGGCTAAACAGAAATGGAGAAAGTGGACAGCCTTGACGGACACCACTTGAGGTTGCAAAACTAGATGACAGTTCGCCATAAGCTCTTACTCGACTAGTAGTGTTCGAGTAAAGAGCCTTTACAAGGTTTATGTACTTCTGGGGTACGCCTTTCAATGACAGACACTGCCACAGAATCTCGCGATCTACAGAGTCAAATGCTGCTTTTAAGTCAAGAAAGACCACCATCGTCGGACGCCGATAAGTATGCCTGTGTTCTAGAACCTGACGAATGGTGAATATGTGGTCGATGCAGCCACGACCAGGTCTGAAGCCAGCTTGGTTTTCTCGTGTTTGCAGTTCACGAGTCTTAGTTAGGCGTCTGATTATTATTGAGACTAGTATTTTAGATATTATATATCAGTGGATCATTAGAACTTAAGCTTACGTTAGTTCAAGTTTTGTCGTGTCGGTTGAATTGTATCACTAGTCAAGACTAAGAACTCTAGATCATAGAAGGAATAGATTATGATTGTAATTATGATTGGTGGATCGAACTAGTGGCGTCGACTAATGTCTCAGACATAACACTTATGACAATATTTTCCTTTACATTATTCTGATCAAGACTACATACAATAACACAAATATTACTTTAGAAACGAACAGTTACAAAACCAAAGATAATTTAGGTGTCATATAGTAGAGATCCTTAGAGCAGTGTTACATATCGTTTTGCTCTTTTCATCACAATGTATTTGCAATCTTGACAGAACTGATGCTCTCCGTGGGATACATCACCCAATCTCGATTGCTTCCTATTTACCACCTCAAACTAACTAATATCAGAAAAAATAGAGCACGCGATATCGATTAATTCAGTAATGACTATATTCCAACTTGATGAATAAAATCCAAATAACAGTAAGGACTGGACGAAAATGTTATTAGCTTTCACCCGGTAGTCAATGAATGAAAATCTAAAATTATACTATTTTTTACAAATTGTACGAATTAGAATTGTACGTAGTGGGGTGGTTGAACCGACCAAGAGATATAACAGTTCATATTGTCCCGTTTTTAATATTGACTTAATTCTGATCAGTCTTAGTTGATATATGTGCATCGTGCGCAGATCGACTCTATCTAGCCATGATATCACAATTTTTTATAGAATGGATATTATGTAGCTAACAGTGGGATTCAAGACGCAGGTTTTGTCGTAAAACTGATCACAATTCAGTAAAAATATCACAAACGGGAAAATTCAAACCACTAAAATTGAGTTAAAATTTATATCCGTTGCATGAGCGACTAGGTATCTGGACTCAAGTCTAAGTGGATAACACGAGTGGTGTTTGAAGTAAAACGTACTGAGTTTAAAAACCGGAGTGAACATCAACTCTGGGATGCAAGTGCATGAAGCTGACGACTCTTGAGTAGGACGAAACCTGGGTCCTGGATTTCACTGTTAACCATACATTATTTTTTTTTATAAAATCAACAAGAAATGTCTGCCACTACCTCTCTCCAAAACCTATTATGGTACCAGTTATGGATTGTAAAAGGTTATTATTCAAACTTAATTATATTGATCCAGAGATATTCGTTAATTGCCATTCTCTAGTTCTTGTTATTAACCTTTTTATGGTTTTTGTTTGTTTATTTCATTATTTTCCCACATATTTTGGCATGAAGTTTTCTTGTAACAGTTTTACACTGTTTTTATTTCTCTGTCAATAATATCTAAACGCAGTTTTTCTTGAGGTAAAAACATTTAAGCATTACTGAATACTTTTTTGCTAAGGATGTATAAGACATTGCATAATCATTAATTAAGTATAAAATCTTAGAGCCAGGTGTAAAATCTAAGTACGTAGAAAATGTACGTTCTAAAAATCATCATCACGAAGATCCGCTTAACATCCATATACGTCATTTTTGACTGATCAGTTAAAGCGATTGTACAAACCCTTAGAAATAACTTCATACCTATTGAACAAGTTGATAGTTGTCTGGATTAAGTAGAAGATATAACGGCAGAAATAGGAATTATTTTATGTTTCCACGATATCCTGCTACTACATGATAATATGAAAGGTCAGTGACCGAGATTTATACCACCACTGAACTGGATACTCTATTGATATGTTATCCACAAACTTAATCGTGTTATATCAGATATGTATTTCATGTCCAAAAACAGAGAACTAGAATAAGGGCTAAACAATACTCTATTGAAAACAATTACAAGCAGTCTATAATCCGTGAATCCAGAGTCGAAATCAATAAAGGGAAGGAAATTAAGTACTTAATAGTAAGTAAACTGAGTCTATTTGTTCATTCTCAGTTATCAATCACATTTTGCTCTCACTAGTCACACATCAGTAGCATAATGGATAGAATATCGTATTATGAAACGATCAGTAATGGGTTCAAATCTCTGTGTGAATATTAATGCAACTGTGGATACGTGCACCTAACTGGTTACAGACAGAACGAAACAGTTGTCCGAGATTCCATTGGTATCCAAAATCTAAGTATAATACGAATAACTCACCTATCTATATCCTTCTTTTTGGCCAATATCTGGGATTCCAAGTGTTTTTGTTGTAAGTCTCTTTGCTTCTCCATTGAGGTAAGTAGATTTCTTGAACCAATCGCCTAAATAAATGTGTATGTGAATATTTATTCTTTATTAAAACAAACTTTTAGCTTTTGCGATTCAACTTTTTCAGCTACAGAGCTGATCAAGTTGAGAAGTTCTCCAACAATCATTTTAAAGTCGGTCATTTCTAGAAAAGAAAGAAATTCAACATGAAGTAAGAGTTCAGCATTGAGTACGCTAAAATAATTTTATTCTATGTTATCATTCATCAGTACTAAATTTGAGAGTGAAGTAAGTAACAAGTGGAAATATAAAAGGAGTTTTGGAGTTGGTTTTTATCAAAGACGAATGTTACCTTTGAAAATATTACGGACTATATAAAACTGGAAGTATGCTTTGTTCCAGGTTTAAACTTGTTAGCGTCGTGCTTGAATCATACAGCGAGTGTAACTCAGGACATACATGTTTCATGGCTGGTATTACACAGTTAGGTTAATGAGTGAGAGGTGAGTTTTTCACTTTTTCAGCCTTAGCTGATTCACATTATTACCCAATAATCGTGCATTATTGTCAATGATATCAGTCTGACTGTCACTGTAATGATCATGAATCCCAATCATAAATCCGAAATCCTGCTCATATCTCCTCACTAGTAGCCACAAAGTCAATATAGCATTAAAGGATTGTGGATGCTTATTGGGTTTTAACGTTAATGAAATGAGTAATTATAGTCGAAGAGTTTCAAAAAAGGAAGAAACAAATGTTCGTAATTCCTAAGTTTCCAAATGCTCTTTGGCTGATGTCAGTCTGTTAAGAGAACTTGATTAAAAACTAAATAACCCTTATCTCAAAACAAGCCTACTGGTGTTGAACACTAGATCGTTAAAGTACTTTCTAATTTCAAGTTATCATAGGGCTTACAAACAATGAATAATCAACATATATTTTGACTGACTTTGAAGCTGCTTTTAGAATAAGTTTATTCCAGTGAATATAGTGATATCGTATATGGTATTAAGTGTATACATGAAATCGATTTGTCTTTTGGCAAGGAATTGTACAGATTGAACACTGACAAATCGACCGTTATTGATATCTTCATAAAGTCGATTGCAATACTATAAAGTAAGTGCTGTCACCGTAACCTCTACATTTTAACTTGTTCTGGTTTCGACGCAATCTTAAAACTGTGCCATTATATATATATATATATATATATATATATATATATATATAATTCCAAAAATGATGTTTTGAATGAAATAAAAACTTATCAGACACAAACACATTTCATCGAATGTTTTTCTTGACAAATGTAGCTTACAACTAAGTATAGACCTTTAAAGAATATCAAATTCATTTTTCTACAAACATAAAGAATTTATTTGAAACAATATTTGGCTAAACCAAGATCAAATAGGGGCTGGTATATGGGGCACAATTAAGATTTTGAATCCAAGACCTTGTTTTTCTTTATTTTTGAGATGAAAAACGTCTTTCTGTGTTTTGGCAACACATGATGAAAGATCTTCATATCATTGTCAATACGAAACAACTCAAATGAAGTTGGTATAACCCTGAACTAATTAACGAAACCTTATAAAACGTCTATAAAAATACCAAAGACACAAACTATCTGTTTATACTTATTTGTAATACAGATCCGAAATTTTAAACTTAATTTGATCTTTAAATTTAGAGATTTTCAACAACAAAGTAAGCACATATATGCAATCAAAGAGAATGTACTTAATTCATCGTTGAGTACTCGTATAAAAGCTTGGGTTTGTCACTGGCACACGTTCATCAAACGCTTGATAAAATGTCATAACAGTTCAATTTTTAGGAATACATTTACCATTTCCTTAAAAGCGTAATCTCACATATCTAATTGACCAAGCCATACTAAGAAAACTGGATATTAGCATTTAGGGAACTTGTTGATATTTTAATAACGTTTTATTAGTATAAGAGTAGTGGTATAACGTTGAACATCCCAACTTGTCTATAGATGTTACTCGTTATTATCAGTAATTAACCCGCCTGATATTTCGAAGATTTTTCACAAGACTATAAAAATGAGGGTATTTTTTGAAAGTATTGACCACATTCCGCGTAGTAACCGACACCATACATTTTGGTACTACTATGACGGAAAATAATGCTGAAAAATAAATGATCCCAATGGTTTATTACACTCGAAGGCGGCATCGTTTGTTTTACTTAACTAAAGTACTTAAAAATGAAAGGTCCATCATCAACACTAGTTAGTATGCTGTAACGCATATTTCTTTTTCGAAATATCAGTTTTATCTGTTCACTTGAGCGATTTTGTATTGGAGCCGTTGTATAGATTACCACAGATCTTTTTGAAGCCAATGCTAACGACACATCTACCAATGTAAAGATATGTGCATTCGAAAATATGAAGGAAATACCAGGGCACAACCTTTAAGATCAAGTGAATGACTTGAAGTGTCTTAAATAATAAATAGAAACCGTTGCCTTTTGCGTTGATATAGTACCAATTTACAGTTTTCTAAGCTGATTCCTCCCGCGTTTGAAGCCATAATAATGTTTAGTGACGACACAAGAACAAAAAAGACTTCCCGAGCTCCCGATTTTGGGGAGGCCGCTATAGTAAACGCTGAATAAATAACACTGAAACCTCAAAATTTCCCCAAACCTAGGGAAATTCCCTAATATTTCTCTTTAACCTTGGTGAAGCTCATTTGACTTTGGAGTTTTCCCAAAATACTCCAAACTTGGGAGATTGGGTTCCTATCACTATTATGAGCAATATGAGTAAAGAAACGTCCCCTATAGTGCATTTCAATGATAACAGATAGGTTTTACTTATTAATTAATAGGTAAAACCTAATTAATTATTGAAGAAAGAAGTTAAATTATAATGATTGGAGTTTGACAGCATTAATACAGTTCATACTTGAAAGATATTTTTCACATTCTTCTTTGAGTTCGTTTGTTTCTTGTGCGACTCTAGGATCAACTATTCGAAGTTTATAAAAATCGTCAATATATAATCCAGCTTGAGCTAACGATTCAGCCATTGAATGTGTAATGTTCAACTCAGTCGGATTGTTAAAATAGCTCCAGAAGTATACCTTCTTATGAGATGCAAACACGTGGCGGTTTGCTCCTACCCTGAGGGTACGTTGTGTGCTGGGGGAGCGTGAAGAAAAACGTGTGTACGGAAATCTGAAAAGCGAAGATAAGAAAAGTTTTGTGAAGACACAGTATGGTTACATGATCTACTTACGTTAAATGATAACAGCAACCTACAACAATTAGCAGTAAGATTGGAGTTAGGTTAAGACAATTTATTAGTTGTGGAGTACAATTTCAAACGCGTTGTATGTACTTTCCATCTGTAACTATGCCGACCAACTATTCAATTCCCAGTTTTCCAATGTACAATACTCAATATATCCACTATCTGTATAAGGAACTAGTATAAATCAACTGGTTTTCTCCTTCATGTTTTGACGTTACGGCATGATTGAGGGTCTTCGCGATCGTATGATATAAATAGTCTAGACACTTTAACAAATTCCTTCGTGAAGCGCAACGTTGGATTGTAAGTAAGATGTTTTATTTTAATAACTTTGAATAATCATCATCTTGCCTTTCGTTAATATATTATCACATACTTTTCTGAACTATAGAGATTACGATCTCAGATGATGGAAATGGTGTATTTATGATTTGTTCTCTACTCTGATACTCTATTTTCCCATGCACCCGTACCTACTCTAAAAGATTCATCTCCCTTTATTTAAAGATGATCCAGTTATGCTGTGAGTTTCGAGATTGTAATTAGCATGAATCTAATTTGGTAGAGCACAGAACCGACAGAATAGTGCAGGTGGAGAGCCTTTGGTGGACTTGAAGACTGAGGTTCGGATTTCTTTGATTTGATCAATGGATTTCTATTAAACTCAAGGTACAAGCAGTATAATCGCGAGGATGAATGAATGAACACAAAATTACAGTTTTGCTGTGTTATTATGGTGTTGGAACGTCAAAAGACCCAGTTACAACACAAATTGCATTTTAATTCTGAGTCCCTGGTCATAACTAATGCACACGTGATATGGCCATCATTTATGCTTCTTCCTCTCCCAGCGGTAGAGTACTGAGTATAAAATCAATGGTTCTGTTTCCCTTTAGCTGGTTACGTGTGTACCTGGAGACGGAAATCTGCATCAATGTATAACCATTGTTGTCCGATGTGGAGGTTTCATTCAGTGTTTGGATCGTGTGACTGGTACTATGTTCAGATATGGTTTTCGAAAAATTGGTTCTGGGTTTTTAACGAAGCTATGGGGCCAATGAACCTGAAGAACCGTCCTTATCTAGTGTTTTAGGAATTGATGGGAGCATTAGTGATGTACATGTTGTTTAATGAACAGAACGGTGTAAAACGATATTTATAAAAGGATTAGTGAACACGGATTACACACAACTAAGACCTCAGAAAAATTTAGAACGATGACCTTATCTCCAAATGCTTCAACAAGCGACTTCCTGATGGTTGAAGAAGTTTCGCAAGTCCTTTGCTTGTAAGTGTACTAGCAATTGGATGCAAGAGTCGCTGAAACTACCAAAAGACTCATTTGTGAGTCAACTAAACCTATCACATGGTGATTTACCCTTGACATGATAATTGTCGAAAAGTTCGCAATTTCGCTTGATATGCAGGCATGGGGAACAAAATAAGTGTTCATTGTACAGTTGAATATTCGGTAACCGATAAGCTTTAGTTGTTAACTAGTAACAGAGGTGATCTCGAACTGAAAGAGCCCTCGTTTGAAGAAGTCATTCGTATTCCAAATTCACTGCAGTTGGAATCCTTTCTTTGTCCTGTCGTATTTTCAAAAGATATCTCAAGTTTAAGACCCTGCGATGATTGAGGTATGAACACTTGACAGATTGACGCTCCCAAATCAAATGACATCATAATCAAGTGAATGGTACAATCGAATAAGAGCTTACTGATTAAGGTCGAGGATCTCCGAAAATATTGTTTTTTTTTTCGATTGTGGAAAAAGTCCCTAGCAAAACTTCAATAATAAGGTTTTTCGAAGCCCAGTGTTCACGATTTAACCGACGGAACGGATCGAGACTAAAACATTAGGGTCGAAATGACTAAAAATTCTGTGTTCAAAGCCAAAACAGCAAATGCATCAAGAACTACTTAAAAGGGTCGATAAAGACAATAGTTTGTAATAACATAAGAAACTCTGTGCACTCCAAAAACAGTCCTGACGAAAATAACATCGCTTTTTTCAATCTCATCTGTTTTCTTGACCCAACCACCCTAGAAACCATAACTGCTGGCAGTTCAAAAGGTTTTTTTATCGTCTACGACATACGAGATATGGACATGCTTCAACATCAATAATTAGCCATAATGCTTAAGGTTTTCTTATGAGATGCAAACTATTCCCCATGACTTAACATCACCGTTACTGAACTTTGTATCTATTCACAAAGCTTGTTGCATTCACACATTTCCACAGGCTTACATCAGTAAAACTACGGGTCGTTGAAACCCTATTCTCTTCAAGTGCCATCCATTGACTGTTTTCGTTTCCAATTGATGAAAATTATAGAATTCATCAAAAATTTCATATCCGTAAACATCGCATAGAATGGTTAACAAGCTTCGATTTATTTCCGACTATGAACATTCGCAGGGTTAAGAAATGTCTTTTTCTAGTTTCTCGTTTGTGCTTAATAACCTTGATCAGTCGACAGATGAGCACGAACGTCTTCGTCGAACCATGGAGGGTATTTTCTTGAATTTAGTGGTATCGATCGCTGGCGCCAGTACTGAATTTAAGAAATAAAACATCATGGTTGCTGTTACTAAGGTATGTCACTAAGGTTTAGAATGTCTTTATTTTAATGAGTTAATATGAGGTCAAAAAAATGGTGACCATGAGTTAGAGTACTTGTTACAGGAGGTCCTATTGTTATTTTTGGCTCGTAAATTGCAAGTAGGTCAACATACCGTGCTTCACTGACACGAAAGCAGAAACTTGGAAGTAACGCGAAATTCGCCGATTCCGGTTTATTTTGGGATTCCTTAAACTTTTTGTTTCTCTGAACGTTCACTTTGAACCAACCATTAATCCTTTTAATCGATTTACTTGGATTCCTTTTGGAATAACTTAAATTTGACTTATTATACTTGACCCTATGGAACGAAGATACACAATGGAAACTAAAATTAAAAGGTCGAAGGAAAATAGGGAACTGGAAGGTGAGATTCCTATATATGCTGTTAATAATGAACTAAGTGTCATTGGGTTCTGATCGACATAGTTCTTCTAAACCCAAGTTAGGTATATCATTACTTAGGAAGAAGAAAGAAGAAAAAGACTTGAAATAGAAAATTAGCCTAGGATGTTAGATTTTGAAGAGGAAACTGATATTGCTGAAGGATATAACCCTTCTAATCTATTAGAAGTCTTGATTGGATGCGATGTTCCGAACACATACTGGGTTCTAGAACAACGTCTGGAAGATAGGCAGGTCTTGCTCCATGCATAGTGATGTCATGAGCCAATCATAAGTAGTCCAGTGAGAATGCCAACTGATGGCAATCAGAGGTAACTTGAAGGATGGTTGCATTTCGTTGGCCAAGTGATGGATTAACTTGCTAAGGTGGGAATTCGTATATTTGTGGATTTTACTCGGTATCCCAATGTGCTCTTCTTCTCACTCTTGTATTCTACCTCAACTGGTCGAGAGGTTAGCACATAGCACATCGTGGATCAGTATCATATTTCGTATATCGCACGTCGCAAGTATGTATTTTACACATCCTACTTTCATGAGATTTACTGTCAGTAATAGTTCAAGTGGTGCTAATTTTCATGATCGATGATACTTTTGGTATACGACCATGGGTTAGTTCAGGTCCTCCTATGGTCTCCAAAGCTGAGCTGGACTCAGTTAATCACTTTGATATCACAGTAGTTTAGTCCCGTCTGGCTGGGCCAGTCTCTACGTCAACCTCCGACTGCTTGCTGTGCAAGCCTCAAGGATTTACGTAACACATTCAAAGACCACTGTGTTGTTTTCGCTACTTGATAAACGCAAAATACGGTATACAACTACGGCATTCAAACGTGTAGGACCCCACAGTCTCACAATCAGAGGACAGAAGAAAACTGGAGAAGAGTTTGTTGGATAAGAATCAAATTGTACAGAAAATCATGGGTATTTATAGATAGTAGTGTTAGTTATGATATCATTATAATCCAGCCAATTTTCAAAAAGTCAAGTTATGCTGCTTTCCAACCGTATCATGCCGCGCCGGTATTCTAGTAAGCTCCATCACGTTCTCATTGGATGGAAACCCTCTTGAGGCTTAGTTGTAGTTCTCGAAAGCTGTCCCGACACATTTAAATTGCTTACCGTTTCACCTAAGGCGACTTTAGCTCAATTATCTTCCGAAGAATCACTACTATCGTAAGATTCCTTCCTACAGATTCTACTACCAGCCTTATATCTTTTCCGCCTTTTTGTCATTCTATACTATCAAAGATCAATAAATGTTTGAAGAGAAAACTTTGGTAGTAAATTTGTACGTCTTGTCAATAAATATCATTATATGTAGAAGTTTGATCCTCTTTCGTACTCACCACCCTGCTCCTTAGCCAATAAACTTTAAGAAGAGTAGCTCGAAACTCGTGATGAGTCTAACTCTCTTGTATTATTTTCGGAATCGTTGTTTATCAAACGAGTTCATAATCAGGTCACAAAACAATGTAAAAGTAACATTTAGGTTATTTAAAAGTTTTAAATTAAGTTGTTCACCCTAAAAAGTTTAAAAACTTACAAATTTTGTCCTAATGTATTTCGGTTGAACACAAATTTACAGATAAAATCTAATCGAAAATTAATATTGATAAAAGAAAGTTTTCCAATTATACTGGATTGCTAATGAAATCAGCGTATTTGTATTTTAATAGATAAATGTGCAACGTGGAGTCGAGTCCTAATTCACTATGAACACCGCTACAGAGAAACACGTGCCAAGTAAATCCATAAAATCCCCCGGAAGCCAAATATCAGAAGGCAGTTAATGGACTAAGTCGAGATATATTTGCTGGAGATCTCGTGGTATCGAAAGGATACCGAGATCGTGCCAGGATACAAGCTTGGTTACAGAACGTAACCGAATTCACGCGAGGTTACAATCGAAGTATATGAATAATGGATGCTTTTTCGCACAGTTAAACAAAAGCACATTAAAACAGTCACTGGTACAATTGGCTATAATAATCATTGTTTTCATTAAACCAGTCGTGTTCTCGTGATAAAAGTGAGTCACTACAAATGCATGACCATATAACTTTTGTCAGAGAAATTATGTATCATGTTAATGTTTGGTTCAAATGAAAATGTACCTTCATTTTATTAACGATTTTGACTTAATAATCATACCATTGTTGTTTTGTTTTTAAGAACTATCTAAATTTCCTTTCACATAACCCTATATCTTGTGGGTTATTGTTTTTACATGCCTTCATTTCAGAGATACATGGATTACATCCTTTTCCACTCATAAGAGAATGTAATAGTCAGTTACATGAAACAGTTATTTTCCTTGTAAACTACATGCACTTTGTTCAACAATTTGATACCCAACTGAATAAGACTAAGAATGAAAAAAACCGAAGTAAATATGTTAAAACTGATATATTTGTAGCTAAGTAGCGAAAACGTTATTTGTAAATCATCAGAGCAAGTGTACAATAGTTGCTACCGTAATGGATATTTCGTATTTTGACTATACTTCAGATTTCGTTCATTTATTGTTCGTTAAAGGTATGGGTTTAATTATGCGACCGGCAAACAAACTAGTTTTTAGTATTTTATCATAAACATAACAAACAAATGATTCATTAACGTCAAAACGAACAGTAGGGGGAGGTCTAGCGCTTCTGAAACCAATACCCATTACAGTTGCAGCTGCTGCCTCCACACCATCTTCATTTACTTTTAAAGTAACACTTTGTTGAAGAAATTGTACATGTATTTTGGCATTCGTAATTCCTACAAATTAACAACAGTCAAATAAAAGACTTTCATATATTGTCACAAAATTTAACACAGTAAACAGGTTGTGATCATTGAATATTGTTTGTAAGAATACTTCTTAAAAGATTGCTTACTAAAAAACAAAATCAACAAACTTCATTTTGTATGACATTAAATAGATATTAAAATTGTACACATTACTCACCTCCAAGATTTGCTTCATTAGAATCAAACAAATCAGTGATATACATGTTTTTCAACGTTTCAATAAGATCAATTGAGAAATCCAATCGAAATTTCGGTAAAGATAAAGCAACTTGTTTACTTTCAAGTCTGCTCACTAAATGAGGCAGTTTAATGTCACCACGTAACACTTTATCGACATATTTGAGTTTTCCCGGTTCAGTTGGCAATATCACAACAAAAGAAAATCGTGAATTCTAAAATGTTCAAAACAAAATGATATAGCTATAGTAAACTTTCGCAAACTTGAAAGATATGTGATAAAGAACAGAGTAAATTGAGAGTATGGTATTTTTTAGAAAAAACCCAACAATTAATGCGTTGTTTCCTAATACTGGAACTAAATAGCATTGTGTATGATTGTTTTCGGTGGAACATAAAAGAAGTCTGTTGTTTGATACGTTATCAGTATAAAGAAAGAAACTGGCTCTAGTTGAACGAGAACATTTGTATATAGATAAGCGACCAGAGAACGATGTGCAACCATTGGTAAAATTACACGAAGGTGCATGACGAATCCAGAATAAAGCTAATTCAGACTGGTGTAAGTCTCTATCGAAAAGACTCCGGTTTGATAAGGCAAAAACAGTTTGCTGACTTTGAAATATTCACGAATCATATAAAGACGATGTATATATTTATTTTATTTTTTCCGGAAAACAAAATTTTAGTTTAACCTGTCTCTCTCCTGACTGGTCATTGAATACGGAACTTGGAACAACGGTAAAGTTTCACATAATAACATATATGAGTTCAAAATCTAATTATTAATATATTGTTATTTCAACTTGTATTAAAAATGAGTCTACATTGAGTAAGCTCATTAGGAGACGTGAAGATTATTTGAACAAGTACTTTACAAGCATCAAATACGAAAAATTTAGCAGTACATAATACTTACGAATAAACTATCAGAGCTCAGTTAGCTTCCAACCCAGATTTTATAATTTTTCAAACCTACTGGACCCTTAAGTTTGTATGTTCAGTATTTACTGTTCGTAATATCACATGAGAAAAATAAGTAATTTTGCCATTCTTACCATGAAAGATTTACTAATCATATGAATTTTGTATTTTGGGAATGTACCATAATCAATGCTGTCGGTAATGTGCATCATCGGTATTTTTATTATGGATTGATTGTTGGGCTTAAATTCACCTTCTGTGGTCGAATAGTTGGAAAATGGCTTTTTCCATTTTCCTACAATGAATAAATTACAGAAGTGAGTAACATACATAATGTCAATACATACAATTCACATTGTCCGTTTATTATAATGAAATAAAAATCGCTGCCTGAACACTAATATACAAGATTATCTAACGATACGTATTCAAACAGATGAAATTTATAAAATGTCAAGAGACCGTTTAACTACAGGTTATTTACACTGGTTCCACTTTTTCTGTTGTAGTGACTCACATTTATCACGAGAACACGACTGGTTCAATAAAAACAATTATTATTATAACCAATTGTACCAGTGTTTGTTTTAATGTGCTTTTGTTTAACTGTGCTAATTATAGCCATTTTGTGCTTCCATTACCTTCCATTATTGTTCCGCGGTTTTTGCTACTGTTCGCACGTACTCCGTTCTCCTGCTTTCGCTTGTACCGTTCTTGGCACGATCTCGGTATTCATTCAATACCACGAGATCGCCAAACGAATAAATCTGGTTACGCTCAACCTACGCCTTCTGATTTTCTTGGCACGTATTTTTGGTAGCGGTGTTCATAGTCAATCTCGACTCGACGCCACGCTACACTGTTGTCTAGTAAAGGCAACAATGGACGCATCTGTTAGTAGAAACAATAACGACCTCTGGAGTTTATCTGCTGGAAAAATGTAAACTTTTATGATTTCACAAAATATCGGTTAATTTCCAGATAGATTAAACTTCAACAAGATTATTAAATGATTCGTAAATCTATGATTTCCTCATGATATATAAATATAAGTGTAGGAGCGTACAGTCAGTTGTACACAAATGGTCACTGTTATTGATTTTAAAATGCTTAAATTTGTTGAATCTAGGTCATTTACATATAAATATGATTTTGATAATAAAATAAAAAGGCAAAATATATGAACAATAATCTAAATTTCTGAACTCTTTTGATCGTGATTCAAGAATTTTCGGCTGATATCTTACATTTACTCAGATATAGAATTGTCGAATTGTATATCAACAGTACGAATTAATACAATAAATAAACTGTATAACATAATGCACATTAATTTCATTCATGAAATCTAGCTAAATGAGTTATTTTCAGCTTATGTAAGATTTGTTTTGATCATCAGTAACAGGACCTGCTTGTTGGAAACTGGCACTTATCAAGCTCGAACAATTTATAGTCGATTTAAATAATCTTTATGAATGAAAGTCATTTTAAGCTCGTTGAGAGATCAGTGATTTATTAGAAATATGATGAGTAATGTAACTTGTATCAGGGATGATAATCAAATATTGATATTTTAAATTGGTTATGAATGACATTCGAATTCAACACTGGAATCAAATGTTTCTCGGTAAGTAATACAGCTTGCTTTTAAGAAGCTTTTTTTGGTTCTTACAAATATACGCTTACTCGTTCTCATGGTGAGTGAAGGTCACTCTGATAAATGAATAATAAGATGATTATGTTCACTATCAACTTCAGAGTAATAGTATTTTCTGTAAGATGAATTATTAGAATTCAGAATAATTAGCAGCTAACAAAATCTGTTCCTGATTATCATGTTTCCAGGAATTTTTCTCCATTTGAGAGAAGTCGGATTTTGTATAGTTAGAGATTTGGTTAAATACAAAAATTGATAATTGTGTAAATAAGTAGTATAGGAAGAACGAAGCGAAATTGAAACCATTGTGTTACGCCTTCATTTGAAATTCACTAGTCACCATATTGTGAAGTTTGTTCATTATAATTTACACCGATAGTAACCTAAAGTTGTGGGTTTGGTTTATAAGGTTTTTAAAATGTTGTTAATATTTGTTAACATATCCTTGGTATTTTGGCAAGTGACATGTGAACTTGTCACTACTTGCATTCCTGTGATTTTAGTGAAGTGATTTCAAATGACCCATAGAACAGCTGACCTAAACAGATTTAGTGAGTTGTTATTGTTCATTAATACATTAAAAGGTTCTATTTCAGTGACCAATTGTTGTGCCTGTTGAAAGTCATTACTTATCGAATCTATAAAGGTGTTATATTTGAGAACCTTCTTCTAGTATTGATTAAACAACAATTCACATTTGAAATTCATTCAATAACTCAATTGAAATACAACCTCACATCCACAACTTTAATTTGAAACAGATATTCACTAAATAAAGTTATAGTTCATTACTCAATAATTAAATTAGAGTAATTTCAATAGTTAAGATCATGAGTTAATTGAAGCTGGACCACCATGGAAAACTTGGAAGTACTGAATGGCCGTTTCGTCCTATTGTGGTACACCTCTGCAGTTCGCATCCACGATCCCGCCTCGCGAGATTCGAACCCAGGACATATCAGTCTAGCACGCGAACGCTTAACCGGATCTGTTGTGTGATAGTGACACACTGAAGACAATAATGAATGTGTCGCTCAACTTCGTGGATTAGTTGAAGTTAGACATTAACACCAATGGATGCCGGCTCAGTGGTCTAGAGATTAGGTGCTCGCACGCAAATCGATAGGCCCTGGGTTGGAATCTCGTGGGGCGAGGTTGTGTATGCGCACTGTTGAGAAGTCCAACAACAGGATGAAACAGCCCTTCAGTGCTTCTAGGGTTTCTATGGTGGTCTAGCTTCAATTGAATCATGGACTCAATTATTGAAATTACTATAATATCCATAAAAACCCCTTCTGCAATTAAACTATACTTTGTAAATAATTTGTGAACTATTAATCTAGAAATAATCAGGATAATTGATTCTTACTTTTACAACAAAAATTACAATATAGTTCAAATTCGACTAAGGAATTTGCTGAACAACTCGTCATGTTATGACAACCATCTTTTTTACAATGTTTAGCAACTAGTATTGTGGACCATTTTTCCTGTTCCCACTTAGTATGTCAATGCTGCATATAACTTTCATTTTCACTGAAGATTTCATTTTAATCATCTCAAGTTATCTAGGTATGCTTTCTATGAACAGGGTATCTCAATTTGTCAGATGAAAACAATAAATAAATGACGTTCCCAGTGAAAATTATACATTTTTTGGACTATGATGAATCAATTAATAAACGGAAAAGTGCTAGATAGTTGTACACACATTGAACACTGGGAAGCAGATACGTTACAAATCCAAGAACATATAAACAATCCCCATTTCTCCACAAATTGAACTGAAGAATGCTATTGACAGATGTTGAAAGTTAACTACAAACAAGAAACTAGATTTGCTAAACAAGAAGTCGATTACATTAAAAAAAGCCATTACTATAACTCGTGAAGTAGTTAACAGTCATTTAGAATCATATTAGGTTTCAGGAGTATTCACAACAATTAATAACTTACCTTTAAAGTGTAAAGTATTGATTAAAGCAAGAACAGTAGTCGCTGGTAGTGGTTTCTCCAAAACAGTGGGAATCAATCGGCATGTTTTGTTACTAACCCATTCATTAATATTTTTTCTAGCATCTTCCACATTGGCAAAATTTACCTAGGTTTATATTCAAAATGTTCAACATCGAGATGATGAGTCTATTAAATGTCAGTTATGTATTAAGTTACATTAGGTTATATATATCTGTATCTGTAATGAATTCAATAGTTCGAAATGTGTATCAATAGGCAACCAGTTATTTAAATAGACGATATAACAGATTCCAACCACGAAAAGATGAGGCTATTTTGAACACATTCTCATAATGTCCATAAGTATTTACACAGTAAGTAGAACCGCGTTTTATTTACTTGAAAGATTTTATGTCTGTTGTATGAGAAGATGTATCCTTCAAAATATTCATTATTTACAGTTTATGAAATTAAAGAAATAAACTGGACGAGTTTTGAATTTTAAAAAAAAACTCAAATAGAATTCCATATTTAACGTAATATAACTATCATTTAAAAGAACGTAGCCACATTCACGTTTCCCATTTATTTGGTGGTAAATAGTTATCCGTAGTTTATAAATCCTGTTATGAATTTGAGTAGAAAGTGATCCCTGTAATACCAGTTAAATGAGTCAGTTTCTTCTTCGATCACAACTTTCTTTTTTACAAATAATCTTTGATTTAAATGTTTACTTAAACTCGTCATTATCAAAATAGTCGCTAATAGTAAAATTTTCTGTAATAGTCACTTGTTACTGCAATACATTTGGTTCATTTTCATAATCAAACACAATTAATGATGAAATTATTTTCAAAGTTGTCATTTATCATTTTAAAGTTGACTAATAATGTGAAAAAGCGACAGCCTTCTGTGGGAGAGAACAAACCATCTTCCAGATGAAGAGGAAATTAGGAAAATACGATGGAAGTTGATAGGATATACATTACAGAAATCACCAAACTACATCATGAAGCAAACCCTAACTTGGAATCCCAAAGGGAAGCGGAAAAGAGGAAGGCCGAAGAATACACTACTTCAGGAAATGAAAGCAGATATGAAAAAGATGAATAGTAACTGGAAACAACAGGAAAGGAATGTTCAAGACAGGGTTGGATGGATAGTGTTGGGGGGTGGCCTATGCTCCTCCACTAAGGGTAACAGACGTAAGTAATAACGTGAAAAAATTATTTTATTTACAGTATGCATTGGTTTCCTTGTTTTCACTCAGTCTACAGGTGTACTTTTCAGTGTGTGAATATTTTAAAACAGCTATAACTGCTTACGTTTAAAACATCATTGTAGAATATATTACTCATCCTGGTCAAGAAATTCAGTTTTATATTGGCTTTATTCTGCAAAAACATTCCATTTCCTATTGAAACAATTTGTTTTCCCTCTATTTTTTCGTCTGTCAAATTATGATATAGTAAAGCGAAAATTCTTGAAGCCAATTTCTGATGTTCTTTAACGTCATCAAGTCCTAAGGCTTCAGCAATCTGAACTTTTGTATTACCCTTGGGTCCTCCTGAACCGAGAAGTGTTGTTAAAAGCAAGAACACACTTATTGGAGATGATAAATAGTCATTCGTTCCTAAAATGATGAAAATTTTCAATCGTATTAAAATACATAGAAATAAAGAATATTTTTCACAATAAATTTTCAGAAGGGGTTTTCGTGGATATTATAGTAATTTCAATTGTTGAGTTCATGAGTCAATTGAAGCTGGACCGTTATGGAAAACCTGAAAGTACTGGATGACTGTTTCGTCTTATTGTGGGATTCCTCAGCAGTATGCATCCACAACCACGCCTGAGGAGTCCCACAAAATGGCCTTCCAATGCTTCCTGGATTTCCATGACGGTCCAGCTCCAATTGACTCATGAACTCAACTATTGAAATTACTATAATATTCACAAAACCCCTTTCTGACATATTAAAATCACGATTATATGAGCGAAGAATATTGTTTTCAATAATTTCTCATCAGGTTCTACAATTATCAAATCCAAATTAATAATCCATAAAACTGACCAGGGTTTATGGCAGAGTAAATCATTTAAAATTGTAACATATGAACTAAGGATTGTTGTTTATCATATCAAATCAAATCTTTAATATTGGGATGAAGTGTTCAGTTGAATCAGTTTACAAATGAAATGAAATTGTGAGATAAATAATGATCAGAATAAATATGGTCAACATGGAATGTGTGAGAGAGAGAATAATGTAAATAGAAATCGAAAATTACGTAATAGGCAGAATAACACGAATTAGGCAAGAATTAGTAGATAGGGCTGGATGCTGAATAGATTTCTCGAAAAGATTAGCAAGGGTTATAATAATAATAATGACAAGGCTAAGATGTGTGGATAAGTTTGGGACATAAAAATGAGCATTAATCATATGACGTCACCATATTATAAAATTGATTATTAACTAGTTAAGCCCGAATTTAGTCAGGGTAAACGGAGAGTCTGAATATATTTCTTTTGGATGCAAAACTCTGGCTTTTGGATCCGAATAGCAATTCCTTCAGCCATGTTTTAATATAATTACATTATTTCAGTGAATAATATGTTTGAATATTTGAAACACAGATCAAAAGATAAGAGAAGAATTAAAATATTTATTGTCTATAACAAATAAAAAGCCCTGTATTCTAACTTTTAATAAAAAATAAGTACTCAATTGTTCATTATAATTATTCCAGAATTTTCACTCTTACGCAATCTCAATAGTTGAGTTCATAAGTCAATTAAAGCTAGACCGTAATGGAAACCCCTAGAAGTACTGGATGGTCGTTTCGTCCTATTGTGAGACTCTTCAATAGTGCACAGCCACGATCTAGACCATGGGACTTGATCCCCGGATCTATCAGTCTCGCGCACGAACGCTTAACCTCTAGACCACTGAGCCGGCATCCATTGGTCTTAATGTCTAACTTCAACTAATCCACGAAATTGAGTAACACATTCATTATTGTCTTCAGTGTGTTACTATCTCACAACAGACCCGGTTCAACTCCACTGGTAACTACTTCTCACTAGATCTTCAGGAAATACCTCTTGATGCCAGTCACCAGTGATTATATATTGATTTATATCAGAAGGAAGTTTTTGTGAATGTTATAGTAATTTCAATAGTTGAGATAATAAGTCAATTGAAGCTGGAGCATATTATGAATTTTATAATAGATGATACATTATTGTATTATATAACAATATTATAATAAATAACTAAAACTTACCAGTTGCTGATATGTCCAACAGATCACGTGCAAATACATTATATCTTGGTTCATTAGTTGTGAAACCCATTTGAATATGAATATTAATTTCTATTAGATAATTAATTTTCTTTATATAAAATAAATTTTTATAATTTCAATCAATAATTGACAGATAATTAGTAAAAATTTATTAAAATTTCCATAATGAAAATCAATAACCGATGACAGGTCATTATTGATTATAGAATATCATGCATATATTTGATTAGTTTATTTTGTTAACTGGGAGTTTATATGACAGATGTATTCCCCCCCCCTTTTTAAAAAAATGTTTATAATAGAATTCAATTATTGATAATTAAAATGTATTAATCTATAGAAGTTATTAATGTTCTATTAGTAACCATAGTTATTACATAACAATGATATTGTTGTAATCAAATGTCATCTAAAACATTTTGTTCAGAGGTGTAATTAAAATTTATCTAAGTACCGTTAATAATAATAATAAATAACATTTAAAGATTAAAAATCATGAGTCAATTGAAGCTAGATCACCATGGAAAACCTGGAAGCACTGGACGGCCATTTTGTCCTAGTATAGTTTTCCATGGTGGTCTAGATTCAATTGACTTATGATTTCAATCTGTGAGATTTCTGAAATCTCCGAAAACCCCTTCTGAAAATAACATTTATTTATAATATTCTACATATGTTGGTAACAATTTTTTCTTGTGCATACAAAAATGACTACAAGTTAGTTAAAACGTCAGTTTAAATCAATATTGATTGATGTAAATGATATTTATATATGTAAGGGGATTTATGGAGATTGTAGTAATTTCAACAGTTGAGTTGATGAGTCAATGTATGATCGTTTCTTAACAGTATGGGAATCCTAGGTAGTGTACACTCACAATCCTGTATAGAGGACTCGAAATTAGGAACGTCATGTACACACTATCATGACTAAATAGATGATAAGTGCATATTATATTTCGATGTTAGCAACAAACACAATAAGAGAGATGAGAACTGTTTTTATCAATAAATATTTTACCTATTTATTTGTGAAACCCATTCTAGTGACTGTACACATTTCTGATGTGAACACAAACTGATCTCAGTAGTGAATAATATCAATCATGTTGAAATGTAACCAAACAAGAGAACAAAGATATTTTGTCTGGTTAGCTCGGTGGTAAAGTTTAAATGTCATAATATGAAGAGGAGTATAAACATAGGTGATTTTGTTTGTGAAAGATTACTTTAATGGTTTAATTCATTTGTCATTTGAAGTTAGATAACTATTGAAAATCTGGAAGCACTGGACGGTGGTTTCATAGTCTCGTACTCGAACACTAGTGAGTCGACCGGTAGGTCCTGGGTTCGAATCCCGAGAGGGGATTTTAAATGTGCACTGCTGAGCAGTCCCATACTAGGACGAAACAACCGTTCAGTGCTTCCAGGCTTTCCATGATGGTCGAGCTTTAATTGACTCATGAATTCAGCTATTAAATTACTAAATTATCCATAAAACCCGCTTCTGATAATAATATTAATTTAATGAATCACTAGTTCATGGAATTCACATTTTCCTAAATGAAACTCAATTTAACCTTAGAGTTCAATAATATCAGAGTTCCTAGAGTTAAATCTTATCTTAGTATCCATTTCAATCTGAATAAACCATTTATATACTTTATTTATAGTAAAGTTCAGAGAAAAGATTTATCTGCTGGTGATGCAGTTAAGTGATACTAATCTCTTAGGTTCAGATCAATATTCTAACATCAGCCAGATATTATTCAAATGCACTTCTAACTAAATCTTTTAATCAAATTACAGAAGTGATTTATTCTTTTGAAATTGTCGTTTCCTTTGTTCGTCAAATGAAAAAACAAACTAACAGTTTAAATACTAACATAATAAGTAAAGTAAATTATAATCAATTGGGAATTGCGTGTAAATAGGGGAAATTCATCTATTTATTAGTTATATATATTCACATTGTTCATATAATGATTAAAACTAATAGAAGACTTTCAATATAAACTAACTGAGATATTAAATGTAGAACTTTTTCAATTTTCATGTGGCAATATCACAATAAATGATAACAACGTTTAAATATCAGGTTTTTAATTCTGACTTCAATCTGATATAATATAACTGGTTTCCTTAAGGGTAAACTAAACAAATTAAATAACATAAGCACTGATGGATAGTGGCTAACAGTATAATCCCGAAAGTGCGTTTCGTCCTATTTGAAACTCGCCAACTGGATGTGACTGCATCTGAAAGTTGATGTTCACTCTGGGACTCGAACTCAGTACCGTTCGCTTCAAACGCCCTTGCGTTATCCACTTGGCTACTGAGTCCTGATAGCCACTCGCTTGTGCAATGGGGTGAAGTTTAATCCACTTGATATTGTTTTACATGAATCTTCCCATTGATATTTTAGGAATGTAATTGATCAGTCCTAAAACATCAATGGGAGATGCAGGTATATCCAGTTGACGAGTCCCAAGCAGGACAAAACGCGCGTCCTGGATCCCACTGCTAGCCACTATCCATCTTTGCTTATAATCCTCGTAAATTAAGGCAATATCGAGGCATATGCACAGTATGCCAATAACAGACTGATCAATTTCAGTCCTAAAACATCAATGGGAAGATTCAAGTAAAACAATATCAAGTGAACAAATATAAATGGTTACGATTTTTAATAATTTAAAAATATCAGAAACATTTTTATCTTACCATTATAGATAATGAACTTTGTTTTAATACCCTTCTTCATTCAAGAGTTCTTGACAAAACCTAATTATGGTTCCATATTTTGTAAACATAATTATAACTGAAGTTTAATGAGTTTAAAGTACAGAAATGTTTACTATATATTCGAATGACCTTTATAAAGGTGTTTTAATTTTGTTTTGAAGAATGTAAGTCATAAAAATGATAGAATGTTTTATATCATAATTTATTCTCATTGAATTATAGATTAAAAATAGCTCTCTTTACTGATTAGAGTGATCTTTCTGTTGATTTTAAACAAAATGAACTAAGCAATACAAGACTCATGTTTTGTCCTATTTAAGACTCGTCAGTTGGATGTACCTCTATACCACTGTTGAGTGATCAATCACAGTTCTAAAAATCAATGAGAACATTCAAATAACCAATACAAAAAAATTTAAAACTTCACCCTATTGCACAAGCTATTGGTTATCTGAACTCAGTAACTAAGTGGATTTTTCGATAGCGTTTGAAGTGAATGGTACTGGGTTAGAGTCCCAGAATGAATATCAACTCTGGAATACAGGTATATTCAGCTGAAGAGTCCCAACACAGGACGAAACGCTCTTCCTGGATTTCACTGTTAATAACCATACATTTTTGTTTATAATGCTTGTGACTTATGACAATATCGAGGCAATGCTCATAGGATGCATATATGCCACAATGGGATTAATCAATTTCAGTCCTAACACATCAGTGGGAAGATTCAAACAACCAATACAAAAATGAATCAAATTAAAGTAATTTTTAAGATCATTTTGAGAAAAAAATAATTAATAGAATCCTAATTTGTTTATTATTATTATTTCGCTTGTTGAAATCATGAGTCAATTGAAGCTAGACCACCATAGAAAACCTGGAAGCACTGGACGGCTGTTTTGTCATAGTATGGGACTCCTCAGCAGTGAGCGTCCACGATCCCACACCCCGTGAGACTCGAACCCAGGACCTATCAGTCCCGTGCCAGGCGCTTAGCCGACTGGACCACTGAAGACAATGGTGTACGGTAGCGCAACTTCGTGGATTCGTTGAAGTTAGACATTAACACTGTTGGATACCGGCACAGTGGTTTAGTGTTTAAGCTCTCGCACACGAGACTGATAGGTTCTGGGTTCGGATATCGCGGGTGGCGGGATCATAGATGCGCACTGCTGAGGAGTCCCGCACTAGGACGAAACTGCCGTTCAGTGCTTCCAGGTTTTCTATGGTGGTATGGCTTCAACTGACTCATAATTTCAATTATTAAAACTATTAAAATCTCCACAAAACCCATTCTGATATTATTATTATTGTTTAATTATAGTATAGAATATAATTAAATAATCATGAAACAATTATATTTCACAGTATTATTTATACTATACGGAATAATCTATTCTGTGAAATCTACTAATGTGACAATACTTACACAACTTCAAGCATTTTATTATCCATCAAGAACTACAGTTTATCATAGATGGTGTAATGGGCAAGATCGATATGATTACTGTTCACCACTCTTTATTATTTGTTTAACAAAAACATCTTTGAGGTAAATTTCAAAGAAGTATTCACCATTGAATAGATTGTATAATTCAATTTATACGGTATACTTAAATGATATTTATACAATGTAAAATATTTTCCTTGTTAAGATTCTGAAATATATATGTGGTTTTTTTTGATGCATTTGTAAATAGTGTTTAGAATTGAGTTGATTGTAGACCTCTGATTATGACCCATGATCTCAACTGTTAAAATTAATATAATATCCACAAAAACATCTTCTGATACTAATCAACATATGCTCATTAGTGATTGGCTTTAAGAGGTATTTCCTGGAGTGCTAGTGAGGAGCAGTGACCAGTCGAGTTCAACCGTGTCTGATGTAGAAGCAGTCACTCACTGAAGACAATGGTAGATGTACCGCTCAACTTCATGGATTAATTGAAGTTAGACATTAACAGTGTTGGATGCCGGCCCAGTGGTCTAGAGATTAACCGTTCGCGCGCGAGACGGACATGTCGTGGATTGGAATCTCGCGAGGCGGGATCGTGGATGTGAATTGTTGAGGAGTCCCACAATAGGACGAAACGACCATCCAGTACTTCTAGGGTTTCCATACTGATCTAGCTTCAATCGGCTCATGATCTCAACTATTGAACTTACTATAATATCCACAAAAACCCTACTGATATTAGTTAAATCAGGGTTAAGATAAACTAATGAACAAAATTCTTATGTTTGAAAGATGTTACATTTAAAAAATCAGCATTATCGTATTTTAAACATAAGCTGTAAATATTCAGAAAGTAACTGATAGGTAATCATATGCTTATTTTTGTGGTATCAATCAGTAAGCATTTAATCATTACTAATGATTATCGACAGCGATAGTTTATTTGTCATAATAAATTTTCAAGGTTAATAAATGTTAAGTAAATTGACCAGTTATGCGTTTTTAGGTTACCAATAGAAAGGGTTTTATTCATTGATCATCATAGTTTAGAATATACTCTCGAACTTCACCAGAAGTTTCTCTCTTTAGATTCTAAAATTATATGAGAACTACCATTATTACTATCGACGATAATAATAATAATAATAATAATAATAATAATAATAATAACATTAATAAGAATAATCTATTCAATATATTCAATTTATAATAGTGTAAACGTTTATCATTCTGGGATGGAGTGCAGGTCATAAAGTGTATTTCCATTTGATCTTATTCAAATTTTCAGGATTATTCATGAACGTGAAAGTATTATTGAAAGGAATCAATGATTTTTTTTAAGAACTATCCCATACTCTGGCTAAAGCAAGTGATCAGAAATGTCGTGAACTCTTGTAGTTCACAAGTAATTGATCATTAAGTAGTAACCACTGTCATGTTTTGAAGTCTTTATTATTCTTAATTAAATTTTATAGACCAAGTTGCAATGTGAATACTAGTTTGAGTGACCCGATATCGCGTGTGTTATATTGCGGTGTAAAGTGAGGTGTACTGTATTCTTGCGGTAATTGATACTACTTGACAGATTCCATTCCGTCTCATCCTGCTTCACAGTTAGAGACTTAACCAATGAACTATTCAAGAAGTAATTGACTCCTGTAGGGAGATAGGATCAGTTTCCTGAAGATTACAGGTAAACGTAACTGATAAGTGTCAAATATCACTAAACCTAGGTCCAGGGTTTCCTATGATTACCTTATACATGAACGAACCGTTGTAATGAATATTTTACAGTAATGTAGTGTCAGTCAGAAATGATTAAATAAAATATGTGGTAATATAGGATTGTGGTTGATAGTGGAATGCAGAACACACTCAATCCATCATATTTACGACTAGTCATTTGAATATATCTACATTTCTGTATGAATATTCGCACTGAGATTCAAACCCGTTATCAACCTCTCAAAACGCCACCACATAATTCAATAATTCACTGAGTTTAACCAGTCATTAACTTGTTCAACGAAAATAGATTTATTTGTCTAGGACCTTGTATCAACAACAGACAATTGCAATCTCTTACATATGATGACATAAATCTTTGAAAACTTTAAATGTAATTTATATATTTAATAGTTTGTCATACTATTCATTATAAAGTTATATATTTTCATTTATTATGTTATTTGAATCTAATTGAAGACGTTGTATACAAAAGTATGAATTTGGTGGATCAGGTTCGGAATATGAACATAAAGAGTTCATCAAATTTGATGAAAAACTGAATGAAAATATAACTAATCCACTTGTATTTACCGTGTCAAATTGGACTGTAAGTGATTCAATTTACTGTTATATATAGTTAAGACTTAATGTAATATATAAACCTTAATATATTTCTCATACAGGCAACTGATGTTTATTGAATAAGGTTTTGTTAACTATTTGTGAATCCTCGTCAGTTGAAATTAGTTCACTGTAAACTACCAGCATACAAATTACCACTTAATAAAGAATCATTTAAGTCAGCATGAATTTAGATCATTTTACTGAATTATTGTTTATCTGGAAAGAAAGAAAGTAAAAGAAACTATTTTCAATGCTGTTTATGAAATGGGAGATTATTTATGAATTATACACATTTAGCATTGAGCTTAAGATGTAAACAAAACTCCAGTTCACATTTATCATCTACGTTGAACGGTTTAAAGAAATATTCACCATAACAAACAAATTTTATATCAAATAAAGCCTTTAATTCCTTGAATAAATCCATTGAATCTTTTAAATCAAATTATGTACTTCATCGGAAAGAAAAAAATCATGATTGCTTTAATTGTATCTTTGATACTCAGACAAACGTTATGAGTTATGTATTTGTAAAAATGACACAAATGAATATCAAAAGTCAATGACTCTATTACTAAGTCGAATGATCTCATTATCCAAAAAGATTTAAGTATTTCTTGCTGGTGCTTGAGATTAATGAATTGATGCCCAGATATTAAGTGAACTAATATTTTATATTTTCGCTAATGATTAATAGTGAAATCAAGGATATACGTTTGTTATGTTATGGAGTATCTTACTCTTCATCTTTGTAACACTAATTATTTTGCCATTCATTTTACTACAAATGGTCAGAATATCAGTTGATTGTTGGTCAGTAATTTTCTGTACTAAGATGAAAATAAAATTAACTATTAAATCAGATGGTGGTTGGAGGTAGTCAACAGGAAACCCTGGACCCAGGTTTCGTGCTACTTGGCGCTCGTCAGCGAGGTGTACCTGTTATCTTGAGGGGGCACCAGTTCCCAGTTTTCCTGTTGACTACATCCAACCACCATCTTATCTCAACATAGTCCACGCAATGTCGAGTCACCTAGACTAGTGGCCACATTGCATTTTGGTCGATAGTATTCAATCTGCACCAAGAAGTACTTGACACTCATGACACTGGTCACCACCCAGTGATCAATCAATTGTGTTTACTACTAAATCATTGATACTGATTAATCCTGTTTATAAGATTTATACTGTTTGTTAAAACATCTCTTAGGTAATATTACTACCAATCAACTACTTTAAAACCGATTGCTAGATTTCAGGTTGATCAAATACATCCAACATTTACTGTAATTATGTTATATTCAGATGGTGAGAAAGCATACTTATTCACGAAGTCTAAGCAAAATTCAATTCCCAGAAAAACATCAACTATGGTATGCAGGTACATTCAGTTAATGAGTTCCAAATAGGACGAAACACAAGTACTGGATTCTACTCCTATTCATCATCCACCTTTGCTTATAAATGCGAAAATTATTCATTCACTTAAACTTTGACTGTAATCGACAATTTCACAAAAACGCAGTAATAACATTGGAATCATCCTCAGTATCCTATGAATTAACTCCTTATCTTATATCAACTCTAGAATCAAACCCTTTTTATCAATACTGCTAATACAAACTCACTAACAGCTAGTTGTCAAAAAATAACTCATTTACACATATTTTTTAACTGAGAATCACATTTATTTCAATCAATCTATGAAGTTTATCCATGAAGTTAAGATGTCAGTTAGTTTATTAGTTTTTCTTTCCTTAAAAATAAATACAATTGGTGTTGTTTGCTTATATCTTCACATTATTGTTTGGGCCCGCAATTGATCAGTCTTGTATTAGCATATGTGCATCCTGTGCAGATCGCCTCGATATTGCCTGAAGCCACTAGCTTTATAAGCAAAGTCATGGAGTGAACATCAACTCTGGGACTCAGGTACAATCAGTTGACGAGTCCCAACTAGGACGAAACGCGCGTCCTGGACTCCACTGCTAGCCACTAGCCATCTCTGCTTAACAATGAACTGATTAATGAAATCAGAAATTCTAATTTATTTATTGACAAACTTGTGTTATTTTGAAAAAGACGTTATTACAACTTTATATTTTTACCTGGAAAAAAATAAATTATTAGAATGATCTAATGTTACATGCAGCTGTATTCAATAAAGAACTTATTGTTACTTCATTGATGGGTCGGTCTAGTATTGTAATAGATTGGATAAAAACACCAGGTACAAATCAAACTGAGACATGGAAACAAATTACCTTTACAGCATTTGACAGTGTAATGCAGTAAGTAATAATAATTAATATTATTTAAAGTTTTATATCAATTCAAAGGTATACATATTTTCATAGTTTCAATTATGAGCTGACCATAGTTCGGATACCATCGAACACCAACAACCTGACAGATCTTTCGTCGTGGTGCGGAATTCCTCAACAATGTGTATCCATGACCATGCCACACGTAATCAAACTTGGGGCCTTTGATCTGGCGGTTGAATGTCTAACCCCTAGATTACTTAGCCAGCATTCAGCAGTGTGTATACCTAACCTCAATGAATTCATGATATTGCGCTAGCATATTTTATAGCCTGTGATGGATAACTATCTCATATCCAACATCAAAAGGCTCCACTGTTCACAGCTTCCCACTAGAACTCCAGAAATTCCACCTTAAGGATAGTCACTAGTATATATATTTGTATCAAAATATCAAAAATGTAATAAGTTCTCTTGATATCAAACAATGATATTACTAAAAACAGTAGGAACAAGGTTTTACTGCATTAGTTTGCCGATAGCATACATGATGTGCTCAATAAATACACAAAATGAGCTACATAGAAAATGATAAATTGAAAGAAAATACATTTGACATAATTAAATTAATGTGCCAATTTTAAATCCACATTAGGTATATTAGTAATGAAGTCTATGTTATGAATATGAATGCTGGAAATTAGTTAGCGTTTTTTCCTTCCATTTGAATACATATCAACAATGCTTTTCGGCGAGACTACAATTTATGGACAAACTAATCAGGTATAAGATAACAGGTCTTGGATTTTGGTGAGAAATTCACTTATCCATTTGGCTAAATATAGTCTTGGCATTATAGCTGATGTCAGTTCGTGATGAAAACCCTGAATCCAATTCCTAACTTCAACCATCAACTGTAGATCATAATTCGATTTCCTCACAATAATTTATAACACTCATTTGGTCCTAGTTATCAGGTGGACACTCTCAAGGTCAGTCTAGCGTCGCTTAATGGTCGTCCATAAATTATAATCCCACCTGCTTTTCTATTTCTTGTTTTTCGACAACATTGTGGTTGTACTGGAAACAGTAAATTGTCTGTGATTCGTCATAAACACTAAAGTAGGTGCTGCTTGTTGACAATGAAAATTACGGATAAACTATGTTAATCAGCTAAATATAGCTTAAAATATTAGAAAAATTCCTTCGTGAATGTGTTGAACTGAAAAGGTTTGCCTTTTACATTGTAACGGATACTAAAAACTCATTTCTTTTTTTTTCAGACTAACTGCACGGGTTAAAGTTTTTAGCTCAGGTAAGTACAATTGAATCATTATGTATGAGGTGATGTCGATGATAATTTTATTCTAGTTCCCAAACAAAACTCAGGGAATTTCTATGTCTCCTATGATTCAGTAACTACAAGTTTTGGAGTTGATGTTTCATAGGAAGTATTAAAAATCTTGTATAAGTGTTCGTCTTATGAGGTTCCACTTTCATCATAATGAAACCATTAATTTTCGTGAACAATACGTTCTGATTTTAGAATGCAAATCGAGTTGTTGTTATAAACTGGGTTAATTTTACCATCTATTTAAATCTGCTATTTATCCATTTGCAATGATGAGTAATTAATTATTAAGCCCATCTAATGTGGATTATACTGATGACAAACCAATATAAGGTATTCAGCTAGATTTTACATTAAGTTATTATAACTTATTGATCTAGTTAAATTCATATGAACATGAAGCACTGAGTGTATACTTAATTAATAATGCTACAAATTTCTAAACGGTTAGTATATTTAACGAACTATCTCATATAAAACAATACAAATCCTAGATTTTTCTAACAGTCTCCCACGAATAATTTCAGATCAAAGATTAAAAAAGTTATATAAAGGTCAATTAAGCATTTATCAGTTTGATCATTGAGGCCAGATCACCGTGGAAGCACTGGAAGACCGTTTCGTCCTATTGTGTGACTCCTCAACAGTGTGCACCCACGATTCCGCCTCGCGAGATTTCAACCCAGGTTCTATCGGTTTCGCACGCAAACGCTTAACCTTTAGACAACTGAACCGGCATCCAATTGTGTTAATGTCTAACTCCAACTAATCCACGAAATTGAGAGACCCGTCCACCATTGTTTTAAGCGAGTCCTGAGTTCGCATCTCGCGAGGCAGGATCGTAAATGCGCACTGCTGAGGAGTCCCACAACTGGATAAAGTGGTGGTCTAGCTTTAAATGACTCATAAATTCAATTATCAAATTATTACAATCTCCATAAAACTCCTCTCTGGTTTAGCAGTTTATTAACTGACATGGGTTTGTAGGTAATGTTGCTAAAACTGAATTCTTTATTGAATATTTGGTATAATCCTTCATTTAATTGAATATCAAGTGAATAAATACTAGAGTTATTCATTCATGTTCCCAAGATATCTAGGTATTAAAAGCAAATAACAGCTGCATTACTTATGAACTGATTAGAGACATATTTCGTGTGAATTCTTGACAGAAAAGAAATTCAATTGCTCGCAATATGATAATTGGTTGAATAAAGTGACATTTTTATGGTTAAAGAGAATGCTTAGTTTTCCATTTAAATTGATATGTTGACACATACTTGGATCTATTTATCAAATCATTATGTCAACTATTATCTAGGGTTTAATATAATTTTTTTGGGATTAAACTATTGACATTTTTGTGATCGTAACTTCATCAATATTTATTTTAATGTATTCTATTGTCCACATATTCATTTTTAGAATCTTGAAAAAAGTAAAGGTTTATGAAATAGATTAACACAGTTTCATATAAAATATACATGTCACGTCAGTTTACTTGAGAACTTTAATTACTCGTGTGTTTTTCTGAATAAAATCATTTTTCCTTTCTACTATCTCAGTCCTCTTTATTTATTCTTTTATAATGTGAAAGAATTCAGATTAATTATAAGTGGTTTTATCTAATTTATTGATTAAATATTTTCTAGATTGACTGAATACATCGTGATAACTAGATTCGAGCTATTTAATCCTTGATACTGAACTCATTTTCTCGACTTAATTAAATTGTAGGAACTAGTCTATGATGGCACAGATATAAGGCTATCTTCTAATGTGAGCTAGTTGGAAACAAGCAGAAGCAAGGATTGATGTTCACCAATAGTCCACTCGCATTTGATTTCTTCTAACATCGACACAATGAAAAATATTTAAGCTTTAGAACAAGGTATTACTAATAAATTATCGTTAAATATGCACGTTACTGATCGTAGAGGGGTTTCAAAACAAGCTGAACATTTGGTGACCCGTCTTTTCCTGTTCTCACGTTGGGCTCACCATTTTAGTGGCCCGTGGATCTGACTACTTTTTAGATCGTACGAATGGTTGTTATTGCCTATTCTCGTATATAATCGTCGACTTAATCGCGTTAGCCAATAACGGAATTAAATAAGTCGAATAATGAGAATTGATTTATGAATACATATATTTTGTGTATGAAGCGAATGAAACAAAGCCAAGCAAAATGACACGCAGGGAAGATGGCTGGGATGTCAACTCCCTTTTAGTCAAGCGTTACTCAATATTTAAAGTCAGACACAAATAAGCTACAGACATGTGATTAATGGTATAAAAAGGGCACACACATATACGCTCATATAAAAACAGTGAAGAATGATAAGCGAATAAATAACAATGTCAAAGTATGGCTCAAGTAGAATGAATAGAATGGGATGTCCGAAAGTTAGAATAAGGTATATGGGCTTGGCATAATAAATGACACTACAAACTAAAAACTACTTGATTACGATACACAACTATTCGTGAGTTTCTTATACAGCAATTTATTGAATAATCATAAATACCTGTCAAATACCACAAATTTTAATAATGTTTATATACTTCATAAACTATTAGCGGCATTGGAAAATAAACAAGTAAACCTCGACCTTATTTTTTTGTTGTGAGACAGCTGAGACTTATAACCCATGAACTAACGGAAACAAGGTCAATATGATGATCGTCGCTTTTACTGTGCTAACAAATGAAGTCAATTATTTAAACAAAATAAAGCTCTAGAAGTCTTCGTTAAGTCAGGGGGAAGAGACAATTTCAAATAATTGAATAACTTACTCCATTCAAAAATGACAGAAATAGGGCACAGTCAATCCATACAAACCTGGAAATCTCAAACAGATAGTTTGGCTTCTACAAACTGAATGAGTTTTCAGATAAAGACTAGTAATGACAGTTAAAGTATACTCTAGCGTATATCAGGTTTGTACCAAGCAGTGTCAACTACTGTGGAAAAGACTGACAGAGTCAAAAAGTTGACCGAAGGAAATTTCTCAAGTTTTAATGATATCTTGCTACTACAAAATAAGTACAATTTCGAATCCGTTTTATAGCCGGTCTCAATCTAAATGGTTTTACTCAGTAAACAACAACAAAACATACGGAGAAATTTGTACTTAAAATATTTTAGAGTTGTTAAGGTTACTAGCTAGACAACCATAAAACCTTGAAGGTGTGGATGAGAAAGTGTCAAGTGCAAGCAACTATCCACGGAGCAAAGTTTTCCGTACCTTATGTTCTTCAAAATTTCACACGTCCTACCTCTAGAGATAAGCAAGAAAAATTTAGTTAACTTTGTGAATCACATCAATAATGTGTTTGTCCATAAGCCTCTTTTCCACGAAAGATTTTCTTTAGAAGTAATATTAAGGAATATATCACTGACCGTTGAAAAAACCGTGACTATTTACTGAGAGTAACATAACATTCCAGATACAAGAAAATGAAAAGGACGAGATAAACTAAAACATCTAGCTGCGTAAAAACTAACTTTATTATCCGCATTGTCAACCAATCTGCAGCAAACTGAAAAACTTGTATTTCCATTCCTGACCAAAAACAAAAACCGAGAAGGAGCTCTCAGAACTGTATACTAATTAACTAGGTGGGCACAATTGAGTATATCTTGGTGATTGTCATCCGGAGAAAACTGCTCATCTTCTTTAAGAGGAAACGTCTGCAGAACGGTGTACAATCCGGCCTTCGAAATTGTCTATCATGAACTAAAATTCATCAATGCAAGTGATTAGTGAGCAGAGTCTCTAGGCAACAGCCAATTATGTTATGTCAAGCCTTTTGATTTTGAAGAAGCAAACGCTATTTCTATGAGTGACACTTTTCCGAAACTGGAGAGTTTATGAATGGAGCTGTAGCGATAAATAAATCCCCAAAATAAATAACCCTGTAAGTTTTCGACATTGGATGCTGACCACATTGGTTTTAATGGACTCACCTAGCTGAAGGCTCTCGGTCACGCATCTGCACCAGATCACGAGTTGGAACGCCATGCTCAACATCCACTGCAATCGCTACCCAGATTAGATCAGACGATCCTCGATATATTGATAGCCTATCAAATATATGTTAGAACCTCCTCGCTTCTGTCTATTGATTTCACTCGGTGAGTACGATCCATATAAGGTGTTACTGGTTAAAGCGTTGTGAAACTCCGAATACCTGTGGCGTTTTCAGCTTGATACATTACAGTGTTTTAACAAACATATGAAGAAATGCTGAAGTACATTCTTGAAAACCGAATGATACACGGACGGCGAATACTCGGCTCCAGAGTACTATTCCACAAACTTAATCCAATCAAGGAGACTAAAGAAACAATCAAGGATGAAGCAAACAGTTTTATTCTCAACAACTAAGCGACAGGATTACTTACACAGAGCATTAATCGCTTTTAGCATTAAAGTTACAGAAAATATAACGGATTATTGACGATAACAAATGAATTTATTGATTCGTATTTGTACCACCCTATTGTTTTTGTTTCAGCTACGATAGACAAATGTAATCTTCATCTGAATGCAAAGAAACAAAATGAGATGAAGAGCGTCCGAAACCAACTTTCGTGCAATATTTATTGGCTCTTACACTTACGAAACCCTAAATAACCACCAAACAGCCAGGTAAATAAAACGTTCTGCATTACATGTCATCAAATCACCGGACCATGGAGAAACAAAACGAATTGAGAGCAAAGAAATCAATCGGTTCACATTCGCGCGTCACAAAGTTATTTGAACGACAGCAAAAAACATAACTGACGTTGATAACGTAATATAAATAATTGTGATTCATGGGATGAAAACTGATCGTATAAATTTGCTTGCATGTCGGACAGTTGACGTTGTACATCTGGACATACTTCGTGTAATGCAATTTACGTATATGTTCGAAATACACATTGCGCGCTATGTTGGAGTGGTCTAACAAGATATCGTGTCAGTGTCCACATTGTTTGAAGTTTCTCCATGAAAAGTATTGTTATGCAGCTCGCAACAGGACAGTAATGAACAATTACACGGATCATTTGTTTGTGTAAAATCTTAGTCATCTGTCCACTTTTTTTAGGTCTGAAGTGAAATTTCCAAAACGCACTTCGTTGAAGGATGGTAGGATACCTAATAGATCAACGGTTAGTAGTCGAATGAATAAACTCACATACATTTCATGAATACTAGCGGATATGTACGATTACTAGCAAATGGCGACACGGATCCTATTTTCTGCTTTATTTTGCAGCAGTTACTGACGTCCATTTCGAGTTGTATTTAAGCTAAAATAACATTTACTTCAAACTCACTAACCTAGCTTCGGAATCCAACATGGAAAAAGGATGTAAATAATTGTCCTGTTTGATACTATTCAGGCCCATGGAATAAAGAGATAGTTTAATATTTTTATATCCTGTCCAATTCATTTAATATTTAAAATGTTCGTTTCTCATAAGTCACTCATGTACAGAAAATTTTCCATAGTATTTTATACTACTTCCTGATTGTAGCGGATTTCATTCTGAACCATCAACCCTTGTCTCTTACTCATATAACCTTACGAAATCAACTTGACTTTCGTGGCGCTTAATAACAGCTTTGTCGTAAGATTTATCTTACATCATCCAGAAGTCCATTGTAATACCATAAGCGTTTCTGCGATAACGGATTTTATGGTCCCGAATTAATATGAGTGTTAGTTCACTAGCGACGATAAAGCTGGATACAGCCGTACAGATGGAAAGGTAACAGATATACAGAATTTGACAACCCAGCATTCCGAAATCTCTTTACTTAGCAATCTCAAAACCAATAAATCCAAGATTCCACTGTGAAAAGGTATGAGCGTATATTTAAATCAAATGTCGATAGATTGAAGTGTATGTAACCTAAGCTGACCGGTTATCATAGGAAATGCGTAGCATAAAGCACACAAACCTAATCTGTGACAGATGCTGAACCTGCAACCAAAAATGTACCCAGTAAAAACATTATGATCAGGATCAGCGTTGAAGGCTAACAAAGGTATTTATTTTCAGGATTTACTTATAAATACATATTGCAAGACTGATGTAAGTTAATTTCCATTTTAAAATGGTGACATACAATCTTCTACTGCTTTATTAAAGTTCCATAAATTCATCAAACTTTGATGAATTACGGAGGAAAACTCAATCATTCTTCACGATCATGTCCAATCTGTTTTCAGAAGTCCTGCTTAATATGTCACATATTAGGCTCTACTTTTAAAAATCTGCGAAGCCAATCTACACAAATTTACCCCTTGTAACAAGAAATCGCGACATACTACCACTTCAGATATATTGGTGTATTTATTTAAACACCGGTAAATATAATTCAGCTAAAACGAAGTTTCTATGAGAAAGTATGTGCTTTTTAGATTGGACGGGTACTAACTTGTTTGGTTGACATTTTTGTTTCGAAAATCTTACTACTGAGAATCAAGAACAAGGGATGATTTAGAATATCGGCTTTATTGATCTTAAAGAAAATTGAGTGACTTTAACGATTGAGGCACACAAAGTAGACAATTAACATTAGTAATACTCAGTCCATGTAATCTGGTTTAGGAATTTCGCACATTTGTTTTTATAATTGACACGTATGAATTATCGCATGAAGCCTCATATGATGTGATTTTTTTATTAAGTCTCCTGTATAGTCCTTTCTTCAGATCGTGTTATCGAGGTACAAAAACGTTTTTAGCTATCAACACACTTTCGTGAGTGACGTAAACGTTTACAAAAGAATAATCAATCGCTTTATAGAAGTTAAGACTGAGCAAATGTCCATATGCCTAGGGTTAAGGAAAACGAATCTCACCTAATAATATTGATCCGCTAAAAGAAGGGATTCAGTATTTCATCAATGACAAGGTTATAAGTAAAAATTAAATGATGCAAAGTTACCGAACTAACTGGAAAAAGTTTTGGAATTATTCATTTGTACTATAATTTAATTCCGAAATCGACTAAAATGTTGTTGTGACAGCATTTGAAAAAATGATTTCACTTCAGACATTTACCTAAACTCAATAAACTAACATAAAATTCCTTGATCAAATGTGCCTTTATCTTTGTTTTACTACAAAACGTGAAGTTTTATAAAATAACTCATGAGTTACAGACATCTAACAGTCCTGAGGTAGTTAAACCAGGCGTTTAGTGACTGTACATAAGAATTAGGTTACCAGTTTAGGTCACTTGTAATACATATCGGTGTCCTGAGAAAAGCGAAGACCGTCTCTCATTCTAACAGTGTAAGACGTTTTTGACTTTACCTAATAGGCTCTTCACTCTTATTTCTAAAACTTCTAATGACCAGTGAAACCAATAAATTAAATTTAGAATAATACATTTAAATGCATATGTTACAAACGATTAGTGATTAGTTCAGAATCAAAGATTTCCACTCGCTTATAACCTTAGATATCACGTTTAGTGGCGCGCGTTCACAAGATCAGTCATGGTGTAATCAGACGTTTATTTTTCATGTAGTTTTAAAGTGAACAAAATAACAGGTAGTCTAATTCAACCAAAGCATATATTTGCTTTAATCGCCATATATTAATAGAATATCAGATTACTTGTACCGCGCGAAATAAGATGTTTGCATCACTTCTAGAACATACATCAAAAACTAGATAACATCGAAGGCCTGGTTGTATGAAAGCTAGAAACAAAAAGCTTCCAGTTCTGCATTATAGCATAAAAACGAATGACCGTATGTTATCTAACAACTTCCTTTTGAAGCCTGATGTTACTTAACTCACTAAAATATGTGGTCTGGGGAGGCTGTCATAAAATTGATGGTGTTGACTTACTTTATCTATCATATGTAAGAACGTAGTACCTCATGACATTGGCTACCATGTGATAGTCATTTGAGTTACTCAGTCCACTAATGAAGCAATCAGTAAGAGCATTCAAATGTAGTTCAGAATAACTCTTGTACAAACAGTACACTGTATGGAAAATTTCGAGACGCCTTAATAAGTGTAACATATTTGAGTAAAATTTTATTATTCACTACTGCAAAAAGACATTGAAAGTGTTCAATTAATACGCATACAACGAGACATCCTAAGACGTTGGAACTTATTATGAACATTATAAAGTTTTCAAAGTTCATTATAAATATTAGTCAGTTAATATATATGAACTGACACCATGAAAGCATATTGTCGTTGCTTGCAACAATTCCTATGGTTAACTGTTTGTTAGCGATCAGATAACACCTAGTATATCATTGAGTAATATATCTACAGTTTACTATATTGTCCAAGAAATGTTTATGATGAAAATAATGTCAGTTCTATACGCTTTCTTTTATAAACTCTGATAATTCCTCAATATATGATAACATAAGTGGTAATTTTATTTATGAAAAAAATCAAAATGTTCCAGAAATCTATACATTCTGAGAAGTATCTAGGTTGTAAATCAGCACACTAGTTTTCGAAGTTGATCACAGTTATTATAAATTCCACAAACGGTACTAATTATCTTGAAACGGAGACTTACGATAACTAATCTGTAGTTTCATTATCTGTATTAATAGAGCAGATAATTTACAAACATATTTTCGGAGAAATATGATGAAAAATGTAAAATAGGACGAATCAGAATGTTTACTGAGAGAATACAAAAATAATAAAGTTATCTCATACTATAAAGAGACATCAGAAGAAACAGAAATAGTTTCAAATAAATAAGTTGAGAGTCTATATTCGAGTTAGTGATACCATTAAATAGGAAGGAATAAGACAGGATACTAAAACAGGAATAATGTGACCGTTTAGAAAACTAATTGTCATCAATGTAATATGGTGTGTGAAGGAGAAATGTCCAGAGAGTTGAATGTCATGGTTAAGGAAGTTATACAATATTTGAACTATGTTTTTAAATCATTTGAACGTTTAAAGCTTAAAAATAGGCCAGTAATATTATTAGAAAGCCTAAAAACCAGACTTAGAAAGTGTTTGAAGAGATGAAACTACTTCAGAAATTTTTTAGCCTTTTTAATGAAGGACCAACAGTTGAGGATTAGTAGGTATGGGGCTGATGTTTCGGTTGATATATTTTACTCGTATGTACCTTCAGATCTATGAAAGACATGAACAACTAATTGCCCGTGGATGGTAACAAGGATATTTTCTACTAAATTTTTAAACAATAATAACATACAGATAGGTATGAATTCATATATTTACACTTTTTAAATAGCGGAAATTTTTTCACATGGAATCATCTCTTGATCTTAATATAGACAAAATGAATGCAACTCGACAAGCTTTTAAGCGACCTTATGATATATATTCTTTGATAACGTTAGTTTCGTTCAGGTAACACTGAGTAGTCCTTGGTTCGAGTCCCACGTTTGGCATCGCAGATGCGCACTGCTGAGGAATCCTCTCCCAAGACGAAACAGCCCTCCAGGTTTTAAATGGTGTTCTAACATTGATCGATTCATGATATCAATCTAAACTTAACAAATTTAGTTTCAAACTTTTTATTTAGTTACTGTTAGGTACATAAGCTTATTAAATATTTGACATATCATATAAATATTGAAGCTATGTCATAGTGTTCTGCCGTCAGTAGTTAACACGGTCTAGATCCAACATCAGTCGCAATATTTATTCCTACCTAACATTATTTCAAAAATTAAATATGAGACGATTCATTTGGATGCTGAAGTGATTATTAATTTTTGTGGACTTACCAGTTACACTTCTTTACTATATCTAATTTTAAGACACTTTTCGATTTTTTTCACTTGTAGAATATAACATATCTTCAACAGTGGTAACAATGATCAGGCGGTGATAATGCAAAACTACCGTTTACAGCGTTTTACAGACAGCAGAATTTCACGTTTAAAAATAACTGATGATTACATAATCTTTTGTCAGAAGACTTCACTTATGCCATATTTTCAATTACATTTTGTGCACTATATTTGTCAAAACTAAAGGAACTTTATTGGATAAAATGCAATGAAATCAAACTATTTTCCATTTTTAAAGTTTATTCACTGTGCTAAATATTTTTGTGTTAACGATGCTGTTTTTTTGCCAAGCGAACTTCCATTTTACGCAAAAATATAGAATACTGTAAAATATAGACAAATCAATAACATGGTAGATTTTGTAAATTTTGAATAAATTTTTGTTTTTAAGATAATAACTACTGACGCGTAGCAAATACAGCTATATATGTGACAGTAAAAAAGCGGACGAACGTTCCAAAATGGATTTCATATTAAAATGACAATCTTCTGAGTTTTACATCTAGACAATAAATAAGTATGAAACCATCCTAAATTTTATAATTGAAAACCAACTAGACTGAAAATATAAGACGTGAAGGCTCATGTTTCAGTCGCTCTTGTTTTCGTGTTCCCACAATGCTAAGGAGACTCAGACACAGAAGAATCTAATATATGGTGCTCTCTCCCCTAAATTATCTCTTAAATTTGTCACTCCATGGTGGAAACTCTTCGAAGTCAACTTATCCTCATACACCATGTAAATAGATGAATTTGTACTGGGTCTTCTTAACACATCATAATAAATGTTTCAGTGTTTTGTTTTTATTTAGTTGACTGGTAGCCTTTCATATTAAGTTATTTTGGAAATCTAATCGAGGTAAATATTTTGAGGTTCATAAAAAAACAATAGCAGTGATTTGCTTTATTGATGGTAACCTGATCAAATCTTGTTTGTATCAAAAGCTTACATTTCGTTAACTTATCTTCTGAAAAATACACAATACTGTCCATTTCCTCATTACTAGCCAATTCCAATTATTTTACCTTAGTATTATTTTCTGTGTGTGCATTGTTTTTTTCTTCAAATGTATTCCTCCTTAATGTTCTACTTATTATTTTTAAGGCTATGTTACTAAATTTGTATGAACATCTGTGGCCAAATTCACACTCCCATCAGGATCAGCCACAATCATGTTGATTAAATATTGGTTATTAGCGTTTGATTAATGTGTTTGGTACAGTCCTATAATCATCGAAGTACTTTAACAGTTTCACAGTAACATCTGAAATTGTTTCTCAAACAGAAGCAATACTAAAAGCGACAATAGGTTTGGAGATGTTAGTTAATACAGTATATTGTGACAATATTACCTCAGATTTTGTTCAATACTCCATTCTAAATTCACTATTAAACACTATTCCAACAGACAAAAGTCTTTATATTGGTAAATGTGCTTGCACATGATAAAACTAACATTTTAACGCCAAGATCGGAAAAACACACATCCTCGATTTCACTGTAAGCCACTATCCAACTCTACCTCATATCAAGTTCATAACATTCCTTAAACAAAATCCAGGAATAAAGACTAACCAAAAGTGAATCTTTTCTAGACATCAGTCAATTCAATACAATGTGATTTTATAAGGCCAACAATTAAAGTACTACTTCCTGTACTTTTTATAAGAACTTAGTTTTCAATATCTCTACCTTAAGTACACTGAATAAGTTTTTTTTGTTTTTGAGTTGCTACTAATCATTTTTGGAAAGTACGTATCATAATGTAATGTCGCATGACTATAGTTGTACTTTATCTTACGGAGATTTTTTATCCCAAACTCGAGTAGCTGGATGTACCTGCATCCAAGAGTTGATGTTCACCTACAGAGAACGAAATGCACGTCCTGGATCCCACTACTAACCACTATTCATCTTCGTTTATAATGCTTGTAACTAAAGGCAATATCAAGGCAATCCGTACAGGATGCACATATGCCAATATAAATCTGACCAATTTCAGTACTGAAGTGTTATATCCTAGTGAAGATTACATCACGAGTAACGTCTGAGATCTATTAATGGACTAATATTATTTATATGTTCTTACGGTATAAATATTCAATAATTAGATCATGTATATCTATATTCCTCTTGTTATAAGCTTTATTTTGACCTATATATGATTATTGTACGATTTATTGTTCTTAAGCTATGTTCAGTTTATTGACTACTGCCTCCGTTCACAGCCACTTTTTGGCTTTATTGTGTATGAATGTTACTTCCCATTTTATGCTGCGTTGCGGTGTTTGTTTGGAATATAAACTCAGTATGTTTGAAATAAATGATTCGCATAGTGGAGGGTTATTGGCATTCTGGACGGGCTAGGCCAGCAACGGACCAATAGGACGCTAGGCTGATCAGACCGGTTGGACGTCATTGGTTTAGTACAGTATGAGAACGAATGTTGCATTTTGATTGGCGAATAGATTACGTGATAACAAGCGGCTCTTAATGTCACAACAGAAAGATTCAAACAAATAATACAAAATGAACCAGTATTCATTGTCATATTGTTATAAATATACGTTGATCGATAACTCGGGATAGCGATTCGGTCAATCAAAATCTTGGTTATTATTTACCTACTCTATCTTATACTAATCGGTAATTGTCGACCGGTAAGCTTAATATTAAGTTTAGCCGAAAACAACTCTAACTCCATTTAGTCCAGGAAGTATGCCTTACTTCTTTTCCTGGTCCTGATTGTGAATGATACAAGACAGCAACAAAGCTTCTACTACTATATTTCCAGCACACAATATATCACAAACACTCATTAATTTATGTACAGGAACAGAACGCAAAGCATACCAAACATGAAATCGTACTTTTCACACAACCATTAATCTTTTCCGCCACTAAATTCATTATTTATTTTTGTTGTTTTCTCATCTAACTTTTCCGCATTTATCTTCCGTCTTCTAACTTTAATCGCCATGATTACACCAATATTTCAAATTGTTTAAAATAAACAAAATGACAAATGGATATACAAGGCTTGTAACAATAGGTTGTTCATGAATCATAAATGTACCGAGTATTTACTTTCGTCAGTGTCCTATTTGTATTTACCAAAACGTTTTCTGTAAACTACATGATACATATTTTTAGACTAATTAATAATTCAAAACTATTGTATGTGGTTTAACTGATTACAGGATAAAATACATGGCAGATCTTAAGACTGGAACACAATTTCAAGCATAGTTAATAACTATTACATCAATGAAAATTTTAATACAGGTAAGTGGTAAACTCAGTATATATGGTCACATGAATACCTACGTTGAATGCTGGAGAACAGAAACTACCATTACATGCAACATGCAATAAACCAATTTATTAATCAGTCCTAATCAGGTATTTACTTCGCATATGTTTAACATTTACTCGAAGATTGACTAATTCCAGTATAGCAATCTTGAGTAAATATATGAGAAGTAGGATGCAGGTTATCATTCTTACAAAAAATATTTAGTATTCTGACACAATTATAAAAACAGAATTCCGGGTTTTATTAGAGCCACTGTGCGGAAGTCGTAATTGAAGAAGTAGTATGATGTAGTCTGATTATTTCTCCGAGAAGTATCTCTCACAAATAGCCTGAATCACACAATTCAAGAGTATGTATACAGAATCAAAATGTCCTTGAGAAACGTCACAAAACAGCATACTAAAAGAGGCAACTAGCCAATGACATTTAGGGTCCCTCCAAGTTGGAAATACAATGTGAAGATAAAATGGGCACCTTTTGGCACTAAAACGAGAAATTCAAATTTATATAATAAAATTGCAAAAACAAGGCGTACACCAAATGAGCTGTAAGGATCCTCAACAATGATTTTCAGTAATTAATGTTGGATGAATCAGCTTTATGATAGACCGTTTATTTTTATGATGATAAAATCGTTTCCGTGACCCTATTGAGTTTACCATCGTTATAATGTGAGTGTAACAAAATCCCTCACTTGTAATAGGACTCTCTCCCAATTTATTTACTCCACTTGCTAAGTAGGCTACTACATATTATCCTTCAACAACGTCCTCTAATTATTATGATCTTAGCGTTTGATATTTCTTCTTCAGATCAGTCAAGTGAACATGATCGCTGTTACTTCTGATCGGTAAGTTACTCTCATTTCTCCATTCTCTTCTGACCCCTTGGTCAAGAAGCAAGATCCTTGTTACTTAAAATCCCGGATTACTTTATGATGTAATCTTTTCTATTCTCGTATAATTTTATTTTGGGTACCATTTCTTTCAAAGGGAAGTTAAATTTACACTGCTACCTACTCCTTTAAATCTCTGAAGTAAAAATTCACTTGCCTAACATTGCGTAGCATATCAAGGACTGTATCTGAATAGGCATTTGATCTGTACCATTACTTATATTAATGGAGTGAATTTTAATATATGGAATTTGAATGCATTGATAATATATGATTATGTGTTAATGGGGATTGTAATTGATACAATAGTGGTGTAACCGACATCTCTAATAGCAAAAATGTCTGAACGCTTGATCTGAGGTGATGAAGTTAACATGATGAATCCTACCTCATTATATTTAGTGATAATAGTAAATCGGTAGTTTTCTCAACATTCTACAATAGGAACTTACTAATCTGTATCTAATTTGTCGTACCAATCTCTTGGTTTTTAAAAAAGATTACATGTGGCAGTAAAACACATTAGATCCTCAAAAGATACTTAGTAAACTCTGTAAAGTAAAAATACAACATTTTCCTATCAGAACAGTTATCATCTCATGAGTTACGATAAAAGGAATGGAACTGAACCATAATGAAAACATGAGGCGATACTAAGAGTGGACTTTAGATTAGTAAGTCAAACATACGATGAAACTTTGTAAACCAAATGGATATTTCGAAAAAAAAAACTAGATGGAGAGTTTTGAAATACTAACATTGTAACTCTGTTGTTATGGTCGTAACGCACCTAACCCTAATCATTCTAAACCTAAAACTCTTGGCATTCCTCTAACCAAAATACTCCTAAAACCTTATCTTCAAATTCCGTGCCGTTTCTGTATGTCACATCTTGATCACAGCCACACAAGATTAATAGTCCAGTATTCTGTAGATGATCAACCAACCTAACGAAATGCGAAATCTCACCCAAAAACATGATTGTCTTAAAACTCGCGCTTAAATTCAACAATCGCCGTCTTCGTTCTGATTGATCAATCTCATTCGTTTTAAAGCTGTCAGCATCGTTTATTTCTACCACATATAAAAAGAAATATATTTATTATTCAGCGAGTATACAAAACAATGCCAGAAAATAAATCCACCACTCATAAAACGTTAATAAACACAAATGGAATGAATAATCCTTGTTTTGCTTTGCTTTATAAGTTAACAAAAAAGAGGACTTCTATCTGCATATTTACTGAATATCAATGCTAACATTGTCAGTCAGTGATCTCAGGATGATGTATTGGGCACAGTAGTTGTTGTACTGTTAGTAAAATTAACACTTGAGTGTTGATTTGATTGTTGATTTTGCGACTGTTGTTGTCGTTGCAATTTATTTCCCAATTTAGATACTGCTGGTCCAATAGTTAACCGACATAAAATAATCCAACATATCACTAGAATTTTTACAGGTATATATGATATTACTTGACAGATAAAAATAGTAATATCTTTCATTGAATGATTATTTATCATGAGAGATTGTAGTGTTACCGGTGAAATTGTCTCAATTGGTGAATATGAAATTAGATAAGCCATAAATAGTGCTTCGATTGCATATAATCCAACGTAGATACTGACTTGACGAACCATCTGACACCCCACCAAAAAAAATTTTAGAAAGAGAAATACATACATACATAGATGTTTAAATGAAAAAAGAATAAAAAAATATGGACGTAGAATTATCACATACACCAATTAAAGTATAGTAGTACAGGGACGAGAGATTAAAGAATTCGCGACGAATTCCCAACTAGTTTCTAGTCAAACAGAAAATAGCTTCTATAAATGGATAGTTTACTGGAAGTGAAGCAATGATACTGCAAAGTGTAAACAGATTTTACATAATTATTAAATCTATTAATGTCTTCTACAAGTTAATTGGCCTGTTAATCGAAAAAAACTGATATATACTAGTGAAGATTAAATTACGAGTAACTTATGTGAACTATTAATGGACTAATATTGTATAACTAATAAGTAACTAGATTGTGTATATCTAAATTTTGACCTACAGACTATTATGATACGATTTACTATTCTTAAATTATACTCAGTTTATTGATTAAAATCTCCCATATTCACAGCCACTTTTTGGCTAAATTTTGTACAAATTTTATTTCTTATTTTATGGTGTGATGTGGCTAAATTTTGTACAAATTTTATTTCTTATTTTATGGTGTGATGTGGCCTGTTTGGCTGTTACATAAACCAAGTATGTTACAAATAAATGATCCACATAGTGGAAGCTGTTATTGGCATTCTGGACTGAACTGGAAGGGCTAGGAGAACAAAGGACTAATAAGGATGCTAGGTTGCTCATACCGGTCGAACGTCATTGGTTTGTTACAGTACTAAGACTGTAGAAGTTGAATTTCGATTGTCGAGTAAATAATGTGATCATTAGCCCGGCCTAATGATATAACAAAAACAACGAATCAATTTATCTATATTCTAGAACCTTTAAAATGACCCAGATAGATTTTTAAGTCGCCAGACTATTCTTAATTAGGTTTGAGACTATATGTTTAGGTTACAATTTAATAACGAACTGACAATAGCTGTATTGTAAAGCTTCTCTATAGCCATATGGATGAATTAATTTTGTCAAAAATATGAGATGCTAACTGATTACTTAGTCCATAAAATATAGTCCCATGTGGTTAAGGTTTCAGTCATGACCAATGGTATAAGATGGGGAAATTTTGCAGCACAGGTGGATGATTTAGGTGTTATCGTTCTCTGAGCAGGATGTTTTGATCGTGAAGCTTTCATTGTTTTTCTGAACAACACCGTTAGCACAAACTCTAGGTTGAAGTGAAGTGTTCGACGTTCTCGAGGTCATCCTCGATTTTATGTGAGTCATTTGTAGAGAAATTTGAACATATCACATAGCTAAAGTCTGTGCTGATGATGTTGTTCAAAAGAACAATGAAAGCTCTATGATTAAACCATCCACCTCAGAGAACAAAATTACAACTAAATTAATTATTTAAGTTTACAAATCAGTGATAACGTCGATTTGCCTGTTATACATAATCTAAAGAGATAGATTTATGCACTTGACAAATTTAGAACTATTACTTTCAATCTATAGTTGCAAGAAATAATTTTTAGCAATCATTCTAAACATTTTGAACAACGTACAAAAACATTTCTCTTGATCACTAAACATGATATTTAATTTCGTCCAGAAAACTAGATATCGGATTCTCGATTATGATTGAGACGTTCCTAAAGCATACTCTTTACTACACTAATCTTTTGAACTTGATAATTTGAAAAAAAACAAGATAGGATACAAGTTCGTGAAACTGCAGTACATTTGTTTTTCAATGTTTAGTATGTGTGAGATACCTAGCTTTTTTTGTTCATTTAGTGAGTGGATGTGGTATACAAGAAAAAGTATAATTTTCACAGAGGATTTCATTCCAAGCTCTAATTTTCACTTTTAATCTGCTTTTTCATTCAGCACGTTGTGATGAGCTACAGTGGTATGTTCATAGAAGGCATGTAAAGATAGCCTTATATGATTAAAATGAAATTCCCAGTGAAAATAATGCTGTTATATACAGTATTTAATCACTAAATATATAGAAAAATGTTTAAGAATGCTAGATATTGCATTGTTGTTATTGAACGCTGAAAAAATTGTTGTCAACCTCATATCTACAAAATAGTCTTTCATTATGACTGATGTCAGTTATTGACCAAAGGTCCATTATTCAGTTGTAATTTTACTACATTTTTATCACTCGTTTTAGAACTGAATAAACCTTTCTTATTGGTTAGAAAGTAGTTCAAGGTCGACCACATACTTTACGAAAAGATAAGCGGATCTGCTCTATTCAAATCGAATTCCAAATATAATATACATTTACTCTTATAAGTAATCATGAGCTCGTCGTACCTGTGTACATACACACACGAATGTTTATATATATTTATCTGACAATCTGGTCGCGTTAGATACCGTATCTCTTATACACGTGTATGATGATCAGTTTCATTTAATTTTCACATACGCTCGATTCATCCGTCCTTACTCTGCCTGCTCGCTTTATTTGAGAACAAGTTTACTTGAAATAAACCTTATCTAATACTACTACTTCATGCCGTGTGACTTATTTATTATTAAGCCTGAAGGTAAATGTAATTGCCAACATGTTTAAGTCAACTAATCACACGAAGTAAACCTAGATAAGTTAGTGATAAGAATCAAGCAGATCAGTTATAGGAATTGTAAACAACCCAACATACAAACCACGCGAAACAATGACAGTCAATGAACTGATATAGTAAGCATGGTTTTGTTGATTCCAATCTTTTAAATTTCTTCTAAATTAGTTATGATTGCATAAGGAAAAATTTTTAGCTAACTATACGTGAAAATTTTGATGAAAAAATTGTCAAATCTAAAAATGTGTTCATGTTGAGAGTAGAGTAAAAATAGCGAAAGTGGACAGCTTTGACGAACGTCACATGATGTAATTGATTTAAAAGACACTTCCCTATAAGTAGCACAAACTTGACTAAGTGTATTCGAATATAAAGAGCTTTCAATATATTTATGTAATTTCTGTCATGAAACATGTCAATCAACAGAGCCAAATCTACATTTCGGATCAACAGAAATGACTATAGTTGAAAGTCAGAAAAATGTGTACTTTAATTTATAACCTAATCCACAGTAACTGCCAAAAGTGATTGTCAACGAGGTACGGAATACAGTTCGAAGAAAACATTAAATCATGTTTCACTTCAACTATTTGTGTCTGTGAAAAAAAGAACCAATAAGAATAATTAGGTTCACCAACCAGATGAAAAGGTTTGTGCTAATCTGAGACATATTGATAGTAGGTTTTATGATAATACCCTATTACTGTAACCTGAGATGAAACGGGGTTCGGACACACGAACTATTGCTTAAAAATTAAACGTTCCGATAGTTACAGTTTCTGAAGAATAATAATATTGAATAGTTTTCAAATCAAAAATGCCAAAAACGAGAGGTTTGACGTCAGAATACAATAGAAAGTTGAAATTGTTGGTAGAGTGGCAAGAAATGTGTGTGAGAAGTGAAGAGGGACAATGGAATTAAAACTGAAAAGTGTGCGAAAACCCTAATTTTGGTAACCACTGTAGCATTCAAAAAATTGTAGACGATGCCATTGGGTCATTGACTTTTCAGTGCACGGATTGATTAAAGTTAGTAGTATTTTTGTTTTCCAGATAAATTTGCGAGTCCCCTTTCTAACATCGTTTCCTAACTTCATGCAATGATTAATTTTTTTTACCACTTAAGATCGTTCTGAAACTTCTAACCACCAGTATACTAGTGGTTAGTCATCCAGCTAGATGACGTTTTCCAGGGTAATTTCCCAAGCAAACGAAATGAGAAATAGAAGCGAACTCAAGAAAAGCCTTTGAGATAATCCATATGCATATAGAGGACTAAAAGTAGGATTGTGTGGGAGTTCCCCTTTCGCTTTATGTTTGAAATGTCGCCAAATTTCCTCTTTTCGCCTAGCCACAAATGTTCTCCATGTTCGCCCTCATTTCCACTACAAAACAAAGGTTTGACCGCATTTTGATTGCACTTGATTAATTGTAAAAACACACTGGGCAGAAACCTTTATTAACTGGTGTTATAATCTCTTTCTTACCGGTTATGACCCAGCTATTCCTATTGCTTAGTATTCTCGGGCACCGGTTCACTCGACAAGTCCCCAAATCAGAACACGGTTGAACATGAAAGAGATTATATTCCAAATAACAAGGTTAGATGGAAGCAAGAAGCCAGTAGAAAGCACAATAGGGAAAAACGTCAGTATATTTATAGATTTTTACATGAGAAGATTCTAGAATATTCTCTAACTATCGACTAGTGCTGATTGGATAAGAATTAGCCAATCAGCGTGTACCAAAGCAATCGTGCATTGAGCTTGCTTTAATCCAGTCTATGTTCCGCTAACAACTCCGCCTGTAGCTCTTCTAGAGTTACTGCCGGTCCCAAGCCCGGGTAAAGGAGGAGGGTTGGGCATGGGGTTAGCGTCCCCATCCCGTAGAAAACTAACTCGCTGAAAAACGCCTACCAGAATAAATAATTCAAATCATTTTAACTCTGCCCTGGGAGTTAGGTCTTCTTTTAGAAGAATTATGACGCTTCATGGTGAAAGCCGAGTTCCTTCGGAAGCCACGAGGCCGATGCCCCTTCTAACAACCAGAGCAAAAAATTTCGTAGGTACATGGAACGTTCGAACAATGTGGGAGACCGGGAAGGCCAGTCAAATAGCAACGGAAATGAGGAGATACAATTTGGCAATACTGGGAATCAGCGAAACCCACTGGACTCAAGCTGGACAGAAAAAGCTAGCTACGGGAGAGATGCTGCTATACTCCGGTCACGAAAAGGAAAATTCTCCACACACTCAGGGAGTCGCTCTAATGCTGTCCAAAGTAGCACAAAATGCACTTGTAGGATGGGAATCTCACGGATCCAGAATCATCAAAGCATCATTCAAAACAAAGAAGGAGGGAATCTTAATAAATATTATCCAATGTTATGCACCCACCAATGATAGCAACGACAACATTAAAGATCAATTCTTCGATAGGCTGCAGTCAATCATAGAGAAATGCCCAAGAAAGAACCTCACCATCCTAATGGGAGATCTAAATGCCAAAGTCGGAATAGACAACACCGGATATGAAGATATTATGGGACGACATGGACTGGGACAGAAAAACGAAGATGGAGAAAGATTTGCAAATCTATGTGCATTCAACAAATTGGTCATAGGAGGCACAGTATTTCCACACAAGCGTATACACAAGGCTACATGGATCTCACCGGACCACACTACAGCGAACCAGATAGATTATATCTGCATCAACAAAAAATTCCGAAGGACAATGGAAGATGTGAGAACCAGGAGAGGTGCTGACGTAGCTTCAGATCACCACCTAGTTGTAGCCAATTTAAAACTGAAGCTAAAAAAGAACTGGACAACTGGACAAACAGCAATACAAAGGTTCAATACAGCCTTCCTTCGAGATACTGACAAACTCAATGAATTCAAGATATCTCTCAACAACAGGTTCCAAGCCTAAAGAAACACCATCATAGGGAGTGAATCTCTATAGAAACACTGGACAAGATCAAAGAAAGGAAGAACAAGAAGGCAGCAATTAACAACAGCCGAACACGAGCAGAGAAAGTTCAAGCACAAGCTGAATACACAGAAGCAAACAAGCAAGTGAAGAGGAGCATTAGAGCCGACAAGAAGAAATACGTGGAAGAACTAGCAACGACGGCGGAAGAAGCTGCAAGATAAGGAAATATGAAACAGCTTGACGATACAACGAAGAAACTAGCAGGGAAATACAGTAAACCAGAGAGACCGGTCAAAGACAAAGAAGGCAATCCAATCACTGAAATTCAACAACAGCGGAACAGATGGGTAGAATACTTCGAGGAACTTCTGAATAGGCCGGCTCCGATGAATCCACCGGACATCGAAGCGGCACACACAGATCTTCCCATAGACGTCAACCCACCAACGAAGGAAGAAATCAGAATGGCCGTCAGACAAATCAAGAACGGGAAAGCAGCGGGACCGGACAACATACCAGCTGAAGCACTGAAGTCAGACATCGAAGCAACTACAAACATGCTTTATCTTCTATTCAAGAAGACTTGGGAGGAGGAACAAGTGCCGATGGACTGGAAAGAAGGGCACGTCGTCAAGAATCCAAAGAAAGGAGATCTGAGCAAATGTGAAAACTATAGAGGCACTATACTATTGTCAATACCAGGGAAGGTCTTCAACAGAGTGTTGCTGAACCGGATGAAAGATGCAGTAGACGCCCAACTTCGAGATCAACAAGCTGGATTCCGTAAGGATCGACCATGCACAGACCAAGTTGCAACACTACGGATCATCGTCGAACAATCAGTTGAGTGGAACTCACCACTATACATCAACTTCATTGATTATGAAAAGGCATCTGACAGTGTGGATAGGAGGACGTTATGGAAACTTCTACGACACTACGGAGTTCCTGAGAAGATTGTCAATATTATCCGGAACTCATACGACGGACTACAATGCAAAGTCGTGCATGGAGGACAGCTGACAGATGCATTCTAAGTAAGGACCGGAGTAAGACAAGGCTGTTTACTCTCTCCCTCTTTCTTCTGGTGATCGACTGGATTATGAGGACCTCGACATCTGAAGGAAAAGACGGAATACAATGGACAGCTCAAAATCAATACCTCTATGATTAACCCTCCTCACGACTCTTTTTCGCCTCGCACCGCTAGGGCAAACGATTCAAGTACGCGGAATGCTATTCCCGGTCTCCTGAAACCACGCTCTAAACTACACGTAGGAGCTTTTAACGTCCGAACACTGTGCCAAATAGGACAGCAGGCTTCCTTAGCTAAAACTTTAGAATCCCGCGCCATCGATGTGTGCTGCGTCTCCGAAACGCGCATACAAGATCCGAGTAGCGTCATTCATTTGATCTCACCGTGCCAAAATAAAGAACCGACTCGATTCACACTTCGTGTATCTGGAAGCCCTGATTCTGCTTCCCGTGGCCTCGCCGGCGTAGGTATAGCATTGAGTCCCAGAGCAGAACTAGCTCTCTTAGAGTGGATCCCAGTAGACAGTCGTTTGTGCGCTGTCCGACTGAACGGAACAGTAAGGACCCAAAAAGATAGGGACACTCGTCGTTGCCTCTTTCTTCGTCGTCCCTGCCTGTTCTCCCACTGACTGCAGCGCAGATGAGGTAAAAGATGAGTTTTACAGAAAGCTCTCCGACCTTCTCCTCAAAAGCTAGGCGCTCAGATGTAGTAATAATGGCCGGTGAATTTAATGTTCAAGTAGGTAAACTAAGCGATAGGGAAAGACACCTGGGTGGATCTTACAGCATCGTGGCTCAAAGAACAGATAATGGCGACCGTCTGTTGCAGCTATGCTCAGATAACCGCCTGTTCCTTGCAAATACTAACTTTAAGCATAAGGAAAAACATATTTTAACATGGCGACCCCCTAATTCGTCCCAACGTTGAACCCAAATAGATCACATCGCTATCAGCCACCGATGGAGGGGCTCGACAGAAGACTGTTGCTCATTCCGGAGCACATGCTTAGATTCAGATCATGCTCTAGTACGAGCACGTATCTGTCTGCGTCTTACTGGACGTAGGAAAGACGCTGCAAGGAAACCTCTTAGGGGCCTACCTAATGATAGTCAAGCTAAGAGTATATTTCAGGAAGAACTATAAAAACAGTCAGGCAGCCATGTATGTGATGCACACCCTGAGGCAGCATGGAATGATATCCGAAAAGCTGTGGAAACAGTAGTGATATCTGCTAGTACGGTAACCCGTAAGGTTAGGGAACGACACTGGATCTCAGCAGCATCTATCGCACTGATAGATGCTCGGAAACTCATTCCATCTGGCTCTGAACATAATGAAGAACGGAGTCAGCTTAAGCGCAAGCTGACAAGAAGTCTACGTAATGATCGTGAACAGTGGTGGCTAGCGAAAGCAAGAGAGATGGAAAAGGCGACGGCAATAGGTAATAGCAGACAATTGTTCAGACTTATTAAGGAAACCGGTATTAGGAACCCGACTGTTAGAGAAACACTCTCAGAGAAAGATGGACATATTATACACTCTCAATCCAGGAGATTGGATCGATGGGCAGAACACTTAAGGGATCAGTTCAACTGGCCTTCAGCCACATTTCGGTTTCCCACGATTTCTAGTCAACCTGAGTGGCAAGTTAATGTACGTCCTCCGTCTCTTTACGAAGTTGAAAAAGCCATAGGAAATCTGAAACAAGGGAGAGCAGCAGGCCCTGACAGGATTACTCCTGAGATTTTTAAGGATGGTGGTTCAGTATTAGCAGTGAGATTAGCTGAGGTCTTAGGTAGAATTTGGGAACTGGACGTAATCCCATCTGACTGGTCTCAATCACTGATTGTGCCAGTCTATAAGAAAGGAAAAAAGTCCTCTTTTGACAATCATAGAGGAATCAGTTTGACTAATATAGTGTCAAAAATATCAGCTTCAATAATACTTCCGCGCCTAACCAAAGCTCGGGGAGAACAGACTAGAGAAAACCAGGCTGGTTTTCGACCTGAACGTGGTTGTATAGATCAGATATTCACACTACGTCATGTCCTAGAACATAAACACACGTTCAGAGGCCACACAATCGTAGTATTTCTCGACATTAAGGCGACATTCGACTCTGTTGATCATGAGGTTCTGTGGCAGTGTTTGTCACTGAAAGGAGTACCAAAGAAGTACATTAACCTTATACAGGCTCTCAACTCGAACACAACTGGTCGAGTGAGAGCTTATGGCGAACTGTCATCAGAATCGATTACCTCAACTGGTGTTCGTCAGGGCTGTCCACTCTCTCCATTCTTGTTCAAATTTGTCGTAACCTACTTTTAGAGAAAACACTTTCCTCGTCTAGATTTCCAGGGGTTGAACTTCTACCGGGAGGTTCACTTGTTGACTTAGAATATGCTGATGACATAGTTTTATTTGGTGAAAACGCTGACAAAATGCAGAGTCTTCTGACCACTCTAAGCAACAATGCAAGCATGTTTGGGATGCGATTCTCTCCCTCGAAATGCAAAATGTTGCTTCAGGATTGGGTTTCATTGACACCCGAACTAATGATAGGGAGTGAAGTAATTCAGCGTGTCGATCGCTTCGAGTAAGTAATGCAGTTGTTAGGAAACGGATACTAGGTAAGGATGGCAAATCAATTAATGAAGTGGTGAAACTTCATCAGTTGAGATGGCTGGGACACGTGTTACGTATGCCCAACGACCGACTGCCTCGATGTGCGATGTTCAGTGGTATAGGAGTAGGTTGGAAGAAAGCTAGGGGTAGGATTTGAATCGACCACTACATCTCTGTGCTAATGTTGTGTGGCAACTCGAACTGATGTACGTACGTACAAAGTTCTACGTTGTTACTGACTGACTGACTGACCCAATAAATTATGAACCCTGTATATATACCAAAATTTAAACAGTGAATCGAAATCGGTTTAGTCAAATAAGTTGATTTAACACCATCACTTCTTAACAATATCTCATAATATCCTATTCTGGGGTCTATTGAACGTGACATTTCCGGATATTCTACATTTAAAAGCACCAAACAATGTTAAAGTACTCATAACAGTCACGAAAACTATCTAAAAAACCGTAGTGCATGCTCAGTGAATTATGTTGTGATGCAGTCAGTCAGTCAGCTACAACGTAGGACCAGGCACATGTGTGCATCGGTCCAGGTTGCCATACCACATCAGCATAACAAGATGAACACCGGATTCATAACAGTGGTTAGGTAAAAGGTGGTAATAAATAAGAGAAGATTGCATATAGAGATATAGTACAAGAAGAAAGAATTGGTTCGTAGAAAGAAAGATATGAAGCGATTTTAATCTCATAGTTTAAGGGAAGACAGGGAGTGTATACACCGACGCCATTGTGATCGATTCTGAGCCATGTCACCAAGAGTCTTCAACCATTGGTAACGATAGTCACGCGGACCCCAACCAAGTAGTCTGCATCTACCAACATGGCTCAGACTAGAAGTTAGTGACTTCAAGCACTGATGCCACGTTTTGGTTTGGCCGCCCCTAACTTTCTTCCAACCATTTCCAATACCGGATAGCATTGCACGTCGTGGTAATCGGTGTACAGGCATACGTAACACGTGGCCCAACCATCTCAGTCGATGAAGATTCATAACCTCATCAACTGATTTACCATCATTTCCTAATAGCCTGCGTCTAACCTCACTATTACTTACCCGGTGATCCCAGCAGACGCCAGCAATATTTCTAAGGCATCTGTGGTCAAATACTAGTAGCTTACGGGTATCTTCTATTCTTAAAGGCCATGTTTCGCTGCCGTAAAGTAAGACAGAACGGACTGCCGCGCAGTATACTCGTCCTTTTATTGATAGATGGATATCTCGCCTTCGCCACAGATGATGTAAGTTGGCAAAAGCCAAACGAGCTTTTCAAATCCGTGCTGAGATTTCGTCCGATACCAACCCATTAGGGCTGATCAGACTTCCAAGATAAGTGAAGTTGTCGACGCGTTCGACCACTTCACTCCCTATCCTTAGTTCAGGTGTTGACGCAGGCCAGCCCTGAAGCAACAACTTGCATTTAGAGGGAGAGAAGCGCATTCCAAACATCCTGGCATTGTTGCTCAGTGATACCAGAAGACTTTGCATTTTGTCGGCGTCTTCACCGAACAGGACTATATCATCTGCGTATTCTAAGTCGATAAATGGACCTCCTGGAAGGAGATCAATACCTGAGAATTCAGTCGACGAGAATGTTATTTCCATCAGTAGGTCTATGATGAAGTTAAACAGAAATGGAGAAAGTGGACAGCCTTGACGGACACCACTTGAGGTTGCAAAACTAGATGACAGTTCGCCATAAGCTCTGACTCGACTAGTAGTGTTCGAGTAAAGAGCCTTTACAAGGTTTATGTACTTCTGGGGTACGCCTTTCAATGACAGACACTGCCACAGAATCTCGCGATCTACAGAGTCAAATGCTGCTTTTAAGTCAAGAAAGACCACCATCGTCGGACGCCGATAAGTATGCCTGTGTTCTAGAACCTGACGAATGGTGAATATGTGGTCGATGCAGCCACGGCCAGGTCTGAAGCCAGCTTGATTTTTTTCGTGTTTGCAGTTCACGAGTCTTAGTTAGGCGTCTGATTATTATTGAGGCTAGTATTTTATATATTATATTAGTTAAACTAATCCTTCTGGTTGTCACAGGATGATTTTGACCCTTTCTTATATACTGGGACGATAAGTGATTGTGACCAGTCAGATGGAATAACGTCTAACTCCCAGATCTTAGCTAAAATATTAGTCAACCTAACCGCTAAAATTGGACCACCATCCTTAATGACTTCTGGAGCCAGTCCATCTGGACCAGCAGCCCTTCCTCGTTTCAGATTATCTATAGCCTTTTGAACTTCAGCAAGAGTTGGGGGACCTACTTCAATGTTCCATTCACGCTGTCTGGGAATGGAGGGTAGTTGTAGAGTAGCTGAAGGCCAGCTGAACTGTTCTCTGAAATGTTCCGCCCATCGTTCTAAACGCCTGGACTGGGAGCAGATGAGTGTATCGTCTTTTCCCGATATAATCTCACTTACACTTGACTTATTAATTCCAGTTTCTTTTACTAGTCTGTAAAGCTGTCTTGTGTTCCCTATAGTCGCCGCCTTTTCCACCTCTTTTGCTTTCGTTGCCCACCACTGCTCACGGTCGTTTCTTAGACTTTTTCTTAATCTAGATCTGATTTGTTGTCGCTCTTCATCATGTTCGGAACCTGATGGGACGAGTTTGCGAGAATCCATCAGTGTGATAGACTTTGAAGAAATCCACTGCTTCTTTGAAACTCTGTGGTTTAAGTTGCTAATAGATGTCACTGCTGCTTCCACAGCTGCTTGTATGTCTTTCCAAGCAACATCTGGGTCAGCCTCGTCTTCAGAACTACCTAAGTGTGAACTCAGTTGTTCTTGGAACCTATTTTTGGTTTTCTCGTTACTCAACTCAGTTCTAATGGGTCTTTTTAATGTGGCTTTTATGCGTCCAGTGAGGCGCAAGCAGATGCGTGCCCGTATTACGGCGTGGTCGGAGTCCAAGCAGGTACTCCAGAATGAGCGACAATCTTCTACCGACCCTCTCCAACGATGACTGATGGCAATATGGTCTATTTGAGTCCATCGTTGGTTTGGTGTAGGGGGTCGCCATGTTAGACGATGTCTCTCCTCATGCTTAAAATTTGTGTTTGCTAAAAATAAGCGATTGTCTGAGCACAGTTGCAGCAGACGGTCACCATTATCTGTTCGCTGTGCCGGAATGCTAAAATATCCACCTAAATGCCTTTCTGTTTGGTTTAAGCTACCTATCTGAGCATTAAAGTCACCCCCTACGAGTACTATGTCTGAGCGTTTAGCTTTCTGAAGGAGTTCAGAAAGCTTTCTGTAAAATTCATCTTTCACATTATCTGAGCTGCAGTCAGTGGGAGCGTAGGCAGAAACGACAAAAAGGCAACGACGTGTGTCCCTATCCTTCCGAGTTCTTACGGAACCGTTTAGCCGAACAGCACATAGACGACTGTTGACGGGGATCCACTCTAGCAGTGTTTGTTCCGCCCTCATGCTTAGTGCTATGCCTACACATGCCAGTCCACGAGAACTGGCCATCGGGTCACCAGATACACGGAGGGTGTATCTCGTTGGCTCTCCGTTTTGCCGAGGTGAGGTCAAGTGAATGACCACACTGGAATCCTGTATGCGTGTTTCGGAGACACAGCATACATCAATGGAAAGAGACTCTAGGGTTTTAGCCAAGAAAGCCTGCTGACCGATTTGACATAGAGTGCGTACGTTGAAAGCTCCAATGTGTAGTTTGGAGCGAGGTTTCAGTAGAGCTGGGACAGAGTTTTGAGCACTAGAATCGTTGGCTATGGTGACACTTGAGGAAGAAGCCGAAGGAGGAAGTTTAGGGCTGAAAGTCGATGTAGGAGGAATAATAGGAATTGAAGAGGAAGGTTGATTATGAATACAGTGGTCTTGGGTGCTGTTAGAGGTATGAGGGCGGTTATCACTTCCCGGTTGCCCACACCGTGGAAGGGTTCTTCTGGAGGTACCTGAAAAGGAAATTGGATTAGAGGCGGTCTCAGCGACCTGAGAGCGTGACCGCAGTGCCCAAGGGACAACTGCCTGAGGCCGGTCGCGCACGGCCTCTTCGTGGAAGGTTTTTGACGTGTTAGCTCCGTTCTTCAAAGAGCCTTACCGCCGGAGACGGAAATCCGTGAGGTAAGGTGAGGTGTGCATTTTTAGGGTCGACCTTTTCTAACCCCACCCCTCCTTGTGGGAAGGCAGCATCGCTGTCATGCTGGTTGTCTGAAGGAAACACCTTACTGCTGTCACGCCTCTGTACAGTCAGCAGTACGACTTCGCCTTCGGACCTTAGGTTTGTTGATTTTAGTCTTACCACTCTTCAACCGAGCTGTCTGACATGGTAGGACCTTGAGGAACGGTTGTTCCGGCCAGTATAGCTCGGTTGCTTCATCACGATAGGCAAGCCCGACCACCACGTCAAGGTAGCAACAACAGTCGGGGTTGTGATGCATAATGTTCGAGAGTTGATCCTGAGATACATACTTCTAAACACATGAACCTGGTTGCTCGAGAGAAAATACTGAGAGTGAAGAACATTTATTTCGCTAAGGCTAATCGACTGTACGTGAACGTATTTATTTATATATGTGCTTATCCCTTAGGAAATTAAGCCTATCAGTGGATTTTCTCATCCCTTGAAAAAGAAAGCCATTTCTTGGCTAATCGCATTTGAGATTTGGCGATTTCTCATTAACCTACTGTATTGTATTGTATTTGCCTTATAATGACTGTACGAATAGTAAGCAAACTTCAGAAAATTATTGAAACAAAAAACTTACTGATCCAACAAGAGTTTCAGGGGCCAAGGAGTCCAACTGACGTTCCAATAGTTTTATCTTTCGTTCTAGTTTCGAATAAGTAGCAAACTCATCCACCATATGTACACTTTTCAATTGAGTTCGTAAATTTCCTAGATCTTCAACACACTTAGCACGTAGTGCTCGACGTTTACGACCAGATGGTGTGGATATTGCCAAAATAAAATTAACAAGAGCATGTAATCTATCCACGATACCGAATGTAAAGCATAGTCGAAAGAACAAAATAAAAAGGAATATAACAGTTAAATAGGTGAGCCAGGAAATAGACGATGGTGGTGATGAATATATGTATTCAGGAGCCTCATAACTTGAGTCGTTGTTTAACGACAGATTAGGATTAGTTTCCATAAAATTCTCTATACACCTGTTGAAATGATAAATAAATAAAACCTATATATTAACAAAGTTACCAAATAGAGAAGTGAGTTACTTATATTTTTTATATCTTAAGCATATTTCAGTAAAACAAAAAAAGTGTACTCAACGAAAAATTATGATAAATCGATAGATAAATCAGTATTTAAGCCCTTACATAACTTTACTATACATAAAAAGTTTTCACTTTATCAGTAACAAATTGGATTTTGGGTAATGCGTTGAATTACAAATTAACGTAGAAAAGTATGAGTTGTTAAGCGTGTGACTCGAGAGTTAAGTAATTACATACGCATTGAGTTATATAGTTCTGATGATATACGCAAAAAGTGATAAACATTAAATGGATACGAAGAAAATTAGCATTAATGTAACGGAACCAAAACCATTTTACAAATTCAATAACAATGAATGAATGAAGTTCTGGGTATTTAAGGAAATATTTTTGTATTATTCAGTTAATTTAACAAGGCAGCGAGTCATATGTCTTTGTTGTTCAGTATAATGAGTCTTAAATTTGTTTTATATACTTATACATAACGAAGACTGAACCTAATGTAGCATTGTGAATTGATAACTTAGTTGTATTAAGTTTTGAGACAAATATACATTTGCTATAACTGTGACGGCAGCAGATTAGAGGGTAGCGAATTATCGATCGGACCAAAGACGCGCAAACACGTAGAACGGCCTAGGGTTCTGATTGATCCCGCTTCCCTGTCTAGCCCAGCCAGTTGAGTCCAGAACACAAGTTTCAGCCTCGGATATATGAATCATTATATTTCAAACACACTCTGTTTATTTACTAATCAAGCAGATCACATCGTACAATAAAATAGAAAATAACATTGTACAATATTGACCAGTAGGGAAATGACACGTGAAATAAGTACTGACCAATAAGAAAATGATACCATCTCCAAGTCCAAGAATAGCATTAGACTTAATAGAATAATTTCTGGGATATTTTCCTGAATATCCCAACAACATTGGATATAATTCACATGGATTACAAATATTACAACTTTCTAAAAAAACAACCCATCATAAGTGAAATCCATTTCCTTTTATTTCACAGTTGAAAAGGGGACAGCCAACTTGTGAACATATTTGGAGAAAATTTGAGAAGCTACAGTTCCATTTAATTTAATAGTTTCCTCTTATTACTTCCTTAGGCCTGCTACTCCTCGTGGAGCATAGGTCACCGACCAGGATAGTAACTTACAATAACCAGTAAATAAAAGTTAACTGACAAGCAAAGGACAGGTGAAAGTGATTAAGAGGTCTATCCTCACTCGCTTGGTGGACAAAGGTCATCAAGTTGAGTTGAATAAAGTTTTTAAAGTTATCCAGCATATCCCATCAAATTTATCACGTGGTTTGTGAGTTCGTTTTCTGCACATTGCTGAAGCAATTGGAATCGATTTTCACAACCGTAACCTTTGCATCTAAAATAAGTTTGTACAACCACTCTCGCTACCTTTGCCATCTGTATATGAGTGAGTTTTTGGCTCGACTTTCATTGAACCCTTTCCTTTAAAAATATTTAAATTACTTTCTCATTTCTTCCACTTTTGTATTTTACATATTTTCAACTATTATTAGCGATTCTTACATAACTACAATAATACTGACTTTTCATCAAAATATTTTGTTTGTTCTGTCTATATATTATGCAATGTAGCAACTGTTTGATTTTCCGAATAATTACGCTGATTATTATAATCCTACTTCTTCCAATTACTCAGTATTATTTCATAATCTAACTGTCATTATATATAGATTTAGCCTGAGTAAGACACCTAAAAGCATTGCAAGTGGCTTGACTTCTTCATCTATCATAATTGTTATGACTTGTGACCTTGTTAACATATCACGTGATACGATAGCCAATTAGACACCGATCTATACGATGAGACTAATCACGCATAAACTTGTTCGAGTGGCCTAGAGTTCTTTTTATTCCTCCGAAACAGTAGCTTCTCGCCTAAACCCAGCCGGTTCAGTCCAGAACACCAATACCAGTCCCCTCTATATCAATTAGGTATTTCAGACATACGCAGTTTATAAACAAACAAATCAGATAGTATCATAACATAAAATCGAAAATAATAATTACACAAAATCAGGCTAAAAAGTGGCTATGGGAGACTGTAGCTAGTAACTTGGAAATAACTCTGGAATAGTATATCATATAATAGTAGTCAATAGGTTAAACGGAAGCTTATAATAAAGAGAACATGAATATACAGATAATGTAGTTACTTAATGGTTATACAATAATACATGTAACGACGGTCCATACATAGATCCTAACACTTACTAATCATTATTCTTCGTCCAGATATAACAATAATCACATATTTTTCTACACCAAGCATCATAGCATTTCAAACAATTCAAAAGCACTTATCTATTTAACCGACTATAACCATATTAGAATATAAACTTATTATTAAAATAGTTTATTAACTATATTAAATGGGAAATAGCGAAATACTTTAAAATATTTATTCAACAATATCGGTTATAATGGAGCGGATCTATTCATTAATATACTTTCTTGCGATTTTGTTTTGATATTCAATCGATTTATCCACTACCTTCGAGGTTTTTTCAAATTACTCTTTATGCTTAGTAGTTCCTTATTGTTAATTGACATTACTATTATTTTGGTAACTTTGATTTCCACCTTCCAAAAATCCTATTCACTTTGTGCATGTATAAATCTTTGAAACTTTGGTTGTGCCACAACTTATTTTCCACTATCAGGTCACAACATTGATGATTTACTGTAGCTAAGCGAGAACACTAGTTTCTTGGTATGGTAAGTAAATTACCACAGCTCAAATAACCTATAGATATAATTTCCACTCAACCAATCATAATCCAAAAACAAGTAAAGAGAACAGCAACCTATAAGTCAATCAGTCAGTAACAACGTAGAACTTCGTATGTACGTACATCAGTTCGAGTTGCCACACAACATTAGCACAGAGATGCAGTGGTCGATTCAAATCCCGTAGTGGTATAGGTAATAAGAGTATAAGCAGTAATCGGAAAGATTAGTGTTTGGAGATGTTACTTAAAGAGTATAATACAGTGAAATAAATTTGGGAGGAGAAAAAAAATAGACAAGGAGGAATAAGGAGATCAAAATTTGGGAAAACACAAAGAGTGTATGCATCTGCGCCATTGCAAACGATTTTGAGCCATGTCATTCAGGGTCTCTAACCATCGGTTGCTATCCTCTTGTGGTTCCCAACTAGGTAGTCTACACCTACCGACATGACTCAGACCACTTGTCAGTGACTTCATGGACTTGTGCCATGTTTTGGTCTGGCCGCCCCTAGCTTTCTTCCAACCTACTCCTATACCACTGAACATCGCACATCGAGGCAGTCGGTCGTTGGGCATACGTAACGTGTCTCAGCCATCTCAACTGACGAAGTTTCACCACTTCATCAATTGGTTTGCCATCCTTACCTAGTACCCGTTTCCTAACAACTGCATTACTTACTAGATGGTCCCTATAAGTACGTAAGATCGATTGAAATTTAGCGAGATATTCAACATAACAAGCATAAACCGTACAACGAATAGAAAGTAACCGAGTGAACATTTTGCTATAGTGAATCAAATGCTTATATTCATAGTTTAAATCACAAACTGATCATGACTAGACCACCGCTGAAGACCTGAACGGTCGTTTTTTCTTAATATGACACTCCACATCAGTGAACATTCAAGACTCCACCACAGGATTGAATACATGATCTTTAGTCTCACACACGAATCCTTAACTTCTAGGCCACAAAGCCAGAATTCACCGCAGGCAAAGCATGACGATCGCAAAATATCGTGAGGTTAGATGAACATCATTATTCCCGACTTAGTGGTATAGAGGTTGTGTTCACGAGTGAGACCGAAGGTCCTGTGTCCGGTTCTTGGCTGTGGGCCCGTAGATGCGGAGTACCATACTAAGACAAAATGACTGCCCAATGATTCTAGATCTTTAGAGTTGGTCTAGTTTAGACTAGTTCGTGATTTGAACTATGAGAATTCTATAATCTCCACAAATCCCTCTATACTAAAAGTAACTATGTTTTATTTATCGCATATTGGGACTCAACCTGAAATAAGAAGCATTTATGATTATTACAATTACTATTATTATTGTCATCATAATAACACCCTAATCTCGAATCACTATCATCAAAAATCCTTAGTTGAACGAACGACAGCAACACACTGACTTCATTTTTTATGTGCTAGAACGAGTTAAGTACATCTATATGACATTTTGAAGGTTTGTTTTGAAAAGCGTGTTTCATACTTTTACATTTTCCCTATTGTGGTGCTTAATATTTGAGAACCTAAGATATTTATAGCAAATCAGTTGGTGGAGCAAAGACTTATGTTTTCCAATGTGGAAGAACTTAAATTCCAGACAGATCTACCTTTTTATCAAAGGTGTATGAGAATGAGAGGGTCTAACTTATACGAGAATTTGTGATAAATATACGGGGAACGTAGTTACTAGGAGCATAGGTGAATCTTAAATACCTATTGTATATATTTAGTTAAACTGTAATGTACAGAGTATTACTTCGATAAATTCATGACATAAAGAACTGATGATTTATCATTAGAACTACGAAAAACAACGATCGTGCTGGTAGTAACAATGAAACTAAATGAATGACAAACTAGCAACCCATCAAATGTGAGATATTAGAGACTAAAAATACCTCTGATTCTAGTGATTGGGTAGTGAGTTGTGTTTGAGCAATAGCTGTTAAGCAGCGACGTACTTCAGCCAACCTTGACTCAAGTTTAGTTGTGATACGCGCAAGTTTCGCTCCTTCAGATCTATAAGCTTCTAAAAGTTTGTGAACAGTAGCACGTTGAATATCTGCACTGGCTTCTTCTTCAGGCAGAGCTCCAATCAATGCATCCAGTTGCTTTGCAGTAGCGGAAATTGCAACAGCAAAACTCCGAGCAATATCTAAAGCCAACAAAAATACTGAATCAATCAAAGCATTTTGTGGAATGTCTGAATAAGTTTATTAACAGGACAATAAGAGTTACTATCCAGGACTTAGGCATAGTTGCTGAAGTAAATACAAAGTTCTAAATTGCTAATAAAGATGGTCGTCTTACTACACAAACTAAAGAATTACACGGGTTTAAAAACCCATATATTAGGTTAAACTATTTACCCTTAGTTTCGGCTTCAAGATTGTCTTAATTTGAGATTTGTTTTATAGCTGATTGTGATCTACTGCTTTCCTTAATAAATATAAGTGCATTGTGTGCGCATTCTGGGTTGTCGACTCATTTATTATTTTGTACTTCTCTTCCCTAGCTCGCTATTTACGCTACTGTGCATGCTCCCCTAGTAAACAAAGTACCTTTTGGCTGTATGAGAACCGTTATACCAACTACTGCATTTTATAAGGGCTTGGACCAGGTAATTCCGGTGATCATGGGTATGCATTAGTCTTGGGAACATCTGAAACACTAAAAAAATCTAAGACCATAAACAAACAAATGAACAGCCAAGATGTTACAAAAAACAGTATCATGTTTCAGTAAATACATGTTAATAATGTCATACTATTTGTTCTTTATCATATAAACACTAATTTGTGCAGTTACCATTTCCCTATAACGATGCTGTCTTTTGTGTGGTTTCCAAACGTTCAGAATGTACACGTATCTTCCAGAAATTATTAAAAACTGTCACTTTGTCAAAAGTTGGTATGAGATTTCTATGCCGCCGGGAAACTATGTCATAAGGGGATTGCTAGTTAGAACTAATAATATGCAATAACTGAAAGATAAGAGTACTAAATGTGTGAAATTCGAAACTAAACATCAAAAGCTAACGATGAGAATGAAGAAAGTATTTACTTTACTGAATGTCTAGTGAACAAAAATACAAGTGGGGACAATTGAACAATTGTACACAAAATTACAAAAAATCTTAGTAAAATATGAGAACCATACAGTAAATAATTAATTTGCAAAATGCCAATCAATTGTTTAAAACTTGATTGTTCCTTTTGTCTCAGACTTCATTGTCCTGTCGTTTCTACACCAACCATTCTTTGTTCTCTTTCCTTTAATCTTTTTAGCCTTCTGCCGCCAGACATTTCACTTTCGACTGATGATATGTACTACTTATATTTGTTGACATCAGTAGCACACATCACAAGTGTACTCAAATCAATGGAGTAGGCTTGTACTGTAACTTAAAACAACAGAACCAAGGCAAAGATAATGTTGACTTCAGTACAATGAATACTCACAGTAACTACTGAACTATGAAACAAGTTCAAAATAAACTAGCATGTTTAAATCTATGTGCAGACCAGTGCCGGACGCTTACGTTATCCTATATCTTGGTTTTATTTTTGGCCTACGTTCACTGTATTTGAAGAATTTGTTTTCTGAATACTAATAATAACACTGGATAATAGTCACATATATACACTAACCGTCAGTTGGTTGGGCTTGGATAAATGCCTGGTATTCTGGTTTGGCAGACCTAGAAGCCCAATTAAAGTCAGAAAAGAAACTGGGCTGAGCGACTTGTTGTATTACACCGATTGCGTTGCACAAATTTTCAGCTTGTAAATTAATTGCGTCTTGTAACTCAGTAAGTCTATCTGCCATCCAAGTTGGGAGCTGAAAATAATAAAATGTAGATAAGTACATTTGATGAAATTGAAGTCCATATTAGGTGGGAAGAATTTTTACAACTCGATAAGAATAATGAATGGTAACTTTTGGGATCCATTTATGGACCAATAATATGTGTATATTTTTACAGTATAATTGTTAAATAATTAAACTATTCATATTCATGTCCCTCTTATTATGAGCTTTATTTTAACCTATGAACTATTATAGGACTTACCATTCTTGAATTATGCCGTGTCTACCAATTACTATCGCCCTTACTCACAGCCACATTTGGTTAAATATTGTACAAATGTTCTTCCCTATTTTATGATACGATGTGATCCGTTTGGTTGGTATATAAGCCCCGTACGTTTGAAATAAATGATTAATATTGCAAAGGCTGAGATTGGTGTTCTGGACTTAACTGGATGGACCAGGCGGAAAGCAGGACCAATAAGGACTCTAGACTGCTCGTACGGGTTTTATGTGTCACTGGTCCGATCGATAATTCACTGCTTTCTAATTGACGGTATTATCACGTTATACATTAATAGGGCACTCAGGCCACAAGTTATAACAAGAATGATTAGTAAAAAACAACAAAAACGAGTCAAATATCAAGTCAAATTACGTAGCAGGTTTAGGTTGCCATATTTATTTCAGACAGGTGAAAAAAACTTAACGAAATCACGACCAATTGATATATGCAGTAAACAGCCGACATAGGTTACTAAGATGTTTTATTTGTATCCAATCATACCAGTAATGAAGGATGAGGGGAAGAGCAACGATTTCGATTAGTAAGATTATAATTACATTTGAAATGTGCTTTTCTACTATTTGCTTTAACCGAGCATCGATTAAGCATTGAATTATCATGGAAACCTTGAGACCTTGTTATTCAAGTTGAATCCTCTACACTTGCCACAAGGGGATTTCCTTGCAGAAACCGAGATGATCGGAGATCAAAACACCAGTCCAATGGAATTACGTTCAGACCTCAAATTACAATATCCAGTCTCACACTGCCATTCCTAGAGGAATGGCCAGTAGTCTTCTTTCACCTCAAGTTATTTACAAGACCCATAATGTCGTTAAAAAAAGAACCACGACAGGAATGTCTTTGTGGTTTGTTAACAGTGAGCAACTACACCGCAATCATTTACTAGTTCAACTGTCATTAGCTCCGGTTACCTGACCCAGCAGAACACCTAACTATCTAGTTCCATAGCAGTCTAGCTAACTATTAACTATGAATGATATTCCTGACAAACTTTAACAGAGCTCGATTTTAAAGCACTAAACCTAAGCTTCGAATTCCACCTCACCCACTTCGGTTTGGGAAACCGGATAATATCGCTAACCCTTACACTTGGAGTGTCGCTTATACTCAAGTACCTGGTGAACGAATTTATTTTGTTTTTTATTATTATTATCATATCCGGATGCTGTTTCTTTAACGATTCAATTGCTTAATGATTATCAATCGGCCATCATCAACGTACAGCCCAACAAGAATTACACTGGCCCAAGCAACCATATCACACAAACAATATGAATAACAAAAGATCGAAATAATATACCAGCAATGATAATGAGAAAGCCTAAACACCAGAAATATAGTTCGAAAAGACAGAATGGGAAGGTTTTTTACAAAGGAATAATTGCAATAACCGATAGGACGATAGAGTTGAATCCAGCTGCGCCACTGACATATTATGTACACTACCTATTAGCCTACGGTTTAAATCCCTTTTGTTATTCATATTGGCAGTCACTAGAAACTAATTTTCGAGCATCTAATCATTATCAGCTAGATATTCATACATGAGGGATAAAATATGTGTCGACGCTGTCGAGACTGTTGATAATGAAATACCCAAATCATTAATGCATATTGTGAAAGATATAAAAGATAGTAAATTTGTTGAAGCTATAAGCTTTCATAGACGACTTATGGGGTGATGCAAGTACAACATCCATCTCAGTCACATGCTATCTCTATGTCCAATGTTAACTGGCATAAGAGCATGCTAGACGACGACTGAGTGACCAAATCAATGCATAATATTAGTCTATAAAATCAGGGGGGTTGAAAAAGACACTAAAACGTACTGCAGACGAATGGTGTATTCATGCCTTAAGAAAAAACAAAACGCTATAGAACTGTGACATAAGAACATGCTTTTAAACTCTATGGACTACAAAACTGTGTATCTATCACACGGCATCTTCAAAATAATCAAATGACCTAATAATCTTGGTTCTGTGCCAACCCAGTTTGTATTTAAGTATAGATAAGTAATAATCCAGAAACATCCTAGCTTTAAAAAACGAACACAAACAATAATGGAGGAATGGAGGACGACTTACCAATTAGCTTCCCTGTGATAGTTCTACAGAGATCAATTTAAGATTCTGAAATACCAAAGAGAAAACTCAATTAGAAAGCCTTGTATATATAAGTTCCCTGCCCACTTAAATAGGGCTAAGTCACACGAAGAGGTTATGGTTATACATGTATTTCAAAGGGGAGATATCGACTCCTCGAGTACGAACGCTGCCGATCTACCCAACAAAATAGATGGGTTGGGAAATAACATGTAGTGTTTATCCGATAGGCTTTTATTTCAGAATGAGGAAAAACGGGTTAGGAAGTGGGGTCCGTGGATCTTCTTGTTGCTCAGTAAGGTTTCTCTTCATCACAAAGTGTCTGATTTGAATTGTCTTCAAAAAGTCTGCTGCCGACACCCATTTTGAAAATTTGATACTGATGATTTAGCAGTTCTCTTAGATAAGAATGTACATATTGGTCTCCCAGATGGTTGTAATCTTTATTCGACTACAATGAACTTACAATGTAGAGGATAAATCCATCGAAGCTCGAATTTCTAACCCTATAGAACTACGATTATTTGAAGTAAGGAACTTTTCTGAGAAAGAGCCAGGGATTGTAGCGCTTAAAATTCACCTTCACTTATGAAGAATTTTTATTTGATAACCTAGGACTGCATGAAACCCCCGTGCTCCCATTAGTGTCAAATGCTAGGACCTTTGCCCCCAAGTACCCGACGGTGGGGAAAGTTGGCTCTCCCACTCGAAATGCTCTCACATAGCCAGGTGTATACAGCCACTGCCAGGGAAGTCCTACTCACTGACTTCTCACGGCATTACTGTTGTTTACGAAATTGAGAGGACAAAAAGCGAATATACGGCGCTTTAACCGGGTTGGTGGGTATGGGAGATTCACCTAGGAGTTGAAAAACCCTGAGCCTAAGCCAATGGTGCACATGGGCTTCAGGATCCTAAGGGAACAAACGTCGTATAAAACGCTAATTGGTCATCGGCCACCATGAGACTGCATGTCCTGACGTTGCTCCACTGCCTTGTGGACCAGACCTTTAGGTCGAAGTCTCCAGATGTGGCCCCCTAAGAAAACCACCTGCTTCGATCTGGGCACTCGGACAGTGTCACAGCCCACACACAAATCAAGCGACCTCTGTGGTGCGTATGTACTCGGTGCTCGTTGTACCAATATTTGTTTCCAATTAATAAATTCGCCCTTTTTGGTTTATATAAACCATCCTTAGTACATATTTAAAATATTACCTTTGCTTATGTAGGGCTTTTACAAGTATACAACCAGAAGGAAAGATTAGTGCCTTAAGCAATCTGATCCAAGTTCAAATTCGGATGGTCAACTCCCAACTAGTCAGAATAGTCTATCCGCAGCACGATGCTAACATCAAATACAACCGAATTAACTTAAATTATTTTCCGCTGAAATAAACGCTAGTCAAAAAGATCTAGAAGTTTTAGTTCCCAACCAATTTACATCATATGCTGTGGAAAATATCTACTCAGATTCAGCCTGGCACTGGTGACACATTTTCGGAAAGTTTAGTGGTAGAGGTTTTCAACTAATTTTAACGTTTCAATTGGCCTTACATATAGTATAAACTCTAAGTGAGCTCACAAGGAGATAGCCCTTCTCCACGTCATATAAGACAGTCATTTGCTTAATCATACTTCAAACCCCGGAGGGAATACTTGGAAATCAGATATACAACATGGCAAGTTGAACTTAATCCACACCCACTCTTTATGATGACTTGAGTTTTGGAATTCCCCACGACCGAAGGGAACCAAATAACATGTCTCTAGTCTTCTGACAGCAAGCTTGATGTGTCTTCAAATACTCAGAACAGCATATTATACTAATTTACTAAGAACTATATTTCTGCTTTTTTTCATACGTAGTATGCAACTTAATCAGATGACTGGAATTGCCGTTGAAATAAGTTCCCAATGAGAAGCAAACTTCAAATCTGATGAAGGTTTAACCGTAATCACTCAATGAGTAGTATTGATACAGCTATTTAACCAATAACTTGTTGATCAAAAGCCAGTCTTATTGTCAACAATATTGGTAACTACCAATATTACAAACATACCTGGGTGTCAGTGATTTACTACTACTAGACATAATATATTGCTAGTGGAAGGATTCCTTATTCCGCCCAGAGCCGTTAGAATCACATGAATTCCGAAAGTAGGATGACTAATTAATCATATATGATTAATTAGTATACTGTATACAGTATACTGTTCATTAATGACCATTATTGGTGAGCAAACATACGTTTAATACATTTACAGCTGCTGTTTGTAACCACCGTGGAGTGTAATAGAGTTCACCGGTCATGAACAATAGAGACGACAGATAGCTGACCATACGAACAACTTACCAAACAAAACCAGAAACTGCAAGTAGCGTGCACCTAATGTATACACCTCCGATGTCCAATATGTCCAAAATAACCGTGCATGTTACCAAAATGAAAAAAATTCCGATCGACATCCTAATCAACAATAAGCGTGAAACTCAGTGTGTTTGTAAGCTCAGTGAGAAAGTATTTCGTATACACAAATAATTTTAATTAAGTTAATGATTAGGCACTTCATGGCCATCGGAATTTCACTGAGCCCTGGCCAAATGATCCGGCAGTTGGGTTAAAGCGTTTTCAAACCCCAAATACCTGTGGCATCTTCAGTACCCAGATGTTCGAACGATCAGGTGGTAGTGAGTGATCTAGATGAAGCCTTTACCTAGTGAGCTTCCGTGTCTGGTAGTAGATCTCCGAGTCCTCCAGATAGGGACCTGGGTATGTGAAGTGCATAGCAGAAAATTATTAGTGGCTTCGGGTGGCATATTGTCCAGAGTCCTTAAGAATCCACCAACCTTCATCGTGAACGATACCCGTTAAGTTGATTTGATCACCTTAACAAATAGAATTTTCCAAGACCGAACCATTCGTATGGAGAATAATATATCCCGATTTGCTGAGAGTTCCTCTAAGTTCCGAAGGTTTGGAGCAAGGGTTTATGTTGGGACTGTACCTAAGTGGGTATTTTAGATGTCAAAGGTTGCTTAGAAAGTCGCTACTGAATCGCCTATACTCTCGTAAATAAAGACCTTATGATTTTAGGCTCTTTATTAAACTTGAATTCAACCCTCCCCCGAGCCGTTTTAATAGTTCATCTACGAATTCGCTTCTTAGTGTTCTTACTCTTCTGGAGTTTAAGAGAAAACGTTGTTTCCAAACTCTTATTCTAGTCAAGTAAAACTAATAAAAATTCAATAAGAAGTCCTACCGTCGCAAATGCAACGTTAAATTTGACGGAGTACGATTTTCTCTCAAGGTGTTTTTAGCACAGTTAGGAAAAGGTTTTAGATAACCGGTGAGTAATTTACTTAAATATCTCCCAAATGTCTCAGATAAACTTCTTTGCACTTTACAGAGTTTTAAATAAATCCATTATCATTAGCTCAACTTTAAACCAAAGTCTGATCATTCTGAACTGCCGGGTTATCATCCTGGTTGTGAACCTTTATCTAAAGCTCAGAGTCATCAGCAAAAATTAATATATTAGAATATATTTTCTGAAGAACGTCATTTATATAAAGCGAAAGAGGAAACGTCTCATTACTGAACCCTACAGGGCCCCCCTAGGTTCTCTGTGACTAGCGACAATGGGTCATCAATCCTGTCCTTAAAGAACCAATTATTTAGGTGTAACGTAAACCTACCGACCGGCGGGAACTCAATATCTTTAATTTTCAGCTAAGCGATAAGTTACGTATGATCAACCCTGTCAAAAGCTCCTGAAAAATCAATGTGTATTTTAAATACCCTACTCATAACATCACGAATGACTGTCCATTCATACACCACTCTCAGCAGCATAGTTACCTAAAAGTTGCCTTTCCCTAAACGATACCACAGCGATGATAAACAATTGATGGACATTAAATAATTTCATGGCTGAAATAAATCGAGAATACCAAAACCTTTGAAGCTTTTGAAAGAGGTCCCTTCGGTTTGTATACTCATTAAAGCTGAAGAAAGATTGAAATCATCTAAGAGACTAATATGTACGTACTAATCTAAGAGAACTGCTAAATCATCAGTATCAAATTTTCAAAATAGGTGTCGGCAGCAGACTTTTTGAAGACAATTCAAATCAGACACTTTGTGATGAAGAGAAACCTTACTGAGTAGCGAGAAGATTCATCGACCACACTTCTTAACCAGCAAACTCTTGAATGCATCCCTGGTGTGTTGCCGAGGTTCTGTAACACATTAATAGCCGGAAGATAACAATTTATTCGAATCATTAGTCACGAATGAATAGGTTCGAAGAAAAGTTTGGAAAGTTGATGATGTGTTTAGATGTGTTTGGTCTAAGCTGACTAAATGTCGCACGAAATGAGTAGCATATTGTACCGACTCATGATCTGCTGCGGATGGTTGGCTGAGCTCAGTCCTCGGAAGTTTGTCCAGAAAAGCAAATGAGGCCAGCATCACTGATGAAGACTTGAAGACGTATTTATTATGGGGACTCATTTACTTTCACACTATCATTACAGAATAAAGAAATTGTCAATTTTTTGTAACCGCCATCAGCTGAGCGTTATTTCTACTTCATGATCAGTATAACCAATTCATTTTTCCGAATAAACGTGTGGCGTTCATATTTAAGGTGCTTCTGTTTGGATCACATGTTTCTCCTTGTTTTTCTTTTCTGTAGTAGCCTTATGAAAGAAGTCACGAAACATGGCTATACAGTGATTTCCGACCAGTTTGTCTTTGTCCCTCATGTTCTTCGTTCATAGTTATTCACAAGTGAGATAATTGATTCCTATTTCTTCTGTTTTAAGTCTCATAATCTCAAAGCCTGTTCGAATGGATCTTGATTTCAGCTGGTTATCAGCTCCCATCAGTACGAAATGACTCGAGAATGGTATCCATCACTTTAAATGAAGTGAAAATTACTTCTGTCAACCGTGCCACTCACTCAATTACTTCTGGGTTGAACGCAGAGCTTGTTGAGTCAAGATATCTTTTAGTTTTATGTTACCATTTGATGAAATCCCACTCTTGAACATACTAAACTCCCTTTTTAAAGCTGGTAAATTCTGAAAAGTAATCTTGAGCTTCTTATTTAGATCTCACTGCAATATCCTTTTGTTTTGTTCTTCAGATTAAGAGGAAGATCCGAGCGGTCTTTCTGTTTATTAATATTCATTAATATATATATATATATATATATATATATATATATATATATATATCAGAAGCCTTTGCATGTTTCTCGGAGTTTTGACATTTTACTCAAAACGCCTATGTTTGTAGTTTCCATATTGAAAGATACGAGTTTATTGAAAGAAACTAACACCACTAATTTTATTTCAGTACTGAGCTAAAATGAGATATAAATTTTCGATCTCTAATTTTTTAATAATCGCTGTTTCGCAACTAACTCGTCACCTTTGGAGGAGGATGAACTAATCTGTCAATGATTTTGGACACTTGCCGACGGTATAAAGGGAGTTAAAATGTCTTAGGAATCATACATTTATGCGTGTTTAAATATAATAATAGTTTATTCTCAAATAACAGTTTTTTACATGAGGCATGCTAGTTCAAAGGCAATATCAAATTGTTACAAATGATACAATATCCACTATAGTGAATTACTCATCTGGGTTGATAATTTATAAGATATGAATGTAGATGGTTTTATTCAGTATCACAGTTGTGCGCTTTATGAAAGTTGCGTCGCGACGTGCAACTGATGGTCAAGGATAGATCCATTGAACGTGGAAGCTTCTAGAAATCGCAACCTTATATCTCTTTGTAATATCTGAAGCATTAAGGATGGTACATAATGAATTCACCCGGTCCATAACTCAAGGGGGCTGAAAAAAGGAACAAGTAAAAAAAGCGTGAGAGGTAGAGCAGCCAATGTTCATGAAAAAAAATTTTAAGTATCGCTACTCATTCTAATTTTCTTTTATAAGAGTACTTACTAAGCAAGAGCATTCTAATATGTTAAAGAAAATAAATACTATTTGCACCATTCGGTCACCAATTTATTGTGTTTTGATTACTTGCTCTGTGGGTATGTTACTTTACATCAGTGTTCATAAGGAATTTAATCCAGCGTTCCAAAATTTCGGGATTCAACAGGGGAAAGTAAATAAATGATGTTACAGAATCTTTATATAAGGAATATTTATACACATCTAAGTAAATACAACAAAGATTTGATACCAATTATTACCAGAGGTTTTGTGCATTCGAAAGCTAACATATTGTCTACAACAGTGAATTCTTATTCTAATCACACTTTCACAACTACCTCGCTAGTAAACACTTATGAAGTTTTGCATGTGGACAAAGACAACAAATTTCCTCCGTCACAGAGTAGGCATCTTACTACAACCAACTCCTTTGAACAACACATTCAAAAACTGAGTCCGAAACAGAGGTCTAGTGTGGGTAATTGTTCTGATGTTTGTTCGAGTGATTTATTACTTTACACTGACTCACTGCTTATGGCATTACTACCCAAATAATTTGGAACTTTAAGTTTATTTGATTGAATATCAGAATAATATTTTCAAAAACCTCATTACTAAGTAATCTAGATATAAATCACATGCAGAAGAAAAATATTATATGAGAACCAAGTTTTTGAAGATTTATTTGATTATTGTCTCCAATTTGCAATGTTTACTATTCGGAATTTAGATTGAAGATGCCACGGGTATTCGGAGTTTCACAACGCTTTAACCAGTAACACCTAATATGAATCGTACCCACCAAGTGAAATCAAAAGAGAGAAGCGAGGAGGTTCGAACATATATTTGATAGGCTATCAATATATCGAGGATCGTCTGGTCTAACCTAAATAGCGATTGCAGTGGTCGTTGAGCATGGCGTCCCCACTCATGATCTGGTGCAGATGCATGACCGAGAGCCTTCATCTAAGTGAGTCCATTGAAACTAATGTGGTCAGCATCCAATGTCGAAAACTTACAGGGTTATTTAAGTTGGGAGATTTATTTACCGCCACAAGATTATTTGTCCCTGTTTTGAACTAACTTTATTAACTCAGATAGCGTGTGACTATTGGGTCAAATAATAATAATAATTATACTATTGTCACAAGAAGTTGTAAGTTTAGGCTCAAATCTCTCATACAGCAGATTATGAATTCATCATACTCGCTGCCGTAAAAGAATTTATGCCTCCTATGGAATCACCTTGACTGAAAACAACATCATATTTACATGCTCAGTCCCATTATAATTTTGAGTATACTAAAGTACCACTTAAACTTATGTTAGTTTTATTTTGGTCTTCTATTCAAGTGCATGAAGGAGGTCACTTACATTAATTCACAAAACGTCATAAACACAGATTTCTAATCAGTGTGATATCACAAAATATGCTTAATGCTCGACTAATGCTAAATCACGAAGTCCAAGCTTTTTATTGATACCTATGTACCTCCCATAATAATGCTGTAATTCTACGTCTTTTGTGTGCTAGTGTATTTGTCGGTACACTTATTATTTCATCAAATGCCATTATGCATTTACCACTTTGAATCGTATCAGCATTTGTAATGAGTAACATTTAGAGTTGTCACGTTTAATTATCTTGACATTTCTTTTCATCTTGATATTTGTCTTAACAAATCAATACCTGGAAAAATTCAATTAAGTTTAATCCCTATTCGGCTTCTTATAAATGCCATTTCCTAAATGAGGTTCATTTCCATAGTTCATAATAATCTTTCATTGTAAAGTTGGAGTGCAAAGATCACGAGTGTTGAGTCCAAATCCAAATAAAACATAATTCTTCAAAACCCCACGAGGACAAAGTACTATTCCCAATTCATAGCATCGACTAACTGACTCATTTCAGATTTGTAAATCAGATGAAGACAACCAAATTATCGCACCTGACTTGCAACTGCATCAGGTTCCATCTCTCCAGGAGTCTCGTCATTAGGTGCGACTGAATTGGTGCCCATAATGCTGTATTTTATGATTGTGCTTTTTCTCCCGTAAATGTTGAGATATAATGCTCTGGAGGCCCATACATCGTTGGCTGTTTTGACCTGCATTTGTTGCTATGCGCAGTATCGAAAAGCTTGGCCATCAGCAAAGAGCAAATAATTTGACTGTACCCGAGCTGTTCATCATATTCTGTGCTGCCCATGGAATGTGGTCTTCCGATTCAACCGATCACCATAAGAAAGAAGAAGGGTGACAGTAAGTAGTCTTCTCTGACACCGGTATTCACACTGTATGCATCTGCGAGAGTCCTCCTCTGAACAACTTCGGGGTGTAGTTTTCGTGGGAATTGGGTGACAGTCTTAGGTGCTACATATTGCGGAGAAAAGTCCCGTAATTTTCTCCTTATTAAGAAAGAGGATGCACTGTAATGTATCCCATTCTATTGACTGTTCAACCATGATTTACTGTTTGGGGATGTCACTGGCGCACGATGGATGCCCATGGAATCAAACCAGTTGGTTTAGACGTTAAAGAGGTTTATAAATACTGTTTTAATCTCCGTTGGGTTTAGTGAGGCTATTTTATTCAAGAGCTCTTCGAAGTTTTCTATATATCTGTTCCTTTGCTCTTGAATGTCAGTGGTTGACTGTCATTGTTTGTTTCTGACTGTGCATTCTGGTTCACCGCAATTCCTGCTACATCCATTGTATCATATAGTTGTCCCACGTCTCATTCTCCAGAAGCTTTTACTGCTTATGTTGCCAGGTCTTCTACATATTTACGCTTATCACCTATGATACTTCTCATCAATCTAGTATTTGCTCCTGTGTATTGGACGTGTTTAAATTCTCTTGCTATCGTTTAACTGCTGTTGATTCATATCTTTATGTTCTTCCTTTCTGAGTCGTGATTTTCACTTTATTCTGGTGCTAATTGTGATCCAGAATCTGTTGATGTATTGAAACCGATGCTTCTGTAGTCACTCTGCTATTGTCTGCCATAAATAATTCCTCTTCCCTGGGTAGAGCTTGTAAGGGTTGGGACCTGTTACTGAGAGCTATATTGAATTTGTTGAGTTCATTGTTATCTCGAAGGAAGGGTGTATTAAACTTTTTCTAGATGTCCAGTGTTTCGGTAAGTTCAATTTCATATTGGACACCAGCAGGTGGTGATCTGAATATACTTCCACATCTTTCTTTGTCCTTGAGCCTTCAAAGGACATCCCGTACCTTTTATTATTTGAAATCTGATAACTCCGATCCTCTGTAGTGTGATCCAGTGAAATCCATGTGGCTTCGTGTATATGATTCTGATAAAAAATGGTGTCTTCTTTCACTATTTTCTTCAAAGCATACAGGTTCTCAAGTCTTTTGCTATTTTCGTTTCTTTCTTTCAGCCCATGTCGTGTCATGAAGCTGACCTTTTCCGTTCAGACTGAGTTCAACAGGCTACAATTGTTCCACTCACCACCAATTACTACCTTTCTAACTCTATAGCTATTTGGCCGGTTCTTCACGCCTCCTATAAATTTTATGTACTCACATCGATTCTTACTTTGATTGTCAGAAGAGACATCTACCTGGTGATTTCTGAAGGCTCTTGGCCTTCGACACGAAGCGTCATAGCTTCACTAAACAAAGACATTTTGACTTCAGGGAAGAAGTAAGTGTTCTTAGTTAAGTTATTTTCCATGATATAGGGTTGCTTACTCTATATACAACCCTTCATCTTTAACCAGATTTGGGACAGGCGAAATATAGGGAGGGCTCTGTGTGTAGTTAAATGATTTATGATACATCTGTTTCTGTCAAAGGCTGAACTTGGCCACTTTATACGTTTAACCTACGTCTCTCAATTCTACATCTGTTCTTCGGCTGTCTCTTAGTTTCTAGACGGCGAGAGATTTTGTCGGTAAAGTTTTTAATGAATTTGCTTCTACAATTGAGGCAGAATATAGTACTTTGATGTGTTCAAATGTATAATTAGGAAGTTCCTATGTGGTTAAGAGATCTACCAAGTCTTGTCATATCTTGGTTTGAAGGATCAAAACTTGTAATTCATTTATACTCTGACATCCTTCGAAGTTCAAAAATTTGGATAAAACAGTAGTAAATAAAGATCATTTGGAGGATCTGTGGTGGTATCGGTTCCTAACCACACGATCCTCGATGTGGAACATAAGACAACTCAGAAAATTCACATTCAACACCAAACATGGAGAGAAGGTCAGAGATGGTGAACGCGGAAACACATGGTCGGTACGACATGACTCAGACTTGTCAGCATGGTCACTCCATGTAATTCATACCTTTCCAAATTATATATATCGTTTTATCTACAACCAAAATAAGTTCCTCAGGAGTACTAGATACCATACTGCGAATTGTCACGACACGGCGAGTCACTATAAACAATGGTATGAGTTTCACGTAACATCTGGCAGATTAGGTAATCACATCATGAAAAATCTTCAATTTCGGATGAGGTATACTGTTGTGGCAAAAAAGCTGACCGACCTCACAAACAAAAAAACACTTGCGCATGAACTTGTATGCGAATAACGAAAATTCGAAGATTTCACAAGCACCACTAAACATGAAATTCGATTTTTAATGAGAAAACTACAATCGTATGTGCACATACACAAGCAAACTACACATGCATATCGTTGGTCCTCCATGAAATTGAAAAAAATTTGTATCGATTTCTGCATGTACATGAGACATTTTTTTAATTCACAGCAAAAACGTTAGTTAGCTAAGTGTAGAGCCCAACCATTTCAGTAAAATATTCTCTTGGTTCACTTGTCAGTCAAAAAATATTAAAGACTTCCTGTCGTGTGCTACAGCTCGAAAATATAATAGTATGATATTAAGGACATAATTGGTTTTGAACTCTAGTTGTAATGTCTCCAAAATAACAGAAAATTATTGATTGGCTCCTGTATGACTTTGACTGCTACTAACCTGCCTGTGGTTGCTCCCACTCTCATACTTTCCACAACGTTTAGCGTCATTTTATCTTAATTCTGTGTCTACACATGAACTATCGAATACTGCGATAATGAACGCTAAAGAACCGGCATCGAACCTTCCGTTTATTCAGGCGGAAATAGGTGATAAACCATCTGTAAATCATGATACGGACAATTGTGGATCATTTTACAAGAAAGTTATGAATATCCTACTGAATAAAAAGACACACGAAATATTTAGCATATTTAAAAAAATGAACTTAAAATGGTACGATCTAAGTATTCCAAAACGAGAAATTCGTATTGGCTTACACATTTCAGATACATAATGACGCCTGTGAATCAAATCACTAAGGAACTTTGAAACGAATGAGAGTGAGATATGACCCTAACCTACCTTTTCATTCCGCGAGATTGGCTCACGTTACAATGTATCCACACACTATGTATCTCTGTTCTCTTTATGATTAAATAGACAATTTATGGGATAAGGTGCTTTTTATTTCATACACAGCCAAAGAAGCAGCACTAAGTGGCCACTAAAAAAAGGGCATAAATGACTGTGGATTTGAGGTATGATAGGTGGTCAAACTATCTCTCTTTGGCTCAAGTAGACCTACCATACACAGTTACACTACTGAAACTCATTTGAAAGAGGTAGTTAGACATGTGTTATGTATCTTCGACCACTACCTAGCTTGACGCACGATGGCCGGTGTAGAGCAAGTTAGACATAAGCAAGCGCTGACTAAAAATATATCAATAGTCTATGGAGTTTGTGACTGCTGGACTGAGCCATGTTAGCAGACTCAGGCTTATTTGGGGTCTGTGTTGTTATCGTAACCAGCTGTAGCGGATTTTCGTAAAATGATTGAGTATCGTTCGTATTTGCATGAATGAATTCAGTCTTTCTGTTTTTTAAGATCCTGAAATTTCTGTTCTACTAGTTCATATTCTCTTCTAGAACCATCTGTTTGGCATTTATTTTTTCTTACAACACTAATTCTGTTGATAATCATACTAATCTTGCATATACATTGCTGATACATTTTGTATGTATCAGGCTCCTCATGACTGAGAATAAGTCAATCAATCTGTGATATAGATTGCTTTCCTACGCTCACCACTCAAACTCATGTTTCCAATATTATGCTGGATTAACTATTCTACTAAGACAACCTATAACATGCTACCTCGGATTTTTACACTAGGATTGTGTGGCTGGCATCGAAAAAACAAAAAAAGGCGAAAAAAAGTTAGACAATAAAAGATGTAGTCATTAATATTCTTAACGCTTCACCTTCTATATACACACCCTTCTTATAAACCGCTTTCCTTGTACCAGCCTTGACTTCCTTCCCTTCGTGTGAGCTTAATCCAACTTGTTAAACATCACAACTCATTGTTCTTTATTAGTACATTCTCTAATATGGAGCCTCTGACTTCATTTCACTAACAAGACATAATATGAATTTATTCTAATTTATTATACCTCTGTCCGTTCTACTACACTATGTTAAGCAACGTTTTGCGTTCATATCCAAGTGCCTTGCTGCTCTTCTGTTTCTCTTTTTTACCTCAGAATCTTGCTCTGAGAGCACAGCTATGAAACTTCTGACGTTTGGAACAAACTTGATGTACGCGTCCTCTCAAGGTCATAGTTTACAACAAGCGCTCTACGATTTCACTTTATAACAACTATAAACTTAATAAGTTGGGAAACATTTTGTGAACAAACAAATGTTGTAATTTATAGATCATGCCTGTAAAAACGGTGTGTACGTGCACATGCAGAAATACATTATATTATATTATCGTGTAAATGTCATATATCAGCTTAAACTCATTCATGTATATGTCAGGTTCTACGTTCTGTGAGAAGGACTGGCTAGGTCGGTTAATTTCAGATCCTAATCGGGAATTATGTTGTCACATTCAATCGTCATGACTGCAATACAATTTTTTCACCATAATTGTTATGACCAATCGATTGGCCACCGAGTAACAGGATAACAGCTAGTTCCAGTAACCTCACCAGTAACTTCACTTTCGTTCAGGCCATGGAATATCCTAGTAAGGTCAGTGTTGGGGCCTCTTCTTTTCTTGATTTATATAAATGATTTTCCACAAGAGGTATCGTCTGCCTTATTACTTTTAGCCGACGATGTGAAACTTTGGAGACGGAGAAAAATACGCAACCATGAGAATATACAGGCACTTCTGGAGGATCTGACTTGGCTTCAAAGTTGGGGAGATGGTTATGGATTTACGTTTAACACTTAAAAGTATAAAGTAGTCCATCTGAGACAAGTTTCAGACTACAGATACAACGTAGGAAACCCCTGTACAGACGTCTCCCAAGTTGAAAAATGTTTAGGAGTACTGGTACCCTACGTTTTAAAGTTTTACTCTAACTGTGACAAAAATGTCTTTCGGGCAAACATTGTACTGGTCACATTGAAGCGTACTTTTGCCCAGTTAGACGGGAGAACTTTCCACATAATCTTCAATAGTCTCATTTGTCCCCTATCTAAAGATCGGCAACATAGTATTTCCGGCCTTACTCCAAAAAGGATAAGGATACTTTTCAGTGTATCCAAAGGTGAGACACGAAATCAGTTGGGTGACTCAAATCCAAAGCTTATTAAGAGAGCCTCCGTTCACTAAACATTTACACATTAGAGTATAGGCGTCTTATAGGTGATCTTCTAATGGTTTACATTATCTTTACCACTTTGACGTACTTAAGTTTAGCTCCAACACAAAACTAAAAGGTAACACCAAGAAACTAGAGACGTAACACAGCAGAACGGAACGAAAACACAACTTTCACTCCCTAAGAGTTGTCAAATGCTGGAATTCGCTGTCAGCTGAGCTAGTCGAAGCGATTCCCCAGGAGCCCTTTAAGAAGAAACTTGACCTATACTTAAGGACTTATGATAATATCTCACCCATTTCTTTTTCCTCTATCATCGTTAATATACCAAGGTTACTGCCTGGAGGTATTGGTGATTCGCTGCTACTAGACACGGAAGCCGATTAAACGAAAACTTCTATTCCATCCACAACCATTTGAACTTAGGTAAACATATATTCTTTAACACCAGACATAATCGCCAAATAAATATTGAAAATCTTTGAATTAATATATTTAGTGAATTCACAACACCCACTGGACAATTTGAGGATCCATAACACCGCCTTATCCTCAAATACATAATACCAGTTTGTGGGAAAGATATTGGATATTGAGAAACATTAGCACGGATCCTAGCACCAAAAGCACAACAATTTCAAAAATGTCACATGACGCACAAATTCTTCAGCAGCACAACACCGAACTTGTAAAACGTAATATCAATTTTCTGAATGCTTGATATAGTTAAGTAATAGAAGATTTGTGTCAGAAAAGAGATCAGTTACAGAAAGCAATTATTGAAGAAGATGATGAAAAAAACCGTCTACAGCATGACATGAGGATTATTTCCGAGAAACTTGCGAAAATAAATGATTCACTAAGCAAGAAGCTAGTTGTTCGGAATTCTTATGATAAGGCAATTGCCGAATCACAACAAGCCTACTCGAAAGTATTATGTAATCATAATACGTATGAATTTTATAGCTATTAGAAAACTCTTATGGGTTGCTGAATGTTTTGAAATGCAATCAAGAAAAAATGAAAGATAAGTTCGCTAAAACCTATAATTCCTAATATTTAAAGATAAGACTCGATCGCTACTATCTAAGCTTCCAAACGGTTCTTTAAGCCGATCAATGCCTTACAGTATATTAAAATGCTGATGCACATAGATTATCTGGTTCATTGTCTACAAAATAATATCTGAGACATTTTTTATTCATCCCCATAGACCATATCTCTGTAACAGGGTATTTGTATTAAACAGTTAGTCTTCAGTTTGCATTAAAATAACTAATGTTTGTCAATTCATCTTGTTATTTATTTTTACTATTCAAAGGTTTAGGTGATCTATGTTTTAGACAAGTTTCCCCATCTGGCTTTTGTCAGAAACAATTTAATAAAGTAGAAGCTCACAACGCATCGATTTTGTCGACGACAACAAGGATCTGGACCGTCTAAGTGCTACATATTATAACCATTAATTCAGGTCAAGTGGACTATTATCTTCATTCTAAGAGACTGATCACACACATCAAAGTAACTAAAACGATGCATAATCAGTAGCCCGAAATTAGCTCTAGTCTTAGAATGTTCATTGTGTATCTGCAATTATTCATCCATCTTAAAATCTCCGATAAATAACAATCTAAATAAAAAGTTGATTGACCGTCAAAGATTACTTGCTTTATCAATTATGATTGCCTGTTTTGACTACATCAAGAAGTTATCTGATCACAAACTTTATGCGTTGATCAGCAAAGATTAGTGACCTTAACATTGCTCAAGTAAGCATGATGTTTTCGGTAAGAATATGAATAATTACGTCAATATATGGGAATGTCGAGAGCGAAAAGCACTTGTCAGTTCAGAAATTTGAATTTCACGACTACGATTGTGTTTGAAGTGTGGATATTATTAAAGCAGTTTGTCACTGTATTTTTAATCACAATAACTTAGGGTATTTCACTCATGTTGACCAAAGAACACATGTCAACTGGCGTACGTAATATCTTCAAGTGCAGTTATATAAAAACTAAGTTGTTTTCTGTTTGTTTGTAGACACCAAGAGGGCTTTACCCCACACTTGTTCTTCGTGCAGCAATACAAAGGAAATTTATCTAACTTAGAAAAACACCTACGGAGGAATAATAATAAGACACTGATTTAGTTTTAGGGTTTATTGCTCTAAAGCAGGTAGTCCAAACACACGAGGTACTATAATAGAGAATAAGTGACACCTCGTACCAACGAACACGAAGGAAAAAAGTTGCCAGGTGCAGTTTCGGTGGTTTGTGCTCCCATACAGTAATCAGTATCACCCATTTACTTTAGATAGGATATGTTCATCACAAACTCTGTAAGGGCTGTTCTCAAAATGTTACAGATAAAAGCTGGGCAACACTGTAATCCCTGTCAGTTTGTAACAATGAAGAGAAGGGTATGTATATTGCCATCTTCGCGAAAAAAAATTTGTAAGCGAATTCTTCAGATAATCACACTTCTATGGTAGACAACTTCAAGATAGTACTGCGCAATAAGTCGGGCACAGCTACAAAGTCCGAAATACTGTTATTGAACCTTAATAACCATTACAGTTCTCAGTCATTTAGAGATGATGTAATAAACATATCTACCCCTCTTCCACATAAGCCTACCTACTAGTTAGTGGACATAAGATGAGAAGTCAAACTTTAGGTGTGAGGAAGTGGCAGAAATACAGCCTGACGACTGTGAAATAGTGAGCAGACTCATTTTTAAAATATTATGATCCGCAAAAAAACCACATTCGGCCTGCGTCATATTTTCATATGAACCAAATAGTTAAATCATCACGATAATTTACTCAGTATCACAGGTACAACTTACAAAAGAAATCTTCAATTGGTATGTCTTGTAAACCGCTGGTTTCCACTGCACTAAGAAAAATGAAAATGGTGTGAAATCACATAAAGCTGTCTTTAATACAAAAGGGGTTCTGTTACACTTGAGCAATCCTTTATGTGTTTAAAGTCAGGTAACGCTTGCATTCTTCAGATACTGGAATCTGAAAGTAAGCTTCTGAAAAGTCCAACTTTGCGAAGTACTTCTCTCTATTTAGTTTTGCGAATAAGTCTTCTAGTAAGGGCGAAAAGTACTGATGAGCTTCTAGTGCTTCGTATAGTCTTATCGAATAATCTGCACATAATTGGATGCTCCCATAAGAGTATCCCTGTTTACACTGGACGGTCTGCAACGATGAGCAACTGCACTGCTGGGCTATGATCTCAAGATAAAGTATTAACTGACAACGAATTTCGGAAAGACATATGCCCTTTCAAGATTAATTGGGTCCTATACAAAACAAGAGCTACTTGTAGAAGCTGAAGTTCACAGTGTTGACAGACGCGGTTATGGGACTGCTGGTCACGTTCGAAGCCATTAAAGCTAGTGAAAAGGATAATACACTAAAGATCGCTCGCCGTTGTATACTTAACTAGTGACGTTCACTTCGACGAGACTTTCTGGGAACTGTCGATTTGTGCAACATGTTTGGCCACCGTTTTGTTATTCTCAGAATTATTCGACAGCAAGTTCTAAAACAGTTCCACAGTGGGCACCGGGAATAAGTAAGATGAAGTCACTGACTCGGAGTTACGCATACTGACCGTCAATGGACTGTGATATAGAACAAAAGTGTCGTAGCTGTTGGTCCTGTCTAGAAGTCGCAAAGAATCCCATGGCTGAAACCTGACGGGCCTTGGCAGAGAATACAAACTGATTTCGCTAATCCAATACACGGCAGAAACTAGTTGGTTGTTGTGGATGCTTTCACCAAGTGTCCGGAATTATACGATATGCCGAACGTGACGTCAGAGGACACAACAGATTGTCAAGGCTTTTGTCTAGTGGTTCCAGAGATCTTAATAAATGACAATGGCACTCAGTTCAAGTCATCTTCTTTCAAACAGTTCTGCAATGAAAATGGGATTACGCATCACGGTCTCCTTCGTATCACCCGTAATCGAATGACCAAGTAGAAAGATTCGTATGTACGATAAGAAGGACTCTGGTAAAATGGAGATAAGGTATTCTAGTTTTTGTCCTATAAAGTCACACCCAATCTGAGAGTGCCGGGAAGTTCGGACAGCCTTTATTATGTTGCCACCCAGGACGACAAATAAACTCACAAACGAATATTAGACGGTCAATCGCAGCTTACAAGTGGGCGAAACGGTACTTATCAAGGTAATAGAAAGTGGGAACCGAGTGTTATTGAATGTCAGATTGAAAAAATACTGTAATTATTTCGCATAAGTTTCGGGACCTCTACAAAATGTGTCAATTAAATCTAAAGGGATAGTAGATTAACGACTATACAAAGATGACGTTTCAAATGCATGTGCACTTATTTAAAAAAAGACCTGAGGAGAACAAAAGCCGAAGATATAGGTGAGGAAAAGGCAAAACAGTACAACCTTCAAGAGGAGTGTGCTAGACAAATGCTAAAAACCACTTTGTGTGGATTGGATGATTGTTATGATGATTTCATTTTACTAAAAGCTATGAATACCCAAGTGTTTTTGTACCACATTTGACAGTGATTGGAATGAGATTGCTTTTCACTGGTCTTCTGTCTTGCGACTTAGATGGTTCAAGCGTTCTAGTGCTCAAGTTGTTCACTGTAGAGCGAAAATTCAAGATCTAAATATGATAAAAATCATTAACAGAACAGAATTCGTATGAATGAGAACACATTTATTTATACATACATAACATTGACAAAAGTATACAATATATTACAAGTGTAAAGAAGAATTATACTGGTCAAATAAATCATACATAGATGAAACAACTATTTTTCATAAGCATACAAAAAGAAAAAAAATCAAAAAAATCTATATGAACTAGAAATTAAGCCCAAGCTCTAAGAATTGCCCGTCTTGTGGCTAAACGACATGATACGATGGAAGCAATTATCATTCCTAATGTGACAGTAGCTATTGCAGTATAGTCGAAATCTTCTTTAAGTAAATCATATGTTTGTGAAGGTGATATTCGAGTGAAAAACAAATCTGAAATATGAGAGAGAAAACAATATAGAATAAGGGAGTTAAAATTGAGAAGTTTCCCAACATCATCGTCACCATCATGTTATAATGAAGAAAAAATAGACAAATTTTGTATAAGAATAATCATTGATGGTCGCCAGTAGTCTACAGTGAGGCTAAGTTTTGAACGATATGTGGGATTTAAGGCAAACTTATAGAAAGATCTTGTACAATGTTTCAGTCGGAATTTCAAAAGATTATGTATGTAAGGTGGGATGAGGAATGCAAATTTGTATGTAATTCGTATCCTGTTGAATTTTTTCAACCAACATACACAAGTTAACGTTGTGTTAATTTAAAACACACTAACGTACCATTACTAGTATTCAGTCAGTCAGTCAACTACAACGTAGGATCAGGCACATATATACATCGATCAAAGTTGCCGCACTTCATTAGCACACGATGGTCACCAAATTCATAGAAGTGGTTATTTCAATGGTAGTAAAAACTGCATATGAGGATATGATACAGAGTAAGAGAACTGGTTCACAGAAAAAGTATGGAGTAATTTTATTCTCATAGTTAGTTTAAGGACAGAAAAACAGTGTATACACCTACATCATTGTGACCGATTCTGATCCATATCACCCGGATCTCCAACCATTGACTGCGATAGTCGCGCGGACCCCAAACTAGTAGTCTGGCTCAGACCAGAAGTTAGTGACTTTATGGACTGATGCCATGTTTTGGCCTGCCTGCCACTAACTTTTTTTATTCGCCTTTAACACTAAACCTCATTGCGCGCCGTGGTAGTTGGGCATGAGTAATATGTGGCACAGCCATCTCAGTCGATGTACCTACCTATATTAGTAGTAATAAGATTAAAGACATACTAACGGAACTCATTTACACAAGAGATTAGACCTGATTCATTACAAGCAAACTCTTCACATCAAGTGTCACTCTACAAATTCAACAGTTTAATTATATAGCTAAAACAAAATTAAACGTTTTCAATTAATATGAAAGTGGAAGGAAAACACTTACAAAAAAAGCTACCGACTTACTAAGAATATATTTCATACTTACCTAATCCATATGCAAACACTAATCCAGTGGACTCTAAACCGGTAGGTGCTGTACGAATAGCTCGAATTCGCATAATCGATTGATTATATGTAATCATAGCTTGATCGGAAAATGGTAGCACAGGAGCATAAGGGTGAACACCTTCTTCCCTGAAACATTTTAAAAAATTAGCATTTCAAAAGAGGGCATTAAATTTAACATGTACTTTCGTATTATCACGTTATTAATGAATTTTGATGTTGCATTATCACCCTTTCAGAAAATACATAATCATTTTAATCACTAAAAGGAATACAGTCAGGTAATAGGGAAAGAAAGCTATGAATACGACGCTTTGCTATGAAGTATTTAACCGATCATAAGTAGATATTTAGAAGGGTTATTAGAAGGTAACAAAGCGGTTGAATATTTAAAAAGGAGAGTATTTAGTTTTTTAACTCCTACGTTGTATTATTCAAATGTAGGTAGAACTTACGCATCATCTTCAACAGATGTTCTTGAATGCAATTTTAACAACATATTCCGTAGACCTATAGTCCTGCATCTTTAAACAAAAATCTTATTGGGAAACAAAATGAAAGAGGTTAAAAATTTGATCTCAACCACTTGAACAACGACATATGGTTTGTATTAACAAACCACATTATCTCCAAACTAATAACACAACACAATAATACAAAATTATAGAGTACTTACATTAGTTCAGATGTCATATCCAAACTACGACGGGGATCGAAAAATGATTTCGGGAGTTCAATTAGACTATTTCTCTGTAAAGCCACTGAAAAATTAAAAGAAAATTTTTCAGCGACACTTCGAACATATTTAAAAAAAAAGTCAAAATAAGTAAAAATCGAGAGAAAGCCTAATTCTAGGACTCAATATGCGTCACCTGATTTCAAAGTCTCAGATTATTTAAATCAACTAGAGATACCTTCTCAGATTTAGAATCTAGGTAACGCAAATCGAGTCCCACAAGAAGCACCACTGTCATTAAAATTTCAGATATACCTCACGGACAAGTCTTTACAACTACGAAAACTAAGTCTACGGTTTCCTGTCAATTACCTCAACCATATCTCGATAAATTTTCTAGAAATAGATTAATACATCTGTTTTAAGTGTGGAAATAAATGAAGAAAAAAAGGATCAGAATAACTAAACTTCATTATCAATTTGATTTTTCCAAAATATACTTACATACCAGCCTTGATATGGAATTAATCTTTGAGAATTAACAAATGTAATGGTTTTGGCTTTGAAAAAAAACGAAAGCAACATCCAACATAAAAAAATAGGATCAATCATTGAAGATAACATAAATTTATTCAATAATTCTTAAAAAAAGAATGAAAGTTCAAGTGTTCTCGAAAAATAAAATATTCTTACACCTTTTTTTTAATATATGAAAAGGTCACAATTACACACTACTCAGTAATAACGTAGAACTTCGTACGTACGTACATCAGTTCGAGTTGCCACACAACATTAGCACAGAGATGCCGTAGTCGATTCAAATCCCGTAGTCGTAGAGGTAATAAGAGTATAAGCAGTAATCGGAAAGATTAGTGTTTGGAGATGTTACTTAAAGAGTATAATACAGCGAAATAGACTTGGGAAGAGAAAAAAAGAGACAAGGGGGGATCAAGAGATCAAAATTTGAGAGAACACAAAGAGTGTATGCATCTGCGCCATTGCAAACGATTTTGAGCCATGTCATTCAAGGTCTCTAACCATGGCTATACACTATCTACCTTTCAACCAACCTAGAAACTAAAATGAAGCTTGATTCAAGATAATTTTTTAAAAATATTCTCTTCTTTAAAATACAATTTTAAGTAGATATAAATGAGTGATTTTTTTATACTGTTAACGTAATCAAGATTTTAGAATTTTTGTAATAAAAAAAAATAATTTACATGCATCACTCTTCAAAGTAAATTGTTGTTTATATTTTCCAAAATTTATTTAAGTCTTATTATATCTACTACTTTTCAACCTAATTTGAACATATAATGCGTAAATGACTTGTAAATACTAAAACTGAACTATGCTTTTAGATAATAAATAAATGGTTAATGGTACTGTTATGTCCCGATAAGCACAATGAATGGTAACTTTTGGGATCCATTTATGGATCAATAGTATACGTACATTTTTATCGCATAACTATACATATTCATGTCTCTTATCATAAGCTTTATTTTAACGTATGAACTGTTATTATACAATTTACCATTCTTGAATTATGCCCTGCCTACTAATCACTACCTCCCACATTTTACCAAATCTTGTACTAATGTTCTTTCCTATTTTATGGTACGATGTGGTCTGTTCGGTTGGTATGCTAACTCCGTATACTCGAAATAAATGATTCATATTGTAGAGGCTGAGATTGGTGTTCTGAACTTAACTGGCTGGGCTAGGCGGAAAGCAGAACCAATAAGGACTCTAGACTGCTAGTACGGGTTTTACGCGTCCTTGGTCCGACCGATAATTCACTGCTATCTAACTGGCGGTATCGTTACGTCATACAATAAACAGGGCATTAGTTATAACAGGTACTTACAAAGTATTTCCAGTCAAAATCATAATTTATGGATAATCAATGCTAAAAACACTATGATACAATAAGAATATTATGTCTTTCTTTATAACTTCATGTAGAAAAAGAAAACAAGTCATTTGGAAATTGTCTGCATGACCTAAATACTTGTCTTGAAGACATATTACAATGGAAAATGATCTTCATGTATAAGCGTTAGAGAATATTAAAAATGCGAAGATTAATTGATTACTGTTGTAACAGAATGGAATATTAAAAAAAGTGCAATTCTTGAGATCAGATTATTTATTTATTCGAACAAATAAATACTGGTACAAGAGGGAACCAAATATATATATACCCCCAAATGCTCTGGTATGGCCGAGAGAGGGGTGGGCCCGCCCCCCTCTCGAAATACTCTCACACGGCCACGCGTATACAGCCTCTTCCAGGGAAGTCCTACTCACTGCCTTCTCGTGGCGGTGGTGTTGTTTACGAAAATGAAAGATAAGCGAATGTCTGGCGCTTTTACCCGGATCCCAAACCAATGGTGCCCATGAGCTCCAGTATCCTGCGGGAACAAATGGCGTATGAACCAATCGTTGGTCACTGGCCACCATGGGACTCATCTCCTCACGATGCTCCACTGCCTTGTGGGTCAGACCTTTAGGTCAAAGGCTCTGGGTCTGGCCCTCTAAGAAAACCGCCTGCTTCGGTCTGGGCACCCGGGCAGTGTGACAACCCACACACAAATATGATGAAATGTCGATATTTATGGATTCAACACGTAAAGGTTAATTATTCATGCCAAAACGTTTTGTCATTAATTTTCTTTGCTCTAATTATTAATTGTTTTATAACTGAACACTGTTTCCTGATAGGCAAATAAGTCTTTCAAGGTCGGCAGTACAGTCTGCTCTTACCATGTTTGAAACAGATATATTGGGTGTCTGAAACGTAAGAAACAAAACTTGACTGTTGTCTTCTGTTCTTGTAACTCAGGACTGGGGATTAACAAACCGATAGAAGTTAAGCTTAAGTTAACCCCAGCTTATGGTTAATCGTGCCGCTCCGAACATATTATTTATCAAAGCTAAGGGTTTTAAACTGTAGACAGACCGAACAGAATATGCGGAGGTAGTGGAATAGTAGTCAGAATTCTAATCGGTGAATCTAGCAAAGGATATCAATTAACATCCCGGACATGAGCCACAGAGACAACTAAAATAATGTATACTTTAAATAAACAATCAAAACCAAAACCCATTTTTACTCACGAATTATATTCTTAGAGGTTATTCCTCTCTCAGTAACTGAAACAGTCACTGCACCACTACGTGGTGGAGTGTTCAGTATGTAAGATTGTTGTAGAACTTGAGGTATTAAAGAATTTTCACCAGTTGAACCACAAAAACCATCAACGTCACTAGCACGAAACAAAGATGAGAAACGTGAAAAACCTGATAAATCACCAGATCCTTTTAATGAACTTGGATTAGATAACAACCATGAAGGAACAAGATTGCTGAGAAATAATTGCCAAGGGCTTGGAATTGACTGACTAGCACATAATTCCCCGGATAATTTAGTCGGTTCATATAATTCAATAACGGTAGCTTCATTGCGTAATGATTTATGATTATAATAAGTATACTTTAAAGAAATTTGAAGGGAAAAAACATTACAACAATGTACCGTAAGAAAGTATGGATAACAAATTTTGCATGGTATTTTAAACAAAACAGTAATATTGAAATAGTAAGACATTTAAAGTTTCATCGACTAATTATAAGACATTTCCTAACAAGATGAAACCTTCATTAGTCAAGTAAAATCACTAATTATTCACATAGTATTGCTTGTTAGAACGTGTAGCTATACATAACTGCAAACAAGTCATAATGTATAATCAGTAGTGTTCGTGTTTAAGTCGTTCAGCTAGTAAGGTCCATATGTTAAAATCTTGGTTTATATTTAGGCATCCAAGTAAGGTATCAACAGCCGCTAAACAGATAAATATGGTTCAAAGCATATGAATACGTACTTGTGTAATGAGTTATATTATTAATTTAAAAAATGGATTACATTGGTATGTAACAATTTCACATTCCGTTACCTAGATATTTTGTTGAGATAAACCGAGAAAATTATCGATCATAGCAATAATATAACGTATAAAATTTTATAAAGCTTCTTTATACAATTTTCTTTTAATACAAAATAGTACTCCGTGAACAGGAAAACAAACTTAGCAAATTAACAAGTAGTGTCTATACAGAACAGTGTTGTTTGTAGCTAGAGGTGGCCAAACTAAAACATCGTACCAGTACACGAAGTCATTGACTATTGGACTCAATATCGTTAAATAGCGTAAGATACCTAGTTGGAGTCCATGTGGTTATCAAAACTAATGGATGACACAGCTCAGAATTGCTCACAATTAAGTAGATGCATTTCGGGATTCAGATTCTAAGAGAAGAGAAAAATGAATGCATCTCCATCATTTCAAACCCTAAGTCTCTAACTATTGATTATGATAATCAAACGAACCTAAATTAAGTAGTCTATATCCGTTAGCATGATTAAATCCAATTGTCAGTGAAAGATTGGTACCAACATCTTGGTTTGGTTACCCATAGCTTATTTTCAACCTACTCCTACACCGGACAATAACGCTTATTAACGTCGGCAATGGTTGAATATACGTTCAATATGTCTCAACTACTTCAGTTGATGTAGATTTACGTTATCAATCAACTTTTTGTATTTAATTAGTACACTATACATAAACCTAACCATTTCTCACTGGGCAGTCCCAAAAATAAACAAACGTACAAAGGGTATATTCAAAATAATATAGAATATCTAGCAAACAGTACTTGTTCAACTTACAATAATCCAATTCTCTGAATGCACTAGACTAATAGGTTCAGAACATCGACGATGTACAGCACTATACAATATTCGACCAGCTACAACATCAATTAAATAAATTACCAGAGTATTTGTATGACTGCTAATATCACCACCAATAGTAAGTACTGCAATGAGATTAGGATTTAAATATTTATAAAGAACACTTCTATCACCCAATACTCGACCAACTGAATAAATATGTTCTGAAACATAAAATGAAATAAAATTTAATGAAAACAAAAACATAAGGAAACTATGAATAGTGTAGATTTGAATTTATGACAAATTATGATTTGACAAAAATCTAGATGTTTCAACAAGACCTAATCAAATGATGAATAACACGTTTAAAATGAACATTTTATCAATGCTAATGAAGATGCTCAATGGATTATTTGATCATGCTAAAAACTAGATTTTTGTGCAAATTGATTATTGTTATGGGGATTTAAGCCAATGCACAATTTTTTATGCCAGAATCTATGCCGACATTCAACTGACTGATTGAGATAATCAGTGTTTAATAATTAGATAGCTAAGAGATGAACTATGAAAAAAAAGCAGAACATTAAACAAATCTGAATCGATTATGGTCTCTATATTTCACACCAGCACATCAAAATGACATGAATAAGACACAAGATGCAATGAAGACAATGACAATACACCAACAGTAATGAAAAAACAATAATGTTAAACTTGTAAAACTATTTACTTGGATATTTTTCCACTTAAAAAAGTGAATAAACTCATTACTCAAATAAGAGAATGTGATAAAAAAAAAAACTTGTAAACAATGAAATATCGTAAAAAACAAAAAGTAATTGAAATATATAAATGTAAAATCATACCAGAAGGTGGACGTGAAGCTGCAGAGACAATGATGTGCTTGTTAACCGGATTAGAATCAGGACTCAATAACATTCGCCAGACACGTGTAGCTTTCAAAGATTTACCATCTGAAGATACTGGATCTATCCGATAACCGGTAAGACGAGCTTGTTCACTTTCAATAGTAAAAATATATAAAGGCTGCGAATCCGATGATGAATATGTAGCGGCACAAGTAGATGGATAAACTTCAACCTGTAATAGTCAGATGGATTTTTCAAGATCATTGAATCAATAATTAATTATTAATGTGTGGTATTGAGATTACAAACCAACTTAAGTTAGATAACCATTAAAAACAGAAATACACGACAGCTGTTTTGTTTTAGTATAGGACTCCTCGTAAGTGGGCATCCACGACCCCACTTGGGGTTGAAGCAATGACATTTAGAAATCACTGAGAATGTTAACTTTCATATATCTGGCCCAGCATCCAGTGTTAATAAACATGTACACCATTGTATTATAAATTTAAAATTTATTATTTACAGAAAAAGGAAGATTGTAAAGATGACATTTGTTCATGTGAAAAACTTTACAAACAAATTACGATATTGAAAAGATTTTATTAATGAATTCAAGTATAAAAACACAGTATTTATAACAATTTTAATGAATCTATATTAGAAACATTTTTTTACTGCAATTTATACTATCTGTCTAGACAATCAACGGAATTGTTATCGACAATCCCTAGTTTATAAGGTCCTTCAATCTCCAAAAATGGTTTAAAGGAAAATGAAAAGCAGCAAGCCTTACCAATAACTTTATTGAGATCTATTGGCGATAAACAAGAAGTAAATGTTAGTATGGGGTCGTGGAGACTGTTGAATTTAATTGAAATCATGAACCTATCTAAATTATACAGCTATTGGAAATCGTCCTAGTGTGGGACTTTTCGGCAGTACTCATCTACGACCTTGCAAGCGGAGATCGAACCCATGTCTCTAGAGCACTGAACCAAGATACAAAGGTTTAGAAGTGTGACTCCAATCAACCTACATTGAGCGACCATCTTTCAGTGTCTTCAGTGAGTACCTTATACCTGACACGGCAGGCTCTGTGTATCTAGCAATAATCCTTTTCAAAGGTTAACGCTACAAAACTGATAAATCTGAAAGCTTTTAGGACCAGTGATTAAAGGTAATTTACTTAGACTGGTTAAAGTACTCAATACAGTTGAGCAGTTGGGAATTTCTACATTTAGCTGATTGCGATCACTCAATGTAATAAACACAGAGAAATCAACTCATATCATATAATCGTTAATTAAAGCATAGAAACAGAACGTTCAGTCAATTAAGCAACTAAAGTAGAGCTGGGATAATTGTGCATCATCCCAAATTGCCATACCATATAAGTTTATCGGAATGCAATGGACAGGAGGGATATCAAGAGAGTCGAAATAATAGTAGTACTCATAAAAATCAGTAAGACTTAGCATTAGAGAATACGGGGAAGTATGAAATTATATTAAGATTGAAAATTAAGGGGGAAAAAAGGATATACGTATTTGGACAATTGTCACTGATCTTGTGTCATGTTACTCAAGATTAACAATCAATCGCCTTTACTTCGAGTATCAAAATCAAATAATTTCCACCTACCAACAAAGTCCTCTCCAACAATCAGTAATTTCATACAATGGCATGGGGGGCATCCCAGTTCCCTTCCAAACAACTTCGACTCCAGCCAAAATTTCTCACCGAGATATATGCCCAAAGTCGATGAAGATCCATAGTCTCGAAAATTGGTTCGTCAAAGTAAGTATCTTACCTCTAACATCAACGTTAATTATTCAGTTGTTTTATTAAGTTTGCGAAACGCCTACGATTAAGTATCTGAAGTCTACGTGCACCTTCTACTTCATAGGCTACATCTCTCAGCCAAAATAGTAATAGAAAAGAGTGGGGACAAAAAACTGAAAAAGACCGATTTCTGTTGTGTACAACAGTGTATAGACCCAATTGATTATTGGTTCAGTTGTGGAATCGCTTTATTCATGAGCCCTGAAAGTTCTACGACTGATTCTGAATACGAATCACTAGTGCCTGCGTTAATACAAACTTTTGTCCAATATTATTTTTAAATGTCTTTCTTTTTTAATACCTGTCACAATGTATTGTGCAAAAGAATGTTTGAAGTTCAAAGTTGACTTACGTCTAAATCGGCCCTCAACAACAACAAAGGTCTAATAAATTCACATCGCTCGCTTAAAGGACCAGGTTCCAAGACAGTTTGAATAATATCTGATTCCAATTCATACATATTCATACCTTTTTCATGTGATGGAACACCAGTAATTGGATTGAATGAGAAAAGTACCCGTCGATGTGTAATCTACGAATAAACAATTTAATGGGATAATGTGGAAATTTTAAGAGTCAAAAAATGTCATGAGAAAAGAGATAAACAACGAGTATAAATTTTTAACAGAGAAAATTTACACTAAAAGTTTGATAGGAACAAATGTTCCACACTCTCTCGGGAGGATGGGCAGTGAACATACTTGATTTTATTGGTGATAAACACTGTGAGTTCCACTTTTAGTGAACAACCGGAGTGGAATTAAATGGACTATGTACTATCTAATATTACTAGTCCATAAACACTATTCGTAATTTACAAATCCCTTGTGTTATTGAGTAAGATAGTTTAGATTGCGCTATCTACGATAGTTAGTTACGAAACAAGATGAAAAAGGTTTGCAAATTATGTTATTACTATTATTATTAATGGCTTTATTCAATATTATATTTTGGTACAATATGAAATTCTCAGCACCGGGTATTTCAATAAGTTCCTTACACAAAAAAAGAAACAAAGACAAAAAAAGGTTTAAAAGAAAATCTGAAAAAAACTGTACAACTTTTCAAATTAGAGACATGTTAAGAATGCAGGTTATTGACTAGGTTAATTCTAACAACCTGTTCGTCAAAGAGTATGTTTGCTATGTAAGGTATTAAAAAACTTTTATACTTTTGCTTGCGTGCATGGATTTTAATGTAATTACGTCTCGTTCTACCAGAAGATATACAATGAGAAAGATAAGAGTGAAGGGGATGGTTAGTATATAATAAAATAACATCTGCCAGGAGTTTGCAAGACTTTAGATGTCTATCCACAACCATATTAATTATGACCTCGAAAGATTCACCATACACCTTGCTAACTGCCTTCAGCACTCTCCGCAATATAGCAAAGTCTTTTCTCAAAAGCCGGGAAAGAATAATGGAGAACAGAAGAGAATAATAGGTATTATGCAAGAATCGACAAATTGTAAGAGTAAATGACGAGTAATCTCAAGAGAATGCAACCTCCTTATTTAGTAAGTCAGACAGAAAACCTTATTCGATAAAAATAAAACGTGGGAAGACCAAGAGAAATCAGAGGAAAAGGTAACACCATGATAATTGACCTTCGACACTGTTTATCAAAGAGTCTCCAGTGGTACAAGCATTATGGGATTTAAAAATGGTGTTCAGATGCCATTCATGTTTCATGCGAAAGTTAACAGCTTGACATTTAGACGAATTAAGTATAAGACCATTACCAACAGACCAACAATCAATACGAGACAAAAACGCATTCATTTCTATGGGATATAAAGAGGAAAAGATAGACATACATACAGTGAGATCATCCGCCTATTTCACAGAAGTGTTTTCTGTGGAAGATGGCAGATCATGCAGAAAAGAAGAGAAAAGAAGAGGTGAAAGAACAGCTCCTTGTGGTACACCTTCATGAGACAGTAGAGACTCTGAACACTTTCCTCCAAACACAGTGTACTGTTCCCTTCCAGAGTGATAGGAACATAGCCAGTTGGTTGTCCAGCTGTCAGTGTTGACGCTGATTAACTTGTTGAGTAAATGTTGTTTTGGTATAGAATCAAAAGCTGAAGTATAGTCCAGAAAAGCGCATCGAACATACTTCTTACCCTTTCCCAAGTTGGACACTATATTGTGATGCAAAACAGCAACAGCATCTAAGGTGTTTCTTTTGCATCTGTAGGTAAACTTAAACGAATCAATATGATCTTTTATCGCAGGCTGAAGTGGAAGTATTAATAATTTTTCCATTGTTTTAAGGAAGGGTGATGTTATTGCAATAGGTTTAAATTTCACATTTTTATCACCAGATACTTTCTTGGGTACAGGGATTATCTTCATCTTTCTCCACATTTTTGGTATGAGATTAGATGAGAAGGACCTGTTAAAGATAGTCGTGAATGGATAACATAGGACGTCGGCACATTTTTTAAAAAGAATGTTTGGGATACCATCAGGTCCTAAACATTGGGATGAATTAAGCGACTGGAGACATCTTCGGACATCAGTTTCAGTGAAACTAGGAACACAGATATTATTTAAACCTGTGGATAGAGGGAGCATCGCATTAAATGACTGACGTGCAAAAGAGTTATTTAAGTCACAAACATTCAGCTGGTTATCGCTCCTAATCTGTCTGTCACCTGTAAGTTCTTTAAAGAGTTTCCACATACTTGGAGAGTTTTTGAGAGACAAGGGTTTTTGAGTATACATAAAGTTGAGACGTCTAATCTCTAGGTTTATCAGACCATTTAGCTTACGAACTTCATTAAAGTTTTGCTCCTTGTACATTCTTTCTTTCACCCTTCATAGTCGTTTTAGTTGTCATGATGTAAGTCGATCAAAACTTACAAAAATGCTTTGATCGGGACAACAAATATCAAAACAGAATTTAAAGTAATGTGATAACATTAGTATTGATTTCCAGTGAGTCATCTGTAAATAATTCCCAATTAGTCGTATGAAACATGTTTTGCAGATTTCGGATATTTTCCTCTGAGTAGTTCCTATATTTGACTTTCTTGGTTTGATGTAAGTGTACTCTTCCCATACTTTCCACATACTTTAGGTAGAACACGAATTATACAGTGATTCGAGCTAGACAATGGAGTACGTTTAAGAGTCACATATATACCCACATCATTAATGAAAACGAAGTCAAAACGAGCATCCAAAAGAGTAGGAAAATCTACTACATTTTGGTCACCTAGTGACGTAAGGAAGCTACAGTCATATGAATTGAAACCACTACATACAACTGAAGGTGAATCACTGAAAGCAGTAACAGCAAACTCAGTGAATTCATCAGCGAAAACAGATAGCGCAGATGATGTGCAGTTTGGAGACACGTAGATATTGGTAACGTAAACATATTTGTATTTATTCAGATGTTTTGGACGACATCTTAGAGTTAGACAGTCGATAAAGTCACTTGAAAACTTGAAACATGCAAACGAAGATCGACACCAGTTTATATTTACAAACGTAGCGACACCGCCGTTACACCTTTTTATTGTTTGATCGATCCTGACGATAAATTTTGAAATCACGTAGTGATACTAGCAGTCGTCCTGTAAATCATTTAACCAAGATTCTTGAATTGTGATGACGCCACAATAAAGATACATATTTTGACTTAGTAGGAATTGAAGATAGTCCACTTTGTTGATTAGTGATCTGCAGTTAGAATTTAACAGCTCGGGAATCGACATACGATTAATGTTCATTCTCTTTAACGAATATTGCCAACCACCACGATGTATTTTATAGTACTTTTTTGTACCTTGCGCAGCGAAAGGTAGTAGGCTTTTCATAAACGCACCTGTATAGTTTATGCGATTAATGGACATAATGAGACGTTAAAACAAAATGAAAAAACAGACAACTTGTTGAAATAATTAGATGGCAGAAACAGGTAGCCCAGATATTCAAGCAGGCCGCCGTTGAGACTGTGTCACTTATTGCTTTGATTACATTTTTGAACGAGGCTAATTACATAAAACGTAATCTGTATCCAGTCCTTAATCCCGAACAAATTCTATTGAGCAAGCTGTAATGGAGCCATCAGTCTAAGTAACTTAACATCGGGTTCATTATGTTTAGAAGCTGAGTGTTTGGAGGAAATGGGGAAAATGCCTTTGATCACGGTATCGCGTCAGTTCCCACTTATCAGCAAGATATATCTATATTTTTAATGAAAATTGATGCTGTCCATAAGGTTTGAATCAACCAGTATCCATAAAAAACTTTACCATTGATTTATTCAAGTCTTGATTGACCTCTTATAGGACTGAGATTTTTACAACTAATTCATCACCGATTAGTAACCGATGAAATGATTTTTAGTGTTGATGACCGATTTCCCGTTAACATCATAGACATGGTTTTCTGACAAGTGATAAGTAGTATGAAACCTAGGTCCATAGCATTCTGTAAATTGCCACCAAACACTTAAAATAACAAAAATATAAATGACTTTATGTATTTAAACACATAGAAATTGTTAAAAGTAATGTGCTAGTATACTGATAAATACATAGTCTGTGATCTATACATCAATGAAATTAAACAATACATATAATTAAAGAAAGTAGAATTAAAGCATACCTTTGATCGAAATAAGAGTGACATGATAGGTGGTAAAGGAAAATGAGCTAAATTACGCTGTTGGAAGAGGGCAAGCTTTCCATTAGCTAAACGTTTTGCAGATGGGACAAAATAATCCCACACAATACGACCACGTTCACTTTCTAAACCAAACAGCTAAAAAATAGTTTAAGATGACAAGTAAAAAAGATTATGGTCACGAAATCTTCATTGTTTAAAAAAGCTGGAGAAAAGAACTATACCATAATGAGGATACATATCATTTAAAACACGATAAAGAATAAACAAAATGATGTTTAAAGTCAGTTTTATTTGTCTCAATACGCCTAACAGTGAAGCTTGCCCAGTTTAATGTACAGCTGATTATAACAGATAAGGCTTTTGTGATCTCATATACAATATCTTGGTTCACAAAATCCTGAATCAAGAAATTTGACGGATGCCAAAGTAGAGAATGGTAAGATGATATGCAAGGTCAGACAGTGATATCTGAGGACTTTCAAAGATGATCTGAACAATGATAAGCGTGATAGAAAAAGTGTATTGAGGTTAAATGAGAAGTAATATGAAAGAGATGGGATTGTTGTGCATCAAATTTGATAAAATAGGAGTTTACATGACCTTAATTCATGTACTTACTAAATAAACGACTTACATATATATCGTATGAAATAACGTAAGAATATTTTAGGTTTACAAATTGTAGGTTATTTGTTGAAACGTAGTGAGCATTGAAGACAATCGAACTTTTGAGACGAATTATCATTATGTTTTAATTATATGATTATTGGATAACTAGATTATTATTTTTCTATATACCATGCACGTTGTACTTCCAGTGGACCTATTAACTACTGTTATACAACTTATTATTTTTAATTATTGTCAAATAATTCTGTACTGTTGCTCCGCACCGTTATATTAAAAGTATGATTCCTCATTTAGGCTTAGTTGTCGTCTGATAATTCATGCATATAAACTAATGAGTGTTTGAGATAGATAATACTGTGTGCCTAAAATGTAATAATAGGGTTTTTCCTACTGTATTTTCTTGTTCATACTCAAGCCTGGGAATAGAAGACGTGTTTATTGGCGAACCAACAAGGGCTAAAAGTATTTTCATCTCAATTCAAGGTTAATCATGACCGTTCAAAGCTCAGGACAATAACGTATATGAAAATTTCCAAGATTCTTATTGGTGATGAAACTTATCAAGTGATATGGGCTAACGTTTTTGCAATCGAAACAGTCAGAGTGTTAAATGTACTCCAAAAAATCCAGAGTAATATAAATATATACATTCTAAACGAGGAATAGTAAATAGAAATGATTATTTTAAGAAGATAAGAACAAATTGCTGCGTCTGAGATATGGTCCGCAGCCTCAAATAAAGGTTAACCATGCCAATCAGAGCGTATAGTTGGTCAAAGCTAAATACGCTGGCAACTTTGACTGATAACACGATATGATGTTCAAGAAAATTATTTTTAGAAATTGTTTAGAGAAATTTGGATAACTATACTGAGTTTTATGGTCAATAATGAATTCAGTGATACTTACTGTAGAAAATAAAACTAACAAAAAACCATACTCAAATTCGACAGATCTGGTTATCATTTATTCGGTTTTTTAGTTTTACTACAATATCATTAAATTTAATATGACAAGTGTAGATAAAAGTACAATACATTATTAACTCAGTATGCAGTATGGTGTACTGATGACGTTCTGACAGTCAGTTGATATTAACCACTAGAAAGAAAAACAATTTCCATAAAATCTCTAGAAATGATAACTCACAATGAAATAAGTAATCAAAATACTTACTTTTCCGACTGAAGTAGCTACAACCAACATTTTATGAACATTGAAATTATCACGTGTAAGTTTTTCATCCCATGACGTTATTTTGGGGTCTATTTGAGATGATTTATAAAAGTTTAGCTTACCGCCATCTTCATTGTCAATGGTATTATCACTGTTAGTAGAATTGTTGATATGTAAAGAAGGAATATGTGATGAAAATTGCCATCTAGGTGGAAAGCTATGTGAATAACTTGACAAAGATGATGGATCATTTGATGAATAGTCATGTGAAGAAGGAGATGATGATGGTAGTACTCTACGTTTTGACAGATCACCATTAGGTGAATACTTGAAAAGTGAAGTGGTTAATTTCGATGACGATAGTATAGTCATGAATAAGTTTGGCATGTTAGAAATCCAATGCTTCGTCCATACCTAAATATTTTTGATAAAAGAAATATGATATGGAAATATATATATTCCGCAAGCCGTTGGAAGCATCAACAAACAAGCACACAACTCATGTGCGTATATAGTGTACAAAAATGCCCTTAGAAAACGTCGCAAAATAGCGTATTAAAAGAGGAGACGAACCAATGATACTTAAGGTTCTTCCAAGTGTGAAATACAATCTGAAGATAAAAATGGGTGCTTTCATGAGGAAATGAGAATTCCACACCTCCAAAATGAGACTTTTGTCAAGTGATTTCTGGGTATCTAGCATCCTCAACATTAGTAACGTAAGTAGTACTATAAATATCACGAAGCGTTTTACATGTCACGATAGAGTAAATAAACGAAAATGGAAAAATTTGGAAGCTACTATTTATCATTTTAGTTAGACAATTAATTATTGATATTCTGATAGTGCCCTACTAATTTAGACAAATGTTTTTTTTCACCTAGAGACATACAACTCAATAAATACGTTGAAATAAAAAGCTAAATTTAGAAATATTTTGAAAGCCGGTTAAAATTGAATATGGTAGCATTAATTCGTCAAATTATTTTACGCTCTAAAATCAGTTAAAAGAGAAAACAGTTCACAAGATTAATTATATTATTATTACATGTTATGCGATGGGACAAAGAACAGGTCCGGTATGGAACTCCTCAGAGATACAAATCCATGATTCCACATAGAAGAGTCAAACTAGGGGCGTCCAAATGTCTAGCTTCTAGGCCACTGTTGGATGGAAGCTGAATGGCCAAGAGGTTAGCGTGAGTACGCCGGACTGAAGACCTCACTTCGATCACTGTGTGCGGAATCGTGGATTTGCACTGCCGAGGAGTCCCGTACTATGATGAAACGACCGCACTTCCAGGTTTTCAACGTTTGTCTAACATAGATCAATATATGATTTTATTGAAATCCAACAACCTCTTTCAGTCCTTACTGAAGAAAAAACTAACAATGGTTTCTGGTAGAAAAGTTCCGGAAGTTCGGCTAAGCTCAATATTCGCCATGTACTAGAAATATGATAATCATTTTGCTTTTTGCTATCGGAACATACGATACTTGAAAATTCATTAATTGTTTAGAGCTTAACCCTAAAAAAGGAAACAATTGATTAATCATGGAAAATTAAAACTTTTTACTCTGAGTATTATATACAAGAAAACAAACTATATATAAAGTAACAGAAATCAATAACTTACAACTAATTGAGACATTTGTGTTTTTAAGCGTTGAATAAACATTTCCAGAATGTTGTCTGTTGAAACAAAACAGGACAAAATGGAGAACATAATTCGAAGCTCTCCCACAGTATCAGAACACCAATTACAATAGGTAAATTACTTTTAACAACTAGTTTAATACCAATATAATGAAACAAACCCAAGTTCAACAACTAATGAAAACCAGAAAGCACTGGACAGCTAATTCTTTTATTATGTGAATACTAGTAACTAGCTTTAAGATGAAATTCCTGAAGTTCTAATGAGAAGCCCTGACCAGTGGAGCCTAACTATGTCAGGTCTGAGACAGTCATTCACCGCAGACAATGGATGAGGATCGCGCAATATCGTGAAATGGTTGAGGTCAGATATGCACCCCAGTGGGTCTCGGCTCAGTGGTCGAGAGTTTAAGTGCTCGCGCGTGAGACTAGAGGTCCTTAACTCGACCCCCGGTGATGGGGTCATAAAGGCGCAATATTGAGGAAGTCTACACTAGTACGTGTCAGCTATCATACTTCTCCAAGCTTTCATTGACTGTCTAACCTAATTCAGTCCCTGAACTCAGTAAAATTGAACAATCTCTACAATCTCTTCATAGATAAGATGTAATAACTGATCATAACGTTTCTACACTCACTTTTTTCTAAATATAACACTTGTGACCTTGAAAAAGTAGACCTACCACCTTTTTACCAGATGTTCGTTTGATTTACATCAATATGTATTCACCAGTAAACTGCATTTTGAAATTTTCATGCACTATTATATCATATCTAGGATTTAGTTCTTTTGTAATGTCTAATTACGAATTAGAATAGAGCAAGAACAAACATTGATGCAGAATAGTATGAATTCATATTATTTCGAGGTTTCTCGTCAGCTGCTTACAAACCAAAATTGTGATAGGATTTCTTACATGGAGATAGTGTGAAAACAATTGACATAAATGAGTGTAAATAACTGGATTACAATAATAACTATATATATATATGCTAGAAACAGGTCAGAGGTCAAAAGAGGGGGGGTTAATCCAGGGTGGGTGGTGTAATAATTTAGTGAAGTTCATAAATTGTAATAATTGTAGAGATTAATGAAATTAAATAATGATAAGGTAGATTACGTAATAATAATTAAATAGAATTTGGAAAGTTAAGATAATTTAAGAGGATCAAGTGGTGGAAATGTGTGAATAAAATTTATTTTAAAAATTAGGTAATAGAGGGGAGTATAAAATATCTTAGAATAAGTAAATGAAAAAATAACCAAAACACAAAACAAACAGAAACAAAAAGATTACCAGGGTAGTGATAAGTTTATTAAAGTCTCTTTTTGAATGCATAAATCCGGTTTCAGTTTCTTAATCGCAATCGCTTCAGCACAGCGGAGAGTGGTAGTACTTTTTTGTCTATTGATAATTTTGAACGCGTGCAGAATATCGACGGTATGCCCGGTGTCAAGTAGATGCCGAGCTATTGTACTGTTAAAAGCTTTGGTCCCTCGCAGCGTCAAGTTCTTAGGGATATGCTCAGAAATGCGAACCTGCACTCTTCTCTCAGTTCTTCCAATGTATGTGCTACGGCACGTACATGTGAATTGGTAAATGCAGTTGGAGCAACTGAGGGGAGAGGACTTGTCGATCTTCGTTTGTTTTAGTGAGCAGTATGTTTTCCATAACGTAGTCAGTTTGGCTGCCGGGTAGATCACTTTTAAAGCGGAATTAATTCTGTGATTGATAATTCCGGCAACTTCATCTCCTTTGAAGCGCAAGGATAGGAAGCAGGTTTTCTTTTCAACTGTATCATGCTTAATCGGAGGGTTTGTATTAGCATATTTGTGGATGAATTTATCCGGATATGCATTTTCACATAGGCATTTGGTGATTGTAGTAATTTCTTCTTCGAGGCATTCTTTTGAGCAGATTTTTCGTGCGCGGTCAAAAAGGTTTCGCACAATACCCTTTTTATAACTCATTGGACAGAAGCTGTTAAAATAGAGATAAACTCCGCTCCAAGTATTTTTGCGGTGAATGTGTCTTTGTAGTGTGCCGTCTGATGTTCGCCTAATTCCAATATCTAGGAAATGGAATTTATCTCAATTTTAACAGCTTCTGTCCAATGAGTTATAAAAAGGGTATTGTGCGAAACCTTTTTGACCGCGCACGAAAAATCTGCTCAAAAGAATGCCTCGAAGAAGAAATTACTACAATCACCAAATGCCTATGTGAAAATGCATATCCGGATAAATTCATCCACAAATATGCTAATACAAACCCTCCGATTAAGCATGATACAGTTGAAAAGAAAACCTGCTTCCTATCCTTGCGCTTCAAAGGAGATGAAGTTGCCGGAATTATCAATCACAGAATTAATTCCGCTTTAAAAGTGATCTACCCGGCAGCCAAACTGACTACGTTATGGAAAACATACTGCTCACTAAAACAAACGAAGATCGACAAGTCCTCTCCCCTCAGTTGCTCCAACTGCATTTACCAATTCACATGTACGTGCCGTAGCACATACATTGGAAGAACTGAGAGAAGAGTGCAGGTTCGCATTTCTGAGCATATCCCTAAGAACTTGACGCTGCGAGGGACCAAAGCTTTTAACAGTACAATAGCTCGGCATCTACTTGACACCGGGCATACCGTCGATATTCTGCACGCGTTCAAAATTATCAATAGACAAAAAAGTACTACCACTCTCCGCTGTGCTGAAGCGATTGCGATTAAGAAACTGAAACCGGATTTATGCATTCAAAAAGAGACTTTAATAAACTTATCACTACCCTGGTAATCTTTTTGTTTCTGTTTGTTTTGTGTTTTGGTTATTTTTTCATTTACTTATTCTAAGATATTTTATACTCCCCTCTATTACCTAATTTTTAAAATAAATTTTATTCACACATTTCCACCACTTGATCCTCTTAAATTATCTTAACTTTCCAAATTCTATTTAATTATTATTACGTAATCTACCTTATCATTATTTAATTTCATTAATCTCTACAATTATTACAATTTATGAACTTCACTAAATTATTACACCACCCACCCTGGATTAACCCCCCTCTTTTGACCTCTGACCTGTTTCTAGCATATATATATATAGTTATTATTGTAATCCAGTTATTTACACTCATTTATGTCAATTGTTTTCACACTATCTCCATGAAAAAAATTCTATCACAATTTTGGTTTGTAAGCAGCTGACGAGAAACCTCGAAATAATATGAATTCATACTATTCTGCATCAATGTTTGTTCTTGCTCTATTCTAATTACGAATAATTGAGATTCTTCGCATACGAAGAGGGATGAATGGAAGCTCCATAAAACGATGACTGATACGCACAACTTTTCGTTCATAGGCGAGATCGAAGGTTTTAGGTTTGACTCTCATATATGTGGTCATGAATGAGCATTGTTAGTCTTATACTGGGACGAAATCGTCATCAATCCTTTCAAGTTCTTAATGATGGTTTATCTAAGATTAGTTCGTGATCAAAACTATTAAAAATCCTACAATTTATACACTTCCTCCGATACTAATATTAGATAAATTTCAAACATTGTCTATAACTAATTATTTACATGTTATATGATCCCGATGATATATGATTTTTTCGTATATTTTTTCCATGTGTTTTTGATTCATGAGATTAAAAAAATACGAAACATAATAACATGGTCAAAAGTCAAATCTTTAAATTTAGGGACTGTTAGTGAACTTATTACATTAATAGATTTCTTATTCGGACAAGTTGTATCATCTTGTACTTTCAACTAATCTGCGTTTTGCTGAAGAAAAAGTTTAACAATTCAACTGCCGTAACAGACTATCTATACGCTTTTTAATTTGCAGTAAATGTGCAGTATCTAATATTTTCGGGTATACTGACGTAGCCTAAAGTTTGGTTGTTGAAAACATTTTCTTAATTGGACATGTTTATTTTGTGTAATCGCGCAATTTCGTGGATTGGTTGATGTTAGACACAAACACCATTGGGTGCCGGCTCAGTGGTCCAGTAGATTAAGCCTTCGCGTGCGAGACTGAATGCTGTGGGTTCAAATCCCGAGAGCAAGATCATGGGTGCGCACTGCTGAGGAGTCCCAAAATAGGACGAAACGGTTGTACAGTGCTTCCAGGTTTCCAGCCGTGGTATAACACCAATCAGTTCATGATCTCAATAGGTTTGTTCTGGTGGTTATAGTAGTATAGCACAGTCTTTCAGTGGTATACTTTCTAATTAACAAAAAAGAAAAAATTGTGGGAGATAAAAAGAAGGAAAACAAATCAATTAGCTTATTCATATAGTCTACTGACTGGTAGAAACAAGTTAACTTACTGCTCGCATGATTAAACTCTTCTTCAATTTTCGCTTGAAACTCTGAAACAGGCAGATCGATTACTTCAACGGCAACTATGTTTGCTAACGCCTCTTCACGAATCCATTGTTGTTTACCTAAAAAAAACATTGGAGCTGCTGTTTAAAAAATTACAGACAACATATTGTCTACAATAGCCTTGATGAAACCATATAAAAATGTTGAGAGTTAAATCAAAAGCTTAGTGTCTGGCACATTTATGAAATACTTTGAATATCTTGCCTATAAGCTTTTTCGTGATGCATAAGCTGTTGTTAGATCTTATACTTTCATTAAATTACTGTCCATTTGATGATGGACCTATCACTCATTTCTCTTCTACTTATGGTTTGATTATGCTGATATTGTAATCTCCTAATAATGTTGTTGTGTGGTCAAAATTTTACTTGATAATATTATATGAGTGAGTCACAAATCTGAACTGCGTAGTTTAAAGTCTTCTGACTGCCTTGTTGTGTTGTGTCTTGGCTATTGGGCGAACAAAGGTGGCAAAACTGCATTCTGGACTAATTGTCGTCGTATTTTACCCTCAGTTGTAAGCGAATTACTATCGTGTTATTGGTACCCGATAGTCTAGATGAATAAATTCATGCTCGATCTCGATCAACACAATTTCTCTCCTGTAATTACGGTCTGATTTCACGGACCCAAACAACAATACAAGAAACTTATTTTCTCATCATATAAAAACAAGGTATTCATTACATTGTCTTAATAAACAGGGTCAATCTACAATTTTTTATGAAACTTGAGAACTCGATAGATATTTAAGAAACAATAGAATGACCGTCGACCTCCTACGTTGATGAAAGCATTGTGTATGCGTGATTCCATTGTGTATAATGTAATAATTATTAAGTAAGACAATTGAATATAACAAATTCCAACAAGTGAGCACAAGTGTTTTGAAAATATAGTAATTCTATTATCCAAAACCTTCAGATATGACCTATTTTCATAAGGATAGTTAATGAGAAAGTATGAACAATTCACCAAATAATTATTGTAAAAATAAGCAGTGAGGAAAGAATTATTAAAACTGAAGAGAAATCCGTAGATTCTTAAAACATATAGAGAAGAGGAAACAAACTAGCGGTCTAACACTAAAGAGTTAGCATATATTGCTTAATCCATTCTTAATACGAAAAACGAGAAGTCATTAATGTAATGATGTTAAGATTAAGAACTACAAAAAATGAACTATTACCATTTTGTCGGATTAGTTGTACAGCATCATCTTCTGTATGTAGTAATAATCGAAAACTCGGAGCACCAGTAGCATCAGTGAACATGATAACAGATATCTGTCGAAGAAAAAACGATTAAGCAACAAAATACTTCTATAATACAAATATTTGGTAGACAAACTTTTTATTGATGATAAATACATAAGAATGAATTAGAATTAAATCAAAAGTAAAACACTGAGCGTAACATAAGATTTCGGTACAGACTAATTATATGATCAAAGAAATGTAAATAGTTTGACAGACCTAACTATAATAAAAGTGAATAAATGCATCTACTGGAAAGCGTCGTGCAGAAAATTTTACCCAGCTTACGTAAGAATTTTACATTTTGTACTTATAAAAATTAATTGCTTTGTTGGATAATTAGAGGACAATGGAAAATTAAAGTCACTCACTGAGCATAAAATCAATAATTCGTAGGAAGCTTGCAATAAATCAAGTGAGAAACTGTTTGTATCATGATTGAAATTATCTAACATAGCCGGAATAGATAAAATGAAGGTAAGTGAGTTAAATTTACCCTCAGTTCACATTTTATTATCAATATTTTTATTTAAAATAGATTAAATGTGGCTGGTAGTAACATATATGATGCGTGTCCAACTCTGGACTAGGACCCAGTACCGTTAACCTCAGATTTCATTGCATAATTAACTCAGCTCTTGAGTTCACAGTGTACAGGTTCGCGTCCTGGAGTGAACATTAACTCTGGGATGCAGGTACATTCAACTAATAAGAGAAACATGTGTTTTGGATTCCCCTGATAGCCACGTTCCATCGATTCTGTATAAACTTGTATCATGTCTATATCGAGGCAACCCGCACAAAATGCACATATGTCAATCAAGACTGACCAAATTTCAGTCAAAATATCAACAACGGGATGATCCGAACCATTTCGAAAAGTATTGTCATCAATATCATTATCTCACTGACAGATACATATTCGTGTGCTTGGCTTTAAGTCACACTAAATATGAGAGTTAATGATATTAACTGACTATCTAAACCGAAATAAGCAGTGAGGGAAGTTCTAACGTGAGACTTAACAGCTGAAAGTGGATTCTTATTCATGCAACATTTAAAAGACAACCTAACTATAAACATATCAAAAATACCAGATTTCCAGAAAATGACTAATAAACACTGTACATCACACACTTCAACATCAATGAATTTAACAGTTAAAACTATGAAGAAAAGCAAAATTAGGTTAATCTACATTATTCATAAATTAAGAGAACAAATAATGTTAGGATATCTATATGCCCCCAAACGCCCTGGTACTGACGAGGGTGAGGAGAGTCCGCTCTCCCTCTCGAAACGCTCTCACATGGCCACGCGTATACAGCCACTGCCATGGAAGTCCCACTCACTGCCTTGTCGCGGTATTACTGTTGTTTACGAGATTGAGAGGATGAAATGCGAATGTCTGGCACTTTAACCGGGTTGGTGGATATGGGGAGTCTACCTAAGGGAGTTGGAGAACCCTGATTTCAAACCAAAGGTGCACATGGGCTCCAGGATCCTGAAGGAACAGGTGGCGTATGAATCTACTGTTAGTCACCGGCCACCAATGGACTGCATTTCTTGACGTTGCTCCACTGCCTAGTGGATTGAACTTCAGGCCATAGGCTCCGGGTGTGGTCCCCTAAGAAAACCACCTTCTTCGGTCTGGACACCCGAACAGTACCACAGACCTCACACAAACCAATGATAACTACTACTGGCCTGACTGTTATTGTGTGACGCATATATATTTGGTGCCCCCTTGTATCGATGCTTATGTGTTCAAATATATATAAGAGGATCTTGTTTTTTCTCTTCACAGTCGTTAATAGCAAACAACGTTGATACACACGATTATTAGTGCATAAGGTTTGTAAAGACATATAAATTTTTATAGTTTATAAAGATTAACTTTAGCTGAACAACCATGGAGCAACTAAACAGCACTGAACTGTTGTTTCAATTTAGGATAGGATTACACAGCGATAGTCAGTTATATACATCGTAGAACTTAGCACATATATTAATCAGTTCAAATTGTCATAACACATTAGCATAGTGAGATGAAATTATCATAACAAATTCAAGAGTAATTAAAGAAATAACAATATCAGTAGTAGTAGAAAACAGGCAAAGAAAAAAAACGGTGTGAAGAAATTTCGGGACTCAGGTTATAGGAAAAGGCAAAGAGTGAATGTAGCTCCATCATCGCGAACGATTCTAGGCCATTACACCTAGGCAAGAATGAACCGACACCATTTAACTAAGAATGAGATCTACATACAAAGATATCGATTATCTTCGCAGTAGTTAATTAGAGTAAAACTATAAACAAAATCTATCTAAAACTGGTGAACCCACTGATTCAATTGTACCATGATGACCAGCGAGAGTGAAATGACGAGGTGGTAGTTCTTTGGATAATTCACCAGATTCTAAATCATAGATGTTTAGAGCCAGATTCTTAAAATCCTATCAAAACGATAAATAATGGAAAAAGTATTGATTAAAATTACTAGTAAAAAACAAAGATCCTAAAAATTTAGACAGGGTTTGATGCCGATGAGTTAAGTAAAATAAAGCGGTGAAGATACTTGTATTTAGCCTTAGGATAACAAGAAAAAGATACTCATCACTTAATGTTTCCAACTAATGGTGATCACTGTTAAGTATCAAAAATGATTTTCCAAGTGAACTGTTTTGCATATTGGTAATAGACCGCGTCGAAGTCCTCATATATTATAGATATGTATAGATAATTCACTCATCCATCAGGTACTCAAGTGTATGAACTACAATCTGAGTGTGAAAGTTAATACTACCCAGTTGCTCATTCCGAAATAAATAGAGCTAAGATTGAACTTTGGACTTAGTAACTGAAAGCCGAACGTCCTAATAATCAAGCTACTGTCTCATAATCAATGACTGCATTATTACGCTTAGTTGTTTGAAGCAGAATTGGCTAATCTATAGAAACTTACCCTGTTTATATTCAAATTATCTTCATCTCATCTTCAAATTAAGAGTATGACGTAGACGTATGTATATGTCATTAATTTCACAATCAGATCAGGAAGAATAATTTGATTGAGATCACATGATTGTGATTTTTCTGTTTCCTAGATGGTTGACTTTTCTACGCAAACAACCATGAGTACTATCCACTAGATTTTGGCAAATTCATTTGACACATCATCGAAAAGTTACTAAGATAAGCCAAACAGATTCTATAAAATCCAAGTGCTTACGTTTAGAACTCAACATATATCTAATGTGAAAGTCCTAGGTCTTGCAACACTGAAGACTGTGAAACTTCTCACGCACACAATCAGTTGCACAATACTGTAGATAACATTTTGAAGATGTGACATTAAATTAATCTCAAGTCAATAACAAAGTACAAATCAACAAAAACGATCTATGGACCAATGAAACTAATTATTTGCACAGAATATAACAGCTGAAGAGGCCATGAATCGATGAACTAACTGTTATAAACCAATTCCTTGGAACACTCAGTCATCATGTTAGTATAATAGGACAGATAAGTTGTATAGAAGCTTGTTGACCGTACAATTCTTTATTAATGGCAGACTAAGTGAAGACATCAGAGTTATTACCGTCAACACCACCTACAGTGAATGATAAACTTATTACACCAAACATCTTTCGGTGAATATTATCTAGCAATGATTTTAAGTATTGTCGCACCAGTGTGATTATGGCAATAGGTATAAATATTCAAGATACTTTCAGTTAGTTTATTCGATGCAGAAATGGAACGCTATAAATGCATCCATATAACACCAACTATATAAACAATCAAATAAAAGTCCTACAATAAAATCTATGAATATTTGAAACATTTTAGCTTATTTTGAGCAGGTAGTGTTAGGCAGTCGTAGAAGAAACTGCAATAATTTAAGTTAATGTAAGGAGATGAAAAATGATATTACCTGACTTGAATTGTGATGAAGCGTAAATAAATACGATCGACCATTAAGCGTTCCCAAACATCCAATCATAGCCTATAATAATAATAATTAATAACAAATAATAATAATTTAAAACAATTAGTCCCTTTGATAAATTTCGATAATGATATTCGAAGACGAAGATTATCAGAACTATGTGGTATATTAGCGCAATACATTTCGAACAATCTGGTCACACATATCACATAGTTCTGATAGTCTTCGTCTTCTGATATCATTATCGAAATAATAATAATAAAAATAATAATAGCAGCAATGATTTAGGTGTTCATTCTTTGCGTTGGATGGTTTGCTCATGGAGCTTTCATTGTTTTACTGGACATCATCATCTTGTCGACAGGACAAGCTGTGAGTCATATGTGGAGAAATTCGAACACTTCAATTCTACCTGAAGTTTGTGCTGATGATTTTATTCAGAAGGACAATGAAAGCTACACGACCAAACCATCCAGCTCAGAGAACAAAAACACCTAAATCATGCACCTGAGCTGAGAATTTCAATAACAATAATAGTAACAGTAATAGTAATAATAAACTAATCAGGTGCATTTATTCTTATCAAAGAAATGAAGCTGTATCTGTTATGACGGAGAGAGTATAGAAGACATTGGAACTTCTAAGACTATATTATGTGTTACTATTTTTATTTTTATTTCTACTGTATAATTATTAGAAGACTGAATTATTACGTTTACATACCCTCCATATTGTAAGATTCCAATGGACTTAATAACTACTGCTGTATACGTTTTATTAGTCCTTAATTATGACTAATTAATCATTCACTTTTTTCCCGGAGTTGCCTTCCATTTTTGGTGTAGTTATACCTACTATGCCATTGCATGGTCATGTTGATTTGAGATCCGTAAATTTGATCCATATTATTGTATAAGTTCATTTACATAAAATATACAACTGTACCACTGGTTGCAGTGTTCTGTCATGGGACTGTAAACGGCTGACAGAAAATACGTTCAGGACCGCTGGGGGCTATGATCGTTCTTGGTCTCAACTAAAGGTTAACCTTGCCAGTAAAAACGAAGTGGTATAGTATATGTGACGTAGAAAAATATTACAGGACTATTATTGGTGAATCGTTTCTCTAGATATCAACCAACCTGAAGTCATGATAAAAAGTGTAAGATAAACAAAGTGCTGACAATTACTGAAGCGTGTAATACGAAAGTACTCCGGGGAAATTTTATAAAAAACAGTATGATAAGAATTCTAAGAACATTAACCTTATAAAGGCTCTCTACTCGAACACAACTGGTCGAGTGAGAGCTTATGGCGAACTGTCATCAGAATTGTCTACCTCAACTGGTGTTCGTCAGGGCTGTCCATTCTCTCCATTCTTGTTCAACTTTGTGGTCGACGTACTTTTAGAGATAACACTCTCCTCATCTAAATTTCCAGGGGTTGAACTTCTACTGGGAGGTTCACTTGTTGACTTAGAATATGCTAATGACATAGTTTTATTTGATGAAAACGCTGACAAAATGCAGAGTCTTCTGACCACTCTAAGCAACAATGCAAGCATGTTCGGGATGCGATTCTCTCCCTCGAAATGCAAAATGTTGCTTCAGGATTGGGTTACATCGACACTCGAACTAGTGATAGGGAGTGAAGTAGTTGAGTGTGTCGACCGCTTCACTTATCTTGGAAGTCTCATCAGCCCTTGTGGTCTGGTGTGTGACGAAATCTCAGCACGGATACAGAAGGCTCGACTAGCTTTTGCCAACTTGCGTCATTTATGGCGTAGGCGAGATATCCGTCTATCAACCAAAGGACGTGTTTACTGCGCAGCAGTTCATTCCGTCCCAATTTATGGCAGTGAAACATGACCGGTAAGAGTAGACGATATCCGTAGGTTACTAGTATTTGATCACAGGTGTCTTCGAAATATTGCTCGTATATGCTGGGACCATCGAGTAAGTAATGCAGTTGTTAGGAAACGGGTACTAGGTAAGGATGGCAAATCAATTGATGAAGTGGTGAAACTTCGTCAATTGAGATGGCTGGGACATGTGTTACGTATGCACAACCACCGACTGCCTCGATGTGCGATGTTCAGTGGTATGGGATTACGTTGGAAGAAAACTAAGGGCAGCCAGAACAAAACATAGCACAAGTCCATAAAGTCACTGACAAGTAGACTGAGTCATATTGGTAGGTGTAGACTACCTGGTTGGGGACCGCAAGATGATAGCAATCGATGGTTAGAGACCCTGAAAGACATGGCTCAAAATCGTTTGCAATGGCGCAGATGCATACACTCTTTGTGTTCTCTCAAATTCTAATCTTCTGAATTCTTCATGTCCCTTTCTTTTTTCTCGTTCCAAATTTATTTCACTGTATTATACTCCTTGAATAACATTTTCAAACCCTAATTTTTCTGTTTACAGCTTATAATTTTATTACATCTAGCACTACGGGATTTGAATCGACCACTGCATCTCTGTGCTAATGTGGTGTGTCAACTCGAACTGATGTACGTACGTACGAAGTTTTACGTTGTTACTGACTGACTGACTGTACAAGTAAAATGTTATTTTTGATGCAAAGAAATATTTTATTCTTACAGTATTATATTCACAATAGATGTATGCACCATCATATTACTTGTCTTCGAATCTAATTTCAATTTATTTCACCTTAACAGATTGAAGTTAATTACTTGAGTTAACCAGATGACGCCAGTAGTGGTTAGTTGCAATAACAATTTCACTTGTATGTTGAAACTTTTAATATTCAGATAGCGTAAAAAATGTTACGACAGATTTTGCAAATCTTTAACATCCCTGGTCATGAAACATACACTGAACATTATTATTCATTTCACCCCATAAAAGACGGACAGATAAATAAAAGAATATGTGAATTCTGTGCTAGTTTATGTCCCTGTGTGTCAGATCTGTACATTGAGGACAGTAAGTAATAAATAAGCAACTTGGATCAACGAACCTAATGGTAATAAAAAACAGTTAAAAGAGACTTCAAGAATATTATGTCCAGCTTGGTTGAAAAGAGGCGGAAATGAATCAATAAGAAGCTTTACAATCAAACACCTTATGAACATAAAACACTTGATAAAAACATCCAACTTTCAAAGTCATATACGAGGTAAGTAGAAACCTGCCTAATATAGATTTATTGTTTTATTTTAACACATAGATATTGGTACAAGCAGACACCAAATACATATGCGCCACACAAATCTCATTTGATATGTGTGAGGGCTGTGATACTGCCCGGGTGCCCAAACCAAAGAAAAGCCTAACATAGAAGTGAGCTTTTGTCTTCGTAGCACTGCTGAAGCATTTACTATAAACTGGAAAAATCCAGAACTATGTATGCAAAATAAATTTATTCGACCTCTTACTCTAAAATGATCATAATCTCTAGTTTTTCAAAGCCATAATAATACTCTCAATTATCTCCTTTTTTATTAACCTCTTACCTTCCCTCAGTAGACTTATTTTTATTTTTTTCTATACTCTTTCTGTTTAAATTTCATCGCATTGTTACGCAATTCTTCATCATCAAGGGGAAAAGACAAAAACAGTTGAAAGAGTAAAAGTATGAGGTAAATAAATGCCTAAAACTAGCTGGAAGATAGTAGATCAAGTCATTTTCAAAAGTGAGTCCATTATTGTGAAACGAAGCCAAGAAGTATTTAAAAAACCTCCCTAAACAATTTATGTTAACAGTCAAAGACTGATATTATAACCTGATACATCTCTCTCTATATTTTTAAACCATTCCTACATCAGCTAATCATATCTCTCTTATTAACAAAAGTTTATTAACTAGTTGATAATGAATTCTAAAAGTTCAATTCTCTTTAAAATTTTTACTGGAAAAGTTATTGAGAAAGAATTGAAAACTTTACAAGTAAACCATTTAGAAAAAATACCCCAATACTAACGAAATACTTTCGTTCTAAGTTATAAACATTATGCACTATGTTAATGATAACTTATTACGTCACAGGTGTGTATTAAAAGTTAGAAAAAAGGAAATATCGTAGTAATTTAGGGATAATAAAAATTAATAATTGAAAAACTGACACTGATTGTACTCACATTATTGACAAAGTATTTTACAACTGGAATACCAGAGGGATCTAAATGATATACGGCTCCAGTGGTAGGCTCCAACGATGAAGATGTTAACAGAAAATCATTGTCTGTTAGCTTAACCATATTTTCAAAGGTCTGAAGCATCAAAAAGACACAAAACGTGAAAAACGCCGATAAATATCTAGATATACGTTTTGACACCACACTACAATGACATACAAATTAACATCCGCAAATCCAAATTGAGACTAAAAATTTTAGAAATCAGTTGTACGCTATCATAAAGAGTAAAGTTATGACGAATAATAACAGTCTAGTATTACCAAAAGTTGGGATTCTTTTTGCTATCCATCTGCTTAGTAAGGACTGACTGTACTGTACAGCAATCCGCTTCATATCACTCTACGGGTGTGAAACATGGTCTATGAAAATAGAAGATATGCGTAGGCTGCAGATTTTTGATAATAATTGTCATTGAAGGATTCCTCATATATGGTACAATATAACTAAGTAACCAATACTGAGGTTATGCTTATAGTAACGGGAAAAGATAATAATCATTTGATTAAATTATTGACCTATTATCGAATGAGGTAGCCGCGATATATGTTACATATGCTAATCATCATCCACCTTGGTAAGCAATGTTGGTTGAAGTAACAGTCTGGAAAAAATGGTGACGCCGAAACCAAGACGCTGTATCAGTATGTACGGTCATTGTTTGACTGAGTCGTTTTAGTAAGTAAAAACTACCTAGTTAGGGTCCGTGATATAACCACGATTAGTAGTTGGAAACGTTGGATGACGTGAATTAAAATCGATCATAGTGATGAAGATGCATTTACTCTTTACCATTACTTTTAGTCTGTGATTTCATCTTTTCTTTTAAATCAGTATCCTTTCGTGTCTATACCCCCCACTATCACTGATTTGAACTATTGCCATCCTTCAAGTCATCTTCATACGACAATGACAAAGGCTAAAGAACATTTGTGCCAGGCTCCATGTTGATCATGATTGACTGATATCTACGATAGTAAACTTATGATAAAGCAGAATATGATTTGAGTATGCATCATTTCAAGTTGTCACACCACCTATGAACAGATGAAGAAATGAAATTGTCAAGGTGGAAAGTAGACGAGAAAGAGATAGTTCAAGAGAAATGAGTGATATGTAGATCTAAAAAGTACGTAATAACATGAAGCCCTAAAGTTATAGGTAAATAAAAATCGGATGTAGCTGGGCCGGTTCGACCGATCTACACAAAAGAAACCAAAAACGTAAAAACGATGAGAACAGTATAGTACAAATTGATCAGTACAAATCTTGAGTTTACTTAGTATTATCTCGTAGTAAAATCAATCTTTAAGTACAAGTAACGGAAAATCGTTCTTGTATCTACTTCATCACAGGTACACAGAACATAAAAGCTAACAATGAAACTACACTACTCAGGGATTATCATATATAAATCCAGTTATTTGTATACGAGAAAATTTACTCCGTGCTTTAAGTCAAAATACAAAAAAATCGGCTTACGCTTTTTACTGTGATAACGTCCCAATTCGACGATGAAGCAGATGAAAATCTAAGCACGCTTCCCTGTCTACCACGCCCCGACGATAAACACACAACAACGGCATCAGTTGGTATGTTATTTAACCCGAATACATTGCACCTAGAAAGTTAGAATGGTTGTGGATATAATCGAAATTGTCATTTTTAAATATACAAATTACATTGTGAGAAACGCATTTTGTAGTGTTAAATGCGGTTTGGATTATCAAGACGAGAATTCTTACTACTTCACGCTTCTTACAAATAAGAATGAAATGTGTACGAGATGCTAGAAGAAAAACTGCGAATTGAACTAGTACACTGGAACAGAACTTATTCTAAAGTCTTAGACTTTAAAAAACATCGAGCATGTGGAATTCATTTTCGCCATAGACATTCTATTAGAATTGATGCGTTTCTCGTCTAACTTTTCAGTAATTGATTTACATATAAATTTACTCATGGGCCTAGAGTGTATATAAATGAAATGGCTCTGTCTGGTAAAAGACATTGGCACAATCCAATCTTCGAAAGACTGAATAGCAGTGCAAAAATACGTGGAATGTATTTCTAAGTGTGAAATGTTGTTGAACGACTGGTCTAAGTTAAAGTTTGATTTTACCACTGTGAGTGAGATAGCTGAACGCATCGACTACATCTGGAAATGTTGTCAGCATCGGAAGCTAATATTTAACAAAATTCCAGTTGGTTTTTGAGAACTTTTGCCATTTGTTGTGTAAATAAGGCACACATTTACCGTTCAAATGTTCATTCTAGTGCACAGTGGTTCGCTCTGTTTAACTCCATGGCTATAATATGTGACAACTGAAAGTATAGGACATTCCTAAGTTACTGGTATTTGACTACAAATGCTTTTGAAGCATTTCTCGTGTATGGTGGAACAGCAGAGTGGACAATAATGAAGTCTGAAGCAGGAGTATTAGTCATATATATATATATATATATATATATATATATATATATATATATATATATATATATATATATATATATATATATATATATATATATATATATATATATAGTACCCCACACTCACAGTCACTTTTGGCTTGATCTCGTACAATAATGATTTGATGCGGTCTAGTCTGCTTGTACATAAACCAAGTATGTCTGAAATACACGATTCCAACAGCGGAGGCTGATATTTATGATCTGAACTGAACAGATTGAACTAGTCGAGAAGTTGCTACGCAGAGGATCAATAAGGGCTGAGCGTTGACTCGAGACTGCTAGAATTGTTTGATGCATTATTGTCTTAGCACAGGGACAATGTCATAGAAGTCGTTATTCTGATTGGCGATTTTGTCAAGTGATATCGGACAGACCATAGGACATAACAAAACAGGCTGGTTAGAATGTGCATCTTCATCAGCTAAAGTCTGAGACATATGCTGCGCATCCCCAACCAATGCCTATCTCGACAAAAAGTGCTAGTTGAACTAGAAGTGGCAGACTTTAAGAAAGCTGAAGACGGACAAATCAAGACGCCACATCATTCAATGAAGTCATCGTTGGACTGAGCAGCGTTGGTAAGCGCAGACTATATGGTTACGGTTAGTCAGGTAACCGCGATCAGTGATTGGGAATGTAAGCTGCGATAGTTCGAAAATGACTAATGATCCAAATGTATTCACTATTTACTCCCCTGGATTTTAAGCTCCAAGGTTATTTAAAACGTTTAATTCTGAAAACTGATTAATTCGCTTTGAACCCCATTATTTATTCTGTATTTCACTTTCACTAATAACTTTTATGTTTATTACTTTGCCATTCACCTTGTCGATTTCATCTGGCTGTGCTGATGTGACATGACAATCACCAAATCCCATGTTGACTAGGACTAACTAACAGAACGGAGAGTGGAGCAACAATATCTACTCAATTACTTTAATGTCACTAGACTTATCAGATGATTACTATAACCTGAAAGTTACTAAGCTAACGAACAATGTGGACAAGTGAGCGTGTTACAAGATTTCTAGTTGTATTTGAGTCTAAAAACGGTTCACAAACCACCAGGTTCCAACCAACTCTGATTGCTTGTCCACCTTTCGTTAAATTACTCAAGATTCAGTAAATGACTTATCAGCGATACAATTGAGGATTGAAATCGTATGGATTTACGATCCTTTAGAACATCAAATAAATAATACCTTACAATACTCAACCTAATATAATTGATGGATACGTTAATCGTATTATAATGGTGATATGCTGAACTGGGTTGGAAATCTCACCAAATGAGAAGAAACAAATCGCGTAAACTGAAGAATCAAGTGGAAAATTTTCTTGGATGGAGAAAAGCTAAATAACTGTTGCCTCAGAACAACAAACTTAATCTTATTTTTTTTTACACAAAGGCAAGGTTACTGCAGCGAAATTTACTTACGAGTGTTGGTTATAAACAGACGACTGAATCGTATGGTTCTTTATGACCATAGGGGTTAATTGCAATCCAGAACTTGAAATTGGATATGTTCTGATAATTATATAAGATAATTCAGGTGTATCAATATCCAGATGATCACTCTTATCCAGATATTTTTCGACTAGTGAGATTGTCGAACTGGATTCAGTTTTCCCAGAAACTATATTTATTTGAATAGGAGAGCTTGAATTCCTACAAATGTTCCAAAAACCAATGGTACAAACTCAAGAAAGGTATTACAGGAAAGTAATAATCAATTAACCAAAATATTAACAAACGTATAAAAGTGAAAGCGGGGTTAAGACGCTTTTCCATGAAAATAAACTTAACTCGGGCAATTGGCCTTAAGAATGCACAGATCTGCTTAAGATTCCTCTCGAACGCTACCATATGGGAAAGGAAAGTTAATAACATTTAGATGCGATGAAACAAAACAAATATAAACAGCGGAAGTGGTTGTGATAAGACAACTTAGTTTTAGTGTGCGCAGAAACATCACTTAAACGTTTGGCAAATGCATTCAGTGAAAGCATCAAAGAAATGGCTCTACTTACAACCTTCTTATTCTTGTCATGAGACAAATAGTATGATTGTAGGTTCATGTGAGAAGTCTGGATAGAAACCGACATATTTTAAGGTTTCTTGTCAACATCTGAATGCAATTAAAATTAACCGGAATACCGACATAAGTGTTATCAAGACTTTGAATCTATGGGCTGGAATACCAAGCAAAGAATGTAGAAAATGGACAGTGACAAGTTTCGAATGTTTCGCTAACCATTGCTCATTGAAACCATGCTCCTAAGGGCCATTCTGAGATTTTAGATTCTCGACTCATTTAGGGCAAATGATGTTACGGTAGGACTGAATAGTTACAAGGAAGAACTTGTTCCTGAAAAGAGATAAGAATTCTTGCAGTTGATCTATATGCTACGATAGAAAACGAAATTCAATGACACTAAAGAAACGCCATCGCTACAAAAGCATATCTTTGGTACATAATGTTATCTTGATTTTGGAGTCAACACACTCTTAGTTTCCGCCTAAACATTCACAGAGTTTATTCAAATAAAATTTTCATGTTTCATAAGTCCCCTCCCCCTCACTACTGCTCATTTAAAACGAAGTGGTTAAATCTAGACCAACTGGAGTTACCGATTGCATTCAACAAACACATGCCAAACTGTTATCACACTAGTCAAGTTGGATGTAAAGTATGTTAGCGAACCGTTGTGGAGTTATATAGTGTAACTCACTCAAAACCTTGCTCTACTTACTGCTAACTTTCCGATTGTCGCATGATTTTGATCTATTTTCCACTGTTAATTGTTGACATTTTTGAGTGTAAGTGTATTGAGTGTGCTCACCGAAATGTTATCTCCTCGTGTTCTCTTCAGCAGATTTGTCCACACGTTACTATTTATGCTCCCACCATTAAATTATATACCTTCAGGCTAAACTCAAACTGCCACATATTTGCATCACTTCAAGGAATCAACTCCTAAAGTCATTACACTCATCTGATCTACCTACCCACTAAAGCAGAACGATATGGTTTTGAAAAACGAGTACATATGTAGTTCGTTAAACTTAAAATCATCCTGAAAACCCAGAAATTATCGGTCGCATTTTATTGGGTTCGCTAAGTTTGAAGATGCGATTTTTTATTTTACTTGTTTTAATGTTAACTTAGCAAAAAGTATTTACAAAAAGTGGTTGTAAGAGAATATTTAAGAGCGACGCTTATGGATATAATACTTACATATTTCTATCAGACAGAAGCTTTTCACCTGTTTGAAGACGATAGGTATCCACTCCTTTATCGTAAGCAACAACCAAAATTCCTGAGTTTTCATCACACCAAATGTCTCCACTGTTGACAAGCATAAGCAACAAGTATTTATATTACCTAGATGATTCAGAAGAATCTATTAAAATCTCCCATAAAACACCACCAAACTTAATGTCCCAAGCACGCAGCTTAGTCCCATGCCTGGAGGAAAGAGAAAACAACTCTAAATGTATGTACGCAGATTTTTAAGGACTTACTATTGCCACATAATTCAAATCCAGTTAATTCACCGTCCTCGTCAAGTACCTGTCGCCAAACTACAAGCAATTATACAACCCTAAAGCATACCAATCGACCCATCCTTTAAATTGATAGAGCTAATAACGTTGAGTTCAGAACCCACAAAATAGTTTTTAGGGGTAGTCCCATCAAACTTTAATTTTGAATACTTTACTTTCCCCACGAACTTTTGATTCCTTAAAAAGAGCATCAGTAAACTAATAAGGCATACCAATCTAGAACGTCAACCTGATCTTCATATATGGCATTAACGCTGAGTGCAAGTAAAGCCAACAGCCATAGGCCTGAAATCATGTCACTGAGTACCGCAAGAATCTAATGACCCGCAGTTCAACTAACGTCCTGTGATGACAAAACCACAAACCTTCCAAGCATTAAAAAGAAAAAACTTGATATTCATTGAGACATATCTATAACGTATTTGATGTGGTTCTTAAGCACGAATGCACCATCCATCATGGAAAATAATTTGTGCATTCCCTTGTTCTATAATTCATGCTCTTCTCGCTTCCATTGTGAACCTCACCAGTCACAGGTCAACATGCCAGGAATTTTTTTAAAACATCAAGTAGATTTAGCTCCGAATCATTTTCAACCACATTTGGTGCATTCATCACCTCTTGTCTTAACTTCCCTTTTTAGGATGACTTCAAATATCAGTAATCACTAACCAGGTAAAACTCAGGCAGCTCAGCCGGACCTCAATGTTCATAAAGCGTTGTCTAAGGGCTAGACATCCTTTTTTATGGTACTTCTCTCAAAATTATGTGCACTACACAAGTAAACTTCAAAGATTGTTCACTCATATTCCCTATATATATATGCATTCAAAAACTACGTTTCAAATCTCTTAACCTGGAGGGCTGTCATATGATGAAAGATATGAAGAATAAGCTAAACTATATGTTCTCGCGTACAGGTCACGTGTTATCGAGTATTTAAGATGTCTTTATTTATCAGTCATGAACAGCGTTTTAGCTGTTACATGTGAATTTTTGCAATGTTTGTGCTCGTTGCATAGTTTTTATCCTAGTTTATCAGTAGTTTGATGTATTTGTTATTGACTACCTGGATGAATGTCAAGTCAACTTTAACATGGTTATTTTTATCAATCTAAACTCAAGCAAATGAAAAGCATTATATATCACGTCAGAGATAGATTACTGTCAGAATTTTTAATCAAAAATGGGCTCTAAAAACCTTTAGCATTTGATTTAGTACCCCAACGGATGCTCATAAACAAGGATGTCCGGTGGTTGCTTAGTGAATACAGGGTAGGGCAGTTCTGTATAAAACTGTTCCTGAACATTATGCGATTTTCTAGTGTATAATCACAAAGAATTCTAACCATTATCCGTATCACCACATTTGACAGGACTGACATAGTGATATGTAACTTTCTTCAAGCCTTCGAAGGAGCCCTAGAATTAAACTTTTCTCATATCTTGCCAGTCAGACTTTAATATTGCTAAATTCCTAGGTAGAAATTTCAAAGTGACCGCTTACATTGGAAACTTGTCTGAACTTGAAGTCGAGTGTACCCTATGGAGTCCAAAAGGATATCCCTAGTGTGATATGCATTTTTACTAACCAAGTGTAAAATCCACTTGCACTTTCCGATAAAAACATTTAGGAAAATTTCACCATGTGTTTCCCCTATAACTAATTACTTGTCTTTCTTAGTGTGCACCGTTTCTTCAGTTGTTGTTGGTATCTATGCATATTCTGTTTCTGTTTGAGTTTATTGGTGGCTGTTATTATCATATCGTTTGGCATTTTTGAACCTATGTTTAATCTTGGTTGTTGTTACTGATGTATTTTCAGAATGACGTTTCACTTTCGCTTTCTGTAAAATCTCGAATTACGACAGCTACCATATCTGTACTTGGTGAGATAGATGTTCGACTTTTTAACTGCAAAAAAGGTTTATTGATTGAACAGTTAAACGTTAAAGTTATTTACTTGAGGTTTTACAGTATTCCTGTGTCGTCAAGATCCTCTTCACTTTTGTCAAGTACTCATTGTACACCTGCAATATTTAATTGCCTAATGTCCTTAATAGACCTTACAAGTCTATTGGTGTAGCACTAACAGTACCTCCTTTGCAGGTACGGTTGAAGAATATCCTGCTTTATTTGTAATTGTACCAATCCACTTGGTACAAGTCGTCTTTATTATCTTGTACAGTTTTGTGAGTTTTTATGCAGAAATTATAATCCATTGTTGACCTTATACACAACTTCACTAAACCACTACTTTTTTCCAAGTCAGGTCTATTTGCATTGCAGCAACTTTCGAAATTGTTGGCTTTCTATTGGTCTTAAATTCTTTATGATAAGGAGATAATGCACTAATACCTGTAGATTATCAACAGAGGTGCTCTAGTTGGATGACTACTGATCTGGACGAGTTGAAAAGGAGCGGTGTGACCTCCTAGGTTACTTCGTATTTACGTTCACCGATTAGTACATAACCTGAATTATGCTATCGTGACAGTTGCATGCGTCTCCTCGTGGCGTGCAACTGAATGGTGCTCGTCAACCTTCCTTTAATTTTACGTGAATAGAAAAACTGTCCTACATTCACTAATCTTCCTGTTGGATGATACTGGCTTGTCCTCAGTGGCTCCATAGATTATTCTACCAATATGACCGCCACCCGTGTACAACTCTCGAAGAATCAACTATGGCCCTGTAAGAGAAGGGTTCAAAACGGTATCCTGGTCCAGTGAAGACTCTGCATCTGCGTTGCATTTATTTGCCTTCGAATAACAATAGTGGAGCAATCGTTAGTCGCGTGCAATGTAGAACTTGGTGGTTTACCTGTAACCGACCGGATTATCTGAACCTACGTATACGGCTAAAATAACGACGAATGGCCTGGTAGTGTGGTTTGTGTGTATTAAGGCGTATTATTTCAACAGTGCTTTATTAATAACGCATTTCAGTATTAAAAGGTCGTCGGTACATCGTTAACTTACCAATAAGTAGATGAGCTGATACAATCACAAATATCTTTCTGAAGTCAATCTTTTAAGTGAGAACTCGTTATCAAGTTACAGATTGTTTTAAAGTTTGTGCCATTTTCTGCAATTTTCTTATTTGAGACCATGCGAAAATGAGGACTGATTAGTCAGTGTATGTTTTCATATAGATGTTAGTATTTATCATAGTATTCAAAACTAAAGAATCATACCGCATAAAGTGACCTCAAAATAGCCCATTGCAGCCACCAACATTAACGAAGCTATTTAATAAATCAGAGATTTTTAGTATCCATCTAACTTTATGGGCGACATCGTGTAGCAATACAAAATATCTTAAATCCGATGAGTCCAGCAATCGACAGTGAGTCCGAATTTTTACAGAAAGGATGGAGTTTATGTTAATGCTCCCCGCCTGGTTATAACAGTCAACACGTTATGAAGTAACGAGCAACTTACATCGATTTATCTTTCCAGACTTTCGTGTTAATAAGAAACTACATTATGCAACAGGCATTCTATTCACAAAACAATGTTGAATAGTGCTAATCTTCTAGGCAGATAAATGTCACATAATGAATTTCGCATGATATCAATACAAGAAGATATCGTATAGACGAACACCTCAGAGTTGGATAATGTTTGTCGCTAATACAACTGACCACACGTCCAAACAAATCACTTCATACACGGCTGTTATTTGTTTATCATTTCCAGTTGGTATAACTTTATTCTTATACTTTGTAACAAACAAGTCAAGTGCTTCCACTAACAAGAAGAACTACTAGGAAATTTCAGGATCCTTATAATATACTTACTGATGATGCATTTACTTCGTTCTTCCAGAAAACTGCGCTAGCTACTTTTGAAGCATAAACACAAAACCGCACGACTGTTAGTCTATATGTACTGAAAATTACATATTCTTACAAAATAATGACAAAGCAAAGTGAACGTTTTCGTCGTAACCAGGGAAAAATGACAACACATGCTTGTAATATCGACATTGTTCCAGTTATTTGGTAATGTCCAGCAGGTAGTAGACTGACCACTTAACTGAATCAATTCTAGTCAGTATAGTAGCTATTTGTGGGTAGTACATGAGTGATTGCATTTATATCAGGGAAGGAGTGATTCTAGATACAAACGGCTAGCACATAGCCAGGCATAATGTTGGTTTACTGAAATGGGAAGATAACAAATTTATAAATCAACTGTTAAGAGATGATTGTGAAGATGCCACAGGTAGTCGGAGTTTAACAACGCTTAAATCATTTACACCTTCTAATATGAAGTGTACCCACCAAGTGAAATCAAAAGACAGAAGCAAGGATGTTCGAAGACATATTTGATAGGCTATCAATATATCAAGGATCACCTGATCTAATCTGCCTAGCGATTGCAGGGGTTGTTGATCATGGCGTTCCAACTCGTGATCTGGTGTGGATGCATGACCATGCGCATTCAGCTAGGTGAGTTCATCGAAACTAATGTGGTCAGCATCCAATGTCGAAAACTTACAGGGTTATTTATTTTGTGGATTTATTTACCGCTACAATTGTCTAACGAATAAATTCATGGTTTTCTTAATTGGTAATGCGTTAGAAGATGTGAGCGTAAGAGGAAAAGATGAAGAGATGATAATGCGAGACATGGGAAGTAGCTACTGGTTATGCGGTAATGATAACAGTGGTAATTTAAGAGACAAGCATCAGATGAGGCTGGTTCAAATGAGGGATAACAATCCATAGGTGAGTACGTGTTTTTCGGGCCTCCACTTGAAGTTATCCGCCTTGGTATAAAACATACTGTTTTCTAAGCAAAGATGGGAAGATGCAAGCCAAACAATATCAAGTGAATGCTATTTTCTAGTTAGTTTCGGAGCTGGGATAAAATTAGGCCAGCGAAACCCATCTTTGCAACCTTCACTATGAGAACGACATGAGTTACTGGGTCAAAAACGATTGGGTAATCTAGAAATATTTCGCGAAATAGTATCTTATAGTCCAAGCAGGTCGTCCAGCTTTACCATACCATAAGGAGATATGATGCACATGAACTGTCTTTTCTGGACCCGTGTTGTTTTGCGGAGGATGTATTCAATCCTTTGTTCTGTCACCAGCCCTTCCTCTATCTTCGACAGTACTGAGAGTAGTGACACTGGCCTGTGACATGCTAGAATTAGTTGAATGTCTCCCAGACCTTAAGCTGTTACTAGAATTAAAATGCATTTCAAGGTTGTGGGCTCCTGGTTATGTTGGTCTACGAAGTTGACATTAAAGAACCCTGTCTTCTCCAAGTTAGTACGATCTACGCTGCCTTGCCTTTTAAGAGTCTGGATCCCTTTAGTTGTAGGCTTTCATCTGATCATGAATCTGTAGAAAAGTGTTTGTGGTTAGATCGTATTTTGTTTGCTTGCTTGGCCTGAAGACATCTCCTATCACTTTGGAATTCAGTACTGAATTTTTGTCGTAATACCAAGTAAGTGTGGAGGTCAGATTTCGTCAGGGTACCTCCATGTGCCAGGTTTGCTGTTTGATCTTTAGCAAGTATTTGGTGCCAGGTATAAAGAAACTCAGGTAAGTCCTCTTGATACTTAATGTTCACGACCATCAGACGCAGAGTCCTAATGGTTGTCAAGTACAAAGGCTAAGGTACTTGAATGTGCAAATTATTGTGGTGGTATAAAGGACTACGCTACACCACCGTTGCGTATCGTGGTCGTTAGCTTCATCCGGACTGTCACTTACAATCACAGACAGTCAGTGAAACACCATGCTCGTGGGTTCATAGGTTTTTGCTGATCTTCCAGCGACACATTCTATGGCCCATAGTTTGTCGTGTCGAACTCGAATTTAAGATTATTGCTAAATCAAAGGGCCTATAGGCAAGAATTATTCTGTGACGTGTGCTGAAACTTTAATTACACCTAGGGGTGGGAGTTTATTTTTCGATAAGTTTTGGCCCTTATACAGGCGGTATGGCTTAGCTGGAGTGACACACTTTCTCAGCATTGTACAGTGTTTATCCAACTGTTCTTAATCAAAGTCTGCTCTGCATCCTAATAACCTACTTTTCAATACTGGGACAATAAATTAAATCAGAGAGTTTTATTAAATATCGTTTTCCTCCATTTTTTTGCATTTTGCGATCTATGCTGCTTCCATTCCACTTCTCAACACCCACCCGCTGTTCCTTACTGTTAACAGATAATGGGTATTAGCAACAGTCTGCAATTTCTGTGGAGTATGAGGCCGGTAGTGGAATCTATAGTCTCGCGTTTGATTGAACATGTGCTGGAAAAATTCGGCATACAGGTGGGATTGGCTGCTGTTGTTGTCGATGTGGTTTTCAATTCTTCTCTTCTGTTAGTTCTGTTAATGTATTTTTTCTACACATGGTAAAATGTACCAGAACCACGAACGGTGGTGAATTAACACTAAGGAAGTTCCGTCTAATTGGCTAGTCATGTCCTTCAAAGGTACAAGCCCGAAGTCTACTCCGAAGGCATTTTCATCAAAGATAAAAAACAGTTCTAAAGAATGGGGCAATAAGATTCCTGTCTTCCTCGACCTGAATCTCTTATAGGAACTCATTGTATAATCTGCACGCGTAGTTTGTGACAAGTTTTTAGGTGGCGGAATCTACACTTTGAAGGACTGGAAGTTATTTTTCGTCCGAGTTGAAGACCATTCACATCTCTCAAAGTGCTATCTCATTGTTCTGCTTTTAGGCTTCTCTCTAGAGCTACCACCAAGTGCAATATTTCGGAAGATATTTGCAGAAGGAGACTTGCATGAATCAAAAATAACAGAGATCCAAGTACTGAGCCCCTTTTCCGGGAATAAGAAATTTACTTTGGCCTTAAAACGCCGACTCTTTAGATGCAACTTAAATCAGTCTGTCAGCGTGATCTGAATGAGCTGGTTTAGGCTTATTGATCAGACGCACATGTCTGACCCTATGAAAAGAAGTTGAAGTATATCGCATCCATATTTTCCTCGAAATCAAGAATAACGATTCATCAATCCACAGTAGAAAGGCAGATGTGCGATGTAAGCGTAGTTTGAAGGGTCGTCGGTTCGTCCGCCTTAAACAATTTGGCGGATTTGTGATGTCTGGCACTCATCTAGTATCACTCCTCCATTTAGGGTATATGAACATCGCAAATTTACAAGTTCTGTTGGAAGTGAGGCCTCTTCTCCCTATTATATCTTTTGGTTCCAACCCTATCTCTTTCTTTTAACAAGACACATTTTTATTTCTAGTGTATTTTAACCGTCGTTTCACTGCCGATTTTATTAAGACAGTTGGATTGAAATGTTATTACATATATCATTGGACGTTACTTTAAATGTGAAACCGTTTTCACCTCCAGAAAGTCCTGGTTGTTCGTTAGTGATGTTGATTAAGTATTCCAGAAGCATTTACATCTTCCATGGCTTCGTTGCCAAAATCGGTCTGGTTGATTCTCATCGTTAAAGTCTACTTCAGCAAAATCTACCGCCACACCGCCAGTCTTCGTCCACAACTTTTGCTGTCTACGCTATAATACGACTGTCATTTGGAAAATCCAAATCATTCGACTGCCTTCTATGTGCCCATAGTTTTCCGTAACTCCCTTGGGTTGAGGTCCTCACAATTCTGCCAAACACTAGTATGATGAGGAAAATTGAGAGTATGCAACTTTTTCTGACACTAGTCTTCGCATTGAATACATCTCTGAGCTGCCCTCCATACACAACGTTGCAACGGACTGCTTTGTAGGAACTTCCTTCGATGATCGCAATCTTCTCGGATACTCTTTATTGTCGAACAAGATTCCAAAAGGTTCTCTTATCCAAGCTATCAAATGTTTTCTCACAATCAAAAAAATCGATGTATGGTGTACAGTTCCGTTTAGTATCAAAAATAAATAGTATTTAAAGATAGTTGAAAATGAGAGCCAAGAACAGAATTGTTTGGAGGCCTCTTCATCAGCAGTTTATGCTCCAAGAGGAGGAAGAAGTTTAGCTCAATTACATTCATTAGTCCGTCACATGGCGGCTGCAGTTCTGGAAGCATTTCGTGCCAACAGACGTCGATTACCACCTGGAATCCACATGCACCCGGATAGGCCATATGAAGCCAGGACCAAGCACAAAGGCAAGTTGGAGCTGACTTGTCCACTTGTGGACTGTCTAAATGATTAAAAAAACGTGTAAAGGACAGGGCCTACCACCTCGATAAACCTCACATAGGTGGGCTACCTTTCCATTCACATAAGGCTCATACAGAAAAACAGGACGAAGCTCACGCGTTCCAAATTGAAAGCATAAACTGCTTATATATGAAGGCCCCGAGTCTATCAAACAAACTGGATGAATTATGTGAATTTAGCGACGCTAATAAAGCCCACCTGATAGGAATATCTGAAAGCTGGATATCTTCTCAGTTCTCGGACCAAGAGTTAGCATTACCTGTGATGACTTTGTTTCGCAACGACAGAATAACAGAAACTGAAGGCAGAGTAGCCATATACATAAGCTCTTGCTTGGAGGTGCATCAAGTTCACAACCTCGAGTTTAACAATCTTGAGGAATCCATATGGTGCTCTGTAAGATTGCCTGGTACTTCGAGGTGTCTAGTCGGAGTCATTTACAGGAAGCCAACTGCCAACATCGAGTACGACAGTCGTACGCTGGAAGGACTATCCCGCTCTACACGTCTCGGTTTCACGCACATCCTGATTCTAGGGGACTTTAATCTACCTAGATTCAACTTCGCGGAACACACGTACACTGAAGGCGACAACTCAACTGAAGCTCGGTTCTTTAACCTCATCGATGACTTGGGCTTATATGAAAATGTGAGGTCGTCAACTCGTTGGAGAAATAGTCAGATACCATCGCGCTTAGACTGTGCATTCACAAACGAAGAATTCCTAGTTGACAACCTCTCAATTCTGGCTCCTCTGGGAAAGAGCGATCATGCCGTCATAGCCTTCAGTTTTGTCATCAAAACTAAGCTAAGGTATTCCAACAATAATTTGCGTTAGAATTTTAAACGGCTGAATGTGCCAGCTCTATATGACTATCTACAACAGGTGGTTTGGGATGTTCACCCTCAACTCGATGTGGACGGTCACTGGGACTTCTTACTGCACACGCTCTTATGTGCTACAAACCATTCAGTTCCTCAAACGGTTCCCAAAAGCTGCAAGCCACCTACAGTAATCAAGAACCGTACCCTTCGCCTGCTAAGCCGCATAAGGCACCGTTGGGCGGAATACAAACGAACTAATAACGACGGAGCGTATAGGCAATATAAACATATCAGGAACATATGCACGAAGGCTATAAGAGAAGATAGGCTTCAGTACCAGACAAAGCTTATGGGCAAATTTGCCTCTAACCCTAGAAGCCTATTCCGTTATGCAGCCTCTCTTCGTCAAGCCAAACACAGGAGTTTCTCAACTGCTAGGTCTTAAAGGCCCGACCAACAACGATGGTGACGCCGCTAACCTTCTGGCGGCACACTACTCTCAAACATTTCAACCGGCTGACATCAACTTTATTGACGACAGTTTCATCTGCAATTCCACAGGATTTTCCGAAGTGGACCTAAGCGCTGTCTTGGTGTTCCGGAAACTGCAGCACTTAAGACTAGATACTTCTTCTGGCCCGGATATGGTTCATTCTGCCATACTGAGGGAGGCAGTCTCAATCCTGGCAACGCCGCTTAGCGTGATGTTTTCACACTCGCTAAGCTGAGGCAAATTACCGGAAAATTGGAAGTTGGCTCACATCACACCAATTTTCAAAGGGGGTCGACGCAATGAACCTTCAAGTTATCGGCCGGTGGCTCTTCAGTCATTACCTTCAAAAATCATGGAGTCCCTGATATGCGATGGTTTAAATGACTATCTACTGTCCTTAAATTTCTTCTCACCCCAACAGCATGGTTCCAGGAAGGGTTACTCTTGTATAACCAACATGCTGACTGCGGTGGACAGATGAACAAGCGTCTTCGATCGCAAGGGAAAGGTTGTTATCATTTACCTTGATTTCTCAAAAGCTTTTGATAAAGTTAACCACTTGTGTCTTATCAATAAGCTCAAACAACTAGGTATCAAACCACCTCTAATCGATTGGCTTACTTCATAATTTCACTTTATCTCAGGCTATGGAATGTCCTAGTGGGGTCCCCCAGGGCTCAGTATTATAGCCTCTTCTCTTCTTGATCTACATAAATGATCTTCCTCAACAGGTAACGTCAGACTTATTACTTTTCGCAGACGACGTGAAACTTTGGAGAGAGATACGCAACCAAGACGATACACAGGCACTTCAGGAGGATCTGACTCGACTTCAAAGTTGGGCAGACGATAACGGACTTACGTTTAACACTTCAAAGTGTAAAGTAGTCCATCTGCGACATGTCGCAGACTACATTTATAACTTAGGAAACTCCTCTCCAGAAGTATCCCGAGTCGAAAGAGATTTAGGAGTCTTGGTGCCCTACAATTTAAAGTCTTACGCTAACTGTGACAAAAATGCCTTCCGAGCAAACCTTGCACTGGTAACATTGAAGCGCATTTTCGGCCAGTTTGACGGTAGAACTTTCCATATAATCTTCAATAGTTTTATCCGTCTCCATTTAGAGTACGCAAATATAGTACTTCCCCCTCACTCCAAAAGGACAAGGTCACTTTGGAGCGTATCCAACGGCGAGCCACGAAATCAGTTCGAAGACTCAAATCTAAGCCTTACGGAGAACGCCTTCATTCACTAGAACTTGAGGCGGCCCGTGATCTGACTCCTATTTAGATCGTATAAATGTTTGTAATCGCCTATTCTCATATATCATCGTCGACTTAGATCGCGTTATCCAATAACGGAATTAAATAAGTCGAATAACGAGAATTGACTTGACAATACATATATTTCGTACATGAAGCGGATGAAACAGAGCCAAGCAAAAATGACGCGCAGGGAAGATGGCTGGGAAGCCAACTCCATTTCAAGCTAGGCATTACTTAATATTTATAGGCAGACAAAATAAACGACAGACATGTGATAAGTCACGGGACATGAAATGTACACACATACTCTCATATGAAAACGGTCAAGGCTAATAAGCGAATAATTAACAAGGTCAAAATATGACTCAAATAAAATGAATTAAATAGGATGTCCACAAGTTAGAATAAGGTAGATGGGCTTGCCATAATAACTGACACTACAAACTTTACCCATTAGAGTATAGGCATCTTAGAGGTGATTTATGAATGGCTTATAGTATTCTTAACACTTCTGGACATCCTCTTAAACACCTACTTAAGCTTAGTCTGAATAATAACCTAAGGGATAACACCCAGAAACTGGAAACTCAACATAGCAAGACGGAATGTAGACACAACTTCTACTCCTTAAGAGTTGTCAAATGCTGGAATTCGCTGCCGGCCGAGCTAGTCTAAACGACTTCTCAGGAGTCCTTCAAGAGGCAACTTGACCTATTCTTAAGGACCAACGACAGTATCACACTATGATTTACCAATTTCTTTTCCTCTTTTATTGTTAACATAGCTAGGTTCCTGCCTAGAGGATTTGGTGATCCCCTGCTACTAGACACGGAAGCCTGTTAAGCGAAAGCTTCTTCTATTCCGTCCACAATCATTTGAACCATTTGAATTGAGGTTTGAAGAAAATGTGAGTAAACTGCGAAGTTTGCGTTACTCAGCATTTCAGTGGATGCTGTTTATGGGAGTATGAGTAAAATACGATACTATAAGAAAGTGTGAAGTAGGAAGGGTATTAAAACGTTACATATTTAAGACTTGCTAATGTGTTTTTATAGATTATCTGTTATCAGTTTAATCATGATAGTATATTCATAATTTTAATATGACATTTAAATTTTATCGATGAGAAGTAGGAAACTAACGTGGTAAATATTACGATTGCGAATCGATAATCAAATGTTCATCTTTATGTTAGCTAGCCTTGTTTTGACATATAATCATCCTTATAGTGTTGGCGCTAACTGGTTTATCAACCCTAAATTTTATATGGAAGTTGCCCAGCGTTTTAAATATTGTCGGACAATTTGAGTCTGATGATTGGTGTAAATATTAGCTACGGGAACTAGAGCACGTAGATCTGAATCTGAACCCTGATAATAAGATCGTTTTCGACTTCTATACTTCTGTAGTAGATACAAAATTTATTCAGCGAACACAGAAGATACGAAAACTAGGTGCTGAAGCATTAAATACGATAGTCGGTATGATTGCAGTAGGCAAAATAACGTAAAGTCATGAATATTTAAGTAAGTACGAGCGACAATAATGTTCTTCGAGATTCTAGTTTGTACCACTGTAACGACAGCAACTCGGAAAAAGGCAGTTGTTCAGTTGTGTCGTTTTGATGATCATAGGCATTGATACGCTGTCTTCCACTGTGTATGACAAGGAATGACCGAAAAGTTTTGCGACTAGAACTGCTGAAAATACTAGCCGATTATTCGCAAAAATCTTAGTACGCATATTTCCAGAAACAACATAATTAAAGGAGACGCTTATGGAACTGTCGATAAGCCTTCATGCGATCGAAGGATCAATGAATAAAATCTTTATTTTTTGAAAATATCTACTTTTCCATAACACGTATTCACGCACAATGTATTGATGATAACGAACTTTTTGGTGAATAGTCGAGTTTTTTTACTCCAATTATCTGAGAAAATTATTTTCAAAAATGTTTTTCTTGCAATTAAACACCATGTTCACTGTAGATGTTTAAGTGGACCTAGATCAATCAATTAACATCACATCTGCGATCCGACGATTGGCATTTTACTCATTTCTAATGGGAGTTCCTGGCTTATGGCGTTTGTTAGAGCCGGCAAGAGAGCCCATAGAATTACAACAGCTATCTGGGAAAATTATAGCAATAGGCAAGTCTATTTATTTTTTTTATTATTATTTTGTACCAATAGTAGGCTTAACTTACCTTCAAAGTCCTCTATCTGACGTTTTATTGTTAGTAACCGAATAAATTGTTATTTTATTGTCCTTAAAACTGTCTTTATTGACCAGTAGTGTCTTCAAGCCTATCATCATAATAAACTATTATGCATGAGTAACAGTCTTTGTTTTCTTCTTTAGGTAGTCTTGGAGAAGTAAATTCAGCCATTTGTATCCCAATTTATACACGTTCCTATTGTGTTTGACTTTGCTCTCCGATCCAACTTCTAAGGGCATATCGTATCCAATTTTGTCTTTTCCTGTGTACTCAGTGACTGCAGTTTGGCTAATACAAAGCTGTAAAATGTGCTCCAAAAAGACGACCGATTAGAACTAATTACAGTGACGTCTGCCTTTGACAAATGATAAATCCAAAATGCATCTTGCAAGTTCCATTAGAATCTTGAGTCAATAAAATCGTTTTTATGTACATAGCCAAATAATTACATGTTTTTCACAACCTTCAAATGCAGTGAGGAATGATGAAACTGATATTCGTCTGTCAACATGCTACTCAATATTAGACGTATTCCCATTAGCCACTTTTTAGGAGTTAATAGACGACTGCTTTACCTTAAAAAGTCTACGTAGTTTTGAGTAAATTGATCTATTACTTAAGCTTCTCCAGTTTTTGAAGGAAGATAGTTATATTAAACATGTCAGTTATACTGATGGTATTTATTATCGTCTATTGGGATATCTTGTTGCTGTTTAAATATTTAGACTGTCAAAAGTGTAATTTAGTGTCAAGTAATATATGCCAAAAATCACAGGTTCTTGTGCCAACGTTTGAAGAAATATCATTTGAGATGACAAGAAATATTATCTGGTAACGACGCTTACAGTCACTACTTTTTTCGAATACCTTTAAAGACGTTATATCAGGAGTGGGTCTGTCCATTTTTAGGTTCACAGTCTCTTAGTATCCAAACGAGCTCTCATGTCAAACTTCGCCTTCGCACCAACGAAGCGATCCGAAACCGTTTTATAACTTCCATGTCAAACAGCCTTGGTTCCTAGATTCCTCAGCTTTGTTTCCATTGGTACGCGGGTCTCCTACCATCCTTGATATTAGAAAAGAAACATTATCAGTAGTTTTGTTATTTTTAGTTATTCATTACTCCTCTGTACCTCTTCCGTTGTTTATAATGCACAATTGTATTCTTCAGCTTCTTCCCTTCTTCCATGATTTAGAAATTGTTGTTCGTAATGTGTAGTTTTATGACAAAGGACCCAACTAACTCATTTTTACACTTACTCCCTAATCAACCTGAAAACTTCAGGCACTTAAGCTAAACTTTATCACCAATCCAAAGGGTCACTCCAACTCTTGCAATTGTAGTGCAATTTCTGATCGATGAAACAAAAAGCCTACATCCTTGTATTGTCACCCTAACCGATGAATACATCTAAAGTTGTACACCTGTCATTGTGTTACCCTCACACAGGCCGAATGATTTGTCTGGCGCATATTTATGTGGTGCCTCCTTTTACCAATGCTTGTGTGTTTAAATAAATTTGTGATAAAGCAGCAACAATGTCTATTTTGCTGTTTAAAATGTTCTTACCAGAGTTTGTTGACGTTTCTGTGGACGGCTGTTTTAAAGTTCAAAGTTAAGAGGTTATCTCAATGATAATCTTTTTTGGGACTTAACAACTGTCAACCTCACCCCAGTGTGTATACACGATGTTCATCTAATGTTCTATGATTGATACTGTGCATTTAAGTATCCTATAAATATATTTAAATAACTATTATATTGTCAAAAAATTTCTCCGCTTCCAAATAATCTTCGTTGCTACTTGAAATTATGATTAACTGTTTTTAAGTCATCCAGCTTCAGTAAAAAGGTACTTTAAAATAGTTATTTACTTTGGCATGTTACTTCATTATGGTATTCACCGTAGATATGAACATCTGGTTGCATCAAGCTGTAAAATCTCGAGGCGCAGCAGGTGGTCCTCGTAACTATTTGGCTATATTTTTTCGTCGTTTATGCAAATTACTTTTCTTTGGAATCAAACCAGTATTTGTATTCGATGGTGAAACTCCAGCACTGAAACGATCAACTATGGTGAGTATTTTCTATTTAAAATTCTTTGAACCGTATCACATATTTTGTAATGAGTAGCTGATATAAATGAATGAGTACTCCACTTCCCATTAGTTATGATATGGATTTATTTTAATATTTCTATTCCTTGTAATGTGTTAAGTTGCAAACATGATAGCAATTGAATATATAGGATAACTATTAAAACTGTTCACCCGGGTAGTTTGCTGATTTCATCATTCCGGTATTTGCCAACTGTAGGTTATAGCACTGAAAATAAAGAATAGTGGAATTGTTGTTTCAAGGAAGAAACTATCCCTAAAATAAAAACTAACATACAGTGTTACATACACAAACGATCAGTAGCTATCTCTTACAAATCATGATAGATTTTATAAAGATAAGTAGTCGATAGGAACATAACACACTTTAGGTTGACTGGAGATCCACAACTCATTTTGTATGTGTCGTACATTCCTTATGTAAACCATTAAATTTCGCGCGATTTTAATCCCTTATTTAGTAAACCTCAGCAAAAGGTGGAGCCAGGTCTCAAAGACTTATTGTTATTTAGATCGCATTTCGACTCTTGGACTGAGGAAAGGAAAACGAAGGGTTATTGAGTTTATGACATAGCTCCACAGTATAAAAGATGACTTTGAAAAACTGTGATCTGTCGCTCTATCCCGACTTTTCCGTCGGGGATCCTAGAGATTATACTCAGTGTATTGTGTGGCGCATACATATTGGCGCTATCTTGTACCAATATTCATGTGTCCAAATAAATAAATAAATCGAAACGTTGTGAGACACAGATTAGAACAGAAGTTGTGTTTTTTGGTGAATATTACTCTTGTACGTTTATTTACTGATTGTGTAACCTTTCATTCTTCTACCTCTTCACAGTCTCATTTTCTTTGTATGGTATTTCTTGGTGTCGTGTTTTATAGTACCTGTGTACAAATCCGTGTACCGATCTGTGGGTGACACATTGTATGAAGAGTTAATATTATTATGGTGTTATAAAATCGTGATTTAATTAGTTGGAGAATTCAGTTGTCCTGTTTCGCGGCAAAATTGAACAACTGAAAAAATGTTAAATTTAAAATTCTCTCTGATTTTCTGGAAAATCACCGACATTTCTCAATCGATCTGTTTTATTTTCGAGACAACTTATGTCTTATTCATACTAATCCTTTCATAATCATCAATTTTCGTCACGGTCATGAGTGCTCATTGATGAGTAATCCCATACTGGGACGAAACACTCGTCTGACGTCCACTGGTTATTGATTGCTTTTTGTGATGTAAATTAGCTGCGAATTGAACAGTATTCACATACATTTTATACCGATAATAATTCAATATTTCATCATAATTTATCACCCAGTAAATAGTCTTTGATATTACTTACTTTTGTCTGTTTCGATAAAGTTCATTACGTTGATAGATCAAAAGTGCTTGAATTCGTCAGTAGGAGTTAGTTTTATCTACCTCATCAAAGATTAAACGGAACTTCTACATCATTGTAAACAAATCGCTACTGGCTTGTGTATAAAGTTTAATTAAGTTATAGGTATAATCTGAATGTTTTTATACCCTTCATAGAAGATATTGCTTATGAATATAAACCTGGTAATTAACTGAAATTACGAATGAGGATTTAGCCTATTGGTCATATCGTAATTTCATTGGCGAGTGAGTGACTTATTCAATTCGCATCTCATAAATAAAATTTAATCCTGTTTAAAAGGTGAGATTAAATTTGGAAAAAACCATGCATTAAAAAATAACCTGGTAGTTTGATTTAAGTTTATTTTTTGGCTTGTGTCAGTAACTTGATCTCGTAAGTAGTTAACAATAAACCACATTGTATCATTGTACATTGTCTATCGATCATAATCCTATTCATAATATTAATAATTTAATTTAGCAATTGTACAGTTTGACATTAACTACATTTCGCATTTGATCCTGGAATTTTTAAAACACTGTATAAGAATAAGGTATTTATTAATGTTATGTTTTTCGGTGTCTGATCCTGACACTGATACCCAAGCTTCCTGTACAAGAGTCCGTCACATTTCGAATGTTGATTTTGTATTATTTAGAATTCAAGACGTCAGTTGCGTAGCCTAACCGAAGCAAAAGCAGAAAAAGCCCAAAAACATCTTCTTCGTCGACTTTTACGTCGTGTTGCAGAATCCTCTGTAAAATCACTGTCAACGTCACCGGATAAAGTAGAATATTTTGAGGATACTGGTTAGTTAAAGCTACATTATTTAATTAAGCCAAAAAGTATTTGTTGTGTATAAGATAAAATATTATGATCGAATCATTATTATAAGTTAATGTGAAATTTTGACACATCTTCGAGCAGAAATGATTGGTGTTGTTTTTTTTAGTATTCTGTGACCTGGATATTTTAACTGGAAAACTTTTCTTGTCATTCCAAATAGCATCCATCATCAGATACTCCATGTAGAAGTAAACATTCTAATTATTCCACAAGCATCAAACCAGTCTATTCTGATGAGTTTGTTTGTAACTGATTATCGATAGAAAATTTACCTTCATTTACCTTTGCATTTCTGCTGACTATCGATGGGCCTCTGACTACGTAGTAGTTTAATCCATCCACATAATTATGAATCCATTCAGAGGAAAGTTTTGTCAACAACGTAGGCTAATTTTCTGCCTCCGAGTTAGTTACAAAAATGTATAATAGTTGAATAATATTATGTGAATGCTGTGAACAAAATCAGTTGAGAAGTCAGTCAATCATGTACAACGTAGAACATGGCACATTAATGCATCGCTTCGAGTCACCACACTACCTTAGAAGAGCGAGATGAAATTATGAAGACAAATATCAGGGTGTTTGAGTTAGTAACCGTATAAGTAGCAGTAGACAAGATTAGGCATAGAATATATGATTCTAGAAGAAAGAATAGATCCATGGGATGAAATGTGTAAACCTCAGAATCCAAAGTATAACATAGTGAATTCATCTGCATCATTGAGACAGATTCTGAGCCACATCACTCAACGCTTTCAGCTACTGGTTAGGATAATCAAATGGACCCCATCTAGGTGGTCTAAATCGACCAACAAAGTTCAGTCCAGTAGTCAGTGACTTCATGGACTGATACCACGTCTTGGTCTGGCCACCCCTGACTTTCGTACAACCTCGTACACCAGACGACAGCGCAGGTCGAGATAAGAGGTCGTTGGGTATATGTATTATATATACCCAACTACCTCATTCTATGAATATTCACCACCTCATCTACAGGTTTCCTATCTTTAACTAGTACTATCTGTCTAACTTTGCTATTTCTTATTCGGCAGTTCGAACATACTCAAGTAATTCTCCGAAGGATTCTGTAATCAAATACTAGTAACCTATGAATATCCTCCATTTCAAGTATCATGTTTCACAGACACACAATAGAACAACTCGAACTGCTGCTCGGTATACTCATTCACTGGCTAACAGACGAATGTTTTGTTTGTGCCACATGTCAAGTATGTTTGGATGATCCAACTGATATTTTTGAATTCGTGCGCAGATTTCTTGTTTGTTCCCAATTTTTTAGTTAACTTGAAAGCTCATTTATTTATGTGATTTGTACCATAGACCTAAGGTCCTGAGTTCAGTCTCTGGTGATGGGTTCATGGATGTATACTGTTGGGGATTCTCATACTGAAACAGAACAGGTTTTCAATAGTGATCTAACTAAAGTCAGTTCATGATTAATTGTGTGGAAATATGTACACCTATCTTTTGCTAGTAAACTTTCTATCTCTGCTTATTTACAGCGAAAAATGAACTATTAAGACGATTGAGACAACAGTCAGACTCGCATCAAGCTAAAGAAGATGCTAAGATGTTCTCAGCTCCAAATCATGACTCAACGTAAGTATCGTTTTTGTATACCAGTGATTGTAGGTTTATGAACCTATCATAAATATAAAAAGTGTTTTTAAGAGTTCACTCGATGTAATAAAACATTCTTTTGTGTGTAAAATTAGTGAAATCTCACTGGACACAGAAATGAATGTAATGTGGCAGACTCATAGTAAAATTTTTAGGATGATTGTCTGCTTAGTCAGACATGTAGATAGTCTGATAGGTGTCAGATGAGTTATATATTCCCCTATCCTTATTATTATTGAGACACTCACTTATTATTGATTGTTCACTGTTGTTGGATTGTGTCGGGTTTTTGGAATGGAAATATATTTACGTTGTGGTCAGGTTAATCACATGTTCTTGATCTGAGTTGTGTTGAAGTCCTGTAGAATGGACACTGGGAGGGAATCTAGTGTAGATATTCGTCTAAGGTAAATTAGCGTCCCATACGTGTGTACAAAGTAAAACTGAGCGTTATAACCTAAACAAGCCGTGACCAGTGTTCGACTGTTTCGTATGTGAAAAACTGCCCATCAAAGACGAAGGGAGATGGTCGTGGAATCTCATGGATTTATTGGAACTAGACTTGTACACCGTCGGACTCCAGCCTGGTGGTCTAGAGGTTAAGCATTCACACGCGAAATCGGGGGCCTTGGGTTCGATTCCTGGTTTCATGATCGCGGATTCATACTACTGAGGAGTCTCATACTAAGACAAGACGACCGTCCAGTGCTTCCAAGGTTTTCAATAGTTGTCTAACGTAGATTGGCTTGTGATCTCAATTAAATTCAACAATTTCTACAATCCCCATACTGATAATAAATTCCTTTAATTTCACTTACTTTTCGTGATCATTGATCTGAAATTTTTAAGAGGCGCGTTTGTTGATAATATGACTTGTTATTATTTTTTGCAAGTAGTTGGTTCGTTTCGTGCATGTGACATCAAAATATTTTTCACTGCTGATGCGGTTCTGAGATGACTTATCGTGCTTTAGGTATCATGGACATTTTGCAACTCTTTAGATATGGAAATTTATTTAATGTGACTGGTTGCTTTTAGACACACTCGAGCACGCAAATACTCCTTTACTAAAATGTCAAAAATCATTTTAGAAGAATCGCAAGTAAGCTACTTCAGAATAGGTGGCAATGATCCTTTAATTAAGTTAAGCAATGATAAATGAGTGAGGAATTAACCACTAAGGTTGCCTTCACTATCCTGTTATCTAATACAAAAAATCGAGTTATTATGTGCTTGTGGGTACATCCTTACCGTTTAAACTGAACTAAGTGATTTATTCACACTAACCAAAATCATTTCAAAACAAGCGAGGTTTTTACTTTTCCAATAAATTTTGACTGTACTTATTTGTTAGTGGTGATTACTTTCTGTTTGTAGTTTAATATTAATCGTTATTCAATATTACTGATTATTGCTTGTTGTATAAGCAAATCATTGATCAGATTGTTCAGTGATTTCGTTTTCTTGGTGCGTTGCTTATTCACCTACAACAGAAAATGAGTTTAAATCACTCTGGTTATTTAATTATTGTATATAGAAGAAATAATTTTTCGGATGCGTATAATTCCCTTTTTTTCTCTACATTGTAGTTCCGCAGCGTGTAGTAATGATAATAATCGTATGTTGAGTGAAAAGGCCGGTCTAGAATACGATGAGCTGGCGCATGATTATCTGGTAGGTAGTCTTCTTAGATTAATCACATCAGATTTTCTTTTATTCGGTTAGTAATAACCTGTACTGTAGTGATGGATAATGGCTCAGTAAATGCGTATCATATGTTCGAATTACTCTGGTGTCGATCTCCTTAACTAATTTGTCACATTTGTTAGATCATATATCGTCAGTGCTCTGCATGTGGTCCCACCATCAGCGAGTAATTATTTGAAGATACTTATTATCAAACACATGCAGACTATACACGTTTTTCGCTTCCTAAAGTTGGGCTTTATGTTAGTACAATAATAAACTGTTACACAGGACATACATCGTCCAGTAGAAAGGTAGCAGTCTTGTCTACTTCATAAGAGAGGCAGATTAATAGAAAACGTAACGAGGCTTCTGTACACATGGCTTAATTTTATCAGTAGGGGTTAATCAGACTTCGAAGTCAAGTAGTTTGATTTTCAGTATAGAGTTGTGTAGTGTTGTATTTTGTTGATTTCATGAATAACCACGTACTGAAAATTGTCATCTCACTGGTAACTAGCTTTAAGAGAGAATTTATAGAGTTCTAGTGAGAAGCCGTGCCTAGTGGAGTTCAACCGTGTATGGTGTGAGGTAGTTACCCACCGAAGACAATGGAAGATGGTCCCGCAATGTCGTAGTGCTTGATTTGTTGGACTACATTTCTTAATATCATTCTAATCATTAATGCATACGTCTTAAAGGAAATGTATTCTAATTATTCTCGCATTCCTATCACTGAAAGTGTTCAAAAGACTTCAATATTCGTTCATCAATTCACTGTATTTTTTATGTATCCCAAATAGATAGGAGAGTAGCTAGATTCTTGGATAAGGAATAATAACAAATCTACAGGAATGTTTAATCTGAATAGATATAGTGAATACTCAAATAAATCCCTGCTTAAAGTTATAACTTGCTATAAGCTGTAACAAAACTCCTACGTTTGAAGAGATCACGATATCACCCAAAACCGGCAAATAAAACGAAAGGCAGCAACACAACAATAAGACAAACTAAACTATTCCATTGTGCCCCAGCCGAGGACAATGTATATCCTACAAGCAGTCGGAAGCACGAACGAAAAAGCACACAACTGATGCGCATATATACAATACAAAAATGCCCTTGGAAAACGTCACAAAATAGCGTACTAAAAGAGGAAACGAACTAATGACATTTAGGGTCCTTCCAATTAGGAAATACAATCTGAGGATAAAAATGGGCGCTTTTGACACGAAAAGGGAAAGTTCAAATTTCCAAAATAAAATTACAAAAATAAGACGTTTACCAAATGGTTCCTGATGGTCTATCATCCCCAACAAAAGTTATAAATACTTGGATATAGCGTCCCCCACTATTTTAATATACTTATTAGACAGGAGTAATTGTTTTTACCAACATTGGTAGTGTATATAGAATCTGCTTTTCACTTAAGTTGTCATCCTCAAATTGGGTAAACTTATAATTATATCTTTGATTTTCAAAAATATCTACCATTAAATCGAAGTATATATTTTATGTGTACAAGACCTGGTCAGAGAGTAGTCAATATAGAACATGCGGCTTTTCAAAATAACATGATATTATTGAACACTAATGATATATGCAAATATATTACTTTTAGTGGTGACGGCATCAGTATTTAAAGTTTTAAAAAAATAGTAATTTCAGTTAATCTGTATTCGGCTGATATTAAAGACACTAGATTTTCAACGTATTAAACTTTATACCAAAGAAGTATTAATTATTTCACTTTGGTAGTTCTATATCATGAATGATATGTCTAGAAAGTCCCTCGGGTAACTGTCTAATTAAATAAATTCAAGTAGGCTAAACCTCTTAATACATTAGTTTGAGTTCTGTGAACTTGCTGCTAAATCAGAAAAAGTATAAAGATCTTCAACGTATAGAAGATATGGAAGAAATTTTTAATGGTTTACTGAAATCGATTCTTTATTATTAAAATCAATAGGTGAAATGTTAATCAATAAATGAGCCCAATGATACGGCGTGACCGAGTGTTGGGTACTTAGGAGAATGAGTTACTGGTGTTAGTTTCTGAATGATTAGAAATCAAAGACAAGATCACTCTAGTCAGATGAGTAGATCTTACTGATGTGATAAAATAACACGATTATATGCAAAACATTAAGACAAGATAAACTTCATATTTATCAGTATAGGGGTTGTGGGGATTATTAAGTTTTTGGTTGAGATCATGAACCGATTGATGTTAGACCACCATTGAAAACTTGGAAGCACTGGATGGTTGTTTCGTCCTACTGTGGGACGACCCACTGGTCGAGTAGGTTAAGCGTTCGCGCGCAAGACTGAAAGCCCTGTGTTCGAATCTCACGAGCGGGATCGTGAACGCGTGCTGCTGAGGAGTCCCACAATAGGACGAAGGGGCCATCCAGTGTTTCCAGGTTTTCATTGTCGGTCAAACATCAATGGGTTCATGATCTCAATCAAAAACTTAATAATCTTCACAACCCCTATACTGATAATTTTCATGTGCTTACTAATGACTAGCTTCGTGAGGGAATTGTAGTAAATCAGATAAGACTTGACTGTTAGGTTTAATCTCTGGGCATCACACCAGATTTATTTATATATTAAACGATCTAAAAGGCTGTTGAAAAGTCCAAATATTGATACATCGAAATCTGTTGTATTCAAGAAAGTGAATCAGAAGAATCTCTTTTACAATATAACTACTTTTATAGCGGAATAAATTAATACACTTGATGTGTTAAGTAGTTAGAACTAGTCAACATTTGTTAACAAATCATATCTGCAATCTTAAGGGGATCGATACCCACTGTACGATTTAAACCGAGTTTGAGATTTTACCATTGAACTATTTGGGCAGTGACTGAACTCTTGTAGGACAGATATTTATGGATAATTGGTCATTTAAAAGTTGATCGAATTGTATTGAACGATTTTTAATATAGCCACTAGTTGAAGTGACTCGTCATCGCGTGCATTATGTAGTCAGCAGGAAACTCGGGATTTAGGTTTTGTGCTAGTTGGGACACGATATCGAGTCACACGTATACTAGTTGATCACATTGCAACTTGAGGGCTATAGAATTCGATTAGCTCAGTGATAACTCAGTTGTAACATCTTTTGATATTGGAAACCAGTCATTCAATTTAAAGTATTCGTTTATCACAAAATGTGTAGCTTTATTTATCTTTTTTTAACGCTTCAATGTTAATCCCACTATACGACGATACCTCTTTTGATACTTATGTTGTATTACATTTGTATGTTGTCAACTAATAATAATACCACTAATAAGTATTAATATAGTTGACTCTTAAACGATTTTTTAAGGATGCTTTCTATTCATCGGATAAGAAGTTTTCTGGGGTTGATCTCGACTCAGATGCATTCCGTGCACTTCCTTTACAAGCTCAATTACGTGTTGTTCAGCTGTTGAGAGAAATATTAGACTCTAGTTCATGCCGTAACAATTTAGTACAATTTGATGATGAAGGTAAAGTGAGTACCTATATTTTTTATCTGGATAATTTCATCTTGTTCTACTGATATAATGGTTTTGTATCTTGATTCACATGTATACTTAGTTCCACGTTGCTTACAGCTAACCGACTGAGCACTTATTTTATGTGTATATGTGCCTGTGCTAATGAAAATAGTTTAGTACGTTTTCAGATTCACTCAACAGTAGCTTATTAGTTAATACACTTTACAATTTCCACCTATCAGTACACAGATTTGAACCTACCGCTTTTGTTTTTCTAGCCTTCTCACCAAAATATGTAGCTTAAATCTGAGTACTAGGTTCTAAGCTGTTTTAATTTAATACTTAATTTAATGGCCTAACTGTTTTATTATTCATGTCGCATTCTATAATTCTTTTCTAGTCCCAGTTATTCTCAGGTACTAGTCAACAGAAGTAGATGTGTGGCGATTAAAATCTTTTCAATTTATATTAATAACTCATCTTAAATAGTGAAGAAAACCTTAGCCAATTACCTAACTCAACTTTTTTCACCCTAAAACTTTAAACTGACCACTATTTGAAAAAACTTGAATTTAATACTAATGTGTTACGATGCCTAAACATTTAGCTTAACAAACAGGCCTTAATTGGTTGTAGGCTAAGTAATCTTCAGAAGCGAATCCTTCAATCGCCAATGAAAATTGATTGTGCTTATTTTGTGTTCATATTCTGTATATAAGCATATTTTATTAAACAAAATATATCTGTTCATCTGGCTAGAGTGGTCTTGTCTTTGAGTTCTAATTATTCGGAGGCTTACATCAATAGTTCTTTCTTGTTAGCACCCATCATTCAGCCACACATCATATCATCTCGTTCATCTATCAACCAGCATTCTACTCCACTAATTATAACAGTCAGAAAATTTTCTCATCAATCACTGAAAACGTCCTTCATAACAGTGTTTATTTTTGACTTTTACTTAAGACCTTCCTCTATTTACTTCAGAATGGAGGGGTTTGTGGAGGTTGCAGAATTTTCATAGTGTAAGTCACAAATGGATCTTAGCTAGACTACCGTTGGAAACCTAGAACCACTAGACACCTGTTTCTTCCTAGTATGGGACTCCTTAAAAGTGAGTATCCTCGATCATATGTTCAGGACTGAAACCTAGGACCTTCGACTAGCAAGTCTCAAATAGAAAAACACGCGCATCCTGAATTCCACTGCTAGCCGCATTCCATATATTCTATATAAACAGTATTCTTTAGAAGCAGCACTGTAATGAAACTTGACAGTCATTGATGAAATATTTCGCATCATAATCAGTCATCTTTTTTTCTTTCTAACTTTGCACAAAGCACAATTTAATCCAGAACAGTTCTCAGATGTTCAAATGAAACGTTTGCTTTTACGTCGTCGTTTAGCAGAACGTCAACAAGAGTTATCTGATAATCTAACTAAACAAGAAGCTGTTCAACAAATTCTTCAGTTAAACAATTCTATGATAAAAAATATTCTAACGAATCAATCGTTATTTTCAACTTTACCGTTTTCCAATACGACACAGCCGACTACTGCTTCAGAGACTACTGAGACCATAGCTACAGCTATGCGTATTCAGTCACAAGATGTAGGACATGCTATACTCATTAAAAAATCTCCAGTGAATCAGTTGGACGAACGAACTAAATTGCCTTCATCTACAACATTGAATCTTGAAAAGTGAGTATATTCTTCGAAAGCTCGAATATAGACATATATCATTGAAATTCTGAACTGATCTAAGCTAGACCACTATTGGAAACCTGGAAGTACTAGAGAACCGTTTCGTCATAGTATGGGAATTCTCATCAGTGGGCATCCATGGCCCTGCACTCGAGGATCATACCCAAAACCTTCGACCTCACACGCGGACATTTTTCACTTAGGCACTTCATTTTTAAGGTAGTTGCTAGGGCATGTGGAGGCAAGGCTTCTTCAGTTTATTGTCTTGAAAGATCAATTAATGGGATTCTCGACTTTGTTTATTATTAAAATGTGATGAATTTACGACATTTGACTTCTCCGAAATAAACTGATAATTCTAAACAGTTCTGTAAGACTCAAACAAAGTCTAATGCAGTAAATATGGTAGATTTTGAATTCCAGTGGAAGAACCCGTTAGATACTTGTCTATTATTTGAAAAACTTGTTTCAGACTGTTGATTTTGCCTCTTTACTTAAAGTTGAATCGATCAAGTTTACATTACATGGATAAAGTATAATTTGTTCTCAGAAAATTATGTTCAATATTGATGAGTAGAAGCGAACTTGCTCAGTTCCAGTGCACCACATATACTCAATACGAAATATTAAACCCATACAAAGTTTGTCATTCAACAAATATCTTCCTTTTAAGTCAAATAACAGTGGTTTCATTCAAAATGAAGACGATTGCTTTGTAAATGATGATTTTACACGTCTGTACACTTATTTATTTAAACACATATGTGTCGATACAAATAAGAACCAAACTAAATATGCGCCATACAAAAATAAGTGAAGAGATGGACGAAGTAGGATGAATATAATCAAAAAATGATTAATAGATAAGAGTAGTAGGTAATGCGAGAAGCAGTCCAGTTAGAAAAATATATCTAGAAGAAATCCTTCCTTTCAGTTCATGAAGTTCCTCTCACTTTTATGAAGAAAATAGATTACAGAAGTATCACAATTGGTTTCTGTTTCGATCCATGTCTGACAATGCTTCAAGCCCCTGAGTTGCACTATCTCTCGGACCTCTGCCGGGGAGTCTTTAAAAACCGAGAAACCTCGGCCCTATACAACATCCTTTCGTACCACATTACCATGTCATACACTGACCACCTCTCCGCTCTTTTCAATCGGTCAAGGCATCGGAAAATAATACACGATTTGGAATTCGCTCAGACGATATTCGTATTACATGTTCAAGCCACCGAATTCGGTATTTCAAGATGGGGAAACTAATCGGATTATCGTCATTGTCTACGATCACACATTATCCAGCTTCCCCATTACTAACATTGTGTTGTCACTGTCATTAATCCTTTGGACACAATGATGATGATCGAACGCAGAGTAGTCGAACATCTTCAACTCAGAGAGATCAGGTTTCACAAGTATTGATCATAACTGCTCTCACCTCAGGATTGTAAACCCAGCCTTTCACAACCACACTAACATTACGATGACGTCAGTGATGGCCTAGACTGTTGTAAGCCAATCTGACTTTCACTACACGTATATCGCTCTCATCTGACATTCCACCACCATCACATACGGCTATCCAGGCGCACGAGCTTTTCTACTAATTCTGATAGTCCATCACTAAGAGTGAGTGTAGGCAAAGGCTCTGGCTAGTCTTGTAAAAGTGCTAAATTCAAGTTTTTCTCCTGAGTAAATTTCTTCTCACACAATTAGTTCAAATGATTAGTCTATGAAAGTATTCGTCTATAACAACTATGTTGACATGTTTAGTATTATAGAAGCTATTCGATAGAATGGCTTCATGTTTAAATTATTCAGTAGGATTGATTTATTCAAAATATTGTCATTTCTAATAGTGAATGCTCAAAAGCAATTTTTGTAAACCTTCTGTACATGCATACAATTTTTTCTGTTTTACTAAGATTAATTACATATAATACTGAGAACTTAAACGTGTCTGATGAATGCAAAAAAGTGGAAATTTCAAAAAAGGACCAGAACAAAGAAATACCTAATGACGATTATATGAGTGAAAACCAATGTTCAACACAAGAGACAAATATTTCTACAAATGAAAATATTTTATATAACTCTGAATGTACACCAATAAAACTAGTTAATATAGAGGAATATTCAGATGAACATCAAGTGTCTATCCTATCACATGTGACTGACAATAAAAGTCAACTTAATGATAATTGCGAAAATTACAATCAACCACTTACGAAAAATTCTTTAAATGATAATATGTCCAATGACATTCTTCCAGAAAGTTCATCTACTATTCCTAAGTTTGATAATTCATCGGAGTTTATCGAATTACCTATTCCAGAACATTCATGTGACCTTATGGGAGTCAAAAATGATGAAATTATTGCTGAAATTAATGTATTGTCTTCTGATATACATGAATCAGAATCTTTACAAGTACCCCATCAGGATAAATATGATGAGATCAAAAGTAGCAGTGATGATAACGATGATGATGATGACTTTATCGAAGTTGAAACTCACGAACAAGTTGAAATTTCGAATACCTCTACTGACTCTAATTCATCACAAGAATATTCTGTCGATGAAAACAATGTTCAAAATGAGGATAAATTAAATTCTGTCTTCACTGAAGAAGAATTAACCAGTAAAGAAGTTTCCTATGAAACTAATCAACAGAAAGATGTATTATCATCTGAATTAGTCGTGGATGACTATACCATTGATGATGATAGTGATGATGTATTGAGAGAAAAAGCTGATCGTTTGATACGTCAAGCTCAGTCGACAACTACGCGTTGTATTTCAGAAGCCCAGGTAAAAAAATCCCCATTTTTTTTATTTGCTTAGATCAAATTTAAATGTAGTTATTAAGCAGTTGTAGTTAATAGCCTCGCATGTTGATACATTAGTTTATCAAGCCAAATCAGGGTAATTTAATCCTTATATTTTCTTTAACGTTTGACTATTGAGGCAGAACGTTTTATCGTTTTACCTAAATAAGTTCAATTCAAAATTTGGCATTTATTTGTAAATTCCAAAGTTCTCGTCTTCGAGTTTCTAATTTCTCAAATGTGTAATTAACACAGAGTCGATCAAGATTACAAACTGGGATTGCTGACATTAAATATAATGAAATAAGGAAGTATTACTGTTAAGCGACATGAGTACTTAGAAATCATCTATGTATTTTTCTATTTATCAGTAACACACACAGTTGTGAGTACTGCCAATATGTGTACTTGACTTCGAGCAACATTTAAAGTCCGAGAGCTGGTGATACTATCCAGTTATCTAAACTAAAGTAGGTGGAGGGGGTAGATTCTAAGCCGCGAATTATTGGCTAAAGACTGAACTCCTACATTTCAGCTGATTATGGAAATCTGTGATTTGTTTTCTATACTGTTGAACCGAGGTTGAAGTAAATCTACATTTAATCTAATAACACGTCCAGATTCTTATTTTCCCATCAACTTTTACAGCCTCGTTTGTAAAACAGTTAATATTTACGATTAAAATCCCACAACTTGAGGTTTTCTAATCCTAATATAGTAGTACTCTTCCAATTGAAACTGGACAGTACAGTTATTAATTATCAGAAAATTAACGGTTTCGCTCGCGGGATTCGAACTCAGGACCTATCGGTCTCGCGGGCGGAATAATGAATGCACATTGCTGAGGAGTCCCATGCTAGGATGAAACTGCCTTCCATTGCTTCCACGTTTTCCATGGTGGTCTAGCTTTAATTGACTCATGAATTCAACTACTAAATAACTAAAATCTCCACAAAACTCTCTTCTGATAATATTTTAATTTTGTCTGTAAACTATCTTTCGAAAAAATAAGTACATAGACTGAGGTAATTTATCCGGGTCATTATGAAAATCAAAACTAACCACCAAGTCAACATATCAGTTGTGCAGCTGAAAGGGTTTTTTGGAGATTGGTTTTATTTATGGGTTGTATTCGTCATGAATTATTGATCTCTCTATCTCGCAAGTTGATCAAGGTTGAAATTATACGATTGGACGCCAACGAAGTGGCTCTAGTAGTTAATTATTCTTTTCTACGAGACTTGAAGATTCTGAATTCGATTGTTAGTGGGTTCGTAAATGTTTACTACTGAGAAGTCGTAATAGTTGCTCAGCATACCCTTTTTTGATGGTATCTCGACCGAGATTAGTCCGTGACGAGTACAACCTACAAATATCATGTTTGTCAAGTTTCTTACAACGTTTTGAAAATATTATGATCTTAATAATATTTATAGGGAAATATCTTATGGAGGAAGTGATCCCATTAAAAAACTTTCTATAAAAACAACCAACTCCTTTTAGTGTTTCAGTTCGAATTCTGAGAAAGATCCCTTGTGCTTCTTCACAGAATTACATCTATAGATTAGGTTGTATCTACTGTAGTGCTTCTATGTATTGGAGAGTCTTGTGAGACTTCGACTTTCTGCCAAAAAATAACACTTAAGCTGCACAAAACTATCTCTTAATCATCTTATGGAACTGTAAATTCTACACATCAAATCATCAATAGCAATTTGTGATACTTTCAACGACCACCAAATTAATTTTAAAAGTGCCAGAATAAATCAAAAAGTTATTTCCAATCATGAAGAAAGCTAAGTAACTGAAAATGTTTATATATTGTAAAACTCTACAGTTGTCAATATAAAGGAAGGCCCAACTAACTATTCAATTTGAACGGTTTATCCAAACAACTTCAATTCATTCTATTCACTTCTCTTACCATTAATACTTATAAATTTAATTTGACTCATTAACGCTTAAATATATCATGTTTTTTCACATCTACTTAAATCGACACAAATGCACAGGATTATGTCACACATACATACCTGCAGAATCAGCTCAATAGAAATGAAGTGACGTTGATATGATCCGACCTATTTCAATTGTATCATATTTTCTGCTTTGTTTCCTTTGTATTATTTAAACTTGTGTTAATTTAGTTCGATAATTTGTTTATTCACTTAAGGAGCGACTTGCACCAAGGAGATTTTCAGAAATTTGATTTTCTATTCATTGAAATATTACAAATATCCACATAGTATGCACAATAGCCTGTGCCCTATTTGTGAAGGGAAAAATGTGCAATACAGATTCGCACACTCTACTTTGGACAACACACTATTATTTGAGGGCTAGTGATGTTACTTATATTTGCATAAACCCGTAGTAGACTGAGTAGGATTCAAATCGCTTACTTAGTAGTGCTTGAATATCGAGATCTTGAAAACAATAAGACACCAGGTTATCTTCGACATGTTTGAGTTCAACTCTATTATTATTATTATTACTATTGTTATTATTATTATTATTATTATTATTATTATTATTATTATTATTATTATTATTATTATTATTTTGATCAACCATGTACTGTTTTCTTATATTTTGTAGGATCTACTTCATTTGTTCGGATTTCCATTCGTAGTTAGTCCAGAAGAAGCAGAAGCTCAATGTGTAGCTTTACAACGTCATGGTCTAGTTGATTTAGTTGCAAGTGATGATTCAGATGTATGGCCATTCGGTGTTAAACTTGTCTGTCGTCACTTGTTTGGTACTGGTGGTGGTGATAATCTAAAAAGAACAACAAATCCTTCCATTTACAAACTGGATGAAGTAAAACGTAAATTAGGTAACTTAATTGCTCTAAAAATGTAATAGTTTACCATTATAAATAAATGTAAAGTTCAATCACGTTTATTGTCTGTCAACTATACGTTATTATTTAACAGTTTGATAACTCATAATAATAAAATATTCGTACTTGTGTACACCGTCCCATACTTCATATTTAGAGTATATTTTTAGTCAGAAGTGTATGTATTCACGCTTTATAACTTAGTACTTGGTTCTTTTGTAATCATCGGACTGTCTGTTTTGTCATGTCAGAAGAAAACAAAAACACAAGGTTGCTTTCTTAGGTTGGATTGCATTGCATCTCGTGTGATCGATCTGTAATATCAGGAAATATTCGTATTATACACTAACGGATTTCATTTGACTTTCTTCTTAACCCTAACTGAAATTTCGATGAATTGTTTGTTGTATAAGCGATAAACTCGATATTACAATGATTTGTCTTTAAATTTGAATGTAATCGCTAGAAACACCTGTTGACACACATCAGCAACGTGTGTTTGATGCTTTACCTTGTATTCAAAACTGTTGCTTGAGGCAGAAAATTGGAATATTACTAATTTAATTGACTCCGTGGAAACATATAAGTAGAACTTTTCTTCTCATTCGTAATCATCATTGAATTTGTGAGCTAGGATGCTGCCCCGGTTGTCCAAACCGAGGCAAGTGGTTTTCTTAGAATGCCACACCTCGTGCCTTTGATCTAGATGTTTGATCCAAAATGTAGTAGAGCAAAGTCATGAGATAAGATCCCGTGGTAAGCCGATAACCAAGAATACGTCCGTACGCTATTTATTTCCTCAAGATTCTTGAGCTCATGCCCATCATTGGTTTTAAGACTAACGTTTTACAACTCCCCTTGGTGGATCCTCCGTACCAATCGTATATTACGAAACTAGATTCATCAATCTATTTTTCATCCTACTTACACAGATTTAAATGACAAAATCATACATAAATGGAATGATAGACAAATATAAATATACTTACGAGTTGATGTCATTATTTTGATTACTATCACAATTATGTAACTGTATATCATAGTTAATTTAATCAACATTTACCATAACAATTCGGAATATTTAGGCCTTACTATAGAGAATATTCTCCGTTTGACGCTTCTCTGTGGTAGCGATTATACACATGGAATTGATCAGGTTGGTCCAGTTACAGCTATTGAAATTTTAAGTGAATTTGATGATGGTGATGATTATTCATTAAATTGTGAAATTAACAACTGGCTTCATGGTGTTGTTAATGAACCTTCCGAAAAATTACTTCATGATATCTTACAACCACTAGAACAATTCACGTAAGTCCCATTTTCTCAAGTTCATATAATAAATAACATCAACTTTTGATCTATTATAACTAGAAGAATAAACGAAAGTGGCAAACTGAACAATCTAATATTTTGCCATATTGCTACACTTATTTCGATTGTTATTATGAGCAAGTGAATTGTGTGTTCACTTTATTCGCCTAATCATTAGTTTTCATCTGACCCATGAACTGTCACTATTATATCTAAACGAAGACCAGAAGAATAGGAACTTCCCTGTACTAATTCTTAATTTATTCCCAATCTGTTATTCACAGTTTCTCCTACTCTCAGTCACCTTTTTTTGGCTTGATCATGTATAACTGTTATTTCTTGTGTTATTTTGTGCTGTGGTTTAGTCTGCTTGTACATAAACTACGTCTATCTAAAATATAAGAACGATCTTGGACTGGTGATCATTGGTCTTGTGTTCTTCCTCTTCGTTTGGGTTTAGTTAATATTGGACCAAGCGCCAAGTATAGAGTATCAGTCTTTCTTGTCATTGTTGCGTATTGGTTGCTTAAGGTCATTTATGTACATTGGTCAATCTTAGGACATAACAACTACTGTATCTCATTCTGTTCTCAAAACATAGCAACTTAATCATGCACTTGGTATCCTGAATGCTTTACTTTAAATATCCTATTTAGTCACTTATTGTATTTTCTTATTTATCGTGTTATATTCCATCTCTTTTTATATTATTGAAAACATCCCTGAAAATCTTCAAAAATCAGAATTTTTAGCTGTTTCGGCATTTTGTGATAATAATGACCACAGATAATTTCTCAATATTTAGTTCACTAGCATTCATCTGAACATTGAATTAACAACTAGAAAAAACAAGAGACAGTAAATGTTCAATCTTTTTTCATGAACTTAGTAATCAATCTTTTTATCCCATCCTTATAGTACTCAAAAGCTGTCACTGAAAAGTTTAATTCGTTTAAAGACAGATGCCTTGTTTTTTAATCCTTTATCTTTCTATGAATAGTTCACGGTATTTCTTGAGTTTCACAAAAATTTCAAATTGCCTGTTTATACACTGGGAAAAACCAAAGTATCATTACAAACTAAAGTTTCGTTCATTTTGTATTGTTTGTTTGAATCTTCCCATTGATGTTTAGGATTACACGTCAACTCTGAGATGCATGTTCACCCACCTGACGAGTCCAAAATAAGGAGGAAATGCGCATCCTTGATTTTACGGCTAACCACTATATCCATCTTTGCTTATAAAATCTCATAGTACATTTAATAATACTACTTTGAAACTTGACTCTATAACAGTCATAGAATGTGCATAAAACAATATAAATTCATTATCTAATCTATAAGAATGATTCACTAGTGTGTAATTTATATATTATTAAAAATCTATCTTTATTTAGACATTGGTGGCAAACTACACGTTCACAAAATTCTTCAGAATCAATGAAAATACTTCGAATAGCTGAATCGAATCCAATTAGACGTCGTTGGATAAATTTGAAACCATATCCAGGTATGTACAAACAAATGTTTATGTATATCTTCCGTTTAAAATTTCAGTGAGACTATAATTTATGGGACCACCTTTAAGTGACGCTAGTATGATTAGATGAGGGTTATAAACCAATGTGAAGAATCAATATTATAATTTACAGTTGTTGGTTAGGAACTAGATTTAGACTTTTCATCAAGAACTGACATCAGCCAAAAACGTCTAAACGCTATTTAGCCAAATGGATGAACGAATTTCGCGTCAAACTCCAATACCTGTTATCATATATCTGATTAGTTCGTCTATAAATTTCCCTAAACCATGTTTGATGTTGATTGATTTCAAGTGAAAACTCACTGTGCTTTCTATGTATGTTAAGAATAAATCAGGTCATTTAGTCTTTCTATCGCCATACATTTCATTTATTTCTTTAAAATATGATTACAATGAGATTTTTCTAATTCAGATTTCTCTAATGATCTTTTCTGTCATCTAAATGGTTATTATCGTTTGTAACATGCTTACTCTGTTATATGTACTCTAAAGTAGTCATTATATGTCACTATAAAATGAGAGTTATTCTTTTTCAGTATTTTGACTGCTGTATGAATTATAAAATTATTCTAGAACATAGGATGTTGTCTTTATATCAGCGGTTGTATATTATTAAAGTTAAAAAGTTGTTGTTTGACAGACGTCTGGTTTATTCGAGTTCATATTCACTGCGTCACATTAGAAGCCTCAATTTATTTATTTGAACACATGAACATTGGTACAAGGGAGAACCAAATACATATGCGTCACACAACAACAATAATGCCAATAGTGATTACCATTGATTTGTGTGAGGGCTGTGATATTGCCCGGGTCCCGAAACTGGGGCCACACCAGGAGCGTTTGACCTGAAGGTCTAATCCATAAAGCAGTGGAGTAACGTAAGGAGATCGCAGTCCCATAGTAGCCAGTGACTAACAATAAGTTCACATGCTTTTTGTTTGCTCAGGTTCCTAGAGCCCATGTGGATCATTGGTTTGGAATCAGGGTTTTTCAACTCCGCAAGGTGGATCTTCCATATCCCGGTTAAAGCGCCAGACATTCAATTTCCGTCCTCTCAACTTCGTAAATAACACCCCCACCGCTAGAAGGCAGTGAGTAGGATTTCGCTGACAGTGGTTGTATACGCGTGGCCGTGTGAGAGCTTGTCGAGAGGGAGAGCTGGCTCTCCCCACCCTTGGCCGTACCAGGGCATTTGGGAATTTTAAGCACGTTAGTTGCTCTTCTGAGGATAGTTACACATAGCCGATTAATTTTTGTATAAAAGTATAAATGATTTTATTCATACATTTGCATGGGCCTAAGAGACATTAGAGAAGGTATTGTTTCGTTACAACGGTTTCCTGTTCTTTTTTTTAAATCAGGGTTTCCAGATAGCCGTATTGCACGTGCTTACCTCTACCCAAATGTCAAAACCGATTTGCCGCCGTTTAAATGGGAACCACCAAATGTACCGCTTCTTGTCAAATATCCTTTTTTTGAAGAAAATAGAACGTCGCACAACTAGTTAAGAAAAGAACTAGAAAGTGTTCCTATTTGTTTATAGAACATCAACTATATTAGCGGATGACTTTAACATGAGTAAATTACGACAATAAATTGTTGTGATTTTCTCTGAGCTGGATGGTTTAGTTGTGGAGCTCTCATTGTTCTCCTGAACAACATCTTCAGCACAAACTTCAGGTGGAAGTGAAGTGTTCCAACCCCTCTACATATGACTCACAGCTTGTCATACATGGAGGAATTCGAACACTTCACCTTTACTTGAAGTTTGTGCTGATGATGTTGTTCAGGGGATCTACGAGAGCTCCACGACTAAACCATCCAATTTAAAAACAAAACTCCATCTGAAATACAAATCTTCCACACTATCTCGAATTGTAGTCTTTAATATTCGAAAATCGACATCGTAAGATGATTTCCTTTAGTACTATCCATTCTTTTATCCACATAAAATCGTATGAATGAAGGTAAATAAAGGTAGATTCATTACGATAGTGAATAAAAACCTACCTACCCTCTTCATTCAGTGTTAATCACTGATTTTATAGCCTTTAATGTTTATTAATGCTTAATTTTTTTGTGAAGCACGGTTTATGAAATTCACCTTGTTAAGTGTAAGTTGTGTATTCCAATTGTAAATAACTAAGTTTTAGCTGTAAAACAGATTGTATACGTGAATATGCAGTTGTCCTAAGGAAATGGAGAAAAAGCTGTCAAGATATAGGCGTGCAAAGAAAGTTTAATGGTAAATTTGTTTATCAAGGATCTTTCTGTTGACTTGAAAACTCTATGGATCATTAAAATTGAGTTATAGGCAATGTGAATTAGATCTATTCTGAGTGACTTAAGTAATTATTGCAACTAAGGAAATGCTCTTTTAGTAGTCTTGGTATCATACTTATGTGAAGACCACAATTATTATTAAATTGCTTAAACGAGCTCAAATTCAGCTGTTAGATCGACTGAGATATTATAGATAGAGCTTAGGAACTAGATGTATTCTAATTTGACAGGTGTTGACGGATTACCGTCCCAGTTTATAAAAGATGAAACTTTTTTGATAACCACAGTTGAAGTGACTTATACTGAGTCACGAAACATCAGAAAATTTAATTTTTCTACTCATTGGGATATTACAAATATATCAATTTACTCACACAGAGGAATTGGTGTCTAAAATATTGCTCAGTAGTCAATCAATACTCAACTAGGGCTTGTGAACAGTAAATCTGTGAAAATCAGACTGGTTCCCGACCTGGACGTGGATTTATCGACCAAATATTGAACCAATATATACATATGTACTAAGTCGTTTATGACAGACTATCCAAACGAGGATCCAAACTCCTTACTAACTGATTTAATCATTTATGCCTGGATCGTCAGGTGGAAACTGCCTCCCCAAAAAATGTTTGTAGTAAATGGAAATAATCCAATACTTACAAGTGGATAAATTGAACAATGTTAATTCCCGATTCTAAACGTGTCAATACTAATTATGAATCAATAGAAGTTTGTTACTATTCTTCCTTAGTTTTTTCTATTACACACATGTGAATACCTTATTGGGATGGAATACTGAAAAAACAGAAGCTATATTGGCTTCTGTACTCAAACATAGACAAAATATGGAGTTTGGGGATCCTAGAGAAATGCTTTCGTCCAAATCACTTATAACAAATTTTTTTCAGATTGAGAATCAAAAGGTTTGCAAAAAATCAGAAATTACTAGTCATCCCGTTGATTCATCAGAGTTGGATGAAGTAAGTTGTATTTTATGCTGGAGAACTATAATTAATTATTAGTAGGTCTGGTAAGCAATACCAGACAATCTTTAACATTTCCATTATTTTTTAGTCTTTTATATATATATATATATATATATATATATATATATATATATATATATATATATATATATATATATATATATATATATCAGATTTCTAACTAAAGTCAATGTTTGATTAATTTAGAATCGGTGAGAACATAGCTTTGAAACCTTAACTTGATGTTGAATGCTTACAGACTAACTTTATTCAGTTCGTTATCCTGAACTTATGTACGGTCCTAACAGTCAAGTTAGTGTATCAAATGAGCGAAATTAACTGAATAAGTGACAGTCTATTTTGGGATATTACAGTTTTCAACAAGCAGTGTTCCAGTAAATCTTGTAGAACTTTTGTTCTGAAATTCAGCAAAGCGTTTATATCTGACACCCGAAAATCTTCGTGTAAGATCATTAACATCCCTTAAAAAAAGTAAATAAACTTCATTAGGTGTTCTAATTAGTGGTTATTTCGGACTTTTCATATTTTAGGTAACGGTACCAAGTAAGCGCGTTCGTCACGCAGCCAGTCGCTTGCGAAATCAAAGAACAACAGATCGATTTTTTAAAGCTCCCAGCACTACACAGCATACAGCATTAGCGAAAGATGAAAATAACCTGCTTTCTGAATTACCTAAACTACGTCAAACTCGACGGAGGCAATCTGTGAAAAAGCCTCCGAATCAAACGAAGACTCTACCCGAGAAAAAACGCAAGGAGAAGGCTCAGACTAAACCCCAACGTCGTATAGTAGAACGTGTATGTTTATCCGAAGAAGATGAAGATTAAAGCAAGGTGAATGCTCCTCAATGTTGTACAGACTAAACATTCTTAATTAAAATTCTTTTGAATCTCTTTTGTTTATATTTCAACTCGTTTTTTTAATTATTCACTTGTTTCAAAGACATGAGTGACCTTATTTTACAGAGAAATGAAAAATACACATTTTGTAAACAACAATCAAATAACGTTTATTTAAATGCTATGCATAACTTTTGATAATATTAGATTTAATAACATTCTAAAAATGAAATGATTAGTAGTTTGTGTTTACAAAGAGATTTACATTGTAATCACAAATGAGCATCTGGGTAACATACATTCATGGCGACACTGTACATAATCTTTAAATCTGTAAGTAGCCTACTTGCTTCCATTATATATTACGTCAATTTATTCACATATAGTACAACTCTGCCTGTGTACAGTTCAACATAAACAACTGTAAAATATGGTTCCAAAGTACTTGGAGTTCTGCCAGCTTTTAAAACTTGTATATTCATTAATGATTCACATAGTGCTGGACGTCCAGCAAGATTTGTATCGAGTAGATCAAAAAGTTCCGGTTTACTGCATCCACCTCTAGACGGACATGTATGAGTTTCTACTATTACAAAATCAGCCTGAAAAAAAATCAGTTGAAAATTTTCAATTAACAGTCGAATAAAAGTAGATGTTCTGAGCAACAGAATTCAGAAATGTTGGGACTTGCAGTGTTCAGGAGTTGATACTGATACACACCCTTCTTCAAACATAAGTACAGCCAGTTGATTAAGTGTACAGACTGAAAGTTTGAAATAAAGTTTATTGACAGCCGAATCGATACATGTACATATCTATATTCCTTAGAAAATAAAGCCGCCTATGGTGTCTGATTCCTAGAAAATGAAAACTATTTCTTTAGCCAATCACATTGACTCATAATTGGATTGATTTCTGACTGGGCCAATATATCACTTTTCCCATCTAAAAACGTTTGGTCTAGCTTCTCAGATTCAGTTTTACGAGAAATTAAATTCACAGCATATACAGCCAATCAAGTGCACTAATGATTTGGCAGATTTCTGACTGACCCAATATGTTAAGTAACGCACAAAATAGTTCATTACCATACACTTTAAATATATTAATAGATTCAAAATACCACAACATAAAGTAAATTTAGCTATATTATGATTCGAAATTTCGCAAACGGAAAATCATAAAAACGCACAAAATTTCAGCTTGTTTTGCTGGTGGCGATGCACGAAATTTTTATTTCGACCGGGTTTCGTCTTACAGTATTAAAAAATGTATAAAAAAATCGAAGTAGAATTTCGTTGCAAAAAAGTGATTAGTGTCATGGACTACCAGGAAATTCACTCTAACCCTTTTAAGGTGATTAGATTGAATGGAATTTTCTCTTGAGTGATCGTTTCATAAATTCATTAAGCGAACGGTACTGGATTCGAGTCCCGGAGTGAATATCAACACTGGAATGCCAGTGCGTCCAGCTGACGAGTCACGTATAGGACGAAACGCCCGTCCTGGATCCTACTGCTAGCCACCATCCATCTGCCTATAATGCTTGTGACTTACGGCACTATCGAGGCAATCCGCATAGGTTACACACGTGCCGATAAGAGATTGGTCTATTGCAGTCCTAAACATCAACAGGAAATTCAAACAAAATGTATGTGTAAAATTAATAATTGTCTCTTTTCGTTTCTCATTCGATAATTTTTGCGTAGCATATTTTGCTATTCAATAATGTCCAGAAGCTAATTGCATGGTGTCTTATTGTTGATAGTTTCACGTTTAGTCCTTGTAAGTATTAAACTGTTCATTTTAGTCTGAGGCCTGAACAACATTTATGCACCCTATTCGAACTCCATAAGGTTTGTACTATTGGATATTATATAATAAAAACAGTTTCAAAGGTCGATTATCATGGTGTGATTTTTTTCTCTGATCTCTATTGATCTCATATTTTATTGGAACATAAGGAAGTTTTCCGTTCGACTTATATAAAGAGGTTACATGTTTTTGACATTACTTGACATTTAATTTTACGACTTATAAACTGTTGGATAGTGCCTATCATTCCTTTCTGGGCTTTCAAAAAAAGATTTTGATGTGTTGCGGACAGTGCTAACGGTATGTGATAAGGTTATAATGAATATGGTTACGAATAGACATTTAAAATTTTACAAACTCTTGGCAAGTGTTATCAGATACCGACCATTTCTTTTATATCTTTCAGTTGAACATTAGAATCCATGAATGCAAGCAAACTTATAAAATTTCTACAACACCGTTAGTATCCAGCGCATATACTATGCGACGAACAGGTTATGAGAGGTAACCAACTAGTCAAGAACTTGTATTCTTGGATATCTTGCGAATATAAGGTTGTATAGATCCTTATCTTATTAAAAAAATGTCTCATTTAATTCCAGATAATTTACTTATTCCATGTATATGTGTTTGCAATTATCTATTGTCTTTTCATTTTTTATGAGAGGGAGTAGTTGGAATACTTCGTGCTGAGAATTCCATATTGCATTAAACATATAATATTAAATAAAGCCATCAGTAATGATAATAATAATCCATTATTTGGAGTATGTTATTATTTCAGAATCAGTCAGTCAGTCAGCTACAACATAGGACCAGGCACATATATGCATCGGTCCAGGTTGCCATACCTCGTTAGTACAGCAAGATGAACACCGGATTCATGGGAGTGGTTAGGTTAAAAGTGGTAATATATAGGAAAGATTGCATATAAGGATATAGTATAGGAAGAAAGAATTGGTTCGTAGAAAGAAAGATATGAAGCGATTTTAATCTCTTAGTTTAAGGGAAGACAGAGAGTGTATGTATTTCAGAATACCCACTGTGATAGTCATCGATCTCGTATGCAAAACAAAAATACGCCATGATGCAATAAGCGTTTGGGAATGATAAATATCTTACCTAAGTCAAGGTAGATTAAATTAAACAATTTATTCACTAGCAGTATATAGTTTAGTGGTACAGAATACTTTCATGTCCAGGATTAAATAGGAACTACTTTTACTATTTAAAAGCTTGTGGTTCGTTGAGAGATTGTGTAATGCGTTTGATTTCCGCAAGTAAACCTTTACTATGTGGTAACTGTTTGCTTAAATATTTTCTTTTAAGTACATTACAGTGAAAATTAACTAAGACAAAGTTTTCAGTGTGAATGTGGAGAAAAAAAACAGGATATATTCTCTGTAAATATATATATATATATATATATATATATATATATATATATATATATATATATATATATATATATATATATGATAATATTTACTTGCAAAATATGACGATATGTATGCCACACATCATGAACAGGTTTACGACTATAAATCCCATAAGCTAAAATAGTTCTATAACGAAGTATTGTATTCTCATAATGTGGATGATTTGTAAAAGCAAATCCAGATTCATTCAATGAAACAATTTGAGTAGATGGATAAGGAGCAGAGGCTGGTAATGTTAAACGTAGATTGCCTAATAAAGACATTGGTCCAGATATAATCCATGATAAGGATGATGACGATAAGGCAGAATCTTCACGTTTTTGCGGTAAACTTCGAAACCAATTAATTAATATTTCACTTTCATACGCACTAAATGAACCTTGTATACTCCATTCAGACTAACAAGGATTGGAATAAAAAAAATATGTAAGAATGCTATATTTATCTTGAGCAATTGGAATATTTATCAATATCATGAACTTGGAAAATCATTTTAACAGATTTAACATAAAAAAAATCAGAAAACTTAGTGTATGAGAAAGATAACATCAGTTTGAACATTAAATTAAGTGGGTTTTTTCCTCCAAAATGATCAAAAATATTTGTAACTCAGAAAGAGTATTGTTCTCTTTGAGTTGTGCAGCTTTTGATTGTATTTCTAGACAACATCATCAAGATACATTTGGAAAACAAGTGAGCTACTAGGAATTTTTCAAAATTAACTAATAGCTTGTCCTGTTGATCAAAGATTTAGTTGGCTATTAGACATTTTCTCTCAAAACTATGTCAGTACAAAATGAGGCTTATAAATTGGTTCATTTGTTAAAAGATGACCTATTAATACTAATATAATCAAGTAAAAGTGTGACTAATTCTAATCACTTAACTCTAGGAAATTACGAAGAATAACAGGATGATAAGATTCTTTCTGTGAACATTTGGTATAAATTGGGCGCCGAGTATACAGAAGACATTAAATGTAGAAATTGTATTAGAATAATTTTAGCTATTTAAATAATTCCAACGTTTCGTTCATCAATCTGGCTTGGACTTTTTCAGATTATATAATGTTTGTATTTAATGATAAGCTTCTTGTTCACACGTCACACTCTAAGTAAATTCGTAAGTAAAGTACAAAATATGAATCACAAAAATGAATATGCTTAGTTAGTTTTTGGATTATTTTATATATACGTCTATGTGGTGAAGTTTTGTCTTTTGGAATGGATGGCTTAATCGTAAAACTTTCATTGTTCTTTTGAACAACAACATCAGCTCAAACTTCAGATAGAAGTGAGGTAGTCGGATTTCTCCACAAAAGACCGATAGTTTGTTCTGTCAACCTTTAACCCGCCGTTGTCTGCATGTTTATTTTACTTGTCTATCCCCTTTGACCCAATTCTTGATTCTGTAGTTGTCCACGATTTTTCTGATTGGTTGACATACTGAGTCGGTTTGAGTGTTTATAGATTGATTAACCTGAGCGCCAAGCTTCTAAAATTTTTCTAATATTCTTTGTATCCCAAGATTTTAACGTTTCCGCAGTACAATATGTGCCCACAATTGCGTATGTGTATTGATTTAAGCAAAGATACATAACAGCATAGGTGCTCGTGCAAACGACGAGGAAGAGCACTCCCACTTTGTTTGATGGAGTACTCACAGTTGGAACGATTTATTTTGTAGATGTTTGATTTTTTCTTTTTCGCCATATCCCAAATTAAGTGATCATTATCAGCTAACAAATGGTGTATTAAAATCTATTAATTATATTGTTTTTAGCTCCAACTTCCAGTTTTTTAATAGATTTTTACCAAAACAAAGAATATTCAGATTGACTAACTATACCAGCTGGTAATAGCCGTGTAAGTGAAGTCTATCGTGTCAGCCATTACTATCAAACTTTGTATCAGGATAAACGTTTAATTATAAACGACGAGAAAAAACGTAACAAAAAATTACTGAACCATGAAGTCCCATGGTTTTTTAATGCTTAATGGTTCAACAACCTAATTAGATGAAGATCAACAAAATCATAAACAGAAATAATTTGGTCATATATAGCAATAATTTGACAAATATCAGATGATAATAAGTAACTAAACTGTCTATTAATAATTAAAAGTTCAAGTGATCACCAAAACACTTGTCCATTACTAAAGCCAGGAATAACATCAAGAAATTTCTACAGACTAATTTCTGTGCTTGTGAATATAGCTAGACATAATGGAGGTTAAGCAGACGATAATGTAGAGCATCAAACAATGTCCCATGGAGTTATTGACAGTTTAACTGAATCATGTGGGAGGGTTCAAGGATCTTGACCGGAGTTTGTCTGTAAGATTATCACGACCAATGATTGACGTTGGGTGATATTGCTACAAAACGGTCATAGTGGCCCATATTCATCTATCCTTAGATCTAGAGTTCCAATGTTGGTTCACACTATTTATTCCACGCAACCATTCATTTTTGAGCCATATTCTAGACGTCTATTGATTTAATTATCATAGGGCATTACTTCGAATATTTTTCTATAGATCATTTTGCTGATCTAGTTTGATAACTTCGCTGGGCCCATATTAATACCAGCTCTTTTGGTGGAGTTTTGTTCTCTGAGCTGGATGGTTTGGTCATGGAGCTTTCATCGTTCTTCTGAACGATATCATCAGCACAAACTTCAGATAGAAGTGAAGTGTTCGAATTTCTCCATATGTGTTTCACAGCTTGTTCTGTGCACCTCGATGTTGATTGGTTCTTGTTGATCTTAAATTTATCATTGTTTACTTCTTTGTTTTGGTTGTGTCTCCCATTGGTTTGATTTTTGTTCCTATATTTATGCATGATTTTCCTGATTGGTTGATAAATTGGATTGATTTCAATGTTTGTTGATTGCTGATTGACCTGAATGCCAGGCTTCTAAAAATTCTCTGGTATTTTTGGAGTTTCCTCTGTCTAAGATTTCTACATTTTCCCAATCTAATGCGTGTCCGTAGTTATCCACGTGTATTGATATAAGTGAAAAGATATCATGGCGTTTGACTGCTAATTGATGTTTATGTAAGCGTAGGGCGTCTGCTTTGTCCGATGTAGTGTTTGTCGCAGTTGGTACAATTTATTTTGTAGATGATGTTTGATTTGTTTTCCTGTGTTATTTCATCCTTTGGTTTGCATAGGACTGAAGGTTTTCAGCAGTCTCGTTGCGGTTTCTGATAAAATAAATTTATCAACCAATCAGGAAAATCATGCATAAATATAGGAACAAAAATCAAACCAATGGGAGACACAACCAAAACAAAGAAGTAAACAATGATAAATTTAAGATCAACAAGAACCAATCAACATCGAGGTGCACAGAACAAGCTGTGAAACACATATGGAGAAATTCGAACACTTCACTTCTATCTGAAGTTTGTGCTGATGATATCGTTCAGAAGAACGATGAAAGCTCCATGACCAAACCATCCAGCTCAGAGAACAAAACTCCGCCAAAATCATCCACCTGAGCTACAAATCTTCTCCACCATCTCAATACCAGCTCTTACTTTATTTTAATTACATGATATCAAAAACCATATGGTTAAAAAAAGCTTACGACGTCAACAATGTAATAGCAGTGGAACTCAAAAATTGACAGTAAAAGTTACAACTAACTTTTAAATTCTCCAAACCACGTCCAGCCATAAACGCTATGAACAATACTAGTATTGTTGTATAAATAACATGATGAAACCAAAATGAACGTTTTGTCTTTTTTTCAGGTTCACAGTCGCTATTCAATGACGATGTACGAAATATACGGCCACCAATGCTTTTCACTTCATGAAACATTTCAAACCATCGCGTAGGCTGAGCTAATATAGCGAGTGATAAACACATTTGAGGTGTCCAGAACAGTTTGAGTCTCATAATTAACATAGCCATAATCGTAAAAATCGCCAACTACATAGCCGTAAATTCATGCAATTTTTAAAAAATAATTTAAGAGTAAGAACTGAAGTTTTATTTCAAATAAGTTTTATGACATGATATACAACTTAGGTACATGGTTACTATGATAAAATTTTGCAGAACCATAGACAAGATAATAATATACGTTTAGAAATTGTACCAACACTAGTTTAGTTTCTGTCCTAGCCATCAGAAATTGGAAACAAGTTGGAAAGGAATGTATCCTGGATGGACCTATGAGTTTTTGGACAAATGACAATCATATAATGTGGTTTTGATTATGAAGTTAACTGAAAAATGTAAATTCCACAAAGCCGAAAACTTCAGTTCCACACAATCTTCAGAAAGCTCTAGAAGGCGGGAGATTTGAGAAGCTTCTCGGTAACACTGATATATAACATAGATGGTTTGTAACTAGCTACGGAATTCTGAAAGTGAGTTTCTTCCTGTTCGATACTTGTCAACTGAATGAACCTACATTCCAATGTGGTTTTGGCATTGTCACTGAAACTCAATACCCCTAGTCCCGAACCCCGATACATTATCTGCTGGAGCTACTGAGACTAGATAACGATTAAGTTGTCTAACGAGAATGACATTTACATCAATATTAGTCAGGATTTTAATTATCCCGTTGTTGGTATTTAGGATTAAATTTTCATCAGAATTTTTTGACAAGCATTCATCCTGTGAGAGTCGCCTCGACAAATTCATTTTCATCACAAGTTTTATAGAACAGTTGGAATGTGGAACTAGAAGTGGGCTACATATGTATATTACGTACTTTATTTCTAAGTTATTGTAGCGAAGAGAGTAGTGTAGTTTTGAACTTTAGGAACTGCTATACGGACTGATATTGCTTATATTTTTACCATTCAATTTTGAGATCATTAGACTGCTATACTCCTTGAAATGCAAGCTTCAAGTGGACTTATCAACCACTGTTATACATTTTATTATTCCTTAATTATTGATAGGTAACTATGTATTGTTTTATCTGTTTTGTCCCACATATAGCATGATCGTACGTAAAATATGATTTCATATTCAAGGTATATAGTGATCTGACCAATATATATAACGGGGGCCTGGAATTTAGTAATAGAAGCTTTCCTATTATGTTCTTCTGTTCAGACTTAAGACTGGGAATAGAAAATGTATATCGCCGGAACAATAGGAGTTCATGTTAAAAGCCAATAATTTACGCAGTGATTACCTTTTTAGTAAGAATGAGTCCTGGTAATCATGCCATCACCGATTCGAATCTGTCTAAAGGGAGATAATATTTACTTCTTAGCATGCTACATACTTAGATGGAAAATTGAGTTCACATTATAACGAGACGAGTATTGGTTAAGTTGGGACTTCCAGGACCATTTTTAGATCATTATCATTTACACGTAATCATTAGATAACTGTATTTGTATGTTCTTTTTATTCCAAGCTCACAATAGACATATTAACTGCACAAACATGTTTTGCTATTCCTAAATTATAACCAATTAATTATGTACCTTTTGGTTCGTTCGCTGTTACTTGTAGCATGAATCGCTTGAGAAACCACTATATATGTTACTCATCAAAATATCAGTACTTCTACATAAATGTCAGGTATTAATGGCAGTTCAGACATTTAGTAATGAAAATACATTGCACATAAATAAATGATTAGAATTAAAGGAATTAACATTGCAAATAAGTCTTTTTCGAAACCATTAATATATTAAAAGTCCATAATTATAGCAAAATTCTCATGCTGGAAGATTAGTTGATAGAAAATTACAATTCTGAACGTCCATTCTACTGATCGAATGGTACAATTAATCTTTTATGCTGATCTTAAAAGACAAAAACAAATGCAATAGATTTTATATCAAAGTTGAATAATCGTAAACAGCGGAATCTAGAATGTATGTCTCGTCCCATTTGGGATTGATTTGTCAGTTGAATATGTTCGAAAAAAATGGAAACTATAACAAATAAAATAATTTCAGCACATGTATTATCTTTTCTGAATCGAATTTTGTATTTAACATCAATTATTACATGATTATCCTGAGATAATCCATTAAATAAATATAAAATCACAAGAAATAAAGTGAAGATATACACATTCGTACATCAGTTCACTTACCTGAATGATAACTAATAATGAAATAAAATCTCGCAATATTTGAAATGAATATTCACAGCTTGACAAATTATCACTGTTAAACAACTGGTTATTTACAGTAACTGAAAGATGATGGTGACGATGAGAACTGAACAAGTTCCTGAATAATTTAAAAGAAACGATGAAGCAGACTAGAATGGAACCGTATATAAGACCAGTTTCAAGAGGTTGTTTTAAAGTCGCCCACTAGTAGACAAAAAATTAAAAGAACAAATTGGTGTGATTGAAGAAAGAGAAGTCAAGACAATAGTATGAAAAATATATTTTAAGCTTATTAGCATTCTATCTTAACCCTATTCTTATTCAACTCTATGTAATACCTTATACTACTTAACAATGTTCAGTAGCTAGTGTCATTTCTAATAATTTTAGAGCATCTAGTGTGTAACCTGTGTATCTGTTGTCGTATAATGTTCTTCAAATTTTACATAAACTAGTAACATCCATTATATTCATTACTGCGATTACAATCGCTCAACACTTGTAAAAGTTACTCTCAGTCTACATTCACTCCTTAAATCTTTGTTAAAATGTAACAGCTTTCATATATTTGTGCTTTGAGTCCCCGATTGTCAATGAAAGCCAGCGTCGACTTTAGATACGGCTAATGAGTGTCAGTTACACAATAGTATACTGTAATCTGTCTTTACATATTTGTTGCAAAAAGTATTTTGCATTGAAGATTTCATTCTTCCGTTATACCATAACCGTAAAGATGTTGAAATATCTGAATTGAGTGGTTCAATGTTGATGATGATGTACAGAATGATAATATAGTTTAAATCATAAAACGCAGTTATCAGTAAATATATACATCTAATGTTTTCACTATCTGCCGGGCAATTTTTGTGAAATTTTTTTTAAAAATTCCCCCCACCCCATTAAAAAATCTTTCAACCCCAAAATTACAATATTTTTCATCCCGTTTCGTTCAATGAAATGACTAGTCTGAAAGTTCGTTTTAATTGGTTAGTTGTCTTGTCGAATTGTTATAAAATATCAGTACTTGTCGACGAAGTACATTTTAATCATCATTATGGAGGAGAGTAACGTGCCGAGTACAAGCGCTGTTGTTTCTCACGTAACAGAAACGGAGGAAGTCTTTTTGACAACATTGTTTCTCGTTGCGTTCCCATCGCTTGAAGCGTTAATGTCCGCTATCACAAATTATGAAAGATCGACTTACTGTCATTATGTAGTGAGAGATTCGCATTTGGGCAGAGGTGAAAATTCGTATATTAAATTTGTGTGTTGGAGAAATGGCCGTATAAGATCTAGCGGTTCGTCACAGCGGATTAGACGGAGGAGGTAATTTGATTAATGTTATTATATTTTTTTGTCACGAAGGGCTTCCATGAACACTCAATGTCCGGCCTTCATGTTTTGTAAAATTATAGACGGCTACTGGACTGTTGTACGTGGGAATGTGTATCGCAATCACTGCATTCTTCACGATCGGCTGGCTCAATTGCATTGGGAGTGCGCAGGTGTCGCTTCAGTACTTGGCATGCAGCTGCTGTCAGTCGTTCCTGAAGTCGACGTATTTCTGGCTCTTGACGAATGTTGGCTTTTATCCGGTAATCTGATGTATATTTCTGTAATCTTGCTTCCATCCAATATCCAGTGCGAAGTAGCACACTGAAAATAGATCTCAGCACCGGTGTTTTTCGATTCAGCTGATGCATCTTCACACACTTTTGCTATCATTTCAAATCTAGGCCGAACAGTTCAATAGTTTTGAAAATAGAAAGCCATTCTGTTTATATTTTAAATGAAAGTGTACGTATTTTGTGACAAAAAACATTTTATAGAAAATGACAAAAATTTTTTTATTCCATTTAGAAAAATATATTCACTCATGAACCAATATGTATATGACAGAAAGGGGGAAAAGAGGGATTACATTACTTACATTGATAAAATCAAATTCTGGTGCACATATATACAACATTGTATGAAATGTTTTATAAGTTGTAATACCAAATAATATGGTTAATTTATGCTTTAATAAATCCCATATATGGCCCCCATCATTGTGATTATCATTATTATTTCTGTTTAAATCGTAATTATTATTGAAAGCATATTTTGAGAAAACTGAGAATAGTAAACTTAATCCGATCGTACATAGACAGACAAGCAATAATGGTAAGCATAGAAAACGTATAAATGTAATATTCATCATTGATGATCGAGTAGATACTTCTTTCTTTTTAATTGTCAATGGATTATAGGCTAAAAAAGGAAATGGAACAAAGGAAAGTTTGTATTAAATATAATACTAATGACAGACATCATTATCTCGTTTTAATTTATTTTTACCGGGTCGTATTGAATCTTCTCGTTATTGGTAATAAAGACTGTAATTGATCAGTTTCTTTATTGGTATATATACATCTTCTGAAGATTGCTTTGATATTCTCATTAAGTCATAAGCATTTAAAGCAGGGTTGGAGAGTAGCTGATAGTGAGATTCAAAACGCGCGCTTCGTCCTTCTAGGGACTCCATCGACTGGAATTTTTTACGTCCAAACGAAGAATAAATGAGTGGCAACTTCCATGAATTATTTGTAGACTTATGTATTATATATATATACTTATCGTATAATTATTAAGCGACTAGGTTGTGTATATTTATACTCCCTTTACCATAACTTTTCACTTGACCAATTGACTGTTGTTATACGATTTTCTGTTCAGAATTTATTCCCGGTCTATTAGTTACAGCCTCCTACACTCACAAACAATTTTGGCCTGATCCTGTATATTTGTTATTTTTTATTTGATGGTGTGATGTGGTCTGGTACGCTTGTATATAAACTACATGTCTGAAATATATTATTCATACAGTATAGGCGGATACTGTGTTCTGAACTCGGCGGACAGGGCTAGACGAGAAGCTACTATATTAGGAACCAATAAGGATTCATAGTTGACCCAAGGCTGTTAGTGCCGGTTAACGTGTCATTTTTTTATCACAGGATAGGGTCATAGAAGTCGGTATTCTGATTGGAGTTTTCGTCACGTGGTATTTGCCGGACATAATAATGCTGATAGTGTGGATTACATTGATTGATTAAATAAATTAGTATTTATTTGAATAGAATACTCCCACTTTTAAAATTATTATTCTCATTGGTTTAATGTAGGTGTGACTACTTCAATACAAGATTGTTGATTCGAATCCATCAACATAAAACGCTCAGAAAGAGTTTAAGGAAGCTATTTAGTTAACTAAAATGATTATACTGCATTTTATACTGTTCATTAATACTCAAGCTCTATCTTTGTAATCCCAGATCTGACGTTGAAACACTACTACATTTAAGCTTTAACAAATAAACTAATAGGAATAACATTAACAAACAAATAATCCCCGCCACATTTTGATGGTACGAATAAATTGTTCAATTGCTTTAAACAAACGAACAAAGAAAGAACAAATCACTTACTATTTAATAGTTGTTGAAGTATATATACACTTAATAAACTACTTAGTAGAATAAACATATAACCAGACTGTAGAAGTAAACGATTGCCAAATTGTAATATAAATGATAAATTGAATACAATTAAATGAATCCATATGATCTGTTTTATTTTGAATAAAAGGCTTAGAATAACTGATTTTTGTTGGTTTGAACTAAGAGAATAAGGGGTATTTGATGATAGTGATAAACAAAAGGCACAAATAATCGATATAATTTGAGTAAGTAAAGCGAATTGGGAAAATTGCCATGAAATTTGACAACTCAATAGCAGTATACAGTATATTGGTAAACAAATGAAACTTTTCCCTCGATATGATCGTAACTAAAAGTAGGAAAAAAGAATTACAGAGTTGTTTAGGACAATAGAAGTGCATTGAATAATTTAGGTAGTTCTATTTATAGTCAGAGTGAACAAGTATACATCTTTTTTTAAGCGATAAACACTAACTTGCATAGAATTTCATATATATACAAAATGAAGAACAAGCAGAACGACTGAGTAGTTAAGAAATTATCCTTAGAATGTATGTACTATCAAACGGACACTAGTGTCAAAGGATATACTACTGCTTCGAATAATTTACGAGACTTGTCATCTACTAGTCAACTTCCTTACTGTCAGTGCATCTGTCATCTTTACCAGACAGGATTGTTTTTTTTCGTAAGCTTAGATTTACGATGAGTTCGATACTTTTGATGATAAACAGTAGTCTCCAAAGCTACAGCGCAAGTATAATGACATCTCATATGTTTTTACAGAAAGGGGAATACAATCAAAGAGTAAAGTAGGCAATATACAACTTTTTCTATTCAGCGATTCCATAAACTCATTTATGAACAGAAATTCGTATGGCTGACAGATCATTAAGTGTAGCTTATTATGTTCAACTTCATGAACAGTATACCAGTAAACCACTTGGAAGGACCAACATTTATTCTATTTGACTGTGATCCCAAGATTCAGCACTGATACAATGAAGATTTCACCCACGAGGATGAGGAGTCAAGGCTAGATGAACACTACCGAAAAATAGTTATTCCCAGGTTATTTGTAAATCGAAATCCGATTTCTACCGGTAATATTTGAGAATATCAACGGAGTAGCGACTTAATAATTCAGAAAGTGATAAGCTTTGTCACTGGTAAATGAATAAAACGTTCGGATACTGAACTTCGACAAGTTTTTCATCGACGAGACTAACTTTGTATTTTAAATGATTGCCAAATATTTGAATAATGGATTGTAATACGTTAATATTTTTCGTCAGTTGTATATTCGGCATTCTGTTATTTATAGGTATACCAAAGTTGGACTTGATAGTTTCAAATGAATTGAGCATTGGGTAGAGTTAATAAATATATATTTTTTTTATATCCCAATGAGTAGAAAAATTGTATTTCTGACGTTTCGTGACTTAATGTAAGCCACTACTCTGAAAAAGTCACGAAACGTCAGAAATACAAATCTGGTATTTATCTAATAAAATGCATTATCCAAAATTTTGGTTATTGGTCAGAAATAGAGGGGAAAATAGCAGATTTTGTTCACTATTTACTCATATAGTAAGCAAGGTACCCAAAAGGTAAGCATACGGTCTTAGGAAGGAGTACCAGAAGCCTTTAGTCTACCAAGTAAATAGAACGAGGGAAAACAACGAACATGAATATCTGTCTTAACCTGCCGTAATTTCCCACTCTAGGCGTCTATGAGCCGGGATATCACATATGTACATTAATTTGTAGCGCATATGCTATTCAATGTTTAATATCCATCATTTTTTGTTCATTAAGTGGATGAACGCTGCGTGTAAGCGCAGAATTTTAATTGGGAATTTCATTTCAGGCTTAAACTCTCAGGTTTTTTACTTTTTCACTCGGCAAGTTGGGATGCGCAATAGTAACGCATTAATAAAAGACATATGTAGATGGCTTTAGATTATTTAAACGAAGTCCCTAGTGCAAATTACCATCTTACATGCAGCACTGATACACTAAACGAACGGGAAAATGCTAAATGTTGCTCTTTTTATTAAACACTGAAGAAAGATGGTTATCCCAACTTATGGTAACCGTATGGTTTTAAGTGTATGTACCAGCTTCCTTACTCTTAATACGAAATCAAATTAATTTCTTTTGAGTTTTTTTAGCATTTATAATAATGTGAAATATTACGATTTTTACCACTTTGAGTAATGATAAGTTGATTTGATTTTGCTTCCACTACTATTAGGACTAACAGTCAGGTCTAAATTGGTTGGAGAACAAGTGGCCTACAGACTGATTTCCTCTAACCACTTACTATATTTTGTCATACGTTTTGTTCATATTTCTTATATAAGCGCATTACTTTATTACATGAAGAATCTATTCATCTAGCTATTGGTTTTTGTAATATCTTGGGGACCACTGACCATTAGTACCACGTGCCAAGCCACCACTCAGGGTCTTAATTCTAACTTGATCCTTTTCGCGTCTATATATACTTATTGGATTTTATTTCAAATAAATATTTTCTCGTGATATTGCTTCTAGCAGTGTGCAACTGACCGTTAGACTTCCATCCACTAAGTAACAAGCTCAACACTCCACTCCGCCTAATTTAGTTTAGGCTGACAAGTGAGTAACATTAGCCCACCCAGTTAGAGTGTGGTTCATATTCAAGTGCCTAGAATATAAGTTAAGTGACCGGTGGATGTTTCATGATTTAAGGTTTGCGAATTCTTACTATTTGTTTCGATGCGTTATATCTTACTTATGAACATACTTTATATTATAATTTCAGATTTTACGTATTAATTAATTGCTAAGTTGTACGGGTTGATTTATTTTAAGGAAACCACACTAAATGATGAATCATCTGCGGAGAATTCAAAAATAGGCATTACAACTACATAACTATATATTAAAAAGATAAGGAAAACTAAGTCTATTTACCATTTGATTTGATCCAAAATAACCTAATAAAAAAGACTGTTGAATTATAAAGAATGGATAAGCGAAGCTTTCTCTCAATGGTGGAGTCCATTGAACACGTGTAGCTTCTCTATGATTAGAGAAATACGCTAAAATTGGAAGAAATCCGCCAATAAGCTGTAGTATATGATCCATTTTAGATTGATTTGAACTCCCAATCTTAGCAACAAACCAACCAGAGTAAGTTAAACCAAAAAGTACCAGACCTGACAAAATGAATACTGAATTTACATAGAAATATGGCGGTTCGCCAGATCCATCACAACTTATAATCGAGGTACTGTTGATCTTCAATTGATTCGACGGTATTACATCTAGCCTTAACAATAAAAGCAAGACAAGGAGATACTGTAATATCAAATGTTTTGTTACATAAAATTTGGAGTGTAATGCCAAAATGTCTATAAAGACAGAAAAACTATATTTATACCAATTATTATAATATATAAGCATGAAACCACAGCTATGCATTAGTAATATTTACATTTAACCTATATTCTTCCATATTTAAACTTACAAAACAACTTTAGTTTAACCAATCGACAGGTATTCTTTGCTAAATAGTACTGAAAAAATGTCATCTATAGATTAATCAGAACCGCATCAATTATTCATTTAAGTATGACCAGTATTCCAATCACCAAATGTTAAGACCAAACATAGTCAATTATCTTCCAAGTGTTAGAAGGACAAAGAATCGGATCTAGAACCTTCAGCCACGCGCGAAAACATCTAGTCCCTAGACCACTGAACCGGTATCCAACGGTGTTAATGTTTAATCCCTGAGGATTACCGTACGAGAAGGAAAAGACCATCCAGTGCTTCCAGATTTTTAACAGTGGTATAACTTATATCGAATTGTAACTTCAATGAAATTGTCTTTTTTCACCACAGCTGGTGTACCACCATATGTAACCTTGACTAAACACATACATACTCGCTACCAGTCAAAACCTTTTTCTCTCTCTCTAAAACACTTATTGTGAAGCATTATTTTATAAGTGATGACTTTATTTCATTCAGTAAAAAAGGATCATATGGGTTTAAATTGCATATACACCAAATCAAAATAATAGCAGTCAGGATCAATTCGTCTCTTTATTTTATTGCAAAATAACAACTTCAAAGGTCTGTTGTGGTTGTAATAGGTTAATAAATGCCATTTTTGAGTATGTTTTCCAAGCATCTGCCCTTTCACGTAGAAGTGAAGTATTTGAACTCCTTCATATGCAACTGATAGGTTCTCCTGTCGAGCTTGATATTAGTTGGTTATTGCCAATAGTAAGGTGGTTTTCCAGCTCTTTATTCCTAGCAATTATATATCTTATACACACCTGAAATATGTAAGTCAGGGACCTATACATTCCGAAGCACGTAAATAAGTCTAGATGTTACTCCCGTGACAGCTTTTTGTTGAAATATACATTAGATTTACACATGAAAGACATAACTCAAACCGACCTATACCTCTCACGGCACACACATGCACATAAATGCTGACCACCCATGTGTCCGTCGAATGTTAAACACTGACTAATTCGAAAATCAAAACAGAGTAATCGATAAGGCGGATCCCCGTCAATCGCTCGTGTTGATTCGTTAGGCACAACCTCACTATTACCCAAGCACCACGAGAAAGTATGTGTTAGATTTTGCTCGGGAGTTACTAGTTACGAGCGAAATATGAGTTAATAGCTCTTAATTTTATATAGAAAACGTAATACAATGTCAAGAATGCTATGACGACAGAGTTTTTGCAAATGATTAATATCATATTGACCACAGATTGTAATATTACTAATGAGTATGAACGATTCAACAGTTCGGCAATAACAATTCAAAAAACGAGTATCACTGCCAAGAATTTTTTAAATGAGTACTGGTCTATGTGCATTTTTCAATACATTGATCAAACTCTAATACAACCTCAGTACTGTAGTTTTTGACGCATGGACTTAGCAAAAGCAGCAAACTAAAAGTTCATCCTTGGTAAAAGACATCTAAACATATTTTCCATCAAGTCTGAAATTCAAGATTCCAATTTCAAATCTGCCGTTAGGTAAACACAAATCTGAGGTTCAGAAACTTCGACCCTGCCAACAGTATAGCCTTAAACAGAGATTTACGCTTCGAAATAAGACATCACTAAAAGAGATTTGCAGTGGTTACGAAATTTAGTGTTGAGCATAGTGAACAAGTATTGGTGGTTGATTTTTTTTCCCGATTCATAATTACCCTTCGACAACTAGTTTGTAGACGATAATATTATCTTGGAATCCCTCCATCCAAACCGACTATGTCAACTATAAATTTAGTCTTCTAGCACTTTGTCCAAGTTTAGAGACTGACATCACTTATGGTTGACTGAACCAATATGAATTGGATTTTCCTCATCTCAATAGTATCACGCTGAAAGTTGGGGCAGTAAAGAGTTGTAAACTTATTTGGATTTCAAATAAAGTATACAAAATAACAAAAATTTTCTCCTCTGAGAGAATACGGAATTATTAAAGTAAAATTTATACCTAACGGTCAATAAATGTTTGCTTTTAACGTGACAATTCATGTTAGTGATATATTGGCCAAATTTAAGAAATGGGTCACATTGCGCAGTTACTGTTGACAGTAGACATATCTTATTGAGTGGGTTAATTGGACAGATGTCATATTTCCAAAAATGAACAAATTCTTGTACTGTATTGGGGTTCACGATTGGGTTGTTATTATAGAAACAGCAATACATTCTAATTCGATTATTGATTTATTCGTTCTATGCCTATAGAACTGATGACCTATTTTGCCAATAACCCAGTGACCAATGAAGAACAACAAATACCTTAACTCTCGTCAGTCCTCGAGCTACTTAAACACCAGGATCTAACCAAATGATGAACATTAACAAGCAGATAAGGTCTTTGCTGTGTAGCCTTTCAGTCAAATGTGTCAACTTATACAATGATATGGAGTAATTTCCTGACCGCATGATAATGCAAATAAGAAATGACAATATCCAAATAACTACGCAATCAGTAAAAGAGAAACTAAGTGATAGATCCGTGATTAATTAACAATAACGTGAAACATACAATAATAGTTTGTGCTCCAAATGAAAGATTACACTTAGGTAAATATAAGTATACAATAATATAAATCACTACGGATTATACAATGGAAAAATATGAACAATAATTCTTCATAAGATATTTCCACAAGTTACAGTTTTCTCAATATTTATGATTCTGAATAAAAATGATCTTGAACTAAATCAACTTGATGATATTAATTTCAAATTGTACAAAAGCTTAACATTACACAACCATTTGGTAATTGTTTATTTTAGATTTCAGCAACAGCAAATATATATTTTTAGAATTGAAACCTCATTGTCTTACCATAATAATAACATTAATAATAATAATAATAATAATAATAATAATAATAATAATAATAATAATAATAATAATATCGCATGCATCAAAACTACATGTACCCACTTTCTAAGTAGTGATAAATTTGCCATTATATTTGGATTTATAGCGATCGCGATTGGATTAGTCGGTGGATCTCTTTTAACTTGAAAACAGTAATGTCTGATCAAATCGAATGTGTGTAAGAATCTGTAAGCACCAGCTAGCAACAATTCAGGATACAGATTAAATCGTTCAATAGAATTAAGGTTTGCACATTGATTATTCTTTTGAGTACCTATCACTAGGTGTGAAAAATGAAAGTAATTGAAATTACCTGTATCATTTACCAGGCTTAAGCAAGGCGGATATTCAGTCCTAGTATCAGTAAGCAATGAGCTGAATCCTTCCATAAAAGTTGATGCTAAAACGATCTAAACAAAAAGTTATTCGAAAAATTAAACTATTCAAGAAGTAATTACAATTTGTATAGGAAATAACATCAAAACTCCATACTCATGAGTTTATGACATGTATTGTTTTTATGAAAAGTAACTTCTATATACTAAACTGACTTAAACAATTCGAATTCCAAATCGGTGTCAATTAAAGAATTACTGAAAGCCAAAAGGAACTGTTTCATCCTCGCTTTGAATTTACTAACAGTATAATTCTATGATCACATACAAGATCGAACCGAGGACACTGATCTTTTTGAGTTAGAATCCAAAAGAGCATATAGTTGCGATCTAGTGATCCGTACATTAAAAGTATCACATTGTAAACAAATTGGTGACAAAAGTCCTGTAAAACAGACGGAACTTTTATTCTTTACATCTGAACTATCCAATGTTTTCGTAACCCGCTAATCTATCACACGGATACAGGATATATAAGGAACCAGGTGACCGATCGTGAGAGAACAATGAAACCACATAAGTACATCGCAAAATAAGGAATAAAAACATGATTATTCAAATATATACTTTAATAACGTTTAAGTAATCAAATGAAGAACTTTACTTGTTTAAAGTAGGAGTAGTAAAATCCCATTTCAGTCCTAAATGTCAGCTCACGCTCCAAATTGGATAAATGTGAGAAAAACAGGTCATTTTCATGCAAATTCGAAACATGAAAACAATGCAAATAACCAGCTGTTATTGCCATAAGAAATAGAATAATATGAAGAGTAACATTTGTCCAGATAATACTTTTTTCACTTGTCTTTGTTTTCAGCTTTCTGACTGAAACATTTTTATGGATAGCTTGACGATCAAATTTACTAGTTTTTCCTTCAAAATTCATTGTTTGAGTGACTGAAAAAATAAATTCAGGAATAAGACATCTATAGATGGATAATTATTAAAGGCAATAAGCACAAGTCCTTAGAGTATATTACAGTAAAAAACATAAAAAAATCTCACGAGACTCGCTATGAATAAGTTTTAAATGTTGGTAATGAGCACGTTTTCATCGTTAAAATGGTGAGTAGAACGTTGATTAATCGATGATGTGTAGTAGCGCAACGTGATGAACTAACAGTTGAGCATGAAAAGGAATTACCGATCTAAGCCTTTAAACAAAATATCGATATGCAGCACGGCTGACTACCACAATAGACTTTTCTTGAGGCAAAAATAACGCTTTATTTACACGCCAAACAAAAAATCAAACATGAACACACATCATCAAATACAGGATTGTAGAATCCGAATTTTATGGGTCAATGGCAGATCAATGAAGGTCTCACCTAAGCAGTACAGTTCATCCTTAGACGTCACGTCTAAATTATTTGAAATTCACGCCGATACAGTCGTTCCTTAAGTTATTAGATGTCGTAATTTCTTCTCAGTTCAACGTAAAAAACTACACTTTAAAAATATATGTACCAGTTTCAATGAAGACGATAGGTCTATCCATGCACGATAACTTCATAAACATAGCCAGGATGAATTCACACAGTATTTTAATTTTACATTTCCAAGTAAGATTAACAACAGTGAATATTACACATTAAAAATCCTGGAACATATACTAAACGAGAGGTCACAATTAATGTAGTTAAATATACTAAAAACCAAAAAACTACAGTAATTGGTAGATGCAACTCTAAAAAGCAGGTATTTTGGCATGTTTTAAGAAGAGAGAAAACACCATAGGAAGCTACTAGTAGCTGACAACGAAAACTATATTTAACTCCTTCCCATGTAAACAAAAGAGGAGGAATGCTTAGGTAAAATGTTGGGGAAAGTCCTTAAGAAAATTACGTGTAGATACAGCCGACACATACCGAGGGAAAAAGTGCGAACCTCCCCCTAAACTTTACTGAAGTTGTTTACCATCTGCAAGAATTGTACATAGCCTAAATGCACACATTTTTCCCCACTATTTCTCTCAATTGTTCGCTTTTAATTCCTCTTTATGTTATGTTAGAATGTATATGGGTTTCTAAAATCATAATTATGTATTAATGCCCAACTGTACGATCGAAACCAGAATTATGCAATGGAATTATTTAGAAACACTGAGATGTGAAGAACGAATACTAGTTTAACCAATACTTCATTACATGAGCTCAGGAAAACTTTAAAACAGACTACCTGAGCAACTGGAAATACATTTCCGCGGGGCACGGTTTAAACGTTAAGTCCCTTCGAATGTGCCCGCTCTTTCGTTTCAACGACCTTGAACGGCTTGACTGGAGGCGGTTGTTCCGTATTTCAATTGCCGTGGGTTGGTTGGATTGCACGAGTATCAAGTTTCTTCATATATAAGTCATCTTATTCTGCATTAAAAAGCACGAAATAACTACCTAAAGCGTTAATTTAGCATTCTCTGTTTTGTAGTGTACACTTTGGCTCTGTTGTTGCTGTGTAATTTGATCTGTGGTCCCAACAACTGTAGTAAGCCTCAACGAAATGTCAAATCACAGGTAAATCCTAAGTAGTTGTAGTATTTCTTTGGGTTATTACTGTTGCAAGGGATTTTTTATAATTGATTATCTCTATTTGTAGTGCTTCATAAATCAGTATTAAGTACGACATGGTTTTGTCATCATGCTCAGAAGAGACATTCATCGTTTTACTTATGAAGCTTTTGTGCCTACTTAATGTGATGTTATACATCGCTCCTGTATGCGTTCAGAAAGCCGCTAGAAGACTATCAACCTCAATTGTTACTCACATAATTTTTCTCTGATACGTTACATAATAATATGTCACTTCAGTACAAAACAATGCTAGCTATAATGGATATAACTTTTTATGGCTAAATACAAACAAGTTATATAATATTTATATTTAGGTTAACGCTTAATTGTTTCTACTTACATTTTATAAACGACTACGGACAATTATGCTCACCGACACCATAATCAAGCAGATGAACCATATATAATAGGTTTTATTTCCATCAAAACTCAATCTGTGATCTATTTTTGACTAGAAAAATGATGAATTTTACTTGTTTGACTTTGTATTGTTAAAAATAACCATATTACACTAACTACAGATTTACTTAAATGGTGAGCAAGAAATACGTCAAACTGCTAATAAATTGGAATAAAAACTATGTTGCAAGCACAAGCATTACGAAAATTCACGTGTGATGGAAAACAGACTGTTAATAGCTGATAAATAACGGCACAAAAATCCACGACAATATGTCACATGTGCGCGAAAACTCGTGACTTAACATGTAGAGTGTGCCTTCCGTGGCGCATCGCAATCTTACACATATCCCGCCGTTTTGTAAACAGTCCGATACACAATATCCTTTTGATGAGCTTGTATAAACCGAATGATTTTCTTACAATCGCTTTTGGCTGTTCCTGTACAATTCCAGGTCTTCGATGATAATCCATCACTGGTAGTTGAACCACCTAGCTGCACCAGTTCATTTAGACTTTCCGGTAACTATTTCAGCATTTTTATATTATGTAACCTGAATAAGTCAGTTTTTTCGAAGAAACTAGTTTTCTGAGTATGAGAATCTATCATATTACCAGGCATTTAGTTGGTTGGTCGGTTACAACATAGAAAATCATATAGAAGGAATTAGAATTCAGATAGATGATTGTTTCGAGAGGTAAATAAGCTTTGAAATCAGTTAATTAATATTCCAAATGGAGTAGGTAGATCGAAGTGCAAGAATGAAAGGAAAAACCGGTATTGTAATGAGCGATGCAGGAGTAACCTCATTATGTGGGGTGAAGATAACAGTAGGTAAGTTACGAGATATGCACTTAGGACAGCTAATGCAAGCGGGAGATGATAATCCACGATTTAATTCACATATTTCAAATATTTTCTTGAACCTCTCAACTAATGAGGGTTAATGCCACTTCTTCTGGGACAGTATTCTGAGTGGGCTAACTTTTGAAGCGAAATAGTGGGAGTGTACCCAATATGACCGCATCGAATTACCCTCGTATAAAGTGAAAAGTCGCCTTTGCTTCGGCTGTTTCTACAACGTATTTTGAGCTCATACCCAAGTTTTCTCTGATTGATCATCCTAGATATAGATTTCAGAAGACAATCGAGAACAGGTTTTCATAGAGGACGTAGGTTGCTTGTGTTTCATGAGGCTGAATGCTTATGCCATGACATTCCGATAGGCTTAACTTCTACTTATCGTCTACCACCTATTTCCTTATTGTTTGGAGGCCCTACTGAATCTCGAGTGAACATTCTTTCATGAACCTCCATTTCTCGTCATCGTCGGCATTTGAGGGGCCATTGAGCTAATTTTATCCAGAAGGTCATTAATAATAATAATTTATTCTCAAATAACAGTTTGTTACATGAGGCATGCCAGTTTACAGGCAAGATAAAATTGATACAAATGATACAATATACAGTGTAATAAATTACATAGCTGGGTTGATAATTTATAAGATATGAATGTAGATGGTTTTATTCAGTACTACAGTTGGCGCGCTTCACGAAAGTTGCGTTGCGAATGTGCGACTGATGGTCAAGGATAGGTCCATTGAAGGTATGAGCTTTTAGAAATCGCAACCTTATGTCCCTTTGGGATATCCAAGGCTTTAAGGATGGTGCAGGATGAAGTCACCAGTTCCATATCACAAGGCGGCTGAAAGAGGGATCAAGTAAAAGAAAACACCAGAGGCAGAGTAGCCAATATTCATGAAGGAATGTTTAAGGTATGATTACTCACTCTAATTTTCCTTTAAGGTATATGTTAAGAAAGAGCATTTTAATGGGTTAAAGAAAATAAGTGTTGACAAGGTGTGAGTGGACATACAACTGACAAATGGGGGCTATTCGGAAAGAGCTGAGAGTATAAAATTATGTGTGATTATAAAATAAAATATGGTGCTAGAAACAGTATTGTGATATACAATTGGCTGTCTTCCCTTTATTATCGAAGCTATTAGAGCCCCTTTCGTTTTTTTAAAATATTTTCCCCCCCCAGTTATTATAGGGTCTTGAGTAGGCTTCGTATATTAGCGAATTGTCTAGTTTGCTTGTAATAGGATTTCTGGGTAGGAAGTGAAACCAATTCAACTTTCGTAACACGACTTAAAGAGGTATTTTGCGTGATAAATCAGCTTCTATACCATAAGTTCGTGACATCCCACTAAACCATAAGGAGCCGTAATTAAACAAAATGTTCTGCCCTACAGACATGGGTGGATTGAAGTTATCTCCCCACCTTCATGTTTGCTGGTCAGTAACGCAACCCTCCCTCCTTTTGTGATGTTAGGCTCTCTTACGTTTGTGGTAAGTATGAATACTGCTTTAATCAAAGCCCATAGTTGGAATACACTGTCTCTACTAGGTCCATGTTACAAGCAAATCAGATAGTTGAAAAGTCTGTTTTATGGATTAGATGTCCACATAGTATATCACACTGCTATGAAAATAACTAATGGTTTAAAGAGGTAAAGACTATTAGCAAATCAAAAGATATGAGAGGGTATAAAATTGTAAAAAAAAGATTTCAGGGTAAGACAAATAAAACATTGAGAAACTCATAAGACTTTGTGGCCAAATTTTAAGCTTTGAATGATCGGCCTTAGTAGATCAGCATTCATAAGATTGAGCTATCTGTCTACTTGCAGTAGAAGAAAGGCATGACTTTTAGGAAGAATAATGTACATTTAACCTGTAGAGATTTGGGAACTGAAAGCTAGGGTTAGGAGCATAAAGTCTTGATTAATAAACAATGAATAATAGAAAAGGATAAGGCATATATTCTGTGATTTGGTTATACTCATATTAGTAACAGTCGAACTTGTTATAATTTTGTTCTTACTAGATACTAGGCGGTCCGTAATAAAGTGCTTCATTGCTGGGCGGGAGTTCAAGGAAATGTTGAAGCTCTTTGGAGTCTAGAAATAGGGTTATTAGCCTTTTGAATCTGATAAACGTATCACAATTACGGATAGGCATTGGCAACCTGTTCCACAATAAACTGTACCGTACTGTAAAGAACTTACAACGCATTTGTTTTTGGTGTTTTACGGTAAGTAGTGTATATACGTTGTTTCTAAGTCTATAGGCTGGGTCGTGGGTAATAGTCTGGCAGGAGGTTAGAAAGAAAAGCCCATATATCGCTTTGTAGAGAAATATTAAATTGTTTTTTAGCCTACGGTGCCATAAAGGTTCTAAAGATAGATGCTTACATCTGTCTGTGTAATCGAGATCCGAGTTACATCCTGGTAGTTGACGTATGAATCGTCTTTGAACATCTTCTACTCTTATCTTGTCTGTGAAATTCATATTAGAGAAGACAAAAGAGCAGTGTTCAAGGGAGGGTCGTACACATATTTTGTCATTGTTAAGAGTCATGAGTAATGGTAGATATAAAACGGCTCATTGTGTAACTCCTGCAGTACATGAGTTCTCTGTGTAACACAGTGAAAAACATTCTTTCTTCTGGGTAATTTCAGGTCAACGAGGCTCATCCCCCCGACCGTTACCATGATTGGTTATTAGGGTTTTGTTTCCAGTGTTTCTTTGGAATCAATAAATATTATATAGACTTGTATGTTTTCGACCCAGCAAGCTTTCTAGCGGTCTCAAGTTTGGATGTTTAGGATTTGCATTTTTATAAGCCAGTATTTGGATCAAAGATGGACGTTGTTTTTTATGCCTTGTGGTGCACTATAGCCTTCGCGCAGTTTTCGCGACTATAGGCTAGATACTGACACATGAGTGTGACGTCCTGCAACCGACCGATGCGCCTGGGCAACCTTAAATAACCAATTCACTGCAAGGACTTTGGAAACTGATACCTGGTGCCTGACGTCTGGTCCAATACTAACTGGCATCGAAAGAAGAGGAAGAACGCAATGCAAATTTTCATCAGTACAAGATCACTGTTACACTTCAAACATCCATTTACATATATACAAGACCGGACTACACAGTAGATAGACCGGGTAATGGTATTAGCACAATACAACAACATTATCGATGGGGAAACGGAATAATAAGCACACAAATAATTGGTTCTAGTTAATAGACGGAAGATGCTACAGCAAAAAGTCACAGTTCAAATAAAAGCTTGGAACAAAGGTAATAACGAAACAAAGAAAACTAAAACTCCTAAAAACGAGACCATTGTAGATAAATAAAACCGTAGGAAAATAGCTCCGAAAGTTATCATCCCGCAGATAAATCGTCGCTTGCATCAATGGATTACTTCCTGGGCGACAGGATATTTTACTTAGTATCAACCCGAGAGTTACATGGGAGTTTCTTTGGCCACTGGTTTTCACTATGGTCAATAAGTATTGGAAATATCTCCCCTAGCTTCGAGTTTCAACGCTGCATTTGTTTCGCTCCGTCCATTGATAGCTACTGGTAGAATCTTCTAGAAGAACTACCCACTTGTGCCAGCCTCTTGTTTGTGCGTGTTACAGTCATTCTGTGCTTTTTTCAGACACTATGGTCCCTTTCTAGGTGTGAATTTTGTTTGAGGTACATTGTAAAGGATGACTTCCTGAATAATATCCCTCACTATCAGTAGTAGCTTATACTACTCTTGCGACCATAAAGCATGTTGAAAATGCTCCCTTACAGCCGTGTGATTTTTCTTAGCGTAACAAAGCAAGAAAGTATTCTCGTCCGTCCACATGATTTGTGACAACTTCAAATATGATTGGTTTACGGTCACTACTCACAGTTAATGACTGCACACGGACTCCTTAATCGGAAGGTGGTCATTAGATATTAGCTGGTAGAGTTTTCTATCTTTTCCGTACTTCCTTCATCTCGTGGCGTCTCTTTCAAATTCATTCAGGATTGAACTTTCGATAACTTTGACTATTTCCTTGACAAATCTGCAATTTCAGGATTAAGTCTATTATTAGAGTAGTAGTAAAACCTACATCGGTATGCCTGACTAAAGAAACGCGACTTATTATTGTTAATCCTTATTTCCAATTTAACTTTCTCGATCGATTTTTACTTATGTGAATCTATTGTTCTAATAGTCATCTGATTAATGCTCTCATGTATTGTCGCAATGTTATATGGAGTAAAACTCATAACATACTAACTCAATCGATACTAACAACTGGCCATCTATATTACTTTGCTTTGATGGTTCATTAACAAGCTTGAATAGCATTGATATGCTTCAGCGAAATAAACTTGTTTAAACATCAAGGTCTGGCAAATATAACCTGTGAGTGATCTAAATATACATTGACTAGCAACATAAGGAAGAACTAAATAGTTATCTGGATCTCATTCTTCATGTTGTTTCTTTACTTAACGCCTCATTGTGTTTTAAACTATGCACTATCCTGTAATATCTTTTCTTCGAACCACTGCCTGTCTAATTTTCAATTTTCGAGTCCCACTGCCAAACAATGAAGACACTACTCCACAGTTTGAGCTATAAATTTTCTTCAAACATAAGGTCATTTTAGATGGCTCATACAATGAAATTTACACAATTATCGGGATCAGTTCGTTTGTTCTGATTCTAGCGAATGTCAAAAAGGACAATAACACCAAGCATCTTGGACTTAGTTGCCATGCTCTGTGTTTAGTCTAGATGCTTTTAGATCATTACTACGCCTCTTGAACATTTGGGTTTATGAATTGGTCCGTTGTATTAGCAGCCAAAAATATGAACATAGTTTAAATAAAAAAAGCTACAAATTTAGGTACTATCAAATGCACTAGTATAATAACTAAACTGTCGGGTAGTTGTTGGCTAGAAAAACATTTAAAATCAAAATTCCGGAACCTGCTACTAAAATTAACACTATGTTGACTAATATTTGTGAATTGAAATTTATATTGTAATTAGGCAGCTCGGATACTTTAACGCTACAAACTTCTATTTCTAAAGCACATTAAACAATATTAACTATTTTCAGCTGGCTACTCCTCAATCAACACTATAACTAGTTAAAAATAATGGTTTCATGATATCATCTTAAAGCATTGTCACGACTTAACAATCACGTAATATGATTAATAAAGTTGATGGATTTATTAACGAAATCGGCCAACACACTGACTTATAATTAATATTAAATAATGTTGTTTTCTCGTTATTTTCACCCATTACAGATGATTTAAGTATGTTTCTCTATCAGCTGCTCATTTGTAGAATAACTTAAAACCTTGTCAGTCTAATTGTAGGTTTAGCGATACAATCATGCATGTAAATCATCAGTATAAGCAGCCGAGTAAATCTCCTGCAAACTGAAAATACTGTCAGATTTAACCCAACCCTGACTAAGGTTCATGTCATTATCATAGACATGAGTTATAAGTGCAATCCCCTTGGTTACAACTTATTTTCTCCATGATAATCACATGAGCAAAATATCCTTTCCTTTTTAGTGTAACAGAATGTGAGAGGATGGCACATTCTTACTGTCGAGTACCTGGTACCGTTTGCCTTAAAATAACACAAGGAAGACTTTGATAAATCGGCCAGTTTGGTTTCTGGGGATGTTATGGCGTTAAATTGATTGTTAATATACATGGCTGCTCTGCCTCTTGTTTCGGGTTTCTTGTCACATCGGAATAGTTTCTTGCACTTTATATCTAAACCACCGACTATGACGTCGGGGAAGAGTGAGGTTTAAGTTAGAAATATGATTTTATTTAGAACTGAAAACACACGTTTCCCTTTTTGCTTATAACCCCTCTTTTGTTGCCTCAGAGTCATATAACTTTTTGCCGCCATAATTGATGCTACTTTTATGACAGTTTTTGTTTGCAAGTTTTAAATAAGTTGTAATTTAGAGAAAGTTGGCTAGTTTCATAGAAATTAACAAAGGGAAGAAGTTTAATCCAATCACCCTCTCACCATTCGATAGTTTTGTGATTCTGGCAATCAAGTTGGTATCAACTTTTTGAATCATTGTTTTTTAAATAAAGGGTTAGTGTACGTACGAAACGCTCAAGTTTATATAAGAAAAACACTATTTTCAAGGTTGAAATTATCCCAAGGTCTACTTGGCCAAAAGTCAGGCTCAATAATCAGAGAGCTCTAAAAATCTCAGCAGTACTGCAATCTCCAATGATTTTCAAGTCTTGATTAACAATCACTCCTAGACGAGTGTATATATGGAAAACGAATAACTGTAGTATTTGAACGAACTGACGACACCCTAATTACGAGCCTCTAATTATCATGTTGGCGCCGCGATGGTGCCTGTGATTGTCAGTGGAATATACCTTCAAATTCTAAAGTTATCGAGGATTAAATGGAGGGGTTTGAAAACAGTAGTATGACCAGGAAAGAATTTAGAGACATTAAAATAGTGGTTCATTTCCTTACAGTTACCGGAAAGGATGTCTAAAGTTTACTAAAAATTTGGCATTTCCAGATAAAACGTTTTCCGTTCATATGCAGATGCGTGATTGTTTGATTACTGGAATCAACACACCAAATTTAAAATGAGAATGTAGAAGTCCACAAGTGTCCCTTTCAGAATTATGGAATTACACACAATAATTATGAGACAGCGCATGAAACTGACATTCAGGACATCAAGAATTCTGCTACATTACTTCGCTATGCTCAAGGTCGCACTGGATGGCGTTTCATTAACAGTGGTTCTTGTTCTCGGGTAAACGTGTAAAATAATTCAATGACAGGTTACATCCACGGTTGATGTCATCTCTTGCGGACATCATTTCAAAACCTCTCGCGACACTCTTCAACATGTCCATTTCACTCGCTCAACTCCCTAGAGATTGGAAGGACGCTATATATATAGCGACTGACTATAGTCAGTCCTATATTTAAGAACGGTCAGAGACAGATAGTATCTAACTACCGGCCTGTCGGTCTAACTAGCATAGTCGTTAAGTTACTTGAAAAGATAATTCGGGTTAGGTTGCTAAGCCACATAGATTTACACAATCTGTTAGCTCCTGAGCAACACGGATTTCATAACAAGCGTTCATGCTTGACTAACTTGCTTATTGCGAGGGAGGATTGGACAGTAGCCCTAGATAACGGTCTGTCCGTCGATGTGATATTCATAGATTTTAGTAAAGCATTTGACAAGGTTTCACACGTAGGTCTTATGCATCAGCTCACGAGCTTCGGAATAATAGGTACTGTATATGAGTGGATAGGAAACTTCTTATGTGACCGCAGACAGAGAGTGAGGTCAACGGAACGCTATCAGATTGGAAGCCGGTCAAAAGTGATGTACCTCAAGGGACCATCTCAGGCCCTCTGCCCTTCCTCCTCTACGTTAATGAGTTACCGCTGTTGCTTAGGTCGTCGACATTATTGTTTGCGGATGATGTAAAAATCTGGAGAACAATAAAAAGTGCGGCTGATCATCTGTATCTCCAAGCTGACTTAGACAATTTAGTTAGATGGACTCGAGAGTGGGGCTTAGAAATCAATGCTAGCAAGAGTGTGCTAATGCACATCGGCCACGGTAATAGTTACTATTATACTATTGAGGGTAAACTTTTTCCATGCGTTCAAGAGCATAAAGACTGAGGAGTCATGATTTAAAAACGAATATGCGTTGCAAAGCAGCCTCTGTCAAAGGTTTTCATGCGTTATGGTCACTTCGCCGAGCGTTCAAATATTTTGACGAGAAAAATTTTCGAATTTTATATCCCATACATGTAAGACCACATTTAGAGTACTGTATCCAAGCAGCTAGCCCGTGTTTGGTAAAGGATACTAACTCCCTTGAGCGTGTTGGGCGTGTGGGAACGAAATTAGTGAAGGGTCTTTCTAGACCCCCTTACGATGAACGATTAAAACACCTAAACCTTTTCCTTTTGTCATATCGTGGAACACGAGGTGACCTTATACTGGCATTTCGTATCTTTAATTGTGATTTGGGTGTAAATATGTCTTATAGTTTTGCTCCCCCAGCACTAATAATCTCCGAGGTCATAGCAAGAAGGTTCATAAACCACCTTATCCGAACAATTGGTATTAACTTCATCAGTGAATACTTTCAAGGAAAAGCTGGACCTTCATTGGAAAGCACTGTGTCAGGATTAAAACCGGTTCACTATCCTACTATCATTATTACTGAAGACTGAAAAGTATTAAAAAAAAAGGTGAAAAAAATTGAGTTAATGTGTAGTGACCTACTTTTATCAAGAGAACGCGACTGGTTTAATGAAAACAATTATTATTATAACCAGTTGTACCTGTAATTCTTTTACTGTACTTGTTTGTTTAACTGTACTAAAGACATTCTAGCGTCTGTTGATTGTGACCTTGCACACACTTACGTTTGCTCAGTGATTCCGCTTGTACTCCTTTGGCACGATCTCGGTATTCTTTCGATACCACGAGATCGCCAACAAATATATGTCGCTACAACCTCCAATCGCATTCTGATATCTGGTACGCAACTTTCTTGTGGTGGTGGTCATAATCAACAACAACTCGACGCCACACTACAATTAGTGAACCCAAAAATAAAAACACTTTTCAATCGAGGCCAATTCTTTCTAAAAAACCAATTGCGGTGAGTCTATTACTTATCTATCTACGTCTGTTGCACATTTTCATATTGATATTTTTCAATATCTAATATTCTGGCAACAACCTGAAATGACGGATAACGATAAGAATAGTTCTAATATAATAGACTCTGACGTACAGGTTATCCATTTTCGACCTGTATCTTTTATCCCCCATGACCCAGAAGTTTGGTTCGCTGCATTGGAGTCTCAATTTGAGACCCGTCATATTACGAGCCAAAGGCAAAAATACGCCTACGCTCTTGAATCTTTACCCGGGGATCATATCGTAGCTGTCCGTGAGGTAGTCCTTAACTCCAACGTGCCCAACGTTTATGATCGTCTCAAGGAGGCGATCCTTAGACATTTCCTCTCATCAACGGAGGAACGGTTGAGGACATTAGCACGTCACCCTCTGGGTGATGCTACTCCGAGCCACCGCCTCACGCGCCTGCAATCTCTTGCAGGACCTATGGCAGCTGATTCCAAAACTGTTAAGGAATTGTGGCTCAAATCGTTACCAGCACACATCCAACCAACGATCACGGCCCTGCTCGAGGACGCACCACTCAACCAGGTGGCCCTCATAGCAGACAAAATATTGGCAAGGACTGGTGACCGAGACAACCACATAGTTGCTTCAACGTCACGTTCGAACGTGAATATCGACGATAGTCATTTCCCGGCTCGAAGTGATAGGGACGGTCGTATTCATAAACGTGTTAGCTTCCGAGACCGTTGCGACATACCCGAACCCTGTATCCCTCCAGCCAGATCATTCTCTCGGAAAGCCGTAAGCACTCGCCCAACGAGGGCATCTTCCAAGCCACGCCGAAAGGCGGCTTCGGAAGCGAGTGGGGGTTGGTGCTGGTATCACCGCTCCTTCGGGTCCGGTGCCCGCCATTGTCGAGCCCCGTGCTCATACAAGGCGGGAAACTCCCGAGCCAGCGAGTAAATGCGGCCGTACTCGCCGGCCCTTCGCCCCCAGGTTGGCCGTTCATTCTATGTGCACGATTACCGCACAAACGCTAGGTACCTGGTGGACGCTGGGGCCCAAGTTTCTGTCGTACCACTTGATAACAGCAAGTCACAAGCTACAATGCTTCGACTATGCGCAGCGAATGGCTCAGCCATTCTTACCTACGGTACACGACAACTCACGGTCAACCTGGGCAACCGACGACGGTATCTGTGGACGTTCATCATTGCCGATGTTCCCACAGCCATACTAGGTATTGATTTCCTGCAGCACTACGAATTGCTAGTCGATTCACGTAGGCTGCAGCTAATCGATACTTCGTCGAACAGTAAATTTGTGGGCTGCAAAGCTCATACAAACGCGTACTGAATCCTAGGCACTTTTTATTCGCTTGACTATAAATTCCACGTTTTATTCGAGAAATCCCCCAGATTAACTAAACCACTCGAGGAGATTTCATCGGTGACCAATTGTGTGGTACACCACATAGTCACTCGCGGACCCTCAGTCACGGCAAGACCACGCCGACTGGCACCGGACAAATTAGCTTTCGCTAAACGTGAGTTTGAAAATTTACTAGCTACTGGTATTATTCGTCCTTCTCACAGTCCCTGGGCCTCACCTCCTCACATGGTGCGCCAAAAGGATGGGGTTAGTTGGAGACCATGCAGCAACTACTGAGCATTAAACGTAGTTACACGCTTTGATAGCTATCCCATCCCCCACTACACGACATCACGGCATCGCTCAAGGGCACAACTATCTTTTCTAAGATCGATGTGGTACGAACGTATCATCAGATCCCAGTCGCTCTTGAAGATATCGAGAAAACCGCTATCACGACTCTTTTTGGTCTGTTTGAGTTCCTACAAATGCCATTTGGATTACGGAATACTGCTCAAACTTTCTAAAGGTTTGTCGATAACATAGTACGAGACTTAGATTTCGTTCACGTCTATATTGATGACCTGCTAATTGCATCATCAAATGTAGATGAACATTATCAACATCTTACACTCTTATTCTAACGTCTTTCGGATAATGGAATTGTAGTGGAACCGGACAACTGTAAATTGGGCAAACCAAAAGTAATGTTCTTGGATCACATCATTAAACAAGAAGGTATTTTACGTTGGTAGGACAAAGTACGTGCAATAAGGGAGTACAACATGCCGTCCACACTCAAGGAGCTGAAGGCATTTCTCGGTTTGGTTAACTTCTATCGACGTTTCATCCCACACACGGCAGAACGGTTACAACCATTGACCGACTTACCCTGCGGTAATCCACGCATATTGGAACTGAAAGATACTGCGCGTACTGCATTTTCATAGATCAAAACGGCTCTGGCTCAACTTACACTCCTCGCTCATCCCGATCCACCAGCCACGCTTAGTATAGCGGTTGATGCATCGGATTTTGCTATGGGAGCCGTTATGCAGCAGAACATTTCTGGAAGTTGGCAACCTCTCGAATTTTTCTTACGGCGCCTCACTCCCACGGAGACGAGATATAGCGCCCTTGGTGGAGAACTTCTAGCAGCCTACTATGCCATCAAAGATTTCCGGCACTCAGTAGGTCGTGATTTCATCTTATTCACCGACCATAAGCCTTTAACGTATGTTATGCATACCAAGTCTGACCGCTACTCACCTCTAGGGTGCGGACGTTTGGACCATGTCACTCAGTTCACGAAAGACCTTCGTCACGTTAAAGGCGAGTCGAACTATGTTGTTGATGCTCTGTCACGTGTCCAAGTGAATGCAGTTACTTCACCGGTGCTCGATCTTCCTTCTATGGCTGCCGCGCAAGCAAACGACCCCTTTTTTACATAAGCACCACAATCTACATCCCTTCAGTGCCGGGAAGTACCCCTAGCTACTAGCTCAGGTACTATCCTATGTGATACTTCTACCGGTCTTCCCCGACCCATCGTACCCTCTGCTTACCGTCGTTTCGTCTTCGATGCCCTGCATGGACTGTCTCATCCAGGTGTCGCAGCTACATTACGTCTCATCGCTGCACAATACGTCTGGCCGTCCATGAATAAAGATGTCCGTTTGTAAGTAAAACAATGCTTACAATGTCGACGATCAAAAATGCACAGGCATGTAGCTGCTCCCATTGACACGTTCGTCACTCCTGATGCTCGCTTCGATCACGTTCATATAGACATTGTGGGACCATTACCACCATCGCATGGGTATGATCACATACTCACATGCATCGATCGTTTTACAAGATGGCTCGAAGCTATACCCATCATGTCTATTACGGCGGAGTCAGTTGCTCACCACTTCGTAGAACGATGGATAGCACTGTACGGTTGTCCCTCGACTGTCACGACCTACCAAGGATAACAATTCGAGTCCGCATTATTCTTCTCACTGACCCGGCTGCTTGGTACGAAACGCATACGCACTACCACCCAGCATCAAATGGTTTAGTTGAACGGTTTCATCGCCAAATTAAAAGTGCTCTTCGAGCACACGAAAACAACAATTGGTACGAAACCTTACCGCTCGTCCTCTTAAGTATCAGAACGAGCTTGAAGGCAGATATTCAGTGTTCCGCCGCTGAACTTGTATACGGTACGACATCGCGTCTGCCTGAGGAATTTTTCACACCACGGAGCTGTAATGATTTCGGTAAATCAGACTACGCCCATCGACTGTCTGAATTTGTGCGAACACAGCCTCCGGTGTCGACTCGAATACAACATCGACAGGTCACTCTCCCTTGAGAGTTATCTACCTTTTCACATGATTTCTCGTCACGAAAAGACCTTCAAGGTTGATCGACATGGGCGCGTCTAGATCGTCAGCATTGACCGTCTCAAACCAGCACACGTCGATGACGGTGCCATATTTGATAACTTGAGACCCAATGCTAGACCTATCAAACCTTCTAGCGGGATCCCTACATCTACTTCAGATAGATACATCAGAGACCTCATTCTCACGTCCCGGTCAACAGCACGTGTCGTCTGCATCTACGGACGAGACTTCAGTCTCATGTCCAGACCAGCAGACCACGCCACCCTTGACTTCGGATGAGATTACAGGCTCACGAAGTACGAACGAGACTACCGTCTCACGTTCCGGTCGCCGAGTACGCCTACCCGTACGCTTTCGCGACTAACCGCACAATCAATAACGGATACGCTGTAGGACTATTCCTATACTACATGCATGCTACGCCTTTTCTCTTTTTTTGTTGTTGATTTTTTTGTATCCTGAGCCCACGCCTCCGACCATCGCCCGTTTGGTATCGTCGACTTCAGTCAACCTTGGCGAAAGCTGGCCTGATCACCCACGCTCTTGTCAACGCACTCAGTCGATATTCTGCTTTGGAATCTGTCTGGCATATATTTGGTCTCGCAATCGGTTGTTATGGTCGCTTCTGGTTCCTTGGCTCAACGTGGTTCCGTCCTACGTCCGCAGCGTTTTCTGGTCCACACCACTACGAGCGCAATCCTCAGATCCTGGATACAAACCACTCTGGTGTGGTACGCTAACTCGAGCAACAAATACAGCACTCTTCTCTTGGTGCCGTTCTACGTAAAAGACCTTCGGTGGCAACTCAAAGATCAACGGTCGCTCCCTGCTCTGCCAACCCTCGTCCTACAATCGCACGTTTGCCGATCAGTCCCACGAACGGAACCGCTATGTATCTAAAGTGTAAACCCTTTCTAGCGGGGGGCTCCTGTAGTGACCTACTTTTATCAAGAGAACGCGACTGGTTTAATGAAAACAATTATTATTATAACCAGTTGTACCTGTAATTCTTTTACTGTACTTGTTTGTTTAACTGTACTAAAGACATTCTAGCGTCTGTTGATTGTGACCTTGCACACACTTACGTTTGCTCAGTGATTCCGCTTGTACTCCTTTGGCACGATCTCGGTATTCTTTCGATACCACGAGATCGCCAACAAATATATGTCGCTACAACCTCCAATCGCCTTCTGATATCTGGTACGCAACTTTCTTGTGGTGGTGGTCATAATCAACAACAACTCGACGCCACGCTACAAATGTTTGTTATACGATCAAGTTTATTCACGTGGTTCGTGTCCGTTTCGTCATGCTCTATGCTTCTAGTGTAATAAAATTTGACACATCAAGTCGGTTTGTAAAACTACTGTTCGTTTCTCCATTGGAGATAGTGAACTCCTAAGTTAGGATTTTATCATGTTGGAAGTTTTTTACGATAGTTTTTTTTACCAACGCTTTAGCAAAGTAATTCTCATATTCAGGAGCGATTATATATCTCCCTTTGTTCATTTGCGAATTCATTGTTGACCCAGACAGTATAGAGTTCATTACCTAATCCAAGAACCTAAATTTCTACAGAAATGCGTCTAATAGTGAATGCTTATTGATATTGCTACCGTTTTATTCTTGATGTTTCCTACTGTGATAAGTGTTTATTTCAAATTTTTACATGCAACTCATTTAAATGGGGTGAAGAACAAAAGTTATGCTTACAAAGTCCATAACAATTTCTTCAAAGTTATGTTGTTTTTCTAACTTACTCTCCCACCACATATTCTCTACTCATTACTGATGCACCACATGTGGGTACTGGTGGAACTTTGGAGCAGGAAACTAGACCAGTAATTTGTATTTCACGCAAACTTAGTGTTGTTAAAAAAGTTATTCACAAAATCATTGAAAAGCATTATCTGTGTTTCGGGCTGCTAGACGATTTCATAAGTATTTATTTGAAAAGAAATTCACTATCGGTACAGATTATTAGGCTTTGAGGTTAATTTGCTACCTGAAAAATCATCAGCACGTTCCTCAGCTGCTGTAGTTCAACGATGATGTATTGCCCTGAGTGCTTATGACTACGGTTCAGAACAAGAGTGCTAAAGGAATTCATCATTACAAGATAAACATGTTAGTACTGCAAACTGTCTGTCAGTGCAACCTTTACTGGTGAAACGTCCAGATATGATTAGGAAAACTCGTAGATAATTTGGATGTATACTCAATGTTATTCAAAAAGGTCGGAATTTTGATCTTAAACATATATCTTGTCTATTTTTCAAAGCGAGATGTGTTGTCAGCTACATCTTGAAGATCTTGATAATGAAGAACTGGGTGTTGAGAAAATGAAATCCTTAGCAAGGCTCACAAGTTAGTGACCCGAGATAAATCACTATTGTTGAAGATGTTAAACGTCAAAAACTGTCCTTTGAAGTGTACTCTATGGCAAATATCGTCTGAGGCCTGGAAGAGAATTCATACAGACTATTGTGGTCCATTTCTCGGCAAATACTATGCACTTGTTGTCATTGATTCTTTTTCTAAGTAGGCTGACTTTTTTCCACAACTGCACCAAATACTGATTTCACAATCCAAAGATTAAGAAGGGTTTTCAGTTGGTGGAGTTCCTATGGCATTAGTGACTGATCTTGCTGAAGACGCAGTCACTAAGTGGTTGAACGGTGTAGGATACAAACACCTGTTCACTGCTCCCAGACGTCCTTGTTCTAGTGTCGTCGGGATATTAAAATTTTCTATTAATCCTATTGCTGCTATTAATTCTATATATATATATATATATATATATATATATAACCCTCAGAAATTCAGATCTCACTTATCCACGAAAAACCAAAATACGAGACCTGACCTGTAAATATTAAGAAAATACCACTCTTTTGTAGACAGATTTTTTTCAGTGATCATTACTTAAATTTATGCAAACATAACAAACAAATATCACACTGGTCAAATACGATAATAAGTGAATATATGACAGAGATCATTAGAATAAGACCGAACGTTACAATGAAGAAATATGCTGAATTCTAATCTCACCTTTGATCACTTCCTACGGAAGTTATACTGAATAATGGACCAGACAGACTTCTGAGACATATAAATACTTTGTTAAACCCTCTGGAACGTGGTTGATATTTCTAGAATGTTACAACTAACATGTATTTAGTGGCACATGAAATATTAGGTTCGGAAATCGACCCTTTCCTTTAAATATTTGATATTCTGAAATGAATTTAATGATCAGAGACTGAAATGATAAAATGGCTTTCTGAACTGTCTATTTAAAAAATCAAAGAAATATTAACTAATTCTACTCCCTTACGGTAGGTTAACATATCATGGTATCATATTTGTTTCTTCCATTTATACCCATGCTAATCGCAAAGAATATTCCCAAAAAGTTCAAAGGCTAAGATCAAATCGCTCACTTTGGGAATTTTTTTCTCTTACGAAGTTGTGAATGACATAAATTGTCTAAAAAAAACATATAGCATGTTCACTCACCGTTGGTACATTCAACGCTAAAAAGGATCTTAACAGAACAAAGTACTTAGCCTACTATCCCTTCTGCTGAAAACTGAAAACTACAAAACAGTTTACACACTTTTAAGACTGTATTATTCAATTATTAAATATTTTCTTTACAGTGTGTTTCTTAAAAGGATACTGAATTAAGCAGTAATATATTGCTTTCTTTTTAGAACATATTATCACCTTTACAGATATCTCAACTACCTTAATCCTGTTCGGGAACCATTTGGAAAATTAAGTTATTTAGTGCCTATCAAATAAAACGATAAATAATGTAATCGTTTCCCAAATTAAAAAGTTCATACAATGGCTTGCCAGACCTTTTTAGTTGTTCTTTCCATTTTCCGTTTACTTCCGATAGTGACGTTGTATGTCGAGATATGATTCGATTAATGAATAAATCGGATTTGTAGCATATTTGATTACAAAGGCCAGAGGGTTGGGGTTTAGTTACACACTTATTTAACCCATTCGCACACTTCGGCTAATGAGTTGTAATTATAATTAACAGATTAAAAATCGAATTTATCAGCATTCTCAGTATGGCGTTGTAGAGGTTGTTAAATTTAATCGATATCATGAACCGACAAGTTAGAACACTGGTGCAAACCTGGAAGCACTGAACGGTCATTTCATCCCAGTATGGAACTCTTCATCAGTACGCATGCACGATCCAGAAATTGGGATTAAGACATAAAACCTTCGATTTTGCGCACGAACGCTTAACCTCTCTATTTATTGATTCGGTCTTTTAGGCGAAAACTATATTTTGATTGAGATCATGAACCGATTGATGTTAGATCACCGTTGGAAACCTAGAAGCACTGGACGGCCGTTTCGTCCTATTTTGGGACTCCTCAGCAGTGCGCATCCACGATCTTTCTCGGGGGATTCGAACCCAGGGCTTTCGGTTTCGCGCTCGAACGTTTAACCTACTGGACCACTGAGCCGGCATACAATGGTGAAAGTATCTAACATCAACCAATTCACGAAATTGCGTGATCATCTTCCATTGTACTGAGGTAGATACCTGTGTCTCTACCCGACATATTCATAGTTATTTGAGTTGTAGAAGTAGTGTTCATGTAAATAACAAGCATATCATCTTTTTAAAATATTTTCACTTTACAAAATCCTTTTCAATCCTTGTTTATCTACTGTCAACTAACAATATTAATTAAATCTACTTGTAAATTATTTCGAAACATGATCAAGTAGTAGAAAACAAAAAAACAACACCGAATATGGGAAAGTTTTCAACAAAAAAAAATCATAAAATCACTGCCACTTTTATTCAATTATGTTTTGAAACCAGTTTTTTTTTCTTTACATAAATTTGTTTCCTTAACAACATAACTGAAAATTAAAAAAAAACAAACAAACAGACAAATAAGTAGAGAAAACAGTAATTATCAAATATGAGAGTAACTATATGAATGTTACAATGAAAAATAATAACCAAAACACATGGATACAAAATAATCCTTTTTTTTTTCTTCTTCAAATATCATACATCTCAAAAATATTAAATACATAAGAAGAAAAAAAATTGAATGATGATGAATCAATAAACAATATAAATATATACGTTTATATTTCTATCTTTTCTAGTTTTATATTCAATAATAAAAGAATATTACTCAAATAATTATGATAAATAGAAAGTAAATGATCCTATTCATCATTCAGTTCAAGGAGTGGAATAACAACAACAACAACAAAAAGAAAGAAAGAAATCGATGACAAAAAGACAAATAATAAAATGAAATATTAAAGTGTATTTATACAATTTTATTGAAGTTAAGGATGGTACAGATATGTGTATATCACAATGGGATGAATGTCGAAATGCACACACACACACACATACATACATACACGTGTATGTGCAATCGAGTTCACAAACTTTGAATGTAATGTTGTTGTGTTTTGTTTTCTTTAAAAAAGGAAATTGAGAAATATGAGATGTAAAAAAAAAAGAAAAGAAAAATGATAAATTGTGCAAAAATCAATAAATCATGTACCTGAATGATGTACATGTATGGGTATAAAAAAAACCAACCAACAAATGCAGTATCAATGAGATTTATAAACATCAAAGATAGTAGTAAAATACATATCATTGTAAAGTTATGGTATTCAATCATTGAATTAGCTAAATAATTAAAAAAAAGAAAGAAAAACATCGATTTTAAAATGGTGGATTATGTTCATGGAATACAATCGGACTGTAAATCCATTCACCAATCTGATGTTTTTCATTACACATGGACCAGGATAAAAATAAAGGACAGTCGGGTAGAATAAATATACAAAATAATGATAATAAAAGGAATATAAGAGGTAATAACAATAATAGACATGGTAGTGATCGACAACATCGTCTTCTTCTTCTCTGTGATTTATTCTTTACAGTAATAATTTTGCTAGAAATAGGAAAAAAAATTCAAAAGTTTAATGAAGAATAATACAGAAGGTATGGTATGACGAAAAATCAGTTCTTTTTTCAAATAAACAAGAAATTGAGTTTAACTACCATAGTCTATAGATATCAAACATTGATATCTATAGACTATCATTTTGATCATTGTTTCGTATAGCAGTATCGTTGGAAATATGGATTATATTCAGTTAGAAGTTGTTAACGAAAGTAAACTATCGGCAAGCTTCATGAGATAGGTTAATGGTTCTTCAAATGATATAAATGTAGAAAGAAGAAAATCATTTAACTTTTTTGTGGAGAAATTCGATATTGCATTCTGAAGTTTGGATGAGGTTCTCATTTATAAGATACAATTTATTATCGATACGGTCAGATTATTAATATAGTAACACTAGTGGACACTCTTGTTATTAACTAACTTTATTGATTTGATATATCTCGACGAGAATAATGAATAGTAACTATTGTGATCTATTAACGGACTAATACTATACGTATATTTTTATTCTATAACTGCTAAGTAACTAAACCATGTATATTTATAATCCTCTTATTGTAAGCTTTATTTTGACCTATAGACTACCACTAAATGATTTAACATTCTTAAGTTATGCCCGATTTATTGATTACAGTCTCCCACGATCACAGTCACTTTTTGGTTAGATCTTGTACAAATGTTATTTTCTATTTTATGGTGTGATGTGATCCGTTTAGTTCGTATATAAACCCAGTATAACTGTAATACATGATTCATATGGCGGAGGCTGAGATTTGTTTTCTGGACTCAACGACCGATAGACTCTAAACTGCTCGTACTCGTTTATGCGTCATTGGTCCAGTCCATAAGTCACTGTTCTCTAGTTGGAAGTATCATTACGTTATATATTGATAGGGCACAAGGTCACGAGTTATAACATGGTTAAACAAAACGGGAAATTTTGAAAATTTCTGAAGAGCATATATTCGATCATATTTAAAAGCTAATCTCTACACTAATTAGTTGGTTTAAATCAGAATAAAACAGTTGGCTAAGAAAAGTTAGTCATTTGATATCACTTTATTATAAAAAGTGATTATTTACTAGTAAATTTCCTGAGTAACAAACATTTGAGGTTGCTAAAACTGTCCAGTTCAAAGTTCTTTGTGGTTAGTAAAGTTGCTATAACAAAACATAAATAATTATCTATCCTGTTGACTACCTCCAACCACCATCTAAATCTCAATACATAATGCCCGCAGTGTCGAGTCACCTAGATTGGTGGCCACATTGCAACACGATCGATAGCATTCGATCTGCACTAATAAGGACTAGACAAGCATGACATTGATCACCACCCAGTGATCAATCAATTGTGAAAACAAACAAAACACTTCATCATCTGGTAGAATTGCTGAAATGATTTTTGATAATATGCACAATATAAGTTAGCTTAATATTAGCTGTTTGATATATCAGAAAGAAAGATTGAGGAAATGATGACTTCCTGAACTATTTTATGAATTATCATTACTATTGTATATTCTTATTGCACAATCATTAGGTAACAGGATTACTATGTTCATATATTCTGCTTATTGTAAGCTTTCACTCTATCCATTAACCATTATTATACTACTTATTATTCCTATTTTATTGCCAATCATATGTTCAAAGCCACTTTTAGTTTGTTTATGTTTCAATTTACGGTGTGCTCAGGTTTAATATGTGCTGTACATAAACCCACGTGTGCTTGAAATACAATGTAGTGGGTGATGGCTGTTGTCTTCACTTCGAACTCAAAGTATGGCGTTAGAAAAAAATCTTGCGGATGGAAGATCAATTAGGAATGTCACTCAAATTGCCTCAAGGTTAACTGAGCAGGTCAAAACTTATAATTGATTGGCTCTAAGAGGCTAGGCTATAGACGGAATAGTAAACTTGAGATAGAGGAAATTATAGTCAGAATTCTGATAGGTGATTTTAGCGCGTGACATCGATTAGCGCCCCTAATAATAACACCATTTGACCTCATTCTATGTGAAATTTCATAGTTTTGAAATTAATCTTTTTTCATCAATTAATTGTTAAATACGTTAACAGTGAACACTGAAGTAGCCAATATGACGTTCAATGTAGATGATAAGTAAATAAGCCAAATTAAAATTAAGATAAGTATTGAGAGGGTATGAACTTACCTTCCATGTAGGTCAGTTTCACGAGCCATATTCATTGACATTACCTACAAAAATTGTGATATATGGTGAAAATGAAGAAAAATCGAAATATCTTTGATGCAGGTCACATTACTGATGACTTGCAACGGACGCTCAAGAGACCATTGTAAAAGAGAACAGAATGAAACTTAAACATTTATTGGGAGTAATTATAGGAACTATCTCACTTGTAGGTAGTTTCGATCGCGAACTAACCTTAGACGGAGGTTCACTGAAAACTAAAGAGCACCAGAGATCTGTTTTGTACTGAGTCAAAACCCGTCAACCAGAGAGGATCTATGAATACTCTTACCCAGGGTCTGGAAGTTATTAGCATTTTGCTTGACTGCCAGATCGCTGGGTTTCAGCACAAAAGTTCATAACTCAAACTTTAGTCAATCTCTAATATAGCGCGATCATCATCCAAAGCCACCGTTGAATAATTGTTTCGTTCTCGAAATATTTGAACCCCATTGCTCACTAGAAATTCAAGAATCTATCTCAAAAGGTCGCACTAATGTGCACAAAATGCTAACTTGGTTTGGAATTTTGTAGCAAGTGGTTCGATTTTTAGATGACTTTTGTCACGAATTGACATAAGTTATCACATTATTAAAAACTAAGGAGCATTGGATAGCCATTTAGTGCACAAATTAATCTCCACAATCCTCTAAACAATACCAGAATGATGACATACAAGCGAGACTTCATAGTCATCTTGAATTAATCATCATTCAATCAGTAACTCGAAAATAAACGGTGAGAGATCGTTGAGTTCCGTTGCTTTCGATTGGTAATTATTGTTATCTTTCAATGTCATTAGAAGAAATTTAAGTTCATGAATATCTCATTTTAATTAAGAAATTTCATGTATCAGTAGAGGGTTTTGTGGAGATCATAGACCTTCCATAATTTTAAATTATGAACTGATCTTATTTAGACGACCCTATACTGATAAGAATCATGAACTCACTAGCGACTATTTTCAAGATACAATTACTAGAGTTCTTGTGAGAAGCCATGACCAGTGAAGTTAAACTATATCGAATGTAGAACAGTTATCCGTTACAGGTAATTATTTATTTATTTATTTCAACACATAGATAATGGTACAAAGAGGCACCAAATACATATGCGCCACACAAATCTCATCCGATATGTGTGAGGGCTGTGATACTGCCCGGGTGCCCAAACCGAAGCAGGTGGTTTTCTTAGGCGGCCACACCCCGAGCGTTCGACCCAAAGGTCTGATCCACAAGGCAGTGGAGCATCGTAAGGAGATGCAGTCCCATGGAAGCCGGTGACCAACAATTGGTTCATTCGCCATTTGTTCCCGCAGGATACTGGAGCCCATGTGCACCATTGGTTTGGAATCCGGTTAAAGCGCCGGACATTCGCTTTTCGTCCTCTCATTTTCGTAAACAACACCCGTGGTGCTAGAAGGCAGTGAGTAGGACTTCCCTGGCAGAGGCTATATACGCGTGGCCGTGTGAGAGTATTTCGAGAGGGAGAGCGGACTCTCCCCACTCTCGGCCGTACCAGGGCATTTGGGTAATGGAATATGGTCACCCAATATAGTGGATTGGAGATATATACAACATTGGATTTCAGCTTATTGATCTGAGGGTTGAGTTCGCGCAAGAGACAAAATGTTCTGGATTCGATTTTCGAATGCTGCGTCATGAATGCTCATTATCGAGGGGTCTCATACTAGGACGAAACGTCCATTCAGTTCTTCCGGGTTCTCTATGATGGTTCGACTAAGATCCATTCATAATTAATAATCTATAAAAATTACATTTACCTAACACATTTGACATTAGACGCGAAGTGTTTTTTTTTCCATTATTAATAACTGAGACTAAATTGCTAATTTCATTATTATTACATAAATAAATCTATAGAAATTATAATTTAACTCACTTGCTGTTCTCCTTTAGATTCTAAACAGTTTTTATTAGTGATTAATGAGTTACTTGTCAATCTTTCAGTATTGAATATATCAGGTAATAAGTTTACTTGATCATGAATATCATTATTAATTCTTTTATAATTAGATGATTTTTTATTCAAATCATTATATTGATTTATCATGGGAAATTTGCGTAAAATATGAACATTTTCTACTTTATATACTTGTGGATGTTTTGCATACTCAGGAAGATTATGTTGACGATTATGTTTATCATGATATTGATGATGTTGATCATAAATATTTTGATCAAGATTAACATCATTACTCTGATGATAAACATGTTCTGATTGATTGAGAAAATTGTTTTTCAATAAATCAATTTCATTGTATTGATTAGAAATATTCATCAGATTGTTTACTGATGATTCTTTCATTTGTATCCCTTTTTTATATACATGATGTTTTATATCAATGGAAGGATTATTCAAATATGCCATTTGATATGATGTATTAGTTAATGGAGATTTAGATTGTTCAATTTCTTTGGTATCAAGTTTATTTTTGAATAAATATGAATCACCATTATTTTTGTGTATTAGTTCCAATCTGACTGAAGTATCAATTTTTCTTTCCTCATTTTCTATCGATATGACTGATGGATCATGAGTAGTTAAACAACTTTCAGTATTTTGATCATATAAATTTGTACAATCAATCAATGTAGGAGATACTAAAAGACTTTCAGTATTTGGTCTACACTTGTAATGTTGGTGATCAGGAGTATCGAATTCATTTTGATCAGTATAATCTGATTGAGTTTTGTTATGGCCAGACATTATTTGATATTTTTCAAAGAAACCAGGTTTTAATGATATTGTTGTCGGAATTTCTGTAGTCAATATTTCTTGTGTAGATGGAGAATATGACGTTGAATCATTATCTAGTTTGGAACGCCGCTCAGATTGTACAGATAAATTAGATTGTTTGTTATTCAAACTCTCAGGTTGACTTATTGGACAATCTTCGGGGGATCCATTGATTTCCGTGGGTTTTTTCAGGTTGCCAGTCATTACACGTTTAACTCGATGATTATTTGCAGCCTTCCGGTTTGCTTTACGCAACTTCTTGTTAGCCGGGGTAAATTTATGCGGATCGTTTATTGGTTTATTTAAATTAGATGTCAGTGAAGATGGTGAACTCACACTATTATCAGTATTATTACTGATAATCTTGATAGTTGTTTTCACAAACGCATCTGTATCCGACTGTGGTGGATTAACTTTGGACATTGGGATGTCATCTTTTAACTGATATGAACGAATTCCATCTTTGGCCGTTTTAGAGACACTCGATGATAGACATTCATAATCTTTATTGGATTTATCGTGTTGAACAGAATCCACAGGGGGGAAATGATGCTTGTCTCTCGATATGTTATTACTTATTTCGTCACTATCATTTTCCGCTTTATCATTGTTATTTTCTGTGTTTTCAGTAAATTTTGAAGAATGACTAGTTTCAATATTCCGATCTCGATTTGTGTTACTTTTAACTAATAATTTCGCTGATTCCAAACGTATGCTAGTAGGATCATCCGTACAAATTTGCTTGTTCGTTTTATTTGTTTCTGCATATTGTTCAGATTTTAATGCAGTGCACACTTCGACAACAGGTGGAGTTTCTTCGGGACTAAATGAAGTATTGCGGGTAATATGAGGATAACTTTTATCATTTTCTTTCAACAATCTTGTATCTGGTAAAGCAACATGTATAGGCATTTGTTTATCATTATGATGAGAACTTTTCAAGTTACCATCGACAGAATGTCTGTCACATTGATTAGCTACTGCGTTTGAGTCTGTTACTGATATTGGATTATTTAACTGTAAAGCAACGCATGGTGATGAGTTATCTGATTTGTTTGAGTGACTGATTATATCATCTGATTTGAGTATTGCTTCCAGATCACCGCCATGCTTCACTGTATCATTGATGTTAGTCAGGTCATTTGTTTCTGTTGATTCATTGCCTAAACTAGTCATCCGATTATCGTCGCTTGAAGACCAGCATAAGTTATTACTCAGCATTACTTCATTGTTTTGAATTACAGAATTTTTTACTTCATCAGATTCTTGTGCGAGAATCTGACTAGCATTATACGACCTTGTTCTGTTTGGAACTGAAGAACTAGAGTATAGTGATAGGTTTAGTTGCTCATCAGAATGGTTGACTCCATCAATATCTATATCGTTTTTTAACATTTGATCACCTAAAAGTGCGTTATCTATCATTCTCGGTAAGTATGTTAAAGCACAAGGTTTGTTATTCACAATATTATTATTGCAAGTGTCTTTACGATTGACATCACCATCATTATACTTCTCCGAGAACTCTTCATCTCGTAACTTACGTTTTCTAGTCTTTTTAATTCTATCTTTTCGTGTTGTTATTTGATTGGTTGGAGGAATATCTTCTTTAAATTCAGAAACTTTCGTCGTACGAGTAGTTTCCTGAGTAAACGTTTTATCAGCTGGACTTATACTACTAACTACTTTACCTGTAATATTCTGAGGCAGATTACACAAATATTGTTCAAATGACATTTGATCGAAATTACTTAATTCCCAATCTGTTTGTTCTTTATCTTTATATGTTTTTTCATGGATGCTAGTCGTAGTAACAACAGTGGATGGTTTATGCACACTGTCTATTTTCGTTATTGGAGTCTGGAATGAATGATTCATTTTCTCATTTGGAAAAGCAATCAGTGACTTTAATGATGCCGGTTGCTGTAGTGACAGTTGCACAGTATGTTGATCATCAAAATCACACGAAAATAATCTAGTCTTCAAGTCATTTAAATATTCATTTCTAGATGATTTATTCAACCTTACATTTGAATTTCTTCGAGTGTAGGATGAATTATCTTCATCTTGGATTGTTCGTGATAAATAGAAACTCTTATCATCATTATTATCAATAATTAAATCACTTTTCATTGATTCATTATCTTCATTTTCAATATCATGCAGTAAACTTGTGAATAATGATTTCAAATGTTCCACTTGAATTTCATTGTGTTGTATAAGACTAATAAATAGTGTAAGCCAACGTGTTTGTGATATATCAACACCGGATTTAGAGGAGTTTGATGAACGTAGACATAGAAAATCATGTAATCTACAATTCCATAAATTTAGCAAATCAATCATAGACTTATATACTGGTAAATAAATAGTTTTATATACCGTAATAGAAGCTAATGGCTGGAATGAATCAAGTTCTGATTTAATTTCGCATAGAATCGATAAATATTCTTTAATTATCGGTGACCAATAGGTGGATAAAGATGAAATTGATGATGATGTCAATGTGAATGATTGTACATCAATAGGTAACAAATTGGATAGTCGATTTTGTCGATTCGATAATAAATGTGATTGTAGATTAGAAATAAGTGTATGTAAATTACTCATGTGATCGCATAAACCACACATTGAGTTGATATTATTGTTACTATCAATAACATTGTTATCTTTATGAAAACTAGAAGATGAACCAAGATGACGACACTGATAGATTTCGTTAAATGTTTTTCTCATATTAAGATTTTTCACAGTAGAAAAAGTAGGATGAAAACAATTTGGTATTGACAATGTTTGTGGTATAGAGAATAAAGATTCCGATGATTGATTTGTTCTGTATAATGAAGTTGGTAGACAACTTTCCATTGTCTCTGTATTAATCTCCTTTTGATCAGATTTCAATTTATGCTCAGTTAAATTAATGCTAATTGTTGTCGCTGTTGTTGTTTTAACTGAAGTTGAGAAAATTGAACCATTAACGTTAACATCATGAAATTCTGACTGTTTATCATCAATGTTATATATTGTAGTTGAAATTATATTTGATAAAGAAGTTTGTAATTGTTTATTCGATAAAGTAGAATTATTTCTAGTAGATTCATATCTTGGATTTGAATCTAATGTTGTATTAGGTGAGAATCTATTGATTACGTCATTTTTTTCATTACTAGTATTTTCAATTAATGAATCTCCAGCTTGAGTATTCAAAAGAACTTGATTACTATTATTATTATTGTTAGGAATTAGTCCTTTTGATGTTTTGTCATTAACACAGATATTTATTGGTTTTAATTTAACATGATCAAGGATCGAATATGATAATGGATTATTTGAAGGCACTAATTTATCAGGTTTATGAGAAGCTTCTAACTTATTCGGTACATTATATTCAGGTTTTGAATTCATAGTTAAAGTAGATGTACATGAGTTTTTATGAGTATCATCAGTCATCGAGTTTGTTAATTCACTATGAGAATGAATTTCCAGAGGGTAAGATTTAATTTCAAAATCTTTTTCGACATTGTTTGATAATAATGGGACTTCGATAGAAAGTTTATTAAATTGTAAAACTGAATTTCTATGATTGAAATGAGGAGAAATAACTTCCGGTAATTGATTACTATTATCTGAATTATTGTTTGGTAAAAGTTTTATTTCATGATTGTGTATATTCGAAGGGATTTTATTATCTACAGATAAGATATTCTTTTCTTCAATAGATAAGATTTCTGAACTATTTCCATTTATATTCGATGAAATCTTTTGAAATGATGAAGTAGTTGAAGATAATTCACTAATCATTCTATTAATAAAATCATCGGAAAATTTATCAGTTTCATTTTTTAATTGTAAATCAACTGTATTAGTAGGATCATATATTTTTATTCGATTTACACTTTCATAGCTAAGATTTGTATTTGCAGAGGAGGGAAACACAAGTGGTTGTGGGTCTAATCCATGTGTTGTCATTTCACGCCATGTCCAATCACAGGATTCATCATCATATGAATTATTTGTTTGTTTTTCAACTAAGTGTGGATCATTATTAGAAGGTATATCGTTCATGTCTTGAATAAGAGGAGTTGTATAGTCTTGTGACATAGAATGATAACTGTTTGGAATACTCATTAAAGTTGTAGATTGTGAAGACATAGATTGATGATAAGAGGAAGCGTCAGTAGGGATATACTGTTTAGAATGAATATTATTACCTTGTATCTCTGCATTGATAGGTTTAATTGAATATTGTTCAGGTTCATTTTGTAGAATCGATAATCTTGAATACGATCTAGCCTCATCTGTACAGCTATTTAAATTTTCTTGGGATTTCTCCACACCAAACCATAACTCTTCTAAGGACTGAAAATATTCTTGAATAATAGCAACCTTAGGATATTTAGATTTTACTAATTCGTTAATAAGATTTTTCAGTTCTTGATACTCTGACTGCAAACTATGTGACTTATGCCACCGTAACCGACGTGCATACTTAACCAGATCACATAATTCAGACTTTGAAATTGAATCTCTTTGTCGTTGAAACTCTTCACGATTAAGGGCTTCATTGTAATCATTTTGTAGATAAGTATGTAAGTTAATCAACTTTTTGAATATCCACTCAATTTTATTCTGAATGTTTAACTAATGAGGTAAGATTGATGAAATAAAACAAATCAACACATTCAAAAGAATTCGATAAAACAAAACTAGTTGAACAGAAACTATCGAAAAAACATTATCGTATAGATCATTAAAAGTTAAAAACAAATACGACTTCAAATAAAAACTATTAAGTTTCTTCTAAATAATAAATGATTCATAAATCGGTTATAACTGATAAATATTAGATATATGTATGGGGATTTGTAGAGGTTGTAGTATTTTCACAGTTGAAATCACGAGTCGATTTAACCTAGACTACCATTGAAAAGCTGGAAACACTGAACGGCCATTTCGTCCTAGTATGGGACTCCTCAGCAGTTCACAACCACGATTGCACACGCGAAGGTTTGCGCAAGACCATAGATCGGTTGAAGTTAAATATTATATAGTGGGTAAGCACTGTTGAGGAGTTCCATACTAGGACGAGACGGCCGTTCACTGCATCCAGGTTTTCATTGGTAGACGAACTTAGATCAACTCGTGATTTCAACTGTGAAGATTCCCGATAAACTGATGAAATTGAATTATTAATACAGTTTTACACTTGTTCATTTCAGTATTAACATTGATATTCATATAATTGAAATATATAATCAAACCATTTCTCATCTGTAACGCTTAAATTCCTTATTACTAATTAACGCCATTAATTCTTATTGATTGCTATAAAAAATGGTACTCTAATTGTAAAGGTAAAGTGATACACTTCAGTAATATTTGTAATTTTATGTTATCAGTTGAAAGCAGATAATATCAGTCAGTCCAGTTATCTACAACGTAGGACCAGGCATATATATGCATCGGTCCAAGTTACCACACCTCATTAGTACAACAAGATGAACACCAAATTCATACAAACAGTTACTTCAATGGTAGTAAAAAAAGGTTGAATTTAAGGATATAATACAAAGGAAAAGAAATGGTTAGTAGAAAGAAAGGTAGAAAGCAATATTAAACTCATGGTTTAACGGAAGACAAAGAGTGTATACAGTGACACCATTGTGATCGATTCTGAGTCATATCACCCACAGTCTACAACCATTGATTATGATAGTCACGCGGATCCAAACCAAGTAGTCTGAATCTATCAACATGACTCACACCAGAAGTTAGTGACTTCAAGGACTGATGCCACGTTATGGTTTTGCCACCCTTAACTTTCTTTTATTCGTATCCAACACTAGTCAACATTGCGCGTCGTGGTAATCGGTGTTCAGGCATACGCAACATGTGGCCCAATAATTTCAATTGGTGAAGATTCACAATCTCATCAACTGAATTACGATCATCCCCTAATACCCTGCGTCTAACCTCACCATTACTTATTCGGTGATCCCAGCAGATGTTGGCAATATTTCTCAGAGATCTGTGATCAGATATTAGTAACTTACGAGTTTCTTCTACCCTTAATGGCCACGTTTCGCAGCTGTAAAAGAGAACATAACGAACTACCGCGCAGTATACTCGTCCTTCAATTGATAGACAGATATCTCTACTTTGCCGTAGTTGGTAAGAGACAAACGAGCTTTTTGAATCCGTGCAGACATTTCGTCAGACATCAACTCATTAAGGCTGATCAAACTCTTAAGATAAGTGAAGTTGTCTGCGTGATAGACTACTTCACTCCATATCCTTAGCTCAGTTGTTGACGCAGCCCAGTCCTGTAGCAACAATTTGTATCTAGAGGAAGAAAAACGCATTCTAAACATCCTGGTATTGTTGCTCAGTGCTAAGAAAAGACTCTGCATTTTACCAGAGTCTTCATCAAACAGAACTAGGTCATCTGCGTATTCTAAGTCAATAAACAGATAACGGTATAAACTTAAATTCACATGGATTGTTTATTTATCGCAAGAAATGAGTAAACTTAAGAAATTAATTAAACTGACTAGATAATGATCAACAAACATAACTCAAAGGATTGAAAGCTGAAAATAAATTTTGTAAAGTGGTAGAATAAATACATACAGATAGACAAAGTCGAAAAACTTATTGAAACTATAAAATATTCTAAGTCAGACAACCATTAAGAACCTGAAAGTACTGGATGGGCATTTCGTCCTGAAATCAGTCGACGATATTGAGTGAGCATCTTCCAATATTGTGGATTGATTGAAGTTAAACTTGTACACAACTGAATGTAAGGTCAGTAGTTTAAAGACCAAGGATTAGCTAGGAAAAACGGAGGTCCTGAGTTCGATTTCTAGCAGTGAAGTTATAGGTGCTTACTGCTGAGGAGACCCATATTATGATGAAAAGGTTGCTCAGTGCTACCCCAGGTTATTATTATTGGTTGTTTGACTTCGGTCCGTTAGTGATCACACTACAATGCAACCATTTCCACAACACTATAATGATAAAAGCCCATGTTAGTAGGATTAACTTATACCCATCAGTATCCAAGATAGTTTCGTGAAGTCATGAAAGTATACGAAGTTACATTTAATCAGGTCTATACGATGCATATAAAGTCAATACAAATGGTTAGAGATATCTGACTTGAATATTAATTTGATACCATACACTACTGATATATTCTAAGTAGTCTAACTTTATTAAAGCAAAACGGGATGGATATAGTCGATGTATCAATTTATGAGAAACGTGTGTTATGTCAGATAAGCACAAATACTTTGTATTGTATTTGAAATTAAAAATTGTAATGTATATGATGTCAAATAACACAATTCTTTAACATCCATATAACGCGCCGAAGATTCCTTGATACTTACATAAAGAATTTTCTTTATGATCATCAAAGAGATCAATGAAATTAAAATCCAAAAAGAACAGAGAGTGGTATAAAAATTATTCGGTCAACCAACAATAAACAGATTATGTTGTCTCTGACACTAGGATTGACTAAATTTCGGAATTAAGATAAATACCTACAGCACAGATTACGAATATTATTGTCAGCATTGACGACAATGTGGTCATTCACTGAATCTGATAATTATTATGATGAGTACACTATATTTTGATGAAAAGACTTAATGAAATCTAACACTGCCGGTTTCAACGAGGGCATAAGTTACCTAACACACACAAATGACCAAATGAACCGTATACTAATACAAAACAGAAATTCAAGTTAATTAATAGCCCAGTCTTTGAACACACAGTCAGCTCTAGTCGTGAGAATGATAGTTCAAAATTATCTACAAAGTCAGAAAAACTGATTCAAAGAATGTTCGGATTAGAAAGTAATTGTATAAGGTAATTCGTTAATTTAAACCTTATTTTTTTATTCAAAAGCGTCATATTTAATAACTTCTCCTAAACTGCCCTTTGTACCTCTTCTAACCTTACAAATCTTAAGTGAAAATTGTTATTTCACTCTTAACATATGTCTTCCCTTTCGCACGTCAACATTCTTCCAATAAATCATTAGTTTTCAACACCTTTAAGCCTATCATTACAAAACAGATATTCAACACTCGAAACTTTTTGTAATTTTTCATTACATTCAAAATTTGAAGGCGGTAGTTTAAGACGTGGATAGTTTAAAGCTAAAGTTTCCTCTTTTTATACCAGACAGAAGAATAAGAACGAGTTTCGCCTTACTATTCCAACAATGAATACGTGCAAAACTTATGTGAATTAAATCAGGACACTGATAATTTAGTGTGGCACGACAGATGTAGACATCAGAGCACCAAGAAAATGTGGGCATACTAAAACATACCTGACTTTCATTGTGTTGAGTATGAGGTGATAAGCATTCCCCTGTTGAAATTTTGCAATCAGGATGAACGCACATATGTGATCCTAATGCATCTCGTAGATTAGTTTGTTTGCGACGTAACGTATCAGCACTAACGTAAGGAAATTCTGTTGTTAATACGTTCGAATCATCTTTTTTCCATTTAGAAATTCTATTCGTCTCATTTTTCATTAATTTTATTCGGAGTTCAGTTGAAAGATGTGATTGAGTTTGTGTTGGAGATAAATGATGCTGTAGAAATGGAGAAAGATAAAACATTAATGGCGATAACAAAGATAATCCAGAATAGTCTTTTGGTAAGAAGGTTTAAAGACATCTCACTGACGGTGGAGTAGTATGAATTTCCTTCATGAACATGTATAAAGTATGAATTTCAACTAATAGTTAATTCGGTATGATAAATTTCTATCAATTTTAATTAAAAATGAAACTAACTAAACTATTGGACTCAAAAACAGGTGAGTTGAATAGTAATTACATGTTATATAAGATACTGAATACAGTAGATTCCCTGTGATAATATAAACTTCATTGATTTTGTATTCTTAGTGTATGATAATCGGTTTCATGTTAAAGACATATGATTTTAGCCTTTACTCTCTTGATTCAATAAAACAATGAATTATTCAAGATATTGAATGATAAATCAAATGAGATGAAAAAATGTAGTGTGATGTGAGCTACTTATATTGATATAAGTAGTATATAACGTGCGCTAATAGAGCGTAATGTCTGGCAGCAGAAGATGGCGAAGATCAAGAAAGGTAGAGCGATAACACAATGGAATTTGTAAGAAAACGCATGAACAATGGAATGGGAGACAATGTATTGGTGTTTGCAACAGAAACAGTCCAGTTTGGTTTGATGCATGAATATTTTGCAAATTGACGATTTACTATATGGTATTCAGATTTTGTTGAGATAGACTGTAATTGTTGTGCTAAATACATCCGTTTGTCCCCACCCGTTTTCTTGTTCACTATACAGTATTTAGTGTAATCTATAGTTGTAATTTACTTCATAGTATAATGTCAATCTATAACATACAAATTCCTTAGTATATATTTTATCTAAACTATCTATTGAAAAGTAAAGAGTCTAAGAATACTATTAGAGAAATATTTAAAACGAGAACATTTCAATAAAACTTATTTTTTTTAGTGATATTTGGTTTTAATCCCCCATGGTGTCAACTATTAAAATTACTATAATATCCATAAAGACCCCTTTTGATATTCATCAACATATGCTCACTAGTGACTGGCTTCAAAACGTATTTCTCGGAGTTCTAGTGAGAAGCAGTGACCAGTGAAGTTCAACCGAGTCTGTTGTGAGATAGTAACTCACTGAAGACAATGGTGGATATGTCGTTCAATTTCGTGGGTTGGTGGAAGTTAGACATTAACACAATTGGATGCCGACCGGCTCAGTGGTCTAGTGATTAAGCGCTCGCGCTCGCGAGAGTGATAGATCCTGGTTTCAAATCTCGCGAGGCGGGATCGTGTATGTGCACTGTTGAGGAGCCCCACAATAGGACGAAACGACCATCCAGTGCTTCCATCTTTCGCATGGTGGTCTAGCTTCAATTGACTCATGGTCTCAACCATTAAAATGGCATATAATTCTTGAAAACAACAATAATATTTCCAACCAAACTACAATACATTATGTTCTAACGATTTTCTCATTTTTCAATTAAAAAAATATTGAAATTTCATAGCTTAATTTAACCTAACTATTATGTGTCATTTGTACATTAAACTATAAATTTTAGAAATCATTACCTTGACTATAATAGTTTGTCTGTCTAGTTCATTTACTGTAAAACTTGATATAAATCTATGAAGAAATACAAGTATATTGTTCTAGAGCGACTTTAATATATGTCAGAAACATAATGAATTAAATCAGTTCTACTTACCCAATGCTCTACTCCATTTGTCTCAGATGGACGAACAGGTAACCTGTATTACAAGAAAAATGACGTCACTTTAATAGTTTATATATATATGCATTATATTCGAAAAGTCTATTAGTATTTCTTACAGATGTAATGTAAACAAGTTACTTGTAGTGAACTAAAAATGTTGGCTCATGAATTAAATTCATCTAGGAAGACTATCCACACATGAACTTAATCACAATTGTGAAAAATATTAAGATCAATTTGACTTAACAAAGGAAACCTTCTGATTGATTTATGTTGTTATCTTACATCTAAACAACATAAATGAAGTTTTGACCAACCACTAATTTTCAGCGATATTATGTATTACAGTTTTAGCAAGAACATAATACATTTCACTATGTTTTCTCGCAAAACTTACCCAGCTTGTATTCGGCCAAGACGGTCACCTAATTGTGTTAGTTTCACCCATGCTGTATGAAGTTTAATAGCTATTGGAGAATTTTTAAATTTAGACTGTAAAAGAAGACCACGTTTATGTAAAGCTTCATGATTGGAGTTATTTTTACTTGTTAATGATGTTAGTGATGTCGACCAAAATTGAGATTCATATTCAAAATAGATAAGAATACTGGCAGCTTCACGACTATGTTCTAAACAAGTTTCCAATTCCATTAAACGTTGACCAGCATGCTTGAAAAATATAAAAATACGAAGATGATTAAAAGAAAATGAGACAGAAAGCAAACAAATATGTCAAAGAAAAAACTAACTGATCAGAACCTCTCTTAGCTTGCAAAGCTTATATATATATACCTAAGAAAAGCGTCAGTAAAATACCTGAGTTAAGCAACAGAGAATGACATTATCTTACATCAGTATAAAAAAGTATACTATGTTATTATTCGCATAGAACTAATGAATTATCTGGTTGGAGTTCGTCTGTTATTACTAATCCAAATTGAAACTAACATTCAGATACCCCCAAATGCCCTGGTACAGCCGAGAGTGGGGAGAGTCCGCTCTCCCTCTCGAAATGCTCTCACATGGCCACGCGTATATAGCCTCTACCACGGAAGTCCTACTCACTGACTTCTCACGGCATTACTGTTGTTTACAAAATTGAGAGGACGAAAAGCGAATGTCCGGCGCTTTAACCGGGTTGGTGGACACGGAGAGTCCACTTAGGGGAGTTGGAAAACCCTCATTCCAAACCAATGGTGCACATGGGCTCCAGTACCATGAGGGAACAAATGGCGTATGAACCAATCGTTGGTCACCAACTAGCATGGGACTGCATCTCCTTACGATACTCCACTGCCTTGTGGATTAGAACTTTGTGTCGAAGGCTCCGAGTGTGATCCCCTAATAAAACCACCTGCTTCGGTCTGGGTACCCGGGCAGTATCACAGCTCTCACACATATCAAGTGAGATTTGTGTGGCGCATATGTATTTGGTGCCTCCTTGTACCAATATCTATATGTTAAAATAAATAAATAAATAAGATATATCCGATACTGAACATAACTTCAGGAGAAAAAGGAATAGTTCTAAACGGATAAACGCTCAGAGAGCGGAAAAGAAATTTAAAATTCTAAATGATCTATCAGTGGTTTATATATCAGAAATGAGATATAAAGTTAACAGTTCTGACAATTAGGTATTTCTGACAAAAAAAAGAAAATATTACAATTTGTAATGTGAGGACTGAACATTCTCTTACCTTTAAATATCCACCTAACTCTGGATGTCTTTTTTCAACAGGATCAGTTGGACAATATGATTCCTTTAAATTTCTACTAGCTAATATTTCCAAATGATCTACAGCTTTTATTAAATTAGATAAATGATATCCTGTTAATTGTGGTACAGCTATACATAATTGATCTCGAAAAGCATTCATTTCATTTGCATTATCTTCACTGGAAAAATATCAAAATATAGAAAAAAGACTTATAGTAAGACTAATACTAATGAATGAAGGAATGAATGAGTGAACTAAGCAAATCAAGAATTTCCTATTTAAAGGGGATATATGACAATTAATCTTTAATTACGATAGGTATCATTACCAAGGTTTGATTTGATAATTTCGAATAAATTGGGCATTGAGTAGATTGTTATAAATAATTAATATATTTGTAATATCTCAATGAGTAGAAAAATTAGATTTTCTGACGTTTCGTGACTTAGTGTAAGTCACTTCTTCAAAGTGAATGCGATTTTATTGAAAATGATTTAAACTATGAACAAGTGCAACAGAATGAAGTAGAATTGACATAAGGAAAGTGAGAGAGAGAGAAAGAGCACGAAATACAGGAAACAGTTACACAATATGACTTATGTAGAAAGTAAAATTCATAGTAAGAAATAAAACTGGTAATAAATATGTCTCAACAACTTTGAACATTTCTGATTGTACGAATCGAGTGAAGAGAATTAGTTTTTCATCATGGCTCTACATCAATATGTATATAGGATTTACAATAATGAGATAATACTTATGGAGTTGATAAGTTACGTAATAATTACATAATGACATTTTGATTATAAATTAACATTGAATAATTGAAAGAAAAAGGATTCATAATAATCAAAGTAATTATTCGAAAATCAAGGAGTTGCTACGTTGCATAAGATATGAAAAAGAGAAGGAATAGCATATTTTGATGAATGGTCAGTAGAACAGTAGTTATGTAAGAATCAAGAGATGAATGTTGAGAAAAAGTAAAATACAAAGTTCAAAAAACAAAAATGGAACAAGTACAAAAATAGTTTATCAAGGCTCTGACACAAACGCTTCTATACCGATGGCCTAAGTAGCGAAAGTGGTTGTACAAACTTCTTTTGTGAACATGGATTGGGATGGCTTCAGCAATATGCACAAGATGCACTCGTAAACCACGTTGCAAATTTGATGGAATATGGTAGATAACCTTAAAAGCTTTATTCAGTTCAACTTAATGACTTGTGTCAACCAAGTGAGCGAGAATAGAACATTTAATCACTCTTACCTACACTTTGCTCAACCACGACGGATGGTGCTCTGTTATACGATGACGAAATAGTCGAATTGTATGCAGGTAATCTATTTTTATTGGCCGTTCTTACTGTGGGGTGGTTGTAGAAGATAGTACTTAGTCTGGCTGCATTAAGTGTTTTTTCTACCGCTTTTCTTAGTCTCTGAGTCACAATTTCTTCAGTAGTGTCATTTCGGAATCGTAATTTTAGGAACAATACTTTCTTAGGAACGGTAGGTATCTTTGTCCTTCTTTTCATCTTCTTCATGTGCTTGTCGATGAATTTCATTGGTTACCAATTCTTACTAAGTAAGTTACGAATATTAACCAATTCATCTACAATAGTGTCATCCGAACAAATCATTCTAGCACGATGAGTCAGGATCTTTATCAAGTTACTTTTGTATCTGATTTCATTGTTGTAAATTTCTTCGCTCCATTCGTTCCTCCTTTATTTACCAAATGTCAAAATGGGAATTTTAACTATATTTCTGATTGTGATCCTAGGTCATGTAGGTTTGAATCTTGCCAGTTACCTTAAGACTGCAGATACGCCTTTATGATAAGTGCCAACTTCAAAGGATTTTGGGCTTTCTGATGATTTCTTGTCCAACCACCTAACACCACAGATACACGTTTTTTTTTACTCTACAAAGAACAATGACTATCTCATTGGCTATCTTGACTCGACGGGCGTTTGAAGCGAAAATTAAAAGTTTCGATCCCAGATATGAACATTAATATTGTAGTGCAGATACATATAGCTTGCGAATCCAAAATAGGACGAGTCAAATGTGATGGATCCTACTGCTAGCCATCATCTAACCCTGCTGAAATATCTGTGACTTAATGGGAACATAGAGACAGTCTTCACAGAATGCACATATGCCAAAAGAAGATAATCATTTGTAGTACATAATGTCGCCGAGACAATTCAAAGAACCAATCCAAATGAAATAAATTATTTTATTTTCATAAAAAATGTACTGACTTACAATGCAGATAGTACATTTCTTAATTTTTCTGACTTTTCAATTAAACATTTAATTTTTCTTTTCATTACTGAAGTCGATAATATACACGTAACAAGTTGATTAGTTAATTCATTAAGAAAATTTTCTGATCCTTCAGAATCAATTATTTGTTTAGTATCATTGTAAGATGATATAGATTTTAAAGGGAATAATGAATCTGATTGACGAAGATATCCTTGAGCTTCAGTACAATATTTATCAACCATTGAAAGTTTACAGAATAACTAGATTGAAAAAGAAGCAGTAATACAACGGTCAAGTTTACTACAAATGAAATAATATGTTAATCTAGATTAAAAAAATGGTAATAATTATTCAAATTGATCAAAAGTATATTTTGCCGATTGAATAGAAATGTTATAAATACTAGACAGCTATTATAAGCAAAGAGAAGTGGTGGTTAGCAATGGAATACAGAATATGCATTTCTCCCTATTTAAGACTCATCAGCTGAATGCATCTGCACCCGATTTGATGTTCAATTGGGGACTCAAATTCAGTACAAAACGTGCGTTTTGGATTTTACTACTAGCCACTATCCATCTTTGTTTATAATGTTTGTGACTTAAAGAAATATCGAGGCAATTTAAAGATTGATCTATTACAATCTTAAACATCAATGTGAAGATTCAAGCAAACAATACAAAATGAATATTAGACAGCTTTATTTTGTACTTTTAAAAAGAAACTTAATAATATACTATTTGAAAGGATAATTAATTTCATACCTTTGATAAGTTTAAGTTGTACGGTGTGAAACAACCAACTCCGTTTATTATTTTTTGAACTAGATAAATATGTCTTAAGTTTTACATGAATAAATATGCTGTTTATCAGAAGGAGTTTGTGGAGATTTTAGAAATTTCACAGATTGAAATCATGAGTCAATTGAAGTTAGACCACCATGGAAAACCTGGAAGCACTGGACGGCCGTTTCGTCCTAGTATGGGACTCCTCAGCAGTGCGCATCATGCGGGATCGTGAATGTGCACTACTGAGGAGCCCTATACTTGGACGAAACGGCCGTCCAGTGCTTCCAGATTTTCCATGGTGGTCTAGCTTCAATTGACTCATGGTTTCAATCTGTGAAATATGCTGTTTATCAGATATATTGCTACTATGAAATAACAGTTGTATAAATCGAATATGTATTTCAAATTATCTAACTAATATATTGACTTATCTTAGAAACTACGAAAATGGATATTCCTTTAAAATTTACTCTGTTAAATCAGAATGTATCTGGAAGAAATACCTGAATGAATTTGTTGAATTACTACATAGTTCAAACTAATATGATATTACTATTAAAATGAATTTGAAGTAGCTCAAGAAGTACCTATAAGTATGCCCATTATCAGTAACAACCTACTATGGGAGAGAACAAACCAGATCCCAATGGAGGGAGAAATAAGCAAGAAGAGCTGGAAGTGGATAGGACACACATTGAGGAAAATGCCCAACTGCATCACAAGGCAAGCCCTCACATGGAATCCTCAAGGCCAAAGGAAAAGATGAAGACCAAAGAACACATTATGCCGAGAAATGTAGATAGATATGAGAAAAATAAACAAAAATTGGATAGAACTGGAAAGGAAAGCCCAGGACAGAGTGGGTTGGAGAATGCTGGTTGGTGGCCTATGCTGCATTAGGAGTAACAGGCGTAAGTAAGTAGTAATAATGTGGTATGTATTACTTATATGGACATATATAGGTAGTATGTATCAGGTATGGGATGTAGGATTCTTATCGACAGAAGAGGAAAATGAAACTGATCAAAATAATAACAGAAATGAAGGAACAATGTAGTTTGTAAGAGACAACTGAAAAAAGATGTGTGAATGATGTATTTAATGTATGATTTTCATATTTTAATAATCCATTGCATATTTTGGCATTTAAATTGGTTATCATTACATAACAACATCGAGTGCACACTTAGATGTTTTGCCCACACATGGAGCTAATTAATATATATGCAGGTTAGAAAAAAACAATTTTTGTTTTCAACTTGATAACAGAGAAAGTTATTTCCATGATATTAGAAAAGATGTTTTCAAGATGTCATAAATTAATTTTCTGTTCACTCATAAAACATTGTGATATTCAGATTTAGCCTGTTTTGCCAGTATGTTTAGAATCAACAGTCTATGATTATGTAATCATTACTATGTATAAACGATCTGAGCTAAACCACCCATTCACTGACGAAATTTCGAATATAATAAACAAGATAATGGTCAATTATGTTTTGTATACAGAATTAATTATGAAGTTATATTTTAAAATTGTATCACAGAATGGGTAAAAATTGTTCTTTTAATATTCTTTAAAATATAGATGCTAAACTGACGATTATATTGTTGGAAACGATTAGCTCTTTTCGTAAACTACAAACAATATTATATAGTTTGACATTTTAGCTAATTGTATTAGGAAACGAACTAATATATTTGAGCCCCCGAATGCCGTGGTACGGCCGGGAATAAGGAGAGTCAGACTTCCCTCTCGAAATGCTTTCATATATCCACACGTATATAACCACTGTCAGGTAATTCCTATTCACTGACTTCTCACAGCATTACTGTTGTTTACGAAATTGGGAGGATAAAAAACCAATGTCCGGCACCTTAACCGAGTTGGGAAACCCCTGATTCAAAACCAATGCACAAACCAATGGTGCACATGGGCTCCAGTATCCTAAAGGAACAAATGGCGTATGAACCAATCGTCGGTCACCGGTCACCATAGGAGTGCATCTCGTGACGTTTCTCTACTGCCTTATGGATCAAACCTTTAGGTCGAGGGCTCTGAGTGTGGCCTCCTCAGAAAACCACCTTCTTCGGTTTGGGTACCAGGGGAGTATGACAATCCACACACAAATCAAGTGACTTGTTTGCCATATATGTATTCGTTGCTTCTTTGTACCAATATTTATGTGTTCAAATAAATAAATAAAAATCAATATACTGAAGGTAGTTAATGTTTACTTTAGTTGGATCAAAGTATATACTAAATTTCCATCATTTGCAAATTTCACCTTTCTTAATAACACGTCTTTTTATGCTTCATTTTATGCTACGAATGACCAATAAGTAGATTGTTACTACATTCAACTATGACTACTCTATGTAGTATTGAAACAGGTGAAACTGTTGCCGCTATAGTCATATTTTAACTGTTTATCCTCTCTTATTTAAATATATTACCTTATTCTTCAATCTGTAGTTGTATTCTTTCTTTCCTATCTTTGTTTCTTTTCCTAACAAACTCCATCATTTTAAATGTGGTTTATCTAGGTCAACTTGCTTATTTTTCGGTAGACTGAGAGACATTCAGTTGAAATAGTGTGTTGTTTTCTGATTCATAGTGAGTTTCATCACTCTTTATTTATATGCTTATTTTATTATCTGCAACTGAAAGTGTTTTGAGAAGTCGATGTTTTCTTGATCTTTTTAAGGTTTGGTTGTAGCTTCCGCTTTTCTGGATTGATTGTTCCTGATTAGCTGTATCATCAAGGTAATCCAATCGCACGTTGGACGTTTGGGGTGTTCTTTAATCAACGTACGTTTCCTAGGCAGTATATGGTTCGCATGTCGTGTTAGACATATTCCTTGGACAACAACTTCGTAAATCCCGTCACCAACTCTTATGACAACAACAACTATCCAAGCAGCCCCTCACCGTTTACAGTTTGTTGCATATACTGCTAACCCATAGAGAAATTGACACTTAATACTTCTAACTTGAAGTCTATAGTTCCGCTTCACTTCCAGTGGGTACATAGCATTAAATACAATATTTCTTATATCCTAATTTTAAATTATGTAAGTGTTCACACTTTGACTGGATACTTAGGTGAGATTATAATTTATAAATGACCTTTAGGTGACGTCAAGGTAATATTGAGAGAATTCACCTAATTACCAGGGTCAAAAGAGTTTTGTAAATTAATTTGTGGAATTAGGATTGAGATGTAGAGTTATGAATTAAAAATAAGGTTTTCATCTTCAACTAACATAAGCAACAACACCAATATGCTATTCAAACATGGATGCACGAATTTTGCGTCAAAATCCAGGACTTGCAATTTTATTGAATCGTCTATAAATTATAGTCTCGCCGATATGTACTAAGTAGCTAACTCCAATGTACTAATTTTTATGATTTAGTTTACCTTTTATACTGAAAATAGTTTATACATTATACTTTTACTAAGATATACATTATGGAATAACAATGATTGTTGGTAAAATCTAGTTAACGGACAAGGTTATTTACTGGATGAAAGCACATGATAAGCCATGTACTATATATATATATAAAGCGTTTAGTTTTAATGTATAAAAATTGTCATTATTCGTAGGAGAGAAAACATCTTAAGGGGAAATAGGAAATTTTCCGACTGACTGGATATTAGGGGTTTCAATCCCACAAAAAGTAACAATTTCATCAGGACTGGAGATACGCTTTGGTTGCCCGAAAACTGCCTAGCAGTAAATAAAGAAGTTTAATGAAAACCAATTAGTCCTGAGCCGTCTGGAACTGAATTAAATTATTCTCAGTTTCCAATGTGGTAATTACTTTGGAGTGTGTAGTAGAAGTGATTTGGGATGGTCGTAAATGTTCAACGGGAAGTCCGAAATGTGGTTTGTGTGTCTGATAGAACTTTATGGGACAAAGAGCTAGAGATCGTGATAATGACTACTATCAAAAGATCAATTAACGTACTTAATAATATATTAAAGATTTTCTCGTGAACTAATTAGCACAGTAGTAATATTCCCAACATCAACAGCGAATAAAGTAAGTAGAAATATCAAGATAATATCAAATTTTGTCCACATTGAAAGTAATTCTTGTTGATGCCTAAGAATATCACAAAACGGCATCATTGAAAGTAAAAGAGCACTGAGGAACTCTCTCATTTTAGTTCAATCTTCTTCAGAAGTAAATATATTTGATGAGAACAACAAATAGATTTACTTCCCACTAGTGAGTGAACAACTAAGTCAATATTGCAAAGACTGACATTTCCCAACTTTAATCAATTTATAATTTTACTTAAACGAATTCAAATTTTACCGAATGTAAAGTTTTGTTCTGGAATTTTGTTTGAACAACCATACACTTTGCTATTCGTTATGAAAATTTCATAGAATTCACTTATACAGCGTAGGTGGTCATCAGTAAACAGCAGTTAGTTGTTCTCAGGAGATAAGAGTGATTTAAAGCCTGATAACGTTCATCAATCTGATTTAGAAAACTAATGAAAATGTCTTGTCATTAACGTACTACTTCAGTAGTGTATATTGACCATATTTAATTAACTATGAGACAAAATATTCAGTTATTGAGTTAAACTATAATGATTATTAACTGGGTTTCATGTTTGATTTAATCCCATTTGAAGATAGTTTTTGACATCGACTGACAACTATTAGAATGTGACTGAAAACCATAGACCGCAAAAGGACTATTACGTTCTTGTTTAAGTAAGCACTGATGTTTATTTATTTATTTACTTGAACACATAAATACTGGTACAACGGAGCAACGAATCACATATGTGGCAAACAAGTCACTTAATTTGTGTGTGAACTGTAATACTGCCCTGGTACCCAAACCGAAGAAGGTGGTTCTCTTGTGGGGCCACACTCAGAGCCCTCAACCTAAAGGTCTGATCTATAAGGCAATGGGGAAACGTCACGAGATGCACTCCTATGGTGACCGGTCACCAGTAATTGGTTCATACTCCATTTGTACTTTCAGGATAATGAAGCGCACCATCGGTTTGGAATCAGGGGTTTCCAACTCCCCTAGGTGAACTCTTCGTGTCCACCAACCTGGTTAAGGTGCCAGAAATTGGTTTTTCATCCTCTCAATTTCGTAAACAATAGTAATGCTGTGAGAAATCAGTGAGTAGGATTTCCCTGACAGTGAAAGCATTTCGAGAGGGAGAGCTGACTCGCCTTATCCTCCGTCGTACTAGGGCATTTATGGGCTGATGAAGAATTCTATGTATTACACTCTAATTTTCAGTAGCTATCAAATTAGAATCAAGTTATCATAAAAATTATTTTTAAATTAAACTTAACTCCACAAATTTATTTATCTTTAAATAAGAGTTTTGAAAAGAAGAAAAAAAACCCAACAACAACCAACAAACCTGTTCAAAACCACCCGGTCCTGGTGATTTGACATGCATTCTAAAAAGTGGTCTCTCTATATATTGAAAATCTTTAAATTTATCATTATTATTATTATCATCATCATCATCAATATTGGATGAATTAGGTAATCCTGTAAAATTTAATATACAAATTAACTCTTCAATAATTTGTTTACAATCTGTTGTACCAAGTTGATATAAATGTAAAAGACGTTGACATATTGTTGAATTATTATGTAATTTTGATAAATAATAATTTAAACGTTTGATTAAAATATGTTGAATTAAATTTTGTTGTCGTATTATTAAAAGTTGATTGATAAGATGAATAAAATCTATTGAATAATTAATGGATGTTTGAAATGGAATAGTTTGTAAATCATTTAATAATTTATTAAGTTGATCCATGATTACTTGTAAATGAGATAGACGTTTCTTTAACAAACAAAAAAAAGAAAGAAAGAAAGAAAAAAAAGGTGAATAATGAAAATCATTACAAATATGTTAGGTCCCTAGAAACATTAATATGAGTGGTAACTTTTGGGATCTATTGATGGACCAATATTATGCGTATATTTTTATTGTATAATTGTTAAATAACTAAACTATTCATATTCATGTTCCTCTTATTATAAGCTTTATTTTGACCCATAAACTATTATTATACGTTTTACCATTCCTGAATTATGCCCTGTCTATATTAGTCACTGCCTCCTCCATTCACAGCCACATCTGGCTAATTCTTGTACAAATGTTGTTTCATATTTTATGCTACTTTGTGGTCTGTTTGATTGGTATATAAACTCAATATGTTTGAAATATAATGATTCATATTGCAGAAGCTGAGACTGATGTTCTGGAATTAACTGGCTGAGCTAGGTGGAAAGCAAGATGAATCAAGGCTCTAGGCTGCTCACATGTGTTTACGCGTCCTTGGTCCGATTGATAATTCACTGCCCTCTAATCGGCAGTCAAAGAAAACGAGAAATTATATTATCAAGTATCAGATCTACGTTTATTCTATGATGTAACTAAATGAATGATCAATGATTTTCTTTTTTTCATCATCAATCGTATGTACAGTTGATTGATCACTGGGTGGTGGTGATCAATGTCATGCACTTTTTAGTGCAGATCGAATCCTATCGACCAAGTTGCAATGTGGCCACTAGTCTAAGTGACTCAACATTCAGTGCACTATGTTGAGATAAGATGGTGCTTGGAGTTAGTCAATGTCGAGTCACCTAGACTGGTGACCACATTGCAACGTGGTTAATAGGATTCAACCCTACAGGATGTCAGTTGCGGATCGGATAGCTCAGTGATAACATCTCTGACTGCGAAGTTGGGTGACATGGGATCAAATCCGTTAGGGAACATCAGTCCCCTCAAGATTATAGGTACACCTTGCTGACGAGTGCCAAGTAGCACGAAACCTAGGTTTAGAATTTACTGTTAACTATCTCCGACCACTGTCATATGTTATCAATCGTATTTTCTTATAGTGATATTTAAAAAGTCTTATGAATGAATCGTTTGTCTAAATCTTGGGTGATGAACAGTTTAAAGTAATAAATGAATTAATTGAATTATTAAAAGTCAGTCAATCATAATCAATAAAGAATGTGACTCAAATGTGTTCTAGAACAGATTGTCATAACAGATCAATACAAGAGATTAGACTAACATGATAAAAAGCAAATAAACCAAAATCATTGCTGTAGTAGTCATACAAAGTTAAGGATTAAACATTGAGACGGTTCAAGAAGGAATGAGAAATTGTAAATAAATGAATAGTAGAATTCAAGATTTAGATAGAGATATGAAGAATTGATGCATCTCTGCCATTGTGACAGATTCTGAACTATGCTACTCAGCGTCTGCAATTACTAATCGCTGTTATTTTGGAGACCCTGACAAAATTGGTCTGAACCTGCCAACATGACTCAGATGATCAACAGTCAATGATTTCATGAACTCATGTCACACTACGGTTTCCTCTCCCATTTTTCTTTTGACCTATTCTCATTGTATCCAACATGGCTCATCCAGATATGCATTGGTTGGGATTATGTGACACATATGCAATCAACCTCAGTTGTTGACAATTGGCTCTATCTGATTATAAAGTTTTGTAGAAATTCCATAGTTTGAATCATAAAGTGACTTCAGCTAGATCAACAGTAATAACCGGTATACGACGCTTTAGCATCCATGAATCCAGCACAGGAAATCAAACACAAAACCTTCAGCCTCGAACGAGAACGTTTAATCTCCAAAATACTGAGTTGGCACCCGATGGTTTACATGATTCACCTTGATTTCCTGTGGCAGAGCCGTGGATGAGCGCTTATCAAAAGCTCCATAGTAAGAAAAAATGGATGTCCAATGTCTGCAGGTTTTCGATGGTTTTCTAGTTAAAATCAACTCGTGATTTATCTCGTTGTTTTGACTTGCATATAGTCAAATGGAATAAAAATATCTAGAGACTAGATAGAAATACAGTATTACAAGAGTAAAATACTCAAACGTTACAAAACAAACATGATATGACTAGCAGTGAAGATTATGAATACTCAAGGTTCTTGTCAGTATCATTCCGTTTTCCACAGAATCTTGGATAATAGTTTCGACTTAATCACCATTGAATGAAACTTTGCACAGTGATAACACTGGTCAGATATTTTAGTGTGTTCGATACATTCAAATTTCGCTCACTTAAACCATCATCACAATGAAATAGTAAACTGAATTCCTTCAAAAAGTTTAATTGTTTTAATTACCTCAATCTCTACATAATCGTCTGTTTCCATTGTTTTAGCAGATTTTAGATTGAGCAGTAAAGAGTGTAGTTTCTCTGAGCAATAAGTTAAACGTCGTTTAAAATTATGACCATTGGCAAGTTTCTTAATGAGAACTCCACTCCAATGAGATAAAGCATGACGTAAATTTAAAGTATTTGAATCAGCCAAATTCGCATGATCAAAATTTTTCAATAGATTATTAGTGAGTCCTGTATCCTGGCCATTAGGAGGCTTCAATTTCGCGATCTAATTGTATGAAAGTACAAATAAACGAAAAACTTACATATGTATGAGATTTTCATCTAAACTTGATCGATAGAATTCGATAAGAACTAAAAAATGAATTAATATACACAACATTGGTCCCTACTCAGTGATCAGTCAATTGTGAATACATCTCAGTGTTACAAGAAGCCAGTCGCCACCCGAATAGTAGTGAAGTCCTTGACTGTAAAGCTGGATGACAAGGTGTCGAATTCTCTGAAGATTATCAGTTCCCCATGAATACATATATACCTTGTAGATGGGAGCCAAATAGCGCAATACCTAGGTCAAGTAGGGTTTCCTTCCGAAAACTTTCACCTTACAATCTACCAATAACTAATCTTTATCAGATTACAAGTGTATCAACTATCCTTATATGCATTCAATGAAAATGAGTTACGAATAAATGATAACATGCAAACTACACCACGCAGTTCTAGGAGATTATTTGCCAAGAAATCAGTGAACATGGTCTGAATAATAATGATCATAATTATTACCATTACAAAAATAGTGCTGTGTTTTAAGGTAAATGAACATATTTGACATCATGTACCAGTCAAAATAAATAACAATCAAATAGAATAAAGACGATTATAAACCCAACCTATAGCCCTAGTTTATGTATCTAGAAGAGAATCGTGATATCTTGTCCAAGTCTTGATCGGATACGTTGTAGTAAACGATTTTATTAATTTTTTTGCACCCCATGTTCATTTGTACTTACTACTTTTTACCTATTATGAGTAGTCGTACAATCTATTTCATTGTGATCATTAACTCATAAATTTCCTTGGTTGGTTTAAAAAAGTGGCATATGAACATTCAGATAGATTAACGTAAAACCTGATGACGATCTAATTGAAAACAATATTGTCCGCTTATATTTGTTGTTTTAATTTACACAATGTGAATCTTTAATATTATAAAATCGTATGGGGACTTCATTGCATTCACGGGACTTAATGAGTTCCTGAATTTTAATCCATGTCTCACCGAAACGAAAGAAACCTTGTAATTTACTAATGAATGTATGCAAACCAATAGCCACTAAATTGTAATTAATGTTACCCTTTCTCTTCCTTTAAATCCTACGACCTGAAGTCTTCTTAAACGTTTTTTTCTCTTTCTATACATAGACTTTTTTAAGACTATTAGTGATACTATTTCTACTTTATACTACTTTGAGATTTTGTTAAGTGATTTCATTTTACTACGCTAATTTGGTGTGGCAAATGGAAACGATACACAGGTATGCCAGATTCTACGTCATATATTTTTACTGAGTGATTGAGTAATGTTATAAATTATTCAAACCGAACCGCTTATTTAGTTCTGTAAACCTGTTATGATGGATGGTGTCCGAAATCTGATACTGATACACGATATGTTACACACTAATCTACCACCTGACTACTTGAGCGAGGATACAAGAGTGGACGAGAAAGTATATTGGGCTACCGAATAAAATGCACAAATACTCATTCAAATATATACAACTCTACCCTTTGGAAAATCAATCTTTTTTTTGTAATAAAGTCGTCTAATCTAATTAACCTGAATATCATGGTTAAATTTTATTTGGTACTGAATAATTGAAAGTAAACGGTAGAAAATCGTGGATAGATACATCTTAGGCCTATCAGGATTCTCAAAGTTTGACGCCTAAATTGATCTTAATTAGACAATCACTGGAAACCTAGAACCACTGAACTCCTCAGGAGTGTGTAACCAAGACGCCACATCCAGTGATCGGACCCAAAACCTTCAGTCTCATGCGTCTCTAGAACATTGGGGCAGCATTCAGCTTCAATCAATTCAGGATTCGTCAAACGTTAGTTAGTATGTTTGAAAGACAAATGTTATTAGATGTTAGAACATAGAAAACATGGAATTATTTGTCAAATAATGAACAGCTAGTGTACTTAATCCAATGTAATTTAGCTAGCGATAGCATCTCTATATACTAAACATACTCTTCATAATGTAATACGAGAATATTAGGTTATGATTCGTTTTAGGGTATAGTATACTTAAAATAATGAAAATATCATTAAATGGCCTGTAGAAAAGATCATACAGTTTAAAAAGATGAGTTTGGAAGATATTTACACCTTGAAAATTCCATGTTAAAATTACATTGACTATTCAACAAAGTAAAAAGTCAATGGAAAGAATAATTTGGTCATTGATTGAGATTATGAACGGGTTGATGTTAGACCACTGGACGGCCATTTCGTCCTATTGTGGGACTCCTCAACAGTATGCATACACGATCCTGCTCGCGGGATTCGAATCCAGGGCCTCCAGTCTCGCGCGCGAACGCTTGACCTACTGGACCACTTAACAATCTCCACAACCGTTAAACTAGTAATTTGATCATTGTTTGGAAAAATGTGATTGAAAGAAATAAAGAATCTTCCTTGTTCTCAGCAGACTACTTTTTATTGTTTAATTACATAACTATGTGATTGAAAAACCTAAGTGATATCAACCTAACTATACAGTGGTGTGTTGAGATTAAGTTTCTAGTGTCTGTTAAATAAATAAAAAAACTTCATGAGATGAAAGAACCATTCTTTTTTTAATTAAAAAAAAGGTCTAAAAATGAAACTACTCACATTTCTCAACTGTAAATGATAGGCATCAATTTTCTGTATACACAATGTGATCCGATCATTTAGATTATGCACAGACTCTAAAAGTAAATAATCAATACAACCGTATTGATTTGAGAACTCTCTAAATAAATTATTCAATTGAACTTCATCGATAGATAAGAAGGTATTAAGTATTGATTTACATAAACACTGACTACATTGATAATTATGTGATAGTTGAATTATTGGATAAGTTAGAATAGCTTCAACAAATTTAGGACGTGTAGTTAATATCCATTGTAGAAGTACAGGATTATATACAGTGGATTCTTTAGAAGTTATAATTGTTCCGGCAATCTTGACAATACTCTGCCATGTATCATATAAATTGTATAAAATCTAAATGGAGAATAAAAGAGTAGTATAAACATTGTGGAATTGTAAACAAGTATACACACATGTCACTTTGAATTGTCAATAAATACAAAGTTTACACAAAGTAGTTGAGTGACATTTAGAAAAGTTTAAAACTTGAACTGTATACTGCTATTAATATATAATCGATAAATTACTTCACCAAAAGGATGCATGACTATTTTTTTAAGCATAACATCTTAGTACAGTTATTACTCAGATTTTCATGGTCTGAATATGATAAAAGTAGATTGAATGCATATATTAATTGATTGATGAACATTGATCGGCGAACTCACCAGGTTATCGATGAATAGTTAACCTTCTTTAGATAGATAGATATATCAAGTGATAGGTTATCAAAAGAAAGCTCTAACTTCTACCTTCGCTCCAAGTTGAGACTCATCAACAAGACGTATATTTTATCTTTATGAAACCAAGATTCTCCGTGGAAATCAAATCTATGTAAAGCACCTGGATACATTAAAACCTGATAAGCTGAATTTAATGTGCATTAAGGACTAGACGATATGACACTAACTACTCTTCTGTGTTCCAATGACATATATATTTTTTATTTATTTCAACACATAGATAATGGTACAAAGAGGCACCAAATACATATGCGCCACACAAATCTCATTCGATATGTGTGAGGGCTGTGATACTGCCCGGGTGCCCAAACCGAAGCAGGTGGTTTTCTTAGGGGGCCACACCCCGAGCCTTCGACCTGAAGGTCTGATCCACAAGGCAGTGGAGCATCGTAAGGAGATGCAGTCCCATGGAAGCCGGTGACCAACAATTGGTTCATACGCCATTTGTTCCCGCAGGATACTGGAGCCCATGTGCACCATTGGTTTGGAATCCGGTTAAGGTGCCGGACATTCGCTTTTCGTCCTCTCATTTTCGTAAACAACACCGCCGCCACGAGAAGGCAGTGAGTAGGACTTCCCTGGCAGAGGCTATATACGCGTGGCCGTGTGAGAGTATTTCGAGAGGGAGAGCGGACTCTCCCCACTCTCGGCCGTACCAGGGCATTTGAGGGCTATATATCTGAGCAGGAAAATAGACTAACTACAATTTTCAGCACATCATAGAGATACTGTTAGGAAGAATGAACTATCACAATATATGAGGCGGCCTGCTTGAATATCTGGACTGTCTGTTCCTGCCACCTACAATTTTCAAATTATCTGATTTTTTGTTTATTTTAACAGATCATTATGTCAACAATTTGTATAACCTGTTCAGATGAGTTTGTGAAACGTATACGACATTTCGCTGTACAAGTTATAAAAGAGCCCAATCACAGAAATCGTGGTGGCTGACAATATGTATTGAAAAGAATACACATTACTTAGATATCGATTCCCTAATTGGTAATATCTAACTAGCGATCACTCAGATAATAATAATAATAATAATAATAATAATAATAATAGTGTTAATTTCATTTGTTAATGTTATGTCCCGACAAGAATAATAAATGGTAACTTTTGGGATCTATTGATGGACCAATACTAAACGTATATTTCTATTGTATAATTATTAAGTAACTAAACTATGCGTATTCATATTCCTCTTATTATAAGCTTTATTTTGACCCATAAATTATTATTATACGTTTTACCATTCTTGAGTTATACCCAGTATATTAATTACTACCTCCCTCATTCACAGCCACATCAGTCTAATTCATATTTTATTGGTACGTTGTGGTTTGTTTGATTGGTATATAAACTCAATATGTTTGAAATATAATGATTCATATCGCAGAGGCTGAAACTGGTGTTCTGGATTTAACTGGGTGGGCTAGGCGGAAAGCGGGAGCAATCAGGACTCTAGGCTGCTCGCACGTGTTTTACGCATCCTTGGTCCGATTGATAATTCACTGCCCTCTAATCGGCGGTCACAAGTTATAACAGTTAATTGCAAATGTAAAACATAAAACTCTATCTAACAAACTTACAATCAAGTGTATAAAGAATGGAAATTGTTTCTCTGATTCTGATGTATTTTGTTCTAACTTATCTATTTGTAGTTTCTTTTGCCAACGTTTACTAAAACTTTGGCTGCCTGGAATATCGAATTCATTGACAAATTGTAAATTATTAAATGCATTTGATTTTGAATCACTTGTAAGTAAAGCACATAAAGATTTTGTAAAACCATTTCGTAAATATTTCATACAATCAGAATAGATATTCATCCATAATTTATGAGATTTTGAATCCCCTTCTAGAATCTACAAGGTTCAATAGAAAATATATATGATAACTATATCACAATTATACTATTGTGATGAATTTTATATTTAACCAATGTATACATTCTATAAAACTGAGAAAAATACAATAATCTTCACGTACTGATGCCATTTAGGATATTATTAAAAGTTAAGGAGGGGTTTGTCCTATTGAGGAAACCTTTCGGAATGTGCACTGACGACCCCACTGGGGATCGCATCCATGACCTTCGAGCTCTGTGATGAGTGCTTAATCGTTAAATCATTGGGTTGGTGTTGACTGATATACATCTGGAATTTCGATCGATTCATGATGAAGCAGGATTATCAACCAGTGTCATCAGGGACGATTGTATCAATATATGAGAACTCTCCGAAATAGCTTTTTGTGACTCCTTATTTTCAATGGTAAACCGTACACCAACTATGGTCAATCTTTGATGGATGCCGAACATCACTCTATTTAAAATTAACTAACTGTTCTTGCAAAATAAACCTCAATACAAACTGACATCAACTAGCGAACACTTGAAAATCAGGAAGCGATCGATAGTTATTTACTCGTAGTTTGTGGCCGCTCAACAGTTTACATCTATATCCAAGATTAAAGTAAAGAATAAATAAGGAATAAAATTCAGAGAGATCTAAATAACCTCTAGACCATTAAGTTAGCACCCAAATAGTTTACGCCAGTAAATTCAGTCAATTTGTGATATTATGTAGTTATCATTTATGTTCATTGGTGATATTTATGTGACGCCCCAAAATGGTTGAACTCCGATAATTACGGCTCCTCTGGTACATCGGTTATATCCGAACAAAGAATAAATGTATAGTAACTGCTAGGAATTACTTATGGAATATTACTACATATATTCGCATTGGATAACTATTAAGTAACTAGATTATGTGTATATTCATATTTCCTTTATCATAAGCTTTCATTTGACTTATTGGCTACTGCAGTATGAATTATCATTCTTAACTCATTTCCCATTTTATCAGTTACAGTATCCTACCGTTAAAACCACTTTTGGTTTAATTTTGTATAAATATTATTTTTGATTTTATGGTGTGATGCAGTTTGGTTTGCTTGTATATAAACTAAATATATCTGAAATATACGATTCAAACAGCGGAGACTGATATTTGAGTCCTGGACTGAACGCGTTGAACTAGGCGAGAAATTACTATACAGATGAACAATAAGAAATTAGAATTGGCTCTAAGCTGTTCATGCTAGTTAACACATTCTTGTTTTAGCACAGGGACAATATAATATAAGTCGATGCTCTGATTGGCAATTTTTCCTTTGATATTTGACAGGAGATAACAAAAACCACGTCAGTATAACATCAACAAACAAGTATTAACTATTTGATTTATACATTTACATACGTCTACTAAATGAAAATTATAATATATAACCCGTTGAAATTTTAGGGAAAATACAATACTTTTCTATCATTTTTTTTACCCAGTAAAAGATAAATTGTTTTACTCTGATCATTCTATACGTTAATTACAAATATTATCGGAAGGGGTTTTATGGAAATTTTAGTAATTTAATGGTTGAATTCAGGAGTCCATTGAAGCTATACCACCATGGAAAACCTGAAAGCACTTGACGGCCATTTTATCCTCGTATGAAACTTCTCAGCAATGCGTATTTAGACCCCGCCTCGCGAGATTTAAAACCAGGATCTATCAGTCTCCCGCGCAAACGCCTAACCTTTAGGCCACTGAGCCGGCATCCAGCGGTGTTAATATCTAACTTCAAGTAATCCACGGAATTGAGCCACCGTCCGCCATTGTTTTCAGTGAGTTATATCTCACAACAGACCCGGTTGAAATTCACTGGTCACTGCTGAGAAGTCTCATACCAGGACGAAACTGCCGTCCAGTGCGTCCAGGTTGACTCATAAACTAAAAATTACAAATATTGTCGAATTATTCAGTTTTATAAATTAACTGTATATTAATAAACAATCATTGGGAGCCTAATTTATCCATCGGTCATTGGTATTCATCATCTTATACAACAAGATATTATTCATCATATCAGTCACACAGGCAAGTCATTATGTATAAGTAAGTAATAGTCTGTACAACAGGGTTAAACGGTTCAAGGTTTTAACTAAATAGGTCAATCTATATCATACAAGAAATCAATGGGGAAGTGAGTCGTACTTGAAAAACTATTTTCGCTATATATTATTAGTTGAAAATACATTGATAAAAACCAATAAGTAGAATGAATACATTTTATCAAAGTAGGCGAATGTTTAAAAAGATTGCGTAAAAAGAATTCAGAGAAATGTGTCATTGGGGATAATTCCTAATACGATAACCATCTAAATTAATTCTCGTGTCCGAGTATCGAAAGATAATAGTGATTATATAGAAAGCATCATATTTTCTTATCGATTACAACTAGCAGAGTTAAATATTCATTGAGGATTTTGTAGTCTCATGTTTGACACTCGATCATAGATTTTCTTAATGATATAAGTTGAAAGTCAAAAAGTATGGGTTGAACGCTTATTTTGATCAATTAGGCGGTTATATTATTAGATTACTTTGTTGTTCTATTCTCCGGCTTAGTTGATTTGCTCGTGAAGCTTTTATTGTTCTTCTAAACAGGATCACCAGAATAAATTTAAAGTAAAAGTGAGTAATTGGGATTTCTCTACAAATGACTGAGATTTTAACTTGTTGACCCTGATCTTGGTGCGTTACTACTGACCTTCATTCTGTCATTGACTGTATAACCAATAACGCACTTCAGTGACCTCACCACCGGGAATCAAACTCAGGATCTTCAGTATCTCGTGATTAACCTCGACACTACTGAGCAGGAGTCCAGTTGTGCATATGTTTAACGTAAATCAGTTTGCAATATTGCTCAACTATTATTCATTGCTTGAGACTGTTAACTACTTCAAACCTCTATTAGTCAATGCTTCACACTGTAACTCCTGAGATGGCGTGCAGAATTTAGTTCCTAATGAATAATCTCCACAAGGCATCTGTGCTACTAATAACAAATTCTCAATGTATAGTAATCTCGAAACCTGCTTAAATCTATGAAGTCATTAGTTTCCTTACAGGTGCAAGTATTTTAATAAAGTCTCTTATTTTACATTTAATTCGAGCTATTGATTCTGAATGTTAACTGCACAACATACTCACATCCATTTATGAACAAGCCATTTCAATACTGTAAACCTTAAAAGTTACTGAGGTGGTTGGTGCAGTTTTATCCCCTCTGTTCTTTGTACCAGTAAGGTATAATTGCAATGTAATATATGTTTATTTATTTTATTTATTTTAACACATAGATATTGGTACAACGAGGCACCAACTACATATGCGCCACACAAATCTAATTTGATATTTTTGAGGGCTGTGTTACTGCCTTAGTACCCAAACCGAAGAAGGCGGTTTTCTTAGGGAGCCACACCCGTCACCTTCGACCTGAAGGTCTAATCCATAAGGCAGTAGAGAAACGTCACGAAATGCACTCCCATGGTAACCGGTGATCAATAATTGGTTCGTACGCTATTTGTTCCTTTAGGATCCTGGAGCCCATATGTACACCATTGGTTTGGAATCATGGTTTTCCAACTCTCCTAGGTGAATCCTCAATATTCACCAACCCGGTTAAGGTGCCGGACATTGGTTTTTCGTCCTCTCAATTTTATAAACAACAGTAATGCCGTGAGAAGTCAGTGAGTAGGACTTCCCTGGCAGAGGCTATAATGTAATATATGTACTCTAAAGTAACTTATCTACAATATAATAAAACCCAGGAAACGCTAAATACTAGTTTCATCCTAATTTGATACTTTGTAGTTTATAGTTAAAACTAATGTCAAATTAAATCCAATATAGAATAGAAATAATTTACATACTTACATACATTGTTAAATAAACTACACTGAGTTTATAAACTAATAATTTATTTCACAAGTTGAAATCATGAGTCACTTGAAGCTAGACCACCATTGAAAATCTGGAAGCACTGGACGGCCGTTTCGTCCTAGTATGGGACTCCTCAGCAGTGCGCATTCACGACCCTGCACCACCCGGGGCTCGAACCCAGGACCTACTGTCTTCGCGCGCGAGCACTTAACCATTAGACCAACTGAGCCGGCGTCCAACGGTGTTAATATCTAACTTCAACCAATCCACGAAGTTGCGCTACCGTACACCATTGTCCTCAGTGAGTTCCTATCTCACAACAGACCTGGTTGAACTCCACTGGTAACGACTTCTCACTAGAACTCCAGAAGTGTCTCCTGAAGTCAGTCACTAGTGAGCAGGTGATCATTATTATTATCAGAATGGGTTTTGTGGAGATTTTAGAAATTTCACAAGTTGAAATCATGAGTCAGTTGAAGTTGGTTAAGTGCTCGCGCGCGAAGCCAGTAGGTCCTGGGTTCGAGCCCCGGGTGGTGCGGGGTCGTGGATGCGCACTGCTGAGGAGTCCCATACTAGGATGAAACGGCTGTCCAGTGCTTCCAGGTTTTCAATGGTGGTCTAGCTTCAACTGACTCATGATTTCAACTTGTGAAATTTCTAAAATCTCCACAAAACCCATTCTGATAATAATAATTTATTAATATGTGACTGAATTCATTAATAGTTTCAATGGCTTAGTAAACATGACATAACTCATTCACTCTAATCATTTATCATACTCATTTAAAGTTAAACAAATTCTAATTCTATTTAATTAATCACAATTCATTAATTTATTGATTTATTACTTACACTTTGATTAGGTAATTGTATCTCAAATAAATCAAACATTATTTGTTCAATCATAATCAAAGTAAGTTGATCACCATATATAAGACAAGATTGAATTTCAAGTAGACGATTTATAATTGTAGATTGTAAAATATCACAATGACAAATCAATTGTTCATTTGTAAATGTAGATTTAATAAATTTTGATGATATTCCATTTGATGACAACAGTAATGATGATACTGCTGTTGATGATGATGATGACAATGGTGATGATGATGCTGATGATAATGTTAATTTGTATAGATGATGAATTTCTTGTAAAAATTCATTTGGATAATTCACATCTAATAATTCCATTGAATAGTTCAATTTATTCTCTTGTAAATTATTAGAAATCTCATTATAATTTTTATTAATTTCTTTATTCTTAATTAAAAATTGATTTTTAATATGATTAGAATAGAAATTTGATAAATTCATAAATTTATGATTAATTTTTATGGTTACATTTTGACAATCCATTTTAAGTGATTTTTCATATTCAATATGACGAGATTTCATATTTATAGAAGGATCAATAGACATTATAATTGGAGTCCATGAATAATTCTTTGGATAAGGAAATGGTAATGGCCAAATATACTATGAAAAAGTATAAAGGGAATCAGTGTATATAATATAGATGATTCAATGAAAAAAACTAACCTTAATAGTTGCTTGTTAGATTAAAATGAGTATCAGTCAAATAAAACTTTGAATTGATTAGTTAGGTTTATTACTATTCAATAGGGTGTTTACATTTCGTCCTATGTGTTAGAAATTCTCTGTTTAACGGGAAACTAATATTTATCATAGAAACAACTGGTACTAAACGCATTTTCAGAAAGAAATCTAAAAATTAATGTCAGTAAGACAAATCAAATGTGATCAAATCGTATCTGAGGTATCCATTCCTAAGTATGTGAGTGAAAAAAAGAAGAGGATTAATAGGGGCTGAGATGGTGGAGGGGGGACTGCCATCACAATGGCGATTGTCAAAAAGCCTCATATATTAATAAAGGGCGTTTGAAGTTTGGTCGATTTACTGTATATCCCTTTGGTTTTACGATCAATCAAAAACGAAGATCTTTAAACGTTCAATGAAGAGTAAAACTTCTTGTTACACCAGTCGTGCAGTGTCAGACATCTTTTTTGAACAGCAAAGCTGAGTATCTCATTGACCTGCTTCAGTGCCCGAATCTCATATTAAATAGAGCAACAGACAACATCAGTTGAGACCTTAGAATCTCATCTAACCTTTGAGTGGTTGATATCCCACTAGGTGGTTAGCTTATCGACTTAAAATACAAACGGAGAGTCTTCTGATATCTTTGAGTAGCGATTCACACACTTTTTGTATTTATCTCCTTCTAATGTTTTCGTAAGTTCCTCTAAAGAACATCAATTACAAAACAGTTAAGCCCATAACAAACTTCATCTAAATAGTACATTAATGATAAATTCCTAACACCTATTTTCTTATTGACTATAAATAGAATATTTCTCTTACGCACTTCTATAGTCGCCCATGTTCCTTCTGACAGAACAGATATAATCTCACTGTAATTCAGATTAGTAGTATATTGCACTCGACATACATTTTACATCCCAAAGTTAGTCATGTATAAATATGACTAAATATTTCCCAAGAAAGATACAAATCCACAGTTCGATCATAAAATGTAATCAATATACCAGATTGCTAGCCATATACATGCACATATGTATACACACAAACATAAACACATACACAAATAATAATCTTTATGAAAATATTCCCTTATGAAAGAAATTTCTAAAGGATAAAACAAAGAACAAAAAACAATCAAATAAATCAATTGTTATTTCGGTTTATTCTTATAAAGAGTCTGAAAATAATGTTTCAATGTCAATCTGAATTCCCATTTATCCATTTTAATCGATTTTATTGGTCAACCATTCAATGTTTGTCTTACCTACAGAAAATTCAATAAATTTTTAATATGACTATAGATTTGTTGTTTTTAAACTATTCATTCTAGGGTATAGAAAATAAATATATCGAAAGGGGTTTTGTGGATATTATAGTAATTTCAATAGTTGAGATCATGAGTTAATTGAAGCTAGATCATCGTTGAAAACCTAGAAGCACTGGACGATAGTGACTAGTAGAGTTCAACCAGGTCTGTTGTGAGATAGTAACTCACTGAAGACAATGGTGGACGATCGCACAATATCTTAGATTGGTTGAAGTTAGACATTAACACCGTTGGATGCCGGGTCAGTAGTCTAGAGGTTTAATGTTCGCGCACGAGACTGAAGGTCCTGGGTTCAAGTCCCTTGTGCGGGATCGTGGATGCGCACTGCTGAGGAATCCCATACTAGGACGAAACGGCCGTCCAGTGCTTCCAGGTTTTCAATGGTGGTCTAGCTTCAACTGATTCATGATTTCAATCTGTGATAATTTTAAATTGTTACCGATATTGAATAGTTAGTGTATAGTAATTATAAGAATAATCTACAACCTACTAATAATGAATTAATCAACTTGTCTGAAATAGTGAAAATAAGTATTTGGTAAGAAAAAATAGTACTTAAGAAAAAGAAATACTACTCATAAATTCAGTAATGAATTTAAACTAAACATTCACGAAAAGTAAAGTTAATATAAAATCAAATTGGCAAACGAAGTTAAAAGAAAGTTACTTTAAAAAAGATCAATTCATCCAATAAATTTGAAAGAAATTAGAGAGAGAAAAGTTGATAGAGAAAATGAGTGAATAATTGTCAAATGAAATACATTTCATCATTAGACATAGAGAAAGGAATCAATCAGTGAAAGGTAGATATTAATGTGAACAAGGAAAATAATGTGTATATTATGGTGAATATGATCTTTGATAATCATAGTTAAATCAATAACTCTGGATATATTCAGCTCAGTAATATAAATAGGGGAAAACCAAGGTCCTCAAATTCAAAACGAAGAACAGCAATCCAATCACTCTTGATGGCGAAACTCTGGAAGATATAGAATCCTTCACATACGTGGGAAGCATAATCGATGAACAAGGAAGTTCAGATGCAGACGTAAAGGCAAGGATTAGCAAAACAAGGGCCGCATTCCTACAACGGAAGAACATATGGAACTCAACACAACTTTCAACCAATATCAAAGTGAGAATCTTCAATACCAACGTCAAGGCAGTTCTACTGTACGGAGCTGAAACTTGGATAAATACTACAACTGTCATCAATTAGGTACAAGTATTTAATAGTAGTTGTCTACTCAAGATAATCAACATCCATTGGCCGGATACCATCAGCAACAGCCTTTTGTGGGAGAGAACAAACGAGCTTCCAGCTGAAGAAGAAATTAGGAAAAGACGATGGAAATGGATAGGACATACATTACACAAATCATCAAACTGCATCACGAGGCAAGCCCTAACTTGGAATCCTGAAGGAAGGCGGAAAAGCGGAAGGCCAAAGAACACGTTACGTCGAGAAATAGAAGCAGATATGAAAAAGATGAATAGGAACTGGAAGGAGCTGGAAAGGATTGCCCAGGACAGGGTTGGATGGAGAATGCTGGTGAGCGGCCTATGCTCCTTCACGAGGAGTAACAGGCGTAAGTAAGTAAGTAAGTAAGTGAGTGAGTGAGTGAGTAAGTAAGTAAGTAAGTAAGTAAGTAAGTAAGTAAGTAAGTAAGTAAGTAAGTAAGTAAGTAAGTAAGTAAGTAAGTAAGTAAGTAAGTAAGTAAGTAAGTAAGTAAGTAAGTAAGTAAGTAAGTAAGTAAGTAAGTAAGTAAGTAAGTAAGTAAGTAAGTAAGTAAGTAAGTAAGTAAGTAAGTAAGTAAGTAAGTAAGTAAGTAAGTAAGTAAGTAAGTAAGTAAGTAAGTAAGTAAGTAAGTAAGTAAGTAAGTAAGTAAGTAAGTAAGTAAGTAAGTAAGTAAGTAAGTAAGTAAGTAAGTAAGTAAGTAAGTAAGTAAGTAAGTAAGTAAGTAAGTAAGTAAGTAAGTAAGTAAGTAAGTAAGTAAGTAAGTAAGTAAGTAAGTAAGTAAGTAAGTAAGTAAGTAAGTAAGTAAGTAAGTAAGTAAGTAAGTAAGTAAGTAAGTAAGTAAGTAAGTAAGTAAGTAAGTAAGTAAGTAAGTAAGTAAGTAAGTAAGTAAGTAAGTAAGTAAGTAAGTAAGTAAGTAAGTAAGTAAGTAAGTAAGTAAGTAAGTAAGTAAGTAAGTAAGTAATATAAATTAGAAAAAATGTAATGTGAACTAATTGTTCAATAACATAATTACCATTCTAGAAACCTACAATTACCGTAAAATCAATATTTAATACACCTATTTATTCCTGACAGGTTTTATTGAAATTTGATCGAAAACTCTCACACTTTAATAGGTGATGGTTTAGACGAAATAAAATATTCTTAAGTTATTCAATTTATTATAGATTCAAAAAGTGTTACTAAATACCAAACACCTAGATGTTGATTATTTTATATGTGAATAAAATATACTGTAGTGAACAAGAACACCACTGGGGACAACCGAATGTATTTAAATACAAAATTATAGAATCCCTTAGTAAAATCTGAGAAACATACAGTAAATAATTCATTTGCAAAATATCAGTCAATTGTATCAGACTTCATTGTTCCTTCGTTTCCACACCAATCATTCTTTGTTCCCGCTTTCTTTTCTTCGATATCCTTAAACCTTCTACCCGCAGGTATTTCACTTCCGATTGATGATATATACTATTTATAACTATCGACATCAGTAGCACGCACTAAAATATGACAGAATACTGTGTTCACAGACAGATATATCTGGAGCGCTTCTAGGATTACTGGCTGTCTCATATTCGGGAATAACAAGGGGGGGTTGGATATGGGGGTTAGCAACCCAATCCTATAAAAAGACACCTTGCTACGAAACTAATTGATATTTATGTTAATGATTTTAAAATAAATAAACTTGCAAACAGTCTAATCAAATATTTAATATATGATCTAAATTTTTATTACCAGTTTGAAAGCATGATACCATTTTCAACTTTCAGATGTGACTATTGTCTATTCATTTACTATCATTTTCATTGCTTTTCATTGTTTGCTACACATTTACAAAATTATCGATTTGACATGAGTTGAATACTGGCTATCATTTGATTCCACCAGCACATCCGTTTTATCCCATTTGAGACTCTTCAGTTAGATGTGTCTAGTTCTCAGTGTTAATGTTAACAAGTGAGAATTCAAACCCAATACTGAGGTAATTCTCAAAGGATACACATATCCCAAAAGAGAAACTGATCAATTGGAATCTTTTACATAAACAATGGGAAGATACAAACAATGACAAATTGACGATATGGTTACATAAATCTTTTTTTTTTAAAGTACTTTATAAGTCGATCTAAGGTCGAGAAAAAAAAGTTGTGTAAATATTACAGAAAGGAGAGGATTACTGACCACCACAAAAATCAAAACATTTTTTTGTTGTTATCTAATGCAAATAATAAAATTATCATACTTGGACTTTATTATTAGTATTAGTCAAACGATGATATGAAAATGAACAAAACAAAATAGTACTATTGTTAGTACTACTAATATTACTACTTATACTCATACTAACACTAATAATAATGCATACTTATGATTATTATGAATAGATAGTTGTGAAACTTTGGAATTAAATTTGTATAACATACAATTGTACACATGGTAATGATAGTTCAAATGTGTATGTAAAGATATAACATCTTTCTTTAAAATATAAATATATTGCACTCTATTTATCTAAGTAAAATGTTATAAATTCTATAGTGTTATTATTATATTTGTTAGTTGCCAACTAGTGTTCTATAGAAATTGGATACTATTCATTTTTAAAAAAAACAAACTTTGTAAACTGTTATTTTTATCTTAGTAACAACTGAAATCTGTTGAAAATAAAACTACTGAGTTTCTATGATAAATGAACATCTTTATATCTAATGGTAATAGAGAATTTTTCATTGTTATATGATATTGACATTACACTAATGTCATAAATATGTAAATGACTAATTACTAAGTGTAAATTTTAATAAGGTAATCACAATTGGTAATAACGAAGATATTTACAATGGATTACTGAACAGATAGGTTTCCACTTAAAATACTAACTTAAATTACCTTTCAAGAAGTAAACGTTCTGGGCTCAACCATGAACACAGCCTTTTTGTATCTAAGAGGAAATATTCAGTCTAATCTAATCTAAAATAAAAGCACTCTCCTCTGTTTTATTAAAGATTTAATAGACAAGAGAGTTTATTCTACAAACTTCACCGAAGTAATCGCCTTTGCTTAAAGCGACTTTTATGCACAATGAAAGTATCTGAATTATTCTATTCCATTTTTAGTATTTCAGAGATGAAGTGTAGTTTGTTGTTTAGTTTTACAATGGCTAGACATTTGTATAGCATAGTAGGGAGTTCGAATCTTTGAAAAAAAGGGATTAAATAAAAATAAAGACAAGTTAGCGAAGAAAATTTTCCTTTCGATGAAATCATTTACTTCAGTTGTGAAGTCTGAAGTTTACGCTAATGATGTCGTTCAGAAGAACGATGAAAGCTCCACGACCAAACCATCCGGCTCAGGGAACAAAACCATCAAAAACTTAAGTTGTACATTCGTATTTTTAGTTATATGGTAAATATATGACTATAGAATGATAGAAAAGATTACATTATAAATTGATTCGAGACTCTTATTATCAAATGAGTTAACGCAATAATCAAGGGGTAAGAGAAGAATATAAGGATGGGAACAATTATGAAAGATAATTGTCCACTTCACAAATATGAAGAAAAAGTCATAACAATAAAAACGGAACAATAATAATAATAATAGTAATAGTGAAAACTTGTTTAAGGGTGATAGTAACTGATTACAGTTTAAAATTACAATTGTGAAAAATGATTCATCTAATAAGGATATTTCCACAGTTAGTGTCAAATTCTTACTGTGATATGGTGGAAAAGATTATTTCTGTGATGTTTCGTTCTCTGGACTAGATGATTTAACTGTGAAGCTTTTTTCATTGTTCTTCTGAATAACAACATCAGCACAAACTTCAGGACTTCTACCTGAAATTTATGTGAATTATATTATTCGAAAGAACAATAAGAGCAGCGTCATGATTAAACCATTCAGCTTATAATAAATCTCCACCAAAATTATTACTACGTTCCATAAATTTTGAGGTGATACTTTTTGAAGAAGGAGAATGGATTTCATACAGTCAATCAGTCAGTAACAACCTAGAATGTCGTACGTACGTACATACATCAGTTCGAGTTGCCATATCACATTAGCACAGAGATGCAGTTTTCAACTCAAATTCCGCACTGGTAGAGGAAGTAAGAGTATAAGCAGATTCTGAAACATTAAGGTTTGAAGATGTTATTCAAGCAGTATAATCCAGTGAAATAAATTTGCAAATAAGAAAAAGAAAGGGACATGAAGAATTCAGAAGATTAGAATTTGGTTGAACACAAAGAGTGAATACACCTGCACCATTGCAAAACGATTCTGAGCCATATCATTCATAGATTTCATACATGTTAACATCCATCATAAAAGCATATTCTTTAAACCAACATCATGCTCTCACACAACAATCACAAACTTTACATATAAAAAGAAATTAACCAATTCAGTGATTAGTACAATCATTTGAACAACAACAACAACAACAACAACAACAACAACAAAAAGTACCATAATCTCTCATAGTAACTAACCTTCTTCATCCAATCTGACCAATCATGTATAATCTTTTCCATTTGTTTTATTTGACTTAAAAATATTTCATTTAAATTCATTTTTGATGAGAATAATTGAAATTGTTGAAGAAAATATATAATCCATAATTTCGAATATCTTTGTTCATTAGTTAATTCATTAGTATATTCTAATAAACCTTCCCAATTATTAATCCAATTAATTTGATCTATTTTTCGACAAAATTCTATCATTTCCATAGTTTGATTTTTTCGAATTATTATTAAATAATTTAAATCATCATCAGGTATTTCAGCTTTAGTTGTTATTTTCAATCTATCATCTTTTAATATTTTATAATAAAAATATTTTAATTGTTCAAATAAATTATCACATTGAATTTTAATGTTTACCAATTTTGAATTTGAATTATATTCATGTAATTTATTAGATAATAATTTTGTTTGTAATATAATTGTTTCTAAACCAAAATGTATTGCTTCTATAAATGATTGTTTTTGTTTTAATATTTGAATCTAAAATAAATAAAAGTAATATATAAATGATTTATTATTTGAATACATAAAATATTGGTACAAAAAAAGAGGTACTAAATATATATATATATATATATATATGCATCATACAATAACAATGAGACGAGTAATTGTTTTCATTGATTTGTGTATGAGCTTTGATACTACCCGAGTGCTCAAAATGAAGCAGGTGGTTTTCTTAGGGAGGGGGCACATCCGAAGCCTTCGACCTGAAGGTCTGATACACAAGGCAGTGAAGCAGCGTCAGGAGATGCATTCCCGTGGTAGTGTGTGGCGAATAATTGGTTCACACACCATTTATTCCTTCAGGATCCTGGAGCCCATGTGCACCATTGGTTTAAGATCAGGGTTTCCAACACCCCTAGGTGGAACCTCAATATCCACCAAACCGGTTAAAGCGCCAGGCGTTCGATTTTCGTCCTTTCAATTTCGTAAACAACAGTAATGCCACAAGAAAAATATGAATAGGAATTTCCTGGAAGTGGTTGTATACACATGGCCATGTGAGAGCATTTCGAGAGGGAGAGCTGACTCTTCCCACTCTCGGCCGTACCAGGGCATTTGGTGGCAGACATAAAATGGGTTAATTAGTTGAAACTATAAATTCAAAAGCTGATTTCTTTCCTATTTATATGAATGTAAAAAAAAGTTTACTTTCGTCAACCCCATCTCTCAGTCATAAAAAACATAAGATCTTGGGCAAATATATACCTATTCAAGTTAACATACTTAAACAATCGGCACTGATGGTCAGAATAGATGAAACCAAAATCAAACGATTGGAAATAATAGTAGTAACAATAGGAAACAAATGAACAAAGAATATAACTAGAAAGTCCCAAAGAATTTGTGGAATTAAAAGTTTGGAATAATACTAAAACTTAAAAATTGAATGGATATAAAAAAAAGCATAGATTTCCTCTATTGAGATCGATTTTAATCCATGCCACAGAAAAAACCAGACATATATTACGAATAATGGGAGAACTCGAACCGTTCAACACAAGTTATTCAAATTAAACAGCTAACAACTTCATTGGTTAGTTTTGTGTATTGGATTAGATGTCTCTAGTTTTACTCTTAATTCCCTTGAATGTTGAATAGTATTGTACGTATGTGTAAGCTTTAGCTAAGCATACATTATTTTACATACGATTCATTAAGGATAATACTAGAACTGAAAATGCAATTTAGTTTGATACGCATGGATTAAAAATGACTATGTTAATAAATGCTGAGTGAAAATGTTTAAATAAAGTTAAGATTCTAGAATTTATAAAGAAACTATCTTTCATCACGAAATGATAAAAGTCAAAGAATCCGATGGTGAAAAATAGGAAGCTCTCAAACAATTTGTAATCCTACTTCATAACTACGTATCAATGGTATAAATCCACAGCTCTACTCTAAATCAAACTTGATATCATTATGTCCAATGAAAGATGATCAATGTGCGCAATGTTCACGAACTGATGTTATAATAAGACCATTCGTTAATACCAGGGATTGACGAAATTTTAAGTCTTAACTTTTAATGAACGTATAGTAACAATTCCAAATGAAAGTTGACGAAACCAAATAAAATATGAATTTAATTAAATTAATTTCATTAAAATGTTTCAAATAGTTGGATATATTAGTTTAAAAAAAGAATCTTGTTACATTGTTAAAATAAGTAAATATGAAGTTAAACTATAAGAAAATCATCATGCTGAGGTAAAGCTGTGTTTGACGTTTTCTTTTCAACTAATTAAGAAAAGATTAAGAATAGCTACATTAAACATAGTAGGTGACTTTATTTAATGGCAATCATTAAACAATGTCATGGTACACATTGAATATGACAGTTTTATTTTAAACTTTTACGTAGTTAAATATAATTCTTATTATTGAACCATTATTATAACGTATATACATATACTGTATATATATATATATATATATATATATATATATATATATATATATATATATATATATATATATATATATATATATATATATATATATATATATATATATACAAGATTAAGCGTTCGCACACAAGACCGAAGGTCTTGAGTTCGAATCCCGCGGGTGGGATCATAGATGTGCACTGTTGAATAGTCGCATACTAGGACGAAACGATCGTTCAATGCTTTCAGGTTTTTCATGGTAATCTAGTTTTAATCAACTCATGAATTCAATTATTAAATTACTACAAACTCCACAAAACCCCCTTCTTGATATTGTGTAAATCACATAACATAGATGATTATTTTTAAGAAAAAAAAGGAATCATTATGAATTGTACTGTATATTTCTTAATATTGACAAGTGAAATTCACACATAATATTAAATCTAACAAATTCGATCAACATTTCAACATGGAAATCTAAATGACTTCAAGTAGTGTTGGGAAAATCATAGTGGATAGGGTATTAATCATTAATACATCAAACAAACACAATATGAAATGTTATGCAACTGAAGGGAAGAATTGATACTTGAAATTGTTTGTCAAACTCAATCGGTGAATGATTAGAACTACAATAAATGAGTAATATGTACGAATTCCAATGGCTTCAGCTATATATAGGAGACGGGAACGGACTCCGTCGGGAAATGATGGAGGTATACGATAGATAACTCGAAAAGATTTCGATTTATCTACTGCATGACCGCTATCAATAAGATGTGCCAATATAGAACTCCGAATAGATTTTCTCTGGCCCTTTATGTACCAAGTTGGTAGATGTTCACTCATTCGTTGGTTAAGTTGCCTGGTAGTACGCCCTATATAGCTATCTCCACAGGAGCAGCTGAATTTGTAAATGCACATGGAAGAGGCCAACTCAGGTAACTTATCCTTCGTTTGAGTAGACATCGCTAGTCGACAAGAGAAGGTCAACGCCAGATTGGCTGCGTAGAATGTCCTGGTGATTACTTTCGTTAATCTATATTTCAGAGTGTCACTAGCCACATCCCCGTTGAATTGCACTTTCATGTATAAAGGTTTCTTACGAACAGTCGAAATCTCCGACTTTTTTATTATATCCTGCATGTACTTCTTAATGAACGCACTGGGGTAGCCGATCTCGGTCAGTGAGTTGTTGATAAATTCAAGCTCCTGACTTAGTGTGTCTACTGTACAGATCTTTTTTGCTCTGCTAGTGAGACATCTGACCGAATTTCTCTTGTAACGGATGGGTGTGAAACTGCAGAAGTGAGTATATTGGCATGAAGAGGAGTTTCTTCTATACACGCTTCTACTTAATGTGTCGTCACTTCGTCTGCTTAGTGTGACGTCAAGAAAGTTCAGCTTCTTATCATGCTCGCTTTCACCAGTGAAAGTGATCGCTGGGTGAACACTGTTGAATTGGTCTAGGAATTCCTCTTTACTAGTGTAGATAAATCGAAATCTTTTCGAGTTATCTATCGTATACCTCCATCATTTCCCGACGGAGTCCGTTTCCGTCTCCTATATATAGCTGAAGCCATTGGAATTCGTACATATAACCCCAATAAATGAGTAAATCAATAATTATAAAGATATTATGATAATATTTTTTCTCAAGTCAAAATTATTAACTTACTGCTTCTGAACGTAATTCAGTTGTTATTAATGCTCTCAATGGATATCTTTCAGATTCAATAACACCTCCAGCACGAATAACCCGTTCTAACGATTGATGAATAACAAAATAACCATAACTCCATGTAGTTAACAATCGAAGCATATCTTTCACAGCATTCGATTCATATTGATTTAAATTAGAAAAGCTTATTTTATGCAAAAGACTTAAAGATTGGTTACATAGTAGATAATTACGTTCGCATAAATTACGTAAATAGTTTAACTGTTGTAACATGACACGTAACTGATCAGATTGATGTGAAATGTTAAATGTGTTATCAATTAATTCTAAGGAAAATACACGATAGTGATCAGGAATATAGTGTAAACTATATTCCAATTGTTTTAAAAGTAGTGTAATTAGGTTATGATTAGAATCATGTAACGTAGACTTGGCATTATCCATGGATGACACAATAAACTTGTCAATGTATATGTTTAAATATCGTTTCAATTCTTGTAATGTTTGAGTGAATCGTTTACTATTCAAAGAGGATGATGTTTCTAGTTGAACATTACACTTTTCTTGAATTATATCTGCATCACATAATAAAGACCAAAGTATAGCAAAATGAAATTCTTTGTCTAAAAATTGGTATTTTTTTGATTGTTGGTTATTTTGAGAAGGTGAAGATCCCGAATTAGGAATTAGACTATGAAACCTAACAATAAAAAATAATTTAAAAATTGATGTTACTATCATTCAATTGATTATGATCATATAATTGATTAAAATCAATAATGTTAATCACGGTAGCAAATTATTCCTATACACATATACACATTGCATATATATAACCCTAGTGTTTTACATATTTTGATGTAACTCTCTATTTTGCATGAATTTCTAATGCTAAACATTTGAAAACACCTTAAGTCATCATTTAGAAGGAAGGGGATGTACAATGAAGAATGAGTACTAGTGTATGACATCAAGATGTCCACATCTTGAAAAGACACTTGCATGGTATTTATTTTCATTTATTGACAGAAAATTTAATTCCCTGTAAGTTATACTAGTGTTTCGATACATATATGTAAAAATTAATAACCCGATTGTAGGCTTTTTCAGTGAAGTATTGGATAACATGTGTCCAGATTTTTCAAGAAAGCATGGGTTTCTACAAAGTTGAAAGTATAACTTGGTAATGAAAACAGAAAAGAAGTATATCACATCGTAGAATATCACCTCACTTGATTTAATGATCAAGTTAATCAATAAACTAGATACGATGATATTGATTATGAATCATTGTTAAACTTTATAAGAATTAAGGACCTATTGACCTGAAAGTTTATCCACAAGTCGATCAAGCATACTTTTGCTTCATTAGTTCTCGTCAACACAACCCATCTTACAAAAAGGATGACCGGATAACTAAGATACAACAGTTATCAACTAGTTTCTGGTTCAGTTGATGAAAACTAACTTCATATTGAACGACCTCTATAAACCCTGAAGATGATTATTGATTATATCATCACTGGTGATGATCTTCGACAATGATTCCTGAATTAGAAGAGAAAAGTTGTTAACGATAGAGTGTAAATACCTAGAGACTGGGATAGTCAACACCAGTGACAATGGATGATTTTTACATTATATCATAAGTTGACTGAAGTTGAAAAAATAGACTACGCGATTGTAGCTCAGCGGTTCGAAGATAATACTCAAACAATATGGCCTGAAGGTTCTGAATTCCATCCCATATATGGTTGTGAATGGGCTGTGCTAAAGTCTTAAACCATTATGAAACAGCTACCCGCTGATTCCTGGTTCTTAATGGCTTATATTAGAAACTAACTTTGAACCAAGAAGATTGGAAAAGGAGAAAATATCACTTCATTTTTCCCAATCCAAAGTTTTATTTGAAATCAAGAATCGGTCAAAGTTAAACATCCACTGAAAACCTGGAAGCATCAAGTAGCTGTTCCATCCTAGTGTGGGAAACATTAACAGTGCACACCCATAATTCTGCACGCGGGACTCGAACCCAAGAGTTTTAGTCTCTTACGAACGCTAAACTTAAGATCACTGAGGCGAGATCCAGTGGTGTTAATGTTTAACTTTAATTAATCCACGATGTTGCGCGACCATTTCTCATTGCCTCCGGTGGGTAAATGCCTCACAGTCCACATGATTGAACTTTACTGGTCATGGCTTCGCCTCAGAACTCCAAGAATTACCTCCCGAAGCTAGTCACTAATGAGTACATGATCATTTGTATTGATTCAGGATTCTCTTTGTTGATATTTGAACTGAATTTTAATCAGTCAGTATGTCCTGAGAGGTTATCTTCAGTAATACTACATAATCACAAGTATTCATATAAGTAAGCATAGTAGATAACAGTGAGATCAAGGACTCAAATTGCGTCACGTCTAAAACTCATCAGTTACATGTATCTGCATACCAAATTCGATGCTCACTTCCAGATCCATTACAAATCCATTACAGATCTATTACAAATTGAACTAAAATTCATATCCATTGCATATACGAGTACCTCATCTAGAAACACTAACTAAACTAAATAATGCATTGGGTGTTTTTAAAAAAAAACACTGGGTGCGAAACCTGGAGTAGACAAAAATTCTATATTGAAGGTTGATTCAACTGACAGGTCCCAAAAAGAACGAAACAACACAGGTCCTACATTCCATTGTTAGCTCCAAAATTTCATTTACAAACTTGTTAAGCATTAAATTCTCCAAAAATATATACATAAACATATATATCAACATAATGAATGTTGTGGATAAATCAAGCATCATAACGATTATATCAATATGTGAAGAATTCAGTAATTTAATGTAAACTATATTTATATCATAACTAAAATTATCTATGATTTTACATTATAATAAATATGAATTCATACCGAGAGATGATAAAAGATGACACTATCACTTCATAGCAGGAGTAAATTATTTATAATTTGTTTTCGTTTAGAAAAAAAAAGATCTACAGATCTACATATAACAGAGTTGAGTATGACATCATTATTGTGTATCTAGTAAAGGGTATATTTGAAAGAATCCTACCAATTTATGGTTAGTTGCTATGGTGAAAGTGATTTATTTGAATTTTGTAAATGGTACATGAATAATTTACATTGTACTTTTACGTTGCTTTTTTTTCTTTTCTTATTCGAGAAAATACAACGAGACTAATTTGTTTACTTAATAATGTGATACATTAAGTCATTTGGGAAGATGCCATGAATCAGTGTAAATCGTAACACACGACAATGTGTAATGCATTTTTTCTTCTTCAAATATTCTTGGAATGAGTCAATCGAAGTATAGTTTTGAAAACCGATCGAGAAAAAAAAAACAATCTTTCTTTTCTCATAGTTTTAAATGTGTTTTTTTTTAAATCTGACTACTTTAGGTTTACAATACTAAACGATTGTCTGTGTTTAATTATGATTGTCGTCAAAGCATAGTTCATATCTGGTAAGCATATACTATCATTAATACCCAAATTCGACAACATATGTTGAGGGACAGTGAGATGATCATTTACTTGTTGCTTGTTGCTACTCTGGCTGTATGAGAACATTGGAGTGGCAAAAAAGATTTCCTACTACATTTCTACTAAATTAAACGCTAGTTTATATCAGAGAATAAAATAACATTGTGAACCAATGTAAACCAGACATGGCATTGGACATGTGTATCTGAGACACCTCAAAAGAAACTTTACAAACCACAATGGGTCAAACCAAGGATATTCAGGTCCGGTGGCAAAGATAATATGCTTATATTAGTGAATTAAAACTTAACGAACCTAATTTCCAACTTTAGACTATTATTTAATGCCGACAGTAACGATTGTCTAACTTCGCATATATTAATAAATTAATAAAAATATTAACGACATAGTGAAACCCTAAATGATTACCACTAATATATTTCAACCAAAATTAAAAACATCAACATTTTCAGGTCAATATATTAGAGTGACATTAAATCAATTGATTGATATATTATACGGTAACCAAATCAATAAACTTGGGTGAAAACTATTAACTTACAACAATCTAATAGGTAAAAACAAAATTAACCGGCTATCCAAATTTATTAATATTTTGTCATTAATACAGAAACATTTAAATCGATCAATGAATTTATTTACAATTACAGACATAGGAAGGTTAAAAAAACAACTAAGCGCTTATGGCAGTGAAACATGGCCGTTCAGAGTAGAGGATATTCGTAGGTCACTAATATTTAATCATAGATGTCTTCGAAGCATTGCTCGTATATCCTGGGACCACCGATTAAGTAATGCAGTTGTTAGGAAACGCGTACTAGGCAAGGATGGCAAATCAATTGATGAAGCAGTGAGACTTCATCAGTTGAGATGGCTGGGACATGTGTTACATATGCCCAACTACCGACAGCCCCGACGAGCGATGTTTTATGGTGTTGGAGTGGGTTGGAAGAAAGCTAGAGGGGGCCAGACCAAAACTTTGCACAAGTCCATGAAGTCACTGACAAGTGGAGTGAGTCATGTTGGTAGGTGTAGATTACCTGGTGGGGACTGCGAGATGATAGCAACCGATGGTTAGAGACGTTGAATGACATGTCTCAAAATCGTTTGCAATGGCTCAAGTGCATCCACTCTTTGTGTTCTCCCAAATTCTAATATTCTGAATTCATGTCTCCTTTCTAAATTCATTTCACTGTATTATACACCTTGAATAACATCTTCAAACCCTAATCTTTCCGATTACTGTTTATACTCTTACTACCTCTAACCACTACGGGTTTTGAATGGACTACTGTATCTCTGTGCTAATGTGGTATGACAACTCGAACTGGCGTACGTACGTACGTGCGACGTTCTACGTTGTTACTGACTGCCTGACTGACTTAAGAAGCATTACTCTATTATAGATTTCTTTTTGAACCGATTGAGAATAAAAATAGAATCTTAAGATAGGAATACGTTCATTTAAGATATCTTTCAAAAAGGAACGAATATTTTAGAAAATATAAGTTTCAGAACTATATTGCAAAAGATTATTGTTTACATTTTTGTGGTATAATTACTAAATACTTGAACTATTGTATCTTTGTACTTTCCTATTTGTTGATTTTTATTTGATGCATAAACTATCATTGTATGTTGTAACTTTGTCGGGTTATGGTTTTTTAGGGAACGAGAGTGGAAGAACTGCATTCTGGACCAATAGTTATTAAGTTTTTTTTCTCGATTGTAATATCCTTATGAACGAGTCAGTGGTTAACAGAAGGTTATTGATTCTATAGAGGCAGTTCAAGGAAAGTAATCAGTATGCTCATTTATTTATGGCTGAAATACACAGATCACAATATAACAAAATTCATTCTTTTTACCGTCACATCAATATCATAGCCACAGTTGTTAATTTCAAGTAGTCGAAAATTACACAGAGTTCTAAATACGTGAATATGGATTACATAAACTGAAGACGACCAATCATAATACAAAACGATATTTGTTTTCGCAGTTCTAGTGAGAAACCGTGACCAATGGAGCTAATCCGTGTCAGGTAGAGACAGGTATCTGTCTCAGAAAATGGAAGATGGTTGCGCGAATCCATGAATTGGTTGAAGTTAGACATTAACACCGTTGGATGCCGGCTCAGTGGTCTAGATGTATAGCGTTCACGCGCGAGACTGAAGGTCCTGGGTTCGAATCTCGTGTGAGGAATCGTGGATGCGCACTGCTGAAGAGTCCCACAGTAGGACGAAACGGCCATCCAGTGCTTCCAGGTTTTCAATGGTGGTTTAGCATCGATCGATTCATGATCTCAACCAAAAACTTAACAATCTCCCCAACCCATTACTGAAAAATTTACTAAAGACAAACACAATAGCACTTAAAAATTAAATTTGAAACAAATAACAATTAATCCAATTTTAAAGTAATTTGAATTATCTCGCCAATGATATTTTGACTGAAATTTGATCAATCACGCCTGGTATGTGTGCATCCCATATGAATCACCTCGATATAACCATTATAAAACAAGTTAATATAGAACAAATCCGGTCAGTAGTAGCATTCAGGATGCGCATTTAGTTCTGTTTGGGACTCGTCAACTGGATGTTGCACAACTTTTAAGCATGAGGTATATTGGTTTTGATTATGGTTTGTAGTTTTTTGCGTTACTCAGTGTTTACTCAGCTAGCTTTTCACTATTATCCTGTTTTGAACGTCCTCTTAGGTGCTGAAGATGTCGTTCAGAATGAAAATGGATGCTCCGCAATTAAACCATCTAGCTCGGAGAACTCAAAATGAACAATATGATAAACTGATAAAAAAAATTTAAAAAGAAGCTTCCTTCAAATTATTTAGGATAATAAAACAGTAGATTGTTAAACCAGATGATCGATCCGTCATCAATTAAATACAACAGATAACCCAATGACACAAGGATAAAATGAATTCAACTATATTCACACTCTTATTTTGATGATTAAAAAAGAGATTTTAAAGCAATCACCAATCAACCATTAAATTACCAGTGAATAATACAGTCAAAATATACTAATCACGGCAAACACAAATTAATCTAATTCCAAAAGTACCGTTAATTATTGTAAACAGTATTCAATACATATTTGGTTTTTACGAAAACACTGTTTCAAGACTAATTTTCATCGATCAGATAACAAATGGTTACTGAGAAAAAAAAAGAAAACTTGGAAAAATTCTAAAAGTACCCTGATACGATACGTCTCAGTAACTAGGCTATACTGGACCACACAATTTTAAGGTCAATGATGAAATCGTTAATAAGAAAATAAAGGAAATTGGTAGCACAAAGAGAGAGAGAGAGAAGCTAAACCAAATGATAATTATACATATCATATATACCATTCATTAAAAATACTGGAAAAAAATATATATCTCTTTATACTTACACTTTACATTCACCAATACAATTTGAAACATAATCACACCAATCAATAATTGTATGAATTTGTACATTGTTACGGTATTGATGCATTTTCTCAGTCCATTGATTAATCACTAACCGATATATCTCTTGTAAACGATAAATCCATGCTTCTAACCAATCAATTATACCAATATTTTCAGTTTTATTAAAGTATTCATTTGATAAATTATCAATTGTAGTTAATTCAATCCAAATTTGATGACTTAAATGACGAATAGAAAGTTCAAAATTATACAATTCTAATTCTGTCCAACTATGTGATTGAGAATCATTCTCTAACTGATTGAATAGTTCTATAGAGAGTTAAATATAAAACCAAAATAAATGATAAATATTTTGATATCGTTTAAAATGATATAAATGACGAGATTATAATATAGTAGGTCTTGAATTTTGGCGCAAAATTCATCCACTCGTTTGGTTAAATATCATTTTGGAATTATAGATGATGTCAGTTCGTGATGAAAACATCAAATTTAATTCTTAACCCTAAAGCTCAACAGTAAATCCTAATTTCTTACACTAATCTAATCTAAAGCAATTATTCCCTTTGATAAATTTCGATAATGTAATAAGAAGACGAAGATTATCAGGTTTATGTGATATATTAGTGTTGTAACGGGTAACTGCAGGTTTTGATAAGCAGCGTTTATATCAATCGATTCAGTGACACGTAAACACGTACGGACGACCCAGAGTCCCGATTAGTCCTGCTTCCCTGCCTATCCCAGCCAGTTGAGTTCAGAACGAAAGTCACAGCCTCTGAGATATGAATCATTATATTTCAAACACACTGTTTATATACTAACCAAGCAGACCACATCGTATCATAAAAATAGAAAACAACATTTTGTACAATATTCAACAAGTGAACAGATATCGACCAATAGGGAATGTCCATTTAAAGTCCAAGGACACCATTGGACTTAACATGATAATTATTGGTCTATCCTTCCGCATCCACAACAATTAGCGCAATACATTTCGAACAATCTGATCACACATATACATGTTAAGAGTATTTATATATAAAAATAAAAGGTCAACTAAAGAGGAAGAATGTATTTGTAAAATTTCAGCGAAATAATTTCAAGTAAATCCAACGTTTCACCTGGCAATCTGGTCCAAGCTTTTTCATGGAAAATATAACCAAACAACAAAACGATCGAATATAAATAAGTACGTTGGATTTACTTCAAATTCTTTCGCTGAGATTTTACAAATACATTCTTCTTCTTTAATGTCTCACATTAACTCGGCGCCCAAATATTGTGAAACTATTCGTTCGAATTTAGACAAAAGTTCTTATTTAAAAGGTCAACTAGACTGGAAATGGAGTAAGAGGAGATAAGGATAATAATAAGAGTAATGTGAACACAGTCAGTCAATCAGTCAGTAACAACGTAGAACTTCGTACGCACGTACATCAGTTCGAGTTGCCACACCACATTAGCACAGAGACGCAGTGGTCGATTCAAATCCCGTAGTGGTAGAGGTAATAAGTGTATAAGCAGTAATCGGAAAGATTAGTGTTTGGAGATGTTACTTAAAGAGTAGAATACAGTGAAATAAACTTGGGAAGAGAAAACAAAGAGACAAGGGAGGACACAATTCGAATGTATATGTGTGATCAGATTGTTCGAAATGTATTGCGCTAGTATATCATATAATTCTGATAATCTTCGTAATCTATAATCCTCATTTAACCCTAGCACGTAGGTGGACACTCTAAAGTCATTTTAGCGTTGCTCAAAGGTCGTCAATAAATTATAGTCTTACCCTATACACTCTCAGGAATTCTTTCTTTTCAGGAAACTTTTCATAGGTGGATCAAAGAATTTGTAAAAAAAAAAGACAGAGCATCTGATGTGACTGATAAATTCTTGCGTATTGAACGCTATATTCGTCTCCTAAGCTATTCTGTAACCCCCAAGCTAGAACTATACAGCGACCTCAACAGGAGAGAGAAGACTCAAAGTACACGAGAAGTAGTTTACTCCAATGTTCGTTTTAATACAAAAAATACAGGGTTTTTATAATATTTTAAATGTCCTTGGGTCGCTAGAAGATTCTGGAATGCTACTAAGCATAGTAGCAGTGTAGAAGCCAACCACTCAGAGCCTCTGCATGTGACATTTCACTTCCTTGATATTTTTGGCTAAGACTTCAAGTGAACGCTGATTGGATGAAACGCTTCTTAGTGTGCCCTGATGCTTGCTTGTCTTTTGCAAGCAATTTTCAGGATCACACCAACAGTGATAATACTAGCGATTTCTATATTAATGACTGAGATTCTAGGATCTATTCACATTGATGATTAGATACAGAAATTAATTGTAGTACAATGATTCGTCTATAATGATCAATGACATAGGCCTTCTGCTAATTATATCTTCTTATCAACAACATCACGCTTATGGTCTCTTAAGGTCCTTATAATTTGTTATTAACAGCAAACTGAGGATTAGAAACATGTTTAGCTCAGATTCCTAGATTCAAGGTAATAATTAAACCTGATATTTATGAGATGAGTTGTTATAGCGGAACGGTTATTGTAGAAGTAGGAACTGGTTTTTCGAGTTATAACTTTGTCATGTAATTGCTGAGTAACTGGTTTACTATATATATGTATATAAACCAAGTCTGTTTGGAATATAAATACCATGGAGGTTGGTGTCTACTTCTGGATCCAAGGAAAGTTATGTAGAGGAGCTTGCGAATAACGGACCAATCAGAACCTAGTTGTCAGCTCAGTAAAGATATTGCTGATCGAGAGTGTAACTGGTCAAATTGGGGACATTGAGCTATCAAAGAAACTAGTAGACACGAAATAGATCAAATTAGAATCAGGATTATGAGTGGTGATAATATAATCTCCTTTAATGAACGTGTACAGATCATAGAATGATTAATATAGGTTTCAAACCTGTCAAATGCAAAATGATACTTTACGAATGGTCATTTTCGACACTGAACTTAGGAATGAATAAAGTTGTTTATGATACTTTTTCAGCAATGAATTGACCTTTAGAGACTGATTATTAGTCTTTTAAGGTGTAACTACAATTCTAACTAGTGTTTTAGTAAAGCATTCAACTTTTTATCGAACAGCAAATAAAAAACTGTAATTTCCAATCAGTACTATAGTATGGCTATAAAATACGATCATTAAGGATGAATTACAGATTTATGAAGGAATTTCCTATGAAAATAAGTAAATATGTTTCAACTGAAGAGTCAGGAAAATTACAAGACTAAAGATTCTTTTGAAATATTTACAACAGCTCATCAACAAAATTTATATTCCCAAATAATTTTGTTTAAACAAAGAATAAAAAACAAACCTATTAAAGAATTAGACAAATCCCATAATCCACCGGGTCTACGTATAATCTGTTTTAAAAATCCAAGACAAGTATACTGTTCAAATGCACGTGATGAAGTGGATCTCATTTCATTGATTAATTCTTCCCAGGTTTTTTGTTGTTTAAATGTCTTTATTACAGAAGAATGACTAGATGAAAGGGACGATGATGGCGATGATGATAAGACATGAAGAAAATCGGCTAGAACCCTCAATTCATTGAAATTTTCCTAACAAAATAAAGAGGAAAATTGATGAAAACTGATGAATACACATGATCTATTCATTAACAATGAAACAATATTCTGTTCGGGGATTTCGATCCACAGTAAACAAAATTCAAATGGATAATCAATGTGTAAGAATTATAGAAGTGAAAAATATCCATCTTGAATTTAGAATCATCAATAGTATCATCTACTAAATAATTCTGTACATTAGTAATAACCAATGTATTCCACCTTTTCAGGTGAATGTAGGCTGAAACCAATGATCTATAATTGTCTTTGAAATACATTAACAGTATATAGTTTAACTATGTCATACTGAATAATACAACAATCTAACTAAATCTTGAAACGCGTGTTAACAAATGTTTTGTTTATCGGCATATGAATATGAAGATTGTTGAATTTCAATGAAATCATGAACCGATCTAAGTTATACAACTATTAAAAACCTGAAAGTATTAGATAGATCTTTCGTCCTACTACAGGACTACTTAGCAGTGTGTATCGATGACTTTGCCACAGGGGATTGAAGTCAAGACTTTTAGTTTCGCGCGTCAATGCTTAACCTCTAGACCAACGAGCTGGTATTCACAAGCGTGTACAAGTCTAAGTTTAATCATTTCATGATACTGAGTGAGATAAGTTCGTGGTTTCAGTAATGTAGGTTTTTTTTATGTTTTTCAAAAAAGACATCGGTTTAACATGTACAATAATTAATATTCAATTGTCCAGTAAGTTAAATAAAATGAGAATAAAGAGAAATTTTGATTATTTTATTTATTTATTTCAACACGTAGATAATGGTACAAAGAGGCACCAAATACATATGCGCCACACAAATCTCATCCGATATGTGTGAGGGCTGTGATACTGCCCGGGTGCCCAAATCGAAGCAGGTGGTTTTCTTAGGGGGCCACTCCCCGAGCCTTCGACCTGAAGGTCTGATCCACAAGGCAGTGGAGCATCGTAAGGAGATGCAGTCCCATGGAAGCCGGTGACCAAAAATTGGTTCATTCGCCATTTGTTCCCGCAGGATACTGGAGCCCATGTGCACCATTGGTTTGGAATCCGGTTAAAGCGCCGGACATTCGCTTTTCGTCCTCTCATTTTCGTAAACAACACCCCCGTCACGAGAAGTCAGTGAGTAGGACTTCCCTGGCAGAGGCTATATACGCGTGGCCGTGTGAGAGTATTTCGAGAGGGAGAGCGGACTCTCCCCATTCTCGGCCGTACCAGGGCATTTGGGGGAGAGAAATTTTGAACCTAAGCTGAACACTTTACATTTGAACTGGTTGAGTACTTAGTGGCAATTTTAAAGTGTAATCTTCAATAACATTTTTGCCTTTTCGAATTGTACTTCTTAGTCATTTTTACTCACTTTAATGTCTGATTAACAAAACCCAATGTATTCTAGATAAGTCTCCTTACAAGAGAGTAATTTAAGGGATTTTTTAATGACTTAGCTTTATCCATAGTTTATTTTTACCACAGGTACATGAAATCCATCAGCAGTGTTTTTTTTTTGTTTTTTTTTTTATTATTATTAATGGCTTCTAATATGGTAGAGTTCTTCAGAACAAAGAAACCTGACTAGATTATATTAATTAAATCAAGTAATTACTGAGGACTTGACAAACAATCTGCAATTTTCTCAGTTTAAATTGACACAAACTGCAAAAATCAATGTACATATTCGCATAGTATCAGTGTACAGTTAACTTTATCCTACTCCATTAATTTTCGTCAGCGAATTATTCAATCTACAAACCGTAGACAATATATTATCATCAATATACAATTTAACTGACATTCTGATTAAACTTTCACTGAGATATCTAGCAGTTATGTGATGATTTTAAAGAAAACAACTCAGCTCAAACTAACCTGTAAAATGTCACGTTCTTTATCAATATTATTTATTTGTTCTTGTTGCCAGCTAGTGTTCAATAAATTACAATTATTCAACAGTGATAAATGCATGGTAGGATAATTAAAAGACGGACTAATAGAATTAATATGAACATTGTCGTTTTTCACTATTGTAATTGACTGTGATTGTGAAGGTGTTGCATCACTGACCGTAGTAACGAAACACTTCACTTCATTTAAATATGTTGTAAGACATTTTAAATATAATTTATTAAATTCATAAAATTGTTCCCATTTGTGATCATTATTGTCATCATCATCATTATCACCATCGGTTATACTCAAGAATGATTTCTTATTTTTATCTACTTCATCTTGTTTCTCATTTCTACTGGAATAGTTGGAAGTACGTAACTGTATTTGAATGATTCATGCACATGAACGTTTGTTTTGTTTACGATAGAATAGTTGTAGATCCAATAAGAAAGGACAAAAAGCAGAGAAAATAAAACATTGTCATGAATTTTTATTTATTCAAGAGACGATATGGATGTAATAATTTTGAGAAAATACAACATAGTTAACTGGAAGGGTAGGAGAACCTGATCGGAATCGAAATATTTACCCCCTACGGAGGCAGCTAAGAATTGTTGTGAGTGTGTAAGACGGTGTAGAGTTCAAAAATAGGACAATGCTCCATGGTTTTCACTGAATTATCTTACTTTGAAAGCATATATACTGTGAACTTCGAAGTTTTACCTCAGTGCGAATTCTTATGGTACATGCGTATAAAACATAAATGATAAGTTTATGTTTACTAAGCGGGCCTAGTTGTCACCACCATTTATGTATCTATACAATACTGTAATGATATATTTATCATTCATGATATAGTGCAAGTCCACCTAAAATAAACTTGTCTTGTTTTCTCTACGGGTCTTAGTTTGAAATCTATTGTGCTTTCAAAACTATCATGGTGTATGCTACTTATGTTGATAGATATAAGTAGTATGTAGCACCGATGGCAAGTAGATTGTCTGCCAGCAGAAGATTGAATTACAGATAACAGGAAGAGAAACAGGGAGGAACTGGAATATCAACCGAATGTGAAGCATGAAGTATGTACAGGATAACTGAAAGATGTGTAAATAATGTATGTAATGTATGACTTTTATATTTTATGAAAGCACTGTGTGTGTGGCAATAAATAATAAATCTATCTTTCTCACCTGAGTTCTCGTTCACTACATTATATGTGCTAATATTTCTCACTCTGCTTACTTATATGTTATCGTCATGGTTTTTACTCATATATCCATAAATGACACTAGATTCACCATATTTTAGCTAGACTAAAAACTTTCGAACACAGGATATCATCGGAGCAGTGTGGTTTCTTTATAACACATATTAGTAGTTCCAAAGGTATCACACCTAATGAAGCCAACAGACTGCTAAAGATCCAATATCCAAATTGAAAATATTTCTTTTCCTTACCTTTATTCCGTTAAGAATACCTTTTCTTACCCTAGCACCCCTAAACTCTTCATAGCCTATTCCTATGCTGGGCACCAGAACGTAAAAGAATAGTCAATGATTCAGACGCAAAATGTTCTAACTATCCTAATCGATACAGATTGTAGATATTTAGGTTCTATTTTCCATGTTTATCTCACGACAGATATCCGAATAAGTGTAAACAATGTTTCACAGAAAGCTATAATTAAATAAATATATCATTCCTATGTCCTTTACTTTCAATATCATGCTTTTAGCTGTAAAATATTACACTATTCATCAATACGTAGTCTAGCCGTCTTTGGTTAAGCCCTAAGTCCGGGTGAAGAAAGAGTGACAAATTACACACAAGCTTTCTAGAATAAGCGCTGAAATTTCGTCAGCTATCGACCCTTTGAAATCAATGAAATTTCCGAAATAAGTGAGAAACACCTTTGAATAGCTCATCCTATTTGGTTTGGCTAGACATTCTCGAAGACAAATCTCGAAGCACTATTGAAATTTTGAAAGGAGAGAAGTTGATCCGAAACAATCATAAGTTGATCGATGTGATATTCAAGAGACTACATTTTGTTAGCATTTCCTTTAAATAGATCTATTCAATTTGGTGACTTCGAGTAAGTGAGGAATTTCCCGTGTAGGCGCCAGAAGAAATGTGGCGTACATTATTTATGTCGACATACTGGTACAAAGGAGCACCGAATACATATGCGTCACATAAGTCATTTGATTTGTGTGTGGGCTGTTATATTTCCCTGGTGCCCGAACCGAAAGTGGTTTTCTTAGGGAGTCATACTCAGAGCCCTCGACCTAAATGTCTGATGCACAAGGCAATGGAGAAACGTAAGGAGATGCAGTCCCATGCTAATTGGTGACCAACGGTTGGTTCATGCGCCATTTATTCCTTCAGGATACTGGAGCCCATGTGCACCATTGGTTTGAAATCAGGGGTTTTCCAACTCCCCCAGGTGTACTCTCCGTGTCCACTAACCCGGTTAAAGCGCCGGACATTGGTTTTTCGTCCTCTCAATTTTGTAAACAGTAATGCTGTGAGAAGTCAGTGAGTAGGACTTCCCTGGCAGTAGTTGTGTGCACGTGGCTATGTGAGAGCATTTCGAGAGGGAGAGAGATTTTATTAAATGACATAATAAATATGAAGCTAAAATAGAACTAAACTATGCTAAAGGCTTTGTAAAATGTTGGCTAACCGATGTGAGATATACAGTTTTTGTAAATAAACTGTACATTACAAAAAAAATAAAATTGTAAAGAATGTAGTTTCTGAACGTTAATGTTACGACGTTGATCTCATTTCCAAACAACTTAATTGTCCAACATGTAGTGCGTTGTAAAATAATCTCGTCTATGGGCTCTCTACCTTCTCTGAGTTAATTTCCGCATGTAGTTACAGAAGATACTATTTCTTAAGACTATGTATGTGATCAACGATCATATTAGCGTCATCATTTAAATTAGTGAAACTACAAGATGTAGTCAAAATTTATTCTACGACTGAGTTTTAAATATATCGCTTCAATTCAATAATCTTCACAAATTGAAATCTAATGTCTAACACCGTTAAATGCCGACTCAGTGGTCTGATGGTTAAGTGCTCGCGCGCAAAGCCAGTAGGTCCTGGGTTCGAACCCCGCGGGATGCGGGGTTGTGGATGCGCGCTGCTGAGGAGTCCCATACTAAGACGAAACGGCCGTTCAGTGCTTCCAGGTTTTCCATGGTGGTCTAGCTTCAATTGACTCATGATTTCAACTTGTGAAAATTCTAAAAATCTCCACAAAGCACATTCTAATAATAATTCAATAATCGCCATCTTTATTCTGATTGGTCATTTCTACTGATTTCAAGGCCTTTAGTATAATGTACTTTAAAATAAAAGTCATTTGATTAGCCTAATCATTAGACAATTTTCATCATGTTATGTCAACCAGAAAATTAATTTATAAGTTCAGGCCTACGTGGGGTCGTGTGTTTGAATCACTGAGGCATTCAATACTATAAAGAAAACATCTGATCAACCTTGGTTTTTTTTTAAAGTTCTATTCATCTGATATCAGCTTGTTAAAATTAACTTGAAATTAAATAAATCTTTCCATAAGTCACACATGAATTCTCACCAAGTATTATTTATCTTTATGTTTCTGTTAGGAATGTTAACATACAAAGCCCTCTTCATTTATAGTATAATAATGAAAAATTAACAACTAATTATAAGTAGTACACAAAACTATAGAAAACTAGCGAAATAGTCACAAGTTTACAACAACAACAACAACAAAATGTATCCACACGTTTACACGTTTATTTTCTGATAACCTGGTGTAAAATTTATGCAAAATCAATATTATATTCGATACATAACAACATATGTATATGACTAATAGGCATATATTGGGTCATTGTACAAAACCTGACTCAGGGTATACACGCTTGCCAAAGTTAATTAAAAAGTTTTTATGAAATTTCACAAAATGATATAACTGAAGTAAGGGTGGTTAGAAGTGAGATGGATAAAATGTAATCACTTAAAATATTAAAGTTTGTATATTGAATAGGATAGTGACATTTGTACCGAATATATAATGGACACTAGAATCGATACGTTTGATATAATGTTTATAATCGAATTTTTACCGAACTTATTTACTGAAAACAAATTTATAAATAAATTAATATCAAAAGGGTGTTTTATGGAGATTTTAGAAATTTCACAGATTGAAATCATGAGTCAATTGAAGCTAGACCACCATGAAAAATCTGGAAGCACTGGACAGCCGTTTCGCCCTGAGGAGTTTCATACTAGGACGAAACGGCCGTCCAGTGCTTCCAGGTTTTTCATGGTGGTCTGGCTTCAATTGACTCATGATTTCAATCTGTAAAATAAATTGATGCAAAGGAAAGATGGAACGCTTGTAAGATAGTCAGTAGAAATTTCACTAAATGTTAAATTATATGTTATTAATTTTATCGTAATTTGAACAACTAGTACGAGATTCCTTGTGATTAAGCAATCAAGATCTCATATAAGTTAGGACCCAGGGGCTACAGAGATCAAGGTTAATAGAATATTTTCAAAATAATAAGTTGGAATGCGTTAGTTTATATTTTCAACTATAGCCAATTCGCCACGCAGAGTGACTGTTAACCAATGTCACTGTTCTATTCTTAATTAGATGTCAGTGTCATTGATGAAAACTGACTTCAAATTGGATTAATCTAACAATACTCCCATTTTAGTAGTTTCACCGATAAAAACAAGGGAGATTCAGCGAGGAAAATTTTCCTTTCGATGAAATCATTTACTTAAGTTGTACATTCGTATTTATAGTTATATGGTCAATATATGTCTATAGAACGATAGAAAAGATTACATCATAAATTCATTCGAGACTCTTATTATCAAATGAGTTTACGCAATAATCAAGGGGTAAGAAGAATATAAGGATGAGAATAATTTACGGGTCTCAATTATGAAAGTTAATTGTCCACTTCACAAATATGAAGAAAAACGAAAAACATAAAAGTCATAACAATAAAACCTGAATAATAATAATGGAAACTTGTTTAAGGGTAATAGTAACTGATTCCAGTCAAACAGACAAAACAATAATTTTAAAAAAAAATCAAAGAAATAATTAAAAAAAGGAATTCTGTTCAAGGAAGGATAAGAGGTTATATGTATCATTTTTGCACGCAGAGTTCGAGCTTGAGTTGGTGAATCGCTAATGCTTCAGCAGCGCATAAGATTTGATTTGATCTTTCTTCGATCCGATTCCTTTGATTGTGTAGATTATTTTAAAAGACTCTTTCAGAGCGATGTGTCCATACTTGATTAGATGCTCCTGTATTGAACTAGTAATTATTTTGCATTCTCCTTTTAAAAGCCACGCTGGGTAGTGTTCTGAGATGCGTTTGGAAAGTGGTCGCTTTGTGCAGCCAATGTGACCTACGCCACATGAGAAAGTAAATTTTTAGACGCACATTGATGTAGCCCAAAGCGGAAGTTTATCGTTAACGCATCCATGAATAGTAGGTTGGCTTGAGAAAACAATTCGAAACTTAACTAAGTAGAACGTTTTATTCAGCGATTTTAAAAACCGTTTATTCAAGATCTCAGCAGCCCTATAACCTTCAAATTTGATATTCATAGAATGGGTTTTTATTCGTACTGTTTGTGTTTTTTTCCACATGTCTAGGTGTTAAGTTACTATCGACAAAACTAAGTGGATAACCACTCCTAATGAGTATCTGTCGAAGGTGAAGTAGTTTATCATGTATTGTGTCAGTAGAATATATTTTCCTCATCCTTGAGGATATAGAGTGAATTAAGTTTCTCTTTCTACTCATTTACTATTACCCTTAAACAAGTTTTCATTATTATTATTCAGTATTTATTGTTATAACATTTATGTTTTTTCATTTTTCTTCATATATGTCAAGTGGACAATTATCTTTTATAATTCAGACTCGTAAATTATTTCCATTCTTATATTCTTCCGGATTGTGGACGCCAAGTTTTTCTCAGGAAGATCTATTTGAAGCGAGTAGTTCGTCGAAAACTTTTTGTAGAACAATAAACTCACTTTTTTACTATCAAGGTAAACATAACTGGAACCTGTTAAATGATCCCATAACATTTAGTTCAAGACCATAAGTATCTTCGAAATTTTACAAAACACCAAAGTTAATAATATTCACCAAATTCTTACAAATAACTCGTATCAATATGAATGGTCCAAAATTCTGATAATAAGAGTTCAAGTGTAGCTTCAACTGATTCGAGAAAGTTACATATAAAATATAAAACCTATTTCATACTAACTGAAACTTAAAATATGAATCATTGCATTTAGACTCGTTGACTAAGTAATAATTCACTTGTAACAAGATGTCAAAGTCACTAAGTCAATTCCGCGTGATAGTTTTTAAATGGATAATGCTGTGATTTCATAAGTCAGAAGAGATACATTCAGTGCCTTTTTGATGTTCTGTTATTCTTCTTCTTCTGATGTTACTTTGTAGAAAAGATATTTTGTATCTTCAACTTAAATAAATTCTGATAATCTACACACACAAAAAAACTATCGGAATCTAATGAACTGAAAATATATTGTGATAATGTCAGTTATGTAACAGAGATTACAAATTTCCGAAGTCTTAATATGACTGTGAAATTTATCAATTCTATTAGAAAAAAAAACATCTAAAGAATCAAATTCACTTGGTATTGTTTACTTGAATTTTCTCATTGATTTTTAATACTGAAATTGATCAGTTTCTTATTGGCATATGTGCATACTAAGTGTATCGCCTCGAAACTGCCTTGATTCACAAGTATTATAAGCAAAGATGGATAATGGTTAGCAGTGAACATCAACTCTTTGATGAAAGTACATTCAGTTGACGAGTCTCAAATAGGACGAAACGCGTGTCCTGAATTCCACTGCTAGCCACTGTTCATCTTTGCTTATAATCTTAAGATTCAGCTTTAATTCTGGTTTCATTTTACTTTTAAAACAAAATTAATTTTCTGTTCACTTTAGAATTAACTTACAAACAATATTGAATGTGTCAAATGAAGCTAGACAACCATGGAAAACCTGGAAGCGCTGGACGACTGTTTCGTCCTAGTATGGGACTCCTAAGCAGTACCAGCATCTAGTGGTGTAGAAGCTTAACTTATTTTATTTGAACCTGTCAAATCGAAATGGTTCGAAACTTATGTACCTGCACCCATGTTAATGCTTACACTGAAACTCGAACCCAGCGCCTTTTGGTTTGAAATCTACTGAATTTAAATAGCCACTCCCCTGTCCAACGAGGGTGGATTTTCATTCATTTTTCAGCAGCTGATCAACTGCAGACCATAACACCAATGGGAATTCAAGTAGTCTATTTTTCTAAGATATTCCCTATTCTATCAAGAAAATTTTTATTTGAATATGACAGGCTTAATGTAAGAGCCAAATATAAGTAGGACATGATGAAATCTGGGAACTGTATGATTCACGTTAAAGTTCAAGCAAGCGCTAACTTGGAGTTCTAAAGGGAAAAAGAAAAGCGGAAGACCAAGGAACACATTGTGCCGAGAATTCGAAGAAGACATCAAAAAAGGATAAACAGCAACTGCAAAGGATTGCACGGGACAGAGTTGGATGCAGAATCCTGGGGGTGACATAAGTAAGTAAGTAAATAATTAATTTTGACTCAACACTGATGATCGAAATAATCAGGACAATTTCTAGTCTAAGTAATTCAAATCACAGTGCATGATGATTTGTTAGCTATTATAAACAGAGTCAATACTTTAAGCTCAAAATAATCCTATTTTAGCGAGGTGTAACATTAGATACTTAGTCATACCATGATAACATTTTTGTTTGGCGGTTTAAACATCAAACGCTTTCCAGTTTCCCTTTTAACATATAAATAAATATTAATTTTGAGTATTCAAAATTACGATACTTCGTACTCGTTGATTACTTTAAAGCTGTTGACATGAAATACAACACATTGTAATGTCAAAGTATACACGCAAATACACACTGCAACTCTCACTTATCAACATTCTCATGCTTCGTGCACCTCATTATCACATCACAATTAGGTATCATTATTTAATTGAAACTAAATTACTGACTCATTGAAAAAATAATAATTATTAACAATCAAATACTGTGCCAAATAGACTGAAATCATCATAATTAGCAAGTAGATAATTTTAACCATTGTGTAATTAACATATGATTATAATGTCTAATAATAACAATCATAACCGTAACGATTAAGTACACCATAAAAAGTTATTCGAACTATTAAAAAATCACCATTATTTACAGGTATTGATATTAACCGTGTTGACAACCACAAATAATCTCTACACAGAAAAATGCGGAAAACATGTAAGTATATATATATATATATATATATATATATATATATATATATTCTTCTGCCTCCCCCCCTTCACACACACACACAAATCCTTTCTATTTTTCAAAAAAAATTACTATTAATAAAGTTACCCTTTTAGAAAAACAAACATCACTCAAGTGTATGATATTGTTATTTCTCTCTCTCTCTCTCTCTCTCTCTCTCTCTCTCTCTCTCTATATATATATATATATATATATATATATATATATACGTGTGTTTATGAGTTGATTATATAACTACTCAAATAACCTGCAAATATAGATTTACTAACATATTTTGTTCATTAAAACAATAACATAATAAATCTGTGATGATTTTCTTTTATTGTTTATTAACTAACGAGCACACTTTCTATGCATGTTTACGTGCGTGTATGTGTGGGGGGTATCCATAGCTAATTTTTGTTTGTCTGTGTTTACGTATTTGGCACAAATTATGAAAATTTTTAATTACCGTCTAATTATGACTACATTTTTATGTATAAAACGATGTATAAATTTCAGAAAATCACAGAACGATTATAAACAGTTAACTGAGATCAAAATTATGTATTCCTGTATTGTAGGGTTACTGTAATTTTAATGTTTGAATGATATGAGGTTGCAGATTGGGCGGTGGTGTTCAAGTTGGCTCACGATATATTATTTATGGATTTATAAAGAATGTAGGAGTAGGATTTAAGATAAGAATAATAACTATTTCAATCAGTTTATAAAATATAATCGGTTCAGGTAGTTGACATGTGCTTTACGGAACCGAATGCTACCATTTAACCTGAAGGCTATTTGTGTAAGAGTACGTTGGGAGAAGGCCAGCTTATAACGTGTTGTCAGATCATGAAGTAATCGACCATTCCATTGAGCCACATTACCTTCCAGGTGAAGATGTGAAGAATAGTTATGATTTATTAGAGGTGTGGTCATTTGGATTGATACATATTCATTCCAGATAAGACTGAGAAATCAGTTAAATAAAAATATTCGTCATATCCTAATCAAAGTTATATGAACACTAAATCTCTTTAGTCACTAAATGGTTTAACAGTTAATTTGAATGATTAGTGTCACTAGGACAAAATATTCTTCACCAATAATAAAGTTGTTACGTGGATTGATGTAGCTTAACGGTATCAATAAGATTTCTGTTAATACACTACTTAATTAAGACAATTCTATGGCGATAAAAGTAACAATAAATGAACGGCTGATGGATATTAATAAACTCTAAAAACAAAGAACACTAAACTACATAACATAACACATGTAAACACATATTAGATGGTAACTTTAGAACAAAAAACCTTTAACCTCTAGGATTGTATGGAAATCATGAGCCGATATAAGTGAGACTACCATTGAAATTCTGGAAGCATTGGACAGACATCTCGTCATAGTACGGAACTCCTCAGAAGTGCACACCAGCATTCCCGTTACCGGGAATCAAATTCAAGACCTTCGGTCTTGCGTCCCAACGCTTAAACCCTAAACCATCGAATCGGTACCCAACTGTGCTAATTTCTGACCTCAATCAATCCACGATATTAGGCGACTACCATCTGTTGTCTTCGGTAGGTAACTGACTCACATTCGACATGGATTAGCTCCACTGTTCATGGCTTCCCACTAGAACTCCGGAAATTTCTTCACAAAATTAGTCCACTAGTGTGCACATGATAATTTTGAGTATGGGGTCGTGGAGATAGTTGAATTTCATTGAATTTAAAATTAAGACCAAATAAAAACAAACAGTTTCACATTAAACATAAATCATACCTTTTTCCTTTGTTTCCATAAATCAACCAGAGGAAGGGGAAGTTGTTCTAACGATTGAAGAATTTTTTCAAACAATTCATCCGAGTTACATTGAACTGACTAAAAACAAAGGGAATGAAAAGAATTACTAAAAAGGCAAAATAGTCGTGATTATTTGATCGAACGACATCATTATGATAAAGTTTGTGTTGAGAATTGTTAGATGCAATTTGTTGATTCACGACCAGCCTGCGTCAACACCTGAACTAAGGATAGGGAGTGAAGCACTCGAACGCATCGACAACTTCACTTATCTTGAGACTCTTATCAGCCCTAATGGGTTGGCGTCGGACGAAATCTCAACACAGATTCAAAAAGCTCGTTTGTCTCTTACCAACTACGGCAAAGTAGAGATATCTGTCTATCAAGTGAAGGACAAGCATACAGTTCGGCAGTTCGCTCTGTTCTAATTTACGGTTGCGAAACGTCGTTATTAATGGTAGAAGAAACTCGTAAGCTACTAGTATTTGATCATAGATGCCTTAGAATTACTGCTCGCATCTGCTGGGATCACCGGGTAAGTAATAGTGAGATTAAACTCAGGATATTAGGGAATGATGGTAAATCAGTTGATCAGATTGTGAATCTTCATCAATTGAGATTGTTCGGCCACGTGTTGCGTATGCCTGAACACCGATTACCACGACGCGCAATGTTGACTAGTGTTGGATACGAATAGAAGAAAGTTAGAGGTGGCAAAACCATAACGTGGCATCAGTCCTTGAAGTCACTAACTTCTGGTGTGAGTCATGTTGATAGATTCAGACTACTTGGTTTGGATCCGCGTGACTATCATAATCAATGGTTGTAGACTGTGGGTGATATGTCTCAGAATCGATCACAATGGTGTTGGTGCATACACTCTTTATCTTCCGTTAAACCATGAGTTTAATATTGCTTTATACCTTTCTTTCTACTAACCATTTCTTGTCCTTTGTATTATATCCTTAAATCCAACCTTATTTGACTACCATTGAAGTAACTGTTTGTATGAATTTGGTGTTCATCTTGTTGTACTAATGAGGTGTGGTAACTTGGACCGATGCATATATATGCCTGGTCCTACGTTGTAGCTGAATAACTAACTCTTACTTATTCTTATCCTCATGATTAGCGAAATTCTTATCTCAAACTAGGAAAAAATTGAATATACCCCAGGTGAATAAAGTGATATTCTATTTCGAAACTCGTCAACTTCATTGTATCATATATGTGTGTGTGTGTGTTTTATTTGTTGAAATTTATAATTATTTATTTATACTTCAATAGTACCGAAGTTTTATATAGAGCAATACTACTCTATTAAAATTCAATATACAAATCAATTTAATACTGTACATCTTAAAACATTAAACATATGAATAGAAAGAATACATGATTTAAGTTATTGAAATATTTGTATCAAATCTATATATGTATATTTCATCAGTACATTAGGTGGTCTGATATAAACCAATTTAAACAAAATATAATTAAGATTGAGTTTAATGAGACCATTGAGCTGAATAAATTGATTCCTAAACAGTTAATTTGTAAAAAAACAATAATAATAAAAGATAAACATAATATTTTAATAACAGTAAGAAGTGTTCTAAACTAGTCAAGAGCTCATTATAAACTCTATGCCAAATATGAATTGTAGAATCGATTTAGTAAGTTGATGATACTCATACATTTATTGTAAATTAAGTAAATATTGAATGGTTGTGTCATGAAGGATAACACAGGCTGGGACAACCAAATGTATTGGGATACAAAATCAAAGAATCTCTTGGTAAAATCTGAGGTTCATACAGTAAATACTTCGTTTGTAAAATATCGGTCAATCTTCTCAGACTTTATTGTTTTCTCGTTTCCACACCAATCACTTTTGGTTCTCGTTCTCTTCTCTTCAATTCCCTCAACTTTCTGCCGTCAGGCATTCCACTTTCGACTGGTGATACATACTACTTATAACTCTCAATATCAGTAGCACATACCACAGTTGTTTTATTTTAGCTTGGGATTTTTTCGGAAAGCAATTCACCCAAGGTATTTTTCAAGAATCGAGACTACAGACCTTAGAGAATTAAAATGACAAAGTTAATTTTATTTGTACAAAGCCATTGATTCTATTGTTTGCTCTCAAAATTAGTTGAATGGAAATTATGAAGACTGAACAACTCAACTCTTATTATGATTACAACACTGATTAATTTGAATTTGCGTCCGAACCAACCGTAATTCATCTAGAAATCTTCAATGGCTCTCGGTAGTATTTTAATAATGAAACTAAATACCGATTACCGATGCTCTAAATCATTATAAACTGGATAAAATTTATTCAGCAACTATCAAATATTTAGTAGCATGCTCATCTATAATCGTTATTCGGTTAGTTCGATACTAATGTTTAACTCATAACATATTGGACTAGCTTACACAGATTGCTATTTAAAGTATCAATGATAAAGTGTAACTAATTGGGACAATAAATTATTCTATTTATCAAAGAAGTCGTATTTTAGCACAAAGTGATCTAAACTATTAAAAAAGTAATATCCACCAATATTGCCCACTGATCAATGATTGAATGTGAAAATAACATATAAGTAACACAAAAAGGTAACAACAAGTACCGAAAGAAAAAATGAAAATCAGATGTTTACTATCTAAAATATGTAGACAAGCAGGTGTATTTTCTTTCTAAGTAGGTTGGTTGCCTTCACGTTTGTCCAGGATCTTATGTTTTCCGTTAACGCCTTAAATGATGTTAGCCCACGACGAAACCACATAAATGATTAGCTATCTAAACTCAGTAGCCGAGTAGATAACGCAATGGATTTAGAGGCAAATGGTACCAAGTTCGAGTCCTGGGGCAAATATCAACTCTATGATACCGCTACATCCAGATGACAAATTTTAAATAGAATGAAATGCGCATCCTTTATTCCACAACAAGTCATATTATATCTATTATATATCAACTTATGTCATAATTTCTATACGGAGACAATCTGGGAAGGATTCTCATAAACCAACCAAGACTGATCAAATTTCGGTCAAAATATCAACAATGGGATAACTTAAGCCATTTCAAGTTTAATTGTGGATTAAAATAAGTTCCAAGAAGTCTGTTAAGTAAAACTAAAGTTGTGTGTTTACTAGTGACTTATTTTAAAACAAATTGTTCAGGTTCAATTGAATAACGGTGACCAATGGAACTGATCTATATCAGAGGTAAAAGTCATCACCATTGGAATTGAATGATCGTACCTTGAATTGATTGAGGTTGGAAATACGAACCTGTAGGCCTCAACTCACTAGTTCGAGGATAACACGCTCACAGTGTGGCTTGGAATTGCTAGATACCATCTCATAAATGGTTGTAGGTCCACACTTCAGAGAAGTTTAGACAGGGACAAAACAATTACTCAAAGTCCCCTATATTTCAATGGTTATTCAATAATGGATAGTTTTTTTCAATGTAGGTAAAAGGTTTTTAGAAGTGTGCACTCCCAACTCACATACAAGGTAGAACACAAAACCTTTAGATCCCACTGAAAGCTATTTATATTAAACCTATTGTAGTGAAATTTAATAATTCATATTTCCATTTTCAATCTTTCAGCGATATAGTACAATAATCATCTAACATTATTAAAAATGACTGACCGACTGACTTTTGACATAGATAAGCTTCATTGGTTACGACTTGTTTTTGAAAACTTATGAAATTTATCTCGAAATTATTCACTTCATTTGGAAGTAAAGGTAATAATTTGAATTAATTCCCACACAAAAAATAACTATTTGCTAAGCGATTAAGTGACACTTGAAATGATAAGTAAAATGCAACTATGTGTTAAATAAACGTTTCTAAACGTATCAGAATGAAAGTAATTAAATCATATTCAATTTGAAGAGATATGGAGACGAACGATATATGCGTAAAGCATGAGTATTGAGTAATATTGTAATAAAGGAATACTTAATGAATTTTTGAACCAGAGGTAGACCAAGGTAAAAAAAATAATAAACCCGATCAGTCCATTTCTCTCGGCAATACAGTCTCACTTCAGAAATTCTTATGAATATCTTTTATGTAGTTAAAAAGGAGTTGGATTCTGATCGTATCTGATGAATTAATTTTAATGTCTGGTAGATAGTTGAAAAATGTTTAGTTTGTGTTAGCCTTTTGGTGTTATTTGTTAAACTGATCGAAACTTTCTTTGAAAGATAAGAAGTTATACAAATTCTCATATGAATATTTAAGAATGCTTCATTGTTTAATGATACAACTCAATAAATCTTATAGATATTTACGTAATAAAAAAGTATTTATGAAGAGTCTATTGTATACTCAGAATGTGCTAAACATTAATAAGATGAATTTTGTTTTTTTTTGCTAAAAATTTCATAATTGATATTTTAGTAATTAGTTTATTGATCTACCATCTACTAAAACACAACTTAGATAGATGAAGGTCTAGTATAAGTTCAGATCCATTGAGATGGTGTATCTGTAATTTTAAAAAGACTGGTAGACACAGTGATATTTGAAACTGTCTTAATCAATGTCGTGACCATCTTACTGTCTAGTCATTTTAACAGTAAGTGATTTTCTGAAGGATTGATTATATGATGACTGAACAGTGATCAATGTCAAATCAAGCAGACTTGTAGATCGCATTCATAAACAGTATGGAGGATTACAGAGATTGTTGAATGTTACTAAGATCACGAGTTGATTCAAGTTAAACTACCACTGAAAACCAGTAAACACTAGACAGCTGTTCTGTCCCACTCAGCAGTAGACATTCATTACCTCGACATCAGGGGTTGAACCTAGAACTTTCAGTCTCATTCACAAACGCTTAACATCTTTACCACTGAGCTGGATTCGGTTGACCGTAATAAGCATGTATGAGATTGGTTATTACTTAGTGAATAGTCAACTCATTACAATAAGATTTTTTTTAAAATTACAAATAAATCTTAGGATACCTTATTAAATATATTACTCTACACGGATGTAGAAGTTAGTATAACCTTATCAATGAATCAATGATTAAAATAATCCAATGAAATGAATAAATTATAAGGAGAGAACTCACAAGAAATAATTGTTTTTCCGACTCCAATTCATCAGTAAGTGAACTGTCCACTACAAGCTGGAATAAATAATATTGATAGAAAATAATCGAAAATGATAGAAATTATTAATCTCATGGGAAATAATCACAGATAACAACTACAATGAAATGACAAGATGAACATTTCATAATGATTATGTGAATAGATAACGAAAAAATGTCCCTATGAAAATATATTAACAATGTCTTGTATAACACACAATTTAAATAATAAAACGGAAAGAATACAGTGAATTTTCTTATTCCAGGATATATGTGATGAATTAACACTATATGATTATCTAGTCTGTAAAACGACTCTTTACTAACGAACTAATGGTCTTATCGACGTGGAAGTAGAATTTAAGAGCACATGTGCCAATTGCTTGAAATGAGTCATGTACAACCTTTACATGAGAAACTGAGTTTGTTAAATTGTTCCCGGTTTCGTGAAATCTTATTATGAACACCGAAAATGCATGAGACAGAGGGATAATACATGTAAGGTTGACAGATTCTTAATTCTGGAAATGAAATATCACTTGAAATGTCGGTTACCGATGGGGAACCTTACGTAATGTACATACTGTGAGAAGTACGTCTTTGCTCTTGAACTTAATTCACGTTGAAATAAACATAAAACATACGGGTCAGTTTTGTATTCCTCAGGGGACTATACTTTGCAACATTTATTTACTTAGTAACATATTTAATTATATCATCAATTAAGAATGTTGCCTATTCCTTATAGATGTTTTACTCATATTACCCTATGAATTAAACTAATGTAATTAGAATGTTATAGTTGATGACATTAGTTTACTATATCTAGAACCAACTTGTTTTAATACAGCCCTCAATTCATATACTTATCTGATAACTAATCGACATTTTGGATGAAGATTTGTGGGAAAAAATAGTTGAATTCCTGAGTCAATCTAAGCTAGACCAACACTGAAAACCTGGAAGCACTGTAAGGCCGTTTCGTCATAGTATGGGACTCAGTGGTGCACATCCAGGGCCCCGCAATCTGGACTTAAGTCCAGGGCCTCTGGTCTCGCGTGGGACTAGTTCACCAGTCTAAAGGTTAAGTGTTCACACGCAAGACCAAGGAACCTGGACTCGAGCCCAGTGTGCGAGGCCGTGACTGCGCACTTCCGAGGAGACGAAATGGCGTTCCAATGCTTTCATGTTTTCAATTGTGGTCTAGCTTAGATCGACGCATGAATTCAACTATTTTTGAATATTCCTAAAACTTCTCTCCGCCCATACTGCTTTGTTTAATCTATCTCCAGCTCTAATCCACAATTTTCTGTAAACTTAACAAAAATTGCATAAATCTGTCTTGTTACATAATTGATGCACTTTTTCTAAAATGGGAAGCATCTTGAAAGAGAAGTCACAACGCAAAGGAATTTACATTATTATACTACATTTATCGGTTTTGATTTATCAAGACTTTTTTTTTTAAAAAAGAGGGAAAATTGTACTAAACGCCATGTTAATTATTTAATAATCTGAACAAATGATTATTTTTTTATTTCTTCTTAAAGCGCAGCGTGTTACACATAGCGCGTATGACAAACGCGTAAACTTTCTTAATCCAAAAGACCACTAGCGTACACATGATTTTCCAATGTAAGCAAAATACTATAAGGATATCTATATGTCGGTAATCTAAGCTGTATGTCTGTTAACTACAACAATCAGGGCTTTATGAAGTTTCGGAAATAAACAAAATGTAACTAGATTTATCGTTGTGGTTGTATTGATTTCGAACAAGGACACACTAGGAGAGCATTAATTCAACCTTGAAACACGTGATAATGCATTGTTTACATAATCGATAGCCCTAGCGATGAAGAATGTTCACGTGGTCAAGACATGATAATCACTCATTTGCTCGTAAACAAAGTGGTCGGTTGATTAACATATATCTCTTGTTTGCAATTTCGATGTACAAAGAAACAAACTTAGCATAGAACTATGACGATTATTTCATTTAGGATATGTTAAACAACCAACGAGAATACAACTACACTTATCCAACATATAGTACAACTTAACTAACATTTATACACAAAAAATAGTCTTTGTTTTAGTATCTGATCCAAAGGATATGAATAAACCGACTTATCTAGATGACTAGTCTTTTGAGAACTTATTTCAATAAACTTTCAAAATTCATAGTGATTTTCAATTCATAATTTGATATCATTAAGTAATCAGGTTGGATCATATGTAAGTAATTTTCTTAACAATTATTGTGTCTGAACAACTATCCAGATCATTTTACAATTTTTTGATACACGATGAATAGGAGCGATCAGTAGGAAACTATGTTAGCCTTGGTTGGTTACATGTTAGTTAGCACTGATCAGTTAAGTGTATTTAAATTCTTGAGGTTACTAATTCATCACCTAACGAGATTCAAACCCAAATCATTCAGTATAAAAGCCAGATATATCACCACTGTACTATTCGAGTGGATTTATTTTATTTTTAAAATTCATGAACAATTATTCATAGGCGAAATTTTTCAGTTTCTATCAATGAACTACGTAAGTACTTTGAAGTCACGATTGGAAGAAGTAATGGTTTAGATCCGTTTAGTTGATTGGAATAAAAATATTTTTTAGACACTGATAATCAGTGATTGAAGAGTAACAATCTAGATGGTAAATCCTGTATTAAACAGTTCATCATTAAAAAAAGTATTTGAGATATATTTCGAGTTACTACTGAAATTGGCAAAACTGATTTTCAAAACTATAATAATTCAACAGATATTAACGTGTAAATTTGTAAATTTGATGGTGAGACTATGATATATGGAGGGCATTTGGGCGACGCTAAAATGATCAAGAGAATGTCCACCTACCAATTACAACTAAATGAGTGTTATAAACCAGTGTGAGGAATTAGAATTATGATTTGCAGTTGATGGTTAGGGTTAAGAATTAGATTTAACGTTTTCATCACGAACTAACATCAACTATAATGCCGAAACGCTATTTAGACAACTGGATGAATAAATTTCGCACCGAAATTCGAGGCTCGTTATCTTATATCTGATTGGTTCGTCCATAAATTACAGTCTCGCCAAGTTGACAGTAAACAACAACTTGTATACGGCAACCTACAATAACCAATCATACCATAAACGAAAATTCTAGTAAGGAAAGGCATCTTAATCGAAAGGAAAACGGGTGAATAAATGTCTCAAATTTATAAATTAATATGATACTATTAAAGAAACCAGTCAGTTATTCAAGTAAATAAATTAGAATAATATGGGAAAAATAAGGAAAATAATTAATTTAAACTATAAGAAAATTCATTGTTTCAATTGCATTAAGTTGCTGCTTTTTAGTTTACTCTATTAGATTGTCATTCATCATTGAACTGAATGGTGGCCCGAATTCATTATCTATGATTGAGCGTTTAGTACACAAACTGTTCCGATTCAAGGATTAAAACACTAACCATAATACATCAAATTGTAATTAAGTAGATTGTGAAGTTATTTAGACTAGTTTTGGTGAATTATGAAGATCGTGAATATCGCGAATCGGTAACAGGTAAAAAACCGATGAAAACCAAGTAGCATTTGATAGTTGTTTCATCTAGATTCTAGACTTCTTGGTACTGCAAACTCCCAATCCCTCAAGGGATCGAATCCATGACTTCAAGTCCCTCTCTAAGCACGATACTACTGACTGAGCATTTGACTGCTCATTCGACTGCTTATGAGGTCATCGTCGACGCACACTGGTTGTAAGTTCCAAAAACAAAGAAGAAACTGTTTTCAAGAGCCCCTGATCACCAACAGTTAGCAAGCTAATGCCAGTAAGTGATAAAAATTTTAAATTAACGTATCAATATATGAATTCTCACTGGAGAATCTCTTCATCACACACACTAGATTTTTTATCCATTTCGAATTTTCAAGTCGTTTTGTTTAAAGATTAATTGTGAGCAATTGAAATCAAATCAAATATCCAATATCTCTCAACCTCAAACTAATCGAGCATCAGAATCCAGAAAATGGATTTTTCTAAATGTAGTAATGATTCATGACTAATTTATAGAAAAAAACTATATTCCCTGAATTTCTTAAATTAACCTATGAACTTGTAGGACAAAATCTCATTGAGAAACAAAATTAATATTTCCTTATCCCTAAAAACGATAGCGAAGAACTAATGAACGCTAGTAACTCATTTCCACCTCAGAGTAGATCAGCAAAAATATGATCTTTATGGGAGATAAAATATACGATACTTATTTTTGTTAAGTTGAGTAAAAAGTCATCCATTCAAACGTCTACTATTTACTACCGACTGTCTATTGATGGCAATCCATGAGAACAATACTTTCCTAACTTATTTCCTTAACCATAAATAGAATGAGATATTTATAAAATGAAATAGATCGATTCCTATTTATTACGAATCTAATACAAAGATAGAACTTCACAACTGTTAGTTTTAACAATCCTAACGAGTAAAATGATTGTTCCTTACTAAAAATTATACGTAAACTTTGATGCCTATTGATTTCGCTGTTTGAATTGGTAATTTTCTAAGCCAAAAAACAATCACATATGGAGATGGTAGCCAAAATTACTAATACAAAAAAACTTATTTTTAGATCAATAAACTGTAATCTAAAGCTTAATTCATCATCATTATAACCTGAAAACATGTTGAAGGTAAGGAAATAAAAATGATGCTAATAACAAACTGGAACAATTTTGATGAATTTCAGACTGTAAGAGTTAAATAGTTCTGGACAAGTATTTAGAAGATAGTTTCAACTGGAGCTATAGTTAAAAGTACAATTGAGTAAAGTGTAAAAACATTGATCTTCAAACCATTGCTTAGATATTTTGCGCCCGTTGAGTTAGTAGTTCTGAAGTTAGAAGAAGAGTACAAGGTAAGATGACAAAGTGAATGTTAAGGTAGTGAATTCTTGTCGACTGAAGTGGTTCGGAAATGTATCATTATGTATGACCATCCACCGACTATCTCGACATGTGATGATGGTTGATGTAGGAGTAGACTAAAGAAAGCTAAGGGTGATTAAACCAATACATGACATCAGTCCATGAAGATGCTGACTGTTTTATTTTATTTATTTTTTATTTTAGCACATAGATATTGGTACAAGGAGGCACCAAATAGGTATGCGCCACACAAATCTCATTTGATATGTGTGAGGGCTGTGATGCTCCCCGGGTACCCAGACCGAAGCAGGTGCTTTTCCTAGGGGGCCACATCCGGAGCCTTCGACCTACAGGTCTGATCCACAAGGCAGTGAAGCATCGTAAGGAGATGCAGTCCCATAGTAGTAGGTGATCAATAATTGGTTCATACTCCATTTGTTCCCTCAGGGTACTGGAACCCATGTGCACCATTGGTTTAGAATGACGGTTTTCCAACTCCCCTAAGTGGACTCTCCGTGTCCACCAACCCGGTTAAGGCGCCGGGCATTCGATTTTCGTCCTCTCAATTTCGTAAATAATAGTAATGCCGTGAGAAGTCAGTGAGTAAGACTTCCGTGGTAGAGGCTATATACGCGTGGCCATGTGAGAGCATTTCGAGAGGGAGAGCGGACTCTCCCAACTATCGGCCTTAACAGGGCATTTGGGGGCTGTTGACTGATAGACTGAGTCATAAAGATAAGTGCAGACTACCTAGTTATGGTCCACGTGATTATCGTAACCAGTCGTAAGGGACTTTGAGTGGAATAGATCAAAATAGCTCTTAATGGTTTAGGTACATTCACTTTTCATTTTGCCTGAAATCCTAACACTAGAAGCTCATGAGAAATATTTATTTTACTAATTTCTATTTTCGCAAATTGTGTCTTCGATGTTTCTACCTCTATTACTCTGAGGTTTGCGCTGATAATTTCATCTTGCTGTGTTAATGGGATACGGCAAATTGAACTGATGTATGCACAAGTGTCAGTTTCTACATTGCCTTTAACTTACCTAATGAGTTCTAGAAGAGTGAAGAAACAGAGAAATCCAAGAATCGTTGATATTAAGGTTTCTTGAAGATTAGTTTAACTTGCAAATGGTATTTCTTACGAATAGATCTCTGTTGGGGTACTATTGAAATCCCGAGAAAACTGAACGTGTTTTGTCCCAGTACAGGACTCATCAGTGATGTACACCATCAACCCGGCTAGTAACTTCGGGTATCGAGGTAATCGCTTAACCCATAAGACAATGAGTTGGAATCTAATAGTACGACTTTTCAACTACAATCAATTCATAATAGAGTGTGGCGACCCTCTAATATCATTAGCGACAACTGTTCACGATAGGTTAAAAGCCCGCCGATCACACGATCCTAATAAAACCTCAGGAAGACGTAGTGAAGTAAGTTACTAGTGACCTCACGTCTATAGTTTTAATGAGATCTTGTGGAGAATCGTTCAACTTTTGGTGGGGCAATAAATGCACACTTCTAAGAAGTTACACACTTTGACGATACAGCTGTTAAATGTTCCATGGTTTTTAGCGGTGCTCGAAATGAGATCACTCAGCGGTAATTTCCAACTACAAATTCAATAAGCATTAAGCCAGCTGTCCAGTTAATACAATTTTCACTTTGTAGAAAAAATTCTTCAAGACCTGAAAATATTTCATTTCTATGAAAACTATTTAGCTTATTTCAAAAGTATTGCATTGAAATGTCGCCTAACATAGTGACAAAAACTGTTCAAGTAAACTTTCAAAACATGGAATCATAACTATAGGTTATTTTGCATACGAAGCTACAATCTAAGGTACTTTTTCTGGTTCAAGCATATGTGAAAACAGATTTTTTAAAGGGTCTTATTGTGATAAATTTCTTAAAATCAGTAGTAAGAATGAACTGACTACAAATTAAAGATAAGGTCGACTCTAAAAATGCACACCTCGCCTTATCTCACGGATACCAGTCTCCGGCGTTAAGGTCTCAACAAGTACGGAGCTAACGCGAAAATTGCCTATAAAAAGGTCGTGTGTAACCGACCTCAAGCAGTTGTCCGTTGGGCACTGCAGTCACGCTCTCAGGTCACTAAGACCACCTCTAATCCAACTTCCTTTTCAGGTACCTCCAGAAGAATCTTTCCACGGTGTGGGCAACCGGGAAGTGATAACCGCCCTCATACCTCTAACAGCACTCAAGATCACTGTATTCATAATCAACCTCCGTCTTCACTTCCTATTATTCCTCGTAAATCGACTTTCGACTCTAAACTTCCTTTTACGGCTTCCCCTCAAGTGTCGTCATAGCCAACGATTCTAGTGCTCAAAACACTGTCACAGGTCTACTGAAAACTCGCTCCAAACTACACATTGGAGCCTTCAACGTACGAACCCTATGTCGAATCGGTCAACAGGCTTCCTTGGCTAGAACCCTAGAATCTCGTACCATTGACGTATGCTGTGTCTCCGAAACACGCATACAGGATCCCAGTGTGGTCATTCACTTGTACTCACCTCGGCAAAACGAAGAGCCAACGAGATACACCCTCCGTGTATCTGGTGACCCGATGGCTAGTTCTCGTGGACTGGTAGGAGTAGGCATAGCACTAAGCATGAGGGCGTAACAAACACTGTTAGAGTGAATCGCCGTTAACAGTCGTTTATGTGCTGTTCGGCTAAACGGCTCCGTAAGAACTCGGAAAGATAGGGACACACGTCGTTGCTTTTTTATCGTTTCTGCCTACGCTCCTACCGACTGCAGCTCAGATGAAGTGAAAGATGAATTTTACAGAAAGCTGTCTGAACTTCTTCAGAAAACTAAACGTTCAGACATAGTACTCGTAGCAGGTGACTTTAATGCCCAGATAGGTAATCTAAACCAAACAGAAAGGCATTTAGGTGGGTATTTTAGTATTCCGGCACAACGAACAGATAATGGTGGTCGTCTGCTGCAACTGTGCTCAGACAATCGTTTATTTTTAGCAAACACAAATTTTAAGCATAAGGAGAGACATCGTCTAACATGGCGACCCCCTACACCAAACCAACGATGAACTCAAATAGACCATATTGTCATCAGTCATCGTTGGAGAGGGTCGGTAGAAGATTGTCGCTCATTCTGGAGTACCTGCTTGGACTCCGACCACGCCCTAATACGGGCACGCATCTGCTTGCGCCTCACTGGACGCAAAAAAGCCACATTAAAAAGACCCGTTAGAACTAAGTTGAGTGACGAGAAAACCAAAAGTAGGTTCCAGGAACAACTGAGGTCACACTTAGGTAGTTCTGAAAACGAGGCTGACCCAGATGTTGCTTGGAAAGATATGCAAACAGCTGTGGAAACAGCAATGAAATCTATTAGTGACTTAACCCACAGAGTTACAAAGAACCAGTGGATTTCTTCAAAGTCTATCACACTGATGGATTCTCGCAAACTCGTCCCATCAGGTTTCGAACATGATGAAGAGCGACAACAAATCAGATCTAGGTTAAGAAAAAGTCTAAGAAACGACCGTGAGCAGTGGTGGTCAACGAAAGCAAAAGAGATGGAAAAGGCGGCGACTATAGGGAACACAAGACAGCTTTACAGACTAATAAAAGAAACTGGAATTAATAAGTCAAGTGTAAGTGAGATTATATCGGGAAAAGACGATACACTCATCTGCTCCCAGTCCAGACGTTTAGAACGATGGGCGGAACATTTCAGAGAACAGTTCAGCTGGCCTTCAGCTACTCTACAACTACCCTCCATTCCCAGACAGCGTGAATGGAACATTGAAGTAGGTCCCCCAACTCTTGCTGAAGTTCAAAAGGCTATAGGTAATCTGAAACGAGGAAGGGCAGCTGGTCCAGTATCTAAAATACTAGCCTCGATAATTATCGGACGCTTAACTAAGACTCGTGAACTACAAACACGAGAGAATCAAGCTGTCTTTAGACCTGGTCGTGGCTGCATCGACCACATATTCATCATTCCTCACGTTCTAGAACACAGACAAACTTATCGACGTCCGACAATGGTGGTCTTTCTTGACTTAAAAGCAGCATTTGACTCGGTAGACCGCGAGATTTTGTGGCAGTGTCTGTCATTGAAAGGCGTACTCCAGAAGTACATAAACCTTATAAAGGCTCTTTACTTGAACACTACTAGTCAAGTCAGAGCTTATGGCGAACTGTCATCTGCTTTTGCAACCTCAAATGGTGTCCGTCAAGGCTGTCCTCTTTCTCCATTTTTGTTTAACTTCATCATAGACCTATTGATGGAAATAACATTCTCGTCGACTGAATTCTCAGGTATTGATCTCCTACCAAGAGGTTCACTTATCGACTTAGAATACGCAGACGATATAGCCCTGTTTGGTGAAGACGCTGACAAAATGCAGAGTCTTTTGGCAGCACTAAGCAACAATGCCAGAATGTTTGGAATGCACTTCTCTCCCTCTAAACGCAAGCTGCTGCTTCATGACTGGTCTGCGTCAACACCTGAACTAAGGATAGGGAGTGAAGTAGTCGAACGCGTTGACAACTTCACTTATCTTGGAAGTCTGATCAGCCCTAATGGGTTGGTATCGGACGAAATCTCAACACAGATTCAAAAAGCTCGTTTGGCCTTTGCCAACTTACGTCACCTGTGGTGAAGGCGAAATATCTGTCTATAAATTAAAGGACGAGTATACAGTTCGTCAGTTCGCTCTGTCCTAATTTACGGTTGCGAAACGTGATTATTAAGGGTAGAAGAAACTCGTAAGCTACTAGTATTTGATCATAGATGCCTTAGAATTATTGCTCGCATCTGCTGGGATCACCGGGTAAGTAATAGTGAGTTTAGACACACGGTATTAGGGAATGATGGTAAATCAGTTGATGAGATTGTGAATCTTCATCAATTGAGATTGTTCGGCCACGTGTTTCGTATGCCTGAACACCGATTACCACGACGTGCAATGCTATCCGGTATTGGAAATGGTTGGAAGAAAGTTAGGGGCGGCCAAACCAAAACGTGGCATCAGTGCTTGAAGTCACTAACGTCTAGTCCGAACCATGTTGGTAGATGCAGAATACTTGGTTGGGGTCCGCGTGACTATGGTAGCCAATGGTTGGAGACTCTTGGTGACATGGTTCAGAATCGATCAAAATGGCGTAGGTGTATACACTCTCTATTTTCCCTTAAACCGTGAGATTAAAATCGCTTCATACCTTTTTTTCTACGAACTGATTCTTTCTTCCTGTACTATATCCTTATTGCAATCTTTCTTTTATATATTACCACCATTGACTTGACTACTCCTATGAATCCGACGTTCATCTTGTTGTGTTAATGAGGTATGGCAACTTGGACCGATGAATATATGTGCCTGGTCCTACGTTGTAGCTGACTGACTGATTAGTGGTTAATGTAGAGACAATTCCACAGATAAACTAAGGTGTCGTAAGGTTATCTCGAAAGTGTTTTAATAACTAGCAAAATTACACCGTGGAGGACACAACATAACTACTTTATGAATATGTTTTGATTGTAGGCGTTATTAGTTTTCAAACGTTTAATAATAAAAATTTTGATCGTTTGTGTTATCCTGTTTCTAATATTTTAAATGAATTTTGATCGATTTTAATTGGCATATGTACATATGTGCACATTGCCTCGATATAGTCGGTTATGACACAAGTTAGTGGAGAATCAATGGTATGCAGGTAGCTATGGAATTCAAAGTAGGTGTTTTGTCCTATTCAGGACTTGTTAGCTGAATGTATCATAAATGAACATCAACTCTAGAATGAAGATATATCCACTTGACTTAGTAGTAACCAATGTCATATATGTCAAGTCTTTCTTAGTACCGATCGAATTCTATCGAACAAGTTGTGTACCCACTAATTTAAGTGTTACTGCAGTTGAAGATAGTCAACAGGAAAGTCTAGAAACTGGATAGCGTAGGTTCAAACCAACCAAAGAGCATTAGTTCCTTTAAGATTGAAGGGTACATCTTGCTAAGGAGTGTTGCTAAATAGCACGAAACTTAAGTTCAAGGTATCCTGCCGACTATTTCCGACTACCAACTTACATATCAATAAAATATTCTAAAACATATATACTTACTCCACACAAATATTCAAAATTTTCAACTGTATTTTCTTTTGAAAATGATATTACAGGTTTGTCTAGAATTAAGCATAAATCATTTGATATTAGTGTTTTTAATTCATGCCTTTGTACATTCAATGCAGATTGAATACGTGTTAAATAAAGTTGAATTGTTTCATAAAATTCTTTAGAATTATTTATTACATCATCATTTGATTCATTAATATTTAGTGTATTCAACATTTCGATTAATACTGGGGCTGCTATCCAAGCATCTTGTAATTGTATTAAAGTATGCAAAGCAACATCACAGTTTTTATAAGTTGAAAGATTCACTGTACTGTCTTGATGATATTTTTTACTTTCATTCTTATTATTAGTAGTATCTACATCTAAAAGACGCAAAATCCCAGCTGAAATATCCATTAGACTAGATAAATCCTTTTGATCATCTTCTGAACACTGAAAGATAAATAATATTGATAACAATAATGAATATTAAGCACAAAAACCTATAAATAAATGAAGATAGAGAAATAGATTAATTAATGTTAATTAATGCTAATTAAGATAATTTTTGTAAAAATTCTCTACAATTCAAGATTTCATTTCATAATACAATAATATCAAATGAAGTGTTAGTACAAGTGAAGACTGAATGGCTATTTCCATTTCGAGTCCTAGAATGAATATCAACTCTAGGATGCAGGTACATCCAACTGACGAGTCCTAAATAGGACGAAACGCGCGTCCTGGATTCCACTACTAGCCACCATCCTTTTTTTTCTTAGAATGCTTATAATCTGAGACAATATCGAGGCAATTCGCATGGGACGAGCGTATGCCAATAAAAGATTCAAACAACCAATACAAGAATGAACTATTTCAATTTAGTTTGTAACTCTTCAAGAGTTCATATTCTAACAACATCATATGAGGTCAAACATGGAAACTTCAAGTACTTATTATACTCACTACGAAAATATGTAATGGGGCTTTAGTTAGTGAAAAGAGATTATTATTTAATATTATTGGTGGATAACTAACTCAATCACTCCTGAATTAGTTAAACTTCATTGATCAACCACTTCATCTAAGAGTGTCATAAGATCTATCTCAATGCTACTAATCATATGTAATAACTATTCACTAAAGTTGTTTTGATAGAGATTTTGTACACTATAAATTTCATTTTCTTCAATTAATGTCATTTCATGATTAATTAGCTTCAATCATAAATGTAGCACTTCAGTTTGAACAACAATTATAATAATGTTAATTGATAAACAAACAAATAAACTTTATTGATTTCCAAATACTGTAGACACTATATCATTATAACGCTTATCACTATGGCTGTTACTACTATTATTATATCATTATTATTATCATCATTAATAATCTACGAGCATTCACATACTTTTTGTTCAAAATTAGGATTACCTAAAGTTTGTAATGATATAAGTTGCATGTAGAGCAACTCTACTAGACACATTAATATATTAACTAGTGAGATCATAAATGTGCTGATCAGAGATAAAGTTATCGAAGGTATATTAGACAACCGGCGGTTAATTCATTCAATCTGAATAACGTAAACTGTGTATTTTACTTGTCCATCTACTAAATCACACGAATTTTATGTTTTACAACATATTAACTAATTATCTAATAGAATTAACTTATCTAAATTCAAGATGATGATCATTGAAACCATAAAGAGATCTAAGTTAGACCACCATTGAAAACCTGGAAGCACCGTACGATCTTTACATCCTAGTATGGGGGTGAGCGGGAACAAAGGTTCTGAATTCGATTCCTGTGTGTAAAGGGAATGCCATACTAGGACGGGACGGCGGTCCGGTACTTCCACGTTTTCAATAGTGGTATAACTTATATGGCTTCAGAATTTCAGTGAAATTCAACAATCTCCATAACCCTTTGATTATAACTCAATAAGGTTAGTTAAGGATACCAAGCAAGACAAATATGGTTAGGCAAGATGGTAAACTCGAGAGATCTTTACGAAATTCTATCATTAAACACAAGCCACTTGTTGAAAAATTACTAGACTTTAAGATCAAACATTCGTTCGGTGAATGAGATTACAGGTTAGATCTAATTTCTAGATAAGTTATATATATCTACTGTTAAATTACAGTACAAATGACTGGTACAATATGATCACTTCATCAAGATGTTTTCGATGTGAACATCTCATGGATTTTTGATAAGTTAGTTAAGAAAATGAAATAATGACGTTGTAAACTAACCTTATAGTTTCTTAATTAATCAAAGGATTTATATTAAGATAAGTCGTAATTAAGCATGTAAATATACGCATTATTAAATAGTGTGTACCAAGTTAACACATCATCATTAAGCTATCCCGAGAAATGAAAACAGGGACTATGTATGAAAAATGCCTTAAAAACATTTGTCTTGGAAAGCTATTAGAAATAATGTCCTTTATAAACTAACACTATCACTTCGACCAAATGATGTGAGAAAGAACAAATCAGCTTCCAGCTCAAGAGGAAATTAGGAAAAGACGTTGGAAGTGGATAGGATATACATTGAGGAAATCATTAGGCTGCATCGCGAAGCAAGCGCTAATTTGGAATTCTGAAGGGGAAAGGAAACGAGGAAAATCAGAGAACACAGTGTGTCGAGAATTGGAAGCAGACATAGAAAGGATGAATAGCAACTGGAAAGGGTTACCCAGGACAGAGTTCGATGGTGGACGGTCTATGCTCCTTTACGAGAGGAAACAGGCGTAAGTGAGTAATATAACTTAGGAAGTGTACCAACTTAGGATTAAAGTAAATTTGGAATCAACACATAAATAGATACGTAATTTTCCCTATCATGATTAGAGATGGACTTTTAAAAAATAGTTAGTGAAAATTAACGTCCACAGGAAAAGAACAAAGCTTCTAGTATCATAACGGAACGAATATTGTGGAAGTTGGAAGTGGTTTTCAGAATTATGATTAATCATAATTTTGCTTTATAATTACTACTGAGTAACTAGTTTACTTGCGTATGTACCCTATTTATCATAAGTTTTCAATTAACCCATTTACAACGGCTATGCGATTTGCTCGCCTTAACTTGTTGTCAGTCAACTACTTACAGTCTCACCTACTCATAGCCATATTTGGCTTGTTTATGCATAATTTTAATTTTGTAATTTTATGGGTATCAATACCAAAGCTGAACTTGATAGTTTCAAGCAAATTGATGATTGTGCAGAGAGTTAATAATAAATATATTGTTTTCGTTATATCCCAATGAGTAGAAAAATTGTTTTTCTGAAGTTTCGTGACTTAATTTATGCCACTTCTTCAGAGGAAATAAATAAATGAATTAAATTAGCATAAGTTTAAGCTTGTCCGTCTGTTATATATATATATATATATATATATATATATATATATATATATATATATATATATATATATATATATATATATACACTTAGTTGTATAGTCTTATGAACGCCAGTTACAATCGGAGCATGAGGCCTATGCCAAAAGAACTTTGAACAAAATAATTTTCAAACAATCTATTGTAAATAATTTATTTAAAATACTTAATTATTTTTAGTTGACACAAATGATTGTCTAGATTGAAAGAAAACCTGTATGATTGGAATTTTAATCAAAGTTATGTTATATATTCCAATTAAGACAGTCTTTCATGAAAAAAACCGCTTGGACTTACTAATTAGTCGTTAAAAACTATATAACAGCCGACAAATAGGCAGATTAATCAAATGATAATATATGGTCAATATGTATTTTCATTGTAATTTATAACTGTTTTAAATTACCTTGTTAATTATAGAAAGTAATATAGCCAATATCACAGTGATAAATCATTGATTCAAAGAAATTATAGAGCTTCATTGTTCAATAATCAAAGTTTAAACACGAATACTTATACAAATCCTTTCTTAATTAGTCGAATAATGAAATTTTTCAAGCCATCCCAATTAGTTATTGACGTTATGTTGACAATCTTCCAATCTGTATAGAATACAATCAATTGAATCTCTGGTCTCGAAACTAAAGTGATTGAATCAGCATAACTTGGTAATTTATCTGCTACTAGATGGGTTTGAGAGTATTTATGAGAAGTTAAAGCAACATCACTCATTCTTGAATGACTGACTAGTGTACTTAGTCGGTTGTAACCGAAATTATATATCTGACAGTTGTACACAGTGATGAGATAGTAATGTTCAATTAAAGTTACATATACAATCTGTTGACTTGTCATGTGGTTTCGGCTTCATAAGGATCTATTTAAATTTGATTTTGTAAATCAAGATGATGCTTGGAAGGTTCAGTTGCTACTTCGAAGATTAGATAGATACCGGAATTTGATTTTGCCTCTGAACTCACGTGACCGCTTATTTTCTGACACTGTGCAGTCATTAACCCAATAGTTTAGAGATAACTCCTCATTATTCAATACAAGTTATAGATTTTCAAAGCTTATTATGAACAAAGATGCTGATTTCCTTATACATGTGCGCATTATTAACCGAGAATTCGAACGCTTTCGGTTGAAGTTGTTGACTGGAGATCAGTTTAAAGCACTCACCTTCATCTTCAGGCTATAATCACAAACTTTTAGTGACATTCGAACACGGTCATTGTGTCAATTGGACCAGAAACTCAAACTGACTTTTAGTGATATTGCAAATAAATATCAACGTCTAATTAATTTTCAATGCAATACTGTAAGGGTTCAGTGTGGAGCTAGCTTGCATTGTTGTTCTGTTAGTGACTTTTGTTCCGTTCGCCGGTCTTGTATGGTATCATAATCCCTCGAACATAGCACTACTCAAGTTTTCACCGAAATTGCTTGGTCAGTGGTCTAACTGAATTCACCCAATACTCCAAAGACGCTTCTAATAAAATATATGCATGGTTCCCACATTCATAAACTACGTATCACAGCCGAAGATTAGCAGAATAGGCTGATTTCTATGCACTTAATACCATTTCTTAAATTATCCAAGACAGTCATTTGCCACGTTTGTTTGTAAATAATAATCACATCCCTATATTACATCTAAACAGTTCACAAATATTCTGTTATTTGTGCACAGTGTAGTTAATTAAAAAAATGTGACATTCTTGAACAAACAAATACGGTAAAGATAAATAGCACAGAAGAGTTGTAAACGAACATATAATTTTTAGGGGGGATAGGTGGAACTACTAATTTTTATGATCAAAATAAAAAGAACAAAACCTTCTTTAGTCTAACCGTTTTAGATGTTAACTCTTTTCAGTAAACCAACTCGTATACACGTAGGTTTTCCGACAAGTTTTATGCTACCAATGATTCATGAGAAAGAAAGATACCTATTTTTAAGAAAAATGTGAATTTATATTCAGTAGAAACCTATAATAATGAGAACAAATTGTGTGAAAATCTATCTAACATTATAAAGTCTACACGAATTACAATTTCAATGAAAATAATACGCTGTTTAAACCGGCTTCAAGTGGTATATGAATAAACTGGTTTAAAATTATCAATATTGGTTGATGGGATGCACAATATCGACAAATGTTAAATAATGACAACCAGTTACATTCAAGACGGGTATTTGGTCATAGTTAGGACTTGTAGAACAGATATACCTGTATCCCGCCATTAATATTTACACTGAAATTAGAACTCAATACCCTTTTATTCAGATATTGGGACAATATCCATTAAAGTAATAAGATAGGGTCGCCACTAAGTTGTACAATGAATATACCTTTTATTTGGAAGAGTCCGTATTTTACATTTTTTGATATTAAAGAATTCACTTGATCAGTCTCTAGGCCAATAGTCACCATAATGAAAGAGAAGAGAAACGAGAATCAATTTTGATAAATATATGCTTTGGGGATAAGTCAACCAGAATCAAGGATGCGACTTTTAGGTTTCTGAGCGAAATTCGAGTATCATGTATAGTGATCGAAAGGAATGCCTTTGTATACTGCTCAAAACACTTAAAATGGTCGCATAAAACTGATTCATGAAACCATAGAGTGGAAATAATAATGCTAAATATATTAAATGTTTAATTCTGTCTCTTCGGAAGCCGTCTTCTAAATCCTTAATCCTAGAACAAACCCAAACCTTGTAGCGCTAATTTATAAGAATGAACTAGTTAGATGGCGCCTTTTATATTTTTGAGCGAAATTTATTCAACTATAAGGCCTACAGAGCAGTTTCATATCATAGTTAATATCCGCTTGTGATAAAACTGTAACCTGAAACCCCTAATCTTAACACTAAATACCCAACTCTATCCAGAAAGAATGTAGGAATTCTTAGAAGTCTGTGTGGATCCCTTTTAAAGGTTCGAGAATAAGAACAGTCTGCTTCCATTAAAACAAGTTTTGAAGTAGATGTTTTTTCAACTAACTTACAGAGTAACCTATAAAAGACATTAATAGATTTATTAATTGTGTAAAATCTGTTTTCACTTTGTAATATTATCCTTCTCATTTTCCATAAACAATCCATCTACAAAAGCTGCTTTCTGATTGGCTAAGACCTAACCGGAAATTCGTCGCGGTCGTTTTAATTTCGTCCCTACATTATGCATTATACCTCAACTTAAATAATCTTAATAAATAAAAATTATAGAAAATAGAAGAATCTGAATGAAAAGTTTTAACCAAAAAAGAGATCAATGAAATATTAGCTTGAGTGACATGGTATAATCCACTTGGCATTCGAAAAAAATCACGTTTACAAAGAGAGGGAGAGAGATCTGTAGGAATACGGCTGTATTTAATCAAAAGTTCAACGTTAATAATAGTCGTGCAATAAAGAACTGTAATATGTGGTTGAAGGATTGATAATAATGGAATTTAGACAAAACGAATAGAGCAAGCTCTGCACTATAAAATGAATTCAATATATATATATATATATATATATATATATATATATATATATATATATATATATATATATATATATATATATATATATATATATATATATATATATTAAGGCTCCTTATTAGCTGAAAATAGCCTAAATTTAGATTAGTAGTATCATTATACAAAGTTTTACATACCGTAATCAATGTTCAGTTCGGAACGGCATAAGAAACCAGAAGAGGAAACAACATATTCATTGTAATTGTTAATATTTATGAGCATTGGATATGGTTTAGTCATTTTTAAAAAAAGGGATACAAACATAAATTATGATAAGATGTGTGGTAATCAAGGCGCCTAATTGACATGAAATTCAAGTTAGCGTCGTCAGTGAATGTCAGTAGAATTTTGTAAGCTATATATTGGGCAACATCATAGACAAATAAGTGGGATCTGATGCATATGTAAAGGCACAGATTGGCAGAGCAAGGACAGTATGCCTCTACTTGGAAACGCCTGTAAAATAAAGCCCAGAACATAATAGTTTGGAGATTGATGATCAGGTGCCTATGCTCCACGAGAGGTAACAAGAGTAAGTAAGTATATAATATGTCGTACCATAAAGTGATAATGCAGTTGAAAAATGTCAAAATTTATATAACCATCTTACTATGCCAATGTGAGGTTTACCACAAAAAGTGGAAATTATCAATGATCGAAGTTTAAGTAAATTGTTTCCAACTTAACTTACGATAAAGTCATACTCTACCACTGAGCCAATAATCAGCATGAAAACTTCATTAAGGTCACGGTGCGTGTTAATCAGGTAATAACCTCAACGTCCATTACACATTTACCGAACTAACAATTTATTATATTATACAATTATATTGAAATTAAATAAATAAATAACCCGAAATGGTCAGACCACTTCCTACTGTTTACATTATAGGTAACGAATCTCGATTAAATCTAGTTCAGTTAGTTGTAGTTCAATAACTCGACTAGATTTAACTTGAATTCGATTTTGTCTGTTAAACTGAATGAATTAAAATTACTATCATCATTTATTTTATACTGGAGTTTTATACTAATAACTAAAAACCTTCTTTTTTGAAACTCATCCATTGTTCTTTTTGTAATATTTGTTTAACTCATTAACAACTTTTTCACAAACATAACTTTGAATTCTTTTTAGAAACTATTGAAGATTATGAACTTCACAGTTCACACGTGTTGAAAATTCTATTTTGTACCAAAATACAATATTGAATAAAGCCATTAATAATAATAACACGATCTGACTTTAATTAGAAAACCACTGGGAACTTTCTCGATAGTGTGGATCCATGACCCCAACAGTGATCAAACCTAGGACCTACAAGTCTCGTAGCTGAACTGAAATTTAGTGGTTTACATGCCAGCTCAGTAGTTTAAAGGTTTAGTGATCGCTGTGAAGCCTGTGGGTCCTGGATTTAATTCCCCTTTGAATTGGGGTAGATCTAACTTGTTGATGAGTCAGTCCCATACTATGAAAAAACGAGTATCTTTGACGCAAACAACCAGTCGTAATTGTTGATACTCAATAGTAATAACTGTTCATTATGTCTATTACTTTTATCAATTACGTGAGTAATCAATAACCCGAATAAACTACCATCCTTTCAATACAAAATGAAGTCAGTTATCATCTAAATTCATCAGTTCAGCGTTCAAATAGAGGAAAAGAGAATATGTGTTAGGAACAACTAACTATTAGACTGAGCAGAGTAGATAGGTACAGACGCTCTAGTTGTTGTCCACGTGATTATCGTAACTAATCGTAATAGATTTTCATTGACACAGTTCAAAATAGTTCTTAATGATCCAGATGCATTCATCTTATGTCTTCCCTTAAATCTTAACACTAGAAGCTCATGAGAAATCTTTATTCCACAAATTTCTATTTTCGTAAATTGTATCTTCGATGCTGAATCATTTCAACTACCACCATTACTATTTCTGCCTCTATTACTCTGAGATTTACGTTGACAATTTCATCTTGCTGTGTTAATGGGATATGACAAAATGAACTGATGTATACATATGTACCAGGTTCTACATTCCATTTGTCTGTCTGACTAGAGAAGAAAAGAAGGAGTAAAATAAAAATTCAGTGGGTATCAGTCATTTCAGCTGTACTTCTTTACAGGGATTATTAACCAAAAATGATTACGATGTAAATAGAAGAAAAAGACAAAAATGAAGACATACTAAAAACAGAACATAAACATTCAATCCTGATCTAAAACATACAGAAAAATTAACAAAGCGCGAATGAGCAGGATATAAAATTAAATAAACAAACAAAGGAAACAATAGCATGTTTAAACAAGCACGCTACACAGTACTGATAATGGGGTAATCAATAAAACCATAGGTATATTATTCAACCTATAAGATAATAACGGTGATAATCGTCATAATTTTAGTCAACTGAGTTATTTGGATTTCTTATTTCATATTCTTCAATGTTCATTTATTGATTTGTCAAAAGCTTTATTTTATATAACAGGCTATAGGATTGAGAGATATCTTAATTGTTCATTAAATGTGTCGTACCTAGTGTTTTCCGTTAATTTAGTGGACGAATACAGCGCAGTATAGTATGACTTTCATTAAGATTTTAATTCATTAACATTTATTATAATTGTCTTTTTCATCCAGCATATGATTTTCATTTACATTGAACATGCCTAAACCAGACAGTTATGGATAATTTCAAAAAAACTTTGAACAAAATAGTGAATGAGAATTACATCTCCATTGTATAGCATTTATCCATTAAATAAGTGAAGAAATGAAAGAAGACATCTGAATGTTACACACTAATGAAAACAATGCGGATAATTTCACTCAACTGTGGATTATGAGTGACCTTTAACGTGCTGAATGAATTAGCACTACCAGTTTTGCAATTAATTTATTTGAACAAAAAATGTTGATAAAAAAAGGGTACCGAATACATATGCGTGTGGGCTGTGATACTATCCGAGTGCTCAGACAGAAGCAGGTGGTTTTCTTAGGGGGCCACATCCGGAGCCTTCGACCTATAGGTCTGATCCACAGGGCAGTGTAGAAACGTAAGGAAATACAGTCCCATGGTAGTCTGTGACCAATAATTGGTTCATACTCCATTTGTTCCCTCAGGATACTGGAGCCCATGTGCACCATTGGTTTGAAATCAGGGTTTTCCAACTCCCCTGAGTGAACTCTCCGTGTCCACCAACCCGGTTAAGGCGCCGGACATTTGCTTTTCGTCCTCTCGATTTCGTAAACAACAGTAATGCCATGAGAAGTCAATGAGTAGGACTTCCCTGGCAATGGTTATATGCACGTGGCCATGTGAGAGCATTTCCAGAGAGAGAGAGAGAGAGAGAGAGAGAGAGTTGACTCTTCCCACTCTCGGCTGTACGAGGGTATTCGAAGTGAAACTAAACAAAGCCAACTACAAAATTCAACTAGTCATATGTATAATGTGATATTTTAAAACCATAAAAGAAGTTCGAAGTGTTCACTAACTAGTTTCCTTTCTTTTCCATCACCATCACTACAAATGGTATCGATTCAAATTTGACTTTTAAAAAACAACAACAACAGAGAGTTATTCAACCAAGAAATCAATAATTAAACATCGAGCATTATTTATTACTTATTATATATTATTAATTAGTATGATTTATTCATTTCTCAATAAAGAAATATGAAATTGATCGTACAAATGAGTATAGAAATAATCAGTTACAAAAGGTGATCATAATAATAATAATAATAATAATAATATAAATAGTTGCTATACAATTGTTGACAATGATAACTCATTTGAATACATAGAATATAATCATAAGTGAATGAATGATAACGAGATTATTTAATTATTATGTTGACAGAAAGTGAATTCAATATTTATGTGTAATTTCAAAGTTTATAGAAGATATGTTATACATTTTAAAGAAAGGAATCTTAAATTCATTAAGATCTAGAATATATCTATATATATATATATATAGTTATTGATCTTCACTGATTGAAGTGTTAAGATGTAGAGAAGTGATAGAATGATTTAAGTGATTAGATGAAAAGTTTAGTGATGAATTTATATTCGCTAGAAGCGATCCAATCTACTAAATATGAGATTTTGGACAATTGATAAGATTAAGAGTATTTTTTGAGTGATTACTGAACAACGTTACTCTTTTATAAACTATATATATATAATAATTTCAAGAGAGATATAGAAATATCAATACAAAGTATATTGATCAGTACCAGTAGTTACGGTTTATGTTATATTTATTTATTTAAACACATAGACATTGGTACAAGGAGGCACCAGATACATATGCTCCACATAAATCATTCAATTTGTGTGGGGGCTGGGATACTGCCTGGGTGCCCAGACCGAAGCAAGTGGTTTCCTTAGGGGGGGGCACACCCTGAGCCTTAGACCTAAAGGTCTGACCCACAAGGCAGTGAAGCGTCGTCAGGAGATGCAGTCCCATAGTAGCCGGTGACCAACGATTGGTTCATACGCCATTTGTTCCCGCAGGATACTGGAGCCCATGTGCACCATTGGTTTGGAATCCGGTTAAAGCGCCGGAGATTCGCTTTTCGTCCTCTCATTTTCGTAAAGAACACCCGTGGTGCGAGAAGGCAGTGAGTATGACTTCCCTGTCAGAGGCTATATACGCGTGGCCATGTGAGAGCATTTAGACAGGGAGGGCGGACCCTATTTTTCTGGATATTATTAATCGTATTTCGTTATGAGTAATAATGAACAGTTGATTTATTGTGTTTCATTTTAATATTCTTAATCTCAAACTTTTGTCTGATTTACAAACTGTCACTGTATTTTATTCTGTACCCAAGTGATTGTAATTTAATCATAAAGTTGGTACTTTAATTTTAGGCTGTCAACGCCCTGTTTCGCGCTACATATTCTATTTTCTTATTGATCGTGTGTGTTGTGGTTAATAGTGTAACTTTTTAGACTAAAAGACAATTTAGAAAAGGATGTCGTCTTTTTTTGCCTTGCCAACTAGTCAGTTTTCGTGTAACAGATTACTTAGAGATTAGGACAGTTCTACGCCTACAAGGTCAATTAGTCACAAATCAAACTAATATATTCACAGTGTCAAGTTTATACTACATCGAAGTACATCGAAGTGGATAACTAGTTCTGAGACAAATATCAGTACATGTCCAACCATAGGATCATTGGACAAACCAATGTCATAACATTTTAAAAAAGAAAATTTCTATATTTCAGATCATTCAAAAAGGAATTCAATAGCAAAGAAATTTTCAAAAGTGAAAATAAGAATTGTAAAAGTCTGAAAAATAATCTAGAACAACGAATCAAACGAATACTACGAGCTAAGATGGTGGCTGGAGGTAGTCAACAGGAAACCCTGAACCTAGGTTTCGTTCTACTTGGCAATCACCAGCAAGGTGTAGTGTAATCTTGAAAGAACTAATGCTCCCTAACGGATTCGATCCCGTGTCACCCAACTTCACAGTCAGAAATGTTACCACTGAGCTATCCAGGCCGCGACTGACATCCTGTAGGGTCGAATCCTATCGACCACGTTGCAATGTGGTCATCAGTCTAGGTAACTCGACATTGAGTGCAATATATTGAGATAAGATGATGACAGGTTTTCCTGTTGACTAACTCCAACCACCATCTTATCTCAACATAGTGCACTGAATGTCGAGTCACTTAGACTGGTGGCCACAATTCAATTTGGTCGATAGGATTCGATCTGCACTAAGAAGTACATGACATTGATCATCACCACCCAGTGATCAATCAATTGTAGAATACTACAAGTTATTTAACAAAACAAAACAATTGTGGGCGACGTCGAAAATAAATAGTGAGTACATAATATCTACATTATACAAAAAACTTTGAATAATCTTAATTTGGTTTTAATTGTTGATTCTATTGATATGAAGTAATTTAAAAAACACTCAAAGTAGTTACAAATTTTTTTTATTTCTAATTCAGATAGAATCAGATAAAATCAGTCTTTCATAAACATCTTGTAATTTCAGTGAATATATACATCAACATAAACTGCTTTTACTGTTATTATTAAACATCCACTGAAAACCTTGAAGCACTGGACAGCTATTTCCTCATAGTTGCGCACTTAAGAACTCGCACATGAGAATCAAACCCAGGATCTTCACTCTCACGCACAAACTCTTAATCTCTAGACCACTGAGTCGTCATCCAACGGTGTTAATATCTAACTTCAACCAATCCATGATATTGATCAACCATTGTCTTTAGTAGATATCTTCCTCACACATGATGGGGTTGAACTCCACTTGTCGTGCCTTCTCACTAGAACAGCAGAATTACTTGTTAAAATTAGTCACTTATGAGCGCATGATGATTATCTATATAGGGGTTTGTGAAAAACAATGAATGTTATTTATACGAATATTCGTCAAGATTAGAACGAATAGTTTGACAGTAATTAAGCACCGAGTATAGAGAAGTCATTATATGTGAAAATTATTGTTATCACTAACCGATCAATATTAAACATCTACTGAAAGCTGCTCGATATTAAGCTCAATGACTTAGATGCCGAGTGATCTCATGAAGAATCAAAGGTCTTAAGGCTCGGTCTCCTGTGATGAGTTTGTGAGTGAGCATCGCTGATTAGTCCTATACTAGAACGAAAAAGCTACCCAGTGATTTCTCGTTCTTAATAGATCAGTTTGTGATATGAATAATATCCAATAATCTCCACAAATCTCTATACTGCGAAACTAATTTCTCTCATTTACTTACAACTATGTAACCTTGAGCAACGCTAGTTAATCAACATTTCATTCACTTACGGGTAACAATACAAAACTTTGTATTTAGTTCCAAGTTTCCTGCTGTTAGTTATTTATTTCATTAATTTACAGTAAAAAAAAACACAGTATATCAGGATAACACTACATTTTTAATCTAATCTCACTTAAGTCAAAATTACATCAAACTGACAAAATCCAAGGATCTATAGCTAGATATTTCATTGTTAATCACTAAATCTGAAAAGACTATATCAATTTGACAATAGAGTTCAATAAATTGAGTCTTCAATCGACCCTGACAGATCTTTAAGGCTTTATGTAAAAAGTGTTTAGAAAACTTTACAATTTATTATTTCATTAACTTAACCACAATATTTCACTGATATTAATCATTGATCATAGAAAGGATCACCGAACACATAACTTCCTGACAAGTTATAGATGGAATATTACTAGCCCTTGTGTTATAACTTCTGCTAAAAAGAAACGATGATAGATTACTCATTATGATTGAAGAGTTCTTTTTATGGATTAGAAATTAAACACACTTCAGTTAAACATTATACACTACAAGAAAACAAAACAAACAAACAAACAAAGTTCCATTTTCATTTGAGATCCCGGCTAATTTATTTTAAAATTAAAAAAAGTTAATTTTAAACGAACACAACATTAGAGTACCACATAATAAAATGTAAACAAATTCATTGTTTGTTTGTTTGTTTTTACTAAACTATTAAAAGAGAAAACAACAGCTGACTTAAGATCTTCAGCAATTTAAAGTGATTATTATGAGAATAAGTGCCAAGTGATTGATTTAATGAATAATTGAATAGAATCTTCTGAAAGTCATCATTAATTTACACACCATTAAGCTATATGATAATATTAAATGAATAAAATTCATAATGAATTATAGAAGAGAAATATTGAAAAGGACTATTTACATAGTATAGTACAATTGAAATAATGTCTAATTAAATTTAACATATTAAACTGTTTTTTTATGAAAGATAATATGAGATGCATAGAATTTTCAGTTTAGGGTTGTGGAGATTGTTGAATTTCATTAAAATCATGAACCGATCAGTGTTAGAATACCATTTAAAACTTCCAAACACTAGAGGACCGGTTCTTCCTAGTATAAGACTCCTCAGTAATTCGCACTCACTATCCTACACGCGGCATTCGAACCCAGAATCTTCAGTCTTTCGCGCAAACTCTTAAGCTCTAAACCATTGAGCCGGTATCCAACGGTGTTAGTATCTAACTTCAACCAATCCACGATGCTCACTAGCTTGAAGAGCAAATTCTCGGAGTTCTGGTGAGAAGCCATGATCAGTGCAGTTCAGCTATGTTGGATATGAAACCATTAACCGCCGTAGGCAATGAATGAAAGTTTCACAATATCGTAAAGTGATCGAAGTTGGATATCAACACTGTTGTATTGTTATTCAATGGCTTAAAGGTTAAGTATTTGCGTGTAGGTCAAAGGTCCTGGGTTCGAGCACTGACGATGGGATTGTGGGTACGCATTGTTGCAGAGTCCCATACTAGGATGAAATGTCCAAAATCAATTACATGAGTATACATTCTAAATGTGTACTGTAAAAATAAAGATGATATTCGAAAGAATAGGAAAGTAATATGAAAACTGGTAAATCTGAATGAATTGCACAGTTTTTAAATAATCATTTCTGGTTATTAAAATATTTTCAGTACAATGTTATTAAACTCGTTGAATTTCATTGAAATCACGAACCGACAACCATTGAAAACCTGGAAGTAATGAACGTCTGTTCCGTCTCAGTATAGGATTCTTCAGCAGCGCACATTCACGATCCCGCACTCATGAATATTGTTACAAGGTATATAAATTTTCAGTCATTATTTTTAAACATAAAATGATTATTAAGTGACTTACTTTACTTTCATAATCTTTCAACTCCATAAGCTCTGATAAAATCTCAAAATAGAAAACCAACAATGGAACAGGTGATTTTACTCGACAAGTATCTGGTAAAGGAACGCATATGGCTGATAGATCATTAGTATTCTGTTTACTAGTCAGATTGTTAGCATCAGTATTCATCGTTGAAATCTAACAAAAAATACAATATAACACACATTTCAAAATCCTGTTAAACAAATTAATTGAAATTGATTGAACAGAGTTGAATCAGTTAAATTCAGTACAGAAGAATATCCAGGTCTATCGAGAAATAATTAATCGTTACCAACTAGTGACACACAATATCGTAATCCATATGATAAATCTACTCTCAAAATGATTTATATTCTACATTATTCTAAAGAATTTAAAATTGTATATCTGTCCTTCACTTGTAACATTGCTTTCTGTATCCATCTGATTATATCTGGAAATCGGCATACAATCAATAATAATTTTCAGAATATATATTATTTGTTTATCTAATTATTTACTGAAATCTGTTTAACACTACTACATCGAAATCTATTAGGTGACTGGATCTTGAATTCTACTCAATTTCAATGATATCCTTGAAGTCATATAGTTATTATAGGTCGACGTCATTTTTATTTATTGACTAGAGAGAAAAGTGAATAACAGACTGCCGAGGGTGGGGAGAGTCAGCTCTTCCTCTCGAAATGATCTCACATTGCCACGCGTACATAGAAAAATTGTCAGGGAAGTCCTACTCAATGACTTCTCACGGTATTACTATTGTTTGCGAAATTGAGATGACGAAAAGCGAATGCTCGGCACTTTAACCGAGTTGGTTGGTATGGAAGATCCACCTAGGGGAATTGGAAAACCGTGGTTCCCAACCAATGTTGCACATGGGTTCGAGAATCCTGAAGGAACAAATGGAGTATGAACCAATTATTGGTCACAGACTACCACGGGAGTGCATCTCCCGACGTTTCTCCTGTAGGTTGAAGATTTCAAGTGTGGGCCCCTAGGAAAACCACCTGCTTCGGTCTGAGCACTCGGATAGTATCACAGCCCACGCAAAAATCACGTGACTTGTGCGGCGCATATGTATTCGGTGCCCCTTTGTATTAATACTTATGTATTCAAATAAATAAATAAATAACACTCAAATAAAGACTTTGATCTAAAATTACAAATATTTATTTATTTTAATTATCAATGATAGTTTATTGTGACCATTTAAACCATTTATATTCATAACAAGATAAGAATGATTCATATTGATAACAGTAGTATATTATGAAGTGTTTGTATAACAATGTCAATACAAACACAGTACATTTAATATGTATGCAAAGTGCATAGAACAAATAAATTTATCTATGCAACATTACTAGGTTCTGATGTAAGAAAACCTATACCAGCAAACTATTCACTGAAGAACGAATAGAATATATCCCTGTTTTAACATGGTACATATACAGTTTCATTATTAAAATTAAAATTAAAATGTACATATTCTCCTACTCTACGATGAGTACAAATTTAATGATAATCATCCGGTTTATATACAATAGATGGAATATGATTAGCAGAGAAATCCACGAAGCGCGTTTCATCCTATTTAGGACCCGTCGGCTGGATGTACGTGCCACATCCTAGAGTTGCTGTTTGCTCTGGGACCTATTATTTACTTATTTAAACACATAAACAGTGGTAAAAGGCGGTACCAAATATATATGCGTCACGCTCGATTTGTGTGAAGGTTGGAGCCCAAACCGAGGCTCTGGGACTCAAACCCAGTCGGGTTGATGAGTCCTAAATATGTCAAGACGCGATTCACAGACTTCAATGCTAGCCATAATTCATGTAGTCTATGTCTATGGCTATACCGAAGCAATCTGCACAAGATGAACATATCCCAACGACAACTGATCGAATTTCAGTCAAAACATTAACAACTAGACAATTCAAACTACAATAAAATAAATTAATTTGTCTAGATTTCCTTAACATCCCTTCAATGTACATAATGTACACATTTCAAACAATTTGGACTTAGTGTCATAAATTATGCTCTACTTCATTGGAGGAAGATGTCTTGTGCAAATAGTATATCCAATGTTCACATTATCCAATCTATATCATTCTCCGAAGCCACAACTACTACAATCATCATCAAAAAATATAGGTATTTATACACAATTATCTATGAAAGATACTTCAGGTCCGTAGGCAGAATATCATAAGCAATGACCGACTATGGGAAAGAAAAACCCAGCTTCCAGCTGAAAAAGAAATTAGGGAAACACGCTGGAGATAGGCAGGACATACATTGTGGAAATAACCGAACTGCATTACGAGGTAAACTCTAACTTGAAATCCTCAATGTAAAATGCAAAAATGAGGACCAAATAACACAATGAACTGGAAATTGGAGAAAGACCTAAAGGGAGTGAACAGCACTTGAGAAAAGCTATCAAGAACAGTCCAGGACAGCGTTGGTTGACGAATCTTAGTCTACAGTTTTCGATTCACAAAGTGTAACAGACGTAAGTGAACTCATAAGTTCTCCAAAGACTCCCATTAGGTGATTGAAATGTGGGGCATAGTATTTCCCAAATTTCTGTACAGAAGTCAAAAGTGGGTAAACTGTGGAACAACTGGTCAAAAGGAGGGAATTGGAAATTCAGTGAACCCTCATTACTTCTTAATTTTTGTGTTTCGAAAAGAATAGGTAGTGTTCATACTATGACGTAAGCTAATTCTAAATGTTTACACAAATATGAATCTATTAATATTAACAATCAAGTTATCACATAGCGGTTGGTTTTACTGGATCTTATACTACTTTAATTACTCATAAAACTAAATTCGAGAAGACAGATCTGCATTTTAAAAAAGAAAGGAGATACATTGGTACAATCCGAAATCCGTTCAATGATAAGTGCGTGTGATTGGCCAAGAAATAGCTTTCATTTCCAAGGGATGAGACATACACCATTGATGGTTTAGTATTCTAAGGGCATATACGCCGACTCGGTTTAGTCAATATAATTCCTTTTAATGTGAGTAGCTAGTTTCGATGGTGTATTGGAAGATTGCTTATCCATATCAACTTTTGCCAACATAGCATTCACCAATATCGAAATTTACAAACCGTTTGGTTATACAGCAAGACCATAATCCATAGACGAACTAATCACATATAAGATAACGAAATTCATTCATCCAGTTGGCTAAATAACGTTTTGGCATTATAGCTGATGCCAGTTCGTGATGAGAACTTTAAATCTAATTCTTAACCTTAACTATCAACTGTAAATCTTGTTTCTAATTCCTCACACTGGTTTATAACACTCATTTAGTCGTAGTTAGTAAGTGGACATTCTCTTGGTCATTTTAGCGTCGTTCAAATGTCGTCCATAAATTATAGTCTCACTCAAGTAAGTTACACGTTAAAGTCCCCCTTCATTTACATCATTTAAAGCAACCAATTATCTTTACTTATCTTGAGCTAAAAGCGTAGGTCAAAAAAATAAAACTGACCTAGTACTTTTATTTTCTGTACCCTTCTTTTTAATAAAGATGAAACGTTTCCTTGAAATGGCTAAAATTTATGTGAATAATGTTCATAGAACTATTGTGCTTTGTATGTTTTTATTGGGTCCAGCACACAATAAACTGAGAGATACTTCTAATATGACATTGAATCTAAACAGGTAATACTATCATATGAATGGCATTCATGAAATATTGAAATATATTGTGAAAAAGATCTTGGTTACATGATGACATTATTCTAACAATTATATAGTACTGTTTATTTAATAAAAACCATATTGAAATACAATTCTTACATATACAAAAGAGGTTTAATTTTGTTAGTGAAATAATTTGACTTACTGAACAGAATATAATAAACGACATTGTGAATGAAACATGTCTTTTTTTAAACAAACTACATATAAGTCGTTGAAAAAAGGAATCAAATTAATGTACTGATAAATATGAATAACTGGGAGCACCGGACGGCCGTTTCGTCCTAGTATGGGACTCCTCAGCAGTGTGCATCCATGACCCCGCATCCCATGGGCTTCGAACCCAGGACATACTGGTTTCGCGCGCGAGCACTTAAACACTAGACCACAGAGCCGGTATCCAACGGTGTTAATGTCTAACTCCAACCGATCCACGAAGTTGCGCCACCGTACACCATTGCCTTTAATGAGCTGATATCTCACAGCAGACCTGGTTGAACTTCACTGGTAACGACTTCTCACTAGAACTCCAAGAAATGCCTCTTGAAGTCAGTCACTAGTGAGCAGTTGATTATTATCAGAATGGGTTTTGTGGAGATTTTTAGAAATTTCACAGATTGAAATCATGAGTCAATTGAAGCTAGACCACTATGGAAAACCTGGAAGTGCGGGATCGTGGATGCGCACTGCTGAGGGGTCCCATACTAGGACGAAGTGTCCGTCCAGTGCTTCCAGGTTTTCTATGGTGATCTAGCTTCAATTGACTCATGATTTCAACCTGTGACATTTCTAAAAATCTCCGCAAAACCCATTCTGAATATGAATAAGTGAAGTTTGTTACAGGTGTTCATTATATTGACATGGCTCAGAATCGATCACAGTGGCGTCGATGTATACACTATTTGTCTTCCTTTAAACTATGAGATTAAAATTATTTCATATCTTTCTTTTTACGAACTAATTCTTTCCTTCTGTACTATATCCTTACATAAAATCTTTCCTTTACATATTACACTATTGAGTTAACTGCTTCTATGAGCCCGGTGCTCGTCTTGCTGTGCTAATGAGGTGTGGCAACTTCGGCCGATGCATATATCTGTCTGGTCCTACGTTGTAACTGACTGACTGGATTATATTGGAAGTGATCATATTAAAATGATGTATAGTTGTAACAGTGTCAAAAATCATTACATGTGACGTTACTGACGCGAGTCTGTTTTTCTTATTGCAAGGCAGCAAAGAGTAAACGTACTGGAAGAAGAGGAACAAGCCCTAAGTAAGCTGAAACTGCAGAACGATGGATAAAACTATTTTTAATAAGTTATCCCTTTTTGTACTCAAACCGCGTCTTTCAATTTTCAAAATCTATTTGTTGTGTTAGTACGCCGTGTTCTTACTTCAGAAGCATTTACTGGTCCTGACTGTTGTGTTGTTGTCTCAGATCGCTCCTGCTTCCAAGTAAACGCTAATATTACGTGCTACATAGTCAAAAATTTTATTTTGTGCTAAAATAATCCTATTTATTTAAACTAAATATTAAGCTTAAGAAAGCCGCACTTTATGGACGAACGACCTTGAAATCTTTCTTCACTAGACCAATCACGAAACAGATAAGATAAATTTATGGTTTATTATGCTAAGACTTAAGATAAATGATGAATTTTTTTATCTTTGCATCATAGCTGATATCAGTTCACGATGACGACTTTAACCTTAACTCTTATTACTAAATTCCAACTCTAATTTCAAACCTTGCTTTGATACATACTCGATGACCAAGATGCAGTTTCCACATTCACAATTGACTTGGTTGTATAGTACAACATCACTGTTAAACTTTATACTATTGAGTCAAAACAAACATATAGGGACAAATAGAGTTGTAACTTACCATTGAATACATCTAAATTTTAATAGTCAAATGAAGAATTCAAAAACTTGTGCACCTATTCAGTTTTGGACAGATAAGTTTCATGCCAACCCTTTGACTAATAGTTCTATGTCATTGTCTAGTGTATAAACCTATTCACAACTGTGTAATTCTTTAATTTTCATTACATAGTGATAAGCATACCCACCAAGTGGTTTATATGCTTAGCCTGGACCATGGTTTGATAAAAAAACAAACCTGTTATTTATGAACTTTTAATTCAATTGACGTAATGAAAAAAATCAATTGTCTCATATGTTAGAAACAATTTTTTTAAATCTACAGAATTCATTAACATTGCTGACAAATTTTCCGACTATAATTAAGATATCCACAGAAAGATATACTATTACATGTGATTAATGTTGTGTGTAGTTACTAAGTGTATCACAATATCTAACCCTGTGCATAGTAATCGATTTCTAATATCATTAATATTTTTAATTTATTAATTTTTCTAACCGAATCTCTGAATAGTGACATCCTCATAACCTATACCCAATAAGTTTACCAGGATGTGTATACATATATCAATGAGGACTGGAAATAAAAATTGAACAAGTGAAATTGTATGAAACAATAGCCATAGTACAGGGGTTCTGGAAATGATTGAATGATATCGGATTCACAAATTAATCTATGTTAAACAACCATTGAAAACCTGGAAGCACTGAACAGCTATTTTATCCTAGTATGGGACTCATCAGTAGTGTTCGTTATTGTAAGATCCCGATAAACATAATGAATGGTAACTTTGGGATCCTCTTATGGACCAATACTAAACGTATATTTTTATCGTATAATTGTTAAATAACTAAACTATTCATACTCATGTTCCTTTTATAATAAGCCTTATTTTGACCTATGAACCATTATTATACGTCTTACCATTCTTAAATTATTCCCTTTCTATTAGTCACAGCCGTATTTGGCCAAATTTTGTACAAATGTTATTTTCTATTTTATGCTACTTTGTGGTCTGTTTGATTGGTATATAAACTCAGGATGTTTGAAATATAAAGATTCATATTGCAGAGGCTGAGACTATTGTTCTGAACTTAACTGGCTGGGCTAGGTGGAAAGCAGGACCAATCAGAACTCTAGACTGCTCGCACGAGTTTTACGCGTCATTAGTCCGATCGATAATTCGCTGCTTTTGATTGGCGGCTTTGAGCTATAACAGTTATAAACAAAAGTTTCGTTCTCGATCCATGACAGAGAGAGTCGGATATTAAGACAAAACACTTTCCCAGTGCTTCCAGATTTTCAATGTGTTTGTCTAACTTCAATCGATTCAAAATTTCAAAAATCGTGACAATTATATTTTGTTATTAATATACATTACTGAAGTAATTCAAACAACATACCATATGTATTTGCTCTTTATGCTGTGTTGTTGGCAATTGAGATGGTGACAACATGAATTCATGATCACAAATATCTTCTTCATCTTCTTCATCATTATGTAATTCAGTTAAATCTTGTAAGATACATTTGCATAATTCATGAATATCATAATTACATAATGATTCATTATAATAATTATTATTATTATTGTTACTATCTAAATTTAAAATGATTTGTGATAATAAATTTAATTCTCCAAGTAATTTATTTAATAAATTTGTTCGATTTTCATATTCTTCAGTTGGATTTGAAAATATAGAATAAGTTGTAAATGTTTTTGACATTGTTTGTTGTTTTAATAATGATTGACTATTGAATTGATCTATTTCACTTATACTATTTACTAAATCTGAATTCGTTGTATACAATGCTGATTGATCTGAACCACTTTGATTATGATTTATATTTGATATACTTTGAGATTTTTGACATTTAGATAAATAGAATGGAGAAATAGTTTGTTTTGAGCATACAACTTCTAATTCTTCAAGCTGAATTAATTCAGTTATAATGAGTAAAAATGAATAAGATAAATATTATTTATGATAAATATAAAATGTAAATGTTTTGAATATATTAAAACTATGGAGAAAAAAAAACAAGCTTGGATTGTATACGTTAGCAACAAAACATGGAGAATCGATTAAACGTGGGCAGGTGAATTTCACGTGAACTATGTCCAATCACAGATAAAAAGTCAATGGCCTTGGCCACAATGTGACTAGCTATGAAATTGATAAATAGAAACAAAAGTTTTCATCCGGTTTTGGATGGAAACTAGTGTGTGTCATTATTACATTGAAACTATAGTTAGTTTGCCAGTCTAAATATTGAGACAGCCAATTGGTCTATATTTCGACATGATAGGACAAATGGAAGATTTATACTATTTCCCAAAACTATACGTGAATCTGATTGGACAATTTCGATGGGCGTTGGGAAGACAGGTGAAGTCCCATCGACCAACAGAGTAGAAAAATGGATGGAAAATGTTACAAATAAATGAATTTTCATAGCTCGGATTTTTCAAAGTAAGCTATTGGATAAGAAACTTCTCAAATCGACCTGTAGCTGAGTTTATGAGTCACAAGGTGGAATTATGGAAAGTTGCCCGACGCATCACACAGTACTACTAACTAGGTATCGATTGCAAATGAAAACTAATTACTTACAGAGGAATCCTAGAATGAAACAAATTCAGTGGACTACATTAACCGTCTGGAAACATGTAGTTTATGATAAAAACAATCTGTGAATTTAAAATAACTAAATCATTTCATACTGAAACTAGCAAGGGACTAAAGTTTACTACTTAGACAGGTTAGTATTAACATAGTAATCATGCCAACAGAAGATAGGGTTAAGGTACTGAAATGTCTGTGAAAATTTAGGGTCTGTGAGATCTAACCGAAAAACAAGAGCAGTTGTATCTATTAGTTCGCCTAGGCTGTTTATCCAGTACCAAGAGAGCCGTGAGTAACAATCAGTGACTATTGGTTCACAAAACAGTTCAGCAACGAGACAATTAGTCATACAGTTCGAATTTATCATTCACTCATAAAACAATGTATACCAAGATTCTGACCACGCATCAATAGAATTAGGGGGATTACAATATTTGCATAAATACTCTATAAGTTGAAGAGCACTGGGTGAAAGGTTCGTGATAAATTAACAATGGTTTGAGAAAGATAAAACAAACGACAATTATTTATGTATCAACCAAAATCTTAAAAGTAGGGGAATACACGAACATAATAGTCAAAGCATTTAGTAATCATACAACAAAGTTAAAAACAATATCTTCACAAGTGACTGTTCCGAAATTTCAACTTAGCTTTGTATTTACATCAGCATTGCCTGTACTCTATATTGTTGAACCAATCAGGTTTAAGATGGCAGTTTTGAGTTTTCGTTGTGAATTTCAGAAAGCTCTGTCAATTGGCAATCATGTAATGAATAACTCTAGAGAGGATACTTTATGAAACAGCTTAGGAACTTTTGGAATAAACAGGAAGAGTTTGTTTTGTCAATAATGACAGTTTAAATGCAAGAACACACAGACTGTCTTTTTTCTGTTGGTCAGTGTGTTATCGATGTAAATTTGGTCGATCTTGTATCTCAAGTACAACTCAATATTAGAAGGGTATAAATCTTAATCATGTTTATAGCACTAACCAATTAATGAATTTGCAAAAAAACAATCTGGAAACAATATAATATCATTTATTAAACTGTTCAACATCTTCACAGAGAAACCACTTTGTACTTAGTAGTGACTTTCCATGATGAAAGCAAATATACTTTAAATGTGTGTGTGTATTTAATTTTTAAAGTGTGTCAACGGTCAAATGACTAGCACTGTAACTAGACGCTCAAGATACAAAAAAGTTATGGTGAATATGAATAAAATACTGGATGCATTAGATACAAGCCAATTTTTGATGTAATAAGTTAGTAAATTGTAAATGAAGCTGAAATCTCACATTTATGGAATGTGATACTTAATTAGTAATTTTATTGACAAAATGCCATAAAATAAACAGTAAATTTTTTTTCTTCTGAATTATGGTTTATAAAATATTGAAAACTGAGTCATTACTAACATTATAAGCAAAGATGGATAGTGGCTAGCAGTGGAATCCAGGACGCTCGTTTCCTCCTGTTTGGGACTCGTCAGCTGGATGTACCTGAATCTCACTCTGGGACTCGAACTCAGTACCGTTCGTTATTACTATTACTTAAACATAATTATTTGGTTATTTTCGATAGATGAATTGTTTATGATGTGTCTAGAATAAAATAAGATCTAAATTAACTGGTCATAAGTATTAATGTAGATAGTTAACAATAAATGACCTTTAGTTTCATCAGGGTTAGATAAGATAACATCTGAAAATGTAACTAGTAAGTTTCAATATGAACTCTCTCCAATACAAAGAAATTACTGCTCAAAATTAATTTGGTCTCCAAAACAGGGATCGTATATATACTGTTGAAGAGTCCCATACAAGAAAGATATAGACGTTCATTACTTCCAAGTTTTGAATAGTTGTCTAACTTAGATCGGATTCGTCATTTCAATGAAATCTACCAATCTCCATATTGATTATTTCAATCTGTTATAGATCATTCCTAATTAACAATGAATAGATGGCTCGCATAAACTCAAGCTAACAAATGAATATGTATGGGACTTTTATCAGTCATGACAAATAATATTTATAATTAGCAGTACATCAGAAAAAAGAACCCTACATAGACACTGGTATTTCACTCCTAAAGTTGGATTTTCATTTCAGGCTTATCAGAAAATGATAACAAAGAATTTATTGACCTAAATTCTACCCATCAATCAATATACTTGGTACAAGTCATATTTTATAATTAAAAAAAAACTTTCTGGCATAGATTACATTATTATTATTATTATTACTATTATTATTATTATTATTATTATTATTATTATTATTATTAATAAATTGTTATAATGTTCCATTTTTTAATTGATCGAATAAAAAATAGATCTTAAAGCCAAGATAAAAATAAATGTGAAACTAATGTGAATAAAGTGAGTTTGTTTGATTGGTAGAACTTTTTAACAAGATAACATTTTTACACAATGTACATTTTCTATTACATAAGTAGGTCATTTCATTCAATTTACTATTCAGTTAGTTAGACATTGTCAACAAAGGATCTAGTAATGAAAATGTAATAATTCAAATTTTAGGTAAATACAACCAAAGATAGAGGAGATGTGAATTAATGAAGAGGAGTTAGATGGTGGTTGGGGGTAGTCAATAGGAAACCCTGAAACTAGGTTTCGTGCTACTTGGTACTCATCAGCAAGGTGTACCTGTAATCTTGAAGGAACTGGTGTTCCCTGACAAATTCGGTCCCGTGTCACCCAGCTTCACAGTCAGAGATGTTACCACTGAACTATTCGGGCCGCAACCGACCTCCTGTAGGACTGAGACTAGTGGTCACATTGCAACTTGGTCGATAGCATTCGATCTGAACTAAGAAGTACTTGACACACATGACATTGATCACCACTGTTATCAATCAATTGTAAAGAGGAGTGAATTTAAACTAATGGAAATTCGAACATTGTTAGATATAGTTCGAAATGAACAGATGACATTGAAGAATGAGATTTTATTCAAGAGTAGAAATTAATTGATAAATGTGATTGATTCTTTGAGATCAGTTTTGTGCATGTCAGACATTGTATTCAATAAAGAAGTCTTCGTTCTGTGATGTGGAGCAGATTTAATGAATTCCATTCATGTCTTGATTTTTCTTTTTCACAAACTACTTATAACTCACTCAGAATTATACTTCGGTGAAGGTGTTTCTATTTTATCCCTTAGAGTTAATTAGAGATCCACATTGTTAAAATAACAGTATCGAAGGTAGTGTGTTTTAATAGCATATCCCGAATTTATAATTGTGAATAAATTGTATTCTACAGTCACTAAATGTTTGCCTGGATTAAGGATCACTACCCAATAACAAATAATAATAACATAATCTTCAACCAAGTAGTTGACACTGAATAATTTAGCACGAAATCAAATCGAATAATGAGTGGAATTCCCCTTGACATCTTAATGTTAAACGTAGCAATTTGAATAGATATACATTTTTGCCAAGTCTTGTAATGACTGACTGATTCGATGACACAGAAAATAGATTTCTTAACTGTTTGTTTCATATTTACTATGACTTAGATAACGCATTTATTTTAATTTGTTAATCTGTAAACAAATAAATGAACAAATATTCAAACGGTTTTAATTTCTTCACTTTGATATTCATCATCACCGTAAGATGTTTCTTGATTTATTAGACAATAAAACCAAGTGAAAAACACTCAGAAATGTTCTCTATATCAACATGTAGAAAAAAATTCCTACTCACTTCTAAATTATACTTATGCTCTTTTTATTCTTTTCCGAGACCACTGTTATTCAGCAATTTTGTCAGCATTAACACTGGGAGGTGGATAATCGACTAAGTGTTTTCTAAATTCTCTATAAGAGAAGAGGATACTATGCTTGAAAGGAATTAATCTACTTTTTTACTAACCCAAGCTGGTATACAACAAAAAACTGCATCTCAAGCATTGTTTTTTCTCCTTTTTTGAACGATCTTTTATCCTTAATTCACTTGGTATTATTTGGCTTGTATCTTCCCATTGAGGTTTAAAACTGCAATTGATCAGTCTGTTATCGGCTAGTAAGAATGATCAATTGCAGTATTAGACCTCAATTGGAAGATACAAGCCAAAGAATACCAAGTGAATTGAAATTCACCCCATTGCACAAGCAAGTGGCTATCAGGGCTCAGTAGCTAAGTGGATAACGCGATGGCGTTTGAAGCGAATGATACTGGGTTCGAATCCCAGAGTGAACATCAACTCTGAGATGCAGGTACATCCAGCTGACGAGTCCCAAATGGGGCGAAACGCGCGTCCTGGATTTCACTGCTAGCCACTATCCATCATTGCTTGCAAAAAGACCTTTTATCCTCTACAAAAAGCACTTATGTTAGGTATGAGGACGGTTATATTCTTTGTATATCAGTTTCTCTCATTTATTATTACTTTGAAATAAAAAAGTTCTATTTTCACGGGTTTTACATTTAATTATTTTACGTATTAAACAATTTACTTCAGCCTAAAACATGAAAATAACCTAACCACTCTGATAGAGTCACCCGACTTTTGTTTTATCAAAGACTCAGTGTGTTAGTCTTATCTTTTAGCCTTTCTTGATTTTACCACGATGTGTTTTTCGTCTAATTTACCATATCAAGAAGATACGTATTTTTGGTGTTAACCAACACTTACTTTTACCTGTAAACTCCCGTATAGTACCTATTCATCCATATTCTTTCCGACTAATATTGTCTTTTAGTTTCTCCGAAAGATTTCACTGTGTTGTAAATAGTAAGCGGTGAGCCTCTTGAAGTTATTATCGGTATAGTTTTAGATAGACATTGGAAATCTTTCAAACAACCAAGATTTGTTATTCTATCAGGTACAAACCGTCCACTTTATTCATATCTTTCCTCTGGTTCCTATTCCGACAGAACGCGATACGGATGAATTGGAATTAAAGCACACATTAAAAGGTATGGTAAAGTTTAAGAATCTCCACAACCCTATTTCTGGAGTACAGGTGAAAAGCCGTGGTCAATGAAGTTCACCCTGTATCGGGCGTGAGGAAGGTACCATGGGAAGACTATGGTGTATGGTCAAGCAATATTATGGATTGGTTGAATCTAGATTTGCAAACCACGGGATCTTGGCTCATTAGTTTAGAGATTAGGCGTTCGAGTGAGATCGAAGTTCCTAGTTTCGATCCACAAATTTGAGGTCGTGGATGCTCATTGTTGAAGAGTGCCATACTAGGATAAAACAGCTGTCTAGCGCTTCAAGATTTTAACCATGGTCCCCACAGCTCTATACTAACGAAAGTATAAAGGCCTTACAGTACCATATTTAGCAAGTATACTATGTGAACAGAATATCATATTGAGTAACCTAGTCAAAATCTACACAGTTGAAGCTACATTTTGTTTACTGTTATTTTTCTTTAAACATTTTATTTACTCTGATATAGTTTTATTTATTTATTAATTCAACCAGAACTTGTCAAAGTTAGAATCTTCCTGTTGTAGATATTAAGGAATTCAATTGTTCAATCTTGGTGTAAACAGTAACACTAGGGAAGAGATATAACCGGCTTGCAAATATCAAATAATACGAAACGCAAGTCTTGAATTTCACTGTTAGCTAATACCTAACTTTGATTTTTTACAGAAATACTTGAATATTATTTTTAATGCTACACAATCACTAAGGATTTATAACTGTAGAATTTGAAGAAGAAGTTATCGGAAGTAATTGTTTACTCAAATATTCTTTTCTCATATCATATATAGGAGGAACACTGTTGAAATATTTCATGAACATTGTCATTTAAAGTGTAAAAACTATAAACTTGACAAATTATTCATAGGATGAAGACCACATGGTTATATCCAATAATAATAATAATAATAATAATAATAATAATAATAATAATAATAATAATAATGTGAGAGTTTTAATCATATTGAAACTAGCCAACTGATAATGGTAACAAAGCTGATTTGTTTCACAATTTACTGTATATATTTTAATAAATACATGTTGTCCTCATATATACTACTGATTGATTATATTTGACCTTAATCAATATCTCAGCCTGAGAAAGTTATTCTTTCTCTATTCAATTCAATCTTGTTTGAACAAGTTAGTAAATCAGTAAAAAAAACAGTAAAATGTATAAGAATAATGATAATGATAATAATAATAATACTTCACATCACTATGACAATAAACAAACAACAGCGATAATATTAATAGTAACAACTAAAAAAAATCAATACTAGTAACCATATTTTTTTTATTGTATCATAGTAAATGTTTTATTTTACATTGTTTATTTTTTTTTTCTTCTCAGATACTTCATTTCTTGATTATTTCTAAAGTTTATGTCCATAAATAATACTTAGAAGAAGATGATAATGACAATCTTTATAATCAATAAACTACTATTATTGATAATATTACTGACTAATGATACTACTATTAATGTTGTTTACATGACACAATATACCCCTTTTTTTTTAAAAAAAAATATTGATCAGATTTTGTGAATGAATAGAGAAACATGTTTTAGTATTAATTGCTGAGTGTCACAGACCCTTCAAGAAAATTATTATTATTGTAAATAATTTGATTGAATTACTTCTTTTTGTTGTTGTTGAAATTGCTAGAAATAACAAAACAAAACAAATAAACAATAGATCTCTCCTACTGAGATTATAATGAAAGTTGTAAATAGGTCTTTTGTGTTATAAACACCTTACATTATCTAAATATATACACATATATTTTTGTGTACATATATATATACATATACAAATAGAATGCACACATGAATACACACATATATACTACTAACATTGGAAGAAGATATTGAGAGAATTAATCAACTCATAACTAAATGTGCTCATAGAAATAACATTGTATTTTACGGGGTATAAGTATATGTATACATATATATATTGGCAAAGTTTATCAAATAGAGTAGGTTATCATAGAATTAAGACAATTTCCTTATATCATATTCAGAAGAAGAAAGAAAAAAGAGAGTAGATTTAACATGATTGATCAAATTAAACAAAGAATGATCACAGATTGAATTGTGATACATTTATTATTAATTTAATTTACTGAAATATAACTGACAAATTAATAACAAAGTTAGTTTTGATAAATGCCGAAATAAAATCACATTACTTAGAACATTCATATAATCTTACGTAGACATGATCGATAAAGTAATTATTTCATAAATTGCATAGTGCTGTTTTGTGTGTGTGTGTGTGTGTGTGTGGAAACATTCTAAGGGTAATATTTGAGGTAAACTGTTCATTACTATAAACTGATATCACCACTGGAGTGCCCCATTAAAGTACACGATGTTAAAGAGTTCTAATCTAACACAGAATACTTGTTCGTTTTTTTTGGTTTGCATTGATTCTACATCGTAAATCAATACATAGTGTAAGCTGCCTTGAATAAATCCTAATTCTCAATGAAGGTAATACAAAGACTTACTAAACCTATTAATGATTGACTATGTATGTAAATATCTACGTTTAATCTCATCTTCTTTGTATGAATATATATTTTAAAGCATGAAAAAAAGGCAATATTATAATAAAGACATATGAATATGATCTTGTTAAACTTGAATTATTATACATTAACCAAAAGGTTACTATTATTTATCAGTAAACTAATTGATCAATAGTATAGTAGCATAGTGAAGTGATGCTGGTGTTGAGCTCAATTCTATGTGAAAGTGTTAATAAATATAAAGATTTCTAATTTAATGTAATCCTTAATTAACCTTGTAGCTTAGACCCACATACATGTTTGTCTCTAATTGAACAGATTCATTAAAGACTACTGTCTTAAGATTAGATGGTGGTTGGAGGTAGTCGACAGAAAACCCTGGACCTAGGTTTCGTGCTACTTGGTACTCGTCAGCAAGGTGTACCTGTAATCTTGAGAGATCTGGTGCGCCCTGGTGGATTCGACCCCGTGTCACCCAGCTTCACAGTCAGAGATGTTACCACTGAGCTATCCGAGCCACAACCAACCTCCTGTAGGACTGAGACTAGTGGTCACATTGCAACTTGGTCGATAGCATTCGATCTGAACTAAGAAGTACTTGACACACATGATAATGATCATCACCCAGTGATCAATCAATTGTGACTACTGTCTTAACTCTAATAAATTTGAATATGATTCAGTGAAACTTCCACCATATCTATAATGGTTTTTAGAAATTTTAAAAACTATTTATATCATTTCGAATAGCTTTATTTTTATCCAAATCAAAAGAAGAAAGCTGCTATTTTAATGAATTAATCAATTGTAATTGAGGCTTAACATAAGGTTTCCATGATTTACACAAAAGTAAAGTTTCAATAATAGTGATTTATCTACGTAAGCATATAAATACTAGTACAATAGAGCACACAAAAAATCAATGAACCACAAAATTGAAGTGAAAATTTGTAAAGAAACTACAGATAGGAGGTTAGTATAATCAGTAAATAAATGAATAGAAATAGTATTTAATAATACATACAATTCAGTTAAGAATAAATCCAATGAAGAGGCTTTTTTTCAATTAAGGAAGTTGTAAAAGAAAACTATAGTAAGATAGTCAATAACTTCATTTACAAACCTCATTTGATTACGTCTGAAGCTAGTGAGCTGTTTCATCACTAGGACCCCAACCACAGAGTTTTGATAGACAGACAAATCGCAGTATTGAATAACTACCTTTTTTCACTTACAAAACGAATATCTGAGGGGTATTATAAGTCCTGGATGAAGTAGAAATGAATTATTCCATTTGTATAATCAGTGATATCAAGGTATAGTGCATCCGAAAGTTATATTTTTGGCTAGAGATTTCTGAAAGACTTATGAGTACTTTAGCTAGAAACTATTTGTTTGTATACAATCATGATACTTGAGTATGAAACTATGTCCATCAAGCCATAAAGCAAATATATCACTTTTTTGGTTAATATAACTCTAGCTAATTCAGTCTGCAGCTCAGTCATAAACGAATGAAGATATTGCATGAATATGAATTGGATCAAATTGCAACCTCTTACACTAATAAGGTGAGAAGAAATTAATCAGATCTAACTATGAGTCGGAGTAATAATAGTGTTTACAGTAACGATGAAAGCTAATCACGAATAATATTATTCAGAAAGTAGGAGTGAAATCCAGTAGCAAGAAATATGAAGTAACCTTGAAACTAGAGATTTAGAAAAGAAAAAGAAAAATTATTTTAGTACCTTTGTAACAGGCAGTCTGAAACTTCCCAAACGCAACACAGGTTAACACTCAATCACTCAGTCAGTCACAACTAAAATGTTCTTTCAACATGTTCCCGAAACAGCCAGAACGGCTTGTAGAGGTAGGTAGCAATTGGGAAATGCCATATCCATGCATATATATAAAAAACAAAAGGTTAAGAACGATGTTATGCTTCTGAAATCTGTATACATCTAGAAAGATAACATTCAGTTCTGTAAGCTTACTATAATCTTGTTGACTTTCCATAGACTATTGATGAACACAATAATGTATAGAAAGCGAATAAAATAATCACTTAAATGAATAATATAGTCTTTAAGTCAATAGGATCTAAGGCGTTCAATCGATCAAGTTAAGAAATTTCCAATTATGTAATGCATAAGAGCATTATACCATGACCGTTTGAAAAACATAATAATAATAAAGGAATAGAATTCTCCTTCATTTGACATTAAAACAATCAGCTGATTTATGATAATCATATCTAATTTCATAATACATGAATTAGTTTTATATTTGTCTAGCTGACGGAATAAGACAACTACATATTATTCCATGTTTAAGTGCTTTACACATAGTATTTTTTTTTATTGCGTACACATTATATACATACATATGCTATTTGTAGTATGATTGTGTTATTTATTCACGTGAATGTCTGTGTTTGTTACCATATGATATTTGGCTCGCTCTTATGCATACAGTCAAAATATTTGCTTAATATGTTTACAATTCATTCCAATTAATCCTTTTTTTCTTAAAAAAAAAAACTGTTTTAATAGATGAAATAGATATAAGTTGGTCCGACAGTAACATAGTTTAAAATTCATATGGGATAAACTTTGGCCAGTTATTTAAATAGTTTAATGAATTTCAATTGGTTTAAAGGAGAATATTCATGATTGAATAAAATAAGACGAAAAATTGATGGGTAACGATAACCATCATTGTTCAATATTTGGTATAAAAAAAAGGCAATATCTAACATTCCCTTTGATATTTTCGTTCACTGAATTATTCACTGATGTATATAAAAGTGTCATTCACATTAAGGATTTCATTTCATTCATCTAAAACTATTTGTATATGTATTCTATGAACACAACAGTGTAGCGCATGACAGCTTACTGGATGAAAAAAAAAAAGAGCGAATAAGATAAAAGTTAGAGATTAAAATGAAATCCTCAGTGAAATTTTTTGCTTTAATGTATCATTCATTCACTAAATGAACAGAAAAATATGAGATATTGAACACATTTAGTATTGTGAAGCGGATGAGCTTAGAAAATCACAGATACTTATACCATACCGAATGAATTCACATTACGAATTTATTTCATATGATTATAAGCAATTTTAATGACAGGACGAAACGCGCGTCCTGGATTCCACTGCTAGCCCCTATCCATCTCTGCTTATAATGCTTGTAAATTAAGGCAATATCGAGACATACGCACAGTATGCACATATGTCAATAAGAGACTGATCAACTTCAGTCCTAAAACATCAATGGGAAGATTCAAATAAAACAATATCAAGTGAATTAATTTTAATGACTGTTTATTCTTGACCCATTTTTTGAAGTTGCCTTGTAATTTTTCTAAGTTATCTGGGAGCCGTTTCAGAGTTACTGCCGGTCCCAATTCTAAGTAAAAGAAGAGGATTGAACATGGGGTTAACAAACCCATATCATAAAAAAGAACCTTGTTTAAAATATAACGCTAAACGCTTCTAATCTCTTAGTATTATGGAAAGTAAATCATTGATTAACCAAAATCTAAGTGTCAGAGTTATTGATGTAAAGCTAATTTGTTTCATATCACATGTATCATTTATCATATTGAATAATCAAGTTGTGAAGATTCGAAATTCTCAATGTTTGAATTTTTAACTAAAATAACTTATACACTTTCATATTGTTTAAGTTAGTTTGTAAGTGTCCATTCTGACAGTTTTCAAATGTCGTCCTAACGTGAAATTTACCTCTCCATTGTCAAATATCCCATTAATTGATCGCACTATACAGTGAAAAGAATTTTTTTCCACTTAATGCATTTTATGTATGTTTTAATTGATAAATTACAATTTCAAAATCATAAGAATAAAGCATGAATTCTCTTCTCAGTATAATGATTCAATGTTATAATAATCTACTTCAAGTGGTAATTATTGTGAATATTATAATAGTATGAATAATAACGATAATCATACGTTCACTAGTGATCAGATTCAAGATTCTACTTTTGGAGTTCTAGTGAGAAGCGGCAACCAGTTGAGTTGAACTATGGTTGGGTGTGAGACAATTATCTACTGCAGGGAATTTATGCTAGTGGTGTAATATCGTGAAGAGATTGAATTTCATTTTCTACATGTATGGTCTAGGAATTAAGCGAAGTTTCTTAATTCTATCCCTAGTGATAGAGTTGTGGATACCTACTGTCGGGAAGCCGTATGTTAGGATAATACAGTAATCCTTATTGCTTCCAATGGTAGTCTAACTAAGATTACTTCGTGGTTTACACGATGAAAACTCCACAGTTTTCACAAAAAATATAAACTGAAAGTCAGTACTAATGATGAAGCGAAAATAACTGACGAATAAAATCAGAATTCGATACACGGAAATTAGTTATGTATTCTTGCTTTGGTCATGGAAATATAAAAGTAAATTCTGTTTAACCTATCACTAAGATTATAACAAAAATCGAGATTGAATTTTCAGGTTTATTTTGTTGATACAAACATTTTGTAAGAAAAGAAAAGGATTGATAATTATGTTTGGTAATAAATTTTAAGGTTTTCAACAAGCATTGGCTTTTAACATCAACTGGGAAATCTCTGTGATCTAATAGACAATCAACAGTTCCCTCTGACCTAGTATATGACTGGTTAGTAGTGCGTACTTATGACCCTAATCAATCACTGAATAAGAATTCAATGATCAATGATTTCGTTTGAAAATCTATGTATTTGAGCAGGAAAAAATATCTATGTGTTTACCCATCCCTTTTTCAATGCTCAGTAACTGTGCCGTGTTCAGTAATTTTGGTCACTTTTCAATTAGTAGCTAAGTGCTGCATATTATGATCTGATTTTCGTTACAGATTTCCTTTACAGCATTAACATTCGTTAGATTTCTGTTTTTCATCCGGTATGTTAGGATGATCTGTACTGAATTGTCTATAATAAACATATTTGAATACTTTAGAATGCTTGAAATGAAATCTCAACGACCAAAACCATCCAGCTCAGAGAACGAAACACCATCACAATCATATTTAAGATAGCAGGTCTTGAATTTCGGCGTGAAATTCATTCACTCATTTGGTCAATATATTATTTTGGCATTATAGCTGGTGTCAGTTCGTGATGAAAACATCAAATTTAATTCCTAACCCTAACGTTCAACAGTAAATCTTAATTCCTCACATTAATCAATAACCCTCATTTAACTCTAGTAAATAGGTGAACATTCTAAAGTCATTTAAACGTTGCTCGAAGGTCATCATAAATTATAGTTTCACCAAAATTTCCATCACTCATCAGCTAAATGAACTGGGAAATCTTTGAAAATGCTGAATACTCTACAGCAATTGTGGATTGAGAAATTGATAGATAATCTTATAAGAATATTTAAAAAAATGATCTTTTATCAACTAATAAACATTTAATTCACTAGATTTGGGTAGATTTTATGATACCAACTTGTTATGACCAATACGAAAAATCGTAACATTATTTATCAATCATTATAATTTTAAACTTTGACCTCTGTGTACAGAATTGAATTGTAACTGGCGTATCATTAATCATAATTTGCCTTTGAACGCTCTTCTTATTGATTAACGAACCCGAATTCATTATTTCATTATTATTATTATTATTGAGGAAAATGTATGTGACAATCACTGTTTGTCACTATTTTATCCTTCTACTTTACACAACCATTCAAAAGTATATTTTTGAAGTCCCACTATTCAACGATTGTCGAAATTTCAATAACCTTTTTAAATACATCCTTGTATTAGTATGAACAACTGGACATTTGAATCTTAACAGAAAATAAGAAAATCAACTTTCACATAACATAAATGATGAGATGAGAAATGAAACAACGTACAAGAAACCAACATCTTCATCAATCGATTGTTAGGTCATAGCAACAGAATGATTCTTTTTTTTTTCTTCTAAACGTCCTATCTATGATCATGTGGAATTTACATAACGATTGTTAATTCTTTCAGTATTGGTAATTCTGTTATTACAACTTGACAATTATAAACTGTTTGAGGTAGTTTACATGTTTGATGTAACAATCTGAAGTATTTTCATAAATGTTTTCTATAAACTATTTTTTACAAATTAGTTAACTTAATCATTAGTGAATACCACAAGATCAGTCTCATGTCTTAAAATGGTATTCATTTTACTGCATAAAAGATAATGAGAGGATCAATGAAATATAGCTAATATCAATGTCAAATAAATTATAATGTAGAGCTCGTTGATTATGAGTATCAGTTTTTTAATTGACCACAGTTAACGATGCGGAATACGACTTTGTTATTCTATTTTTATAATTCCTTCATATCAATACTTTCTAGGGTTAAATAAAAGATATCCATAGGTATAGGAGCTATTTGTGAGGATCATCATATACTGATCATTATCTCCATTAACTATTATCGGGCAATACCTACTAGTCTGTATGCCAATCTGAATTTTAAAAAATCAATATTGAGAAATTACATGCTCTAATACTCATTACAAATGATTATCATAATTCATTAGTGCATTGAACAATGACTTAACAGTTAGAGCAGTGTTTAAGTCATCTTGAAAATAGTACAAAAACTAACTAACTCATTTAAATCAAACATTTCAACTGTCAATCAGTCATTATCAAATTTGTAAATGAATTTCCAATAATCTTAAAAAATAAGGAAAAAGATGCATTATTTTGTTGAGATCATAAACCGATCTAGGTTAGGATGCCACTGAAAAAACTGGAAGCTCTAGGTAGTTGCTTCGTCCTAAATATGAGACTCCTCAACAGTGAGTACCCATGACTCCATCACCAGGGGTAGAACTCAGGATCATTAGTCTCGCTCGAACACCTAATCTTGATATATTGTACAACTATCTTCGATTGCCTAAATAATTGTCTTACATCCAACATCGTTGAACTCTAATAGATATGAATTCTTACTACAACTCAAGAAATCTTGACTCGAAACTAGTTACAAGTAATTTCAATTACATTTAACAGACTGCAAAACCCTACACAGATAATAATAATAATAATAATAATAATAATAATAATAATAATGTATAATTGTTGATCAAAGTTTCTATAATTAAATAAAATTAGTTTTATCAGTAAAATGATTGAAGTAAATGTACCTTTAGCATTTTTGTTTTACTGTTAAAGATATTTAACTTGTATCTTTCACTTCATCCTTTTGTTAACATTCCATAATACATTTTTTTTTCTAGATACAATCTAGAAGTGTCATTCATTCAATTTGAATAATTAATATTCACTATGTACTTTATCATAGATCATACAAAGGTGATAGTACACATGAAACAACTGGTTGTATACGTCAATTTGAAAAAAAAATATATAAAGAAAAACAAACAAGTTGATCAATGAAAAACAGATTCCATAATAAATGAAATCAGTTGAAGAATGATTTTTGTAAGAAATAATAACCAGACAAAGTAGAACTAATGAGAATAAACTACTTTTTTCCTAAGTAACGAATGTTTACATTACTTTAATCGAGATAGCTTAGACTCTATAAAACATTTCAACCAAATTAATGAAGTAACATAAAATCTGATCAAATATAGACTATGAGATGGTGGAGAAGATTTGTAGCTCAGGTGGATGATTTTGGTGGAGTTTTGTTCTCTGAGCTGGATGGTTTGGTCGTGGAGCTTTCATCGTTCTTCTGAACGACCAAACCATCCAGCTCAGAGAACAAAACTCCACCAAAATATAGACTATCCAAAACTAAAATATACAAGTTCACTTGATATTGTTTTATTTGAATCTTCCCATTGATGTTTTAGGACTGAAGTTGATCAGTCTCTTATTGGTATATGTGCATACTGTGTGTATGCCTCGATATTGCCTTAATTTACAAGCATTATAAGCAAAGATGGATAGTGACTAGCAGTGGAATATACAAGATATAAACAAATGCAAATCGATAGTCTGAATTATCAATTAATCATATTATTCAATGTATCTAACTATCATTAAAACATTATTCAACAAATAGAGTATATATTACACAACTTAATTCAATAATCAATAACTATTTGGAGTGAATCGCCTTCGATATTATTATTATCATTTCATTCTTCAATCCAATTTGAGTATTAATATCTAAACTTAAATATAACATATAATAGAAGTCTTAATTAAGAACTTACTATTTATTACTTAAGTAAATAAAACTTTGGCTCAGTCTTTAAAGTATCCACCTTTCAATCAAAAGCTCATCTCTTCGAACTAACCAAGTAGTTTAATTGAGCAATTATAATTTCAGATGCATTTTACATCAGGAGAAAGGTATTCTTTTTGATTTAACTTTAACATTAAGTCATATTCACTGTGTTATTATAAATCAGATGTGTTTATTAATTGTAAGCATCTTATAAACTGAATATTAGGCTATTCGCATCTAGCTCTCAGTAAGATATAAGCTATATGTCATTATATTCTTAATTTCTCACAAAACTTCAATAGTTATCATATTAAATCTGAATGAATTGTCAGTATACCATGTAAACTACCTAATGATTCCTATCCAATATTCAACTTAAATTCGACAATAAACCGTTTAAGCTTTGGTCGCCTAAAAAGATACTATCCATTTATCGTGTTACTGTTTAACACTATCAATTCATAATGAAAAATAAACTTCTTTCCATAAATACAAATAAAATAAGTCAATGCTAATAACTTACTGGATATATTTCAGTATAACATTTTGAATTAAATCCATTTTCATTTTTAGCCTTGGATACTACTGAAGAATCACAGTTTATAGTTACATTATGTCTCATGCATGATACAAAATGTGTTCCTTCTAAATTCATTTCTTTGATGTGATCGAGAATAAATGGTTGATCATTAAATAATTTATTTTGATTGTCATATTCTAGATTTGTTTCTTGATGTTCATTTTTTAGCTGACCGATAAAAGCTCCATTTTTATAGGCTGGATTACCACTTTGTGTTTTAATGTATGTGTATTGACAGAATTTTCGTTTATCACCAACACGACAACGATAATCTAATGCATCAAGGGAACAGATTGAATCAACACTAATGGAACTCATATCTAATTTCCCTTGATAATTATCCGGCTGTGTGATAATAGCCAATTTAGATCCAAATCCCAAAAGACTTGATGTAAAAGAAAAATTACTATTGTTGGTGTACAAGTCTGAATTTTTTCTGAATTGTGACTCTCTAATTTGTGTAAGATTAGATTGTTTTGTTGTGAAAGGTTGACATTTGTCGGTGTTTAATAGGTTTATATCATTAATACTTCCACCCAATCCTGTCGATTGAAAGGGATGCGTAGGCGGGTTAATTTTTACATCCTTGATTTCTGGTAATAATAACAGTACAGTCACGTTATACAAATGATCTATATTTATAGGAATTATAAAGCACCAGCTGTGCGTCTCACAGCCTGGTAATGTATCATCACAAGGTTTGGACGAATATGAATGACCGGATGCCCAACCGATGAGTCGTAAACTGGGCCCTAACTGTATTGGCATTCCTGATATCAATTTTTTCGATACATCACAATGTTCCCTATCTGATGCAATGGATAATTCAAGGTTTCGTCCTAAATCACTCCATATTACTTTCCAATGTCCTCCGTTCTGGGGTACATAACAATCAATACATATGATCTGATTCGGATTTTGTGGAGTAAGTTGAACACCTGAAATATTTATTGATTCACTATAATGAAGTAGTATTAGTCTAGCCAATAACCGAGTTGAATGAATGTTTATAGGATCAGTAACATTATGTTTTTGACTAAAATTGTTAGAGAGTTCATGGGCAGGAATTCGAAGCCAATAATATCTTTTCATTATTCCATCAGATTCTATCGACGATGTATCAAACCACCAGAAGGAACCTGGTACACGTGAGACTACACTATTTAAACTTGATTCTAAATTCCAATCACTGATTTGATCTGCTTCATTTCCACAATCTATTCCAGTTGTTTTCATTCCTATGTCAAATGGTTCAAATGGTTATTTGATTACTTGAATATCTGATGATAATACTGAAAATAATTGATAAACTTTCATAACTGTAACAAATTCTTATTGACTTTCACATGTTGTTAAAGTACAGGGGAAATGAAACATAAGCAGAGATTAAAAAATATCCATTCAACTTTTCATGCAGAATAATAGTCAAGTGACCAGTCGGACGTTTGGACATTGGTAAATTTGGTTTAACCAATAATCTATAAACCAATCATAATTTGACACGGTAAACTAGACAATGGGCTGAAATGAAATAATGCGACCAATTGTACATATTTATTATTGACTAGTTGGTCTGAATTGAATTATAAATTAGATTAGACAAATAAATAACACTCCACATTGATGGGATTTGTTTTATCGTCTATATTGTTAGTTGTTTCCTGTGAATTTCAAAATACTGAATATCAGTGAATATTCAGCGTTTTGACAGTTGAATTCATGAATCGATCTAGCCTAAACTACCATTGTAAACACTATATGGCCGTTTCGTCCTAGTATGGGATTCCTCAGCAGTGCATATACACGATACCGTACGTGTGACTAGAATCCAGGATCTATGGTCTCGCGCATGAACACTTAACTTCTAGACCACTGAACCAGTATCTATCGATGTTAATGTCTAAATACAATCGATCCATAATCTTATACAACCTTTCATCTATTGTCTGTGGTAGATAACTGTCTCAATAGTATATTTAACAATCAAGAATGTTTAAATGAACCATTATTTTCAATAACTTCGTCATTAAGTTCTATAATTATAAAACTATAATTACTGTGTTATATTAAAAAGGTTGTATTAGTTAATTAAACAAGATTATTTGTTAAACATTGTGAAATTTTGCATCAGTTAAGGTTTAAATACACTTAAAATTGTATTATTATCATCATTACTATTCTGATTATTACTCACTTATACCTTATTTTTGTCATAGTAACACAGAAATGATATTGCTCATAATCCCCAATTTCATGAAGTGAAGATTATGACAATAAATTTCGTTGTTGTGAGGATTCTCAAAAAAATAATTTTCACACACCTAATACTGAGTACAATTATTGTCAAAATTTAAATGGAATCAGATAACGTTTAAGCCTAAATATTTACAAAACTTTTCATTTATTACATCATCAGATAAGGTATTAATTTCCTAGAACAAAGTGGAACTGACCAGGAAATAATTAGCTAGGTCGAGAAATCAACATGCTTATTTATTGTAAAATATACACACAAAGAATAGTGTTGGTTTTTCTACCTTCCAAATGATACTTTCAAATCCTCAAGTAAAGTATGCAAAAAAACATAACATGTCACAATTACAGGAACTGTGTTGAATAAGGAATGTAATTTCATTATAATTTTGGTATATTATTTATATGCTAAAATCGAAATAGGGGAATAAATATTACTAATTGACTGAAAGATGATTAGTTTTTGCCAAATACATTGTGAATCTACAAAAATATACAAAAAGTATTCAATTGACTATTTTGATCCAGTTTCTTTAAATTTACTCATTGTAGTGAGCTAAAATGGGTGAATTTATCTTCAGAAACAGTATGCTTACTCAATATCATTACCCAACAATATCTAATTTTTTACATTATTAATAGGTTACATAAACTATTTAGTTGGATTAGAAAAAAGAAAAGCATGGTATTTGTTTATAGCGTTGTTGAAAAATTAAGCTCTTATTACAATTTTTGAAGGGAGATAACATAACCACATGATAAACACTAATAAATGTACTGTTCTGATGTTTCTATTGGAAACTGAACAAACTGGAATACAACGACAGGTAAACGATACACAACTATATACATATAAAGCGAGATAGAATGATTATTAAAGACTTTTTATTATGTCAACAGAAAGCTGTAATATTTGCATTATCTCTAGTTAAAGATTGTTTACTTGACCTTTACAATCTAGATTGTTACTAATTAACTTTGTTATAGAATCCAGCATATCGGAAAAAATACACACATAAAACAGCCTTACCAGAAGTCCTTTCTGGTACTTCAATAACCGGCGTAACTTTAATTTATGAACGAACTAATCAGATTTAAGGTAAATGGTCTTGAATTTTGACGTGAAATTTACTGATCCATTTGCTCGAAGAACATTTTTTGCATGATAGTTGATATAAGCTCGTAATAAAAACCTAAATCTAACTCCTAATTCTAACGTTCAACTGTAAATCCTAATTCCTGATACTAATTTGAAATCCTCATCTAACATCAGTAGGTGGGTGGACATTCTGAAGGTCACTTTGGCATTGCTCAAAAGGTTGTCCAGAAATTATTGTCTCACCACTATGAGAACTATCCATTATAGATAACTGATTTGAAATAGGTAATATGAAAAACGAATTGAAAATAAACAGGTTTCCATGTGTTTTTTTTACTGTGGAATGTAGAAATTAGCATAATTATAATAGTGATTTCCAAATAATCTTAGTTTAAATGCTCTAAATAAAATGTGTTGATTAGTTGAAGATTTACCAACCAGTGTACTAAATTTGACTAAAAGAACCAACATCTGATGAATAACCATTTTACCTCTGGTATTCACTGGTCCTCCGAATGATAATAATTTGTGACGAACTCTATCTTAAAGTTATACAAAATGTCCAGATAAGCAATCGTTATATTCTTTTCAGAGACTACTTTCGATATGGATCACTTGAAGTTTCACAAAAAATTCACAATCTAAGGAGTCAATCGAATCGAGAATAAGTCACCGATTACACTAATTTACGGTCACTGTATAGAATAAATTTACTTAAATTGAAATTTCGAATTCAGTAATCCGACGGTATAATGTTCATCGACAGTAGATTATTCTATAGGTTTGTTCTTGACTTTATATTTCATTAATAAATAATCAGTTAGTGCACATCTATTGAACAATATCTTGTGTTGATAGATAAATGTGTTAGACTATTCAAAAGATTATTCTACTGATGAAATAATTCAACTGATATTTAGAGATGAATGCCATTACGTCCGATTTGTGATAAATTTCGAGATGTCCGAATTAATTCACCACAGATCAAAGATCTCATGATTTTTTTTCTTGGATAGAAATAAGATTCAAGAAAGCATGGGTAATCAAATCATTAAGTCATTGGTTATTATAGTGATAATTCGTTGTAAATGATGGTTACTTGGTTGTAGTTCGTGAGATAACATTGTCATTGGTAGAAAACTTTAAGTGATACAGCTTGGAACCTCTCATGGTAATTCAGATCCATTATTTTACATCTTGTTTTAAAGCATGTGTTTCGACACTGTTTAATAATCTTATCCTGAAACTAAACAGCCCTTAAATACTTCATAGTTTACAATATTTAACTAAGATTAGTCCGTGATGTAAATTGTGAAAATCTCAACAAAGCCTCCTTATTATACTAATTAATTCATGTCAATTAAATACCTTATTTTTATTCAATCAAAATAAATTAGTTGGTTAATACTTTCGATTAAATTGAATCGATTGTCTCCCAACTCACACACTACATACTGTCAAATTATGCTTAAAACTTTTGTGACTAGTGTAAACTGAATCAATAAAAGAAAATGAATGTCTAATCGCTAATTAATTTATCAAGTACCATAGTTGAATGACTAAAGACGATAGCAGGATAAAAAGCGTTGAATTTAATCTTTATAGCTGCCAATCATCAAAATGTATTCGTTCAGCATAATTGTCGTGTATGCTGCTTATGTCGTTCAATATAAATAGCATGTAACATCAATCGGAAGTGGAAAACTTGATAGCACAAGGCTAAGAAGATCGAGTTGGAGAGAATAGAAAAGAATTGTGAAATGAAAGAATCATACAGAATGTGAAGAACAATTGATGGAAATACGCAAATGAAATATTCAGTGTATGGTTTCTATATTTTAACAAGATATTCTGTAATTTCGTTCTAAGCTATGAGTTGGTTGTCCCTAACTTAGTGTGTGTTCATTATATAATGATTGGGTTTGTCACCACTCATTTTTCTAGTCAATGGATGGTTTTCCGTTGAGATCATAAACTGATCAATGTTAGATCACCAGTGAAAACCTGGAAGCACTGGACGACCATTTCGTCCTAGTATGGGACTCATCAACAATGCGCATCCACTATCCCGCACCTAGGATTCAGTAGTGGTCTAACATTGATGATTTGAATCAAAACACAACAATCTCCACAATCCTGTTATGATGACAGTTGATTTCTTCTACTAGAATTGAGCAAAGTTTTGTGCAGGTCACCTCTTGAAAGTGACATATCTATTAATAGTAAACTAGAAAAAAAGTATCTTTCTAAAGAAAAGTAATCCTTTTCTGCTTAAATAAATCGTCCAGATTTAAAATCCAGTTGTCTTTTCTTGAAAGCTTTTTAAAAACCAATTCACTGAATTCTTAGTCGGTCTCGAACATGTATATCTTGATTGTTTATGTTGAGTCTAAATAATTCATCTGATCAATTACATACAGTTAGTCAATGATTTAATGAAATAACAGTTAAACTCTCTCTCAACTTTCATAATTTATGCTTGTTGAAAGTGTTATTCATAAACACAGCTTGATTAACTACAATTATAGTGAGTATTTGAGTCGAATTCCGTGATTGTCAGCTGTGTTATGTTATCTATTTTTTTCCTTCTTCTTCTTTTTCGATGTTTACTCATTATGTAATCACTTGTTTCTGTCCATTTGAACTGTTGTCACAATCAATGTTGTAGAATGTTCTTTCGCATAAAGTATATATTTACAATATTCAGTCTATTAAATTTATTTACACCCTTGCTATGCTATACTAATATGTCTTCAATATAACTTCCAACCAAACCCTGTCATGTAAGTAATTTAAACTCATTATGTAATTATGATTTTAAATATCACAGGTTGTAAGCAGTTGATGAGAATCTACGAAATAAAAATGGATTCATGCTATTCTGCTAGAATCTTTGTTCTTGTTCTTTTCAAAATGATAAGAGGAACTATGTATGTATGAAATAAATTTCACTTCTTTACAATTGATTGATCACTGGGTGGTGATCAATGTCTTGCTTGTCTAGTCCTTATTAGTGCAGATCGAATGCTATCGATCATGTTGCAATGTGGCCACCAGTCTAGGTGACTCGACACTGCGGGCACTATGTATTGATATTTAGATGGTGGTTGAAGGTAGTCAACAGGAAACCCTGGACCCGGGTTTCGTGCTACTTGGCACTCGTCAGCAAGGTGTACCTGTAATCTTGAGGGAGCTGGTGCTCCCTGGCGGATTCGATCTCGTGTCACCCAGCTTCACAGTCAGAGACGTTACCACTTCTAATAAACTATAAATTACTGTTTAATTATAGTTCTAAAGTAGAGAATAACGATGTTGCTTAACAAAGAGATCCATTCTGATAATGATAAATATTCTGAATTGATTACATCTATGGTAATAAGCTTTTACATATTCCACTAGACAACAGTATTAACTGAGATCTTAAAATAAAGCTGTGTGAATTTTCTTATAATTAGTTTAATAGACTTGTGTTATGATGATTTAAGATATTGATTAGTTAGTTCCAGTGATTATGTTTATCATTGGTTTTGAAAAATTGGTTTAATTAAAAATTCCAATTATTAAATAGTTACTTTTGGATTTGTTTGCCAAATTTAAAGATTTATCAGAACAGCATATTTGTGTTAAGATTATTATCTCAGGGATAAGCTTCTAAAACGTTCTAACATTTTTTCGTATTTTGAGTATAACAAAAAATTTCATACTTTGAAGATTAATTCCTCGGCATGGCCGCCTGTATATACTTTTGCTTTAAGAGGAAATATTTCTTTACGACTAAATGTTGACTGATTTCGGTTTAAGTTGGGCAGCATTAAAAAAGCTGGAAACACTGGATCATTGTTTCATCCTAGTATAGAATTTCTTGGTAGTGGAGTTCAACCGTGGCATGAGTGATGAAGGTAATTACCGTAGACGATGAAAGATGTTTGTACAATATTATGGATTAACTGAATTTCAAACTGAGACACAATAGAATCTCCCTTCAATAGTCTAGAGACTAAGAGTTCACGTATGCGAAACTGAAGGTTCTGTGTTCGGTCCTCAGTAGTGGAATTGTGGATAAGGCTTGCTGAGGAGTACCACATTGAGACAAGAAGGGTGTTCAGTACTCCAGGTTTTAAATAATTATCTAACTTGGATTGCTTTGTGATTTCAGTAAAATCCAACAATCTGCACAACACCATTCTAATAAATTCATGGTCAACTGGTTTCGATGTGATCATCATGAACCAAATATTTACTCTAACGACTTCTAGTCTTCATTATCAAATTGTCTTAATCCCACCACTGTGGTATCATAAATTGTTTTCGACTGCTTTTACTATTAACTGTAAATAAATTTTGTTTGCTTATTGAGTTTTCGGGTCACTTTTTCTCTTCCAAGTTATTTCATGTACTGTACTCTTCACATTCCCCCATCTCACAATGAACCTTCAGGTTAAACTTTAAACTTAAATTGCAATATGGTAATAATGCTTAGAATAAATTCAAAAGAATTTTATTGTGTATGACGAATATTACTGTATCACATGAGTAATTGAAATGAACAAATATTAATGAATAGTAATCTTTATTAGGGTCTAAGTAACTAAATGTGCCCTCAATTACATATTTTAAAACTACATATAACATTTTTATCTTACTAATGTAGACAAATGAAAAATAAAAATATTCTGTCCACGAAATATCAATGTTGTATTGCTGAAATATAATTTTTATCAGAAGGGGTTTCGTGAAGATTTTAGTCATTTCAATAGCGAGACTGATAGGTCCTCGATTCGAATCTCGCGGGGGGTGGGATCGTGGATGAGCGCTGCTGAGGAGTCCCATACTAAGACGAAATGGTCGTTCAGTGCTGCCGGATTTTCCTTGGTGGTCTAGCTTCAATTGACCCATGATTTCAACTATTGAAATATAATTTGCCAGTAAATCATAATTCCTGTATACACAAACACATACACACACGCTTACTCCACTGATGCTTCTATTTGAGCCAAGAATTAAGGTTTTAAAAGATTGAAGTCCAATTTACAGAAAATGATGATATGGTTTATACACTGTGAATTATTCCTACTGATATTGGCAGTTCTATTAATTAGAATATGGTATCAGATCCTTTGAAAACAAATTTGGCTTTGTTATATCAGATGAATATTACTTTACTGGCAGATTACTAAAAAAAAATTATGAACAACATACAATGTGATTGAAATGCATAAAAGCAATGAATAAATATCTTCATTAATTAATTCATTTAAACATAACGAAGACGTTTTCTCCTTAGCATGATAAACAAGAATCATACGTTGATATCTTCTGACTAAAAAAAAAATCAAAAAAAAATTAACATCAACTATTGTTTTGATGATATATCAGTTGAATCAGTGAAATTAATGAGAAACTTACGATGACGCTCGTTAACTCCTTGAACAACAAAGAAATAGTTAGTTAGTTAGTAGTAAGCATAATTATCATCCATATATTTACTTATTCACAAATATATGATAACATATTTTCTAGTTGACATTACTAACCTCTTCATAGTGTCGGCTGAACTGCTTTATTTTCACTCACATAACATACTTTTTCATTTTATAAGCTAATTAAGTCGAAAATGGCGTTACTTGAACTTTTAATAAATGTCTTTCTACAAAATTCTGAAATAGATACCATTAACCACTTTAGCGGTAGTCTAGTGGTTGGGTTGTTTCATTTTCGGGTGTTTTGTCTCAAGTTCGAGCCCCGTTTCACCTACCACTAACCTAGATTTGTTATATGCTATTTTCTTTCTTTTTGATCAGTTGTTGTCAATGCAAGTACCTTTGTTCACAAACCTAGGATATTTTTAGTTATTAATCTTTTTTTTGAGTACAGAAAGGTTGATTTTATTTATGAAAGAAACCCTTCAGCAGTTTGTAAATAAATAACAATCGCTCACTACTTTGATTCATTGAGTAACTGATGATTTTTTGAACAGTGCTGTTTCGTATAGAATTTGTATTAGTCGTATATCACAGTATAACTGTTGACTGCTAGAACTTCTAATATTATCCTAATCACCGTCTAATATTCAGTAAAAGTTACCACATTTTTTATGTTGTGTCGAGTACAGAAATATGATAATGTAGATTGCTTCACTCTAAAAGTTTTGGAGATTGACAGAACAGGTACGCTACCTATTTAGAAGTGAATAGATCAATTACAAAATGAAATGTCTGCATAAAGGTAACATGGTTCTCTCTTGAACCTAAGCAGAAATGGTTATATATTGGTTCCAAGCTACATGGGGACTCCGACTCTATGTCGTTTATACTTGAGTATATCTCTTTCAAGTGTCTAGATTTCATTATCACCAACATTCGGTATGATTAGGTTTAAAATAGTGTTTTTATTAGAGACATTCAGGTTACAACCACGAAGACCTTTGTTTTATTTGATTTTCTGTGATAATTAGGAGGATTTGAATTACAGTACAAACTAAGATTCCCAGAAATAACGCAACTTAACCAAGAAGTAATATATGAGCACAAACAAGTGTATTGTATTTGGAATTCGAAATCAAGCAGTCCACAAAAACAAAGGAATCATTAGTTTATACAAACACCACACTTTCATTTTTTCCGATGGAAACAGCGGTGAAATCTGAAATTAGAGTGTGTGGAACATCGTCGCATGTTCCACAACATAACATTAACATACCAATCCCTGATGAAGACTCTGAGTTCAGATAATCGTTGCATTAGTGAATGCATATGGGAACATATAGTTTTCAGTTAACAAGTATTTCGTAATCTCATTCACTGTCCATGGTTGCTAATCAAATAAATTCTTGGTGAGTTTGGATATCAGACTTTTGATTTATCAGTAATCATGTTGTTACACTGATTCTGACAAAGGTAGCATACTTAGTGATAGTTCTTTCTGACAGTTGATCTTCCACTAGACGAATGATTAGAAGTAGAGTAAAATAGTTAAATAATAGGTGATGAACTTCCAGGAAATTCAGAATAGTTACAACTCCAAATTACGTCTAAGTCATTTTAGATCGGTACTGTTAGCGATAGAATAGTTTTACGTTTTTTAAATGAATAGTTAGCTATTTTGTTGAAGTCTGAAATTTTGAATATCAAACGTTATTTGGAAGGCACTGTTAAGACTTCCATTTAATTTGAAGATGAGTGAATTTTCTTTAGATATGATCGTTTTATAAATCTTTATAGATGAGAATAGATAAAAGTTGTATGATAAATTTCACATCCCTAAGGAAGGCTTAAACTAGTGAGCAGAAAATATTTCCACTATTTGATTTCAATTTACTAATTATGTAATATATTATCAGAAAAGTAGTCTCTTCAAACTCCTTTAAATAATAATGTTCAACTAACAAACTCCTACAGTTTAACTCTTAATAACTCCGCCTGGAGTCCCTCCAGGAGCTACTGCCGGTCCCAAGCACGGATAAAGGAGGAGGGTTGGGCATGGGGTTATCGTCCCCATCCTGTAGAAAACTAACTCGCTAAAAAACGCTAACCAGAAAAAATTATTCAAACCTTTTAAACTCTTAATAACACTAGTGATATTATTTATTCAAACCACCAATCTCATCCTCTTTACTCTATTTATCTACAAAACTATCTAAAAATATAATATAACAAGTGTTGTGCCATTTTTTTCCAATTGATCTACGGAAAACTTAGGAACATAATCCGAAAGATTGATTGGTATTTAAGTGACTTCAGATTAATAGTCACTTACTTACACCTGTTACTCCTTTGTAGAGCATAGGCCACCGACCAGGAATCCTCAACCTATTCTGTCCTGGGCTCTCCTTCACATTTGTTCCCAAGCCCTATTCACTCTTTTCGTGGTTGCCTTTGATTCCCCGCGCAATATACTCCTTGGTCTTCACCTTTCGCCTTGAGGATTCTAAGTCGTGGCTTACCTCGTGATGATTTCCAATAAGTCTGACCTATCTACCCCAGCTATCGAAAACCTAGAACTGAACGACCCTTTCATCCTAGTATGGGGCATCTTAGCAGCATTCATCCACGACCCCGCCACAATGAATCGAACCCAGGAACTTCGGTCCTGCTTTCGAAGATCTAATCTCTAGACCACTGAATAGAAAGGTGTTTATATATATATATATATATATATATATATATATATATATATATATATATATATATATATATATCGATGATTTGGTGCGATTGTGAAATAGAACCTTATTCAAATACAGATACTTTTTGTCTAGAATTTACTTCATTTTAGCATGAAACATATTTATTTCGTAGTTTCCACACTATGCAAACATGTGAATAAATCGTTAAAAATCGAGTATTACTCATTAACGCTAAGATATCGCGACTACTCATCTAATATAGTAGTATATTATGTATATGATAAAATTCTACGAGTACATATTGTAAAGAGTATTAACATTATAGAACAATTATCTTGACAGATTATCTTTGTAGTTGACATTTTTGCATACAGATAGGCATTTAGTGTGAAGATATTTCTGGATGACCAGTAGTTTCCCATATTCTTTTAAATAGAAAGAGTTGGTTTCATTGGGGGATAGGTAGTCGCATAACTAGATTTTTCGTTCTCGTGAAAACATAAGAAACATTTCGATAGAGGATCCCAAAGAGCTACACCGCTATGACTGTACCTTTTGCAAAGTTTTAACTTGTGGTAAACTTCACTTCCAAAAGTCTTGTGTATTTTGTTTCGATACTGGGAATTACCGGGAACAAACTTCCAAAACGAGAATTTTGTGAAGTGCTAAATGGAGACGACAGTTCTTCATAGATGCCTTGAGTTAGTAGTGGGTGAAATGGAGCCGTCAGTACAACGTTTTGGAGATTTGAAAAGCATTGAAGTAGAGTTATCTTTGTCAGCTTCCAAAGAAGATTCTGACTCTCTACTTAAGGATTTGATGACTGCATTTTCTAATCTCAATAGAGGGATGAAAATCCAGCTTGTAGAACTTCAATTACAGAGAAATCTAGTCATTCTAAAAAAACGAATAATCGGTTGTGATTATCGACAAGCAGTACACAATGCATTGAATGCTTTGGGTGATAAAAGAATAACTGAATCAGTTCAATTTTCATCGTTGGGTACTTCTATTGTTACGCCTTTGAAGTATGATGGTAAAACCCCTAGAATATACGGTGATTACAGATTAAAGTTGAATTGCCGTTTGGTGAAGCAAGCGTGAACCACGGCTTATACTGAAGATGCTCTTGACTGACTTGACGATTTGAAAGTTGGTTTAAAAGATGGCTTTATTCAGATTCCTTAGATAAATCTGAACCATTTTTGACAAGGACTAATATACCATTAAATTGATTCAAATACATTTACCTTTCATTTAATTTATGTTGTTCTACATTCATTTTTCAATAAATGGTGAATAGTATAATATCCAGAACAGAGTTGCTAGAAAAATTCAACGTGTAGATTAAATATCTTGACAGTCACTATGAGATTAACCTGTGGATACTTCTAATTATGTACTAGTGCAGTCTTGACTGGTAAACCGTTTACAATTGCTTATTGAAATCCATTGATACTTTGGATGCATTTTAAGTGCTACACGAGAAGGTTAAAATGCAGTTATATCTCACAACAGTTTTGAAAGATGTCATAAATCGAAAAATCAACCTTTAAAGTGGACCCCATGGTCGGTCTTTTGAGGCCTGGGAGATAATTTATTCAGATTATAGCGGTCTAGTCTTTAGAAAGTAATATCAACTTATTATCATTAATTCTTCGTTAATTGCCCTGAAGTAGTTTTCATGACTTCCCCAAACATTGAGGAAAGTTCACTTGATATTGTTTTTACTTGAATCTTCCCATTGATGTTTTAGGACTGAAATTGATCAGTCTCTTATTGGCATATGTGCATACTGTGCGTATGCATCGATATTGTCTTAATTTACAAGCATTATAAGCAAAGATGGATAGTGGCTAGCAGTGGAATCCAGGACGCGTGTTTCGTCTTGTTTGGGACTCGTCAGCTGGATGTACCTGCATCTCAGAGTTGATGTTCACTCTGAGACTCGAACTCAGTACCGTTCGCTTCAAACGCCATCGCGTTATCCACTTAGCTACTGAGTCCTGATAGCCACTTGATTGTGCAATGGGTTGAAGTTTAATTCACTTGATATTGTTTTTACATGAATCTTCCCAGTGATGTGTTTAGGACGTAGTACGACTCCAGGAACTAGGTAGTTCTAGTCCAATTTCCGTCGTTAGTCCTAATTCATATATTATAGATAATAAGAAATCCGTATCCTGTACAGAGTTGGACGGACATCTAATGAACCTACGGAAAAGAAGTGTAATAAACGATAAAAATCTGGATCTTTGCTTGAGCTGTGACGAATGTGGTGTTTGCGCTAGTTGGTAATTACTTTGTTTACCATTATGCATCTAATTCCAATCCCAAACAAAATATCTTCAAGTCTGTCCATTGTATTCTTTCTGGCTTGAATACTGGTTCATTTGTAACTACTAGACTACGTACTAAACAGTTCTGGGAATTACTAACAAATATATCAAATCCAATTATCCTGATTTTCATATGTAAATGGTAGGTTACCACTTGAGATGAAATCCTTCATATAAAAAAATCAAATCTAATATGCACTACTCACTCACCAATGGAACAAAAAAGATGCCTAAAAGTATTGGATACATACTTAACGAACATTGAAAACAATGCGGATAACCTCCGCCTATAGAGCTCATGTCCATACGGGTTACTTTATTGTCTGATATGGTGAGTAACATGTAACCCTAATGACTGAACCTCGAAATTGTCACTACAAGTCTCCATTATCAGATTGTTTTAATCTCAAACCTTTATTATTATTCAGTGTTGTCGACTTTTTAAATTTAAGTGTATCTTATATGTGTACTGAGTCATTACTTACTTTTTCTACTGTTCACTTGTTTCCTTGAATTCCTTGCACTCATTTTTCTACAAATCCCTGGGAACTCAACATATCTTCAGTCTAAATATGAACCGTTACAAATTTACATCTTATGAAGGGATTTACTCTTAGAGCGATTCCAGACATCCGATCGATTTGAACATCAAAGATATACGCACATACACAAAACTTCTCTTATGGTATTGAGTAGTAATTTCAGTTAAAAATTATAACTAATATTGAGAATAATAATCAAAATTTAAAGTAACTAACACTAGAACTTGGAAGATACTTCTATGTAAAATGTACCAAGAGAAACATGGAACAGTTTTATTTTTAAGTTTCTATGCCGAAAATTGCTTCATCTGTTATCAACATTCATTAGTCACGACTGTATTCATCAATAAAATTTAATATCTTTAATAATTCTTTATAATCTTCAGTGAAAAGCCTATATGATTCAGGTGATTGTTGAATATATTCTACTGTATTCGATGTATAATTATGAATATGTATTTTATTCCAATCCTCCGGTTCCATTGAACTGGTTGTATCAATTAAAATCAACCTTCTTAATAGATGCTTACAAAATTTACAAAATATTCGATATATAATTACAACTTTTCCCAATATAATAATTGTGAGAATAGTGTAGAAAAATGTATTAAATATAAGTGTACTTAAATCCCATGATTGTGATCGAACCATTGGTATTATGGGTAATGTTGGCTAAATGAAAAAAAAACAAATGAACAAACGGAAAGAGTAGTTTGAATTAATGAAAACTCTTATCTTAGATAAATTCTTCCGATGTTGTGTTCTCTAAGCTAGATGGTTTTATTGTGAAGCTTATATTCTCATTCTAGACAACATTGTCAGCGCTTACTTCATGTAGAAGTGAACTTTTTAATTATTCCACGAGTTTTAAATCAGTTTGTTCTGTTAGAGTTGAGTGTGAGTGGTTATCCTCATAGGTTTCATTATCATCAACTGTCTTTGTATTCAAGGTGACTATTTTATTTTGTTAACCTTCGATCAAGTTATTTCTGGGCCTTTTCCGAATGGGTTGATAGGTCGGATTTGACTATTGACTGATTTGAATGTCATACTTCCATAAATTCTCACTTCTACATAGAGTAATGATAATGTTGTTCAGAACGACAATGAAAGCTCAGCAATTCAACGATATAACTCGGAAAACTTAACAACGTCGAAAGAAAAAAGTAGAGGGACAAAAATCAGTAAAAAACAAACTGAATAAATAGTCTGTTATTATCCACAAGTGTTTGTTATGAATATGCCCAGTCTAGGGTAGCCTGATATCCTGAATGGAGAACACAAATATATACTATAAGTAAGGGCTTGAAGTACAATCTTTACTGAGAATTCCACTTCAGAATACAATCTTACATACAATAAAATGTGACTGAAATTTCTGGATGCAATTCAATTAATGAATATAAAAAGGGTTTGGAATTAAACTCAGTTATTAAAAGTACAAATAATTTATTTGAACTTCATATAAATAGTTAAGGTTTTGTTGCAAAGATAAATTAAAAATTTATGATGTTAAATTATTAATACAGATTGAAATCATAAGTCAATTGAATCTAGACCACCGTGAGAAACCTGGAAGCACTGGACGATCGTTTTGTCCTAGTATGAGGCTCCTCAGCAGTGTGCACCCACGACCCCGCACCCCGCGAGGTTCGAACCCAGGACCCACCAGTCTCGCGCCAGGTGCTTAACCAACTGGACCACTGAGCCGTAATCCAGTGGTGTTAATGTTTAACTTCAACCAATCCACGAAGTTGCGCCACCGTACACCATTGTCTTCAGTGAGCTGACGAAACGGCCATCCAGTGCTTCCAGGTTTTCCATGGTGGTCTAGCTTCAATTGACTCATGATTTCAATCTGTGCAATACTTGTTTGATAAAGAGTAAAATTTTGCAATCAATCAAATGAATAAGCTTTATAATTCATTTATTAATAAGAATTAGTAACTGTCTAGTTTTATACTAGTATTTATACTGACAGACCGCCGAACAGTAATCAGTAAGGTCTTTATCTAATTCTTATTACTGATTAAATTCCACCAATCCAGTTGTAATATACTATTTAGTATAATTGACTCGATATTCGGTGATCTGTTTTGATTTTGTGTGATTGGAACTAATGGGTTAGGATGCTGTGATCCAAAGAGCTCAATATTAATGTACTTTACTGTATGACTCTGGGTGATACAGGTATGAATCCGGTGAAGAGGATCAATTCCTATATTATTGTAGACATGTCTTACTGACGAGTGTTTACTAGCACAAAAGCGATACTTTTGGGTTCCAGTCTTAAGTAAAAATCTATATATTTTGGGTAATATATAACTCACTTCAGGATCCCATGACAGATTATCTTCTGGTCCACCTTTTAATTTAATAAGAGCGTCTATTTCTGCTTGCTCTTCAACTGTTTTCATTTTAAACTACAATAAACTTGTATAATAAAATTAAAGAATGTGTAATATATTGTTCATAAATGTTTCAACTGAGTAATAATTAGTATGCAAACGTTTGTAGAGATTGTGATATTTTCGCGGTTTACATCACGTGTCATTCTTAGCTATGTCATTACTGAAAATCTGGAGACCCTAAACAACCATTTCATCCTACTATGGGACTAAGCAGCAGTGCGCATCCATAATCCCACTGTCAGGGATCAAACCTAAGACCTCTGGCCTGTACGTAAACACTTAGCCTCTAGACCATTGAGTAAGAATACAGCAATGTTGATGTTAAACTCTATTCGATTCACGATATTGCGCAACCTTCATTCATTGCCTGTGATGGATAACTGATTCATATCCAACGTATCTGAACTCCACTGGCCATTGCTTCTCATCAGATCTGCAAGAATGGTATTTTGAAGCTAGTCACTAATGAGCACATAATTACCACTAGTAAATAGGGTTTTGTGAAGATTGCGGAAATTTCATAGTCTAAATCATGAACTGATCAGTTAACAAAAAGAGTTCAGAAAATAGAATGGTAAAGAAAGAAGCCGAATAAAGTTTTTACAAACATAGATCATTTTTATACAGTAGTTGATGAGTGAACTTTGCAACTGTTTAAATGGATGCTAATCAATGGGCAAATATGCAGTGATACGAAGGGAAGTGTATTCAAGTGGTGACAATTCACCAGACCGTATTATTGGCAAATGCCCTTTAGAATGATTTGAGACGAAAGACAAAACTATCAGTCAGAAGAAAAAATGTTTATGTAGCAAAATGGTATCCCTTTATTCAAATACTGACCGAAAATAAACACGATAAAGCGTCATGAACGACTGGAGAAAATCACTTTTGTAGGTTACTTACTCCCCAATCAATTAAGACTTGACTGTTGGAGCCCACATCTTGAACATCGTAACAATAGTTGTAAAAACAAAATTAATAATAATAATAATAATAATAGCCATAAATACTTATTTCAGGTTAGTATGAATGCCGTGTCCATGAACGAATTCTAAAACCTAATGATTAATTTACATGCAAAACAACCGAAATCAATAAATAAGACATCATATATTCAAAAGTACGTTTATATTGATGGGAAACAAAATAAAGGAAACTAAAATAATCAAACTGTGAAGTGTTTAAGAGTTAGTTATGTAGTCAAGAGCATAATCGAAAAGAAAGTAAGTGAATAAACAAAAAATTATAGATGATTGATCATTGAATGGTAACCAGTTCCATGTTTTCAATGCTTTCTTTAGTGTCGATCGAATACTATCGATCAAGTTGCAACGTGGATACTAGTCTAAGTCACTTGAAATTGCGAGCAGTAAAATGTTATGTTAGCTGGTTGGACGTAATCGACAGAAAATCCGGGACATTGATTACGTGAAACTTTTCAGCAAGGCGTATCTGCAATCTTACGAGAAATAGTGCTCCCTGTAGGATATGAACATGTGTCACCCAGCTTCACAGTTTGAGACTTTACCACCAAGGCATACATGCCGTGACTGACCAACATATATGACAGATATTTACAACTGATTAGTTATTGAGTAGTATCTATCCCAACTAGCACGAAACTTATATCCAAAGTATCCTGACAACTACCTCCAACCTCTTATCAGATAAGATTACAGAACGTAATAAGAGTAAGGAAATAGCGTATACTTCTGTTCAGGATGATTATCATCGAGAACGAGTCAATTGTCACCTTTTGGAAATACAGTCTCAAAGAGCGACGTGCACGATTACAAACTGAGGAAGAAGCAAATGAAGGTATAAGAATGAATTAACAATTGGTAATAGAACAATCTGCATAAAAGTTATTGTTCCTTTCGAATATAGTATTAAGACTATTGTAGCTACAAATTCCCTCTTTTATCTCCTCGATTTCTCGGTGTTTCTGGCATTGTTAAATAGTTGCCCCTTTATACTATCGAGTCGTGTTGCAATTTGAATTGCAATAATCCCATAAAAACTAACATGTCCTTCTATCTTGTGAATCCTCCTGTGAATATGTGTTTATAAAGGCGCATAAACATGTCACAGGATGCCATAAGTCGTAGAGCTTCATTGCTATACAAATCGAATTATAGAAACTATTCTGATAAATTTTCATGAGGGAAGTATACAGATAGTAGAAGTTAAGTTTGGATTTTTATGCTCAGATTACAAACTGCGAATAATATACGATACGGACCATTGATTTTGTTTTTCGACAGTGGTGTGATAGTGTTTATGGTTACACTTTTTCAACATATTATTTCCACTTTAATGTTGCGTTAGCCTTAAAACCCTTATGAAGATTATACTCGAGATAATTGAAAATTTTTGATAAATTTGCTAGAGTCGCAACACGCATGTCTTATTACAAGCTGCTATGTTAAAAATGACTATAAATATGATCATACAGATGTAATGAATAGAAATGTGAAGAAAAAAACTTTGTCACTGAGCTGCCTTTATTCTGCTGACTGACCCAATCGGCTTCTTTTGTCATCCATCTAGCATTTATGAAGAGTATCTTTCAAAATTCTGAAGGCCACTATGATTTTGTAATGGCTACTGAGTTGAATTACCTATGGCCGTTATGTGAGGAAAATAATCAGTGAATACCATCTGTGTAATGGAAAAAGTCTCTTATCAAACCGATGGCTTTGCCATTGTTCCGTCCAACAGAAATGCGACCAGCCACCATTAAACTTTAGCTAATGAGAATTAGGGTAAAACAGTCCTGTCTTCATAATGCTTGCCTTTTGTTTCATCTATGCTTTCATTCTCCTAAACATAGCGAGAAGTCTCTATCATTTAAGCTCCTCGAGTAACGCTGTCATTCTACGTTTTATCGTCTTCACATTATCGCGGAGCTAACTCCAAACGATCATCTTGTATTTCTCAGATGAGAAATCCCAGAGAGCTACGCTCAATGAGTAAGGACTCCGAATAGATGTAACGACTCAATCATGGATCAGAAACTTGTAGTAATCAATGTTAAATGTACAGAGATACTGGTGTGATGCACCTATGTTGTAGTCTTCATGGTCTTTATGGAAACTGTAGATATATTGAAAGAGCTATTTTTCAGTACTTTGCTTCTATAAACAGCCTTTAACGTTTCATGACTTTTCTGAGTTTTTTTTACAGGTTTTGTTCAAAATTTGATGTTGAGTCATCAGTGTATTCACTGGACAGACTAGCAGACATCATCTCTCAAAATTTAGTGCTTGCATTGGTAACACTAACACAGAACATACTCAATTACCGTTCAAAGTATTGTTATTAATACTTCACATGATAAATGAATACTTGTTTAACACATTTGATCAGTTAGAAAAAGGAGTTTAAATCTGTCAGACTATTTCAAGATTACTCTTATATACAAAAAAATAATTAAAATATCATACAACATTGTAGATCAGTTTGTCAGAATCCACATCCTACTATCGCTAATATAAAAGTGTTGTGCGAATTATTTTCCCATTTTATGAATAGAAACACATCACGACTAATGTTGTAAAACAAAATAAAACGATTCTTCTATTTTAAGATTTCGATAATAACACAAACATGACAAATGGTTAGGTGGTTTCTAGTATACGGGTTGTGGAGATTATTAAGTTTTTGGTTGAGATCATGAACCAATTGATGTTAGACCACCTTTGGAAACCTGGAAGCACTGGACGGCTTTTCGTCCTACTGTGGGACTCCTCAGCAGTGTATATCCACGATCCCGCTCGCGCAATTTCGTGGATTGGTTGATGTTAGACACTATCACCATTGGATGCCGGCTCAGTGGTCCAGTAGGTTAAGCGTTCGCGCGCGAGTCCGAAGACCCTGGGTTCGAATCCCGCATGCGGGATCGTGGGTGCGCACTGGTTAGGTGGTTTGTTGATGTGTTTATAGAAACGATCCAGATGTAAAAAGTTAAACAGCATATTACATACACTGTCCAGTAAATACATTAATCAACATCAGAAATGCTTACTTAATCTGATATCAACAGAATAATGAAGAACATACTAATTTCAAAGAACAAATCAATAATTAACAGGCGCTATATTACTATCGATCACTTTATTTAAATTATTTTTATAGCGTTAGACAGGATCTTTACTTTGTAACTTTGTTAAAATCTGTTTCTGTTTACCTTCTCATAAATCGTGCAGCCGAAAATAAGACAAAGCATAATTACTGGTCACTGAATATCGACTGGTATCATTCACCTAATCTAATAGAATTAAAATCAAATTAATATCATTGAAACTCGTCTGTCAAGCATCTTGATAATTTCTTCTCATAGGACTGATACTTAGTAACGTTTGTCGGTACATATTAATGGTAGGTTCGGTGTTTAATATAACTGACTGATATGACAGTCAGACACCGATAGTCCAAATGTGTACATAGATATCCTTACTACTGGCATAAATGTTTGTATTTCGACTAGACTTTCATAAAGCAAGTCGACACTGTATTTTAAAGGGGGCTGATATCAAAAAGTTGATATAGGCTAACCTAAATCAACAGAACATCAATTTTCCGTTCACTTTTCTCAAATATATGTATTTCACTAGATGAAACAAAGATGACTGATGTTTAAAAGTACAGTCATTTCTGACCTGCAATATATTTGATGACGTTCACGATTTTAGCAGAGTCAGTCCGTCATCAACAACGTAGAACTTCGTACGTACATCAATTCGAGTTGCTATACCAAATTTGCACGGAAATGCAGTTGTCGATTCAAATCCCATAGTAGTAGAGGTTGTGAAAGTATAAACAGTGATCGGAAAGATTAAGGTTCGAAGACGTTATTCAAGGAGTATAACCCAGTGAAATAAATTTGGAAAGAGAAAAAAGAAAGGGACATGAGGAACTCAGAAGATTAGAATTTAGGAGAGCACAAAGAAAGGATGAACCTGCACTATTGCAAACGATTTTGAGACATGTCATTCAACGTCTCTAATTATTAGTTGCTACCGTCTCGCGGATCCGAACCAGGTAGTTTACACCTACCAACATGACTCAGTCCACTTGTCAGTGACTTCATGGACTTGTGCCATGTTTTGGTCTGGCCACCCCTAGCTTTCTTCCGACCTACTCCTATACCACTAAACATCGCGAGTCGAGGCAGTCGGTTGTTGGGCATACGTAACACGTGTCCCAGCCATCTCAACTGATGAAGTTTCACCACTTAATCAATTGATTTGCCATCCTTACCTAGTACCCGTTTCCTAACAACTGCATTACTTACTCCATGGTCCCAGGATATACAAGCAATATTTCAAAGACACCTATGATCAAATACTAGTAGTCTACGAATATCCTCTACTCTTACCGGCCATGTTTCACTTCCATAAAGCAGGACGGAATGAACTGCTGCGCAGTAAACACGTCCTTTGGTTGATAGACGGATATCTCGCCTACTACATAAATGACGCAAGTTAGCAAAAGCTAGTCGAGCCTTCTGTATCCGTGCTGAGATTTCGTCACATACCAGACCACAAGGGCTGATGAGACTTCCAAGATAAGTAAAGCGATCGACACGCTCAATTACTTCACTCCCTATCATTAGTTCGGGTGTCGATGCAACCCAATCCTGAAGCAACATTTTGCATTTCGAGGAAGAGAATCGCATCCTGAACATGCTTGCATTGTTGCTTAGAGTGGTCAGAAGACTCTGCATTTTGTCAGCGTCTTCGCCAAATAAAACTATGTCATCGGCATATTCTAAGTCAACAAGTGAACCTCCTGGTAGAAGTTCAACCCCTGGAAATTTAGATGAGGAAAGGGTCATCTCTAAAAGCATGTCAATGACAAAGTTAAACAAGAAAGGAGAGAGTGGACAGCCCTGACGAACACCACTTGAGGTAATCAATTCTGATGACAGTTCGCCATAAGCTGTCACTCGACCAGTTGTGTTCGAGTAGAGAGCCTGAATAAGGTTAATGTACTTCTTTGGTACTCCTTTCAGTGACAAACACTGCCATAGAACCTCACGATCAACAGAGTCGAATGCCGCCTTAAGGTCGAGAAATACTACCATTGTAGGGTGTCTAAACGTGTCTGTGTTCTAGAACCTGATGTAGTGTGAATATCTGATCTATACAACCACGTCTAGGTCGAAAACTGGCCTGATTTTCTCTAGTCTGCTCTTCACGAGCTTTGGTTAGGCGTCGAATTATTATTGAAGCTAATATTTTAGACACTATATTAGTCAAACTGATTCCTCTGTGATTGTCACAAGAGGACTTTTGTCCTTTCTTATAGACTGGCACAATCAGTGATTGAGACCAGTCAGATGGGATTACGTCCAGTTCCCAAATTCTACCTAAGACCTCAGTTAATCTCACTGCTAATACTGAACCACCATCCTTAAAAATCTCAGGAGTAAATCTGTCAGGGCCTGCTGCTCTCCCTCGCTTCAGATTTCCTATGGCTTTTTCAATTTCGTAAAGAGACGGAGGACCTACATTAACTTGCCACTCAGGTTGACTAGAGATCGTGGGAAATCGAAATGTGGCTGAAGGCCAGTTGAACTGATCCCTGAAGTGTTCTGCCCATCGATCCAATCTCCTGGATTGAGAGTGTATAATATGTCCATCTTTCTCTGAGAGTGTTTCTCTAACAGTCGGGTTCCTAATTCCGGTTTCCTTAATAAGTCTGAACAATTGTCTGCTATTACCTATTGCCGCTGCCTTTTCCATCTCTCTTGCTTTCGCTACCCACCACTGTTCGCGATCATTGCGTAGACTTCTTGTCAGCTTGCGCTTAAGCTGACTCCGCTCTTCACTATGTTCAGAGCCAGGCGGAATGAGTTTCCAAGCATCTATCAGTGCGATAGATGCTGCTGATATCCAGTGTCGTTCCCTAACCTTACGGGTTACCTTACTAGCAGATATCACTGCTGTTTCCACAGCTTTTCGGATATCATTCCATGCTGCCTCAGGGTGGGCATCACATACATGGCTGCCTAACTGTTTTCCTAGTTGTTCCTGAAATATACTCTTAGCTTGACTATCATTAAGTAAGGCCCTAAGAGGTTTCCTTGCAGCGTCTTTCCTACGTCCAGTAAGACGCAAGCAAATACGCGCTCGTACTAGAGCGTGATCTGAATCTAAGCATGTGCTCCAGAATGAGCGACAGTCTTCTATCGAGCCCCTCCATCGGTAGCTGATAGCGATGTGATCTATTTGGGTCCAACGCTGGGGCGAATTAGGGAGTCTCCATGTCAAAAGATGTTTTTTCTTATTCTTAAAGTAAGTATTTGCAAGAAAGAGGCGGTTGTCTGAGCATAGATGCAACATTACTATCTGTTCTTTGAGCCACGTCGCCATAAGATCCACCTAGGTTTCTTTCCTTTTCACTTAGTTTACCTGCTTGAGGATTAAAGTCACTAGCCACTATGACTACATCGGAGTGCCTAACTTTTTGGAGAAGGTCAGAAAGCTTTATGTAAAACTCACCTTTTACCTCGTCTGAACTGCATTCAGTAGAAGAATATGCAGAGATGACGAAGAGGCAACGACGAGTGTCCCTATCTTTCTGAGTCCTTACTGCTCTGTTTAGTCGGACAGAGCACAAACGACTGTCCACTGGGATCCAGTCTAACAGAGCTAGTTCTGCCCTAGGACTCAATACTATACCTATACCAGCGAGGCAACGGGAAGCAGAATCAGGGCTTCCAGATACATGAAGCGTGAATCCAGTTGGTTCTTTACTTTGATATGGTGAGGTCAAATGAATGACGCTACTCGGATCCCGTATGCTCGTTTCAGAGACGCAGCACACATCGATGACTAAGGAAGCCTGTTGTCCTATTTGACACAGTGTTCGGACGTTAAAAGCTCCTATGTGTAGTTTAGAGCGTGGTTTCAGCAGACCAGGAAGAACGTTCCGCATACTCGAATCGTTTGCCCTAGCGATGCGAGGTGATAAAGGAACGGGAGAAGTGTTAGCCGTGAAGATTAGAGCGTTGTTAAGATGTGTATGAAGGATTCAATCGTGACCAACTTGGTCTCGTATGCCGTTACTGGTATAAAGGCTGATGTCACTTCTCAGTTGCGCACACCGTGGAAGGGTATTACTTGAGGAACCTGAAAAGGAAGTCGGATTAATGTTGGCCTTAACTACCTGGGAGCGTAACCGCAGAGCCCAAGGGACAACTGTTTGAGGCCGGTCGCGCACAGCCTTTTCGTGGTAGGTTTTTAATGTGTCAGTTCCGTTCTTCAAAATGCCTTACCGGCGAAGACGGAAATCCATGAGGTAAAGTGAGGTGTGACATTTTTAGAGTCGAGCTTTTTTAAACCTTCCTTCCTTCCTTGTGAGAAGGCAGTGTCGCTGTAGATGCTGGTTGTCAGAGGGAAACGCCTTACTGCTGTCACACTCTCTACAGTCAGCAGTACGACTTTTGCATGGTTCAGGACATAGTCCTGTTTGGTTTATTTATTTATTTAAACATATAAACATTGGTACGAGGAGGCACCAAATAGGTATGCGCCACGTAAATCACTCGATTTGCGTGAGGGCTGGGATACTAACCTGGTTCCAAAATCGAAGCAGGTGGTTTTCTTAGAGGGCCAGATTCGGAGTCTGCAACCTAAAAGTCTGAACCACAGAGCAGTGGAGCAACGTCAGGAGATGCACTCCCTTGGTAGCCGGTGACCAACAATAGGTTCATACGCCATTTATTCCTTCAGGATACTGGAGCCCATGTGCACCATTGGTTTGGAATCAGGGTTTTCCAACTCCCCTAAGTGGACTCTCCGTATCTGCCAACTCGGTTAAAGCGCCGGATATTCGCTTATCGTCCTCTCAATTTCGTAAAAAACAGTAGTGCCGCGAGAAGTCAGTGAGTAGGACTTCCCTGTCAGTGGTTGCATAAACGTGTCCATCTGAGAGCATTTCGAAAACGAGAGGTGACTCTCTCCACTTTCAACCGTACCAGGGCATTTGGTGATGCTGATAAAACGTCATTCCACAACTTGTACCAACATCATGGAATGAGTCGATAGTTGTCTCTATCTTTAAAAAGGGTTCACGTCGTTCCTGTAACAACTATAGGGAGATAAGTCTACTTCCGATTGCGTCCAATCTGTTGGCTTCCGTCATACTTCGTAGGTTGTTCAAGACCCGAGAAAGATTGACTCGCGAGGAGCAGGCTGGGTTTCGTTCTGGTCGAGGATGTATTGATCATATCTTCACCCTCCGCCACATGTTTGAACACCGTCATACTTACCAAAGGCCAACAATCGTAATGTTTCGTGACATTAGGGTTGCCTAAGATTCGTTGGATAGGACTGCTCTCTGGGATTGTCTATTGAAGAATGGTGTGCATCAGAAGTTTATTAACATCCTAAAAGCCCTATATACAAATACCTCAGGCAGAGTGAGGGCATACAACCACCTCTCTCCGTTGTTCCATTCGAGCAGTGGGGTTAGGCAAGGTTGCCCAATCTCACTATTCCTCTTCAACTTTGCCATCGACAACATTCTGGAAACAGCTCTGATGAATGTAAGTAATGGCGGTGTGGATCTGTTGCCTGGAGAAATACTTCTCGACCTTGAGTGTGCGGATCATATTGTCTTATTTTGCGATAATGCCCAAGACATGCGATCCGCACTTAATCAGTTGGCAGTCAGTATTAGTAGGTATGGTATGTGCTTTGCACCTTCGAAGTACAAAGTACTTCTACAAGACTGGCAGGATTCCAATCCTGTACTCATCCTGGATGGTGAGCAGATAGACGTAGTCGAGAAGTTCGTGTATCTGGGTAGCTGTATGAGTGCTGGTGAGGGTGTGAGTGATGAGATCAATGCACGTATAGTGAAAGCCAGAGCAGCTTATGTCAATCTGGGCCATCTTTGGCGCCTTCGTGATGTTAGTCTGGCTGTAAAAGGTCGGATCTACAACGTGTCGGTGAGAGTAGTTATGCTCTATGCTTGTGAAACCTGGCCTCTCTGAGTTGAGGACGTTAGACGACTCTCTGTGTTCGACCATCGTTGTCTCCGAAGGATTGCTGACATCCAGCGGCAACACCATGTTAGTAATGCAGAGGTTCGGCATCGTGTGTTCGGGCACAGAGACGACAATGCAATCGGTGTCACCATCTTGAAACACCGACTTCGGTGGCTTGGACATGTTCTACGAATGTCGTCCCAGAGAATTCCACGTCGTGCATTATTTGCCGACGCTGGGACTGGTTGGAAAAAGCGGAGAGGTGGTCAGTATATGACATGGTGTCGTGGGATGAAAGAAAGCTGCAAAGGACTGGCTTGTGTTGGTCATTCACGACTCCCTGGTTGGGGTCTGAGAGATGGTGCTACACAGTGGCTAGAGACGTTATCAGATATGGCTCAGAATAGAAGCCAGTGGCGATCCTGCTGTAACCTTCTTTTACTTTCTTCGTAAAAAATGATTGTATCTTCCATAACTGAAAGATTTCTTCTAATTGTACCTTTCCGTTCCCCCATTATTACTATTATTATTACACTACCTTAAACCGATCTCTTCCTTATCGTTCCTTTTCTAACGCTCCTTACTTTTTCTTTTTCCTTCTCTTTAAATTCTTTGTTTTGTGTGGCACATATATATTTGGCGCACCCTTGTACCAATATTTATGCGTTCAAATAAATAATCTTTTGGTAGCATTAAGAGACAATGCCAGGATGGTCGGGATGCGTTCCCCCATGTAAAATGAAAATTGTTGCTTCAGAACTGGCCTGCGCCAACACCTGAACTAAGGATAGGGAGTGAAGTAGTCAAACGCATCGACAACTTCACTTATCTTGGAAGTCTGATCAGCCCTAATGGATTGGTGTCGGACTCAATCTCAACAGATTCAAAAAGCTCGTTTGCCTCTTACCAACTACGGCGAAGTTGAGATATCTATGAATTAAAGGACGAGTATACAGTTCGTACCGTTCTACTTCACGGTTACGAAATGTGGTTATTAAGGGTAGAAGAAACTCGTAAGCTACTAGTATTTGACCACAGATGCCTTAGAAGTATTGCTGGCGTATGCTGGGATAATCGGGTAAGTAATAGTGAGATTAGACACAGGGTATTAGGGAATGATGGTAAATCAATTGATGAGGTTGTGAATCTCCATCGATTGAGATGGTTGGGCCACGTGTTTCGTATGCCCGAACACCGATTACCACGACGCGCAACTCTGACTAGTGTTGGAGATGGTTGGAAGAAAGTTAGGGGCGGCCAAACCAAGACTTGGGATCAGTGTTTGAAGTCACTAACTTCTAGTCCGAGTCATGTTGGTAGATGCAGACTACTTGGTTTGAGTCCGTGTGACTATCGTAACCAATGGTTGGAGACTCTTGGTGACATGGCTCAGAATCGATCACAATGGCGTCGGTGTGTACACTCTCTGTCTTCCCTTAAACTAAGAGATTAAAATCGCTTCATATATTTCTTTCTACGAACCAATTCTTTCTTCCTGAACTATATCCTTATTGCAATCTTTCTTTTACATATTACCACCTCTGAATTAATTACTTTTATGAATCCGGTTTTCATCTTGTTGTGTTAATGAGGTATGGCAACTTGGACCGATGCATATATATGTCTAGTCCTACGTTGTAGCTGACTGGATGACTTCCAATCATAACATTTTATTGGTTGTTCGCGTATAGTTACCAAGTCTGTTCAAATCTAAAAAGACGGGTTTTTGTTTAGTTTATACGATCAGTAGTTCGGATTATTGAAATCACTAGTCGTCTTAGGCGCATAGGAAAGTTCGTTCTGTAAGCATCAACCTTTCTAAATGCTTGACCCCGTAAGTTGGTTTGTTTTTTATGTACACATAGAAATTGTTAACTTTAGTAACAAATGTCCCCAATACAACCGATAAACAGAAACTAATTGTTGTGACACTTTCGTCACTGAACTTGTTGGTTCTCCTTAGGATATGTTTCACTTTATTCTGAAGGGGTCTATTAGTTTGGCTGACAAACATCCGCAAATTATATATAGTACAGGAAGAAAGAATTGGTTCGTAGAAAGAAATATATGAAGCGATTTTAATCTCTTAGTTTAAGGGAAGACAGAGAGTGTACACACCGACGCCATTGTGATCGATTCTGAGCCATGTCACCAAGAGTCTCCAACCATTGGTTACGATAGTCACACGGACTCAAACCAAGTAGTCTGCATCTACCAACATGACTCGGACTAGAAGTTAGTGACTTCAAACACTGATCCCAAGTCTTGGTTTGGCCGCCCCTAACTTTCTTCCAACCATCTCCAACACTAGTCAGAGTTGCGCGTCGTGGTAATCGGTGTTCGGGCATACGAAACACGTGGCCCAACCATCTCAATCGATGGAGATTCACAACCTCATCAATTGATTTACCATCATTCCCTAATACCCTGTGTCTAATCTCACTATTACTTACCCTTGGAAGTCATTACTTTAATGACGATCAGTGAAATAAAGGAATCTAATAGGGACATAAAAGTGAATCACATTCGGAGTCATTGTGTAGCTGATCTAATTCACTTGCCTACTAACCGTACTTATCGTGCACACAGACCCAAAGCACACGCACATAGTGAGCTGATAATGCACCATTACAAGTCAAATGCATGAAGTTGATTAGATTTAGTACGTTTCCTATAGGCATCACTTGAAACGAAAAATATTTTTGATATTAAGCCCAAGTGACGGACTTTTCTAATACATTACGCAATACAGGTAACATAAAATGTACTTTACACATCGAATGAGAATTGATATTGAGTTTTCTGGCTGATTAGAGTGCTTATATAACTTAGTAATGTCGTGTACTATGTATGATAAGCAATCAGTGTCAGATATCAACAAATCTGGATGCGTTATTCTCAATCATTAAGGTCATTACGTCCAGATACAATGGCAAAGCAGATTAGTTAATCACACATTTCTTAAAGCTATACTGTTACGTTGCATTTTTATTCGGGAGATTCTGAATTAGTGTAGATCCCCAAAAGCAGACGTAGGTCTCTCTAACGAAGTATTGTAAGAAATAAAATAAAGAGTAACCTTAGACTTATGTTGTACTTTTTTATAGTAATCTTTACGTTGATGGACATCAATTTACTTGATTTCTAATGGCACTTAGTACGATTGACGTGTGTGAAGACGAAGAATGTGTAAACTGTGGCTAGTAATGATAAGTCTAGTCAAATCTGAAAAGGAACTATGGGGGTTTACGAAGTCAATTATTTTTACTAGAGTTAGGAAGTACGACCATATTGCATACTTCGGGAAAAATACTATACACCAGATCAAATAAAGCATAATTACACAAGTATTTCGAAACACTGGCACATGTATTTTTTGTACAACTTATATAATACCAATTCTATTAGCAACATCTAAGGCGTCGAAATCAGGAGGTAGCTTTACATATGCTTTTTTAACGTTGTTAGGGCAATTAAGCGTGTTGACTTTCGCAACTTTGATATTATAAAGTTCTTGGACAGCTGCCTTGATTGCTGGTTTGTTTGCTCTTCTGTCAACAATGAACACTAACGTGTCGTTATCTTCAATTTTCTTCATAGCAGCTTCGGTTGTAACCGGATGTTGAATGATACGAAAGGCATCAAGTCTGGAAATATAAAAAGCTCGGCACACACTTACTTGTTTCTCTTGGGAATCAGAAATCTTCTATCTTTTGGACAGCGAGGAGGTTTGTACGTTTTAGGTCGCCTGAATCGCGTAGTATACATCACTCTTTTCTTGCCTTTCGTGTGAGCACCAAGTGTGACGGCCCGTTGTGCTTTCAACGCCTTCAGAGAGGCTGTGGACTCTTTATAACAAGATGTGAAAATATCAAGTTAGTAATCGGACAAAAGATATGTGTTAGACGAAAAGTAATACTAGTTAATATTAAGAAAATACAAGTAAACTAACTTTTGTTTCCTGCCTTCACAACTTTGCCACCTTTTACACTTTTTAGGGCCTTAAGTGACTTTGAAGGTTTTTGAGATTTCTTGGATACATTTTTACTACCCTGGGTCTTCTTGACCTGATTATCACCTTTCTCCTGTTTTTTTGCTGGAGCTTTGGGAGCCATGCTTTAATTGTTAGTGCCGCCAAATCGTGTTACTGTTCTTTATTCAATAGTATTTAACACGTCCCAGAATCATGTTCTGGAGTGCGAATTGCAGAATCTTACATTGTATCTTATATAAGTGTGTGGTTTTCCTTTGCGTGTGTTTAAAAAGTGCATAGATCTTACTTTTTCCAGTTGCAAATAGAGGCTTCAATGATTGAAATGGTTGCACATGGAATAGAATTTTCTGAGATTAGTTACCGTGTATCACTACTGTTTCCAGGTGGGTGCCCAGGTAGGGGAGACAGATATGTAAAAGAAGTGTTCGAAAATTTCTCTGAGATCCTGTCCTAAGTCATGAAGTCTCTAGTATTGTTACATAATTACATGATTCATCCTAGCTTCCTAATAGAATTTAATCACTCAGACAAACCGTGACTACTGAGCCATTATAACCCTCATAGTACTTCTGTTGTTTTCTTAGAAAATTTTCAACTTCATCACATACACGTCTCATATTCATGCTTTTGTGATTCTGTACTTATGTGGCTTATGAGTAATGTCTTTAATTTCTGAAAGTAAAGGTCCGACGGTTTAAAACTTCTCTCGTAAGGCTTGCACTTGAGTTTCTTCACTGGTTTTGTGGCTTTTAACTGGATACTCTCCGGATTATCATTGCTCTTTTGAAGCAGGAAACATAAGGCTTTCATACTCTGACTGGGGCCAGAAAAGTTTGTTGAAAATCAAAACCTTTGCGAATTATCCAGCCTCGAAGCCTGTTATCTTTGTCTTCAGTAGTCTGGTTACTAATCTTCAAACCGATCATTTCAATTTATCCCAAAAGTGCAAAATAATTTTCCCTGATTAACAGGGATGTAGCTATTTTTCCTAAAGCTGATAATAATTACCTGCGTTTTGTTAAGTCACCAATCCAGTATATTGTAGATTGGATTGTTTAATCATGCTGGATAACTGTAGGGACTGCATAGTTTCGTCATGCTATTCATTTGTGTGATTTTATATAATTCATATTTATAGATCTGATCACCAGAACAGTACGTAAGTCAACCTTTGTGTTTCGAATTTAATTATTTGAAAGGATATCGGATATTTCACTGGAGGCTGTACAAGACTCAAACCACATAATTTCGTAATCTATGCAAACGTTAAGACTCTCGTTTCATTAGTAACTTGAAAAAATACTAGATAACTTTATGGCCTCGATATTGTTTCATTCAGAGAAATAATAAAAAGCTTCACACCTGTAACGACTGGAGGGCTCGTGACAGAATTACTGCCACTAACTTTCACCAAGTGACAGTTCAGCATGTAGAATTATGGTCTACTTCAATTTTAGTACTACTTCAATAATAGACTTAATCCCAAATTTGTAGATTTGTCATTACATAACTGCCTAATCTATGAGATCTTACGTGTAATTTACATCATTATCTACACCAACTCATTGCATCGTAGCAATCACCCATATACTATAGAGAACAAACTTAGGCTAGAGATAGAAAATATATTCAATATGAATAGATGTAAGGAAACGTTCAAGAGTGACCACACCTGCAATGCAGAGCCATGTGACCCGATTAACCAATTAATTCAATTCACTCTCCCAACTTCGCCATCGTTAGGTTTTTCTCTGCCTTAAATGTTGAATATCTACTTTCCCAGTTGTCTCGTGCTCAGCTTTGAGGATTGTGTGGTTAGGGCCCCATGTCACTACAGTCATTCCTTCTCATTTATCAGCAGTTGCAAAGTGTGTTATTGATTTTATCTACTTTTAGGAGTTTGTTTGAACTAGGATCGTGGTTAACTGAATCTTATTGATTCGGAACAAATGAAAATGTCCAGTTTTTCTGGACTTTTGTGATCCATCATGAAAATCAGATCTTTTTATTTGTAATGGGATACTCTGTTACCTATTATTTCAATATGTTTAGCGGATTATCTCTATGAGATTTTAGACACTAGTGATGGGCTCTGATGTGATCAGTATCTTTGGCTGTTCTGCATTTCACATGTGGTGTGTTGCATACGATCTTAGTTGGAGATTTTCTTCTTGCAATGACATCAGCAATAAATCCTGGGTGAGGTAAAAAATTCTGGACTTTATTGAACTGTCCATTGAATACTTAGTGAAAGGTGGTAAAAGTCAGTAAGTGTCAACCTAAGGTTAAATACTGGGAGCACACATTCAGGCATGATTATCGTAAACCTCTCCTGTTTATAATAAATGTCTTACCAACAGCTGCTTGTCGAATAACTATCCTTGGGCTCTGTTAATTCAAGTGGAGTTTTGTTGAAAGGATCAGTCGTGCAAAATTGCAGTTTAAGTAGCTAAGTGAGTATACAAACTGATAGCATAATTGTCAAACCTACCTCAACATTGACGAAAATTCATATTACAATAAACATGGTTTGAGAGTTGCATTCCGTTTACCTAAAATTTATACATTTCCTGATAATCATAGCACATACCACTCACTATACGTCGCTTTGTAAAGATTTCTTTGACTAAAAACAGTGTACGTTACGATATCGTCTGTATGAGTAGAATATCACTTATGTTAGCTTCAAAAACCTACCATCATTTGGTTTTAGATAGACTGACTTTTAGTTCCTGTTGAACCTTATACTCACAACTGCATTGTATACAAAAGTTATTTTTCAACCATGAACCTAAAACTGCGAGCTTCAATAACTAGTCACTGTGTGTCACGCCCACGGCTACAGAGCAGCCAATAGTAAATGTTTAGTAATAAGCCAACAACCCGATGTCGAAGTGGAAACATTTTAACTAGAAGCCAGAACGGTTTACAACCTTATTTTCTGTAGGTATTAATTTTGTATTTCCATTTTTAGATAGTAAAATGTTTGCGCCGATATACGCTCCACCTGTTCTGCTTGCGGTTTAATAAACGTGTCTATCAGACTCTTGAAGCCATTTCGGATTTCACTAAACAAATGTAATGTAGGGCAAATAAAATATCAGTGATTCCCAGACAGATCAGCCACTAAGCCGAATTTTATTTATTTATTTACTTGAACAATTAAATATTGGTACACAGGTGCACCAGATATATATGCGCCACACAATAATGATGAGAATGTGGAGATATAAAAAATGCAAGGTGTGAATAAGAAAAAAGTGTGACAATGAACAGAAATTAGTGTATGACAGTGAAATAACAATAATGGGAGAGGCAGTTCAATTAAAAAAGTACAGTCACGGAGGATGAAAGCAAAAAAGGTTACAACAGGATTTCCACTGTCTTCTATTCTGAACGTCTTCGATAGCAAAGTTGAAGAGGATTGATGAGATTGGACAACCCTGTCTAACCCAGTGAACAGTCCTATCCAACGAATCGTTGTTCAAACATGTGGCGGAGGGTAAAGTTATGATCAATACATCCTCGACCAGAACGAAACCCAGCCTGTTCCTCGCGAGTCAATCTTTCTCGGGTCTTGAACAACCTACGAAGTATGACGGAAGCCAACAGATTGGACGCAATCGGAAGAAGACTTATCTCCCTATAGTTGTTACAGGAACGACGTGAACCCTTTTTAAAGATAGAGACAACTATCGACTCATTCCATAATGTTGGAAAACTCTCTAACTCTAGGTGGCACATCGGCGGTGACTTTGCCAGTAGTTAGTGCTAGCCAGAAATAGGTTATAGTCTGCGCACAGTTGCAGTAGACAGTTCCCGTTATTTGACCTGCGACCAACAAGACCCCATCGGCCACCTAAACGATTATTCTGTGCCTAGACGCCTGACCTGAGCATTAAACTTTCCGGCTAGTACCACAATATCTGTTGAACGCTTTATTTTTGTAGAAGAACTGTTAGCTGGTAGTAAAACTCGTTCTTGATCGCATCTGGGCTTCAATCTGTCGGGGCATAGGCAGAGATGATGGGAAGACATCATTTCTCACAACGATTCCTTCTTATTTTGATGGAACCTTTTAATCAAACAGCACACAACCGACTGTTAATGGGTATCAAATCGATTAGTGCTGCCTCAACTCTGGAGCTTAGTGCGACACAAACGTCAGACGAAGATGCCAGAGGGTCCCCGGATAAACGCACATAAAACAAGCTTTCCGAAGCAGCAGATGGAGAGAGAATTTGTAGTACATCACTATGGTCTTGAATACGGGTGTCGGATAGACAACAAACGTCGGTATTGAGACTTTATAAACAAATAGGCAACCCCATATGTTGTTCGACCTGCTTTGGTGTGCGAATGTTGAAGGAGGCCAGTTTGAATAGTATACATGGTTTCTGAAATACTTTCATTATTCGTTGTCGGTGGTAGCATTCAACCTACAACCAGTCAGTGACTGAAATCGTTTAAATAGGAGAGGGTTTTCACCATTGGCGAGCTGCTGTTTTGATATTTGCTGTCCCACTGAAACCATTTTTGTAAGTTTTGATCGACTTACATCTTCACAACTAAAACGACTACTGAGGGTGAAAGAAAGAATGTACAAGGAGAAAAACTCTAATGAAGTTCGTAAGCTAAATGGTCTGATAAACCTAGAGATTAGACGTCCCAACTCTATGTTTACTCAAAAACTCTTATCTCTCAAAAACTCCAAGTATGTGGAAACTATTTAAAGAACTTACAGGTGACAGACAGATTAGAAGCGATAACCAGCTGAATGTTTGTGACTTAAATAAGTCTTTTGTACGTCAGTCATCTGATGTAATGCTCCTTTCATCCACAGGTTTAAATAATAGCTGTGTTCGAAGATGTCTCCAGTCGCTTAATTCATCCCAATGTTTAGGACCTGATGGTATCCCTAACCTCCTTTTTTAAAAATGTGCCGAAGTCCTATGTTATCCATTCACGACTATCTTTAACAGATCCTTCTCATGTAATCTCATACCGAAAACGTGGAAAAAGATAAAGATAATCCCTGTACCCAAGAAAGCATCTGGTGATAAGAATGTGAAATTTAAACATATTGCAATAACTTCACCCTTCCTCAAAACCATGGAAAAATTATTAATACTTCCACTTCAACCTGCGATAGAAGAGCATATTGATTCATATCAGTTTGCTTACAGATGCAAAAGAAGCACCTTAGATGCTGTTGCTGTTTTGCGTCACAACATAGTGTCCAACTTGGGAAAGGGTAAGAAGTATGTTCGATGCGCTTTTCTAAACTATACTTCAGCTTTTGATTCTATACCAAAACAACGATTACTCAACAAGTTAATCAGCGTCAACACTGACAGCTGGATATCCAACTGGCTATGTTCCTATCACTCGGGAAGGGAACAGTACACTGTGTTTGGAGGAAAGTGTTCAGAGTCTCTACTGTCTCATGAAGGTGTACCACAAGGAGCTATTCTTTCACCTCTTCTTTTCTCTTTTCTGCATGATCTGCCATCTTCCACAGAAAACATTTATGTGAAATATGCGGATGATCCAACCTATCGGGACACCACATGTGGCTGATATCATGACTAGGTTCTATGTCAGTCCCGATAAAAAGATGTTGTAGATGTGACCTATGGAGAATAGTATGAAGGGAATTGACGGCTGTATTTTTCACAAATTACAATCGAAGCAGCAAAAATAGCTTTGTTCGCCGTAATGATATGGGACAAACAGACTTAATTACCGAATGACGCCAAGTAACCAGATCAGTGATAGTAATGTGTTATTGGTCCTTAAAGCTCTTTTCTGGATGTTCGAAAGACTCAAAACAAATGAACTCATTTCCGTCCACTAAGTTACTTATGACCGGCAGCACAAATAAACCATCAAACTGCCGGCAATGGTGACCTACTTTTCGCAGTTCTTTGCTGGTATCTCTGTTGGTGCTTTACCCTTTTATTCCTGATTTTATAACCATGTCTAATATTCTAGCTCAAGAAGTTCTACGGATCCCGATGCTCTTGAATCTTGAATCCACATGACTAAAATCATAGATTTCATTTGAACACGGAGCTAACTAACCAAGGTTTGTTTGATTAGACCAGAATACATCTCTCTGTATAGTGTACGAAGCGTCTTAGAATAGTGCAGCCTGATTTATACAGTCGAGGGTTTCTCTAGCAAAAGATAACATGCTAAACAGCAGAACGAATGGTTGTTAAAAAATGTTTGTTAATAAGAGTATTCCTAAAACGATGTAATCAAAAATATATCTGCAAGGACTTGAAAGAAACACTTCATTACATAGTCACAGGCCAGCAATCACCAACACAAACACACCGTGACATTGATATTGGTCCGACACAACCTTATTGTCAATGGTCCGGCCGCAGGCAACAATCAAATAAGGAAATAAATTTACATCTTTAACTGAAGTCAAATATTACAAGCTTAGACAAGGACGACTGATAAACGAAAAACGTGGTTAAAAGAGGTCCAAATAAAAGTAAAAGGCACCGAAAAGACGAAAAAACAACGACACTGTCCAACAAAACACGTGAGAGGGATATTCCGCGGTGGGGTGAAAATATCACCGAGCCCTAGATAAATCATCCGGCAGTTGGATCATTGAATATCGGACGAATCATCGATCCCTGTCAAATTCAAGGACAACTGACACTCATCAGTTAATCGTATGTCATGGACTGACCCATGTGGTGGGGGGTTCACTATCTTCTCTGTACTCGTTCTAACTAATATATTTCCGTAGTAAGGTCCTTTCTGTTATACGGTTTTCAAAGCAGCCATAGCACTTTGATACGACGAAAGGGTAAACCTCGCCAAGTACTGACCACGAGGTGTGACCTCGAAGTTAGTTTTCGGTCAACATTTGGTCCCATATAACTCGAGTAAGCCCCCCATCATTCGACATAGATCAGATAAGTTAGTGACCTACACAGTGAAGTCGTCCCGTCATATCATCCGTCTAACAAATATGTTGAATTTACAGCCGTCGAATCTTTTAACGTAGGTTTGCAGTGGTTAAACGGATGTGTCAGAAGTTAACAACGCTAATTTTGTTCAGCTATCCGGAAATAAATGTCAATGAAAATAAATATGACGAAGAAAAAAACGTGTGAATTTGAATTGCAAATGTCTGCCTATAATTTGCAATATAATTAAGCGTCCTTCAACCATTAGAGACAATAAGAAGTGAAAAATATCAGTCCTAATGCTTTTTTCATTCAATTATCTAGTAGGTCATTTGCACACCATAGTTAGTGTCTAAGTTGAGGGGGTTAACCTATCAAAAAACTTGATTAGTCATACGTGTAGACAGTTGTCTACGCAAGATACTGAATGTCCATTGGCCGGATACCATCAACAACAGCTTACTATGAGAGAGGGTAAACCCGCTTCTAGCTGGAGAGGAAATTAGGAAAAGACGTTCGAAGTGGATAAGACATACATTACGGAAATCACCAAACTGTATCATGAGACAAGCCCTAACTTGGAATCCCGAAAGGAAACGAAAAAGAGGAAGGCCAAAGAGCACACTTTTGAGAGCTGGAAGCAGACATGAAGAGGATGAATGACAACTGAAAAATGATAGTGGAGCTTAATCGTAGATTTTTAATCCAAGTTCACATTGTGATGGTGGTACGTACCATTCCAAGTAAAACATCGCATTTTGCTGAGCTTCAACTTTCCTAAAGATGAAATTGTCGAAATAGCAGTGATGAATAATTAACTATGCAGTCCTATATATACCAATTTATGAAAACCACACTTACGATCTGCGAGCTGCTGTAATATTTAGTTACCTGACAGTCTTGACAGACAGAGTGAAGTTCGTACCACTCTGATTAATTACTCGAAAGTTTACTGCTTGAGACAATGCATTATAGTCTGTAGAATGCAAGTAGGTTCACATAGATAACATAATAGACTTTACACCAAATAGATCAGTAACTAGTGAATTAGAGCTTAAATATAAAAAACGTAAAATTAAGATCTTTTAAAGAAATAGATTACCTAATATTTTTGGCCACTTCCATTGGAGTAGTTTCCCAGGCTTTTCCATCCACAATAGTTCCATCTGGTAGAGTGATCTGAACAGGTGAACGTGGTTGTGAAGCAACGAAAGCATCATATTCCCTTTTCAGTTTATTCCATAACTCTTCACGATGTTTAATAAATTCAGGGGGAGGTGGTAATGACTTTTCGTTTAGTGCTACAGCTAAACCACACTGGTGATTACTGGCCTAGAAGTGAGTAAATATGTATTATGGAAATACGCTTAAATCTATAAAGATAACTAAACTACACCTACCAGACAAAGGAATTTATGCTATATACTAAGAAGAGACTAGATCAACTCTGATGAGACAAAAACTTAGCAACAAAATCCTGATTATTTCGACTGATTTCGAGACTACGAGTAAACTTATGGTCCGAAGGCAACTGCAACTGTATAGGAGTATGGCAAGAGAAAGTTATTTCACTTAGACAACCATTTCCAGTAAAACCGTCTTCCGACGACAGGACGGTTAGAAAGGGTCGAAACTAGGAACAGTACACCTTGTCTTGCCCCACGGATTTCCATTGGGGGCAGTAAAGCCATAAGTACAGAGCTAGTCCATCTAAAACCATCCGAAGAAAGAACGTGTGAGCAGCTTTAAGCAGTAGTCGCTTGGACACTGTGATGGAAACCCCAGGTCGTCGAAACCACTCCTAGTTCGGTTACTATTTTGGGTGCCTCAAGAAATATCCTGTCATGGCACAAAGAACTATGAAGTAACAACCCCTGTCACACCTGTAACAGGAATGGACTAGCAGTGACAGTACCAAAACGTATAAATTAGGCTAGCAATTCAATGTTCGTGGAGACTTCCAATATGCCTGATTAAATCTCAATCTTTCGAGATATTCCAAAATATAACCTCTTGGATACTCCATGAGATATTTTGAATTAGCAGTGTAACAAATATTGATTTGTCCTTAATAAAATTCCGGTATGTTAAAAACACTTAAGATATTGCATTCGTACGTTCAAGTATACTTTTAAAAAATGTAACAATTTTCAAAAACCATTGGGATTGAGTTGTTAGGTAAGAACAGATATGTATGTTTAAAAATGGCTTGTTTTCATGTAGAGATCTTATTTTTTTCAGATTTCTAAGTCAGTTTTCAAGGACAAAGAAGGCAAGCCAATCACCAAGATTCAAGAATAGAGTAAAAGATGGGCACAACACTTCAAGAAACTCTTGAATAGATCAGCTCTATCGAATCCACCGGATATCGAGGCAGCACCTATAGATCTTCCTATAGATGCCACTAAACCGACGATCGAAGAAATCAGGATGGTCATCAGACAAATCAAAAGTGAAAAGCAGCAGGACCTGACAATATACCAGCCGAAGCGCTCAAATCAGACATAAAAGTAACTGCTAACATGCTTCACAGCCTATTCAGGAAGATTTGGGAGGAAGAACTACTGTTAATACCAGGAAAGGTTTTCCACAGTGTTGCTGAACCGGATGAAAGACTGTAGTGGCATTGGACCATAACCACACTATCCTCAAAGCTGAATACGAGATTACTCGGAAAATAGGTATTCAATATTTAACGCGAAGAAATTCCTAACGATGGAGAAGGCGCGAATAATGAATTGAATAGACTAGAGTTGATCGAACGGCATGGCTCGGCCATGCAGGCGTGGTCTCTGCTGAATGTTACCTTATATCTTCTTTTCATATTAAATATATTGTTCTTTCTCTAGCCTAACCTTGTTCTACATCATGTATTGGTAATTGATACGATACAGTGAGTTTGTGTAGTCGATGGTATGACTTCCACGTAAGATCTTATAGATTAGGCAGTCATATCATGACAAATCTACAAATTTAGGATTAGGTCTATTATTAGAGCAGTACTAATATCATAGTAGACCATAAGTTCTACATTGGTGAGCCCAACTAAAGAAACGCAACTTATTATTGTTAATCCTTATATCCACCTTAACCTTCTCAATCGATTTTTATTTGTGTAAACCCATTATTCTAATAGTCCTCTGATTAATGCTCACGTGTATTATCGTAATGTTATACTGATTACTTCTCATAACGTACTAGGTCAATCGATAATAAAAACTGGTCGTCTAAATTAACTAATTAGCCTTGATGGTTCGTTTACAAGCTTTAATAGCATTTACATGCTTCAGCGACATAGACTTGTTTAAACATCAAACTCTAGCAAATATGACCTGTAAATAGCGTAAATATACATTAGCTAACAATGCAATCAAGGATTGAATAGTTATCTGGATCTAATTCTTAGTGTTCCTTCGTTTAACACCTCATCCTGTTTTAAACTATGCACTATCCTGTAAAATCTTTTCTTCCGACCACTGCCTGCCTAATTTCATATTCTCGAGTTCCATTGCCAAACAACAAGGATGACACTTCTCTAAAAACATACGGTGAGTTTCAGCCATAAGTTTCCTGCAATCATAAGGTCATTTTAGATGGCTCGTTCAATGGCTGACACAATTATCTGGATTCATTCGATTGTTTTGATCTGAGCGAGTGGCAACAGCATCAAGCACCCTGGAATTAATTGCCATACTGCATGTTTTATTGTGGATACTTTTGGATCATTACTCCTCACGAATGGCGTTATATATGTCGTCCACTGAATAATCTAATTTTCAAAAATAATCCAGGCGAGTTCAACCATTTCACTTAATGATTTTTTGTACTTAACATTTATGTTTCCTAGCTGATTTTGCCATATATTTGTAAGTATCCCTAGGCTAAATGCAGTAACTTCTTATGGAATGTTTATAACGCGTCATATTCCTGCCTGAAGTTTCACAAGCAGTCTTAACTTTAAAATTGTTTTTCTGGTCATGTTCATTATTTTTAGTTTTTCATATACGTCAACAACCTGCATGTTAACCTGGCCCGTATATACGTTTTACTATATCTTCATGTCTTTTGAATTCAGAAATCATCTGAATCGCCTTTAACATTTATCAATAAACCCATCATAGTCATTGTTGCTAATCGTATTTGGGTTTATGGATTGGTTTATCATATTAGCAGTCTAAAATGCAAACATAATTTAGATAATAAGATTAAAAATTTAGGTACTATCAACTGCACTAGTAAAATTACTAAATCCTCAGGTAGTTGTTGGTTGAACAAACTTTTAAAATCTAAACTTCGTAGCCTACTAGAATTAACATTAAACAAATATTTCTGAATTGAAATTTATAATTAAATTAGGCGTCTCGGATTCTTTAACGTTATAAATTTCTGATAATTTTGAATCACCTAAAACAACAATGCCTATTTTTCCACTGGCCAATCTTCAATCAACACTATAACTAATTAAACATAATAATTTCAGGATATCTTCATAAAGCATTGTCATGACTTGACAATCACGTAATATGATTGATAAAATTAATGAAACTATTAACAAATTCGGTCAGCAAATTGACTTATAATTATCACGAGTGTTGTTTTTCTTCATTCACTACAGATGATTACAGTATGTTTCTCTATCAGTTGCTCACTCAGTAAATATCTCAAAACATTGTCAGTCTAATTGATGGTTTAGCGACACAATCATGCATGCAAATAATCAGTATAAGCAGTCGAGCAAATATCCTGCAAACTGAAAACATCAATGTCGAATTTACCCCAACACTGACTAAGGTTCAAGCTATTATCATAGGCATGAGTTGAGAGTGCACTTCCCTTGGTTACAACTTATGTTCTCCCTGATAATCACATGAGCATCACTCACTATTAATCATCTTGTAAAAAATTATCTAGCCAAATACACCTTGCAGCACCACATCACTTAGTAATATGACACATAGGTTTAACTAATTTCAATAACGTATAACCACTATATCTCAATTAAATCGTGTTCCGCCTTATGATAAACTGCATACTTTCAACTAACTTGTATACCCAATCAGCCGGCAAGTATAGATATAAATAAATAGTCTGCCGCAGATCAGAACATTGAGTCTAGAGCATGTCTCTTAAGAATACACTCATGTTTAACGATTTGTTTCTAGCTATCTGTCCAAAATTCACATAATTATCACTCACGTATTTAAATTTTGTTTTGATAACCATTCATGTGTATTAGTAGTATTACTAAATTCTATCACGGTCAGGTAAACATGGGGTTGAGAAAATCTCCCCGTAAGTAAATAAACCATATCAAACTAACTGGAACACTAGTTGGAATTCTTCTCCACGGTAATACTTTTGTTCCTTCAGTTAGCCTACTAATACAGATGCAATTGGAAATCGACTCATATGGACAACTTACCGGCATAATCGTTATTTGATTTCATAAGTTAGACTAAAAGTAGTACCAATATTAACATTTCTACAATATTTATAACTTTAGTATTTCTAAACACAAAATACTTACTACCTATACGTTAAGTTACCAACCAACGGCTATTACACACGCATTGTTTTATTATTACTATTATTATTATTGTAATCCCATTTTTTTATAGCTCAAATAATCACTCAAATTTTCATTGTCAGCGTGTTAAGCATGAAGGCAGATATTTTAAAATTATTACATGTATTTCCCGACCAGATGCTGCCGTCTTCTTCTTTATTTATCTTTCAGCTTATCATTACCCGGAGGATTCTTACTAGTCTTGGTAACCTTCGGCACACTACAGTCCCAACCAATTGGGTGTCGAACCAACACCACGTTGATTCTGGTGGGAGAGTAGTGTAGTGGCATTGGACCATAACCACACTATCCTCAAAGCTGAATACGAGATTACTCGGAAAATAGGTATTCAATATTTAACGCGAAGAAATTCCTAACGATGGAGAAGGCGCGAATAATGAATTGAATAGACTAGAGTTGATCGAACGGCATGGCTCGGCCATGCAGGCGTGGTCTCTGCTGAATGTTACCTTATATCTTCTTTTCATATTAAATATATTGTTCTTTCTCTAGCCTAACCTTGTTCTACATCATGTATTGGTAATTGATACGATACAGTGAGTTGGTGTAGTCGATGGTGTGACTTCCACGTAAGATCTTATAGATTAGGCAGTCATATCATGACAAATCTACAAATTTAGGATTAGGTCTATTATTAGAGCAGTACTAATATCATAGTAGACCATAAGTTCTACAAACCCGCTTCTAGCTGGAGAGGAAATTAGGAAAAGACGTTCGAATTGGATAAGACATACATTACGGAAATCACCAAACTGTATCATGAGACAAGCCCTAACTTGGAATCCCGAAAGGAAACGAAAAAGAGGAAGGCCAAAGAGCACACTTTTGAGAGCTGGAAGCAGACATGAAGAGGATGAATGACAACTGAAAATCGATTACTCAGGACAGACTCGGAAGGAGAATGCTGGTGAGCGGCTAATGCTCCTACATGAGGTGTAACAGGAGCGTTTAACTAATGGGCTATTTATTTAAATCATTTATACCTAATTGGAAAACGTCATACTGTTGATCTAAGTCCAACACAACCTTTCATCTTCATAATTCACCTAAATTTCTGTATGTATATTATTTATTTAGTATGCGGTCCGGTTTGATCAGATAATTGTGTGTCATGCTACCCTCTTATCACTTTGGTTCGTTTAAAAATTGTTTGGTCAGAATGTTCAAAGACTCACTTTACTATCTGAACATATTTACAGCGGCATTGGTCCCTATATTGAGATCTTTGAAGTTGAACATAGATTAATTGAGAAGTCTGACATTCAATTTTTAACACCATTGATAAGGTTAGAAATGATGAAAGCGGAAAACTTGGTAGGCATGGCAAGATTGGTCCATGCAGACGTAGTCATTCTATGTAGATCGTTCCTTTTCCCACCAAATATATCACTCTATCCCAGACCGAATATGTATTCAGCCACTACTACTTAACGTCACGATGGGACAAGTTAGCATATACAATGATATAACTTTCAATTAAGGTCTGATAGATTAGGTCGCCACATCATGGCGAACCTACAGTTGCGGAATAGGTCTATTATTTTAGTAGCATAGATTGATGTACTATTACAGACATAGACCATAATTTCACATCTTCATTTTTTAGGCAATACTCAGCTATTTTCTCTCTGCTGTCCGTGTCTATTAAATGAACCTTGCTATTAAACCGTCCATAACAGTGTAACGTCCGAATTTTACCCCAGATCGTTCTTCGAGAACGATCTGTCAATACACTCGAAACTTACGACCTAAATGAAAAGGAAACAAAATACTAATTCTAGTGGCAAAAGAAAACCGAATGATCTTATTCCTACATAGTAAAAAACCAGGTTCAAAGGTTTGGAGAAAGGATTGATATAGAAACTAGCAAAAATGAGAATATTCAAAACAGAAGTTTGTAGTCGGTTAAATACCTTGGGTTATTCCCATAATATGGCCATATCATACTACTTCATTCTGGAGAATAGTTGCTAAATAAGGTTACATAATTCGTGACTTTCACCCTGCAATTTGTCTAGTTAACATTAACCTTCTTGTGTCCCAACCAAGGACCTTCTTGTTTTTTATGTCCACTGCTCTTGTCATGTGATCGTTTTGAGAGTTGTACTACATTCTTGTTTAAACTGGCTTCTCTTCACTTATCCTGTACTTGAAGACTATTCAAATACTTCCTGAACTGACTTTTCCAGAGCAATTTCGATATTAAACGTCGTTTGTCATGTTTTAGCGAAATAGCCTCGTTCAATACTCACTTCGAAACTTCACTCACCTTTCCTATAAACTACCTCGTTGGTTAAATAAAGGGAGACTAAACTCTCATTCTGTGCATCATTTCAACTACTTTTTCGAACATAACCTACCAAATTTGTCCTTAATCCCTAAAAATCATGTTCAAGGTGCCTGTTCTTTTTTAAGGAAGACAACAAACGTCTGCATCTTTTGAAACTTCGTTTTTACCTTTGTTGGCTGTGAGACACCCAAACAAGCCTACCGCTAAATATGTGGCATGTTTGTAAGTGATCCATGTGGATAATAGGTCTACTCTTGTTCGGTTAGAATAATGTGAACACTTCGCCTACGCCATCGTCATACCTACAAGTTAGTATGTAACCTGAATTACCGTGTCTTGATATCTAGAAACCGTGTTTACTCTAGTGACTACATAGACCCAGCACAATCTTACCAAGGTAGTGTATTGTAGAAAAAGCCTAGGAAATTCCGACGTACTCCACCACATATATCAGTTTTTTGAACGCAACTGGCTAGTTCGGGTCAGTCATTCTTTCCTTTATTGATCTTCAATAGACTGTTGAACGTTCAGTGACCTTTCATTCAGTGAAGAAACAGTCCAGTCTCTCGAATGATTTAGTTAGGGTTCAGCGACATTAATCTGGCCTTGGATGTTCAATAAAACTAAAACGCTTAGTACCAATGTCGATAGCTTACAACGTTCTTTATTTTGAGGGGTTATTTAATACTTTGGTTCTGATGAATGCGACTGTATAAATCATGGAATGAAATCGACAAAGCACTTATTAAACAGTGTACAACCTAGAACTGAGAGTATTTTATTTCAAAAACGATTACTAGTGAGGTTTCTATAGTTTCTAGTTAACGGAAAATCTGTATATTATATCGTTATTGAATTCAAGGAAGCTTTCTACAAGTTTTCTCACATTGGACATTGTCATCTTTCGTGGTCAAGGTTATCATCGTATGACCTTATTGAATTCAGTTGCCCGGGCTGCCAGTCTCGTGTTAAACAGGTGGTTCAGTCGCTACACGATGGTGCGTTATAATATTGACACCTTCTGTTTTTTTTTACTCCTAATATTATCTCACCGATTGATTTTTAATGGAGAAATTTTAAAACACTGAACTGATTGTTTGACAATCGTCAATTAATGATTGCTATTTATTCTATGTTGTAAATTTTAGTGTTATTATTGCGTTCATTCCCTCAGTAAATGATGAGTTAAGAAAACTCAGTTCTTTCACATCGGCTCTCAGGGAATTTCGGGAATTGACTCTGCACTGTATTTGGGCGAAAAGTCGACGATTCGGCGTGAATTTGTGAGATAATTAGACAATTCAGCTACATTTCAAACAGCGATAAAAAGATAGGAGTCCTATACGGTTTACAATTTAAAACTATCACAATTACAGTTAAAAACTTTGGTATTCCTGAGTTCTGAGACCTTGCTGGCTTAGTTGCAGAGCTTTCACTGTCATTCTCGGTAACATTTTCAGCGTTTAACCCATGTATTAGTGAACTTTGAGGCTGTTCTACAAGCGCTGTAGTGGTTCATTTCGATAGCCCTGTTCGTGGTTGTCTGTGTTTGTAGGTTTTGTCGTCTTAGTTTGCCTTCGTATTCACGTTGACTGTTGTTGTTGCCTGACTTCTGGTATCGTGATTAGTGGGGAGGTTTGTTGTTTAGTTTTAAATTCAGGTTGAAATCTATGTGTTACATTTACTGTTAGGTATCAATCAACTTAGTTATTTCACAAAATGTTCGGTGAGACTATAATTTATGGGCGACCATTGAACGACGCTAAAGTGGCCGTGAGAGTGTCTACCTACTTACTAGGGCTAAATGAGGAACTTAAGTCAGTTTAAGGAGTAAGGATTACGATTCACAGTTCATGGTTAGGGTTAGGAACTAGGTTTAGTGTTTTGATCACGAACTGACATTAGCTATAATGCCAAGATTCTCTTTAGCCAAATAGGTGAATAAATTTCGCGCCGAAATACAAAATCTGTTATCCTGAATCTGATTGGTTCGTCCATAACTTATGGTCTCGCCAACCACTGGTTTTGAAATTGTTTAGGGTTTTAGCCCTTCCCGAAAACAGTGCAGCAAGCTAACGTACTCATGTTACTCCTCATGTAGGAGCATTAGCCGCTCACCAGCATTCTCCTTCCAAGTCTGTCCTGAGTAATCATTTTTCAGTTGTCATTCATCCTCTTCATGTCTGCTTCGAGTTCTCAAAAGTGTGCTCTTTGGCCTTCCAAGGAAGCCTTCTGACCGATTTGACATAGAGTGCGTACGTTGAAAGCTCCAATGTGTAGTTTGGAGCGAGGTTTCAGTAGACCTGGGACAGAGTTTTGAGCACTAGAATCGTTGGCTATGGTGACACTTGAGGAAGAAGCCGAAGGAGGAAGTTTAGGGTTGAAAGTCGATGTAGGAGGAATAATAGGAATTGAAGAGGAAGGTTGATTATGAATACAATGGTCTTGGGTGCTGTTAGAGGTATGAGGGCGGTTATCACTTCCCGGTTGCCCACACCGTGGAAGGGTTCTTCTGGAGGTACCTGAAAAGGAAATTGGATTAGAGGCGGTCTCAGCGACCTGAGAGTGTGACCGCAGTGCCCAAGGGACAACTGCTTGAGGCCGGTCGCGCACGGCCTTTTCGTGGAAGGTTTTTGACATGTTAGCTCCGTTCTTCAAAGGGCCTTACCGCCGGAGACGGAAATCCGTGGGGTAAGGTGAGGTGTGCATTTTTAGGGTCGACCTTTTCTAACCCCACCCCTCCTTGTGGGAAGGCAGCATCGCTGTCATGCTGGTTGTCTGAAGGAAACACCTTACTGCTGTCACACCTCTGAACAGTCAGCAGTACGACTTCGCCTTTTACCTAACCACTGTTATGAATCCGGTGTTCATCTTGTTGTGCTGATGCGGTATGGCAACCTGGACCGATGCACATATGTGCCTGGTCCTACGTTGTAACTGACTGACTGACTTTGGCCTTCCTCTTTTTCGTTTCCTTTCGGGATTCCAAGTTAGGGCTTGTCTCATGATACAGTTTGGTGATTTCCGTAATGTATGTCTTATCCACTTCGAACGTCTTTTCCTAATTTCCTCTCCAGCTAGAAGCGGGTTTACCCTCTCTCACAGTAAGCTGTTGTTGATGGTATCCGGCCAATGGACATTCAGGATCGTACGTAGACAATTGTTAGAAACACTTGTACCTTTTTGACGATGTTTCGGCAGTTTTCCAAGTTTCAGCTCCGTATAGTAGTACTATCTTGACCTTCGTATCGTATATATTGGTTGACAGTTGTTTTGAGTCCCATGTGTTCGACTGTAGGAATGCTGCCCTTGCTTTGCCAATCCTTGCCTCTATGTCTGCATCTGATCCTCCTTGTATGTTGATGATGCTGACCAGGTATATGAGTTTCCGCCTATTCCAGAGTTTCTTCATCAAGTGTGATTGGGTTGGTGTTCTCCACGTTTTAATTTGTGATCTTGCTTTTTTCCTTGTCTATGTTGAAAACTATTGATTCAGAGGCTGCTGTCACACTGTCTTCACTTGCATATGTTGGTGTGTATGAGATAGAAGGGCTAGGTCACATGGGAAGTCCAAATCGTCTAATAGCGTCCAAGTTGTCGATTGTATTCTGTGCTTCTCTTGAGGTGTGGAAGTCTATATAATCCAATCAAGGGTAATCAGTCTTGTTTGACGCAGGTCCTTACTGAAAATGGGTCTGTCAGCTGTCCTCCATGCACGACTTTGCACTGTAGTCCGTCTTATGAATTCCGTATGATGTTGACGATTTTCTCATGTACTCCATAATGTCGAAGTTTTCATAATGTTCTTCTGTCCACACTGTCAAATGCTTTCTCATAATCGAGGAAGTCAATGTATGATGACGAGTTCCATTCAATTGGTTGTTCAATGATGATCCGTAGTGCTGCGATTTGGTCTGTGCACGACGGATCCTTATGGAATCCGGTCTGTTGATTTCGAAGTTGGGCGTCTACTGAGTCTTTCATCCGGTTCAGCAACACTGTGGAAAACCTTTCCTGGTATTAACAGTAGTTCTTCCTCCCAAATCTTCCTGAATAGACTGTGAAGCATGTTAGCAGTTACTTTTATGTCTGATTTGAGCGCTTCGGCTGGTATATTGTCAGGTCCTGCTGCTTTTCACTTTTGATTTGTCTGATGACCATCCTGATTTCTTCGATCGTCGGTTTAGTGGCATCTATAGGAAGATCTATAGGTGCTGCCTCGATATCCGGTGGATTCGATAGAGCTGATCTATTCAAGAGTTTCTTGAAGTGTTGTGCCCATCTTTTACTCTATTCTTGAATCTTGGTGATTGGCTTGCCTTCTTTGTCCTTGAAAACTGACTTAGAAATCTGAAAAAAATAAGATCTCTACATGAAAACAAGCCATTTTTAAACATACATATCTGTTCTTACCTAACAACTCAATCCCAATGGTTTTTGAAAATTGTTACATTTTTTAAAAGTATACTTGAACGTACGAATGCAATATCTTAAGTGTTTTTAACATACCGGAATTTTATTAAGGACAAATCAATATTTGTTACACTGCTAATTCAAAATATCTCATGGAGTATCCAAGAGGTTATATTTTGGAATATCTCGAAAGATTGAGATTTAATCAGGCATATTGGAAGTCTCCACGAACATTGAATTGCTAGCCTAATTTATACGTTTTGGTACTGTCACTGCTAGTCCATTCCTGTTACAGGTGTGACAGGGGTTGTTACTTCATAGTTCTTTGTGCCATGACAGGATATTTCTTGAGGCACCCAAAATAGTAACCGAACTAGGAGTGGTTTCGACGACCTGGGGTTTCCATCACAGTGTCCAAGCGACTACTGCTTAAAGCTGCTCACACGTTCTTTCTTCGGATGGTTTTAGATGGACTAGCTCTGTACTTATGGCTTTACTGCCCCCAATGGAAATCCGTGGGGCAAGACAAGGTGTACTGTTCCTAGTTTCGACCCTTTCTAACCGTCCTGTCGTCGGAAGACGGTTTTACTGGAAATGGTTGTCTAAGTGAAATAACTTTCTCTTGCCATACTCCTATACAGTTGCAGTTGCCTTCGGACCATAAGTTTACTCGTAGTCTCGAAATCAGTCGAAATAATCAGGATTTTGTTGCTAAGTTTTTGTCTCATCAGAGTTGATCTAGTCTCTTCTTAGTATATAGCATAAATTCCTTTGTCTGGTAGGTGTAGTTTAGTTATCTTTATAGATTTAAGCGTATTTCCATAATACATATTTACTCACTTCTAGGCCAGTAATCACCAGTGTGGTTTAGCTGTAGCACTAAACGAAAAGTCATTACCACCTCCCCCTGAATTTATTAAACATCGTGAAGAGTTATGGAATAAACTGAAAAGGGAATATGATGCTTTCGTTGCTTCACAACCACGTTCACCTGTTCAGATCACTCTACCAGATGGAACTATTGTGGATGGAAAAGCCTGGGAAACTACTCCAATGGAAGTGGCCAAAAATATTAGGTAATCTATTTCTTTAAAAGATCTTAATTTTACGTTTTTTATATTTAAGCTCTAATTCACTAGTTACTGATCTATTTGGTGTAAAGTCTATTATGTTATCTATGTGAACCTACTTGCATTCTACAGACTATAATGCATTGTCTCAAGCAGTAAACTTTCGAGTAATTAATCAGAGTGGTACGAACTTCACTCTGTCTGTCAAGACTGTCAGGTAACTAAATATTACAGCAGCTCGCAGATCGTAAGTGTGGTTTTCATAAATTGGTATATATAGGACTGCATAGTTAATTATTCATCACTGCTATTTCGACAATTTCATCTTTAGGAAAGTTGAAGCTCAGCAAAATGCGATGTTTTACTTGGAATGGTACGTACCACCATCACAATGTGAACTTGGATTAAAAATCTACGATTAAGCTCCACTATCATTTTTCAGTTGTCATTCATCCTCTTCATGTCTGCTTCCAGTTCTCAAAAGTGTGCTCTTTGGCCTTCCTCTTTTTCGTTTCCTTTCGGGATTCCAAGTTAGGGCTTGTCTCATGATACAGTTTGGTGATTTCCGTAATGTATGTCTTATCCACTTCGAACGTCTTTTCCTAATTTCCTCTCCAGCTAGAAGCGGGTTTACCCTCTCTCATAGTAAGCTGTTGTTGATGGTATCCGGCCAATGGACATTCAGTATCTTGCGTAGACAACTGTCTACACGTATGACTAATCAAGTTTTTTGATAGGTTAACCCCCTCAACTTAGACACTAACTATGGTGTGCAAATGACCTACTAGATAATTGAATGAAAAAAGCATTAGGACTGATATTTTTCACTTCTTATCGTCTCTAATGGTTGAAGGACGCTTAATTATATTGCAAATTATAGGCAGACATTTGCAATTCAAATTCACACGTTTTTTTCTTCGTCATATTTATTTTCATTGACATTTATTTCCGGATAGCTGAACAAAATTAGCGTTGTTAACTTCTGACACATCCGTTTAACCACTGCAAACCTACGTTAAAAGATTCGACGGCTGTAAATTCAACATATTTGTTAGACGGATGATATGACGGGACGACTTCACTGTGTAGGTCACTAACTTATCTGATCTATGTCGAATGATGGGGGGCTTACTCGAGTTATATGGGACCAAATGTTGACCGAAAACTAACTTCGAGGTCACACCTCGTGGTCAGTACTTGGCGAGGTTTACCCTTTCGTCGTATCAAAGTGCTATGGCTGCTTTGAAAACCGTATAACAGAAAGGACCTTACTACGGAAATATATTAGTTAGAACGAGTACAGAGAAGATAGTGAACCCCCCACCACATGGGTCAGTCCATGACATACGATTAACTGATGAGTGTCAGTTGTCCTTGAATTTGACAGGGATCGATGATTCGTCCGATATTCAATGATCCAACTGCCGGATGATTTATCTAGGGCTCGGTGATATTTTCACCCCACCGCGGAATATCCCTCTCACGTGTTTTGTTGGACAGTGTCGTTGTTTTTTCGTCTTTTCGGTGCCTTTTACTTTAACTTTTATTCGGACCTCTTGTATCTATGTTGTATGTTCTTGTTTTCTGCGTCTATTTAAAGATTTCTAAGTGATACCATCCCTTAATAAGCATATGTTACTCTGAATACCTAACATCTGATTGCATTTTAATGTGAGTGCACTCAGATTTCCGACTGTTTGTTCAGTGAAATTGATTTAATTTTCTCCTCTTAGGACTAATTTAATTCGCACTTTAACTTCAACGAGGTGCAGAAGTAAATAAAGCCAAAGCGAATATGATTGCATTATATTTCGTGGTTGCTCATCTGCTGCTTACAACCAAATCTGTATTTAAAGTTAACCCTGATGTACGATATAGTGTGAAACAATTGACATGATTGAATGAAAAGAATAGGGATGACAAAGGTTAGCAATCATATACATATATGTATATATAAGCAAGAACAGGTCAGAGGTCATTTGGTGTGGATGATGAAATAATTGAAGATTGAAATGTATGTAAAATAATAATTTGGTAATGGTAGAGCGATATAACAGACTACACATTTTAAAAAAATGACTCAAAAACTGAGTTATCAAGGTAGTAATAGGTTTATTACTGTATCTTTTTGAATATGTAGATCAGGTTTGAGTTTTTTTTTATCTCAATGGCTTCGGCAAACCAAAGAGAAGCAGTATTTTTTGTCTGTTATTAATTTTGGAAGATTAAGGAATGTCAATAGTATGCCCGGTTTCAAGTTAATTCCGAGCTATTGCACTGTTGAGAGCCCTTGCCGCTGGCAGTCTCAATTTATTTGGGACATGCTCGGAAATGAGGATATATACTGTTCTCTCGGTTCTTCCAATGTATTTGCTTTGGCACGTACATATAAATTGGCAGATACAGTTAGAGCCTCTGAGAAAAGAGGACCTGTCCATTTTAGTTTGTTTGAGCGAGTAGTTCGTTTCCCTTAACGTAATCAGTTTTCCTGATGGTAAGTCACTCTTAACGTGGAACTCATCTTGTGATTTCATCTCCTTTGAAGCGCAAGTATAAGAAGCAAGTTTTCTTCTCAACTGTATCGTATTTTACTCGAAGGTTGGTTTTGCCATACTTTGGATCACTCTTCCATAAACTCATCTGATGGGTGACAAGGTGTTTAGAACCAATTTGTAAGAAATTAGCACCCTACAGTCTGAAGGTAGTTTTGAAATTGTACAAAAGCTTGATAGCCTAAATGCTTCCGATAAATTCATAGTCTTGTTTGATGTCTCATCACTCTTCACAAAGATCCCTTTGGAAGGAAAGTCAGACATCATATGTAAATATCCTAAATTTCTGTCCTTAAGAATCCACAAACTCAAACAGCTCCTGTTTCTGTGTACCAAAAACATACAACTTCAATTTAGCCTTGCGTTGTACCGCTAAATTGATATAGTGGCCATGGATAGCACTTCGGGTTCAATTCTGGACAATATATTTGTGAGAAACCTGGAACAGAGGAAGCTCAAGCACTCAGTATATGGAACTACGCTCTACTGTAGATATATTTATGTCACATTTCTTCCCTGCAACAATCATAAGTATTCCATGAACATGCTCGATCTGTCTAACAAAGCATACAACAATATCGATTTTACTATGGAACACAAAGTAGAAGGTAAATCACATTTTTTAGTCATTTTCTCGGTCCTTTCAATGTATGTGCTTTGGCACGTACATACAAATTAGAAAATGCCGGGCATACTATTGACATTCCTTAATCTTCCAAAATTAATAACAGACAAAAAATACTGCTTCTCTTTGGTTTGCCGAAGCCATTGAGATAAAAAAAAACTCAAACCTGATCTACATATTCAAAAAGATACAGTAATAAACCTATTACTACCTTGGTAACTCAGTTTTTGAGTCATTTTTTAAAAATGTGTAGTCTGTTATATCGCTCTACCATTACCAAATTATTATTTTACATACATTTCAATCTTCAATTATTTCATCATCCACACCAAATGACCTCTGACCTGTTCTTGCTTATATATACATATATGTATATGATTGCTAACCTTTGTCATCCCTATTCTTTTCATTCAATCATGTCAATTGTTTCACACTATATCGTACATCAGGGTTAACTTTAAATACAGATTTGGTTGTAAGCAGCAGATGAGAAACCACGAAACACAAACGTGGCATTAGCTCATCTAGTCACTAACTTCTATTGATCTGAGTCATGTTAGTAAATGCACAATACCTACTTGGCGTCCACGTAATAACTATGATCAGTAGTTGGAGACTTCGTGTGGTATGGTTCATAATCAGTCACTCTTAAGTAGTGTATCCAATATTTATCCTTCTATCAATCTCGAATCCCAGTACTTCTTCACAACATGCTCTTTTCAGAACATGTCTCCGAGGTTTAGAGATCATTTCTACTACATCATTATTATCTGTTTTGTTGCTCTCATCTCATCTTGTTTTAATATGTTATGGGGATTTGAGCTGACATACATTGTCTGGGACAGAATCTATGTAGGTAATATTTAACTGTTTCTACATTATCAGTTATAAATTTATTTCGTTTTTAGTAAAACTTTGGCTGAACATGCTGTAATTGCTAAAGTCAATGGAGAATTATGGGATTTATTACGCCCTTTTGAAAAGAGTTCTAGCCTCGAGATTTACAATTTTGATCACAAAGATGGTAGGTTGTTTTCTGCTTAATTTTCTGGAAAAGTTTCAGAAGTTCTTCCGTAAAACACGAATAATTTTGTTTTGTGTTGATTTTCATTCCGTTTATTGTTAGTTGGTATATTACGTTTGTCATATAACGTATACTTGATTCTAATGCTATTTTGTCGTCACTTGGATTTTAATGCTGTTCATAAAAAAATACCATACTAATCTATATTTTTAGCAAAATCTATGGTCAATTGTTACTACTATTGAGAGTATCAAATACCACTGGACTGAATTCAAGGGATATTATACAACATTCTTATCACTTGTATTCCAATTTTCTGTTATCTAAATTCATTAGTAATTTCGGATTTCATCTATTGTTCATATAATAAATTGACTCATTATCGACAGACTAATCGACCTTAAGGTTTGATAAACATTAAGGTCTATTCTATAATTTCACAATGTTTATCTTGTTTAGCTCTAGATTTTGTGCAGTTATATCACGCGAAATTGACTCGTCTATAAGGATGAAAATAATCATCAAATCGTAATTTATCGATGAAAGTGCTCAACTTTCATGGGTTCATATCCTGTTCCGTCTACACATTTAACGAGTAAAGTAGGATAATTAGCTCATATTAATTATGTGATTCAGGATATTGTTCATAAAATTGTAATGAATTGCTATATTAGACTTAAAATTTAGTCATATGATTGTTACTGATCATTATGAATATTATCTTTTGGGTCTGGTTAGTATGTTTTGGGTAAAAAAAAGATGAAATAAATTTTGGGCTCAAGTTAAATTCCTCATTTGATTTAAAATGCAGATTTTATGTACAAGTAGTGTTGTTTTGTAAATTTAAACCAATTAGTCAATTCCAAAAATATCGAATGGCAGTCTTGAAAATTTTTACTGGAATCGTAGACTTTCACAGTTTCGCATCACTGAGTGAATTTGATTAGAGAGCCATTGAAAATAAAAAGAATACTAGACAACATTTGTCTCATCCTAGCATGGGACTCTTCAACAATGTACGTCCAGGATCTTACCAAGGATTAAACTTAATACTTTTAAGACTTACAATAAGCGCTTAAACTTCATACCACTGATTTAGTATCCACAGGTCCTATGTTCAGTGGCTAGTTGAGTCGTGGGTGCGTACCGTTAATGAGTCTCATGTTACGGTGAATTAACTGTCCAGTGCTTCCTTGCTTGTAACTTTTCTCTATCTAAAATTAGTCTGTACTATGAAATTTCAAACTCAACAATCTCTAAAACAACAGCGGTAATATTTGGTTTTTCAAATTTATTTATCGTTTATTTTAAGGTCAATATGTATTTTGGCATTCATCTGCCCATGTTCTCGGTGAAGCCTTAGAACGTTGCTATAGTGGACATTTATGCTATGGGCCACCTGTTGAGGAAGGATTTTATTATGATATGTGGGTCCCTAATCAGTAAGTTTACAAATATTTCTGTAAATCAAAAATCACTCAATTTGTCAATTTTGATTGTTTTTGTGAGACTACATTAAGAAGTGTTGAAGAAATGTTTGAGCATGAATTTATGTATTACTGTGGATTAAATAAGTTGATATATATATGAACACATGTTTTTTATATAATTCATTCTCTAAATAAAACGATTCGAAAGTTCATATAATTTACATTTTTATTTCAATACTTCCTTTTAGACAACACTCTGGTCTCGGTCCAGAAGATCTCTCTGTTGTGGAAAATGTGTGTCATAGTATTTGTAAAGAAAATCAACCATTTGAACGTTTAGAAATGAAAAAAGAAGATTTATTGAAAATGTTTGCCTACAATGAATTCAAATGTCGGATAATTCGCGATAAGATAGATACACCAACTACTACAGTTTATCGATGTGGTCCTCTTATCGATCTCTGCCGTGGACCACATGTTAGACATACAGGTTTGTTCTTATTTCTTTTTTGAAAATAATCATCTAAGTTTATGATTAATGAATATCGTAGGGAAACTATTCATCGTTTACTTTGTATACATTTATATTACTGTGAATTTTTCTGGAGTATATTTGACACTCGAACTGTTATGACTGCGATAGAACTCGCCAATGAGAATTCTACAGATTTCCATGTAGCTTAACGTCCCGACTTTACCAATTACACGCGTTGACCTATCACGATGATCCTTAAGTCTGATACTGAGTTTATCTTAACTCCTGTTGGTCTCCCGATATGTATGTCTTCTGTCTTCAAACTTCAGTTTGGAAAAGTGAATACAGCAGAAAAGCTTCTATTACGATATTCCAGGCACCTAATTTATCTCAAACCCCCGTTATCGAAACTCAAGACACCCCGAAATCATACTTTACAAGCAATTGTACCGTAGGCGACAGAGAACGGATCAAATGGAACACAATTAATTAACAATAATTAAGGAATAGTAAAATATCTAACAATAGTTAGTAGGTTCACTAGAATATTAGAATATAATAATCTAGTGTTAACGGTTTGTCTAAATGTATTTCTTTTACGTATAATTCCATAATACATTAATTAAAACAATAATAAGATTAGTCACGCTATATCAGAACTAGAATTCACAACTGAGAAACGTGAAACAGATTAACACTAGATAATACTTAATTCAATACAATTACAAGCAGTCACGCTCAGTGAGTCCGGAGTAAAAATCATTGACAGGAAGTGAAATCACATGTTTAATAGTCAGTAGGCTACGCGACTGTTTTTCCATGCTCAGTGATTGATCATGCTTCACTTTCACTACCACGTATCAATCCAATTATCTAAGAATTTTATTATGGAAATATAAACAATATTTCTTCATAAGTTAGTCCCAAAAGTTCCAGCTTCTCCAATACTCGCTCCGTTTCAATACGGACTATGGTATTGTTAAAATGACCATAGATGAGTATCATTGTTGATGAAGATGTTCTGGCATATAGATCATGACCGTTTTTTCTGCTAAAAAATGTGGTAAGGTTTGATACATAATTGTATTGTGAGAAAATTTATTAGGTGTGATATTCTAAGCTGGTATTTGATAAAGCACAATAACTAAGTATTATTCAGAGAGAGTGAAATCAGTGACTTTTGAGATTATATTTTATGGAAATGTTAGCGTTTTTTCTTCAGGAAGTAGTATAGTTTGGTGCCCACCATTGACCCCATATGACCGATTAATAGTAATAATGCCAATGAAATATAGATCTTACTTAACTTCGCACGTATCCCGTCAACTTTACACGTTTAGAAGAGTTGTATATCAAAAGTCGAAGTATGGAAGTTTTTCGGATCGGTATAAACATCTAGTTCGGCAGAAATGAAGAGAAATAGATGTGGATTAAAGTGGCAGTTATTCATGACTACTCAATGAATAATAGGTGACTTAGTTTATACATGTGATTCATGTATAAATTTTCACAGTTCCATTTACGAATCGGTGTAAGCTAGACCATCATTGAAAACTTGGAAGCACTGCACGTCAGTGTCATCCATTTCGTCCTAAGATGTGACTCCAAAGCACTGCGCATCCACGATTTCGCATCCTGGATTCGAAATCAGTATCTTCGATTTTGCACACAAACGTTTAACTTCTGCATGTCTAATTTCAATCAATTCACGGTATTGCACAAATATCATCCATAACCTGTGGTGGATAACCTTCTCACACCCAAAACGGTTGAACTTCATTGGTCACGACTTTTCAATAGAACTTCATGATACCATATTTGGTGGTCTAACTAAAATCAATTAGTGATTCAATCTATCAACATTCTACAATTCCAACATATCCCTATATACATATTACATTTTCATTTTATGCAATCATAAGTTATCTATTGATTTTTCTAGGTTGTATAAAAGCTCTATCAGTCACCAAATGTAGTTCCTCTTATTGGGAGGGTCGCACGGACGCGGAAACTTTACAACGTGTCTATGGTATTTCATTTCCAGATCCAAAGCGTTTGAAAGAATGGAAACACATTCAGGTAAACTGATAATAATCTAACTTTTCTTATCAAAAGGAAGTTTAGTGGAGATTTTAGTAAATTAATAGCTGAATTAATAAGTCAATTAAAGCTAAATCACAATGGAAAACCCGAAGTATTGGACAGCTGTTTCATCCTAGTACGGTACTTCTCAGCAGTGCGCATCCACGATCCCACTCACGGGATTTGAACACAGGACCCGTCGATCTCTCACGCGAATGCTTAACCTCAGTGAAGTTTAACTGGGTTTGTTGTGAGATAGTAACTCACTGAGGACAATGATGAACGTTGGCGCGATTTCGTGGATTGATTGAAGTCAGACTTTAACACCGTTGGATGGCGGCTCAGTGGTGTAGAAGTTAAGCGCTTGCGCACGAGATCGACAGGTCCTGGGTTCTCATCTTGCGAGCGGGATCGTGGATACCCACTACTGAGGAGTATCGCACTAGGATGAAACGGCTGTCCAGTTCTTCCAGGTTTTCCATGATGGTCTAGCTTTAATTAAATCATGAATTCATTTTTTATTTATAATCATGGATTTCTGAATGCCAACTATTAGCGTTCTCATTACGCTACTTCTGAATGACTCTCCATATCAGTTTTCCACCAGTCTACTACTAAACTATCAAACATCTCGTAGATGTTGGCAGTGGTTGTGCATACGTAACATATACTTTATTAAAGAGCTTTAAATCTTCGCACTAGTGTTAAAATTCAAACTAATATTAAGAGCTTACCTAAAGAATCAAGACGATGTTGACTATTTTAAGGACCTGTGCAACAGTATAACATTCCTATCATTAACATCGATTCTGTGGAATAAATTGAATGTCATATTATACTTAGCCAACATGTTTCTTAGTTAGTCGCGAGTTATTCAGTGTAAGCGAATCATATCAGCATGATTCAATTCAATTAGTTAGAATAAACATCAGATATTGCGAAAGAATGGATTTTGTGTGACATAAATAATTCATGGTTGTTCTTAGTCATTATAAAATAAGAATTATTTTGAATAATTATTCTATGAAATTGGAATTGAAGTGTTTTACATTTTAAGTACTTCTTACTATCGAAGGTTTTATTTTTATTCTAACTAGAACATTCAATTTAAGACGTTCTTTATATATAAGATTAAAACTAATGGACTCTATATAACTGACCGTTGACGACTGTTGATCGCATTCTAGAATCTAGTCTGTTAAACTCCCGTTATTTAATAACTATTAGTTAGTCTTTTCTTTCATTGTTCATCCAATAATATACTGATAAGTCAAATCGTTGTGGTCATAAATTTTCATCGACTTAGGTAGTTAAGACATGTGTTATGCATACTTAACTAGTATCTACACTAACGTGCAACGATGGCTGTCGTAAGATTAGGTTAAAAGGGAAGATAGGAGTGGTAAGACTAAATTGTGTCCTCAGCACCTGCAATAATTAACTATTAGATTGAGTTAGATCAATAAGTATAGACTCCCTAGGTAGAATCCTTTGTATAATATCTAGTCCATAATTGATCGATTGATTAGAGTTATTGACTAACATATTTTAAAACCTGTTAGTAGGGCAGATGCTCTCTCTCAACATTATGAATAGTGTCATTCTGTATTGTGATTCTTTGATATCATTTGTTTATTTTGGACCATATTTCATGTGTCTAACATTACATTAAAATTGATATTATCTCGTCTTTTTTCGCCTTGTTCATTCTTGGGTTAGTTTTCTTTATCTCTGTGCTGATATGAGATGTTGTACTTACTGTGGGTTGAACCAGTATACATTCGTACCTGCCCAGTTAATTAGTTTATTTATTTATTTTAACACATAGATATTGGTACAACGAGGCATCAAATACATATGCGCCACACAAATCTCATTTGATATGTGTGAGGGCTATGATACTGCCCTGGTGCCCAAACCGAAGCAAGTGGTTTTTTTAGGGAGCCACTCCCCGAGCCTTTGACCTAAGGGTCTGATCCACAAGGCAATGAGGCATCGTGAGGAGATGCAGTCCCATGGTAGCCGGTGACCGAGAATTGGTTCATACGCCATTTGTTCCCACAGGATACTGGAGCCCATATGCACTATTGGTTTGGGATTCGGTTAAAGCGCCGGACATTCGTTTTTCGTCCTCTCAATTTCGTAAACAACACCCGTGGTGCGAGAAGGCAGTGAGTAGGACTTTCCTGGCAGAGGCTGTATACGTGTGGCCATGTGAGAGGATTTCGAGAGGGAGGGCTGGGCCACCCCACTCTCGACCATACCAGGGCATTTGGGGGCAGTCAGTAAGTTAGCTTCAACGTAGGTCCAGACACATATGTGCGTCGGTCCAAGTTGCCATACCTCATTACCACAACATGATGAACACCGGATTCATAGAAGTAGTTAATTCAGTAGTGGCAATATATAAAAGAAAGGTTGTATATAAGGACATAGTACATAGTCTTACGTTATCAGTTATCATAGTTATTAGTTGAAGTTTTAAACTATATTTTCTGTGATTATTCTTTTGTCTACTTTAGGAAGAAGCAGCTAAACGTGATCATCGTAAACTTGGAGTTGAACAAAAATTATTTTTCTTTCATGAATTATCTCCTGGTAGTTGTTTTTTCTTGCCTGCTGGTGCACATATCTATAATACATTAGTTTCATTTATTCGTTCTGAATATTGGAAACGTGGTTTTCAAGAAGTAATCACTCCAAATATTTATAATTCTGCATTATGGGAACAAAGTGGACATTGGCAACATTATAGTGTAAGTTTTTTATTGTTATCTATATCAGTGTACATTTTTTGTATAATGTTATTTTTATAGTTCGATTTCTTTTTTTAAAAAAAGCGCACATTTCAAGTCTATGAAATTTATTACTATTCCATTCATTTATTTTAATATTTAGGAAAATTTATTTAAAATTGAAGTTGAGAAGCAAACATTTGGTTTAAAACCTATGAATTGTCCTGGTCATTGTTTAATGTACGCGAAAGAGATTCGTTCACATAAAGAATTACCATTACGTTTTGCTGATTTTGGTGTATTACACAGAAATGAATTCTCAGGTGCTTTATCTGGTCTTACTCGTGTTCGTCGTTTTCAACAGGATGATGCACATATATTTTGTCGTGAAGATCAGGTAACGAATCCTTTTGAAATTATTCATATTACTTATATGCTAAGACAAGATTTGAACCTTTTTTTAAATAGACTCTTGTCATATGAATTGAAAAGCTTACTCATTTGCTGTACTCAATTTTATATATTTGACTTCGAGTCATATGCTAACTATCAGGGTAAGTAGTACTACACAGTTTTATAAACCGGAGCCGAGTGAGCGGGTTTCGAACCCGGGAATCAATAGCTGAAAGTTGAATAACGCTTTATGACAACCTGAGCTACTACTTCACTTATGTATGAACAACGTTTACAAATATATTTTTCTTGCGCCGGAAACGGTATTTTGATAATATTATCCGGTAAGACATGGATTCCACCATATTTGTAACTCATCAGCAAGTCTAAATTTTTTATAGCTAAGATGATATTTAATGTTATAGTAAAAATATGTATAGTAAGACTGCATTTTTCAATTTGTTTTCTTTGTTTTGCCGAGGAGAATGCTGTGTTGGGATTAATGATATTGTTTTGTAAATCTTGAAACATAACTGATTTTCATACAGTTGGTTTGCGCTCAGTATAAAATGTCCTGGGTTTGGTTCCAAGGTTCTGGGTCATGGATATGCACTGCTAATGAGTTTCATAGTGAAACAGAAATGCCATCCGGTGGTTTTAGGTTTTCACTGGTTGTCAAGCTAAGTCCAGTTCGTGATTCGAAATCTGTGGAAATTTAAACAAATTGATGACAATCGTAATGACAATTCTCTTCTTTTTTTATTTTTTTTTCAAGATTAAAGATGAAATCAAGAGTTGTTTGGATTTTTTGGGTCATGTGTACGGTTTATTTGGTTTCTCATTTGAATTATACTTATCTACTCGTCCAGAGAAATTCATGGGTGAAATTGAAATGTGGGATCGTGCTGAAAAGGTATTGTTTTCCAGCGTTTTATATCCTGTATATAGAAAATAAGTTAATTTTCCAGTGATTTCATTATAATGAAAGAAGAGGGCTTTAAGACAAGTGATTTTTGTGTTGCATTATGTCCTTGTTTCTTTATGGTTCACTTGATTTTAAATGTTGTCTGGATTCTGCCAGATTCCTGAACAATTGTATCTAACTGTTATACACATTAGTCAGTCAGTCAGTCATACACCACATAGAACCTGGCACAAATGTACATCGGTCCAAGTTGTCATACCATATTATAACAGCGAGGTAAAATTATTTCAAGACAAATTTCACAGTAGTAGATGTAGTAACAGCATCAGTAGTAGTAGTAGAAAAGTTTATTTATAAAAAATATAATAGATTCGTAAAAATAATCTTCGGGACTCAGGTTCTAAAGAAAGACAAGAAGTAAATTCATCTGCACCAACCAGATAATCAACACTTATAAATATGGCTCAATGAAATTAACAGTGACTGCAATGAAAATGTACTGATACCACATCTTTGTTTTGCTGCTCCTAGCATTCTTCCAGCCTACTCCTACAATAACTAGCATCACGCGTTAGTAGTTTATGTTGGAGTGATTAGGAAGGAGCAACGCGCATCACTAAATTTCATAGATTCACACTATCGAGTTGATTGTTTACAGTAACCTTTCAGTATTTTATCGACTGCATTCAAAGTTCGTTATCAAGTGTAAGTGTTTTGAAGCAGAGTTGGATCGTTGGTACAACTTTAATGCAGGACACACGTTTCATCCCATTCGGGACTCATCAGCTGGATGTAATTTTCACATCCAAGTGTTGATATTCATTGAGGGACTGAAAACTAATACATTTCACTTTAAACACCAACGTATTTTCTATCCACTTTCTCTCTAAGTCTAGATAGCGATTGGTTTGTTCAATGGGAATAAATCATTCAGTAGTAAGGGTTTAGATCTTCTGATTGTTGGAATCAGTAGGTGAATAGATATCGCATTGGTGTCTAAGGTGAAAGGCAATGGGTTTGAGTCCCGGGTTGAATAATATACTTGAATGTAGGTCTTCCAGATGACGAATCCCAACTGATAATATGCGTTTCCTGGATTTCATTGCTAACTACTGTCCAGCTCTGCCTAAAATACTTTTGAGTTAATGACAGTTTCATGGTAATCCGCTCAATATGCATATATATATATATATATACTTAATCCATGAAGTGTGTGAATATATTAGTTCTTTTTTGTTTGCTTGCTTGCTTGTCTAATTGTATTAGCAACTAAAAGAAAGTTTAGATGAAGTTGGTCTGAAATGGGAACTTAATCCTGGTGATGGTGCATTCTATGGACCTAAAATCGACATAACCATAATGGATGCTTTACGTCGTCGGCATCAGTGTGCAACAATACAATTAGATTTTCAATTACCAGTCAGATTTAACCTTTCTTATGCGAGGTATGCTTTATCTATTTTCAAATCAATTATGAATAAGTCTTAGCAACTATTTGTTTGTAGATACAGTTAGTGATTTTATTGTAATATTCATTCAGTTAGTAATTCGGCAACAGAATCTGGTACATATGTGCAACAGACCAAATCAATTAGATTTTCAATTACCAATCAGATTTAATCTTTCTTATTCGATATATGCCTTATCTATCTTCAATCAATAATGAGTCAGTTTTTCTCACCATGATTTCAGTTTTAGCAATTATTTGTGTGTAAATACAAGTTAGTGATTTTATTGTATTATTCAGTTAGTCATTCGGCAACATAGAACGTGGTACATATGTGCAACAGTTCAAATCATTGCATCATATTATCTACAATTGTTATGCATATATCAAATATCTAAAGATGACAGTGTAACTGTGGCGCTTTTTTAATGCAAAGATAAGAGAGATCATAAACGACTCAATATCTCTAGCTGCACTTGTGCATGTTATTATCATTCGGAATTAGGTACGTGTGTCATAGAAATGAACGATGAAGAATAATTGTTGATCAAATAAGTTCTATACGTAGCTGGATTTTTCTCAGGATAAATGTCTCAATTTTATGGGACTAATATGTCTTCTTAAATGAAAGCTCGAATCAGTTTCCTTGACACTTCTAATAACCATTATCAGTCTACACGTCAGTCAGTCAGTCAGCTACAACGTAGAACCATGCACTTATGTGCATCGGTCCAGGTTGCCATACCGCATCAGCACAACAAGATGAACACCGGATTCATAACAGTGGTTAGGTAAAAGGTAGTAATATATAAGAGAAAGATTGCATATAGAGATATAGTACAAGAAGAAAGAATTGGTTAGTAGAAAGAAAGATATGAAGCGCTTTTAATCTCTTAGTTTAAGGGAAGAAACCGAGTGTATACACCGACGCCATTGTGATCGATTCTGAGCCATGTCACCAAGAGTCTCCAACCATTGGTTACGATAGTCACGCGGACCCCAACCAAGTAGTCTGCATCTACCAACATGGCTCAGACTAGAAGTTAGTGACTTCAAGCACTGATGCCACGTTTTGGTTTGGCCGCCCCTAACTTTCTTCCAACCATCCCCAACACCGGATAGCATTGCACGTCGTGGTAATCGGTGTTCAGGCATACGTAACACGTGGCCCAACCATCTCAGTCGATGAAGATTCATAACCTCATCAACTGATTTACCATCCTTTCCTAATACCCTGCGTCTAACCTCACTATTACTTACCCGATTATCCCAGCAGACGCCAGCAATATTTCTAAGGCATCTGTGGTCAAATACTAGCAGCTTGCGAGTATCTTCTACTCTTAATGGCCATGTTTCGCTACCGTAAAGTAAAACAGAACGGACTGCCGCGCAGTATACTCGTCCTTTTATTGATAGACGGATATCTCGCCTTCGCCACAGGTGACGTAAGTTGGCAAAAGCCAAACGAGCTTTTCGAATCCGTGCTGAGATTTCGTCCGATACCAACCCATTAGGGCTGATCAGACTTCCAAGATAAGTGAAGTTGTCAACGCGTTCGACTACTTCACTCCCTATCCTTAGTTCAGGTGTTAACGCAGACCAGTCCTGAAGCAACAACTTGCATTTCGAGGGAGAGAAGCGCATTCCAAACATTCTGGCATTGTTGCTCAGTGCTACCAAAAGACTCTGCATTTTGTCAGCGTCTTCACCAAACAGGACTATGTCATCTGCGTATTCTAAGTCGATAAGTGGACCTCCTGGAAGGAGATCAATACCCGAGAACTCAGTCGACGAGAAAGTTATTTCCATCAGTAGGTCTATGATGAAGTTAAACAAAAATGGGGAAAGTGGACATCCTTGACGGACACCACTTGAGGTTGCAAAAGTAGATGACAGTTCGCCATAAGCTCTCACTCGACTAGTAGTGTTCGAGTAAAGAGCCTTCACAAGGTTTATGTACTTCTGAGGTACGCCTTTCAATGACAGACACTGCCACAGAACCTCGCGGTCTACCGAGTCAAATGCTGCTTTTAAGTCAAGAAAGACCACCATCGTCGGACGCCGATAAGTGTGCCTGTGTTCTAGAACCTGACGAATGGTGAATATGTGGTCGATGCAGCCACGACCAGGTCTGAAACCAGCTTGGTTTTCTCGTGTTTGCAGTTCACGAGTCTTAGTTAGGCGTCTACACGGCAAATTAAACGCTAGAGTAAAGGCTCAAAATGTGAGAAGAACGCTTTACTCCAAGATTAGTCCATGTAGAGAAAGTCGAGGATATTCATGGTGTTACAGATAGCTCTGGGCTTCTGGGAGATTCTGGAATCGTACTAAATATAGTCGCAACATTGGTAATTTTCCAGTCAGAAATGTGACACATGACTCTTCACTTACTATATGTTTTTGAGGAACATCTCTTCAACACTGATTGGATAAGATGCTTTACAGCGCTTTAAGTGTTCCTTTGAACTTTCTCAAGGAACTTTTCATCCCAACAACATATATGCTAAGGACAACTCAAGTTATCCAGCTTTTCTCTTTGTTATTACGTGTCAGTTCTTCAGAGAAATAATCTCTATGACGTTTTGCTATGTCATACTTCTGTAATGATCTTTGCTGTTATCATCTCATTGGTTGTTGTCGCATTTTTAAGGTTTGGTTCGTCATATGCCTAAAAGTCATTGCATGTTACTACAGAACAAGAGTTATTCTTTTCTCAACGTTCAACATCTGTACGGAATTTAGAGTTATCCTGTCTTTAGTTATATTGAATTACCACAGTGTTATTTTTATTATTGCATGTCAAGTGTTCAGTTTATTTGATTTTGTTGTTGCATTATACCAGAAAAATCTTAAAATCGTTCATAGATAAGAATGTATCGTAGGCTAATTGGAAACTTCAATAGGCTTAATCGTTTTATCAATGTTTAACAATATAAACACATCTACTATAAGTAACATAATTGAATAGGGGATCTGAACTTGTTTCATTCACTGCACTTCATCTAATGTTTCAATGAAGTAGTGATTATAAATAATACCGAGTCAATAGTTAATGAGCTTAGCTTTCAACTATGTATTAACAGTTTTCAACAATCACATTTTGCTTACTTCAGTTTTAGTCACTCACATAAGATCACGCTAGAAATTAATACTTAAAGTCTAATATATATTTTTATGCTTCATTGGAATAATTTTTAAATCATTATTTGTCCGTAAATTTGTGGCGCCCCCAAATGCCCTGGTACGGCCGAGAGTGAGGAGAGTCCGCTCTCTTTCTCGAAATGCTCTCACATGGCCACGCGTATATAGCCTCTGCCAGGGAAGTCCTACTCATTGCCTTCTCGTGGCGGGTTTGTTTACGAAAATGAGAGGACGGGAAGCGAATGTATGGCGCTTTAACCGGATTCCAAACCAATGATGCACATGGGCTCCAGTATCCTGCGGGAACAAATGGCGCATGAGCCAATCGTTGGTCACCGGCTTCCATGGAACCGCATCTCCTTACGATGCTCCACTGCCTTGTGGATCAGACCTTCAGATTGAAGGCTCGGGGAGTGGCTCCCTAAGAAAACCACCTGCTTCGATTTGGGTACCCGGGCAGTATCACAGCCCTCACACATATCAAATGAGATTTGTGTGGCGCATATGTATTTGATGCCTCGTTGTACCAATATCTGTGTGGTAAAATAAAAAAAAATAAATGTATCGATATCAACGTAGCTAATGCTTTTGTCAAGCTTTTCTTTTTAGTTGTTGTTAAGGTAGTTGAAATTACATTGACAGCAAATCCTAAATCTGTTTTGTGTTAGTGGATATTTGTTGACAAAAGTATCTCTAATCTTAAACGTCCTGATATTCTTCATTAACGCATATACAGTACCATGGTTTGAGATGTTACAAATGTACTCTTCACATTCTTATTGACTTCTTATAAGACTACAGATATTTATATTGATTTATTTCAACGTAGTATAGAATATAATATTTGTCACGTCTTTTGTGTTTCTCGAATTTAACTGTCACGTACTTTCAAATTCTTTGTGTATTATTCACTATTCCATTGATTTCTCATCGTTGATGTAAATATTTGTGAGATTTCAAATCAATCTGCTCTTGTTGTATATATTCTTTGTTCCTGCTGTTATCCTCTAGAGTGTATCTGTCCTGTGTGCAGTATTCCGTTACTATATAATTCGGCTCTTTGAACATAGAGCTATGGATCTAAGTTTAAATTCTCAATATGTATACGACATGCTTATAATGTATGCATTGTAACCATATTCTTAACTGTATAGTTTATTTTCTGGATCAAATCTATTTTTTAAAAGGGAGGACGAGTGTAGTGTATGCTACTTATATCGACAGATATAAGTAATATGTAGCAGCGGCAATCGGAAGTGGAATGCCTGTCAGCACAAGATTGAGAAGATTGAATTGAAGAGAACAGAAAGGAGGACAGAATAATTGTAATAACAACAGTAATGAAATAATCGTGTAAAGGATAACCGAAGAAAAATTTGCAAATCATGTATTTATTGCACGATTTTAATACTTTACGACAGCGCTTTATGATTTCGCACTAATCAATGAATCGATTGTCCCCACCAATTCCTCGGTCATTCCACTACTACTGAAATAATTATTCTTAGACCAATAGAATAATATTGTTTCTAAATCGATTCTCACCTCAGGTTTTTACTCCGAACGGTTACATGAGCTAAAGATATGAGTGTTGTGAGGAAAATAACAAACATTTGAATTCTTCGATAATCCAACTTATTAGTTGTGTAAGAGTTTGCTGTAGGTAACCTTTTCGTTTCTATCTATTTTATATACATATTTACTCATATTATATCTTAATAACTTTTCATATGTACATGTTGTTTTTTCTTTATCAGCGAAACTGATAATCTTTCTGGGAGTGATAATAATTATAATAATGTATCGAATACAACAAATGGTGTATCTGACCATCATGAAGCAACCAATCATCAAACTGACTTAAACATTCACCGACCTGTCATTATTCATAGAGCTATTTTGGGTTCTGTCGAGCGAATTATCGCAATTCTCACGGAATCTTATGGAGGTAATATAAGTGTATGAAGACGAAGGAATAGTTTTCAGTTCATTACAGGTTATCTATTTTATAGTTCCTTGTTAGCTTACATTTTTTTAATCGACAGTTTGGCAAAAAAATTTCCAATCGAAATTCCAGATTTCTTCTTTCCTAATCCGCGAATCCTAGTTCGCCTAACGACTTATTACTTAATTTAACCATTAAGATACCTAGGCTAGCACGATTAACCTTCAGGATCGATAAAATAATTTCGACCATCACTGGTCCACCGATATAAACATATACATTTTACTATTCTTAGTCTTCAGTCCGATAATGCAACGCCGAAAACAGGTGGTGCAGTAGTATATCTTATATATATATGAGATATACTATATATATAAGAATACAATAATATGGACTAATTTTCTGGGTCGCATATCGATATGACTATGAAATTACAAAGTTAGTATAACTACGCCAAATGTGCAAGTAAATGGAGAAAAATTATATATGTTTGATTAGTCATAATTAAAGAATAATAAGACTTGTACAACAGTAATTTATAGATCCACTGGAAGCTTACAATAAGTAGAACACAGACGCACAATAATCCAGTTCTCTAATGATTATACAACATAAATCTAAATGATAAATATATATTAGTTGTTTGGATTTTCTCATTGATGTTTAGCACTAATTGATCAGTCTCTTTTGGCATATATGGATCCTATGCCAATTGCTTCGATACTGCCATCAAGTCACAAGCATTGTAAGCAGGGATGGGTAGTGGCTGGCGGTGGAACCAAGGAAGCGGGTTTTATTCTGTTTGGAACTCAGTTGGATGTACCTAGATCCATTAACCCGTAAAATAAAATAGCCCCAAAAGTTACGCTTTCTTTGAACTTCCATCCGTCCCAATATTGTATGTGTATGTATCATATCATAGGGAAAAGCTGGATATTCTTTCATATATGATTCACCTATATTTTATTCATTTTGCATATTTTTTCTCTTGTATATCTCTTGTATTTTAACAGGGAAATGGCCATTTTGGCTTAGCCCCCGTCAAGTTTTAGTAATCCCTGTTGTTTCAGCATGTGATGAATACGCGATAGATGTGAAAAATCGTTTACATGATGCCGGCTTTATGGTTTCTATTGACACAGATCCTGGTCGTACTTTAAATAAAAAAATTAGAAATGGACAGTTGCTTCAAAATAATTTTATTCTAGGTAAGTATTACTCATTTTTGATTAGTGTATATTTTCTTCTTTTAAAGAGTAAAGTCTTGTGTATAACAAAAATGACACATTATTTCATTGAATAAGGATATATAAAGAAAACTCAGTGAAGATTTTCTTTTCGACGATTTCATTTGCTTAAACTATACACCCGTAATTCTTTGTTAAGAATATTAGTCTACGTTAAAATAGAATGGTGTTGAATAGTTTTTAGAAAAAAGTTGCAATGGTTTATCTTCTTCACTGAGCTCTGTCTTATATCCTTCTTCAAAGTTTTGTGTACTGGAATTTAGATAGGATATTACTATTTTCAACACTAGTGTTACTAACTAGTGTTGAGTTTTTAGGGGTTCTGTGTTGTGTTCCTTAAGTTAAATGATGGTTTGATTGTGAAGATCGTTTATTGCCCTTCTGAAATTTTTTTCGCATCTACTTTGTGATGTAGAAGTTTTTTTTAAAAAGTAGCACTGTAATAATATTGAATCTCTTTGTGAAATGCTCCATTACAAGTTTGCATACTTGCATGTGTGTGATGAATGTTCATTAGTTCAATCAAATTGATCAGTTTATTACCGTAGAAATTTGTGTCTAAACCTAATCTGGAATTCGTAGTTAGTTTCATAACAAGAAAACGGTACTTTGAAGATATTTTTGGTTTTGATGTGATTGAAGGTAGTCGAAAACAAGCCCTGAACCTACTTTTTATGCTGTTTTATACTCTTCAGGAAGGTGTAATCACTCTTCTTCGTTGACTAGAATATACGCTAGTTTTCAGGCTTTTCTGTCGAGTATTAAGTTCGTGTAAACATTTAATTTTATAATTTATCGACTGAAACTGTAATTTATGGGTGATCTTTGAGCGATATTAGAATGATCTTAAGAAACCACTACAGGGGTCTAAATGAAGTCATAAATTAGCTTATGAGGAATCAGGATTTGAGTCAAAACTTGGGGTTACGAGTTAGAGCTATGGTACCCGTCACGAGCTGATATAAACTATAATACTAAAATGATATTTACCCATATGGATAAATGGATTTCGCACCAAAATCCATGACTCGTTATCTGATTGATTCGTCCATAAATGATAGGATAAAATATTTAAATGATTTGATTGTTCTGTCTTTTAGTTTATTCATTTTTGCTATGATTCGTTTTCATTTTTTCTCTTCATAATAGTGGTTGGTGAAAAAGAAATTATTAATGGAACTGTCAATGTTCGTACACGGGATAACAAAGTTCATGGTGAACATCCTGTTGAACATGTTATTGAACGTTTTCGTCAGTTGGCGGCATCAAGAACGCTGGAAGCAGAACAAGAATTTTAATGAAATATACAAGTTACTAAGCTAATTTCAGTGTAATTGGAAATTGTCATTGTCAATTCCATTATGTGTATTACATAGACTTTGTTATTGACTTATTTTATCCTACCTGTATGTTTCAAGACTGAAGTCGTGTAACATTCTCTTTGGGGTGCTACGAATCGAGAAAGAGAGGAGAGAGGGAGTGTGAAGTTATTACATGATACATTTATTTAATCCGAATTTCGTACTTCATAGTGTGTAGAATTGGAAACGTTATGACAGTATCTTGTATTGTACACGAATGAGTTTGTAATTCAGAATAAGTATTCTTAAGGTGTCGTTGTGTCTTTCAGGGTGGATAGTTCAGTCGTGAAGCTTCTATCCATATTGACCAACCCGATGACTCTGTTGTATTCTCACGACGCAATGTGCTACGTTTGAAGAGGTTACGAAATCAGCTAGAACCGGCGAATGGAACGAAAGTCAGCAGCACAACAAGACAAGCCAAGCTATTCCACTGCACCCCAGTTCTGCTAAATAGAGGGAGAAGACGAGATTCAACCTGGAAAAATATTTATTCCACAAACGGCTGTAAGCACGAACGAACTAGCACGCAACCCATTCGTATATATACAATACAGAAACATCCTTTGCAAACGTCATAAAATAGCACACTAAAAGAGGAAACGAACCAATAACATTTAAGGTCCTTCCGGGTTGGAAATACAAAACTGGAGGTAGAAGTGGGCGCTTTTGGCACGAATATGTAAAGTTTATATGTGCATGATGAAATTGCAAAAAACGGGTTTACCAAGTAATTTCTGAGAATCGAACATCAACGCATTGAAGGTTCATTGACGCCCCCAAACATCACCAGACAAGTACCTAATCATTATTAGGCCATAATATAATCATTTATGTACCAAACTTCACACACACACTGTAGTGTCACATAGGAAGATACGTACTGTTACTGTCAAAATACACAATAAATGTAACTCACCTGAATTAACATGGAATAAACTGGTTACATTGAAAGAGAGTTCACACTTTCCATGTATAACAAATCGATACAAGGAGATATTGACTTCAAAATGTCAGACTGAATGAATTTTTCATCTTCACCCGAACCTAAATTCCTGTAGAATTAATACAAAAGTATTGACTTGACTAATATCATCTTGTCCCGTCAAATCAGACTCAAAATATACTGCATAAACCATTTTCAATAGATTGAATGCATATTGCAACACTCTGATTAAACGAAAATATTTAATGAATTGTTTTAGAAAAGTGTTTATCCACATAACTTAATCGGGTAATGTCTGTTAAAATGAACACGAAGTATAAGACCAAAAGTCGATAAATCTACTTTATGTGAAGAATATCTCTCAGGTCACATGCATTTTTAGGAATAGGTATAGCCCACAAGCTTATAAATTTTTACAATTAATAGTGTACGAGCTAAAGGATAAACAAAAGAAGACAGGCAAGACATGGTCTACGAGATAAGAGGAGAAGTACTTTCTGGGAAAAAGTGTTTGCCATCTCCATTTACGTCTACGTGAGTGCTAGCTAGCTGTTTGACGCCATAACATAGCGTCGCTTCTATCAATGCATGTAGAAAGCTATAGACATGACATTGGCTGTGAAATCGCGATGGGGGTGTGTTTGGATGTATCAAAAAAAAATAGTTTAAACACCAACAATTAACCTCATATAAACACATTTGTAAGTATTTGATCCAAGCAAAACAACTTACCGGTTGTAGCCATCAAGTGAAGTCGTATTCCAGTGTATCAATGGTATCTACGTAAAATTCTGTCAAGTCACTTAGTGCAAAATAAGAAAGCGGAGTTGTAAATTCACCCACATTAGCGCAATTCATTAGCTCTAGTGCAAAAGGACAATGTTAGTCAGTCAGCTACAACGTAGGACCAGGCACATGTATTCATCGGCCAAGCTGCCGTTCCTCATTAGCACAAAAAGACAGTAGTAGTAATATATAAAAGAAAGATTGTGTATAAGGATGTAGTACGGGAAGTCAGAAAGGTATAACATAATTTTAATATCACGGTGTGTAACAGGCCTAAGGCCAGTGAGGTGTATACTTTCTCCTAACTCACTTATACACCAGGATGCGTCTCGTCTAAGTAGGGGTTCATATAGAAGGCTTAGTACATTTCCTAGGCAATTCAATTGATAACTATTCTCTACTTCCTGAATCTACTAGCCTACCTTACCTAGTACTTTACGTATAACCGTATAATTACTCGCCTGATGGTCACAAAACATAAATAATGATTCGAAGACTAGTGACCTACTAATGCTTTTCATTTTTAATGCCCTCGTTTCGTGGCCATGGAGTATATCTGGACGAACCGTTGCTCGTTCGTTCTTACGCCACGAGTAAGGAAATTTGACAAGACCCGACTGAGCTTTTTAAGTTCTTGCCATAATTCAACCCACCGAAGCCTATGAGACTCGTTAATAGTGATTGGACCAAACTATAGACCACAACAATATGCCAGCAATCGTCAGTTGAAAAATCTAAGAACGAGTTTAATAGTTGGTCTATAAACAGCATATGATATTTGGAGACTTGCAGTTTCTACAAAACGCAAGTGAGCTTTTTAGAATAATCGCAGGATATCATGAGTTGGAATCGCTCATTGAATCAAGAATATAACAGTGTGTTGAGTCCCCCCTTCCACTGATAGAAAACCTGGTTTAGTAACTAAATTCTATTTTTTCGTGGTATGTTATTGATTAAGCGTTTAGTACAGTAAAAAAAGTTCAAGACTGAACACATTGAGAAAATCTTTGGCAGATAAGGGCGGTTCGAGGAGATCAAGAAGAGAAGGTAGTTTTATTGGTGGTCAACTTTAGAGCATATTTGAAGTGAAACAAACACAATCCTACAGATGGGATTTGATTCTAGGGCATTACACATCGTTTTATGCTAACCGAAGTCCAATTGCACGTTTGGTATGTTCTAGTGCTTCATATAGTACTTAGTCGTTAAACAAATGAATGAAAACATGTTTTATTGTTGGTTGAGTGTTGAGTCCCAAAGTCTATTCATATTAGGAATTAATGCTTCAACCATCCGAATTGTCTCCATATTTAATGGAATTCGTTAAACTACTACTAAGTAGTATAATTTAAATGAAGTTTTCGGCCAAGGGTGTTTAAGAACTTCATGTCTATGATTATTTAAGCCCTTTTATTCATTCTTAATTTCAAATAAGTTTGGCTATATCCGTATGGTTTATTAGGTTGAATACATATCCAGACTTTTCCTTCGTTGTCACTCATTATAAAGTCACATTTGAGAAATCAAAGAAGCTGATACTTTTGTGCTGATTAGAAACGCTATCAGTCAATACTTCAGTCATAGATGCTAAAACTAAGCCGTTTGTTACATGAGTAGCTTTCAGAAAAGATCAATTTCACTTTTAGGATAGGGATTGTTACAACGTTTAACTTTTAAATATATCAACTGAAGTACAATCTTGTTTAAAATTGTTTTATATAATTCGAAGATTTACAACAATATTGGTTACTGTCTAGTGGTTAGTTCGTTGCTTGGAATGTAGGCATAAGGACAGTACATTTATGACTGCTCTAAAGATTAGGATCTGCGTATGAGACTGAAAATGATATGATCTCCACCTGGAACCCCTCTGTGGCTACTGTCGGTCCTAAACCTGGATAAAGAAGGAGGGTTGAGCATGGGGTTAACGACCCCATCCCCTAGAAAACTAACTCGCTATAAAATCGCTAAACACAAAAAAATAATTCAAACTGTTCACATTATATACTACTTATATACTTTATAAATATAATTTGAATTGTAAACTTCTTAGAATTCACTATAATCACAAACTATTTTTAATGCATCTATACAAATGAGTAGTTATATATATTTAATTCATTAACACTAATTTATAAGTTTTATGTATTATAATTTATTAATTCTTTTAAATTCATTCATAAATAGACATTTTGATTGAATTTGATAATGTTCAAATTTGACCTGACAGATTTAAATAAACTAAATTATTCAAGCATATAGTTTATGCATAGATTTGAGAATAATAATAACTCTTATTTAATCAATGTTGTTGACTCACTTGTTTAATTGGTCATTTCATATAACGTTTAGGCCAAGTTATTTATAATTGTATTAATATCAATTTGATTTTATACATAAATCCAGTCAAGTTCTAAATACTACTACTCATACTCATACTACTCATACTACTACTACTACTACTACTACTACTACTACTACTACTACTACTACTAATAATAATAATAATAATAATAATAATAATAATAATAATATGAATGATGATGGCAATTTAGTAAACGTTATTAAAAATTAGTAAAGCGCAAAGTTGATTTTCAAGGTGATAAAAGTTTAACTTAAACGATAATGGACCATTTCTTTTCTCTTCTTTTTTTCTTTCTCTTTTTTGAGATGAACAACTTACCTAAAAATAAATGAACTAGACCTTTTTTTCTAACTTCAGTAAATCTTTATTGTTTTTTTTCTTTATAAAAACAAACGTTAGATAGCACAAAAGTAATGAATTCCTATTATTCTGCACCAATCTTTGTTCTTGCTCTCTTTCAAATAATAAAGGGAACTATATGTACTCAAAGCAACTGTCAACCAACACCAAGGTCAGAATTTTCAATACAAATGTCAAGACAGTTCTACTGTATGGGGCAGAAACCTGGAGAACTACGAAAGCAATCATTCAGAAAATACAGGTGTTTATTAACAGTTGTCTACGCAAAATACTTCAGGTCCGTTGGCCGGACACTATTAGCAACAACGTACTGTGGGGGGGGGAACAAACCAGATCCCAGCGGAGGAAGAAATCAGAAAGAAGCGCTGGAAGTGGATAGGACACACATTGAGGAAAGCACCCAACTGCGTCACAAGACAAGCCCTCACATGGAATCCTCAAGGCCAAAGGAGGAGAGGAAGACCAAAGAACACATTACGCCGGGAAATGGAGATAGACATGAGAAGAATGAACAAAAATTGGATGGAATTAGAAAAGAAGGCCCAGGACAGAACGGGTTGGAGAATGGTGGTCGGCGGCCTATGCTCCATTGGGAGTAACAGGCGTAAGTAAGTAAGTAAGTAATGTGTACAAAAGTAATCATTTCATTTTGTTACTGTCTCTTAAAAGGTAATTATTTATCGTATTCCTTTGGTTGTGAACTAAACTGTCAAATATTTCATCAATAAATAATGTAATTAAGTGTGATTAAGCTAAATGAATAACTAATAGTGTAGTTTCATGAGGGAATATCAACTAACTGTTTTGATAATAAAGTATAATATGTTTTAACATTTAGTATTTATTAATGATATATCAATCGATATTTATACTCAGTTAGTCAGTAACAACGTAGAACTTCGTACGTATGTACGTACATCAGTTCGAGTTGCCAAACCATATTAGCACAGAGATGCAGTTGTCGATTCAAATTTCATAGTGGTAGATGTAGTAAGAGTATAAGCAGTAATTGGAAAGATTAGGGTTTGGAGATGTTATTCTACAATTACTAACCCGATAACCTTGTTCTCAAGCAAATGTCAAGTCAGTGGTTCAGAGATTTGATATTTGGATGGATGCGTACTATTGAAAAGTCCCATACTTAATTGAGATTTCAGTTCAATGTTTCCAGGTTTCTATTGGTGATTTAACTAGGATATGTTTCAAATTGAAAATTCTATGATATGATGCAAAGAAAAGTCAATTATCGATTGATTTACTCGTTCTAAGTTTTGTTCATGATTACTTTCGTTTCGATTCAATGTAATGATTACTCAAAATAGTATTTGTTTTCTTTTCTCGTATGATATTTTATTCTGTATAATATGCGACATTCTTGTATTCGATTGACATGAACTATGCTTGTTATATATGAGATCTCATCCTAATTATTAATCAAAATGGGTGTAAAATCAATATATAAATGAGTGTATTTTCTACTAGAGTCGTCATGTTTTTGGGTTAATAAACCATCACTTATACCAGTCTTTGTGTTCTTACTCTCGCGTTGTGGGAATTGTAGAGGTCCCTCGTTCCGAGTATAAGTGATAAGCGTTTCCGATACAACAATCAGCGACGACTAGATATAGCAAGTAGCGTTCATTGACAAAATATATCCTTTTATAAGCTTTACGATATCCTCTATGATAACAAACTATATTATTTTACACAGTATTTCATTCATATGTTTTCAATACATTCTCTATTCCTTTGGTGTCTATTCATGATCCATATCATGATTTTTTGTTAACCTCAAATTTCAACAAATTGATGTTTAAATATCGAAAGAAACATGTCCCTTAAAAGTGTTTATAAATACTTTGTTGGTAAGTGGTAATGAGCATTTGAATTTCTTGAGGAATAATCAACAGATACTATTTTCCTGATTTAGAGATTAATCAAATGCTACATTATCTTTGGGTTATTAGGTGTAGTTAGTAGGTCTCATAGTTTTTAAAAATACGGTCGAACCATTGAGTAACCAGAGAGTTTCGTCATGTTCATGGTGGAAATATTAAAGTAGGATTTGGTATTCACTGTTAAGAATTAGAATTATCATTTAAGGTTAACCTTTTTCTTCATAAAATGACATTAACTATACTCTCAGGATCTTAATATCTATGTCTTAATCCTAATTCCTAGCATAATAAGTCATTCAATAATCATTGTCATCATCTGATTGGTTGAAACAGGCCGGGGCTTCAAGGTTGTACGGTGGTCTAAATGTGTTATTTAGTTAATATGAATGATTAGTTTGTCATAATTAAGTGGTTGACAAAAAAGTTAGTGCGATTATTTCTATGGGATTGTATTGTTCAATATTCGATAAATGGCACTATAAAGAATACCACAGAAAGCATAAATTGTTTTTAATAAACTCTAAAGAAGTATATTTTTGATAGTTGAGATCATGAGTCAATTGAAGCTAGACCACCATGGGAAATCTGAAAACATTGAATGACCGTTTCGTCCTAATATGGGACTCCTCAGCAGTGCGCATCCATTTGTATATATATATATATATATATATATATATATATATATATTAATAATGGGGATTTGTGGAGACTAGTAATTTTGACGGTTGAATTCATGAGTCAATCTAAGACAGACCATCATTGAAAACTTGGAAGCACTAGCCGTCCAATGCTATCTAGTCTTGGAAATTATTTGTTTCATGAAGGTGTTATTCACTCCGGTTACGCCATAGATTTGGATAGGTCAAAACGAGCTTTCAGCAACTAAATTACTTAGAGTTACTATACCGTGTAACTTGTAAAGTAAACCACTGGTGGTCACTGTTATTTGTCAAACCGATTACAATTTAGTAATAGAACTTCTGTTTTCCGGGCTAACATGTATATGTGTTTCTGGCAATATTGAAATATAAATTGATCTGTTAGCAAGGTCACTTATTCAATTACTTGGTAAACATATTCGCAAACATTCTATCCATTCATATTCTATCGATGTTATCTTTTTTTTCTTAAAAATTAGATCTATCCCTCCTTCTTCGTCTGGATTATCTATGACCAGAGTGTTATCTTTTGTAAGCTTATGTGAAGTATCTTGATGTTGTTTGTTAAGTGCTGATTTTACAGTATACATACTGTTTTTGTGTTGTTTGATTTAGTAATGAAGACAGGTTCAGTACAAAGTCTCAGTAATCTCAATGTATTGTGTTATTCGTATGACCTTAAACTCTTAAATTTGGATATATGTAAAGTCCAGAATGTTCAATACTAAGCAGAGAAAGGTCTACATTTTTTAAGATAACAATATACAGATACTTTTATTTGGCTTTAAGCCATTAGTTGTGTGATATTTTCTGGTAGGCGAACCCAAATTAATGTAACAGGATTTCAATCTTTTGCCTACTAGTGAAGGAACTGAGCGCTTTAACTATTAGAATACCATTCTGGAATGATACGAATATTTAGCATATTCTGCTTTTTAATAATTTTCTATTGAATAAAACTTGGTTATAAAAACAATAGTTAATTTTTGCTATCGATGGTTTGTGGATATCGTTTGATGTCAGAATGTGTGTCACAGACCAATCTTATTGAGACAACTTTTAAAAACCAAGAAACACTGGACAGTTGTTTCGTCCCAGAATGCCACTCATAAGCAATACATGTTTACAACATCACCGGGAATCGGACACAGAGCCTCTAAGTATTTCAGTGAGCCCCTAAATTTTGGATCACCGAGCTACCATTTCATAGTTTATGGGTGTCATTTCAACTAGTTCGCGATACGGTGGTTTGTAGATACATATTGATGAGGCGTATCAAATTAGAACGCAACAACTATCAAATGTATCTTGATTTTAAAAGTTTGTCTAAGATTTGTCCGCAGTGCAAACTGTGAAATCTATTTAGTTTGTTCACCATATACACTTGATTCCAATCTCTGTGTCAACAAAAATGGCTCGGGAAAATGGTGGGAAGTCACACACACACACACACACATAGACAAAGTAAAATAACAAATGGAGTTGCAAAAGAAAATGTATAAAAATTAGAAGAATTAAATTAGAAAACTCGTACTTTTCTCCCTTTTCATAAGGTCAGATTGATATGCTTGACTGAGAAGAAAATAACGCACTCACAATCAGATCATTGTTTAATGTTGAAAGGAGGTGGGTGGTTAGTCAAAATTTAAGAGATAACATTGTACTATTAATTGAAGATTTTTTGTGGTTTGTTCATTTAACATACATGAGTTTGTTTACTCTAACTAACTAACTAACTAACTAACTAACTAACTAACTAACTAACTAACTAACTAACTAACTAACTAACTAACTAACTAACTAACTAACTAACTAACTAACTAACTAACTAACTAACTAACTAACTAACTAACTAACTAACTAACTAACTAACTAACTAACTAACTAACTAACTAACTAACTAACTAACTAACTAACTAACTAACTAACTAACTAACTAACTAACTAACTAACTAACTAACTAACTAACTAATTAACTAACTAACTAACTAATCAAGTAAGTAAGTGTTTCATAGATCAATTACGGCCTGGTGCAACAAAATCAAATCTCACCCATACCTATGTTTTCACTGTAGTGTGTATAGGCCCCGATCTATGCATTCTATATATGCATGTAACGCATACTGAGGATATTATCATCCAAATCTTATACTGGTATACACATTATTGCATCCAGAACGTTTGGGTTTCTACGGAATTTCCCGATAGGAATATCTCTGGTGGAGCGGCACAAAAGTGGACTAATAACTTGTCCATTTGCTTTGTTTTTTCAAGTAATACAGTCTCAAATCTCTCTACTTAAGCTCTTTTCTTTTCTTGAAAAGCTAATCAGCTTTCCAACATAGTTTGGGCGGGATTAACTAACTAAATATAATGATTAAAAAGGTATGGGGTTATCTATCGTTTTTCTCGGTCTTCAATAGGAAAGTAATATTTAGCATTTTGAAACATTTTAATGTTTATTTAGTAGGTAAATGCTGCATGTAAAAACATGATTTTCACTGGAGATTTCATTTCAGTCATCTAAAACTATCATCGTAAGTCTTCTATGAGCAAGTCACTGTAGCGTATTCCAAATGAGCAAATTAGGCGAAATTTAGAGCTTTAAATGAAATCCTTAGTGAAAATGATGTTTTTATATTAGACAGTCACTTACTAAATCAATGGACACTTTCCAAAAGATGCTTAATATCCCGTATATATTAAACATTGAAAAAAGGATAAACGACCTCTCCCTTTGAATATACAGTTAAAAAGATTGAAAAAAGTATCAGATAAAGTCCTAAACAGTCCAACTACCAATATGTAAATTTAAGTCCTAAATATCATTTTTAATTCATTTGTTAGTAGTATAGATTTATTATGATCTCAAAATTTTGTTTTCTGTTGGTCTACTGATATCTACTGATTATCAGTAGTAAAAAATCTCCCTTCCTAGAATGCAAGTAACTTAAACTGTAATGTTTTGGGATATTATTTTTGATTTTCAGATTTGAATTTTGGATAAAATGCAAAGTATGTCGTATATGATTAATTTCACAGACTTTCGAAGTTAATCAAATTCCATGATAATAAATTTGAATTCATCAGTCATTTGATGCTAAACTACCATGGGAAACTTGGAAGCACTGAACGGCCGTTTCATTATAGTATAGAACTCTTCAACAGTGCGCATCCATGAATCTCTCGGGGCGGGATCGTGGTCTAGCTTCAATTGATTCATGAGTTCAATTATCAAATTACTACAATCTTCACAAAACCTATCTGATTATAATAAATAAAAACTTGAACTAATGTTCGATTAGTGACTAGGGTGGAAGTCAAAGGATAAAGTTAGACAAAAAATCAAATTTAATTCGTATTGCATAGTGTGATTTAAAGATTTGAGAAATGTAAAAATGTACTGAAAAATTCAGATATCATGTTGCTTAAACACATAAAATAATATTGGTAAAATAAACCATACTATAAGATATAATTACTTACTTAGTTACGCCTGTTACTCTCAATCGAGCATAGACAACCGACCACCAATCTCCAACACACTCTATCCACCGCATTCATTCCAACTTCTATACAATTCTTGTTCATTCTTATCATGTCTGTCTCCATTTCTCGAACGAATGTGTCCTTTCGCTTTCCTCCCCTCTTTCAGCCTTAAGGACTCCATGTGAGGGCTTGCTTTGTGACACATTTTGGTGCTTTCCTCAATGTATGTCCTATCAACTTTCGACCCTTCTTCCCGATCTCTTCTTCCACTGCAATCTGGTTTGTTCTCTCCCACAATAGGTTGTTGCTGATAGTGTCTGGCGAACGGATCCGAAGTATTTTGCGTAGACAATTATTTATACACACTTGTATATTCTGGATGATAGATTTCGTAGTTCTCCAGGTTTCTGCCCCATACAGTAGAACTGTCTTGACATTTGTATTGAAAATTCTGACTTTGGTGTTGGTTGACAGAGAGTTGTTTTGAGTTCCAGATGTTCCTCAGTTGTAAATATGCTGCTCTTGTTTTACCAATCCACGGCTTCACATATGCATTAGATCCAGCATGTTCATCAATGATGCTGCCCAATTATGTAAAGGCTTTTACATCTTCCAAATCTTTTCCGCCAATCGTGACTGGATTGGTGCATGCTGTGTTGTATCAGAGAATCTTGCTTTTCCCTTTGTGTATGTTACTCTAAGATATAACTGTAGTAATAATTGCTATGTTTTGATATGCCAGTCAACATCATGTGCAACGTCTACTAACTAGAATTCTGATCCTACTTCTTTTTCTATTTTACGTCTACTATTTCTTCTGTTGTCTAGTTTTATAGATTGAACCAATTATACGTTTGACTTGGACAGTTAACCTTCAGCCAACTCAAGTTAAGCTCCTATCTCTTTCCTTGAAACCAACAAAAAGTTATCAAGTAGCGTGTTATTATGTTTATTAATTTTCAAACACACGTAATTTTATATACAAACATACTGGATTACATCATACTATAAAATGAAAAATCACAATTATACATAAACCGGTCAAAAGTAGCTGTGAATAGAGGAGATCGTGAGTAAAACACTGGTTACAAATTAGAAATATTTTCATAGTTGAATTCATAAGTTCAAGCAGTAGAATGATAGTTAAGGAATTAAACAAAAAATTACGATGAACAGAATAAATGAACAATAACTCAGTCATTTAGCAACTATATAATAACAAAAACATAATGGTTTCAAAAGTTCCAACTTTCCCAATATTTGTCTAGTTATAACAATAATCTTCCTAATATCTCTTTACTTTAAGCCAAAGCATCTGCCATTTTTTGAAAGAATTTTCTCTATACCATCATTCACTACTGAATATATCATAATCTATATCTATTTTTGTGGAATGTTATGAAGAATGGCATGGCATACATACTCAAATACTTTGTCTATTGAGTATCATTTATGATACACATGGATCTCAATAAGACTGATTCCTGTTAATTAGCTTTCTTATTTAAAGCGATGAGATTAGTGATGAATAGATTTTCATAGTAGTTTATTGATACATACTAAGCAAATAGGAAGAATATTTATATCCTTTAGCTTAAAGTAAACAAATTCTTCAGAACAATTAATCAAATAATAGATTTTAAACTCATTATCATCTGTGTAAGATCTGTCTCTTCTTATTAAAAATAGTCGGTTCTAAAAAACACTTGAAAATCAATACCCCCTCTTTTCATAGGATCCTCGTTAATGTTAATTAACTCAGATTTATGTTTGAACTAATACATATACATGTTAGCATTATTTAGGATATCTTTGAAACTATACAATACAAAAGTATACTCATTGCTGATTTTGTTGATGAGGCTTATCAATTATTGAACGTCATTTATTATCATAAACAAACAAATAAACACGAATATGAATTGATTGTATTCTGTTTAAGCATTTGATATTAAAAGCTTAGAATCTAATCTATACGTTCACATAGAAATAGTTATTGATTCATTGTTGCCATTTGATAATTTCTTTCTTTTAGTGTGTGTGTGTGTGTGTGTGTGATAAATTGCTGTATCCTCTTATTCTTTTTTTCCTTTATGCAATTAAGATTAAACGTTTTATGTCATGTTTTTTTGTCTGGTTATTGATCATTTTGTGTAATTCAGGTCAATAACAATCTTGAGATACTACTTATATAGTTCATAATGCTAGTTTAGCATTTCTAGTTGTTCCATTCCTTTCATGTTAATCAGATTCCTTTAATGTTTTCTAGAGTATTCGTCTAACCAATCTACGGATGGACAATCATATTATTAGCCGTTTGTCATACTAATTATTTATTTCCTGAAAATCAGATTTAGTTTATATAGTGTTATTTTGTACATCATTCCAACCAATACAGATGGTCAATGAGATTAGTGTTGTAATTGATTAGAATTTATGACGTAGAAGAAAGTTACACTTTCATTGTTGAAACAGCTCAGATATACGTATATAAATATATCATTTTAATAAGTAAAGATGGATAGTGGCTAGCGGTGGAATTCAGGACGCGCGTTTCTTCCTACTTGAAACTCATCAGCTGTATATACCTGTATTTCAAAGTTGATGTTCACTCCGAGATTCGAATCTAGTACTGTTCGTTACAAACGACATCACATTGTGCAGGTACATCCAGCTCACAAGTCCCATATAGGATGAAACGCTCATCTTGGATTCTACTACTAGTCACCACCTGTTTTTTGCTTATAATGCTTGGCAATATCGAGTTGATCCGCATAGGATGCATATTTACCAATAAAAGACTGATCAATTACATATTTAATAATATGAGTAAAATTATTATTATTAGAACGTTAAATCATAATTCATCGTTAAGATACTATGGTGAATACATCAACTACAAATTAAATGTTTTCTTTCGTAAAAATGTTTGATTAACATTCTTTTAGATCTAAGCTTGATACTCAATCCAGTATCCCGACAAGGTCAATATTTTCTCCGCAAAAATTTCAACTCTTTCAATATCCAGTTTAGCATTTACTAATGAAAAAAAGTGTTCTCCAAAGAATTTCTGTATTATACTTCATTTTGAATGAAATAGAGTATTTCAGTACAATACCATTGTGATCACGAATCGATCTAAGTTCAACAAATATTAATAATTTGAAAGAAGTTTCGTTTTGACATGAGACTATTCATCAGAGTTAAACCACGACCTCATCAAAAGGGCTATAACTCAAGACCTTTGTTCTCATGGTGAACATTTTACCTCTTAACAAGTGAACTAGCATTCAATGGTATACAATTCTAACTTCAATCAATCCATGATTCTGTGCGATCACCATAAATACATGAAACTTACATAATCTAATGACATTTACCGATCATTTGTACAGAATTTAAAGAAATACGTTTGCATGCTGAGTTAAAACAGGGGAAATAAAAACCGAGTTTATTGAAAGTTATATAATAATTAAAAAACTTTATTTATTCACTCGGTATGCTGTAGTACACAAAAAAACTAGTGTGGTGGTACATATAAGATATGATATGATCAAAGAGGCAAGATGGAAATTCCAAATGAGAAATAACTCACCATTTCTTATTAGATTTGTATTTTATCCAACTTTCTACTGAAAATAACTGATCATAATGAATCTAATTTAGGCTAACCCATGACAGATAGCACCTAAGGATACACCATGAACATTGAAGCTGTGGTGAGAATAATATATCTACTAAGATTTGTTTACTTCTGTCGTTATGATAAATTATTTTTCAAATATTCGCTCTTCCACGTGATTGTTTACAGGAATGATAAACAAACAAATAGAAAGAAGCAACAATTTTTATAAGGTGTAGGAAATACAGAAAAAAAACAACTAATTTTTTCATGAAAATAGTAATGTAAGTGTAAATATTTGTACTCGATCAAAATATGATCGAATTGTTTTTCAATGTAGAGGAAAACATTCAAAATATCAAAAAATAATAAGAATTCTGATATGGATTTATCCCCATGCCTTCAGTTAAAACTGTAAAGCAAACCTTCTTTTTAGGGAGGGAAATATGATACATTGAGCTAGTCAGAAGCTACCAAGTGATAAGTGCGCGTGACTAGTTAAGAAATAACTTTATTTTCTAAGGGATATGACATAAACTACTGATAGTCTTGATTTCTTAAGGGTTATACATTTATGTGAATGACTACACACATAAGTGATTCAGTTTAGCCTGTAGGGCCAGTGAAATTTAACTGAGCCCTAGCCAAATCATCCGGCAGTCGGGTCATTGATTATCGAACAAGTCATCAATCCTCGTCAAGGTCAAGGACAACCAACGCTCATCAGTTAATCATACGCCGTGGATTGGCCCATGAGGCAGTAGTCTTACCTTCGCTTTTATCTACTTTAACTAATATATTTCTGCAATAACGTCTTTTGTGTTGTACAGTCTTCAGAGCATCTATGGTACCTTGATACGTCAATGGGGTAATCTACATAAGGTGCCGACCACGCGGTGTGACTTCGATGTTAGCTAGTTCGTCACACCATTCCCGTCTAACTCTAATAGGCCCCCAATCATTTCGACATAGATTATCTACGTTGGTGATCTACAAGCCCAATAAACTCTTTTTCTCATTGTCAATCATTTTCATTTGAGTAATCAGGCTCGCGTATAGACAGTATATTTCAAAATCAATCCTCAGAAACTGCACGTCACAATGCATTTCATTGAAAATGTATATACCTCTTATAAGTTTACCTTTATTGAGGTCAATTTTTTATTTGTTACCATGTCATTCCTGTTTGTACAGCTTGACATATAAATAAATATAAAGAATAAATCAGAATGGGTTTGTGGAGATTTTAGAAATTTTCACAGATTTAAATCATTAGTCAGTTGAAGCTAGACCACCCCTTCTGATAATAATCATCTGCTCACTAGTGACTGACTTCAAGAGATACTCCTGGAGTTCTAGTGGGAAGCCGTCACCAGTGGAGTACAACCAGGTCTGTTGTGAGATATCAGCTCACTGAAGACAATGGTATATGGTGGCGCAACTTTGTGGATTGGTTGAAGTTAGACATTAACACCGTTGGATGCCGGCTCAGCGGTCTAATGGTTAAGTACTCGCGCGCGAAGCCAGTAGGTCCTGGGTTCGAGCTCCGCGTGGTGCGGGATCGTGGATGCGCACTGCAGAGGAGTCCCATACTAGGACGAAACGGCCGTCCAGTGATTCCAGGTTTCCAATGGTGGTCTAGCTTCAACTGACTCATGATTTAAATCTGTGAAAATAAAGAATAAACACATATATTGTCGACTGCAAAACAATTTACAGGAAACAGTATACGGTGTGAAAATAGAATGGCTATTGTCAAAAACAATACAAATATATATGATTTAAAATATAAGCATTAGGGTTTCATTTTTATCTTAGTGTTTTTCTGTTAAGTCTTGACAAGAACGATTGTGTCTATTAGGGTTTTTGGTTGGCTTATGACACTTGGAAATTAAGGGGCGATAGAAGTATTTTAACACTATTAGTCTCATTGTGAACTTAATAACGGCAGCTGACACATAACACCAATAAATAAGAGCTAACACCGAAAGAACTTACTTACTTACTTACGCCTGTTACTCCTCGTGAAGGAGCATAGGCCGCTCACCAGCATTCTCCATCCAACCCTGAACACCGAAAGAAGGTGAACTCTAAAAGGAACCAAACATCAATGTAAAACTGTCTAAAGTTGTAAATTTCAGAACAGTATATCAACTAATCATGGACTTCTTGCATACAGGAAATTAGTAAAGTAAATGTAATGGGAACCGATAAAAAAAGAGCAGAAGTTATACGAAGAAATGAATCAGAGAAAAAACTTGCGGTCAATGGTCCGAATAACAAAAGTTGAGTAGTCTTGAGATTGTCATAATATTTTATCATCAACTTGACAAATGTCGTAAAGAAGGGTGTGCTTAATAAGTGTTTCGTTCTCATTTTGGGATTTTCAAGAATTCTGGAAACAAGTCCTTAGTTGAAACTAAGTTTGGTCATTTAAAAGTCTTCGGTACAATATATTTTTAACAGTTCATAGTTCTAAATTCACTTGGTGTTGTTTTACTTGTATCTTCTCATTGTTATTTAGGACTGCAATTGATCAGTCTCATGTTGGCATATGTGCATCTTGTGTGGATTGCTTCGATGTAGCCTTAAGTCGCAAGCTTTTTAAGCAAAGATGGATAGTGACTAGCAGTGGAATCCAGGACGCGCGTTTCGTCCTATTTGGGAATAGTCAGCTAGACGTACCTGCATCTCAGACTTGATGTTCATAGTTCTAATTTTAATCACTTTACTGATCATTTTATAACTGTTTAAGCTTAAAAAATTATTGTTCACACATTACCATTTTGAACTGTGAAGCTTTTTCCTGTATTGGGTTTCGAAATTACAAAAGTAATGTCAAATGTTATCACTTTGACAAATAAATTCTGGAAGACTTTTGCTTTTATGGTTCAAAATATATGTATGTGACAGTACTCTTGTCGAGTGATTGAAGATGCTAAACTCATTCAAATTGTGATTCCATTTTGTTTGAAACTAAGTTTTATAATATAACAACTGAAGAAATTATACCCTTAACAATAAATAATAAAATTCTACCCTGTTGCATAACTCGGTGGCTATTTGTACTCACTTACTGAACGAATAATGAGTTGGCATTTGAAAAGGCATTGGGATTGAGTCGCGGAGAGAACATTAACTTTTGGATCCAGATACATTCAGTAAATGAATCCCAAAGAGGAAGAAAAGGGACATCTGGACTTTATTGGTAATTACTATTCATTTCCACTTAAGTACTTATAACTAGATGATAATATCACAGCAATCCTAACATGATGCAAATATGCCGAAGGGGACTGATTAAATACAGTCCTTCACACCAACAATCGGAAAAATCAAATATATCCTACTGGCTTATAATACATCATTTGCTGTAAACGATTTCCTATCGATCACTTCACTTAAAATAGTGTTAAACACCAAAAGTAAATCACTATTTATTGTTAGCCATTACAAACGTCTCTAGGACAAATGAAATCACTTCAGGATAATCTGATTGAATTCCCACCCATTAACATCTGACCTTAAAAATGATGGCTCATGCTTAATATAACTATTTCGCGAATAAAACGTAAGAGATACTAAAATGATTTGAGAGACCAACTTAACAGATGTGACCAAATACAAATAAATTTTGAGATCATGGACTGATTTAAGTTAGAAAGCTATTGAAAACTTAAGCGAATGAATTCATGACCTTAGTTTTTGAGTTGAACTTTTAACCTCTAGGCAAGTGAAGCAGTGTGGAATGTGGCACAAGTTTAACTTCAGTTATTTCGCAATAATGAGATTGAAGTTATGACCAATAAAGTTCAACCGCATTGAATGTGACAAAGATACCCAAGGAAGATAAATAGAATATGATTATTCAATATTAAGAGTTGATTGGAGTTAAGGTTGTACACTATTGGATTTTCTCTCAGTGATCTAGAGGTTAAGCATCTACCGTGTGACTGAATTTCTTTGCTTCTATCTCCTATGTCGGGATCATAGATTCTTACTCATGAGTAGTCCTGTCTTGTGGCGAAATAGCTGTCCAGTGTTTTATGCATAAGTGAATACGTAATAAGCTAATAATGAAGGTTCTTTCGGTAACTAAAAGTTATTTTACATAGTTTTAGTAATTGTTTTTCATATTCAATTTTATAACTTCTTATTAACGGTAGAACAGCTGACGTTGTAGAGTAAAAACACCATTACAATGTAAAAGAAAAGTACCATTTACGTCATCCATTTTTATACATTATGTCAGTTACATATGTCACTTACAGAAAATGTAAAACAACACAAAAACTACTGTTTTTTTTCTCTCTCTAAATTTGTTAAATTAAATCTTTATCATTTACAAGGAACAATTGTTAAGTATCATAATCTATTCATGTGAATTATGTTAAAATGTCACTTCATAGATTCATTTTTCTGATATGTTCTTGACAGAAATATATGTAATCAATATTTTCACCTTCTATTACATAATGATGTAAACCACTTTTAGATTGAACAATCTTCATAAACTTATCATCTTAATGACTAGAGCATTTTCCAATAAATTTAACATAATTTACTTTAATTATTTTGTAAATAAACGTAAACGCTGGGGGACAGGATCGTGGATGTGCACTGTTGAGGAGTCCTTCACTAGGACGAAACAATCGTCTAGTACTTCCAGGTTATTCATGGTGATCTAGCTTTAATCGACTCATGATTTTAACTACTGAAATAAATGTAAGACGAAATCTTGTCATTAACTATATTTTAGTATTAAGTGGATGTTATTGTCATTTTATGTTTCTGTTAATTGTTTTTCGTGTATCGTTAGTAATGCTTTAGTTTGATGATAATTGATATGACTAATTTCCACTCACTACATTGTTATCAGTTCTGTTGTTAGAGGGTGATATGAAGCTTGTTTAGTCTTGAAGAATGTCATCATTAATTATAATACATAAAAGTTATAGGCGTTGCCTTTTGACCATTTTCAGAACTCTTCTTATTTCTTAGGCGACTGAGAGACTCATGCTAATTAGTCATCTAAGAAAAGTCACCGAACAGTTGGCAGTTATTTCATGAGATTCATATTCTAGTGTAAATCTGTCCAGAATACTTGTCGCTATGACCATTTAGTTGACTGAAAACGTGGTTGGAGAACAGATAAGTGAAATCGTATATTATGACAGTAAATGTTTATATATATTTGTAGTTTCATTACTTAATAAGCTTGCATCTCCAAAGAGTAGATTTTGCTGTCAGTTTGTGTCATTTACCGTCTAAATTAGACTGACACCAGAAGCTGAATAAATCGAAACTCATAACTGGAGAATAACATTACTACAAGAGGATCTATTAAATTAGTTTTATCATTTAATCACTGAATAGATCGTTTCATCTTGATACGTTTTAGTTTTTGAAAAACGTGATCATATTTAAAAGATAAATTCCGCTACTATTTCTATCTCTTATTAAAGCTGACCATCTTACATCCAACAGATCGATAATAAATAATGCTACGGCGAATACGATAATGTATATATATATATAACAGTATACTGTCATATATATATATATATATATATATATATATATATATATATATATATATATATATATATATATATATATATATATATATATATATATATATATATATATATATATATATATATATATATATATATATATATATATATATACTCAACATCACATCATCCAAAATATGAATATATATCTCAATGTTTTTGTAAACTAGTTCATATGGAGAAGGGTGTTAGTAGTTAAATCGTAAGACTATCGACCACTAAGTTCCAGGTAAGAACCACATTCCAATCACATCGTTTTAAACAACCAGATTGCATCATTAACCCTCACATTTAGAATGTGGCTCATATCAAGGTTTTTAAAAAAATAAAGATTATTTCCACATTAATAGTAAAACAAAATTTCAATATTTAATAGGTTTATCAAATGATGAGACAATTTGATGAGAGCTATTATTGAAATGGGTAATTTTCTGTTATGATATGATCAGGAAATTATGAAATGATAGGCGAGATATGTGATGTAGGTGAATGCTTTTGGGTTATATTGTGTTTGGTGATTAAGTTGTGAAGCTTAAATTAAAGCTTACAAAACCTCCCAAAAGGCTTTGATAAACAACGTCACCAAAACAAGCTTAGTTGACACTTATGGATTAATTAACCAGCTCATGTGAATGTGTAGTAAGCTTTGATTATGTTGTTTACAATGATAATCAACTGCCACAGTTTGAAAGAGATAAAGAAATAAACTGAATTCTGGAATTCATAATAAAATGATGATTTGTTTGTCATTTATTAAAAGTATTTTAATAGTTGTTGTAAGCACTTAAGAATCATGGGGTGGTCTAGAGGTTAAGCGTTAGCGTGCGAGATCGATAGGTCCTGGGTTCGAATCTCGCGAGGCGGGATCGTCGATGCACAGTGCTGAAGAGTCACACAACAGGACGAAACGGTCGTCTAGTGCTTTCAGACTTTTCATGATGATCTAGCTTCAACTAACTCATGATGTCAACTATCCAAATTTAACTCGAAATCTCAAAACTTGCCTATTCTTATGATATACATTATTATCGATTATAAATTTTAATTAGTCATTTAACTCATTATAAACAGTTAATATTCACAGATGATACAATAGATTCATTTATTTACATCATTTAATGTTATGCAATAAACATTCTACATTATTAAACACTATTCATTTCTATATATATAGCTAATGTATAAGTAATCGAAATGTCAAATTCACGGATATCGAATCATTTCATAGTAAATTAATAATTACATAACTTAATTATATCAGACAATAACAACATTCATTTCTTCTTATATATGGTATTTCTTTACTGATCCATCTCCATACAACATAAAATATATATCACAAATCATCTATCAGACATGATATAAATGAGAATGTAAAGCTGTTTTACGTTGATATTAGAAAAAGAAAGAAACACACTAAGATGTACTATCATCCTGTATTCAATCTACATAAAAATATCATTCATTTGAAATAGTACAACTGTCTAGGTGAATCACTTCAAACTAATGGCACTATTCACTATTATTTATGATAGATTATATACATATAACTAGGATTCAAAGATATTTTGACCATGTTGTATAGTTTTGTTTTCAATATCTTTTTTTAAAGATAGTTGTAGGCTAATATGTTTACATACAATAGATGTCTAAAGTTTTATTCTAAGCAGAATATAAACAACTAGGTAAAATTTTACAAATGTAATTTAAGCAAAAGAATTAAATACGATTGGTGTTATATATGGGGTTTGTGGAGATTTTTGAATGCTACTGAGATCAGGAACCGATCTAAGTTAATCTATAGTCTGAAAACAAAGAAGTACTAGTGAACTGTAATGTTGTAGTCTGAGACTCTATTAAGTAATTGCTTTCTAGAGGTAATTCTTAGAATCCCATTGATAGGCCGCAAACAGAGGGGTTCAACCGTCTCAAATAAAAGGAAATGAGAGACAGTTATGCGAAATTTGGAATGGATCGAAGTTGAAGACGTAGACTATTGGATGTCTAATCATTGCTACTACAGAGTGTACGTGTTAAACTTCTCTTCCTGTAAATATTTTACACTTTCACTGTCCTTATTTAGTTTGGTCACTTTAAATAATATCTGTCCAAATCACTAAATTGTAAAATAATCTAACACATATATAGCAGTAGAAATATTTGTTCCCGTTTTCTTTTCTCTTATTGTAAATGATTATAATTACTCTGTAATGGTACTTGAGTTGCCCTTCCATACGTTATTCATAATTCGACATGATGTCCAAGTTGCCCTCCTAAGAATAACCATTCCAAACTCTTACCTCACATCTCTTGTATGAAGTCGTGAAGATGATTGAATTTCGTTGCAATCATGGACCAATCAATATTAAACTACCTGGTTGGGGATCGCGAGATGGTTAGAGACCCTGAATGACATGACTCAAAATCGTTTGCAATGGCGCAGGTGCATCCACTCTTTGTGTTCTCCTTAATCCTAATCTTCTGAATTCTTTATGTCCCTTTTTTCCTCTTTCCAAATTTATTTCACTGAATTATACTCTTTAAATAACATCTCCAAACCCTAATCTTCCTGATCACTGCTTACACTCTTGCTACCTCTACCACTACGGGATTTGGATCGACAACTGCATCTCTGTGTTAAGGTGGTGTGGCAACTCGAACTGATGTACGTACGTACGAAGTTCTACGTTGTTACTGACTAACTGACTGACTGAATATTACATCACCGTTGAAAACATTGCCCACATCATTATGATTCTTTTAAAAAATTTCCTCTCAAAACGATGTATTAACCAAAACTTTTCAAACAATTTAAACTTACATTTATGTTCTTTACATGTATCCTTACTTTCTATATCAAAAAAGAAACTGTGTACATACTTTATATCAGAAATGTCTTCGTCTATGCAAATTAACAATAACGTAAGAAATAATGAAATACTAATAGAGTTGTTTAAGTGTATAAAAACTTTTATCTTAATTTGATTGAATAGTAAACTTTTCCAAAGAAAAAGCTTGGACAATATTGCCAGGCAGAACGTTGGATTTACTTTAAATTCATTCGCTGAGATGTTACAAATATATTCTTCATCTTTATTTGTTCATTATTCTCATGTTAATAAACATGAATCTTCTAGAATTATTGTAAAAGCTTGTAGGGACAGCTTAGTGAATAAGAAAAAAAGAAAAAAAAACAAACTAGGATTAAATGTTCTATGATAACAACAAAGAAAGGATTGATTATAAGATTAAAATGTGTAAAGAATGGATTAAGTGTAAGAAATAATGAAGGAAATGAATAAATAATTGTTAAAACAAAATGGTACTTAACTATATATCAAAATATGAGGTCATTAGGGCAATGTAAAAGTGACAATAATATTCATTATGAATGAATAAATTCAGTTTAAACAATTTGTTATCTATGACTTCGGCAAAACCTGGTGAGTCGTGAGTCTTTTGTTCAATAATAGTATAAAATAATCTTAATATTCAACTTCGTTTCCGCTATCAGGTAAATGATAGGGTATAGGATTATTGAGTTCATGTTAACATCTGTCTTAATTTTTAATGAATGTACACGGAGATGTGGACATTAACTCTCCTTTCTATTCTTTCAGTGTGAGAGCTTTTGTATTTCAATGGAAATCGGTTGTAGTTGACGTAAAGTGTGTATTTTTTTACACTTTTGAAAATCACAGCGAGGAATTTGTTTGACTTATTGAGACGAGTTTTGATATTGGGAAACCCTTTTAAATTCAACCCTTAGTTTACAATCAATCTTCCCAAATATTTTTTCATCGAGTAACATGAATACAGGGTTTCTCTTAACTACAGCACGATGTCAATTTTGTTCTTGCCTCTAAATTTTATTGAGAAACTTTTATTTTTGAATATTATCTATCATACAACTTTTGACAATAGTTAATTCCACATCAATTTTGACTTCAGAATACAGTCTTTTACGCGACGGAAAATGGTCCTGACCTAAGCTCTGTTGTAACTTACTGGATATAATTTACTGCAGTTTAATTGTATTCCTCTTAATAAATAATTTTTCCCAATTAGCCATTTGTACTACGTCTAATACTGGGGTATTGAAAATAAAAAAAAATTTGTCAAATTTATCCCTCATTGTCAATCTAATATTTGGGTGTGGTATACTGTGAAGTCCTAACATATGGATGATCATTACAGAGAAAAGATGGATCAATGAAACACCTACCAAAAAAAGTTGTATCACTGATTTCTGATTTCATTACTCTTCGTTTTAGGTTTTTTGCTTAGGGATATCTACTAGGGTTGTACTTAGCTGGCTACCTATAGCCATCAGTTTGACGATATAAAACATTACTAAACTGAAATGAAATATCTTTAGTATACATTAGTAGAGTTGATTAATTTCTTTCTTTGATTGGAAAAGTACATTACCGTGTTGACATATAATTTGTATGACTTTTTCTAACAGAATTGTGATAGATAATGATGATACACTAAATGAAACCGTATATTTATAAGAGATTTTGAATTTTTATAGCATTTAAGTAAATTGAAAGGTGTCTTTCAAATCATGGACAGATAATTTAAACTGATCGGTTACACTTGATTGGCTAATCACTAAGCAAGCTTCTGAAATTGAAATCGATGATTGGTAATTGATGTGATAGAAAAATCAAGTTTATATATTTCTGGTAGCCCATATACATAAGACAATCTGGATCCTCAAGGCTTCAGCTTGCACTGTGCCAAATGATTAATCAAGTTCATTTTCAGAAGGCTTTTTGAATTTTTCGATTATACGTCTTTCTGCCTTCCAGTCATACCTTTTTTCAGACGGTCAGCTAGAAATCTTGATGAATCATCTTGAATAATCTTACATTTATTGACATAATTTTCATTGTTTGTTAAAATTACATTGAAACTCTAGTCAGATTAGACAATGACAATCTTTCTACTATCGATCAGTTTTAGTGAAGCATCTTGAGGGTCTTCAGATAAAACTTTGGATTGTAGAATCCAGGATGTCATGTTTTGATTGGTTATGCCAACGAATTAAGATTTTAACCAACTTTTAGTTTTGCTTCAGATAACTGATGATAAAAATTGTCAAATTAGGCTTCCATTTCAATTCTGTTAGCTTATCTTCTTGGGAAGGAAAATTTAAATACAAGCGGAAGCACTTTTATCTAAATTTGACTCAATGTATGGCTTAATAAGCCATAAATAGATTTTCCGGGATATTCAGGAGTATCTTCGCCTAGCTGTATGTCAACAAGGGGTTCTGATAAGCTTTATTTAAATTAAATTCATTTTGTTATGTTACGTCCATTTTTCTAGCTTTATTTAAATTTTTGTCAACGAAAACAATTGGTCATGCAGAATATCCGGAGATTTAACTAGAATATAGTTTTAGAGAAATGCTTCACGTTAATACAAATTACCTAGGAGTAACTCGTTTGTTAAGAGAAGTGAATTTCTCTCTTGGTGGTAACTAACAAGAAGTTCGATACTACGACAAAATAACCGTATTGTACTCCATGGTCTCATTATTTGTCCAAGTCAAATCGATTTCTGCAACAAACTAATCTTAGAAGAAAATATGTTTTTCAGAAATAACATGAATGGCTTTTGTACTTTCGTTAAAATGTTAATTTAAAGCTATTTTTCCAATTAAAATGCACATTAGATTTTTGATGTTACTTTAAACCTTCATTTTTGCCTGTAAATAAAGTGTAATTTGGATTCGTAATTTTAATTTTGATAGTATTTTCAATTCCGTATTTCGTATTTTATCAAGTGTATCAATGTAAATAGATACATACAAAAATAATTAACATTTGAATTCATGAGACTATCCAAGATAGACCATTATTGAAAACATGGAAGCAGTGGGCAGTCGTTTATTCCTAGTATGGGACTCCATAGAAGTGCGAATCGACGATCCCGCACGTGGGATTCAAACTCAGGACCTTCAATTTTTCACGTGAACTATTACCCTATAGACCACTGAGCCCAATCCGTGTCGTGTGTGAGACAGTTATCCACCTCAGATAATGTATGAAGCGTTGGCCAAGATCATGAAGCTAGACATTATCACCGTTGGAGGTTAGGACCAAAAGCCCTGGGTTTGAGTCCCACGTGAGAATCGTGAATGAGAACTGCCGAGGAGTCCCATACTTGAACGAAATGACTGTCCAGTGCTCCTAGGTTTTTAATGATGGTCTGTCGTAGATCGACTCATGAATTACTACAATCTTCACAACTCCTCACTCTGATAATAATAATAATAAGGTTAAGATTTTTCAGTCGACAAGGATTTTAAGTTCAAACTACAATCTAACTGCAATTTTAGTTGTGTTCGAGTTAGTCATATTGTCAGTTTGTCCATAAGTTTAGTCTGAAAATCAAAATGAATTATGGTTTCATCGAATGCTGAAATTTTTCAAAAAACGAACTTTTAATACTTGTTAGTTTAACAGCGAAAAACAGAACAAGGGAGGTTTTTAACTAAGTTTTTGTAGAAATAAAGAATTCGAACTATAATATGGGCTGTTTTGTCTTGAGGATGTTGATCGATATCACATGTTTAAGTCAACAATCAAAATTTTAATTTTACCTTATGATGCGTCTACTATTTCTTTCACAGTCCAATCGTCCTAGACTAGACTAGTACAGGTTAGACTTGCACAGCTAATCTTCAGTTGACTGAAGATAATCTCCTATTGGTCCACTATTCATAAACCCTTCCCTATCTCTTTTCTTTAGTCTTATGAGAAGTCAATAACAAGCTCCTAATAGTATTATGTTCAATTCAATCATTAATCAAAATTCATATAATATTATATGGTAATATCTTAAGTGTACATCAGTATAGTGGCTTAACTACGCAGTAAATGGAAGAGGACAACAGTGTAGGGAGGATTTGAATGTGACCAACTTGGTCTCGTGTGCTGTTACTGGTATAAGGGCTGATGTCACTACCCGGCTGCCCACACCGTGGAAGGGTATTTCTTGAGGAACCTGAAAAGAAAGCTGGATTAATGTTGGCCTTAACAACCTGGGAGTGTGACCCCAGAGCTCAGGGGACAACTGCTTGAGGCCAGTCGCGCACAGCCTTTTCGTGGAAGGTTTTTGACGTGTTAGCTCCGTTCTTCAAAATGTCTTACCGCTAAAGACGGATATCCGTGAGGTAAAGTGAGGTGTGACATTTTTAGGGTCGACCTTTTCTAACTCCTTCCTTGCTTGTGAGAAGGTAGTGTCGCTGCAGATGCTGGTTGTCCGAAGGAAACACCGTACTGCTGTCACACCCTCTACAGTCAGCAGTACGACTTCGCCCTCAGATCTTGAGTTGCTACTTTTAGTCTTACCGTTCTCCAATCGACCTGCCTAGCATGGTAGAACCTATAGTAACATATGTTTTAGCCGATATAGCTCGGTCGGGTCATCACGATAGGCAAGCCAGACCACCGCATCAAGGTAGCAGCTACGGTCGGGCTAGCCAACAGCAAAAAGCTTACAAGCAAAAAAGTGTAAAAATTCACTAATTTAGTTATTTCACAGATTGAAATCATGAGTCAGTTGAAGCTAGACCACCATTGAAAACCTGGAAGCACTGGACGGCCGTTTCGTCCTAGTATGGGACTCCTCAGCAGTGTGCATCCACTATCCCGCACTACGCGGGGCTCGAGGCCAGGACCTACTGGATTCGCGCGCGAGCATTTAACCACTAGACCACTGAGCCGGCATCCAACGGTTAGTTATTTAATAATTAAAGAACAAAAATATAAATCATAACTTTTGAAAGGACAATTCTATAAGTGTAACTTTCTCAATACACACATTTCATTATAACTCCTACATGCTGGTAACTACATATGTTATGATTATTATATTAAAAGTATCAACATTATTTATATCAAATTACATAGTTTTACGAGCTTTTTCCATAAAGAACTAGCTAAACATTGTAAATAATGAAAGTAAGTTTAATAACATGTGACTTAGATTCAGAATGAAGTATATACTTAGAATATATATACATATATCCTATTGCTTAATCTCTATTGTCCAGAAAGTATAGCTGATATAATTACGACATAGTGATTGACAAGTATTTTAATGTGATCTTATCATTTTTCATAGATCATAGTTGGTATTTTAATTATATTTCAAGTATTCTCTAACATCATACTATCGGAAGTGTGAATATTTTGATTTTACGCTCATTTTGACTACATAATGTAAATGAATTAGATTTTTTGCTATTTAATAAAGTTTCATTAAAGTTTCTTGTTTGTATTTCATTAAAGTAATCAAATGATAATTCACAGTTCTTGAGGGATACTACCCCTAACTGAAAAGTTGGAAAAATGAAAATTTCGCAAATGTGATAAAAATGATCTTGATGGTCTAATAATAGTATTTCAACACCAGACAATAGGTTTTAAGCTTTATTTAAGCCCTATTACTTCAGGGTTGACTATTTCGTTTACTACTCTATATATATGTGTTGCATGCAGTATGAACTATATGGCAATGTAGAGTTGAAGGTCTCATATGAGACTGGAGGTTCGCCATTGATACTTTGGATGGTTCGTCATTGCTTTGGCAAGTTTTGCTGACTGTTCATGCATAAAATTGGTTTGCTGGTTAACCGATTTCATTCATAATGGTGGTTGCTTTACAGTGTTCTCAAGGGCCATTATCATTGGGACATTGTAAAGCATGTCACCATTGCTAAAATCAGTGAGTTTGACTGTCGTGTAAGCGAACTAGGTCAACTTTGACCTGTTCGTGCTGTGCATAGTTTATTCACGCGCTCATTGATCGGAATAACTATTCATGTGACATGAATATGTATATGAATGGTGCAAATGGTCCACCAGGGTGCTTGGTACCTGTGTGGTCGCGCCACAGGATTAAGCTGTACTATTCAGATTGTAGCGTTAAAGCTTAAACGGTGTGTGGTTCTCTTGTGAAGCGGGATTGAGCTGTACTGTTCGGGTTATAAAATTTAAGCCTGGGCGGTGTCTGGCTTTCTTGTTAGACTTGAATGAGCTGTACTGTTTGGGTTGTCACATGAAAGTCTGGATGGTGTCTGGTTCTCTTGAAAACCAAAGTAATATCACCCTGGCTCACAAGAGTATATTATATAATTTTATATAACTAAGATATTGGATGGGTATAATCTAGTTTTTCATTTTAAAGTTATATTATGGTGTATGTTACTGATATCGATAGATATAAGTAGTATGTATCATCAGTCGAAAGTGAAATGCCTAAAGGCAGAAGGTTAAGAAGATCAAAGAATGGAGAACAAGAACAGTGAATGATTTCTGTGAAAATGAAGGAACAATCAAGTCTGAGATGATTAATTGACATTTTGCAAATGAATTATTTTCTGTATTGTTCTCAAATTTCACAAAGATATTCTGTAATTTTGTATTCAACTGCATTCGATTATATCCACTTGTGTTCTTATTCACTACAATGTTACTTTGTATCATCAAATGGAGACAATGTAAAACCAAAATAGAATTCAATATATTTCATTATAATTTATTCTCTAAGATTGATGAAAGTGTATTGTTTTGAACATGAATATATATATAATCTTACAAGAAGTAAAAACGTACCATTGATTACATCATAACTTTGATCATATGTAACATACTTCAGCTAATGCAATAGTTCTGTAATAATTATGATGTATTTACTGTTTAACAATCAAATATATGTAATTACATGAAATAATTGGACGATATCAGGTTGGAAGTTTGAAAGAGTGAGAGAGAGAGAAAGAGAGAGGGTACTGGCAAACTATTGAGTTTATTTCAGTAGATAAAAGTTAACCGAATCGGTTTGTATTTATAATTTTCAGACAAAAAATTAAACTATAACACAAAAAGCCATAAATCTATGTTACCACTTTAGGGGATTCTGTAATGTATGAAGAAAGTTGGAATATCACTTATTGTCATGAGAAATTTACTTGGTTTTATTACTGAGCTGATATTTAATGGTTCATATTTCCAAAATTCAGTTTATTCATTAGATTGTACTTTAGTCGAGTTATAAAATATAAATAAACTAATTGTATTAGTTGATACGAAACATTCTAAACAGGTACACATAATTGATGAGTCTTAAATAGGATGAAACGTGAATCCTGGATTTCACTACTAGTCATCATTCATCCGTGCTTAGAATGTATGTGAACTAAGGTAATATCGAATTGATCCGCATAGGATTTACATATGCCAATAAATGACGAATCAATTACAATCCTAAATATCAATGTGAAGATCTAAACAAATAATACAAAATGAATTTAACCTACTCTAACAGTTAAGTATTTTGTCTTATTCTTTTGTCATACAACGAATTACGTGTTATTACACTTGAATAACTTTCAATTGATCTAATCATCATAAAATGTTTACATTATGCCTTGTTAGGCTTGTTTTTATATCATTTATTCTTTAAGCTATTTCATAAAAGTTCAACTTTTGATATTAAGTATCACTTCAACATCTGTATAATGTACCAAGTAAACAAACGTTCATGAATAGATCCGATTTATTAATCTGGTTTTTGTATATTTTTTGCAAATTTTAACATACATATATACACACTGGATATGTATATGTATAGTTAAACAGTTGAGAAAATAGAGAAATCAAAACATATGAATTATTTAATAATTCAGAAGTATCAGAAAGGGTTTTGTGGAGATTGTAGTAATTTCATTGGTTGAAATCATGAGTCAATTGAAGCTAGATCACCATGGAAAACCTGGAAGCACTGGACGGCCATTTCGTCCTAGTATGGGACTCCCCAGCAGTGCGCATCCACGATCCCGCATCCCGCACCGTTGGATGCCGGCTCAGCGGTCTAGTTGGTTAAGCGCCTGGCACGCGACTGACAGGTCCTGGGTTCGAATCACGCGGGCTGCGGGATCGTGGATGTGCACTGCTGGTGAGTCCCACAAAAAAACGAAACGGCCGTCTAGTGCTTCTAAGTTTTCCATAGTGTTCTAGCTTCAATTGACTCATGATTTCAACCAATGAAATTCAGAAGTAGTTTATACTTAGATAAATGTAAATATATATGACTAGAGAGTTTAAAGAATCTAATCTACCTTTAACATTTACGTATCATCATGAAAATAAATTTTTTTCAGTTAAGATATATTAAATTGTGTTTGTTTACCACAACAATTAAAAACATTTTGTAAGCAGAGATCGAAGGTAATTAGCAATGGATTCCTGGAAGCACATTCCATTCTATTTGGGATTTATTGGATGTAATTGAATTCCAGTGTTAATGTTCACTCCAGTGTATTTTGCTTCACATGCTAACGTGTTATCTAATACTAGCAATCATCTATTTCTGTTCAAAAACCTTGTAACTTATTGGCAATATCGAAGCAACTAGCACAGGATGAGCATATATCAAAAGAGACCAATCACTTGCAATCTCAAATATCGGTAGGCAAAATCAAACTGTTGATATAAATGAATTAGCATTTAAATAAATTTCCTCTTTGTGTTTGAATATAAATATTTGATGCATGCAGATTGATATGTTCAAAAACAAGTTTGTACTAAATGACATCGCTAATGACATCTTCATAGTTCATTTTACGTTTTTTCATAGTTATGAATGATCACACAAAACCAGTCGAACAATTGTTAATCAGTCAATCATTCTATTTAACTTTGATCGATTTGTGATCTTAATGAAATTACTTTATTATTAAGTAAGCAAATGTAAAGGTAATGTAGTGAAGGAAAACACAGATGAGAACAATCGAATTGTATCTAGCACAAAATTACAGAGTTACTTGATAAAATAGAAAAACCATATAGTAAATCATTAATTTGCAAAATATTAATACAGCATATCAACATGGACTATTCCTGTTGCAAACATCAATCCATTGTCTCGCATTTCATTGTTCATGCGTTTCCTTACAAATTGTATTGAGTTGTCGCTCTTCCTTTCGTGATCTTCCCCCATCTTCTGCTGCCAGACATTGCGTTGTAAACTCACGTGATATACTACTTCCATCGATATAAGTAGCACGCACCACAGTATCGTAGAATAAATTTCTGAGCAAACTATAATCAAATATGTCTGAGATTTATATTTTATCTTGTTTACGGTTTCTATAGTCTGATATTAGGTTGTTATGTGCGATTTATATTACAAATCCTACTTGCTTACTTACTTACGTCTGTTATGTCTCGAGGAGGAGCATAGGCCACCCACCAGGATTTTTTATAGAACTCTGTTCTGGTTAATCTTTTTCAGTTGTTTCCAATTGTTATTTATTCTTTTGATGTCTGCTTCCGATTCCCGACTCAACTTGTTCCATGATCTTCCTCTTCTCTTTTTCCCTTCAGAACTCCAAGTTACGTGAATTTTAATTATTTGATATTTTTAATTCACTTTTTATTGTGGCTTACTGTTAGGTTTGAAGCTAACACGAGTTCACTTGATCTGCGAACGAGACCAAAGACTCAGTGAACAAAGACTAGTTATTTGATGCGTCCCAGCCCCGCTAACTCAAGGGAGAAGTCCAAGATTGGAATGGGAAAGTATATTCTGCAAACAGCCAGAAATGAGCGATAACATTAAATACAATTCAAAACGTATATATACAGTGAAAAACCGTCCTTAGGGAGAGTTACCAAATAGCAAACTAAAAGACGCAACGGACTAATAACATTTAAGATATTTCCCAGTGGGAAATACGACATGAATGTGACAAGAGCGCCTTTGGGGAGAAGACAAATAAATTCAAATTTTCTAAATAAAATTACAAAATTAGGTCCTTTCCCAAGTGAGTTCTGAGGATCTAACGTACCCAACACTTACTGAATCACTGGGTAAAATTTATTGTATGCAGTTTGGAACTATTTACTAAAAAATCTACAAATTACCACTTTGATTATTTAGATGAACCTGATTTTTTTGTGAAACAAACCTTGAATACATTTAAATAAGTAGGAGTTTAAAATGTTTTTCAATAGTTTAATGATGAACACTTGATGTTTCTGTTTTTAATCAAAGTTTTGTTTAGAGATATTATTACTTCAAGATGACTGTAACTGGATTAATGTTACCTTGAAAAGACAATCACTTCACTGTTTTTTAATAGTTCAAATCGCAAACTGTTTTTTTAATAGAGATCGATCTATGATCGACTGGTGAATTTAACTATGAAAATTATTCAGTCCCTACAAAACTACCGATAATAATTATGTGGTCACTGGTGACTAGATTTAAGAGAAAATTTCAGGATTTCTAGTGAAATGTCATGAACAATAGAGTTCAACAACATCGGATGTGAATCGCTTATCCCACTCTAACAATAGAATTTAATCGTGAATTGGTTGAAGTTATACATGTACGCCGTTAGATTCTGGCTTAGTGGTTTAAAAGTTAATCGACGGCTCTGGAGATCAAATGTCTTGGGTCAGATTTCTTGTGGAAAGGTCTTGGATGCCCGTGATACTAGGACGAAATGATTGTTCAATACTTTCAAGTTTTTAATAGTTGATAGCTATGATCAGTATGTGACTCAAACTACGAAAAATCGACAACCTTCACTCCTCTATAGTTCATGGTGCTATATTTTATTTTATAACTGATGACTATTTTATACTATACTAGGAAGGACCGCAATTTACTTAATTTAATGTGATTACTGAAGAAAACTATTGATAAATGCAATAAAGTGGTAAAAAACTTATTTTTAAAACTTTTTGTCAATCTTGATGTTGAATGGTCTTTCCGGTAGATACGCAAACTGAACTGCTAACTTTATCCTTTATAGATCAACACCAATCTTTTATGGTTATAGGAACTATAAACATACGATTTTCCTTGTACTTTCCAGTCACCAACTCATCATCCTGATGATTACGAATAAATTTGATAAATTCGGTTGTGAATACAATTTTAGGCAAACACTAGATATTGAAGAAATAGTCTTTGAGAATCGTCTCAAAATTGTTAATAACTTACTCTGACTGTATAAACTACACTCAATTCCTCAATTTCTTTTTGAAAGCATTGTGGTGAGTGCTACTTATATTGATATAAGTAGTGTATAACGCGAGTCAGGAATGTAATATCTGGCAGCAGAAGATGAAGAAGATCAACAAAGGAAGAACGGGAATAGAAAGTAATTAGTATAGAAATGCAAGAACAATGAAGTTCAAGACAATTATTGAACACTTTGCAAACTGGGTATTATAGTAAGGTTTTTCTATTTTACTAAGTACCTCTGTAATGTTGTGCTAAATATAATTCGGTTGTCCTCACCTGGGTTCTCCTTTACTACACCATCATCTTACCAGTGATCAATTCTCACTCGAAAAGTATGACTTTATAAGACTTTAAATGATACTTTAAATAATTGAAACGGTAATGAAACAAACGGATTAATATATATTAAAGGTGGAAAATTATTGAAGTTCCTAAAATAAAGATTTTCTAAACTCAATTCACTTATATATTGAAACACAGTAGTATATCAAATGTATAAATGTTTACTTAATGATGAAGTATAGATCAACAATCATATTAGAGTTATGCACTTTTCCAAATGAAAATATCAAGTTCATTTCTTCTTATAGGAAACTAACTCTATCCTACTAACAATAATGGTTCCCATGGAATTATATTTATGTCTATATACATTTTGCTTATCAACTTATTTAGTATAAAGCAAATGAAAAAGAAGTGCATTCAGTTAGGTTTGTTTTTGATTTACTGAAGTGCGTTAGACTGTGAATCCTTCCTTTAATAATACACATCCGATATCAATTTGTCATTTACAGGACAACAATCTTATCATATGGAATTTTATATTCCTAATGAAGAAGTGTAATCATATAAACAGTTAGTTATTTGATTATCAGAACTATTTAATATCAATATTGTATATATCCTCATATGGTATTTTCGGTAAGTAACACATATATTATAAACCAAAATCTGTCACATTGGGGAAAGGTTTTTGGAAAAAAAACCATGAAAATAGGTTTAAATCTTGCTAAATTTATATATTTGATGTGGTTAGAAATATTCTCTATGAATAGTATCCAGATAGATTATAGGTTTTAAACTATTCTTATATTTGTATCAGAAGAGGTTTTGTAAAGATTGTAGTAATTTCAACAGTTGAGATCATGAGTCATTTGAAACTAGACCATCATGGAGAACCTGGAGGAATTGGACGGCCGTTTCGTCCTATCGTGGGACTCCTCAGCAGTACGCACCCACGACCCCACCTCTCGGGATTCGGACCCAGGACATATCAGTCTTGTGCCAGGCGCCTAACCAACTAGGCCCCTGAAGCCAACCGGCATCCAACAGTATTAATGTCTAATTTCAATTAGTCCACGAAATTGAGCGACACATCCATCATTGTCATCAGTGAGTTACTACCTCACAACAGACCCGGTTGAACTCCACTGGTCACTACTTCTCACTAGAACTCCAGGATATACCTTATATTTCCTTATCACTAACACTATAGTCATTCAATACCGTGAAAAAATATCATAGGAAATTAAAAGGACTCTAAGTAAAGATGATATAAGAGTTTATTTCTGTGTTAGTGATAACATAAGATCAACAACAGAACATTGTTTATGAAATTAAATGTCATGAGTGTAATTCAGTATATGTTCTAACCCTTATAACATAAGTTTATGTAAAGCAAATGTAATATAGCTAGCAGTAGAATTCAGGAAGCGTGTTTCGTATATTAGGGACTGGTCATCTTTGTGTACCTGTGTTCGAGTCTATGTTCACTTAAGGACTCAAATCCAGTATCGTTCGCCTCAACATCGATGATGAAATTTAAACACTTTATTTAAATGTATCTAACCCCATCAAATTACACAAAACAATGGCTATCTGGACTCGGTAGCATAGAAGTTACTACGTTAATGTTTAAAGTGAAAGACAATGCGTTCGAGTCCCGGAGTGAACATCAAGTCGGACGTAGGGACATCCAGCTGAAGAGTCCAAAACAAGACAAAATGCACACCATGGATCCCATGTCTAGCCACATTCTATCTATTCTATATTGGCTTATTTCAGAATAGCTATATCAAAACAATCTGTACAGAATACACATATGACAACTAAGACTAATCAAATTTCAGTTATAACATGAACAACGGTGTAATCCAACGCATTTCAAAATGATTTAGAAAACAAATAAAGTTTAAGACATGTTCCTAAATATTCGATTTACCCTTATAAATTTGAGAATAGATCTATAACATGGCAATATTCATAAGAAATAAGGTACAAGATCAACTTTTAAACAATCAAAATGTTTCAGTTATAATTCAGTTTACCTAATAAAAGATCAATAGTAGAAGTACATTATATATGCACTATTCTGAACAGAAAAGTTGGAATACGATTATCTATGCCTTGATGACTGCTAATTGACAAGTAAACAAATCCTATGATTATCCACCCTATTTATATTACCCCATAGTTTATTTTTTTGACTAAATGTTTTAATGTCACAACTATTCACGCATTTCGACTTTTCTCATGTTACGTACACTAAAACAATCTAAACATATTTGCATTTTTCCGTTGGTTTTCAATAGAAAAAAAAAGATTAATACACAGATATATATAACTGTTACGTGTAGTAATTCTAATAGTGGAATTCACAATTGAATGCTACAGTTGTTACAGTACTAAAGATTCCCATTATGAATACTAGAACAACATATGTAAACGAACAATTGTCTTTAATTAGATCGTCATCAGACTTTAATATATACATGAATATTTATACGAAATTGTTAAGCTAATCAAGGTAAGTTAGGTCAATAATCACAATGAAATAGAATAAATCACACATAATAGGTAAGAGTACAAGTTGTTAGTGGTGTAGCGGTAAATAAATCCCCATAATAAATAGCTCTGTAAAGTTTTCGACATTGGATGCTGACCACATTGGTTTCAATGGACTCACCTAGCTGAAGGCGCTCGGTCATGCATCTGCATAAGATCATGAGTGGGAACGCCGTGCTCAACAACCCCTGCAATCGCTAGCCAGATTAGATCAGACGATCCTCGATATAATGATAGCCTATAAATATATGTTCGAACCTTCTCGCTCCTGTTTTTTGATTTCACTTGGTGGGTACGATTCATATTAGGTGTTACTGGTTAAAGCGTTGTCAAACTCCGAATACCTGTGGCATCTTCAGTAGGAAGATCTGATGTTTAGTAAAGTAGAGAAAGAATATGTTCATCAGATTTTGTAAGATTAAACAGGGTCCTGGTAATCTAACTTTGGAAATTATGTAAAACACTTATTTTTAATAATATTGGTGTTTAACTCGTGGTAATTCTGGAACATTTCAATTATAGTCTGCTATCACTAACGATAGTTAATTGTATGACAGTCAAAACTATTAAAATGTTAATTTAATAAGGAGGATTAGGCGATGAAGTCTAGAATATTAATAAAAATTGAAAATAATGAACAGACGTTTAGTTCTAGTTTAAGACTCATCAAAAGTTTGTATTCACAACCCCAACAAACGGAATCTTTGACCTCACACACTAGGGCTTAACATCCAGATCATTTCGAGAGCAAACTCGAAAGTCATGACTTCGATCCTCGGCAGCGCAGTCGTGAGTAAACACTGTTAACAAACCCTTACTAAGATAAATACACTGTCCAGTGCTTCAAGGTTTGTGATCTCAATCAAATTCGTCAACCTTCATAATCACCATACTGAAAATTATAGTTGTTTTACCATTTCTTTTATACCTAAAATATTTTTTAAACGATCAACTAGGTGTGCTACTAATGTAATGAACGAGAACACAAGTGGATACGTTTGAATGTAGTTGAATACAAAATTACAGAATATCGTTGTGAAATTTAAGAACAATACAGTAAATAAATCATTTGCAAAATGTTAACTAATCGTCTCAGACTTGATTATTCCTTCATTTCCACAGAAATCATTTACTGTTCTTTTTCTCTATTTTTTGATCACAATCTTCTGTCTTTAGGCATTTCACTTTCGATTGATGATACATACTACTTATATTTATCGACATCAGTAGCACACATTACGCTACTTTGAAAAACTCTTATGTAAACAAAGATGTTTGCATTTTACTCTCACCTTGTGTTTTTTGTAAACTATTATGCCATGACATGTTTTGTCTCAAAATGTAGATTGTGTAAACACATGCTAAGTTTTATTTGTTACTTTCTGTCTATAATCTTGACTTGTTAAATCGCAATTATCAAACACTATCAAATCTAACTATCTCAATTAAGATCATGAGTCAATTGAAGCTAATCCATCATGGAAAACCTGAAAGCACTGGACGGCCGTTTCGTCCTATTGTGGGACGACTGTCCAGTGATTCCAGGTTTTCCATGGTGGTCTAGCTTCAACTAACTCATGATCTTAATCATTGAAATTTCCATAATATCCACAAAACCCATCTGATATCTCAATTAAATTAAGTGGAAATTATGAGTAATGAACCTTTTCTTTACAAAATTTATGCGAGATTTTAATTTTTGTCTAATTTCTGTTTTTCAATTTTCCGCCAAAAAAATAATCTATTTTCAAAGTATTTAGTTATTTTGAACAAGCGAAAAAATATTGGAATATATGTTTATTATATTTAGTCAAGTGAAAAAAAGGTATTTTAATCAGCTGTGAGCCAATGATCAATTATTTATGTTTATCAAGCAAATAGGATTTTTGGGGTATCATTAATGATGATCAATAATTACATAACACTAATTGGCTTTGTAGTAGTATCTTTTCAACAACAACAAAAATCATATTGGCAGATATTCTAGGAATTTGTACATTTGGGCTCGTGAGCACCTCACTGTGTGATTAAGCAAAGGTGTAATGAAAACGGTTATAACTCCATTTTAAACCATCTAGTTCAAACAGGACATACAGCCAGCTTGGATCAACCTTTTGCAATAATCTATCGTGTTAACAGCAGTCTACCTAATTCTGTCAGACCGAGAACCCTACATACGGCTGAAGCAATCGCTATTCGGATCAAAAAGCCAGTGCTTTGCATTCAAAAGAAATATGTTCAGCCACTCCTTTTACCCTGGCCAACCTTGGGGCTAACTGGTTAATAATCAATCTTATAATACGGTGACGTAATTTGATTCATGTTCATTTTTATGTCTTATTATCATCATTATTATCTTTACCATTATTAGTATCATCTTTATCGTTGTTAATATTATTATCATTACACTTGATAACCCTTTTGAGAAATTTATTCAGCATCCACCCCCATCTACTATATCTGACCTAATTCATATCATTCTACATAGTGCGTAATTTCGGATTTTTATTCCAATATTTCCTCTCTCAGTCCAAGTTGATCATATTTATTCCGATCATTAATCGCACAATTTCATTTCGCTTATAAACTGGTTGCACTTTATATTAGTCAGCCCCAATATTAACGATTTGATTTGATTTTATATGACAAACAACAGTTCTTAATTCACATATTACAATTTCTAAATAATGTACTCTGCCTTAAATCTGGTCATTTTTATGGATTATTAATTTGGATTTATAATTGATGAACTTGATGAGAAATTATTGAAAAGAATATTGATTGAAATCATGAATCGATTGAAACTTGACCATCATGGAAAACGTGAAAGCACTGAACGGCCGTTTCATCCTAGTATCAGACTCCTCTGCAGTGCACAGCCACGATCCCACACCCCGCGAGATTCGAACCCAGGATCTATCAGTCCCGTGCCAGGCGCTTAACCAACTGGACCAATGAACCGGTCGGCATCCAATCGTGTTTATATCTAACCTCAACCAATCCACGAAATTGCGCGATCATCTTCCATTGTACTGAGGTTGACAACTGTTTCTACCCGACACGGATTAGCTCGATACTAGGATGGAATGGCCGTCCAGTGCTTCGAGGTTTTTCATCGTTGTCGAGCGTCAATTGACTGATGATTTCAATCAAAAACTTAACAATCTCCACGACCCTTAAACTGAAAAGAATATTCTTCGTTCATATAATTGTGTTTAAAAAAAATTTATTGATTGTTTTAACAATTTAACCAAGGGATTAAATGAATAATATAGGAGAGATTTGAATTTGTTATAATTTTCATGTTCCTAAATTAAAAATGACAATGTCTCATTTGAAAGTTTTTTTCATTGTACGAATTATTTGTGAAATAAATTCTTGCGACTTTATAATAGTTTATAGTAATCACCAATATTATTTGTTCATTGTATCGATGATTACATCCTCTTCTAAAATAGACTTAAATTTCTTTGACTATATCCCATTCCAGTAACGAAATTATAGTGATTACTTACTTACTTACTTACGCCTGTTACTCCTCGTGAAGTAGCATAGGCCGCTCACCAGCATTCTCTATCCAACCCTGTCCTGGGCAATCCTTTCTAGCTCCGTCCAGTTGTAATTCATCGTTTTCATATCTGCTTCTATTATCCGACGCAATGTGTTCTTTAGCCTCCCTCTTTTTCGCTTCCCTTCAGGATTCCAAGTTAGGGATTGTCTCGTAATGCAGTTTGACGATTTGCGTAATGTATGTCCTATCCATTTCCATCGTCTTTTCCTAATTTCTTCTTCAGCTGGAATTTGGTTTGTTCTCTCCGACAGAAGTCTATTGCTGATTGTATCCGGTCAATGGATGTTGAGTATCTTGCGTAGACAGCAATTTATAAATACTTGTACTTTCTTGATTGTGGTTGTTGTAGTTCTCCAAGTTTCAGCTCCATACAGTAGAACTGCCTTGACGTTGGTATTGAAGATTCTCACTTTGATATTGGTTGAAAGTTGTTTTGAGTTCCATATGTTCTTCAATTGTAGGAATGCTGTCCTTGCTTTGCCGATCCTTGCCTTTACGTCTGTATCTGAACCTCCTTGTTAAATTATAGTGATATGAAATGTTTAATCATTGTTACTATAGAGTATATTTAATAAACTTACATTTCTGTAAATAATTTACACTTACATTGTTTATGGTTAGTTTGGTCAGTTTAAATGATACCTGTTCAAATCACTAGGTTGTGAAATGATCTAACATGTACATAACAGTGAAAGTATTTGTTCTCACATTCTCTTTTTATTGTTGCAGATGATTATAATCATTCATTATTCATAATTCGACATAATGTCTCAGTTACCCTTCTAAGAACAATCACTTTGAACTCTTGATTCACACTTTTATAATATTAACGAAAAATGTTCTCTTAAGATTACATATAAACCTTATCTATTCAAACAATTTAACCTTATATCTCTATGCATTAAAAATAACTTTGTTTTTAGTATTTATCTAATTGTGTCTGTAAATTGGCGCACATTTTGAACTGAATTCCAGAATTTTTATCTATCTATTTATTTATGTATTTCAATCGGTGGGAATTGATTATTACGAATATACAAAAGCCTTACAAGAGTATCATTATAGGGTTGCGAAAATGGTTGAATTCTTTTGAGATCACAAACCAATGTAATTTCAATAATCCATGAAAAACTAGAAGCACTAGATGACGGTTTCATGTTAGTACGGGACTCTACATAGGTGTTCATCTTAGATTTTGTACCTGGAAATTGGATATATGAACTTTGGTCTTGCATGGAAACGGTTAAAGCCTAGACGATTGATCCAGTATCATTTGGTGCATAAATCTAACTTCAACCAATCCACCATACTTTGTAACCATTTTTCAAATGTGAGTTGAATTTTGTCATCTAAACATTGTTTATCACTGACGTTTGTTGTTGATACGAATATTATTTGCAAATTAATTATGCAAGTCATTATATCTCACAGATGAGATAAATATGTATCTTTAAGACTAAACAATTTCAAACCTGTATGGAAATCTTATCTCATTGTAAACTAACGTGTCTTTATTTAACGAATAGTCTATAATACTACAATTTTCAAGGGTAGAAGCTCAACTGATGAAGAAATAAACATTGTTTTGTAAAGTAGTCCTGTTTATAATGACTTAACAGTATATAGGGTTTGTGGAAACAGTTTAAATTGCGGACTGATTTATTTAGATAACTACTGAGAAACGGGATGCACTAGACTGTCATTTTGTCCTAGTATGAGATTCTTCAACAGTGCATGTACACACTTTCACTGACGATCAAGACCATGTCTAGCGTGAGTTATTAACTTAGTGATGGTATTTCAAGATAGTCACTCACCATCGCGAAATGATAACGTTAGGTATGCAGACCAGTGATCTTTGCCTCAGTGGTCTAAATGTCATGCACTTGATGTGATTGCTGAAGATCTTGGGTTTGATTTTCAGTGGGCAAAACAGCTATTTAGTGCTACCTGTTTCTCAGTGGTTGTCTAACTTAGAACAGTATGTTATGTAAATAATGAAAATTTAACATGTTTGACGAAACCTCTATAATAAATCAGTAAATCAACTTGATCCATTTCTTGGTATTTACGAAATCCCTTTCATCTTTTTGCACTAAATAAACATAAGTTTTATTGAGATCATTAACCAATGTAAGTTGGATAGCTAATAAAAAACTGAAAGCATTCAAAAGCTTTTTTTACTCTTTAACAATGTACAACCACATCACCATCGGGTATAAGGCCCAGAACTTCCGATCTTGCGTGTGAATGCCTAACTTTTAGATTTCTGCAAGTTTAATTTTAATCAATCTGCGACAATTTACAACCATCTTTGATTGTTTTCAATGAGCACTTTCCTATCAATCTTCATGACTGAAATCCATTAGTCACAGCTCGTCATAAGAACCACAAAAATTTTCTTTTACGGACAGTCATTAATGAGCACATTATAATTATCAATATAAAAGTATTGATGACTGCTAACATTTTGATATCCCAAACCGTCTTCATTTAAGCGATCATTGTAAACCTTAAAGCAATAAACAGCTGTTTCATCTGGGTTAAGAACTTCTCAATAACATTGTATATCTACGATATACCTATCAAGTGATCGAACGTAATATTATAGAATTTAGATAAAACACTAGCGTCTTTCATAGATCAACTCTTTCTCCTGGTGATCGACTGGATCATGAAGACGTCAACATCTGAGTGGGAGCGTGGGATACAGTGGACAGCTAGAATACAGCTGGACGATCTAGACCTCACAGATGATCTGGCTCTTTTATCGAACACGCAACAACAAATGCAAGAGAAGACGACCAGTGTAGCAGCAACCCCAGCAGCAGTAGGTCTCAACATACACAGAGGGAAAAGTAAGATTCTCTGATACAACACAGCATGCACCAATCCAGTCACGATTGGCGGAGAAGATTTGGAAGATGTAAAAGCCGTTACATAATTGGGCAGCTTCATTGATGAACATGGTGGATCTAATGCATATGTGAAGCCGTGGATTGGTAAAACAAGAGCAGCATATTTACAACTGAGGAACATCTGGAACTCAAAACAACTCTCTGTCAACCAACACCAAGGTCAGAATTTTCAATACAAATATCAAGACAGTTCTACTGTATAAGGCGGAAACTTGAAGAACGACAAAATCTGTCATCCAGAAGATACAAGTGTGTATAAACAATTGTCTACACAAAATACTTCGGATCCGTTGACCAGACACTATCAACAACAACCTATTGTGGGAGAGAACAAATCAGATTTCAGTGTAGGAAGAAATCGAGAATAAGGGCTGTAGGTAGATAGGACACACATTGAGGGGAGCATCCAAGTGTGTCACAAAACAAGCACTTACGTGGAATCCTCAAGGCTGAAGGAGGAGAGGAAGACTGAAAAACACATTCGGTCGAGAAATGGAGATTGACATGGTAGGAATGGACAAGAATTGGATAGACGTGAGAATGAATTCAGTGGACAGAGTGAGTTGGAGAATGGTAGTCGGCGGCTTATGCTCGACTGGAAGTAACAGCTGTAACTACCTACTTACCTACCTACCTAACTTACTAACTAACTAACTAACTAATTAACTAAGTAAGTAATTAAGTAAGTAAGTCTTTCATAGATCAATAGTTACATTAGTCTAATTATAAATTGTAATGGACAAAAGCAATTGAAGATTTAAAAAAAAGGGCATGAGGAAGCTTAATATAAAAATATTGTGGGGGAAAAGAAACAGGTTTTCTTAAATTACTTTTTTTTAAAAACAAAAAACAAACAAACAAACTTTGTTATACAATTTTTAAGGAAGTAAGTAACTAAGTAAATGAGATAAATTAATAAATTGCGAGTTTTACATCGATTAAGAAATTTTATACGAATATGATAATAAAATTTTTTTTTAAAAAAATGATAATGATTTGTATACAATTTGATAAAAGAAAATTAAACATTGAACTTGTGTTATTCGTATTTAAAATTCCGCGTTTTTGTTTAAAAAAAATTTTTTTTCTCTATTTCAAATTCAAATGACAGAAATAAAAGAAACGCGGTTAGTTTAAATTTTAGTTTAATTTTTTTTAATTGAAAACATAAATCATTTAAAAAAATGTTTATTATTTTTTTGTACAAAAGAAAAGATAAACCGGGAAAAAAAGTTTTTTCTTGTATCTTTTTTTTCTTCTTTTTTTCGAAAAAAAATAATTAAAATTAAAATATAAATGGTTAATAACATTTTTGTTTTGTTATTCTTGTTTTCTTTTATTTTAATAAAGGAAATTTTAGAAGGTAAATAATTGTTGATATTATCAGTTTAGGTGTTGTGGAGATTGTTAAGTTTTTGATTGAAATCATCAGTCAATTGAAGTTAGACAACCATGGAAAACTTGGAAGCACTAGACGGCCGTTTCGTCTTAGTATCGAGCTAATCCGTGTCGGGTAGAAACAGGTGTCTACCTCAGTACAATGGAAGATGATCGCGCAATTTCGTGGATTGGTTGAGGTAAAACATAAACACGATTGGATACCGACCGGCTTTGTGGTCTAGTTGGTTAAGCGCCTTGCACGGGTTTCAATTGACTCATGATTTCAATCAAAAAATTGTTGATGTGTTTAAATGTTTATTAGTGAATGCTTCTTGTTCTTGACAGAATAAAGACAATGTAATTAATATGATATGCCAGTCAGTCAATAAGTTCCAACGTAGGACCAGGCACATATATTGCATCGGTTCAAGTTGCCATATCTAATTAGTACAATAAGATGAACACTGAATTCATAGAAGTGGTTAATTCAGTGGTGGTAATATCTAAAAAAGAGAATGCATATAAGGACATAGTACAGGAAGAAAAATTTAGTTCATAGGAAGATTAATATAAAGCGATTTCAATCTTATGGTTTAAGAGAAGACAGAGAGTGTATACAACGACGCGATTGTGATCGATTCTCAGCCATTTTACCCATAGTCTCCAGCCATTGTTTACAATAGTCACGTGGAAACCAACGGAGTAGTCTGCATCTCTCAACATGGCTCAGACCAGAAGTTGGGGACTTCAAGGACTGATGCAAAATACATAACATAAAGGTTTCTACTTAATTAGGTTTTGTAGTAGTTGACAATATATAAAAACTCATTCTAGTTTTATTGGAGCTATTGTTCTGCATTAATATATTTGTAAAGTATATTTAAATCTTTCGGGTTATAGATGTTAATAATTGTAAATTGATTAGTTTCTTATGGCATACGAGTATGATGGGTAGATTGACTCGATTCCGTCATCAGTTACAAATGTTATAAATTGTCTGGGATATTAACCAACAGTAGAATCGGGAGCACATGTATCGTCTCATTCGGGAATCATTAACTCAATGTACCTGAGTCCTAGTGTTGATGAACTTGAATACATTAGTTATCAGTTCAAATGTCACATATGTTATTCACTGAGTTATTAAGTATAGATAGGCACTGATTTATTGATCGGTTGTCTAACATTAATATCAATGATATAAATTGAGATAAAACTAACTGAAGTTATGCTCTTGCAATAGGTATACTACTATAGTGAACAAAAATCCAGTGGAGATAAGCAATGTACTTGAGAAGACATTACATAGCATCTCAATAAAATCTGAGAATCATATAGTAAATAAATTCACTTGGTATTGTTTGGCTTGTATCTTCCCATTGAGTTTTAAGACGGCAATTGATCAATCTGTTAGTGGCATATGTGCATACTGTGAGGATTGCCTCGATATTGCCCTAACTCACAAGCTTTTTGTAAGCAATGATGGATAGTGGCTAGAAGTGGAATCAAGGACGTACGTTTCGTCCTATTTGAGACTCGTCAGCTGGATGTACCTGCATCTCAGAGTTGATGTTCACCCTGGGACTCGAACCCAGTACCATTCGCTTCAAATGCCATCGCGTTATACACGCGGCTACTGAGTCCTGATAGCCAATCGCTTGTGCAATGGGGTGAATTAAAATTCACTTGGTATTGTTCGGCTTGTATCTTGTATCTGAGATGCAGGCAGATCCGGCTGACGAGTCCCAAACAGGATGAAACGCGAGTCCTGGATTCCACTGCTAGCCACTATCCACCATAGTTAATAGTTAATTTAGAAAATATCAATCCATCATATCAGACGAGACCGTTTTTGTTGCAAAAATCAAACCATTGTCTCATATTTCATTGTTTATACGTTTTCATACCAATTGCGTTCTGTTCTAGTTCTTTCTTCATCGACCTTCTACTGAAATACATCATTATGTCTGACCACTGTTATATACTACTTATATGGATATAAGTAACCCACACCACACTACATATATATATTCAGTTTTATAATATTTTTTGTCAGAATAAATCTTCTAAATTCTTTTATGGACAGCTAAACAAAATAAAACAACAACAACAACATTTTAAAACTGTTCTCTTATATTATGTCATAAATGCCAAGAATCTTTAAATGACAAATATAATCTTGGAAATTAATCCTGATATCTTAAATTCCCATAACTTAACTGTTGGTTTATTTCCTGAATTATATAACTTAATTTGAAAGTTCTATACTGAATGTTATATGTTTCTCTCTCTCTCTCTTTTTTTCAAAATGTCATATTGATGTCCGTCATTTGAAGTAACTCCTTTTTTACTATACCCAAGTGTGGTGTATATTTTGACGTTTTCAGTTGAATACTAACTTGTACAATAGGTAAATTTGTCTTGTTCAAGTGGAAATGTCGTATAAATAGTGCTAATAATATAAATGAATGACAATTGTTGAATGAAGTAATGATATAAAAATTGATCATTTACATAATTGTAAAGAGTTTAGTTTGATTAAAAAATAGTGAATATTCGTAAGTTACTAGTATATGATTATAGATGTATTCAAACTATTTCTTGTATATTTTCAGACTAACAACTAAGTAATTTAGAGATTATACGTAGAGAAATATGTAAGTTTGGTTAACAGATTGATTAATTATTGATTGAGCTGTATGGGATATGTACTATAATTGCCAAACAACTGCCTACATCAACGAGGCACATCTTCTAGTTTAAAAAAAGAACAAAGCATCAGTTAGCCAAACAAAACGTGGCATCAGTTTATCAATTTATTGACTGTTGTACTTAGTCGTGCAGGTAGGTACAAATTATCTCGATGGTCATTGAATGATTATTGGAACAAATGCTCAGAAACTTTGGCTGACAGCTTAAAAGCGTCCGCGACGACACAGATGAATTCACTCTTTTTCTTCCTTTAGATCTTAATTTCCCAAATTACCACAAAATTATTTATCTATTACACCAATCCGTGTGTAATAATCGAATTATATCTTCTACGAATAACCTTCCTCATTACGATTATTATTGTTATTAACCCTACTACTCTGGGATTTGTCCTGCCAATTTCATATCACTGGGTTAATGATATGTGACAACTAGAACGGATGAAAAAATGTCTCAGGTTCTACGTTGTGTATAACTTATTGACTGACTGTATTTGGTTCTATCATAAGTGTACTGTCAAGAGCTTAACGTCAAAGCTCAATATTACCCATAATAATATTTTTTGGATTTCGATATTTACACAAAATTTATGGATATTGATAAACCATATGTGAACTGTGATTAATAACTGTTCCATTCAGTATCAGTGCACAGCAAGTTAAGTCGACATTCATTGTAAGTACACATCAAATTGTTCTCGTGCACTGAAACTGATGAATTACTCTAATTTGGGTAAATTCACAACTCCGCTTTCTTAAGTGGCACTAATTGATTTGATAGAATTTTACACAGAAATCATTGATACACTAGAATATACTGTAGTGAACAAGAACACGAGTGAGGACAATCAAGTGAACTTGACACGAAATTAAATATCATCTCAATAAAATCCGAGAACTATATAGCAAATAGTTAATTTTCGAAATATCAATCCATCGTATCAATCTTGGCTGTTCCTTTTGCAAATATCAGTTCATTGTCCCAAATTTCATTGTTCAGGCGTTTTCATACCAATTTTGTTCTTTTCTTCCTACTCTTCTACTGAAATACATCATATGTCTGACCACCGTTATGTACTACTTATGTGGATATAAGTAACCCACACCACAATATAACTTCACTTAATGGCTACAACCAGTAAGTTGTTTTGCTTGAATCAAATAGTTACAAAGGTGTTTATATGAGACTAATTGTTGTTTATACTATTTTGGTTCGACACATGAAAACACTAACCATCGTGATTTTTCACAGGTTTATCCAAATCAGTGAACGGCTCCATTGTTAAATGTTTGACATATTCTGATCATCTAGTCGTCCACCATCATGTTCACCCAAAATTATTCGCCAAGTTAAACGAACTGGTTATTATTGTGACAGGCGGTGTCTAAAATCTGATACTGATATACGATGTACTACGCTCTAACACCCCCCACAAATGACTACTTAGGAGCGAACACAAGATTGAGAGAGAAAGTGTATTGGGCTACAGAATGAAATTCACAAATACTCACTCATATATATAGCACTCTTATTCTTAGGAAATTGATCCATTTCTTAGTCAGTGAAATTCACTTGTTCTTTAGGTCATTTCTGATTGCCATCAATTGACCTTCCGAATGACTCACCATATCACCTTTCCCTTCTGAAAGGTAAGTCCTACTCCTCGTATTTAACTGAAGGCGTTGAGGAAAACGTCGTCTTGTTGATCATTTTCTTGGGATCTGGCCATCGCTCCTTCCTTGCTGAACCTGATGCTCCAAACTGACTGTGTCAATTAAATAAGCTAGTTGCAAGTTCGAACAAGGAGGTTCCTTATTTGACTTTAAACGTCTGTTATGGGTGTTGGGTACATGTCACCCATTAATAAAATGATGTTCAATTCTATTCTCCTTGGTTTTAGAATCTCGTCTTCTTTTTTGGGGATATATACTATCAAATGAAATCGGAGTCTTCCTTCCGAAAGTTGACTCAGCAGGGGAGACGACTTTTGATGAGGCTGTATTTGGGTTTTTTTCTGGTGATTTCGTCAGTTGTGTACTCATCTTGTCATCATTTTTAAAATCGCTAGAAAATTTCTTTTTACGCTTATTTATCATATGAGAATATGAATATACTTGAATGCCAATAGAATTGGATGATTGATGGAGCCTATATGAATCTGCAGTACAAATTAGATTAAATGGATAATCAAACATTTTTAATTCTGTGATCCAGCCAAGACCAAATAGATTGAAGTATTCATCAGTATCATAGCATTTGGATTTGATTATTAGATCATTAAATTCGGCTGTATGTTTGATAGTTCCAGAATTTTAATTGGGATGTCCGATGCATTATTTATGCAATCGTTCGTAGGATCGATGCTTGACCGACCAAGTTCGTGCCAAGTTTTGCGAAAAATCAAAGTAATATCGTTAGCAGTGTCCAACTGTAAAGCAATGATACGATATTTAACATTACTGGATGTATACTTGCGTATGCATTTGGGGTTAGATCTCGAAAATACATGTACACAATTGATCCTTTTTGGCATTCGATAATCGGATGAGGATTTGTTGTGTTTGAAAAATTCCTCCTTATGACCAGTTGTTCTACGTTTGGCACACTTATATTTATTAACTGAACAGAAACGGGAGAAATGCCATGCTCACAGTTCCTGCAATCAGTGGGAGGCCTTGTAAAGCGGTGTGAGTTAGAATAATGGACATTATACATTCGATTCGGGCGAGGAAAATTTGGCAACTCATGCTTTGTGACATTAATTCTGCTCTCTGAATGAGAAATTTTCATCAAATCAAATGAATTAAGATTTTGACGTTCGATCATTTTAGTATCATTCTCAGGAATTATGATATAATGACATTCATGTCTGATACCTTTCAACGTAAGATTGAGATATGACTCAATTCTACTTAAAATTCTATTGAGAATATCTGATCTGACAATAATTGCAACCGTCATACAATGATAAGACACTTAAATTGTTTGTCATAAAGTGAACACAACATAAAACTTTCGTATTGCTTTTTAACAAATGCTGCATATGAAACAAAATCATCCGTTATAAGGGAAGTCGGGTAAGAAATTTGCACATAACAAAGCTTTTGAAAATTTGTGCCAAGTCCATTTCAATCAACTATGCACATAACCTATCTTCGCAAGTGCTGATAAAAGTGGAATCAATCAACAGTTACCTCCTACAATATTTCAGTCATGGTATTAACTATGTTCTCACGCGTGTGATCATTTGTTTGCATGTCCGTTACCTACTTTTATCCATTCTCTTATTGATTGTGCACATTTATACTGATTTTGAAAGCATACACCACAAATTCTGTCCCTGTGTTTGATAGAGTGTGATAATCCGTCGAGTTAATTCATTCTCAGTAAAATTGATTCTAACCTAACTCGCAGTTGATTTGGGATTTTCCCAGTAAAAGTAAATTCAAAAATCCTCCTAAGAATTCGTCAAAGAATACATACGATATTCTAAAGTGGATTACAAGTAGAATCAGTGAAATATAAATCCACAATAAATTCAATAGAGTTATGTCTAATTCATTGTTTCATCATGATCTTCATATGCTTCCTTTTTATTTTGTAAGTTGTTCATGGCACGTGGTTGTCTCGTCTGTACCTTCCTGAAAGTTATGGAGTGAACAGTCTTATTGCATATTTATTAAAGATGTTGCATTCCTTAAGCTGGATGGTTTGGTTATGAAAACTACGTGATCTTTTTATTGTTAATACAAGGCTACTGATGTTATTACACATTTTTCATCTCTTTTGTTAATTTCAAGTTTCATCTCCATTTTGTCAATGATATTTCCTGTCCACAATTCGAGAGATGCAGATTGTTTTATTGGACCAAATTTATTAAAACCAATTTAACTGATAATTCAACTTTCAGTGTACTAACTATAGGTAAATTCAATAGAAAATATTTTCTAACAAGCAAAACAAATAACTTAAAATAGACATTATAATAGGATGGTGGTTGAAGGTATTCAATGGGAAATCCTGGACCTAGATTTCATGCTATTTGACACTCATCAGCAAAGTGTACTTGTAATCTTGAGGGAACTGATGCTTCCTGACGGGTTCGATTCCGTGTCACTCAGCTTCACTGTCAGTGACGTTACCACTGAGCTATCCGGGTCACGACTGACTTCCTGTAGGATTGAGATGCATTTACAACTGATTGATCACCAACCAGTGTCCAATAATAATAGCTTTGCTTATAAAAAAACAACCTTATTTCAACTAAATACTTGATTAACAAGATAAATTTTCAAAATTTACTTGTCAATTATGTATCATTCAATAAGCTCGTTTATCCATTTTATCATTGTGTGAAAATCAACTTATAAAATTTAATGTTAACAGATGAGAGTATGTTCTGTAATGTTGTCAGTTCTATTATATTCTAAGACTGAATTCAATTTGAAGATATCATCTTAAATCTGTATAAGTTTTGTGATGGTTCTTCAATGATGAAATCTGTAGCATATGTATTTACATTGTAAGCAAAAAAATGATAAAATTACATCACTCAGGTTTTAACAGAAAAAAATAAAGAAACTTTTGATCGTCATGTTGAAGATTGTTATGTAATTTAGAAATTCGAATAATATGTTTTTCTTGATTGAGATCATCAATCGATTGATGTTAAACCACCATTGAAAACCTGGAAGCAATGAACAGCCGTCTTGTCTAAGTGTGGGACTACTCAGCAGAGCGCATCCATGGGATTCAAAACCAGATCCTTCGGTCTCGCGCTTGAACGCTTAACTTCTAGACCACTGAGTCGGTATCCAATGGTGTTAATGTCTAGTCATAACCAATCCACGAAATCGCGCGACCATCTTCCATCGTACTGACGTAGATACCTGTCTCATCCCGACATGGATTAGCTCCACTGATCACGGCTCAGTGGTCTAGAGGTTCATGATCTCAATCAAATCTTTATAATCTGCAAAACCCCATATTGATCGTGCTTTTCATCATGCCTATTTTGCTTTAGAAAGAAATGGTTTTCTGTTTCATATTAATGAAAACTTCAATTGTTTAATTATTATACATAGTGAAGGAAAATAAATCATGATTACTTTTCAAATAGAATGAAGTCATTTTGTGGTATGTACTACTGATATTGACAGATATAAGTAGTGAAAAGCCTGGGGGCAGTAGGTTAAGAAGATCGAAGAAAATAAAACTAGAACAGTGAATGATTGATGTGGAAATGAAGGAACAATGAAGTGTGAGATAATTAACTGACATTTTACAAATGAATTATTTATTGTATGACCCTCAGATTTTACTAAGTGATTCTGTAATTTTGTATTCAAATACATTCGGTGGTACCCGCTCATATTTTCGTTCACTACAATTTTATTTTCTTGAATTATCTTCAAGTGATTAAATTATCTTTTCATAAATAACACAACTAATTGATGAAATCAAGACTGCAGAGATGAATTTGTGAATGATGTTATGAAATATTTTACATGTGAGTTTATTAACCGAGATATTGAGATGAGAGTCAATGGATTTTAATACCAGATATCATGGAAGTAAAAGCAACAACTGATATAAATACTATGTGATATGATATTGGCAATTTCGCACTTTTTTAATCGATAGCGTCATTCAGCATCCTGATTTATTCTTTTTGAATTAGAGTATACTAGTCTACTTATAGACTGGTTATTAACTTTAACCAGTCAGACAGTTATGTTAGCACCAGTAGCTTTGAGCATCAACAAGATTAGTTTGACTCTGATTGGTTCGATAAGAGAACTCAACAGATGAGCTTCAATTATCTATATTTCGGGCACCCAGTATATTCATTTCTAATTATTTTGTATGAATTAATTATTAGCCCTAAACTCACCATAAATAAAAAATATTTCTTTACATATTAACTTGCCACAGGTGTGAGAAAACGTAGCAAACGGTACATAATTAGTTAAAAACAATCGGGTAGTAATAGACTGTATAGCAATGGTAAGAAGGTCTAGTGGAAGATTTTACGAAAGGAAATATAAAAACATAACGGTCGTGTTATTTATTAATTGAAATTACTTAAAGTTAGACATTAACACCGTTGGATACCGTTTCTGTGGGAAATCAAATGTCCTGGGTTCGAATCCCATGTTCGGGGTTGTGGATGTGCACTGCAGAGGAGTAAGATACTAAGACAAAACATCCATCTAATGCTTTCAGATTTTCCATGATGGTCTAGCTTTAATTGACTCATGAACTCAACTACTAAGTTGATAATTAAACAATAAAGATATAAATGATAAAAATCCTTAAAATATTACCAAAAAGTTCTCATTTCTTTAATACTCACTTTGTCATAATATTATGAAATAGTTATATCTCATTCAAATCATCAATAATGAAGGTATAAGTTATGAATTATTAATTTTAACCAGAATCTAAAAGTCTATCCCCAGTAGAGTTTAACAATATAGATGAAAGAAATACGATGAATAACTGATATACTATATAATGCTTCAATGAGCTTAGAATCACATATGTTAACTTTTAACCAATCAAGATTTTCTCTACTCTTTTTGAATTCATTTTACTCATGAATCTTTATTTCAAAACAGATCCATTTTCTTAATGTGTATGTATCTGTAGTGTGGCTTCGAGTCGTTGTTGACTATGATCACCACCGTAAGAAGTTTGCGTACCAGATATCAGAGGTCGATTGAAGGTTGTAGCCAGATATATTTGTTGGCGATCTCGTGGTATCGTAAGGATACCGTGATCGTGCCAAAGGAGTACAAGCGGAATCACTGAGCAAACGTAAGTACGTACAAGGTCACGATCAACGGAAGAAAGGATATCTTTAGTACAGTTAAACAAGTACAGTAAAAGAGTTACTGGTACAATTGGTTATAATAATAATTGTTTCCATTAAACCAATCGCGTTCTCTTGATAAAAGTAGGTTACTACATATCAGTTATTATAGTAATGTATAATTGATATTAAAAATCCAAATATTCTAGATGATCGCATGATAAATCAGTCATAGCGTAGTGAATGAAGATAGTAGGGAAAACCAATATAACATTTCATGTAAAATCACATAGTGTATTTGTAAAATATCAAAATCACACATTGAATACATCATTTGCATATCTTTCTTGACTTATCCTTTACATATTTTATCATCTTTTTAATACTGTTGTTGTTCCGGTAGCTCTCTGATTTTTTTCCTTTTCTCTTTATATCAATCTTCTACTAATAATCATTCCACTTCCAGTTCTTGCCACATACTACTTATGTCTGTCCGCATAAGTAGTTCACACCACAATAACATTTAGAAACAAAGTGAGATACATATGAAGTATGAGTAACGACTAATAAACATTCTGACAAAAATAGGTGATTTAACTTCACAGATGACGAAATAGCTAGGTAATTTCTTTTGCTTAGTTCTTCATTGATATTGACGATAAATATTTGATGATCTCCAGTTAGAGGTTAGCAGTTCCGGAATTGACATATTAATAATGTTCATTCTTTTCAATTCATATTGCCAGCCATCACGATATTTTTGATTGTACATTTCTGTAAGTTGTACAGAGAAAGATCATAAACTTCTGATAAACGCGCTTGAATAGTTTGTGTAATTAATAGATATCATGATGTGTTAAAACAAACAAGAAAACAGATAACTTGCTGAAATATTTAGATGATAGGAACAGGTAGCTCAGATATTTAAGTAGACCGCCTTGCCTGCTATAATTTACTGATAAACTATATGTCAACAATACAACATTGATATTTCTAAGTTAGATAGAAGTACTTTTACTTTTCATTTGTTTACATTAGTAAGATAGAAATGTTATATGTAGTTTTAAATTATGTAATTGAATGTACATTTAGCTACTTAGATCCTAATAACGATTACTGTTCATTAATATTTGTTCATTTCAATTACTCATGTAATACAGTAGTATTTATCATACACAATAAAATTCTTTTGCATTTATTCTAAGCATTATTACCATATTGCAATTTATATGAAAATGTTTAAAGTTTAGCCTGAAAGTTCACTGTGAGATTGTTGATTATTATTTATTTCAACACATAAATATTGGTACAAAAGAGCACCAAATATATATATGCGTCACACCATATTTGTGTGTGTGTGTGTGGGCTGTGATACTTCCCGGTTGCCCAGACCGAAGAAGGTGGTTTTCTTAGGGGGCCACACCCCGAGCCTTTGACCTAAAGTTCTAACCCATAAGGCAGTGGAGCATCGTAAGGAGATGCAGTCCCATGGTAGCCGATGACCAAAAATGAGTTCATACGTCATTTGTGCCCTCAGGATACTGGAGCCCATGTGCACTATTGGTTTGGAATCTGGTTAAAGCGTCGGACATTCGCTTTTCGTCCTTTCAATTTCGTAAACAACAAAAGCTCTACGAGAAGGCAGTGAGTAGGAATTCTCAGGCAGAGGATGTATACGCGTGGCCGTGTGAGAGCATTTCGAAAGGGAGGGCGGGCCCACCCCACTCTGGGCCATACCAGGACATTTGGGGGAAGAGAAAAAGTGACCCGAAAACTCAATAAGCAAACAAAATTTACTTAAAATTAATGGTAAAAGCAGTCGAAAACAATTTATGGTACCACAGTGGTGGGATTAAGACAATTTGATAATGAAGACTAGAAGTCGTTAGAGTAAATATTTGATTCATGAAGATCACATCGAAACCAGTTGACCATGAATTTGTTAGAATGGTGTTGTGCAGATTGTTGGATTTTACTGAAATCACAAACCACGCCAAGTTAGATAATTATTTAAAACCTGGAGTACTGAACAGCCTTCTTGTTTCAATATGGTGCTCCTTAGCAAGGCTTATCCACAATTCCACTACTGAGGACCGAATACACAACCTTCAGTTTCGCACACATGAACTCTTAGTCTCTAGACTACTGAAGGGAGATTCTATTGTGTCTCAGTTTGAAATTCAGTTGATTCATGATATTGCATAAACATCTTTCATTGTCTACGGTGATTACCTTCATCACTCATGCCACGGTTGAACTCCACTGCCAGGAAATTCTATACTAGGACGAAACAGTGATCCAGTGTTTTCAACTTTTTAGATGCTGCCCAACTTAAACCGAAATCAGTCAACATTTAGTCGTAAAGAAATATAAATAAATAAAAACAGTTAACTTGTTGAAATATCTAGATGGGAGGAACAGGTAATCCAAATATCCAAGCAAGCAACGATATTAGTTGTATTTCATTCATTCAATTATTGGCTAACTTGTGCGTTTGATTTGAATAGTGTTTTGTATGGAAATGTGAAATGCAATTTGTGGTCATATCACATTTCAGCCTTTTGCTTCAGAGAATTCAATTATTGTCGATATATCGCTATTCGTCGATCAAGAATGATCGAATTATACTCGAAAGAAGATATACGCTATACAAACCCAATAGTATTATAACATTTATGTAGAGAAGTGATATATATTAAACTATTTATAACATTTTCGAAGTGATTAATTTATAACACTTAATGGTGGTGATTCAAACGTTTTGTAATTACATTAGTTTACAATTAACTTGACAGAAAGTAATTTTTCTTCTTAATTTGGCTATTTCCCGGAAATGATTAATTAACAGATTATTAGATACGTGTTTCCTATGTAAATGAATCAATTTGATAATAATAATTGTTATTCCTATTATTATTATGTTTATATAAATTGTATACCTAATCTAGGTTATTATAAAATTAATTATGAATAATACAATGGAGTTATAATAAAACCTGTTTGCTATATATCTTCAGAATGAGCTGGAGAACCTATGGAATTGGTGGAAATTTTCAAATACATAGAAAGCATCATCAGTAAACAAAGATGATCTGATGTATATGTGAAGACAGATTGACAAGGCAAGGGCAGCATACTTTCAGGTAAAGAACATACGGGATTCATAACAACTGTCAGAAATTTCAATACGAACGTCAAACAGTTTTATTATACGGGGCTGAAACTTCGAAAAATACCACAAGCATCATCAAAATTGCATAAATATTTATAAACAATTGTCTACGTAAGATACTGAATGTCCGTTGGGCGATTACATTCAGTAACAGCCTACTGTGAGAGAGGATAAATCAGCTTTTAGATGAAGAGGAAATTAAAAAAAGACATACATTACGGAAATCGGTAAGCTGAACCACGAGACAAGCGCTAACTTGGAATCTCGAAAGGAAACAAAAAAGAGGAAGGCCAAAGGACATACTGTGTCAAGAATCGGAAGCACGATTAACAGCTAGGAAAAACTGGAAAGAAGTGACCAGGAGCCAGATGGTTGGAGAATGCTGGTGGGTGGCCTATGCTCCTCCACGAAGGATAAAAAGCTCAAGTAAGTAAATTCAGAAAATGTCTTCTCGCATCAAAACGATAGCTTAGGAAAATATAACAAACATATATTTCTAAATCTCAAATTAAATATGCCTAACAGTGGAGTCCAGAACAGACGTTTCGTTCTGTTTGGGATTAGTCGACTGAATGTACTTATATCTTAGAGTTGATGTCCACAATTGGTTTAGAAGTCAGTAAATTATACTAAAAACACTCAATTGATCAAAATTCAGTGGAATCTAGAATTATTGAATATACCTAAATGTCTGACTAAATGACTATTCATTGAAGGAAATCGGATATACACATTAACATACAATTATAATTACTTTACAGCAAATTCATAAGTAAAGATAAACACTCGGTCCTTGTTGCAAATTTACATCTCATAATGTATTATTTTCACTTGTACTATTACAAAATCATTGTTCTTACATTCATAACTGCGATAGCAAAAAGATTTCGAGAAGAAAATTTATTATCGCGAGATATGTTGAACAAAGGAAATACTTATTTAATTACTTACACCTGTTACACCTCGTGGAGGAGCGTAGGCCGCCCAACAACATTGTTCATCCAACCATGTCCTGGGCAATCCTTTCCAGTTCTTCCCAGTTGAAATTAATCCTTTTCATATCTGCAAGATAGATGAATGAATGTTAGTTTGTGATTTAGTATCATCCAAGTTTTCTTTGTTATTGCATGTAAAATAAATTGATTTTTCAAAACTCTATATTTTAAAGCCCTTGGGATCTAAACATGAACATTTCTGTCAATAAAGAGCGAAATAATGTAATTTGCTTTAGGTTAAAAAAGTATGTTTGTTATATACACTTTAATAATAGCTCACTACCATTATTGCCAATATTATGTTGCATAAATTATGCGTCTGGCTGTATTTTATGAATTGAATTGCTATGTATCCATCCGACTATGTAGTGAAGGATAACGACGCACTATGGTACGTAAACATGAGTGTTGTTTTTTTCATTATCAGTGATATTCTTTGACAGTAATGAATAGATGTTTAGCATTCGTTTATATCATTATCTACATTGGAAAATATTTGTTTGGAACTTCCTATATTGTATCTCATTGTTTTGCGAAAATCCAACAACCCATTCGACTTTGGTGAAAGCCAGAGGATGAGGTCAACTGACAAGGAAAAGATGGAATACCACGTATGATACTGAGTTTAATATTTCCTACAGAAAAGTTAATCAGTCATTGATAATATCTATCATCAGTGGTATGTAATGGTGTTCTTATCAATATCCACGCACTGTCAGGTACTTAAACATGATGCTTCGTTATTTACGACCAGTTCGAGCCATGAATAATAGATTTCAAACACCTGTAAATTTCATTTACTAATTACTACTGAAAAGAAAGTCAACAGGTGCCCAACAGCTGGACGTTCAATTTTTCGTCTATGCAATTAAGTCTAAATCTGAACCCTAACAGAATAAATATACGTAGACCAGCTTGATCTTTCCGGAATCATACGACCTATCGTTGAAAGCGATTTCTTGTCTTTCCAAAGCTATCGGTTATCATCCTTTAAAATACGTGAATTGAAAATTAGCGTTATCAAACAAACAATTATAGATAAGTCAATCAATTCCTTATACGCAATCTTCCTTTTATTTATTATTATAATTGAAGTAACTACTTCTATGAATTTGGTGTTCATCTTGTTGTGCTAATCAGCTGTGACAACTTGGGTCGATGAATATATATGTGCATGGTCCTACATTGTAGCTGACTGATTAGTATTTGTAATAATATATGTTAAATGGTATTTTGTAGTTTTGATCAGTATCAACAGTGTCGATATTAACTAACTAAAATGTTGAAAAAATATCAGTGTGATTGCGAAAATATTTCTTCAAGTATCGTCTTAGCTAGCTAGAAAGAAGTATTCCTATTGAATGAGATAAGATTATAGGATCCTCTCTATCATTTTGTACTTCTGAATGCAGAAACAAAAACGTTTTATACATCTAAGTGTAATACCAAATTAACTGAATAAATGTGTGTTTAAATAACACTAAATCTTTAGTCTGTTTCTGTCTCAAGTGGAACAGGATAGTGGCTAGTGGTGGGATCCCAGATGCGAGTTTCATTCTGTTTTGGACTCGTTAGTTGAATGTAACTGCATCCTAGTGTTGATGATCACACCAGAGCTTGCATATTGTGATTTTTGCTTCAAACGTCTAGCACGTTATCCACTTAGCTACTGAGCCTATACTGTCAACGGAGAGATTCAAACAAATGAATCTGTTTTTACCTTTTCTCTTCTAAAACTTTGCGATAGCCAGATATTTAGATAAAATAAAGTGTATGTATGGAGTTCTAGTGAGTAGATGTGAGTATTAGAGTCAAACTGTGTCTGATGTGAGGCAGTTACTCACTGTTGTCAATGGTGGACGCTCGCGTGATAACGTGGATTGGTTGAAGTGGGACATTAACACCGTCGGATGCTGTCTCAGTGGCTTAGAGATTAAGAGTTCACGCTCGAGACTGTAGGTCCTGCGTGATCGTGGATGAGCACTACTGAGTAGTCCAATACCGAGATGAAACGACTGTCCAGTGCTTCCAAGTTCCCAATGGTGGTCTAACACAATAAAACTCATAAATTCAACCATTAAAGTACTATAATTTCCACAAACCTTCATTCTGACAGTATGTAAATCTTTTAAAACAGTTTTTATGTAACTGAACCTAATAATAGATTTCAATTGCCTACAAAGTTGACAAAGTGAAATTAGGTTTGCTAATAAATTATTAGTATTTGTATAAAATAAGATATACAATATGGAAATTTGACAACTATTTATCACAGTGAATTGTGCAGTAGTGATCGGGAAGACAAATCAGACTTATAATTCGGTCAAGTTAAAACTTTTCAGTGAAATGTATTTAAAAATTTATGGGAATTGTCAGTCATTATTGAATTCGCATAGGTTTCACTCAGCTTCACATTAAGATAAGTAATATTTTACCATTAGGAATGAATTTTATGTTATCTAGTATTGGTTCCTAAATGAATCTGATAAACTGAGTGATTCATCTTTGTAAAAATATTAACTCACAGAAGAACACTTGATGATTGATCAATTTTAGGCTATATTCTTTGACTGTAATACTGAACAATCCATGTTCGAATATGACAGAACATATTTCAGTTAGGTATATCCAAAAATCGAAGTTGCTGATTATTGTAATTCATATCAAAGTGCACACATATTTTGTGTATTAAACATGCATGCCACGTATGAATTTACTGTTCTGCACCAATTGATGTACGAAATTTATTTGTTCTTAAACTTCAAATTTAACTCACTCATCCATTGATATCCTGAGCTAACTGTGCTTGAAGTTTCTTTAACTGGTCTTTTAAATTGTATCTAAATGATGAGATAATGCTGCTGGATGAACTGCTCATCAAACCATTTCATTTAGTTTAGTTAAAAAGTAATTTTTATCTTGAAATAAAACAGACGTTTTTGTGGAAACTCTGTTGTTTGAAAGATTATGGTTCACAATAATAAAAGCATGAGTAAAAGGAAGACTAAAAAAGGTACACGTCAATATAGTTGAGAACTAGTAAGAAAGATCATAAAAAAGGCGCATATTATTGAAGACGAATAAAAATAGCCTAAAATACACTGGTTTATATATTGGTTGTACACCCATTTTGATTAATAATTAGGATTACATCACATACTCAGTTATAACGAATCACTTATTGAGCATAGTTCATGTCAAGTGAATACAACATTATCGTATACTATACAGAAGAAAATATCATGCTGGGAAAACAATCAATACTACAGTGAATGATCATCACATTGAATTAGAAGGGGAGTAATGTTGAACAAAACGCATAATGAGTAAATCAATCGAAAATTGACTTTTCTTTCCATCATATCACCTCCCCTTTTTAATATCGTACTTTCTTGGGGTCGACTTGCATCTTGACTGTTACCCGCCGCTGTCGGAGGGGCCACTTTCTGTTATGTTCGGTCGTCGCTGATTGCTGTGCCGGAAAAACGCTGATCACTTATATCCACAAGAAGTTCAAGTTTACAAAAAATTCTACATAGTCAAACTTTTATTCAAAGGCAATAATTTTGGCATGTGGAATAAATGTAAACTGAATGGTAACATTAAAAATGATATTTACTACTGCCCAATTAGTTATCACCTATGAAACAAAAGTTTTATCGCCTTGTTTTTAGTAATATATACCCTTTTGATTGTCATGTTTACTAGTGTTTATTTTTCCGATCGCTTTCTTATGAATAGATACCAAAGATTACAAGATTAGTTAATATTGAACACAAAAACTCTTATCAAAATAGAGACTAAATAAAATAACACTTTTCGATATTCAAAGATGGATAATTGCTAACAGTGGAATCCAGTTTGTCGAGCATTTCATCCTATTTGAGACTCGTCAGTTCTATTTAACTGCATCTCAGAGTTGATGCTCACTCTGAGACTCGAATCCAGTACTGTTGGCTTCAAACGCCATCGCATTTTCCACTTAGCTACTGAATCCTGATAGCCACTTGCCTATAAAATGGAGTGAACTTTTAAATTCACTTAATGTTGTTTATAAGCAGAGATGGATAGTGGCTAGCAGTGGAATCCACTGGATTCCACTGCTAGCCACTATCCATCTCTGCTTATAATGCTTGTAAATTAAGGCAATATCGAGGCATACGCACAGTATGCACATATGCCAATAAGAGACTGATCAACTTCAGTCCTAAAACATCAATGGGAAGATTCAAATAAAACAATATCAAGTGAATTAATGTTGTTTACTTGTATCTTCCCATTGCAATTGTTCAGTCTCTTATTGGCATATGTGCATCCAATGCGGAATTCCTCGATATTACCATCTTTGCTTATAAAACTTGTGACTTAAGGCAATATCCAGGAAGTCTGCATAGGATTCACAGATAACAACAAGAAAACTGATCAATTAGTGTCTTAAATAACAATAGGAAGATACAAGTAAAACAACATCAAGTGAATTCAAAAGATTTTCTACATTCGTCAAGAATAAATAAAGACTGATGATCTTATAATAACGTTAACTGTAATATAAATGAAAAACAAACGATGTTTTGTCAAATAAAATTGATTATTTTTTTTATAAGGACATAGCATGGCAACAGAAAATTATCGATTCACGTATATTATTAAGATGAGACACGTAATGGTGTTTAAATTTTGAAACATGTTTCTTTTATTTTTTGTTTCTAATCACATGTGACTTTGAACAAGTTTTATATTTTCGGGTGCTCAATGGTTTCTGTTTTGTCATTCTTTTCATTTGACTTATAATATAGTTTCAGATATTGGTTATTTCTTCAATCAATTCAAGAATTCATCTATACAAAAGACTATTATTATCATCATCAGTTTAGGTGTTGTGGAGATTGTTAAGTTTTTGATTGAAATCATGAGTCAATTGAAACTAAATCACCATGGAAAACCTGGAAACACTGGACGGCCGTTTCGTCCTATTCTTAGCAGAGCCAATCCATGATCCAGCACACTGCGATATTCGAACCCAGGACCTATCAGTCTCATGCCAGGCGCTTAATCGACTAGATCACTGAGCCGGCCGGCATCCACTGGTGTTAATGTCTAACCTCAACCAATCCACGAAATTGCGCGATCATCTTCCATTGTACTGAGGTAGATACCTGCTCCACTGGTCACGGCTTCTCACCAGAACTCCGAGAATTTTCTCACGAAGCTAGTCACTAGTGAGCACATGGTAATTATCAGTTTAGGCGCACCATTGTACGCTGGCTCAGTGGTCTAGTTGGTCCTGGGTTTGAATCTCGCGGAGTGCAGGATCACGAATGCGCGCTGTTGAGGAGTCCCATACTAGGACGAAACGGCTTTCCAGTGCTTCCAGGTTTTCCGATTATTATTATCATGTTGGTCAATCTGTAAAATATTATAGTTGTACATATTTAATTACAATTTTCATTTGAATTTTTATTGTTTTGTTGAGAAATACTAACAAGAATTTTAAATAGGTAGTAAACTAGCAGTCTTTAAAAATGTTATAATCAACTCTATCAAATTACTTTCTTGTTTATTATATACTCTTTATCATTGTAAGGTATAACTTCATCGCTCGATAGAGTCATGGTTTGAACTATGTGAATACTCTATGCAAACTTGATTGGATACAATTTATGTTATCAATGGTAAAAAGTCATGATTAATAATTAATGATTCTATATTTAGCAAAACTACGATTTTTTAAAACAAACTTGATTGTCTGATGCTTTTTTTTACTTGTTCTCTGAAGAAAAATCTTACACTGAGTTACGAAATGTCAGAAAATCTAAATTTTCTACTCATTGGGATATTACATGTTACATCCTAGTGAAGACTGAATTATGGGTAACTTCCAAGTACTATGAATGAACTAATATTTCATATTTATTGCTATTGTATAACTGTTCAGTAGCTAGATTCTGTATATCTACAATCCTTTTATTGTAAGCTTGATTTTAACCTATAGATTATTATTGTACGATTAACTGTTTTTGAGTTATGTTCAGTTTACTAATTACTGTAACCCGCGTTCACAGCCACGTTTTGACTTGATCTCGTATAAATATTATTTTCTATTTTATGGTGCGATGCGGTCTCTTGGGCTGATTTATAAACCAACTATGTTCGAAATAAATGATTTGCAAAGTGAAAGCTATTGTTGGTGTTCTGAACTCAGTTGGACGGGCTAGGCGAATAAAGCATCAATAAGGATGCTAAGCTGCTCATACCGGTCGAACGTCATTGGTTTGACATAGTGCTAAGATTGAATAAGTCATATTTCGATTGGCGGATAAATCATTTGATAACTAGCCGGGTTTGAAGTCACAACATTACAAATATATTATTTTTATTGATAACAATCTACCCAATGCTCAATTTATTTGAATTTATCAAGTCGAACTTTGATAATGATGCCTAAGATTGTTTTTTTAATGACTTTCCATTTTATTTGAGTTAACTATTTGTGATGAAATCGCCACATAAAATAACTTGTGGAGTAAATAATGCGACAATGTTAGAGTTTTTCTACAATTGAATTATTTTTCTATCTACTAATCCTATACAGGAGCATTTAATCAACTGTAGACACATCGCTACAAAGGATTTTTTTTAAAGTAATCTACAGAGTCAAAGGAATTGGATCGAAGGGAAGTCGAATCAATATTTTATGCACTGCTGAGACATTGGCAATCCACGAAATGAAGACCGAACTTTGAGTGCAGAAACGATTCGTCCAACCTCTCATCATTCCTTGGACCTAATTCCCTTTTTTTCTCTCAAATATTATAACAACATGTACATATATCAAAACTTCAAATAATTATCTAGTCTTTTCTGTGAATATGATTATAGCTTCATGAAGTGCAATTCGGTGATCTACACAATTGAACAAAAAGAAAACTAAATACTTTAGATAATTAAAATAACTCATTATGTCAGTGAATAAAAATAAAGAGAATTAAATAGTTGAGATCATGAGTTAGTTGAAGCTAGACCATCGTTGAAAACCTGAAAGCACTGGACGACCATTTCGTCCTATTGTGGAACTCCTCAGCAGTGTGCATCCACGATCCCGCAACGCGGGATTCGAACTCAGGACCTACCAGTCTCGCACGCGAGAGCTTAACCATTAGACCACTGAGCTGGCACTCAACAGTGTTATTGTCTAACTTCAACTAATCCACGAAATTGGGCAACAAATCCACCATCGTCATCAGTGAGAATTCAGTGAAGAAAGTTTTCTTTTCGACGAAAAATATAGACGTATGGTAAATATATGTCTATAGAAGGATACAAAAGATTGTATCATGAATTGGTTCAAGACTCTAAATATCAAATGGGGTTACATAATAATCAGGGGCTAGAAAAGACTAGAAGGTTGGAAATGATTTACAGGTCAAAATAATGAAAGATAATTTTCTGCTTGGTAGATAAATAAATAGATAGAAGTAAAACAAAAAAAATACAGACATTGGTATCGTTTTTCGTTTGAAAAAAAGAAACACACTTTAACATCGTCTGCAATCTAAGCTGTTTCTTAATTTCATTAAATGGAAATAGCCTATTTGTTTTTCAAAATAAAGAACTGTCATAATCGTTAAAAAAACATCTCGACGAAACGATAGATGCGTGTTACCAAGTCATATTATAATCTAACTGATTAGATTTTATTGTATTGTATTCTAGCACCCAAAGTATTTGTCTTTAACTTTTAGTTTTGACAGAACATTTGGTTTAGAAACAGGCAACAAAAAGTTTCCTTTTTCTTTAAAAAAATGTCTATTGTCAAAATGTAAAAAATCTGGGCTAGTTAGAATTATCAGAAAGAAAAATAAAGATTAAGTTATTCATTTTGAAAACGTAAAGATGTGCTTTGATGGTCGGATAATATTGTGGATCGGTTGAAGTTAGATGCTAACATCAATGGATGCTGTCACAGAAGTCTAGGAATTAAGTGTTCCATAGCAAAACTTACGGTCGTCGGTTTGATATCCTGCAGTAGGGTTAAGGATGCTCATTGTTGAATTGTTATGCCCCGATAAGAATAATGAGTGGTAATTTTTGAGATCCATTTGTGGATCAATACTATACGTATATTCTACTGTATAATTGTTAATCAAGTAAACTATTCTTATCGATTAAATGTTAAATATTTCTATGGCAGTCGATTGACGAAATCATCGATTAAACGTTTAAAGATACTTCCATGGTAATATTGATTATATATATATATATGTACGTCTGAATTGTGTTTGTGGATCGCTGTGGGCTCGCTCGTTTCTGGCTGTTTTGAAGAATACACTTCCCATTCCAAGCTAGAACTTCTCCCGTTAATTAGCGGGGCTTAGACGCATCAAATAGCTAGCTTAATGGTCTTGGGTCACTGACTCTTTGTTCTCGTTTGCAGATTAAGTGAACTCGTGATAACTTCAAACCTAGCAGAAGTCTCATGTTAGAATGAACTGGCCGTCCAGTGCCCCCCCCCCCTCACTTTTAGTAGTTATCTAACTTAGATCAATTCTTGATCTTAATAAAATTCGACTATTTTCCTAATCCTATATTGGTAAAAATTGGATACCATTGTTTAAACTTAATTTTATCAATCACAGCATGGAGAAATTATTTATAGTATACGGGAATTCGAAGAAATTGCAAAATTTTCATGGTTTAAATCAATAACGGACCTCAACGCTTAATAATTTGAGTCACTGAGTCCGTTTCTAATGTTACACATACTTGACGTCAGTAATTTCATAAATATTGATTAATCATCTTCTGATGTCTGAGGTGGATAACTGTCGTACACCCTAGCCACATATGACACTTGAATTTCTGGAATAAAATCTTGAAGTTAATTACTACTGACTACATGATGAATAATACTTTTCGGGCATTTGTATAGAGTGTTGACCCCTTAAAGAGTTGTGGATCTCACTTTTGAAGAGTCCCGTACTAGGTAGGAATAAATGTCCACTCCATCCCGTTTTTCAGCAGTTCTCCAGTTAAGATCTAACGATAATTTAAACCATGAAAATATCAAGATTAAACCAGGGATTTAGGGTGAATAATTACAAATTACTAATCAAGAATGACTACAATATCAAAAATCTGTGACAAACATGATAAAATATTATAAATCATGTCATGTGTATTCATCATGTGAGTTAGTGTAAAGCTTTTAATCATGCATCAGTATCATTCTTTCAGACATGAAGGTTACTTTTCTGAAATTTGATAGCGAAGCGACTGAAACTTGTGTTTGACGTAACCAGCTTGAAATAAGAAACTGATTTAGTAAATGAATATTTATATAATTTGATTTCTTAATGTAGACATTTTCAAATCTCTTTTTGGTTGATTAAGTTAGAACTTTCGTCTAAATTTAAACGAATAGTTTCACAATATTTGGGCGCCGAGTTCATTTGAGACATTAAAAAGAAGAATATATTTGTAAAATCTCAGCGAATGAATTTTTGGTTGGTTCGTAATCTGCTTATTCTATTGTTGTGCGTGCTACTTATATTGATATAAGTAGTATATGACGCGAGTCAGGAATGTAATGTCTGGCAGCAGATGAGGAAGATCAAGAAAGGAAGAGCGAGAATAGGAAGCAACTAGTATGGAAATGCAAGAACAACGAAGTTCGAGACAATTATTGAACATTTTGCAAATTAAGTATTATAGTATGGTGTTTTTTATTTTCCTAAGTAACTCTGTAACATTTTGTTTAATGTTATTCGGTTGCCTTCACCTATGTTCCCCTTCACTACACTACGACAATATATTCCAACTCATTCATTAAATAAAACATTTGATTGATATAATTATCTTTATCACCTTCATATGTGAGTTACCTCTGATCATTCATTGTTCTTATAATCAATATTAAATTTGTATTTCCTTCAACTAAGATTTAAACAAATGGTTTTATGTTGATTCTTTCCTCTAGTGTAAAACATGATAATTGATAAAAGGGTTATAACAATGGTCGTCTGTAAAAGAATCACTACTATCACTGTTTGTTTTCTAACAGCACGATGCAATCACATAGTTTGTAGTATCGGTTACTGTGTTAAGCCCACATAACTTATTCTAGCTTCTGGACAGGACAATTTATCAATTCTTCTTGAGTCGCATTTTGACCTAGTTAATTATTTACTTATCAACCTTGATTGTTCTTATATGGGCGTATGTGTGTATACTTCTTATTCTATTCATCATATGCCTGTAGTCTATTTTATCTGGCTATAAACATTGATTAATGTTTGATTAAATGGGAGTTGGATCACACGTTTTCTTCAATGAGCGTTATTTTACTTCGCTCCCTTTTGTTCGCATCCTTCTCTTCGTCCCTCTGATTTTCTGTCCAGATCAATGAGTGTACATCCGTTCTCGTATTTGACTTATTTAATTCTGTTATTCACTAACGTAGATTAAGTCATTAATTATCATACGAGGATAGCCAGGATGTATATTTTGACAACAATCATTCATACAAACTAAATGAAGTCATATATAGGGCCAATAAAATCTAATAATAAACTTGTAATTTGTATGCTAATAAATTATATGTATAAGTATGTGAACTTAAGAAATAATTCTGATCAATATCCAAAATGTGGAGTACTGTATATAACTAGAGGTCATAAAAGAAAGAATGTTCACAAGTTGCACACTGAACTCTTGGTTCTGCATATTATTAACCTTCATTCTATTATGAGGGTTGAATTAACTGACTAAACACTGACCTTTTAGGCTATGTAACAAAATACTGAATTTCATTGTAAATTTTTTTGAAAATAAGACCTATCACTCTGTTCTCTTAAAGTTAGACTTTACTCAAATTATTCTTGGACGCCTAATCTTACTGCTATACTTGGACATTTCTAAAGCTTTTAATATGATTAACCATGATTGGTGATTAATACTTGAGATTCTTGGGGATTACTGTACCTTGAACTAAAAATCCAGGTGTAATGAGCATGAACTCGATTCTTTGTGGAAACAGAGACTTCAATTATCTTTTAATTCACTATTGTAATCCTATATTCAAAAGATGCTTACTTATGATATGTGTAACTCTTTATTATCAGTGACACAGTCTCATTCTAAATCACTCTTCTATACAAATTACTATGTATTTAAATTTTCGAGACTGAATTACTTTATATTAATCTGTCTGTCAAATTAAATCATCACAATCATTTATTCGTTTAATAGGTGATCACCTCTCCTCTGAAACTGACTTAAATTTATCTATACTTTTGACTATATCTCATTCCACTAGTGAAATTATAGGGATATTATATGTTAAGTCATCGTGACTACTGAAGTCATTTAGTAAACTTCCCTTTCTAGAGATATTTTACATTTACACTATTCCTGGTAAATCTAACTAATTTAAATATTATTCAACCTGATTAGTAGCTCATGAAACCTATCATAGTAATTGTCACTGTTGTTATTCTATGCTCTCTGCTTCAGTTTTCTTCTCTCTAGTTGTGTAGTGAACAAGAACACGGGTGGGGACAAACGGATGTATTTAGCACAACAATTACAGTCTATCTGAACAAAATCTGAATACCACATAATAAATCGTCAATTTGCAAAATATTCATGCAAGAAACCAGACTGGACTGTTTCTGTTGCAAACACCATTCCATTGTTCATGCATTTTCTTACAAATTCCATTGTGTTTTCGCTCTAGCTTTCTTGATCTTCGCCATCTTCTGCTGCCAGACATAACGTTCTTTTAACGCACGTTATATACTACTTATATCAATATAAGTAGCTCACACTACAGTTGTAGATGCCAATAATTACTATGTGATGGCATTAGAGCCACCCTTCGATAAACTAATCATACTTCAACAGAATATCTTAAAACCTCTGTAAAGAATTAATAATTCTTAACTAAGGTCTCACAGTGTTATAATACATGCAATAAATGTCCTCACAAAACACTTCACCTTCTACATTGTTTAGAATCATCTGTTTGTCTTTTAACATGTAACATTTCAATTTGTATCAACCTGTTCATGCCAATTAATCAGCATACATTTTCTAATTATTTTTAGAATGAAAACTTGTTTTCATGGTGATTCAAGAGTTTTAGGAAATGTACATATCAATTAGTTAAGTAAGAAAATGGGAATAATGAGTAATTAGTCAACATTTTAATGTTGTTTGGATTAATAACTGTCCAAATATATTTGCAATCAGGTATGTCAGTTTAATAGATATGATTTTTGATTTGTCGAATATTAGAAAACGTGAAAGTTAAGTTCATTTCACTTGAATGAAAATAAAATACGTTATTAAAAGATAATAACATGAGATTAGATTGATATCATGAATGGATCAATGTTAAACCACCAGTGAAAACTTCGGTGCATTGGACGGCCGTATAGGACTCCTAAGAAGTGTGCATCTACAATCCCGCACGCAAGATTCGAACACAGGGCTTTCAGTCTCGTGCGCGAACGTCAACAATCTCCAAATCTCCATGCTGGTAATTATAATGTACTCACCAATGGCTAACTTCGAGAGATAATTCTCGGGGTTCTATTGAGAAGCCGTAACCAGTGGAGTTCAACCATGCTGAGTGTGAGGTAGTTACTCACCGAAGACAGTGGAAGGTGGTCGTGCGATTTCGTGGATTGGTTGAATTTATACATTAACACCGTTGGATGGTGGCTCAATGGTCCAGAGGCTAAGCGTTCAGCTGCAAGACCAAATGTCCTGTGTTCGAGTCCCGAGTGTGAAATTGTAGATGTGCATTGATGAGTAGTCCCATACTGGAGTGAAGCGCCGCCCAGTGTTTACAGGTTTTCCCTGGTGGTCTAACATTAATCGGTTCATGATCTCACTCAAAAATTTAATCATCTCTGCAACCCTATACTGATAATTGGCATTACTAAGTGAAGTAACTTGTTGACTATATTCATTAAATAATAGGATAAAAAACATACTAGACTAAAAATATATTTCTTTTTCACTCATAGTAGCCAGTGAAACTGAATTGTAGGGTTCTGATTACCAATTTCGTATTATTTGTTATCCACAAATCTTATTTTCAGTTAGTGTAATGTTTCAGTATTTTGATGAGAATATACTATGTCTGAGGGTCATGCAATAAATAAAGGTAGTGAAGTGAATAATATCTTATGTGATTGTGTTATTCACATATCATATCATGTGAATGAACTGACATCTGTTTTCAAATTACATATTTCTTTTTTTTTAAAACCATGAACCCAAACTCACATACATTTTCAAGAGCAACATCAATGAAGAATAGACAATCGTCTTTTACATTTTGACAAGGTTTTCAATAATATTAGAAGAGGTTTTGCGGAGATTTTAGTAATTTCAATAGTTGAATTCATGAGTCAATTGAAACTAGACTGTCATGAAACACCTGGAAGCACTGGATGGCGAGAATGATAGGTCTTGGATTCGAATCTCACAGGGGGAGGGCGGGATCGTGGATGCGCACTGCTGAGGAGTCCCATACTAGGACGAAACGGCCTTCCATTGCTTGCATGTTTTCCATGGTGTTCTAGCTTCAATTGACTCATGATTTCAACTATTGAAATTTTCAATAATAATTAAATAAACACACCTAAATGCCAACTTAATTACGCTTTGAATTTCGCTGAATAAATAGTTTAGCTAAGTATTAATATGAATTATTTTACGTTATAAAATTTAAATATCACTCCGTTTCATTTTTCAATTTCTGTAGTTCAGTCTTACGAATCCCCATCAATTACCTATTTATTGTGTTGATTACTTTGTGTATATAATGAGTTTACCATCTATATATTTTGTTAATTGTTTCAGACTAATTTGTAGACTAGACAGCTATTTGATTAGACTATGAAGTATATTTTCAAGCTCTTCCATATTAACAGTTGAATTAAAGTAGTATTTAATACACATTAGGTGTGTATCTGAACAAAATAAAGTGCTGGTGTAAATCTTACTAATTATAGGCAACAAATGATATAGATTGATAAAGCAGTATTCAATGTAGCTCTTACAATGCTTTCAGGCAAACATACACACACACACAGATCGGTGAATGAGGATCCAAGACGAAAACTTCAATATCATAAATGCACAAGGATTGATTCAAATGTTCCGGAAAACATGAAAGAAAAAATAAAATTTAAATATTGATTAAATAATAATAAGTACAACAGATCTTAATTAATTTTTGTATCTGATCCATTCACAATGTTTGTTCGTTTTTTAATAATCTTGTAATGGATCGTATAGTTAGTTAAATATACATAATAAACGGAAGTTGCTTTCAAATTTCAACAAAAAGAAATGCATTTGAATCAATCAATTAATATATGATTGAATATCTAGATGAGACTTTAATTTATGAAGGAAATTTGAGTGATGATAAAGTGATTTTGAGAATACTTACCTATAAACTAGAAGTAAATCAGGGTTATAAACCAGTGTGAGGAATTAAAATTATGATTTACATTTGATGATTAGGGTTAGAAATTAAATTTAGGGTTTTTATCACTAACCGACATTAGCTAAAATGATAAAACTCTCTTTAACAGAATGGTTGAATGAATTTCGCTCCGAAATTCAAGACATGTTATCTTATATCTGATTGGTTCGTCGATAAACTATAGTATCGCCAATATTTGTTATAATTTTGCAGGCATGATAAAACTATTGCAATCACTGCAGAAAAATATCATGTTTATTGTAATATAGTTCTGTGGAAATCATAGAGTTTCTTAGTTGAAGTAAAAATTTGACCGGTTGCTATGACCATTTCACAATTAAACGCTGAAAACAATTTACCGAAAATTTCCCCTTTTTTTTACAACAGATGTAGCTTTTAGGAATTTGATCTCAAACCCACTGTGACCACATTATTTCTGGGTATTTCTTCTCACTATTCTAATTTATTTTATTGTTTCTTTATCGATCTCTATTTTTGGTTATTCGGTTTTGATTTTAAAACTTGACAACACCATGAAATTTGGAGCAATCTTTATTGATTCAATAGACTAAGATATATTCTCAATGTACTTTGTGATAAATCATAACACTGAGAGGAGAATGTATGTGATATAACGGACGGTTTACAATATTTTTCGTCTGTAATACATATATTACGATAATACGTTAATAAGACTAACTACGTTATATCAGAACCAGGATTCTCGACTCAAAAGAGAGAACCTGATTAACAGTACTACTAACAACTACCAGGAGTCACACATAATGAGTTTAGAGTAGAAATCAATAATAGGAAGAAAAGCCACATCTTTAACAGTCCGTAGGCTGTGGCTACTTGTCCACGCTCAACGATCAATCATACTTTAGTTTCATTATCACACATCAGTATCTTAGTAAATGTGCTTACACAAACTGAGTAATTGTTATCACATCATTTCTAAACGATAAATAGTCACCTTCAGTCTGGACAGAAAGTGTATACAATTAAGGTGCATGTAAATCGACTCATGAATTCAATTATTGAAATCACTAAATTGAAGTTGTTTTTGATCACATATTGAAATTGTCTGATAAATTATTGACATTCAAGAAAGGTTTGACAACTGTTTTGTCCTTAATATCGTTTCCGTTTCACTTCATGCTGTCTACTGTCCATAAAAAATTCCTAGTCGCACAAAAATGTTTCTAACCTGAAAACTATCCTTAGATCAGGTGGTTGAATGTGTTAGATAGGAAACTGGCCATGAAGTTACTATGAATGACATTATGACAATGAGAGCTGAAATGTCTACAGGTAAGAATGTACTCTTATATTTTCAGGCTGTGATACTCGATTAAAAGTCTCCAGTTTCTTAAGATAAAGAGGTGGACTGAAGAAATTTTCTTCCGAAAACGGACTCTTAGGTAGGATCTGTTTTTTTAGATACGATCAGATTCTTCCTGCAACGCCTACAACTAGAAGTAAGTATGTTATTTAATAGTTTTTACTATGTATATATTCGTTGTTTTAGCTAGTGGTAACTGATAACTTCGGCTGCGGTCGTTCGATTTTATTTGTATGGATTCGAACGGAAAGTAGAGTCAGTTTTATTTGGATGTTGGATCAGTTTATGGAAACAATGAGTAATACATCAAGGACAAAGATGTTAGCCATGGACTGCTAGAGGTCCGAGTCCTAAATATCTAAGAGATCCGTTTCATTTATTAACGAACCACAATCCTATGTACACATACGTGATCACATAAGCAGTGCTCAAAATTGTCCTCAGTTATTCCTTCATCCAACCGTTAGTGCCACTTAATATTACATTATATTGTATTTACATTTATAAGCCAATTTGTTCTCATTCACGTGTTATAATGTTTAATTAGACTGTTCCATGTAAACAGTATTTGCTTTAAAGTTCATCTCAATTGCAGCAATACGGAAAAGTAGACCAGTATTGATCCCCGTACGCAGATACAGGCGTTTCATGTAGAGTAGATTATTAAGCGGAGTATGTTAGTTGACGGGTGCTATGACAACAACAGTAGGTATATCGGAGCGTTTCCTTGAATACATGATATTTATAAAAATCAGGTGACATATTACCAATGCATACAGTTATATTTGAATGTGGGGGTAAAGAAACATACATACAATAACTATTAAATTTAGTTATCCTCCATTCGCATATCGCTCTACAATATATTCTCCTTTTTACAGCAATTATCAGCTATTCTTATTAGTCAACATTTGATTACTAACAAGATCTCAGTTAGACTTCAAGTTGATATAGGATAACATTATATTTGAAATTACGGTCTATCCCATACTTTCTTTCCTTTGGTAGACAATGATTCACTAGTTGAGGAAATAAGTTCTACTCATTGATGATGGGAAAGTTGATAGATAGCTGACAAATAATTCATTCTGTAGTTGTGAGCTTCTTTGAAGCGTCCTCAAAAATTCTCTGTTCTGAAGAATAATGTAAATGAGGGCATTTCAAAAGAAAATTTATAAATCAGTAATTTAAGAAAACTGTGATCGAGCCAACTCTAGTCCTTCTGTATGACAAGAGAAAATCGACAGTCTCTCGTCATACGGCAGTTTTACGATTCTGGGAATCAACTTAGTCGCAGTTCTTTGAACTTTTCCCAACAACTTACTCCAGTGTAGGATAAACGAATAATATATACAAAATTAGAAACGTTTTGGCATCAACACTGTTAAAAGCTCTACAACAAATAGCACAATGTTATTAACCGTTTATGTATGAGTAACTTGCTGACAGTTATGAAAAATAATTCACTTTGAAGCATTTATTAACTACTTCAAAATTCCAAACAGTTGACAACATTTTTGCAGATCGTTTTGAAACACATTTGCTTTTTAAATGTATTTATGGTCACTCTTATCTAGTGAAGCTATTTAATCATTAGCCCTGGGAAAATAGAGAGATTCTTACCCACATGTTTCACTGAAGGAGACAACTTTCAAAACACATGCTTTAGTTTACTCCATATATATTTGATTTTCTGCGAGAAGAACCATTTATTTATACAAATTCTAATTATGATTCTCAGCAATATTAACAAATTGTTCATTCAAGTCATTTATCTCGGTTGTAATTGGTAAGTATGATCAGCTGTAAATGAAAGTATTAAATACCTAATCTTTTGCTCTGTCTAATAAACGTTCATGTTTATTACCATTATCTGTTATTGTTAACTAAAATGTAGTTCATTAAAGCATTTCTAGGCTACATCTTTTCTGTATAATAAGCTAACCAGATCCATTTGAATTTATTGATGTATTCTATGAAAAACTTCATTTTAATATGAATGAAATGATAATAACTTGTAAGTACCAACAAACCCAAGTTATACTTTAGTGCATATTTTATAAATGATTAAAGGATATAAACCATAATTTACGTGCGAAATAATATTTAATGTTTGTTAAATACCCAAGAGCTATAATTCAATTTAAAGCCCAAAAATACGTCAGCGTAAACTTATTTAACAATAAAATTATATAATTATACCATGTTCGATTGAGATCATGAACTGATTGATGTTAGACCACCATTGAAATCTTGTTAGCACTGGACGGTCATTTCGTTCTATTGTGGGACTCCTTAGCAGTGCTCATCCACGATCCTGCAACCCTCGAGATTCGAACCCAGGACCTAACAGTCTCGCACCAGTCGCTTAACCAACTAGGCCACTGAGCCGGCCGGTATCCAACGGTGTTAATGTCTAACTTCAACCAATCCGCAAAATTGCGCCACCGTACACCATTGTCTTTAGTGAGTTATTATCTCACAACAGACCTGGTTGAAGTCCACTGGTAACGGCTTCTCACTACAACTCCAAGAAATAACTCTGGAAGTCAGTTACTAGTGAGCAGATGATTATTATCAGAAGGGGTTTTGTAAAGATTTTAGAAAGTTCAATATAAACTTAAGCCCTTTCAATATACTCAAATGTCAACTAAATCATAAACTTTCAGCAATAAACTGAAAAGTATAGATTACACATAGTCACATATTTCATTAGGCCATTTCTTAAATTTTTCTTCAAGTGATTTTGAATAATTTTTCTCTGGTTGGCGTTTTTTTAGCGAATTAGTTTTCTACGGGATGAGGTCGCTAACCCCATGCCCAACCCTCCTCTTTTATCCGGGCTTGGGACCGGCAGTAGCCTTCGGAGGGACTCCATGCGGAGTTTTTTTTTAATGGTGATTATTTCTAAATATTGGACATTGCTACTCATAGTAATTAATGAAGACATTTATTGTTTGAAAAAAAGAAACGAAACAAAAACACAAAATCATTTCATTTAAATAAAACCGGAAATAGTTGCTTTAATTAAAAAGAAAATTTCATTGAATTCATGTAGTTAAGTAGAGAATGTAAATTTAGCTAGAGGATATTTCATTCTTAAATAACAGGAAATTATATAATATATATGTTCTTGTATTATTATTATTATTCACTTGTAGTATATTCGATTATAATAAATTAAATCATGTTGAACTATTCATTGAATATGATTTATTCAACAAACAATTCACTTATGTTCTCAATTAAAACAACAACAACAAGAACAAGAACAACAACAAGTAAATTTAAGTGAGAAATATGTTGTTTATTATCAGAAGGGGTTTTATGAAGATTGTAATAGTTTTAATAGTTGAAATCATGAGTTAATTAAAGCTAGATCACTATGAGAAACTTGATGTTAGGTCCCGATAAATATAATGAATAGTACCTTTGGAGTCTTTTTATGGACCAATACTAAACGTATATTTTTGTCGTATAATTGTCAATTAACTAAACTATTCATATTCATGTCTCTCTTATCATAAGCTTGATTTTAATCTATGAACTGTTATTACACGATTGTCCATTCTTGAATTATTTCCTGTCTATTAGTCACTACCTCCCAAGTTCACAGACACATTTGGCTAAATCTTGTACAAATGTTGTTTCATATTTTATTGGTACGTTATGGTATGTTTAATTGGTATATGAACTCAGTATGTTTGACGTATAATGATTCATATCGCAGAGGCATGGATGGGTGTTCTGGACTTAACTGGTTGGGCTAGGTGGAAAGCTGGACTAATCAGGACTAATCAGGACTTTAGACTGCTCTCACGTGTATTCGCGTCCTTGGTTCGATCGATAATCCATTGCTTCTGATTGGCGGCTTTGGGTTTGTTGGGACGGTATATCCCCAAAAATTCATATTTGTAATTTTTTCATATCGATTGACTCATCGATTAAATATTTGAATGGAAGTCACATGATGAACTTATCGACTAAATATTCGAATGCCTGTCGAGTGATGAACTGAATGAGTCATGTTAAAAAAAACATTTTAATATGACAATATCGATTTTATATATTTATATATATACGTTTAAATTGTGTCTGAGTGTTCGCTGCTGCTTGCTCGCTCATTTCTCTGGCCGTTTGCATAATATATTTTCCATACCAAGCCTGGACTCTCCTTCTAGATAGCGGGGCTGGGACGCGTCAGTAGTTAGATTATTGGTCTTTGGTCACTGAGTATTGTTCTCGTTCGCAGTCTAAGTGAACCCGTGAAGCTTCAAACCTAACAGGGTTATAACACTTGGAAGCACTGAACGGCCATTTTGTTCTATTGTAGGACTTCTCAGCGACACATCTACCATATTCATCAGTGAGTTACTATCTCACAACCGACCCGATTGAACTCCACTAACTTATGATCTCAACTATTAAAATTACTATAATGTCCACAAAAACCTCTTCTGATACTAATCAACATATGCTCACTAGTGACTGGCTTCAAGAGGTATATCCTGGAGTTCTAGTGGTTTAGAGGTTAGGCGGTCGCGCGTCCTGGGTTCGAATCTTACGAGGCGAGATTGATTGATGATCTCAACTATTAAGATAATTATTTATAAGAATTGTATTTCAGAGTATGAGTATCAAGTTTTAAAAAAATCGTATTTTAGTGATTTTATCCAAAAAGGAGATGGTTATTGAATCGGATAACTATACCACTAAGAAAGTAAAAATACTGGTCGCGATTAACTTATGAACATCGACTTAAGGTTCAGATGTCTTGATTAAAGTCAAATCAACAGTCTATGAATTCATGCATTGATTTTTTAAATATTTTTCTGGCTTTATTCAGGTGTATCTTAACTGTAAACGATATTGTACGTTAATGTAGGTAATGGTTGAAGATATCCACAACATGCCTAAACTACATCAATCGATTCACAGTCACATCAATCAGTATCTCTTTTTCATTCATGTGAACTGGTGCTACCCTAATGGTCAATGCAGTAAATCAAATCAGGCGATTAACTTATACATGAATAACACAAATATATATTATATATTAAGTGTAAGTGCATTTATTTAATATCAGTATAGGGTGATCACTGGGGCTAATCCATGTCCGGTAGTGACAGGTATCTACGTCAGTACAACGTAAGATGGTCACGCAATTTTGTGGTGTGGTTGTAGTTAGACATTAACATCCGTTGGATACCGGCTCAGTGGCCTAGAAGTTAAGCGTTCGCGTACGAGACCGGGGGACCTGAGTTCGAATCCCGCGAGCGGGATCGTCGATGCACACTTCTGAGAAGTTCCACAATAGGACGAGACGGTCGTCCAATGCTTCCAGGTTCCCAACAGTGGTCTAACATTATTCGGTTCATAGTCTCAATCAAAAAAATTATTTAATAAATCGTACAAGTGAACAGACTAACTATATATATATTTAAACAGCTATTAGAGACAGCATATTTAAAGAAATTCGCTGAAATAATCATATTTAAATATGCATAACATTTGAACTAACATCATGTATTGCAAAACCTACATTAACGAATAGAGAATACATAAATCATAGTTTAAACATGGCTAGATTGCGGAAAGAAGTGTTTTTCAAAATACCATGGCAAAGGTAATTTAAATCTTTCCGAGACAATGATATCAGTGGATGGAAAATATATATTATTAAATTAGAATAACAACACTATAGTATATTGTTTTCAAAGATCTTTATTAGAAATGAAGTTAACTATAAGGTAATTAAGTTTATAATTCTTTTTAAGATAACCCAATCTAAATTCAGTAATGAGAGATAATAACATTCAGAATGAAGGATAACCTTATTACTTTGTTTATGTTGCTTTTCGTGGTTTTTATATAGAAACATTTCACTGAACCATATGACTAAACTGATGTTTAAGTTACATCATTTGAATTACTCAACTCTGATTATCAGTAATACTGAAAGCATATCTAAAACACACTCCACAGATATGTTTTAAGATTAATATCGTAAATAAAACTGAAAAAAAAGAAAATAAGAGAAAACTCTGTAAACTATCTTTTGATTAAAGTAAAATCTGTTAAAGTCAACTAATGATTAGGTGACAGTATTGTGGAATATGAATGTATAAACTGTTTTCCCTCTTGAATGTTTATTATCTTTTTGTTTTAAATTGATGGGTTTTCAATCGATTTAGTATTATTTTCCAATGAATCAGTTATTTAATTCTTACTATTGTAATAAAATGAATCAACTTTTAGTGGCCCTTTACGCGCAGGGAAGATGGCTGGGAAGCCAACTCCATTTCAAGCCAGGCATTACACAATATTTATAGGTAGACAAAATAAACCACAGACATGTGATGAGTCATGGGACATGAAATGTACACACATATACGCTCATATAAAAAACAGTCAAGACTAATAAGCGAATAATTGACAAGGTCAAAATATGACTCAAGCAGAATGAATAGAATGAAATGTCCGAAAACTAGAATAAGATATTATGGGCTAAAACTAATGACTAACACTACAAACTTTGTATATGGTTGCTAACTTCCAGCATCATGATTTTCATGAGTGATCAATCGAAATTTGGTGTGTGTGTGTATATATATCGCTTTGACTAAAATGGTAATCTTATCTACAATGTGAACTGTGGCAACAATATTGAATTTTTTAAACAGATGATTTCAATCGAAATAGAGAGTTTCTTCAGATGACTTAAGGTGAATTATAATATAGATTTTGAAAGAACGCTTCATTAGCTGTTTAATAACTATGATAAATCTTTTGTTTGTTAAATGTTTTCAAAAAATAATGAACTTGACTGAATATTTACTATAAGCAATTATGGTGATTCAATGTGTCGGTCAGAATAAACAGATTTTATTTTAGGGTTTGTAAATTCAAACTATAAGACAGGATAGTAGTTATATCAAATTAATTCAAGCATTGACTAGCTTGCTTAAACTGTCAATTTAAAACCAATGTCTTTTGGGTAATTAGTGACAAGCTAAATGTGCTTGCTCGCCCTACAGACAGAATAGAAAACAATTCAGCAAGCAAATCACTTCTAACTAAACAGTTCAAATTTATGAATAACTCATAAAATAAAATCGTGATCGCATATTTAATATAACTAAGAAATGTTAATGTAGGTATAACTGCGCCATAGATGAAAGAGGACTGAATGATTGGTCGGTAATAAATTGACAACAATTTAGGAAAAGTAGAACATGTGACAATAATTATAGTGTCCAACTGAAGCTTACACCTAGAGAAATATAAGAATGTAATGGTGTAATTATCTGATAATTATGCAATGAAAATGTAGACAATAACTTCATATAGGACCATTCCGAACGTTCAGATTTGCTTAATATTAATCCCGACATAGAAAAATATTCTGAACTTCATACTTATCATCACATGATGATCTCAGTTAAAAATTTATCGAAAACCAGGACTCACGCGATACTAAAGATTGTGTGTTCAATCTCTAGTCATAGGGTGGCTGTATACTGTTAAGGAGACCTATACTAGAAAGAAAAACGGTTGTCCAAAGCTTTTTGGTCTCAGATAGATGTTTCATTAAAATCATTCCATGATTTTACTTAAAAACTGTTCAACAACAATTACTCCCAATATGTTTCCGCTTACATTAAATGTTTCTGATAATCGCGTGTAGGCATATGTAATTCGAGTTTCAGGAAGTCTGTTTTCATCGGAAACATTTTAATAAAAACTTTAAATTGGTAGGTTTATTTCTCTTTCAACTTGTTATATTTTCATTAAAACAAATATCTTTTTATCACATGCAAAGTATACAATCAAAATACTTTACTTGATTTGATAAAATGTGTAAAAATTACATAACATTAACATGGTTTGTTAGTATATTGAGTGATGTAATTCAATTACAAAATGGTTTGAATTATTTCGTTGTTGATATTTTTGACTGAAATTTGAACAGTCTTAGTTAGCATATGAGTATACTATGAAGATAATCTCGATATAGCCATTATCTCACAAGTTGATGTACAATAGATGAAATGTTGTTATCAAGACTGATCAAATTTCAGTCAAAAAATATCAACAACGGGATAATCCAAATCATTTCAAATTGAATTAAATCTCATACTCGATACACAAATGATTGGTTGATTGGACTCAGTAGCTAAGTGGATGAAGGTGAATCCAGTTGATGAGTCCCAAATAGGACGAAACGCCAGTCCTAAATTCCACTGCTAGCTACCATCCATCTCTTTCATGGAAATCTAAACATTATTTTGGAAAAGGCAATTTATGAACGAAATGTGATATTCATTATAAACCACATTATTATTCATAAAGAAGCTTCGTAATGTTTCAGAAAATTTTGTTTACTGAATGATACATACCAGTTCAGTTCATATAATTCTTACTTTACTTTCAATAACAGAATAATTCAATAAAGTATCATTCCTTGCAACTGTAATGATTCATATGTGAGACATTCTTCAGTAAAAATGTATTGAATTGAAACATAAAATAAGATTGTTTGAATTTACATCACAACCATCGTGTCAACTATCTATGATAGTAAAATATTTTATTACATAAGTGAGCAATAATCTGATTTTGCACAGTTTATCTTATGATATTGCATACATGAAGTTTCTTCTACTTTAATTCATTGTGTGTGAACTTATAACCTGACATCCTTACAATTATTTATTGTCAAATGTAACTTGATACTTAATCCGGTTGGCGTTTATTTGGCAAGATTTGCTTCTAATGGACGAGGTTACTGACCACCATGCCCAATCCTCCTCTTTCTTTACCTGGGCTTGCAACCAGCAGTAACTCTAAAAGAGTTATAAGTGGAATTAAACTTGATTCAACTGTGAAATAATGATGAAATATAAACTGTTTTGTTGATAACGGATGTGGAAATTAAGAACATACAAATAAACAAACGGAAATAGACTTGAAGAGATTTTTGTGTAAATTTCTTTTGAGTGTTAATTCTATGACTTTGGTTGTCTTACTAAAAGCTTATATTTTCTCAATGTATTAAAAAGAATCTATTCGCTCTTTTTTGCTCTCTTTCTCTAAGTTATTCCGTATTTACATAGACTGTAACTGTTTGAAATCTATTAGTAAATTAGTTTTCCAATATCAATTAACAGTAATTTGATTTTAAAAGAATATTTCAGTTTCAGTTTGGAAGGAACAAGAGGCCTGATGTCCTATATTAGTCCTGGCAATGACGAACTCTCAGTTGACCCAAATTTCTTTTTGAACGAATCGACAGACAGAGCTTCATTCACGTGTTGAGGTAATGAATTCCACTTATGGATGATTCTATGAAAAAGTTGATAGTCAATTGGTAAGTAATTTGTTCTAAGCTTGTGAACATTTTTAGTGTGTCCTCGTAGATTCTCTGTCACTGAGATTAGTAAATTAGTTTTCTAGTATTATTCAATGATAATTTGATTTTAAAATAATATTTCATTTTTAATGTTAGGCAAATGAATTTTATACAATACTGCGGTTCAATTAGTCAGTATTAAGAACCATGAACAAAATAATTCATTTGTATATTTATACATATTAGCACTATTAGAGCACTTCTTCATTTTTAAGCGTTTGAATCTTTCCGTTATTAGTGTTAAGGATTGGAATTGATCAGTCTTTTTATTGTTATATGAATTATAATTGATTATCCGTCACATAAGCTAGTGGTTATCTGAACTTAGTAGCCAAATAGATAACGCGTCACGGTTTGAAGCGAAATATATTACGTTCAAATTCTGGAGTGAAAATCGACACTAGAACGCCGGTAAATCTAGTTGGTAAGTCCCAAATTAAGCAAAACGCATGTTCTAGATTTAAATCTAATTATGCTTAGTAGGTATTTTTTTACTAGAAATATGGTAGTGTTGAAATATTATGCCATCTAATATTGATTCCTAGTCAAAGGATAATTTAGAGCATATTTTCGCTTTCTGATTGATAGAAATATCAAAAATGAGTACTTATGTATTGGACTGGATTTTGATGCTTCAACATTGACTTAACCGACTGTTATATATATATATATATATATATATATATATATAATGTTGTTAAGACTTCGGTTTCTGTTATGTTCCTACAAGAGTAATGAATGGTAACTTTTTGGATTTATTATGGAGCAATATTAAACGTACATTTTTGTCGTATAATTGTCAATTAACTAAACTATTCATATTCATGTCTCTCTTATCATAAGCTTGATTTTATTCTATGAACTGTTATTATACGATTTTCCATTCTTGAATTATTCCCTGTCTATTAGTCACTGCTTCCCTCATTCACAGTCACATCTGACTAATTCTTGTACAAATGTTGTTTCATATTTTATTGGTACGTTGTGGTCTGTTTGAGTGGTATATAAACTTAGTATGTCTGAAATATAATGTTTCATATCGCAGAGGCTCGGATTGGTGTTCTGGACTTAACTGGTTGGGCTAGGCGGAAAACAGGACCAATCAGAACTGTAGACTGCTCTCACGTGTATTCGCGTCCTTGGTTCGATCGATAATTCGCTGTTTCTGATCGACGGCTTTGGGGATAACAGTTTCCAGAGTAATATGAAAATAGATCAACCATCATTCAGACGTATTTATTTTTGGTTTCTAATAATTGTATACATATCAAATTTGAAGTTTCAAATAAAGAAGAGTTGTTGCATTAAAATATCACAGTTTGATTGATATAATTTGAATAATGTAAGCATAATGACATTAAACATAACAATAGTTAAACCAATATTGACAGTAATTACATAGTTGATGTACATTGAATAATAATTAGGAATATGATATTTAATAGTAACCATGTAATTTGGTGAAAATGTAATGAAATAAAAAATACGTCAATGTAAATCTATACTTATAATCAACGAATTAGGTCTAATTGGATGTGTTGATGTACAAAAACAGTTGATTGCAAATGTACGTAACTGTACTTAAAGATACAATGGTTAATTAGATGTTATAGTTCCAAATTTTAAAGTTAAAACATAGATATGTAAACAAAAAATAATTCATTATAACAAATTCTCTCTTCTGATCCTAGTTATTGTATCCAAATTAATGATGCAGATAGTTGCCAGGTTTAAGCCGAATCAATCTTTTAAAATTATAACATGTGAAGTAGAATTAAATTATTTATGTTGAATTGATTATTATGTGATATTAACTTGTGGGATCGTGGATACGCCCTAGTGAGGAGTCCCATAACAGGACTAAATGACCGTCTAGTGCTTTCAAGTTTTCAATGGTAGTCTAGCTTAAATTGACTGATGAATTCAATTATTGAATCTATACGTTTAATGAAATTGTGAAATTAATAATGAGAAAAAATGTAGGTAACATAGAGTGCGGAAGAAATAATACTAATGTAATTACAAGTCGGATCAAATGTTTGGTGGGAACCAACTTAGTATATTAAATAATATGAATAATTTTAAGTTATAAAAATACAAAAGAAGTAAATTTGCATTTACATTAGTTAGATTACATTGTTCTGTAATTAAGATTATGATTGATTTATTGGTCTTGAGGTTTGCTGAGGTAAGAAAAGGTATTGAACATGTTTCGTTGTGCATATACAGTTACGGAGTTTTAGTCTGATTGGCTAATGTTTCTGAAGTTTGGAGGAATTCAAATTAGGATGACTGTGGCAGAAAATTACTCCACTGATTCACAGGGTGATTTCAAGGTTGTTTATAAAGTTAGTTTATAATCTACCAAGTCTTTTTGATATTTGTTAAAATAGCAGAAGCTCTTCTGATCCATGAAATAAAACTGGGACTGTGTGTACACAGGAAGTACTACTTATACTTGTCTTGACCGTGACCATAAACTGTTGTAGCTATTTTTCCAGTTTTTTGTTTATTGATTTTGCATTTGAAAATATTCTCTCCCTTTAATTATTTCATAGATCCCCCATAATTGTATTCAACATCATTTCATTCCATTTAACCCTTCTACTATTAGGAAGATTTTTATTTATCTTACTCCAATTACACTACAATCCAACATTCGTTTATTAATATGCCAGACAATTCCCATCTAAATATCAAAAACACAAAGTTCAACGAAGGGATCTCTTTTCAACGAATTGATTATCAAGCTGTACGATGTTTTGTTAAAGTGCTAGTTACATGAGGAAATATGAAAAGAGATTCTTTTGTTGAACTTCGTGTTTATTAATTTTACATATATTTTTCTTTGTATAAATCTTAAAGAAGTTGTAAAAAGTTTGTTGGTCACTTACTTACGCCTGTTACTCCTAATGGAGCATAGGCCTCGTACCAGCATTCTCCAACCCACTCTGTCCTGGGCCTTCTTTTCTAGTTCCATCCAATTCTTGTTCATTTTCCTCATGTCTGTTTCCATTTCCCGGCGTAATGTATTCTTTGGTCTTCCTCTTTTCCTTTAGCCTTCAGGATTCCATGTGAGGGCTCGTCTTGTGATGCAGGTGGTTGCTTTCTTCAATGTGTGTCCTATCCACTTCCAGCACTTCTTCCTGATTTCTTCCTCCTCTGGAATCTGGTTTGTTCTCTCCCACAGTTGGTTGTTACTATTAGTGTCCGGAAAACGGATCCGAAGTACTTTGCGTAAACAACTGTTAATAAACACCGGTACCTTCTGGATGATGGCTCATTTCTGAAGCGATTTGAAAGACTCTTCCCGTCTCCCACATTGTACGAGTATTTCATGTACCTAAATAAATGGTTGCTCTGGTTGTCAGAAAGGGCATCGGCCTCGTTACTTCCGAAGGAACTCGGCTTTCATCATGAGGCGTCATAACTTTTTTAAATGAAGACCTTCTGACTCCCAGGGCAGAGTTTAGAAGGCTTGAATAATTTTTTCTGTACAGCTTGATAAAGAATTCTATAGAAAGTGATCCATATCGTTGAATTTTGTGTTGTTGTTTTTTTAATCTTTAAATGGGAATAGAAAATCTGTGTAAAATTTTGGGCGAGACTATAATTTACGGACAAGTCAATTAGGTATAAGGTAACAGGTCTTGCATTTTAACGCAAAATTCATATGCTCATTTGGTTGAATACTATTTCAGCATTATAGCTGATGTCAGTTCGTGATGAAACTCCTAAATGTAACTCTTAACCCTAGCCATCAACTGCAAATTATAATTACAGTTCATCACACTGATTTTTATCCCTCATTTAGTTCTAGTTATTAAGTGGACACCATCAAAGTCACTAAGGCGTCGCTCAATGGTCATTCATAAATTATAGTCTTGCCAAATTTTGTTGTATTTGGTTTTAAATTAATTAATGACTTCAAATTACTATACTGTTTTTAAAAGTTTGATTATAATGAAATTAAACAATGATTATGATGAAGTTTGGTTCTATAAGTTGGGTGGATTGATCTTAAACTCAGGGAACAAAACTTTATTAAAATTATCCACCTGAGCTACAAATCTTCTTCATCATCTCATAAACATGATTATACTCTGAAATGTTTATATTTACTCCAAGAAGTTTTTATAATAGTAAAGCATATCTAAACCATTAATTACCATGTGCTCACTGGTGACTAGCTTCGCGAGAAAATCCTCGGAGTTCCAATGAGAAGCCGTGACCAGTGGAGTTAATCCTTGTCGGGTAGAGACAGGTGCCTACTTCAGTACAATGGAAGATGGTCGCGCAATTGGTTGATGTAAGACACTATCAACATTGGATGCCGGCCCAGTGGTCCAGTAGGTTAAGCGTTCACGCGCGAGACTGAAGGCTCTGGGCTCGAATCTCGCGAACGGGGTCGTGGATGCGCACTGCTGAGGAGTTCCACAATATGACGAAATAGCCGTCCAGTGCTTCCAGGTCTTCAATGATGGTCTTACATAATTTTCATTTGATTAATAAAATAATACTCTCAATAGATTATTATGTATATCCATTGATGTTTATTTAGATAAAATACTTTTCATTTTCATTATAATTTTATAAAATTAAGGATTGTACACCTCTAACTTTGTAAAGACGGTATGTTATTTGTTTCGAAATATGATTTCATGTATACCTGTGACAATTAATTTAACATTTAAAGCACAATGAAATATTTCCACTTGTTTTGACGGGTAAGCAACCACACATACCAGAAATATGGTTTTATTATTAAGAGTGTTCTATTCACATCAGAAATCTTAACCACAATACATGTACACCTCATATATATGAACACTAGTTAGATGTTTCAATGAGCATCATGACAGCTTTTATTAATGATAGCGTGTAATGTATGAACTGTCATTGATAATTCTGATTGGTTGAATTATGCATCATCAAAATAAGTTAATGGTAAATTTTTTAATTGCTCGAAATCTGGCACATGTTTGAACGGACCAATGAATAGGATAAGGCGATGAATCTCTCGTTTAACTACGTATATTACACCTAGGTTAGCTCCATCTGAGCGACGGGGGTTATAAAAAGGCGAATATAGATTAGGTCGGATGAATTTATCTCAGTCATTCATTTACTTAGATATTAAGATGAGAAAAGTGAGGCGAATTGGGAAAGGTATGACTGCTAACGCGATTTGATGAAATCTGACGCTATAATCAGATCGAAGAATAATATAAGGACATATGATGAGGAGACTGATTTATAAACACACACGCTCACTTGAAGACAGTCAAGGATACTAGTGAATAACTGACGGAGTCAAAATATATGTGGATAATGAATCAAAAAGAAATAAATTAATTGGTCTATCCAAAATTAGGATAACCCATATGAGCGTGACAGTATTAGACACCGTACATTCAATTACCATGACGATGAACTTTTTCTCAAAAAGTTTTCTCTAATGACTGTAAACTATTCGTTTAAATTTAGACGAAAGTTCTTATTTAGAAGTCAATCACTTCAGTAAAATTTAGTGTACAATATAAAACAATTCGCAAAATATTTATATTCACAAGTAGCATTTGTAGTTATAATATTTAAGCAAACTAGAAGTATACCAACAAAATGAATGGTAACATTACTACTGATAGACTTAGCATCTTTCGTTAGTTTTCAAGGTGAGACTACAATTGACGGACGACCTTTGAGCAACGCTAATATAACCTTGAGGATGTCCACCTACTAACTAGATCTGAATGAGGAATATAAAGCAGTGTGAGGAATTGTAATTATGATTTACCATTGATGGTTAGGGTTAATAATTAGATTTAGGATTCTCATCACGAACTGACATCAGCGATAATGTCAATTTCACGCTAAAATCCATGACCTATTATCTTAAATCTGATTGGTTCGTTCATAAATTATAGTCTCGCCGTTTTCAATCCCAATGAAAGACCGATAAAATTCAAATGAAGTAGATTAAAAACTAAAATTCCTATGTTTATTAACTTGGAAACAAGTCAAAACATGATTTAAGGACTTTTTTAAAAAAAGGAATAGACAAATATAAGAATCAGTCGAATACACATTTTGTTTATCGATTTGCGAAAACATTCTTTTTAAAATATTCACACGGAATGTACCATTAATCCGTTTTAAAACAAAAAACTGACTTAGTGGAGGTTTAATTAAGCAACAAACAAAATATCACATAGTGGCTTAGCTTTGTTCATCAATCACCTTGATAGCCATTATTATATAAATCCTAACAGTGTTTGAAATAAGAAGGCTATAAAAAGCGGTGACTATAGTTTATTAGCGGATAGCACATATCACAAAGCTATAAGCATATCAATCGAATTTGGAGCAGATAGACTAATAAGTGCGAGCGAGCGAATACAGAAGCGTATTTATAATCAAATCGAATAGGGGCGTAGCAAGGAAAGGAAAAAGCTATTCATAGGATTCGAGTACATATATACATGGGAAAGAGAATGATTTATCGAGGTGGTCAAGCATACACGTTTTTACAGACATGATAGTCATCATAATAGTACAAAGAAATAGATGAATTGCTACAGTTCAACTAACATTATCTGTTAAGTATGTTAATAAAAGAGTTTAACAAAATCAACCACAAACAATATCAATTGTAGGAGAGTTGCTATAATCTGATAGAACTAAAAGAAAACAATTTGATGATTTCAATTTTCTCTCGTAATCACCACGAATTGACATTTTAAGCGTTGTTACTTGGAAAATTTTATTGCCAATATTAATTTTAAAATAGATTTATTTGAGTAATTTATTTTCATAGTTCAAATCATGGACTAATGTTATCTAAACAACCATTAGAAACTTGAAAGCACCAGCACCATGTTGTTCTGCTGTGAGACTAAACAATTGTGCTAATCCATGATCTTATCACAGTAAATCAAGTTCTACACTTATATATTCAAAATTATTACTGTTTTACGATAAGGGAAAAACGTTACTAAATTAATCGTCAAAACCATTATTTCTCATTTATTTGACTGAGGACATAACATTAAATTTAAACATGCCTTCTCAGCAATAATATCCTGTTCCTAATGATCTACTAAAAAGTTTCAGATTACATATACTACATTCTGCTGAAGCGATTGGAATCAATTCAAAGAAACCTAGCTTACATATATAAATACACCTTTTATGTTTACCTTGGCTCCAATTAGAGTCGTTTCATTTTCAGCTCTAATTGTATCCCATCCACTTTCGGTATGATTATCACTTCTTTCCAAGACATTTTTTTAATCTTTAATTATGCAATCATCTTAATTTTACGTGACATTATTATCATTGATTATTCGGATTTTCATCAGAATTACTGACATAACAACGACAAAACAATCCTTACTTTGTATCCAATATTTTTTTCCCTAACGATTTGGATTGAGCTGTCACCTAAAGGTATATGGTTTTTTTTAATCCTGTGTGTATGACATTTTTGTAAGACTGAATTTTCATACAGGTGGACTTGCTAAATAAGGCCCTAGGCTGTCGCAACTAGGGTTTTAACAGGGCTACAATCAAAACAGGTAAATATGTATACAACCAACAGTTGTAATTTGTTTCTCAAGTGTAGCTTGATACTATTAGTACAAAAACGCGAAATCATCAGGTCATTTACAAAGAGAACAATAAATACACGCATATCGAATGGTAGCAGGAACACAATAAAATAAATCAATAACAAGGGTCGGTCACGTTTTACTAAACTGGTGCCATTTCATGACTGGTTAGAAAGTCCTAATCGGAAGCCTATACTTCATGAGGGGTAACAGATGTAATAACGTAAGTTAGATACAAAAGGGTCAGAGTAATAACTAGTGTGGAATTAAATGAACTTTAAGTAGTGAGTATTTACCAGATTCATACTTTACTCGAAATTAACAATGATGTTATTTAGTTATGTAAGTAAATTACGTGACGTCTGATATCTTCAGGTTCTGACGCCCCTTAATGCTCTGGTACGGCCGAGAGTGGGTACAGTCCGTTCTCCCTCTCAAAATGCTCTCACATTGTCACGCGTATATAGCCTCTGCCAGGGAAGTCCTACTCATTGCCTTCTCGTTAATTGCTTACGAAATTGAGGGGACGAATATACATTTTGCTCTGAAATATTTTGTTAATAGTTGTATGATATTTAATTTCAGTAGCATAAGTCTAGCTGACTACCGTTTGTTTATAATATACAATTTTCGTTAAATTAAGACAATAAAAAATCTTAAAGAATATCTCTTCTTTCATAATGAGCAATTACGTGAAGAAAACACACACACAATTTCACTAGCAATGGGTTTTGAGAGTTTTTCAAAAAGAGAATATGTTGAGCAGATATAAGAAGTTCAGAAAAAACCCGGAGATATTCCTTTGGAAGAACATTCCAGAATCTTGGCGTGTAGATTTCCTATTGGACAAAAGCTAAAACACCACTGCATGCAGATTGGGTGACTGTATTGATGATTTCACTTTCACTAAAAAACTATAAATACCTGAGAGTTTTGTACTATATATGATACGGTTTGGAACAACATTCCTTCTCACTTGTGTTCTGTGTTTTCACTTGCGTCTTGGAGGTTTCTAGAGTTTGAGCGTTCAAGTAGTACGCGTTATAGCATTAGTCTAAGCTCTAGATATAAAAGGAATAAATGTAATGTAACTAGCAGTGGAATCGATGACGCATGTTACATTTTATATGAGACATGACGTCTGGATGAACCTGCACTCGAGTTGATATCTGTCCGGGGATTCAAACCCAGTGCCTTTTGCTTCAAACACTCAACTCGTTGTCCGAATAGCTGTTGTGTCTTTATAACCACCTAATAGTGCAACGGGTATGAATTTTAATTTAATTTGTAATAAATCTTGATGCGGGTACATCCATCTAATGAGTCTTAAATAGGACACGACATGCATACTAGGTTATTCTACTAGTCACATTTCATCTATTCTATAAAAACTTTTGACATAATGATTATACCGGAGCAACTTCACAAGATGCATATCTGATAACTCAAACATAAGTTGGAAATATCAACTATGGGGGTAATCTGAAACAATTATGAGCTGAAGTAGTTCGAAATAAATGAAACAGCTTCAATTAAACTCAACTCGATTTCGTAATTATGACAGTTTACTTAGTAACCAATCAGAATGAAGAGAGAATTATCATACTAAACTAAGCAGGTGTCATAATTATTGTTTCATTTGCACAGATATGTTACTCAAAGTAGTTAAATGTAAACAATTACGCCCATAAACCCAAAACACGAACTATAGATTAGTAAGACTTACCTAACAGAAGACAAACGATATTGTTTTAAGTGAAGACAACAGTCGCTTACTCATAAAAGTATAGTTTACAGCACAACTAACCTTTCTACACTAACATTATTCATTGACGGTCTACTTAAAAAAAAGTCAACGATATGATTAAACTTACCATGATTTAGGACATCATTCCATCATGCAATGCATCGCCGGCGAAACACAGTCGGACGTGGTAAATAAAAATTACAGTCAGAGAAATATTCACAGCATAATCTAGTTTTATTAATTTAAAAAAACATCATAATATAACAGATTAAGTGACTACATGAACGTATATATGACCATTATTCTGGCTTGCAATACATTAGGTTAACATGACGATGCTGAGTATAAAACCAGCCGTTAAAACGAATTTTAACTTAAAAATAAAACTGTAAAATTTAATCCTTAGTGGCAAAAAATGTTTTCTTTAAGCTTTAAAAATTGTTAATAAATTCGAAGAAGTTAGAATTACAGAAAATGAAATCTGTCAGGGATTATCAGTTCCCTCAAGATTACAGATACACCTTGCTGACGAGTTCCAAATAGCACGAAACCTCCGTCTAGGGTTTCCTGTTGACTACCTCCAACAACCAACTTATCTCAACATAGTACATTCATTGTCAAGTCACCTAAACTGTTGGCCACATTACGATTTGGTTGGTAGGATTCAATCTGCATTAAGAAGGACCCGACATATATGACACTGATCACTACCCAGTGATCAATCAATTATAAGTACATATAAACAATATTTAATATTCGTCTAGACAATCAACATCTGTTATAAATGATAAAAAAATATATATTTGTCTTATATCCCTGCAATAATTGAGAAAAGTTTTTTGTAAAAGAAATACACAATTGAAAATGTTCTATCTACAAATATGTTATCTATTGATAAGACAAATTTAAAATTCAATTAGTCCTTGATTACATGTTATTAAATTAGTGTAATTATCAGAATATTATTGTATAAATATTAACAGAAGGGATTTTGTGAAGATTTTAGAAAGTTCACTGATTGAAATCATGAGTCAATTGAAGTTAGATTACCATGGGAAACCTGGAAGCAGTGGACAGCCGTTTCGTCCTAGTATGAGACTCCCCAGCAGTGTGCATCCACGATCCGGTACCCCACAAGATTCGAACCCAGGACCTATCAGTCTCGCGTCAGGTGCTTAACCAACTAGATCACCGGGATCGTGGATGCGCACTGCTGAGGAGTCCCATACTAGGACGAAACGGCTGTCCAGTACTTCTAGGTTTTCCATGGTGGCCTAGCTTCAATTGACTCATGATTTCAATCAGTGTCTAAATATTAGTTTAATTATCGGTAAAGATATTCTTTAGTTAAGTAAATGTTATCATATGAAGAGTTTGTATCACTGATTCATATCAACTAACAAACTATTGAAAACAAAGAAATATAACAAAACTATTTCATTCTAGTTTGTATCTTTTCTTCCATGTACTCTCTTTACAAAAGAAACTAAAACTGAGAAGAAATACAAATCAGATGATTTATAATTATCAATGGTTTCTCAAGTCAGATCAATCCGTGAAGGACATTCTCCTAATATTAACATTTTTTAAATGTTCAATCTTTGATTTTGTTTTTCGTTACCTATCTCTAGCTATCGGTTATAAAAATTAAACGAGGAAGGATTGATTAGTTTGCCATTTGTAATCATGATTCCATGCCTTTTTTGAATTCAATATATCAGAATAAACTATTACATTGATGTAAACTATAAATTAAACAAAAAAACGTGCATCATAATGTATTCCAAATAGAAAAGTACTATTATATTCTACGTCTTATGATTGACTAGTTCATTAATGTTATAGAACATTTTCAGTTAAAGGAAATAAAATTTCAGATAAACATCTATGTTATTTATCCGTTAATGTCAAATAATGGCATCAATAAGCGACCTATTTTAGATTGACATTCACCTTTGAAATAAGATAAAGTCAATATTCCATAAAATTCACCAATTGTGTTCATAATTATCTGATGTATATATATCAATATTCGAGTACCGGTTCATTATATATGTGTTATCATTCCGTTTCTATAACGATACAGTAGCAACTTTACAGGAGTAAAAACAAAGATTTCTATTTCTCCAAAGTTAAAAAGAATAAAACGAAACATTCATAGTTTTATACTAGAATGAAATAGTTGTCTATAAGTTTCAAGTTTTCAGATAAGATCAGTTAGTAATTGAAACTATGAAAATTCTACAATCTTCACAAATTAAATCCCCTTCAATAGAAAGAAATAATCTGGAATGAATTGTTAAAGTTGAAATTGATAGACACTGATGTAATCGAATAATCTTTTATAAATAACTGCCCCCCCCAAAATCTTATTATGCATGGTGAGAATATAAAATTGGTTATATGGATTTATTGGACCGACGGAATCAATCAAAATAATACATGAATATACATATGTATCCATGCATTGAATTCATCCTTGATGATTGGTTAACAATTTTTAACTTATAGTAGAATTATCAGAATGGGTTTTGTGGAGATTGTAGAAATTTCACAGATTGAAATCATGAGTCAATTGAAGCTAGACCACCATGGAAAACCTGGAAGCACTGGACGGCCGTATCGTCCTGGTATGGGACTCCTCGGCAGTGCGCATCCACGGCACCGCATCCGCGGGGCTCGAACCCAGGACCTACTGGCTCCACGCGCGAGCACTTAACCACTAGACCACTGAGCCGGCATCCAACGGTGTTAATGTCTAACTTCGACCAATCCACGAAGTTGCGCCACCGTACACCATTGTCTTCAGTGAGTTCCTATCTCACAACAGACCTGGTTGAACTCCACTGGTAACGGCTCAGTGGTCTAGTGGTTAAGTGCTCGCGCGCGAAGCCAGTAGATCCTGGGTTCGAGCCCCGCGTGGTTCGGGATCGTGGATGCGCACTGCCGAGGAGTCCCATACTAGGACGAAACGGCTGTCCAGTGCTTCTAGGTTTCCCATGGTGGCCTAGCTTCAACTGTTATAGTAGAATTATTACAAAAACCAAAACTGTATATTATACCGAATGAATTTTACACTAAATGAATACATAGAATATTACAACTTAAGTAATGATGATACTGAAATAAATCATTATTATACTAAACAAAATATCACAATGAGAATGGCACAAATATTACATTAAGTAATAATTGCATACCATTCTAACAGTTTATATGTTTAGACATTCGACAATTGATAAGGTGTATTGAACACTTAAAAAGGTTTGTGGGTAAGATTATAATTTATGGACGATCTTTGAACGACGCCACAATGACCTTGAGAATGTCCACCTACTTACTAAGGCTAAATAAGTGTTATAAAGCAATTTGAAGAATAGGGATTAGATTTACGGTTTTTTCATCACAAACTGACATCAGCTAAAATATCAAGACGCTATTTGGCCAAATGAGTGAATGAATTTCGTGCTAAAATCCGAGATCTGTTATCCTAAATCTGATTGATTCGTCTCGGCCATTTTCTCTTATACAAGTTATCATAGATTATTCAATTAAAATTTTGTGATCAATAAATTAAGACTTCGTATTATGAAGTTTCAGAAAGACATCATCTAAATATGTTTTGTTCATTTTGGTACAATAGAATTATCTTCAGTTCTTTATTGAATGTATGGTAGATCTTTTTGGATGAAAACGTTCGAATTTATAGTCTCAGTCAAATCACTCAAGTAACTATCTACATTGTCAAGCTTTTCTTGTACAAACGATATAAACATTACTTAATCTATTTTAAAGTATTAAAGAGTAACCTTTGTAAAAGAATACAGATCAGTGTACTTTTAGTGTGAATATCATTACAAAGGAAATAAAGAATAATGTTCACAGTTATATAATATAAACTTGTGGGCCAGAGTAATTTTACATTGTTTTTCCGGAGAAATAGACACTATCTAGACTTTCATGTGACAACCCGAACAGTACAGCTCAATCCCGTTTAACAGGAGAATCAGACTACTACTTGAAGTTTGTTTTGATGATGTCGTTAAGATGAACGAAGAAAGATCCACGACCAAACCATCCAGCTCAGAGAACAAAACTTCATCAAAAGAATAGTTTTTTAACGTGTATAATACATGATAGAATTTGACAATAGATGTTGATATCGGTTCCATTGACATTTGATAACTATAAAGCAACAAGTTATATTATTTTATTTCTATGGATTTGTAGTGAATGAAAACTCGATTGGTGATAACTAAAATGACAGAATTACTTACGTAACAATATGAAAACCATACATTAAATATAATATCTGCATATCTTCCTTCAGTTGTTCTTTATACGCTGCATGATTCTTTTAATTCTGTTGTTATTACAATCGTTTTCTGTTTTTATTCATGTTCTCTTCAATTGAATCTTCTCAATATTCTGCTGACATGTATTCCACTTTCGATTAATATTGCATATTACTTTATATTTTTTAACATAAGTAGCATATATCTCAACTCTTTCATCATCTTTTGAACTTCGAAAAATACCAGATAAAAACAATTGCAGACCAAATTATATATGATAATTTCAATTTTACTACTTTTAAGTAGTTTCAAGCAATGAAGTCTATTTGTCAATGACATCCATACGATTTGACTTAGAACTAGCAAATCAATTTGACATAGTAGGTTCAGATGTTGTTGTTATCTGAAGTGTTATTTATTTGTTGATTTATTTGAACACATAAATATTGGTACAAGGGGGCAACGAATACATATGCACCACGCAAGTCACTTAATTTGTGTGTAGGCTGTATTACTGTCCGGCTGCCCAGATCGAAGCAGATGGTTTCTCAGGAAGAAACACCCGGAGCCTTTGACCTAAAGGTCTTATCCACAAGGGATTGGAGTAACGTCAGGAGATTTAGTCCCATGGCAGCCAGTGACCGAAACTGGGTTCATACGCAATTTGTCCCTTAAGGATACTGGACCCTATATGCACTATTGATTTTGAATTAGGCTTTTTCAACTCCTTTTCGTGGATCCTCCTTATCAACTAACCCGGTTAAAGTGCCGGACATTTTCGTTTCGTCCTCTCAAGTTCGTCATCAACAGTAATGCCGCGAGAAGACAATGAGTAGGACTCCCATGGCAGAGGCTATATGCGCGTGGCCATGTTGAAAGCATTTCGAGAGAGAGAGAGCAGACTCTCCCCACCCTTGTGACTTGCGACGCTAAATATCAGGTGGCCAATTTACCAGTCGAAATTCTGATGATAATTTCTTCCATAGCTAAGTTTTTTAACAATGTCCAATCATACGTCTGACCTTTGCACTTAACCTTGAGCCGACTCAAGCTAGGCTCCTATTGATAAGTTATCCTCAAGCTTTCTTCTATCTTTGGCCTTGAGACCAATGAGAAGTCAATAGCTCGCTTTTATTATATTATATTTCAAGAGCACAGGTTTATATACAATCATACTGGACCGCATCACACTATAAATCGAAAAATCATAATTGTACATAAAATAACCCAAAATTGACTATAAATAGGGATAAGCGAAAGCTCATAATAAACAGAACATAGGTACATAGTATTCCAACTATTAGGTTATAGAGGATTTTTTAATTAATACCTACGCCTCGTATATCAGTCATTCTGATAACCGTCATTAGATAACTTCTGACACTATAAGTTTCAAAAAACAGTTTATTACTGTACGGCTCAGATCCCGAAGCTATCAAACACATAAAGCGGATACGAACGAAATTGTGAATGCGAATGACTGGGAATCGATAAATGGATGGGATTTAAGAAGCACATGAAATAAGCAAGCAAATGGGTCATCCAGCGTTTTAAGAAACTAACGTTTAAACTAGAAAGTGAAGTATTTGTGTAGGTTGAAATATGTGATCTTTTATAGACAACCATAGGTGTATGGAGCTAATAGAGTGAAGATATATGTAAATTGTCATATACACAAATACTTTTGTCTATTGAATAAGTTACCTAAAGGTTTTGATAAGTCTAAAGGCGTACAAACTCAATTATGGGTGAAAGTTTTATGAAAGTGTGTATAATAATGATAATCAATAAATATGTTATAGAAGGTACCATTTCTTCATTCTTCGTCCTGACACATGAACGCAGCTGGCATTTTCATGATGAATCTTAAATCTGTTTACCTTCATAATTATAATTTTGTTAGTGAATATCTCTTTAGATAAGCAGTTTGTTCCATAAAAATAACAAACCTAGGGGATCTAGTTATTCATAGAAGTGTTTCAAACACATACGCTATGTTGAACACTACAATGTCAAAATAAATGACATTAATATCAATCGCTTAAAATAAATGATCGAAGAAAACTTAAACGCTTCAAGAATCTCAGGGGTATTTCATAGCATACTTTTGTTTTATCCTTATTCATCCTACTCAAACAGCACATGTTAGCTATATCACATGGTAGTTATAGGTGTTACCATTTGTTGTCATATCATAAAATCTTGTTAGGGATGAAAAATAATAAAAAATCAAAGTCAGACTTTGAAACATAATTTAATATGTCTTGGTGTTCATAAGCGGGATGAGAGTTCAGAATCAGTCGAAGCTTTGTATGAAACAGAAGTCACCAGTAGTTGACATGTGCAATTTTCGCTTAACTGATGTTATCTATCAGCTTATAATTCATTATATTCAGGTCCACATTCAAAGGTCTTCTGAAATCGCTTTACAATCAGAACTGCTTTTCTATAAGACTGAAATACATTCTAGTCATATTAAACATACTTCATCACAACATAGTGTAACATTTCGTGTTGGAAAAACTCAGACCTTGTTCAACAGACTTCGATCAACATTAAAGGTTAAATGGTATGATATAGGCAACAATTTTCTGACTGTTTATCAAAAATCCTATATGCAAATCAAAATCACGAAATTTTTTAGAAAACACAGAAAATTGAAGATATTGGGACTTCCCTTTTATAAGCTAACCTTAACAACTGATGTCAAACTTGTTGATGCACAATATTTTGTGTATGAGTTTCTCGTTTCAAAGCTTCCAGACATTTTGTATAAATACTGTAAAAGTGCTTATCAGTCTAGATTCTAAAAATTTCATGAGTGTAAATCGGTAAATGATCGTAGCTTATCCACCATTGGTAACCGGGAAATATTGAACGAATGGTTCGTCCTACCATGGGGCTCCTCATTAATACACATTCATGATACCGCTTTATTGTGCAGTTCCCGCATTTTTATTTTGAAGCTATGATCAGTTGAATTCAACCATTTAGGCTGTGAGACAGGCATTCAGCTCAGATTATTTAAAGTGACTACGTAACATGGCGAATTGGATTAAATTTGACATGTACATTTTCAGAAACTGACTCAGTGGTTTCGAGATGGAACGCGAAACCGAAGATCCTAGGTTTGATCTCCTGTGGTAGTTCATGGATGCACACTATTGGAGAGTCCCATAGCTGTCTAGTACTCCTTAATTTCCACTGATTATCAACCTAAGATCATTTATAAGTTCCAAATTATGAGTATAATTTTAAACAGAGTTAGATGGTGGTTAGAAATAGAATCCAGAACACATGTTTTATCTCAGTTTAAACTCATCAGCTGGATATGTCTGCTAAAGAAGACTGATTAGTTTTAGTCCTAAACATCAATCAAAACATTTAGACAATTAATTCATATGAGAATAGTTGTTCATTTACTTATGTAAATGACTTTTTTTTCTTATTTAATTCTAACCAGTTCAGAGGCTTTCTAAATTTTTGCTACTTGGATCCACATATATGTGGCATTGACTTTGACAAAGATTTGACCTGAATATAAATAACAATTTAATATCCTATCCTATCCTATCCATCAGTTTGTAATATAATAAATGTGTCATTTATGTGAATATGTTTAACTGATATATACCATAGCCTTTCAAAAGCATTGCCTTAGGCTTTATTAATTGACTATAATCCAATAATAGTCATATAATAATCATATGATAGTCATACTACAGCGATATAATAGTCACTATATAATATATTAATTTCATAAGAATTTCACAATAATGAAAAGAAGGGAGATTTATTTTATTCGATCATTCACAAGATTTTTAGGTCATTAATTTCATCACTGTGGTAATTCATTACAATTTGTTTTTTCCTAATGTAAATTACAATGTAAACATTTAAGTCATACTAACCTTTGAGTTGTATACTGCGTAATTACTTACGTTTGTTACCCCTCGTGGTGGAGCATAGGCCTCCCATCAGCGTTCTCTACATTAACTGTATTAATTATTGCTCAAGTTGTTAGAAAGGGGAAAGGATCTAGTGGCTTCCGAAATATCTAGATTTTCATCATGAGGTGACATAATTCTACTAAAAGAAGATACTTCGACTCGAAAGTTTAAATTATTCACTCTGGTTTGCGTCTTTTTAGCAAGGTTGTTTTCTATGGGATAGAGTTGCTGACCCATTTCTTAATTCCCCTCTTTTTTACCCGAGCTTGGGGCTGGCAGTAACACTAGAAAAGCTACAGGAGAAGTTGTGTACTGAGTAGTTTTTTACAATAATATTGTTTCACTTTTGTTAATTGCACAAAGGTGTGTAATTTCGACCACTACTAATATACTGTACTTTTTTTATCCTTAGTATTCACAGTAAATATAAACTCAGATTAGAATCTGTTCGACGTCATTTTAAACATTGTATTTTTGAGAGTAATTGTAACTAGGACTATAAATCCAAATGGTCTTAGTTAAGTAATAATCCTCTATGTAAATGATCTTTTTTTTTCAAGATATTAAACAAATAATACCTTACATTCAATAATGTAATCCAATTTTCTTAGTTAACAACCGAGTTGTAGTATTTTCAGATGTGGAGATTTCATACTGGGATTTCACTCGTAACTTTTCAAGAATCTTAAACAGTTTGTGGCAGTCTTTTAACGTAAAGGTTTGTTAGGATCATTTTTGAGATAAATCGGAAAGTTCCTATCTGATGATGATACATACACAAATGATTGTACCTTAATGCACTAGTGAAGAAATTACATAGTAATCATAATTATGTTATGAATCCCTTACGTAGTTAATCTTAAATAACACCGTACTTCTTTATCTAAAGGATTTATATGGATTGATTAATTGGCATGAAATATATTCAAGTCAATGAGCTGCAAAATAATCAAGCGGATATATGAAGGTATCAGATAACTGTATCATATATTTTCCTTATGATTTCCTTCCAGTTTCGATTATTAACTTCTTAATTGTTTTATCAAGTCTTTGGTGTCAGTTGTCAGTTTTTAAAATCGTTACCTAGGGAGAAGAGGTTAAAAACATTTGATTCACACATCAGTTATATCCGTAGAAAAATTCATTTTTAGAGCTCCTTTGATAGTTTGAAGGGGTATCCTGGGCTACAGGTAATCTATAAACTACTCCTATTAGACAAAAGCATTCGTTGTCCTCCATATTGTAACAATAACACCAGAATAAAAAAAAAGAATATGGATTCAACGAACAACGTCTTCTGTAAAACATGCTGAAGTAGAATAAATAACTTATATTATCACTAATGTCAGGTACTTACTGCGAAATGGGGATGTCTCTGAGTGAATCACCAGTTGTTAAAACTCAATCGTCCGGAGTTCAGTTTCATTCCTTATAACTTTATCATAACTTCTCAAACCAATATTAGTTAATGTCGGTTTGTATCATGATAGGATCATCAGTCCCATCAAAGATTTGGGATACACCTTGATGATGTGAATTTATTTTTTCAAATATACCCTCTTCATTCTGTCATAATTGGACTGATGTTCAAACAATCAAACAAATGAAAACGTTCGTTTACAGAATATTTATTTCTACATTAACTAGTTGTGAAAGAAGAAAATATATATCGTTCATGCGAAATAGACATTTAAAAAGAAATTCTGTATTTCTATTAGGAATTTGAACTATATACAATGAAGACATGGCACCCTAAATTATGAAATGAAGGCGGATCTTATAAAACATGGGAATATCAAAGAATTGATTTATAATTGACAGATTTTAGTATTATAGAATTTAAACTACATGCTTAAACTATTTGTGATAGAGACTCCATAAATTCATCAGTTGACATTTGATATGGTAACTTCAAGGAACCTGTTAAAATGTTTTCTTGGCCGGTTGCTTTGTACAAATCTTCCTTTTGTTCATTTTCATATTCATTACTATCCTCGTCGTCATTATTATTAAGAAACTGAAGTTTATTATCTGCTTTAAAGTTTACATTTTCGAAAATATTCCCACATAAAATATTATCAAGTTGTGCCCGAAACAGTGAAGTTAAATCTAAGGGTACTGGAAAAATAATTGTCGATTGTTTTCCTGATGAAATACTGTTAACTGTTTGAAGATAACGCAGTTGCATTGCAATTGGATGTTGTTTAATTTCGACAGCAGCAGCTTTTAAAGCACCAGAAGCACGCATTTCACCTTCAGCCGCTATAACTTTAGCAGTGGCTTCCCTGACAGACTCTGCTTCTGCTGCCATTGCTCTCTGAAGTTGTATAGGTAAACGAACATCTTTAATTTCTACTCTTTCAACTTTTACACCCCATGCTTCTGTTACAGAATCCAAGCATTCCTAGAAAAAGATAGCAACGAAGAAATTTGAAGAGCGTTTTAGTTAACAGTTTTTAAGTCAAAGTTATACGAGTATTATATTGTAGAATGAAATTTTGTAAGTTCCACTTCGATACAGTAACAGTGTGACTATCAGACAAAAGATAATTCTCCTGAATAACATTGGAATATTTCTCTTGAACTAAGGGAACTGTTAGATAAATCAAAATATTCATGGAAATGATATATTTTAAACTAATTGAAACACAACACATAAAAACACAGCATAGTTCATTCCTTGAAATAGTTGAATTCAGGAGTCAATTAAAGCTGGACCGTGATGGAAAATTTGAAAGAATGGACGGCCGTTTCTTAATAGTATGGGACTCCTCCTCAGTGCGCATCCACGATTCCTCTTGCGAGATTCGAAATGGAACAACTGTCTAGTGCTTCCAGGTTTTCCATGGTGGTTTAGTTTCAATTGACTCATGAATTCAACTACAAAATTACCAAAAATCTCCACAAAAACCTCTTCTGATAATTATTCAGAATCTTAATTATATTGTTAAAAAACGCCACTCCTAGTAAATTAATTATAGTAAAGTTGACTAGTTCAGTTTCTGATTTTATAAAAGATACAAAACATGGATTTGAACAATTAACGCTTATTTGTGTATGTTATCGCTCATATTTTGCAAGTAGATCTTGTAAGCCAATAAAACTCTACAACTAATTTTAAGTTGTGATTATTTAAATTCATTGAACGTGTTATCCGAAACTATTCGAAAATATACAGTTTACTCAAAAGATACTAAATTAATCGGAAACACTTTGGTATATAAGTAAAGATGGATTGTGGGTAGCAGTGGAATCCCGGACGCGCGTTTCATCCTATTTGGGACTCGTCAGATGTATATACCTGCACCCCAAAGTTAAGTAGCTAAATGGATAACGTGATAGTGTTTGAAGCAAACGGTACTGGGTTTGAGTCCCAGAGTGAACATCAACTCTGAAATGCAGGACGAAACGCATGTCCCAGATTCTACTGCTAGTCACTATCCATCTTTACTTATAAAGCTTGTGACTTAAGGCAATATCAAGGCAGTCCGCAGTGGATGCACATATGTCAACAAGATATTGACCAATTGCAATCCTAAACAACAATGGGAAGATACAAGCAAACAATACCAAGTGAATTACACTTTAGTGTATGTTGGAAATTTAAATCAATTTTCTTCAAAGTAACTTATCAACATTAGATCTACATGTAATCTTCATGGATGTTTTAGAAAAGTGAGTGAATAAAAATGAACTGAACAAGGCGACATATAACATTCTTTTCTGTTCATGTATGGAAAAGAAAATTTCATGCTGCAGGACAGCTTGGGTTGTCATGTAATTTAATGACAGATGAAATTGTTCAACTTTAACAGTCACCTAGGAACGCTTCATAAAGAAGCATAGTGAACACTTCAACACTGAGTATTTTAAACATCCCATGCATACATTTTAAAGCAAACCACATTCTTTTTGTTTATTATTTACTGTTTGAAAATCCTTGTCCTTCGCAAAAGATTTATTTCAGTCAACAAGATAAAGAAATAAAAATGTGATCTTGTGAATTAACAGTGGAGTACAGTTATTCAACTCAGACAATGAATGAAGAGTTTCTCAAAATCATGGATCGATCGAAGTTAGAAATTACCACTGTTGTATGCCGGCTCAGTGGTCTAGAGACTAAGAGTTCTTGATTCCAATTCTACGTGCAAGATCATGGATGTACACTGTTGAGGAGTCCCATATTAGGACAAAACGGCTGTCCAATACTTTCAGGCTTTCAATGATGGTTCATATTCGGATCAATTTATGAATTCAACTATTAAAACATACATAAAAGTCACTAACATACATTAAATTATACCATTCATTGTAATTGAAAGTGATTGCTTAAAAAGGAATGGAAAACTTTAGAAATTGAGCTCACTAAAGTTGGTTCTTTTTTTTCAATCATCAAAGAGAACACAAAAAGTAAATCATGGTGATTAAATAAATCTTTATGAAATTTAATTTGATTTATCAGTTTAAATTCGATTGCATAAACGATACTAAGAAGGTTAATATTTGTAGTCATTTGTATTATTTTCAAAGACAATATTATCACATTAGATTCTTTGTTATTCATTGTACAGTATTCAACCGTTTGTCAGAAAGTGAATCTTTTATGTTTTGTTTTTATACTTCTTAAATATTCAAGATAACTAACGACATGTTGAATGAATAAATTGTAAACTTCAAAGAAACGATTTATCTATTACACTACATGATGTATTTCATTATTGAATGGATTCTATGTGTTCTCTACATTATTACCATTTTTACTTTCTTTAAAATTTATACGGTTTCTTCAATAGTGGTTAGCCTACATTCCACAATATATATATATATATATATATATATATATATATATATATATATATATATATATATATATATATATATATATATATATATATAAGCAAGAATTCAATATTCCTATTCATTTATAAAGTTATAAAATTTCTGTCATCTCACGCAACATTTGACTAATGAAAAAAGAAAACTCTTTTTCTTAATAGATAAAGTTTTGGCTTTAAAGCATAGAATACAAACAAAAAAACAAACCACAGTCTGAGTACCGTATACAGATATTTAGTTTAAACAATGATTTCTTGTTGGTAACCAATAAACTTTCTTACTGGTTAAACAATTTAAAAATAAGAGAAATCTACTGTTAAATGAATATAATAAACTACGTTTTTTTGGAGCAGTAACAGTGGTAGTAGTGTGGTGTGTGTTACTTATATCCATATAAGTAGTATATAATGATGGTCAGGAATAGAATGTATTTCAGTAGATCGATAAGGGAAGAACGGAAACGGAATGTAATTGGGATGAAAACGCATGAACAATGAAGTATGAGACAATGGACTGATATTTGCAATAGGAACAGTCAAGTTTGATATGATAGATTAATATTTTGCAAACTAATGATTTACTATGTGTTTTTCATACTTTATTAAGATGCTCTCTAATTTCGTGTCAAATGGGTTCGATTGCCCCCACTGGAGTTCTTGTTAACTACAGTAGTACTTATTATTAGGCTACATTTAATTATAAGCAATAAGATAATCATAAATAGCTAGTTCATTGATATTTCAATTTGAATAGTGTTGTTTCGTTTTCATTTCAATTAGAAACATAAATGAATTAGAATGTAATAAAAAGACAATTGTTATCATAGCAAATTTTGAAAATAGTTTGAGTAGTACTTATTAATGAAACAATTTGAGATCTATGAGAGAAAGATTTACATAATGTTCAATGTAAAATATACATTTAAAATGTAACAAAATGATTTAAATGAAATGTGTTCTCTCTTCTATCGCACACGCAACAACAAATGCAGAAGAAGACGACTAGGGTAGCAGTAACCTCAACACCAGTAGGTTTCAACATACACAAAGGGAAAAGCAAGATTCTCTGTTACAACACAACACGCACTAATCAAATCACAATTGACTGAGAAGATTTGAAAGATGTATAAACCTTTACATATCTGGGCGGCATCATTGATGAACACGGTGGATCTGATGCAGATGTGAAGGCGTTTATCGGTAAAGCAAAAACAGCAAATCTACAACTGAAGAACAACTGGAACTCAAAAAAACTTTCAATCAACACCAAAGTCAGAAGTTTCAATACAAATGTCAGGACAGTTCTACAGTATGAGACGGAAACTTGAAGAACTACGAAAGCTATCATCCAGAAGATATAAGTGTGTATCAAAAATTGTCTACGCAAAATACTTTGGATCCGTTGACCAGACACTATCAGCAACAACTTATTGTGGGAGAGAACAAACCAAATTGGAGTGTAGGAAGAAATCGAGAAGAAAGGCTGGAAGTGGATAGGACACATAGTGAGGAAAGCACCCAACTGTGTCACAAGGTAAGCCCTCACATGGAATCGTAAAGGTTGAAGGAGGACAGGAAGAACAAAGAACGCATTATGTTGAGAAATGAAGACAGACATGATAAGAATGAAGAGGAATTGGATAGGAGTGGGAATGAATGCGATGGACAGAGTGTGTTGGAGAATAGTGGTCGGCGGCCTATGCTCGATTGGGGGTAACAGCCGTAATTAAGTAAGTAAGTAATGTTGGCGATGCACAATAAACCTATAGGATTCAACAGAACCGTGCAAAATCTATAGATTATTTTTATTATTACAAGTTTTCAATTGTGTTTGAACAATGATCGGTTCATGATCTTATTAAAAAAACTCAACAATCTGATCAAGCCTACACTAATAATTACTACTGTCTGAAGCTATATCTTCAACTTATAGGTGGTAGATCGTAGCTTCGTTGATTAGGTAAATGTAATTTTACCACCTATGATATTTTGTTAGTAAAAATGGAACAAATATCATATCTAGGCAATTTGACAAAAGACCTAAGCTTGAGTGTCGTAAATTTTAGAATTTTCATAGTTTATATCATAAAGTGATCTAACTAAACCATCATTGAAAAATTTCAAACAATGATCTTCAGTTTCGTCCCGGGATCAGACTCCTTATCACAGGGACTCTAATCTAAGATTTTTGACGTCACACTACAACACTTAACCTGCAAACTACTGGGCCGCTTTCCAGTGGTGTTAATGTCTATTTCCAATCAATCCAGTGTATTGAGCAACCATTTCCGTTGTTTTTAATGGATAAGTGGTTCATATCATACGCGGTTGCTCACAAGAGCTTCAGGAATTTTATCTTGAAGCCGATCATTAGCTACTGCATAGTTGGTAGTAATATAAGAAAGTTTATAGAGATTATAATCCACTTGTGATAGGGTCATGGAGTCCAATAATAGAATGAAACATTTGTCCAGTACTTCGTGGTTAGCAGTGAAAGTCAAGCAAAGATCAGTTTGTGATTTAAACTTTTATGCATTGATAAAGAGGAATTTTTCAAATGCAACTAGTAAATTTTTTGCGATTCGATTGCATCTAATTGATTATGTTCAAATAACGTAATGCATAGTTTTTAATCCGTTCAGAGCAGTGACCAGTAGTGTTCGACCGAGTGCTTTATGAAATATTAACTCTCTGAAGACAATGGTGGGTGTGTCACTGAATTTCGTGGATTGGTTGAAGTTAGACAATAACACCATCGGATGGCGGATCAGTAGTTTAGAAGTTTCTCGTTCTGGCGTGAGATCGATAGGTCCTGCGTTCGAATCCCGCGAAACGGAATCGTGGACGAGTACTACCGAGGAGTCTCACACTAGGTGAAACAGCCATCCAGTGCTTCAAGGTTTTCCATGGTGGTCTAGGTTAAATGGACTTATGAACTCAACTATTAAAATAATTAATTTGTTTGAAAAAATTTTAAGAATGAGTAGTATATTTTAACAGTAGTATTCAACTGTTCATTTATACGAGTTTCACATTTATTTCCTAAACGAAACTTTGCACATTTATATTGATCAAATCGCATCAGTTTAATCGACTTTATTGTAATGTTAAAAAAATTATAATGATTTATTAAGTCATGTCGCACAGCAGGCCATTGAAATATTTAACACCTATAGATCACTGATAGGTAAAGAGATTAAATTAATTTCACTCAACCTGCTGTGAACACTAACTGATTACTTATCATTATTATTCGCCCGTGAATAGCAAAAGAATTAACATTGCCTTGTTCATTTTAGAAATGGGATACAAAATATTTCATGGTTTGTATCACGACCTTGAAAACAGAAATCGAACCCAAAATCTTTTGTCTTATGCCAAACACATAAATTGTACACCACTGAACCAGATTTCAATGGTGTACAAGTCTAAATTTAATCAACCCATGATATTGTGTGACAATCTTTCATTGTCTTTCGTGAGTATCTATCTCACATCTGACACACTTTAACTCATTTGGTTACAGAATCCAATTCCTGTGGTTGTTCAGATAAAATTATTTCATGATTTTCATTGCGAAACATTCATATTTTCCCTTTTAAAATGCAAAGTTATTGGTATACAATAAAGTTTACAACGATTCATATGAATTTCGATTTGATTTATACATGTTTCCAATAATAATAATAAGATGCCTGGATTGATGAATGATTCATAACATTGAAATATTCCCAGATTGTTTTTTTTAAATTAATGAGTTATTCATTGATAGTTGGTGTCAAGTTTCAACCATGATTAAAAATCCCTTAAATATAAACATATAGAAAGGATATAAATTTATATTACAATAGATGGAATTCAGCTAGCAGTGATATCCAGATAATAAGTACCAAATAAGCCAAACTGTGAATGTTGTATTCCATTTCTATTCGTATTTCACTTATTCTATGTAAACTTATGATAAAATTCATATACCGAGGTAATCTGCACAGAATACACATATACACATTAAGATTAATTGCAATTCAATTGAGAATATTAAGAATGGAATAATTTGAACCGTTACATATTAAATTAAAATTAGTATAGACATTTAATTAATATTAATTAATATTAAAGGATATATTTCAATCGTTGAGATCATGAGTCAATGAAAGCAAAATCACCATGGAAAACCTGAAATCACTGGGTGGCCTTTTCGTCCTACTGTAGAAATCCGCAACAATGCGCATCCACGATCCCACCTCTCAAGACTCCAACCCAGGATCTATCGGTCTCGAACGTGAACGATTAATGCCTAGAACACTGATCCGGTCTTCATCCAACAGTGTTAATTTCTAACTTCAACTAATCCACAAAACTGAGCAACATATCCACCATCGTCTTCAATGGTTAAGCATTTGTTCATGGGACCAATATTTCCTAAGTTAGAATCTTGCAAGGCGAGATCGTGGATGCACACTGTTGGATAATCCGATCATAGGACGAAACGGTCGTCCACTGCTTCCGTATTTTCCATGATAGTCTAGCTTCAATCGACTTATGATCTCAACAATTCAAATTACTATATAATATCCACAAAAGCCCCCGAATGCCCTGGTACGGCCGAGAGTGGGGAGAGTCCGCTCTCCCTCTCAAAATACTCTCACACGGCCACGCGTACACAGCCTCTGCCAAGGAAGTCCTATTCATTGCCTTCGCGTGACGGGGGTGTTGTTTACGAAAATGAGAGGACGAAAAGCAAATGTCCGGGGCTTTAACTGGATCACAAACCAATGGTGCACATGGGCTCCAGTATCCTGAGGTAACAAATGGCGTATGAACCAATTTTAGGTCACTGGCTACCATGGGATTGTATCTCCTTACGATGCTCCACTGCCTTGTGGGTTAGACCTTTAGGTCAAAGGCTCGAGGAGTGGCCCCCTAAGATAACCACCTGCTTCGGTTTGGGCACCCGGTCAGTATCACAGCCCACACACAAATGATGAACTCTCTATGTCTATGGAGACTACTTTTCTCGCTTCGAAAAACAATCAATTGATTCAAATTATTACCATCACTATTATTGTCATTATTAATACTATTATTATTATTATTACTATTATTGTCATTATCATTATTATCATTATTATTATTATCGTTATTATTTTCCACATTATTCACCCTCCTTTCTACTTATACAGCGGCTCGTCTTTGGTGGAAATTCCACTGTATCTAAACGTTTTCGAGTCACTATACGGTTGAAAATTGTATGTTACCATCGAATATGAGTACTGAAGCAGTTTTTCTGAAACCACGTGCGCCATTCAAACTGGCTTCCTTCAATGTTTGCACACTTATGCAGGTTGGACAAAAGATAGGGCTGGCTATGTCTTTTAAAGTCTTAATATTGATGTTTGTTGTCTATCCGAGACCCGTATTCAAGACTCTGGCGAAGTACTACAAATTCGATCTCCATCTGTCGCTTCGAAAAGCTTGTTTTACGTGCGCTTATCCGGGGATCCTGTGGCATCTTCGTCTGGTCTTGCTGGCGTTGGTGTCGCACTAAACGCTAGAGCTGAGGCAGCACTAATCGATTGGATCCCCATTAACTGTCGGTTATGTGCTGTTAGATTAGAAAGTTCCATCAAAGTGAGAAATCGGCGTGAGAAACGATGTCTTTTCGTCATCACCGCTTATACCCCGACAAATTGCAGCCGGGATGCAATCAAGGATGAGTTTTACCACCAGTTATCTGTTCTTCTCCAGAAAGTGCGCTCGACAGATATTGTAGTACTAGCCGGAGACTTGAATGCTCAGGTCGGGCGTCTAGGCACAGAAGAGAGTCGTTTAGGTGGCCGATGGGGACTCGTTGGTCGCAGGTAAGATAACGGCGACCGTCTACTGCAACTTTGCACATACCACAACCTGTTTCTGGCCAGCACTAACTTTCCGCACAGTCATCGCCGATGTGCCACCTGGCGTCCTCCCTCTGCATCCCAAGCCTGGACTCAGATTGATCACATCGCGATCAGCTTCCGCTGGCGTGGTTGTGTAAAAGACTGCCGCTTTTTTTGGAGTACCTATCTGGACTCTGACCATGCCTTGGTCTGCGCCAATCTTGCCTTACTTTTCAGTGGACAACGAAGTGACCGCCACCAACGGATTGATGTTAGCAAGCTGGTTGCAACCTCTGTTGCAAATAAGTATCGAACCGAGTTAGCCTCTAGGCTAGCTACCACTCCACCGAAAAGTATAGATGAGCATTGGTTGCAATTGCTTGACGCCATGAAAATGGCGGGAACAGTCAGTTGTGGGTTTGCGAAACGTCCCGCTTTTAAGCACTGGGTTTCTTCTGGTTCTTTACAACTCATCGAAGCCCGTCTGTCTACTCCGGGTGACCGTGAGTTTGACCATAAACGAAGGATGTTACTTAAGGAAATTGGGCAAAGCTTGCGTAAGGACCGAGAAGCCTGGTGGTCGAAGCGTGCTAATGAGCTGGAAGCAGCAGCTGCAACTCATCCGAGCCACTGGCAGCAAGAAGTCTGGTGTGAGTGAAACAATCTGCGAGGATGATGGGATGCCAATCACTAACATCCATCGACGTCTTGGACGATGGGCAGAATTTTTCGAAGGGCAGTTCAACTGGCCTGCTGCTCCGGCAACATCGGTCAGACTGTCCTGCCCTCCGTGGCCGGTGACGACTGATCCACCAAACGAGGAGGAAGTCCGCAAGGAACTTCAACTCTTGAAGTGCTACAAATCACCTGGTCCAGATGACTTACCTCCGGCTCTTTTTAAAGATTGTGGTGACTTTTTGACTAAGGAATTGACGACGTTGTTTACAAAGGTTTGGGAATTAGAGAGTGTACCAACGTCATGGAATGAGTCGATAGTTGTCCCTATCTTTAAAAAGGGTTCACGTCGTTCCTGTAACAACTATCGGGGGATAAGTCTACTTCCGATTGCGTCCAAGCTATTGGCTTCCGTCATACTTCGTAGGTTGTTCAAAACCCGAGAAAGATTGACTCGCGAGGAGCACGATGGGTTTCGTTCTGGTCGAGGATGTATTGATCATATCTTCACCCTCCACCAAATGTTAGAACACCGCCATACTTTTCAAAGGCCAACAATCGTAGTGTTTCTTGACACCAGGGCTGCCTTCGATTCGTTGGACAGGACTGTTCTCTGGGATTGTCTGTTGAAGAAGGGTGTGCCTGAGAAGTTTATAAACATACTAAAGGCCCTATATAAAAACACCTCAGGTAGAGTGAGGGCATACAACCACCCCTCTCCATTGTTCCATTCGAGCAGTGGGGTTAGGCAGGGTTGCCCAATCTCACCATTCCTCTTCAACTTTACCATCGATGACATTCTGGAAACAGCTCTGATGAATGTAAGTAATGGTGGTGTGGATCTGTTGCCTGGAGAAAGACTTCTCGACCTTGAGTATGCGGACGATATTGTCTTACTGTGCAATAATGCCCAAGGCATGCAATCCGCAATTAATCAGTTGGCAATCAGTGTCCGTAGGTATGGTATGTGCTTTGCACCTTCGAAGTGCAAAGTACTTCTACAAGACTGGCAGGATTTCAATCCTGTACTCACCCTGGATGGTGAGCAGATAGAAGTAGTCGAGAAGTTTGTGTATGAGTGCTGGTGGGGGTGTGAGTGATGAGATCAATGCACGTATAGTGAAAGCCAGAGCGGCTTATGCCAATCTGGGCCACCTTTGGCGCCTTCGTGATGTTAGTCTGGCTGTAAAAGGTCGGATCTACAACGCGTCGGTGAGAGCAGTTTTGCTCTATGCTTGTGAAACATGGCCTCTCCGAGTTGAGGACGTTAGACGACTCTCTGTGTTCGATTATCGCTGTTTCCGAAGGATTGCTGACATTCATTGGCAACACCATGTCAGTAATGCAGAGGTTCGGCATCGTGTGTTCGGGCACAGAGATGACAATTCAATTGGTGTCACCATCTTGAAACACCGACTTCGGTGGCTTGGACATGTTTTACGAATGTCGTCCCAGAGAATTCCATGTCGTGCATTATTTGCCGACTCTGGGACTGGTTGGAAGAAGCGGAGAGGTGGTCAGTGCATGACATGATGTCGTGGTATGAAAGAAAGCTACAAAGGACTGGCTTGTGTTGGTCCTTTACGACTCCCTGTCTGGGGTCCGAGAGATGGTGCTACACAGTGGCTAGAGACGTTATCAGATATGACTCAGAATAGAAGCCGGTGGCGATCCTGCTGTGACCTTCTTTTACTTTCTTCATAAAAAGTGGTTATGTCTCCCTTACCTAAAAGATCATTTTTTCCGATTGCACCTTTCCGTTCCCTCATTACTACCACACTACCTTACACCAATCTCTTCGTTATTGTTCTCATTTTTATGCGCTCCTTAGCTTTTCTTTCTGTTTCTCTTCAAATTCTCATTGTTTTGTGTGGCGCATATATATTGGCGCTCTCTTGTACCAATACTCATGTGTTCAAATAAAATAAAAATAAAAATCCTCAAAATCCCTATTGATATTAAAGGATATATATTTAATATAAATAAAATATTTCCCTAGTCTATAATCTTATACATAAGACAAAGTTATAATATAAATATTGTTCATGTAAACAAAATATAATAATAAATAAGAGATTATTATTATTATTACTATAATCCCTATGAATGGGAACCACACCTTAATAACTAATAATAAGATTTATAGGTATATGAAAAATAATGATTCAATTTCTATTCTATCTACTTATATTAAGGTATTGAAATGAATATCTAATCTAGTTACGTTTTACTTTTTATGTATCTTTTTTTTTTAATATTTTTTTTCATATTTTGTTTCCTGTAAACAATAATTAAAATCAACCTCTTGATCAGATTTTCTTCTTTTTTTTGTTTTTTTTTCTGTTTTTTCTTCTTCTTTTGAATGAATCGATTAAGGTAAGACAGTAATAAAAAAAATTTATGTCCGTTTTGGAATTAATTCGATCAACGAATTTAATTTATTGGTTCAAAAACACTTAATTTTTGTTTTGGGTAAACATTGTTTGTTTGTTTACATTATAGACAAATAGAAAGTGAATATTCTGAAGAAGTTCCTATTGAATGAATTACAATTAATATATATCTCAGTGATTAAATATGATTAGAAACTTTAGAGATGTAAAATGGTTATTTCTTCTGTAAAACCAAATCTTCTTTTTTGTCATGATCTTAATTTATTTCAAATGAGTTTAGTAATTAGTTATAGAGAAGGGAAATAGTTGTAGATAAGTTAACATAAGAAGAGTTTTGAAGAGTTCCACAATAGGATGAAACGTCTGTTCAGTGCTTTCAAGTTTTATATAATGGTTTCGCTTCAATTGACTGATGATCCCAACTATTAAAATTACTATAATATTCATTAAATAACCCCTTTTGATATTAATCAGCATATGATCATTGGTGACTAGCTTTATGAGGTATATCCATGAGTTTTAGTGAAAAGCAGTGACCAGTGGAGTTCAATCGGGTCTGTTGTGAGATAATAACTCACTGAAGACAATGGTGGATGTGTTTCTCAATTTCGTGGATTAGTTGAAGTTAGAGATTAACACTGTTGGATGAAGATCGGATCAGTGGTCTAGGTATTAGTCGTTTACGTGCGAGGCCGATAGGTCCTGGGTTGGAATCTTGTGAAGTGGGATCGTGGATGCGCATTGTTGATGATTTCTACAGTAGAACGAAACGTCATTCCAGTGCTTTCAGGTTTTCCATGGTGATTTTGCTTTAATTGACTCAAGATCTCAACTATTAAAATTTTTCAGAAGTTTTTGTGAAGAATTTAGCAATTTAACAATTGAATTCTATTAGTCAATTAAACTAGATCAACATGGAAAACCTAGAAGCATGAGACTGTCGTTTCGTCCTAGTAAGGAAACTCTTCAGGAGCTCTAATTGACTCATGAAATCAGCTATTTTTTAAAAATTAGTTCTATAAAAAATTTTAATGATCACCTATTCAGTAATAACACCTTAAACGTTGGTCAATTTTTCTAAGAAGGTCTATTTTTATATCTTATGGTATGAGTATTCGACCACAGTAACTGAGTTATAATACAGTGGTATTAGTTCAAGATAAATATATGACAGAAATTAATTTACAGTTGATTGATTACTGATTATTAACCAGTGTCATGTATCTCAATTCCTTCTTAATAATGACTAAACTCATGGTCAACTTGCAATGTGGAAACAAATCTATGTGACTTTATATCACGGGTACTATGTTGATTGTAAGCTGATGCTTTGAAAAAGCATCAACTCCGTGAAGATTAAAATCTCACCTTGCTGTGGAATGCCAAATAGCATGGAAAGTAAGTCAAGCAGGGTATCCTGTAGATCGTCTTCAATCACCACCTTATGTATGATAAAGTTAACTTATTCAAGTCAAAAATCTATCCAGTTTAGACCATCATTGAAAATCTGGATGCACTGAACGACCGTTCCATCCTATTTGGTACTCTTCATCAGTACGTATTCAATATTCTGCACGTTGTAACCCGACCTAGAATCTTCCATTCTGCGCCCAAAACATTATCCCCTAGACCACTGAGCCAGTTTAACTTAGATTGGTTCATGGTTTCAATGAAATTCAATAATCTTCACGACCTCATACTGAAAAGTGATTTACTCAAATACGCCTAAACATTTTCTTCAAAAAATAAGAAATCTTCATGACTTATTTTATTCGGTCAAAATAAATATTCACACACACTATAATCAGAAAGGGGTTTTGTGGATATTATAGTAATTTAATCGTTGAATTCATGAGTCAATTAAGGCTAAACCACTACTGAAAACCTAAAATCATAGGATGGCCGTTTCCTACTAGTATGGAGCTCCTCAACAATGCTCATCCATGATAAATTAATTGATTGATTATTTGAGTTTCCCATCTATTTTGCAATGAACTCATTATAATTCTAATAAATAAACTTTAAAATAAGAACAATCATAATCACATGTTCAGTACTGATTTTATATCTAACTATAAAACTTTCATTTGAATGTATACTTTTGATAAAAATCTGATCCAAAGCAATTCTTTTCCATGATCTATATGTATGATTGTTAATATTAAGCATATTTCAAAAGTTTCATAGTAAAATTAAATATGTCAAAACTTTGGTATGTACTATTGTTAGTTTTCAGTTAGATATAATCTGAATATTTCCAGAACACAATAAGATCTGTTGAGTAAAATTAAAGATTTTGATCAATATATCATTGAAAGGCAAAAGAGAATGATATGGAGTAAAGCAACCAAATTTAAGATCAGATAGTCCTTTGATATATATATATATATATATATATATATATATATATATATATATATATATATATATATATATATATATATAGAGAGAGAGAGAGAGAGAGAGAGAGATCACAAATGTAAAATACTTATGAATTGGAACTTCTAAATTGTAGAATTTAAGTTCGAATACACAGTATTAAATAATAATGATTTTAGTAAATTGGTTAAACATACAATGGGATAAACTTTAATTGTTCTATAGATTTTTAGAAAGTTCTATAGTAACTTTGATATTAATATATTAGTTGTTGGATGGAAACAATCATTTATTTCATAATTTATTCAAAAGTATGACAATAGGAAGATACAAGTAAAACAAGTAAATTTCAACTTCACCTTATTGCACAAGCTAATGGCTGTCAGAACTCAGCAGCTAAGTGGATAACGTGATGGCGTTTGGAGCTAACAGTACTGGGTTCGAGTCCCGGGGTGAACATTAACTCTGCAATGCAGACACATCCAACTGACGAGTCTTAAATAGGAAGAAACGCGCGTCAAACTAGATTCCACTTCTATCCAGTATCCATCTTTGTTTAAAATGCTTGTGATTTAAGGCTATATCGAGGCAATCCGTATAGGATGCACATATGATAACATGAAACTGATCGATGGCAGTTCTAAATAACCATGGGAAGATACAAGTAAAATTACACCAAGTGAATTTATGCGAAAGTAATTGCTAATTTAATGAGTTACATTAAGATTCATCAATGTGAAGCACAAACATTGTAACAAATAGGCACAGTTTTATTGATAATTTTCAGTTTTGAAACGTAGGTTCATTTTTCTAAGGTACTTATAAGTTATATGCAATATTTTATTACTTTTGTTAAGTGCTTAACTTCATTTAATGTAAACATAGAAATTTTATACAAAAACTCAATTTTTTCAAAACCCACAAGGTACATTAATATTCAGTTATGACATTTAACATGATACTTATTATATTTGTGTAAGCCTACCTGCATTAATGCTGCGATATCTTCTCTAGCAGTAAGTAATTCTTCTAAATTTACTGTACCTAGTACATTAAGTAAAGTGGTTTGTCCCAAAACTCTGGTTGCTCGATTAGCGTCTTCAACATTAACTACAGCACGTACAGGGTCTCTTACACGATAATATACAACTGCATTAACTACAACTGTGACAGAATCCTTTGTAAGTACTTCTTGTGTAGGTACATCAAATGTAAAAGTACGTAAATCCAAAACACGGTAACGATCCAAACAGGGAAGAACAAATATTAAGCCTGGGCCTTTAGCAGTTGCAGAAACCAGTCTTCCAAGGCGAAATAGTACTGCTCGTTCATAGTGTGTTACAACCTACAATAAAAAGGTAAAAAATCAGTAATATTAACTAATAAAATCAATGGAATAATTATGCAACTAAAAAAATTACCTGAAGGGGTTTTGTGGAGATCTTAGAAATTTCACTGATTGAAATCATGAGTCAATTGAAGCTAGGCCACCATGAAAAACTCGGAAGCACTGGACGGCCGTTTCGTCCTAGTACAGGACTCCTCAGCAGTGCGCGTCCCCGATCCCGCACCCCGCGAGATTTCAACCCTGGACCTATCGGTCTCGCGTCAGGCGCTTAACCGTCAGACTACTGAGCCGACATCCAGAGGTGTTAATGTCTAACTTTAACCAATCCACAAAGTTGCGCTACCATATACCATTGTCTTCAGTGAGTTAATATCTCACAACAGACCTGGTTGAACTCCACTGGTAACGGCTTCTCACTAGAACTGCAGGAGTATCTCTTGAAGTCAGTCACTAGTGAGCAGGTGATTATTATCAGAAGGGGTTTGTGGAGATTTTAGAAATTTCACAGAATGAAATCATGAGTCAGCTGAAGCTTTTCCATGGTGGTCTAGCTTCAATTGACTCATGATTTCAATCAGTAAAAAAAATCGTAAAATAAAACTACGTTTCAATTTGGATGAAAGCATATAAATCGTTTTCAGTTGATATTAACTAATAATAAATATTTGGGTTGAAATTTTCAATTCACAGGAAGGATCTCAATCGTCTGTAGTCTAGTAGAGATTATAGTATGTTTATTTATTTATTTGAACACATAAATATTGGTACAAGGGGCCACCAGATATATATATGCCACACAATAACAATGAGAATGGGAAGAGAAAAAAAATGTAAGGTGCTTATAAGAGAGAAGAAAAAAAACAATATCGACTACAGATTAGTGTGTGGTAGAGTAATAATAATAATAATAATGGGGTAAACGGAAAAGTACAACCGAAAGAATTCTTTCAGTTAAGGAAGATACAACCACTTTTTTATGAAGAAAGTAAAAGAAGGTTACAGCAGAATCGCCACTGGTTTCTATTCTGAGTCATATTTGATAAAGTCTCTAGCCACTGTGTTGCACTATCTCTCGGACCCCAGAGAGAGAGTCGTGAAGGACCAACAGAAGCCAGCCCTTTGCAGATTTCTTTCATGCCATGACACCATGCCATACAAGGACCACCTCTCCGCTTTTTTAAACTAGTCCCAGAGTCGGCAAATAATGTACGACGTGGAATTCTCTGGAACGACATTCGTAGAACATGTTCAAGCTACCGAAGTCGATGTTTCATGATGGTGACACGAACTGGATCGTAGTATATAGAAGAATAGTTTGGAAGATCATTTTCCATTAGTATTAACATAAAATATAAATTTAGTCTCACTTTGTAACTGAATATTACCCGTCATTAAAATATGTTTCTACTTTGTAAATCCATTATGTCTAGACTACATAAAATATTCTATAAACAATCTTTACTGGGATAATATGAAATTGAATTCTTACTCTGAATATAAGGGAATTGTAGAGATAAAAATTTTAAGGTTTGAATGCCTCAAAGATTTTAGTTAGATCACTAATGAAAACCTGAAAGCACTGAATGATGGTTTCATCGTACCGTTGAACTCTTTAACAGTGCTCATCCGTAACCCTACGCCTGGTGTCGAATCCAGGACCTTCGGCTCGGCGTATTAATGTTTAACCTCTATACTGTTGAGTCGAGATCAAGTGTTGTACACGTATAAATTGAATTCACGATATTGATAAATCTTCAGCTATTGCTTGTAAGAGATAAGTGTTTCACATACAACACAAAATGAACTCTGTTGATCACAGCTTCTTAGGTTTCCAATAATGATCTAACTGAGATCAACCGAGGATATATACTACTTATATCTATCGACATCAGTAGCGTACAGTACATTATCATCAGAACAGCAACTCGGATATTTTTTATGCATTGAATTCCAATAAATGGGTCTCATATTATAAATTGTATTTCTAAAATGATTTTCGAACTCATTGAAAAGAATTTTACTAATCCCTTGATGAGGTATACAAGTCATGATAAAATCTTATGAATCGTAGTGTGTTTTTCTACTTAACTTCTAGAAGAACTAGGCAGAAATTAAAAATTTTATTTGATTGAATATAATTTTTTATATAATGATTTGAAAATGTATAAATGTCATAACGGCAAACTTAGGATTCGTCATCCAACATTTATGACCTGAAAGAGTAAGATGGCCGTTTAGTTCTAGTATGGAACTCCTCATCAGTGAGCACCCACGATTCCGTACATCAGACTCGGACTTAGGACCTTCAGTTTCGCGCGCGAACGCTTAACCTATAGGTCACCGAGTTGGCACCTTAAGGTGTTAACGTCTAACTTTAAACAATCCGTGGAATTGCGCGACCGTCTTTCATTTTCCTCGGCTGGTCACTGCCGGATCAATGGTTAGGCCTACGCACACGAGAGCGAAGGTCCTGAGTTCAAGTCTCGTGTGAGGATTGTGGGTACGCACAGCTGGGGAGTCTTATTTTAAGACGAAACAGCCGTTCACTGCTTCCAGGTTATGAATGGTGATCTAAAATTGATCGATTCATAATCTCAAAAGTTGTGATGAAAAATTTATGTTTAATGTGGGTATATGATTCTACAGTTAATTTCGTTAGTAAAACCTTTTTATAAATAAACTTCATCATGCATACTATTCTTTATTACTTAAGATATGAATGTTTATTGATCTCAGAAATGTTTGATAACCAGAATCTGTCTAGACCGATTGATTTTTTACGCCGTGATTTTGGCATTAATTCTTGTTTTCGGTCTTGCATTATTGTTCAGAGTCGGTAGTCTAGCCACTTAGTTACACTGATCCTAGTGAAGTTAACATTATTTATGAGGTTGGTATGTCTTCACTTTTAATGGATTTGCTTGTTCCAAGAATAGTGGAACTTTTGGAACTAATGGGAATCATGTCACAGAAAAGTCAACTGGTTGGTTATAACATAAAATATTTAAAAATTAGGAGAGAGCGAAATAAAGGGAGAGTATGGATACTGGGCAAACAAACAAATTAATTTAATCAATTGATTAATTAAGCAAATAAGTAGCTGATGGATGTACTGTAACAAAAAATAGACTCAGATTGTAAGACATAAAGTATGATAGATGAAGTTACTGATATTGAAAACAATAGTAATGGTTAAGATTAAACATGACAGAACCATTGGATGTATATCGACTTAGTCAGTTGTTATTTACAATTTAATAAAAACGATCACAGATCATAATTACATTCATCATTGTCAAGATTTGGACGAAACAGTCATCCAGTGCTTCAAGGTTTTCCATGGGTGGTCTAGCTTTAATTAACTCATGAATTTAACTAATAAATTACCAATATCTCCACAAAACCCCCCTTTTGATATGTAATTTTCATTTGCTAAAATCATTTAAGAAAATATCATTAAGTATACATTCTTGAACTAGGATTTCTCTCCCCATATTTTATTGTTTATTGTTGAATATTGTTATTATTATTACTTTTCTATCAGATAGGATTTTACACTTGCAATAAATGTATTATCTATAAGTGTTACATAATTAATTATCATATCAATATAATCAATCATTGTTTATTAACTTAACCGTTACATTTGTAGTGAACGAGAACACAAGTAGGAATAATCGAAATGTATTTGAATATATGATTACAGAATCTCTTAGTAAAATCTGAGAACCATACAGTAAATTCTTCATTTGTAAAGTATCAATCAATCGTCTCAAACTTCACTGTTTCTTCATTTCCACATCAATCATTCTCTGTTCTCGTTCTCTTTTCTTTGATCTTCTTAATCTTTTGTTACAAGGTATTTCACTTTCAATTGATGGAACATACTACTTATATCTGTCGACATCAGTAGCACACACCACAGTCTTCATTTAATAACTGTAAATAGGTTGAAGAGTTGACATCATTCGATTAGAAAACGTAAAATTCGACCCATTTCAGTTTAATTTTATACTTTAAACAAAACTTCTACTGTTTAATAAGAGATACGTTAGTTAACCTGTCGACATCAACAGCACACACTATTTATTGTTTAACTAAGCTAAAAGAAAACTACGTTAAACACTATTTTTTCGACTGATAATTATATTTACAAACATTATAAATTAGTGACGTATTTTGGCATTCAACAAATTTACAAGGAACGAATTAATTTGTACTTTAAACAGCATGATTATAAAGTGATTCTGACAGATGAATTTATGAGTCGATCTATCCTAGACCACCAGGTTTTCAATGGTGGTCTAGGTTAGATCGACTCATGAATTCAAATGTGAAAATACTGAAATTTCCCACAATCCCTATTCTGACAATAATCATGTACTCACTAGTGACTAGTTTCAAGATGGATTTGTTAGAATTCTAGTTAGAAATTTTGACCAGTAGAGTTCAATCTATGTCGAATAGAGACAGTTATCTACTTCAAATGATAGATGAATGGTTGCGCAAGATCATGGATCTATTGAAATCAAACATTACCATCGTTGAGTGCCCACTCAGTGATCTAGAGGTTAAGCTTTTGTGCACGAGACCAAAGGACTTGGATTTGAGTAATTAATAGATATGGACATTTATGAAAATATATGTTTAAAAGTATATCGTAAACAAACTTTATTGGAAGAAGGCTAAAAGAACAATATCAATTATTAATCAATTTGTGTCTTTCGATGCGTACTTTATAGAAAAAAAATTCAAGAACATTGCCCAGCTTGGACTAAGTGAGCCGGGAATGGCTCATTAAGAAGCTCTATAATCGGACACATCGTGAACGCAGGTCAATCAATCAAAGCAGACTCTGTGTTCAAAGTCACCTACAAGATAAAAAGAAGTCTTCCAAAGGCAATTATATTGCATATTCTTAGCATTCCCAAAACAATAGCCATACATCTGGGAAAACCAAAATTGTGTCCATTTTTTCTACCATAAAAGCTTGTGAATTAAGGCAATATCGAGGCATACGCGCAGTATGCACATATGCTAATAACAGACTGATCAATTGCAGTCTAAAACCTCAGTGGGAAGATACAAGCAAAACAATACAAAGTGAACATGGTTTTAGTGTCTTATAATTTTTTTCCCTTTTTCTTCATACTCTTCTTCCTTTATAGCCATTTGCTGTCTCTTCCATCTTCTCTTTAAACCTAAAACTCCCAAATGGTTTATTTCTGTTACCATCATCCATCTGATTACATTTAATCTCAATTTCAACATTTTATGTTATTATACTGAGTCATCCATTTCCAATGATAATTTCCTTATCTACTTTTTGATGAAAGTTTAAACCATTAACAATCAAACGATCATTAGTTTACCTGTTTAAGATTTTTTTCAGTAGCTTTGTTTATTCTACCTCACTGTCACCATGTCTAACAGAAGTTTATTATTATTATCCTGAATAATAAGTATATATTTACGATTGTACAGCCCTGAAAATGAATTCGCCAAGAAGAGAATTCTTGGCTGAACTAATCCTTCTTATTTAACATTTTATAATAGACTAATATTTTAAATGCTCCCAAATGCCCTGGTATGGCCGAGAGTGGGGTGGACCCGCCCTCCCTCTCGAAATGCTCTCACACGGCCACGCATACACAGCCTTTGCCAGGGAAATCCTATTCATTGCCTTCTCGTGGCGGGGCTGTTATTTACGAAAATGAGAGGACGAACAGTGAATATCCGGCGCTTTAACCGAATTCCAAACCAATGGTGCACATGGGCTCCAGTATTCTGAAGGAACAAATGGCGTATGAACCAATTTTTGGTCACAGGTTTCCATGGGACTGTATCTCTTCATGATGCTCCACTGCCTTGTGGATTAGACCCTTAGGTCGAAGGCTCGGCGCATGGCCCATTAAGAAAACCACCTGCTTCGGTTTGGGCACCCTGGCAGTATCACAGCCCTCACACAAAGTGTGGCGCATATGTATTCGCTGCCCCTTTGTACCAATATTTATGTGTTTAAATAAAAATAAAATAAATATTTTAAATAACTTTACAAATCATCGTACGACTTTATTCAGTAACATTATTTTCCATTAATTTTCGATACTATTTTCCATATGAATAAAAAACTAATAAGAACTTTCAATGTAGTTAGTCAAAACACAATCCAAGTCTTTGTGTTCAGAAGAAATTTATGACACCTTTATCTCTCTCTCTTGGCCTTAATACATGTTTTTACTTATTATTAATTTCCACACTCTTCCTCCGTTTACTTTTTTTTTCACCCCCTACCACCCTTTTCTTTTCTGAACACTTTTTATTACGTAATCTTATATTTTTTTATGAATGTTATTTCAGTGTCTATATTTTTCAATTCATTGACCTGATTCCCACTGTGAAACATAGATACAAGCCTTTATTATCCTTATCACAATCAGTACACCTGTCATCACACTACCAATTTGTACTTTTCACTTATTTATGTAATCCATTCTACTATTATCATTGATTCATAAACTGCCTTGATTGGTTTAATAATTTCGTATATGCATTTAAATATTACTGTATATCATAGTAAAGCTTGATATGAATAATATCGAAAACAATATTTTAATCAGAATGAGTTTTGTGGAGAATTTTAGGAAATTTCACAGGTTGAAATCACTAGTGACTGACTTCAAGAGAACCTCCTGGAGTTCTAGTGAGAAGCCGTCACCAGCGGAGTTCAACCAGGTCTGTTGTGAGATATCAGCTCACTGAAGACAATGGTGTTCGATGGCGCAACTTCGTGGATTGGTTGAAGTTAGACATTAACACCGCTGGATGTCAGCTCAGTGGTCTGACGGTTAAGCGCCTGGCGCGAGACCGATAGGTCCTGGGTTGGAATCTCGCGGGGTGCGGGATCGGGGACGAGCACTTTTGAGGAGTCCTGTACTAGGACGAAACGGCCGTTCAGTGCTTCCAGGTTTTCAATGGTGGTCTAGCTTCAACTGACTCATGATTTCAATGATTTTAATCGTCTAAAGATCCCCGTCATATTAAAGACTACTATTTGAACAAAGAATATTCTTTTCGATAAATTCTCTTCAGGTTCTAGAATTATATATCCAAATTAATAATCCGAAAAATAGCCAGGTTAAGGGCAAAGTAGATCGTTTAAAGCATGTGAATTTAGGATTGTGATAACTTGAATTTGCGTATATGTGAAATTTTAAGATCCATGATCAGAATAAATATGGGTCAAATAGGGTGAGAGAGAAATAATAATACAATGAGTAAGACGTAATACGGAGGGATGAATGACAAGTGAATGAATCATGTATAGGGGAGATTAATGATGTTTAATCAATAATAATAATAATAATAATAATAATAATAATAATAATAATAATAATAACAATAATAACAATAATAATAATAATAATATTCATGACTAAAGATAACAGAGACAATTACAATTGACTACGAAAAGTCATGGTCGAATGAGGTCATTCAGTAGTTAAGATTACGATTGATCAATTGGCCTTGATGTTGGCCAGGGGGGAGGAGTGGTTGAATATATTTATTCTGTACGCATAGCTCCAGTTTCTTCATCCGGATGGCTAATGCTTCAGCCGTTTGAAGGACTTTCAGTCTGACCAGATTTGGGAAAAAAATTACTGACCTTATAAATAATTGAAAAAGATTGGTTTATACTGGCACTATGACCGGTTTGTACTAAATGGGCCAATATTGAGCTGTTTACTTTCTTCATCAAACCTTTGTTTAGCCACACTGGAAGGTGTTCACGAGCACGAAAATGTAAATTCCTAGAACTTCAACCAATATAACTTGCTCCACAGAAGCAGTCGAACTGATAAATACAAAATGTGGTGGTCATTCTAGGTAATTCATCTTTTAGCCTCAGTGTAACCATTGGGCGCGTCGAAAATACTAATCGCAGTTTTCCGGCGTTAAAAGACTTTTGTATTGTCCTACGTAATCTCTGAGTTAGTATTTCACTAGTCACATCCCCTCTGAATTGTAGACACATGAACAGAAATTTCTTCTTCACTGTTCGTATTTTTGCCTTCGTGACCTAGAATGACCACCTCATTTTGTACAATTATATATAATTAAGGAACCTGAAGAGAAAACAATATTGCTTAAAGAGGAAGAATGTATTTGTAAAATCTCACTGAATGAATATGAAGTAAATCCAACGTTTCAATCATTTTGATGTTTGATTATATTTCCTTGAAAAAGCTTGAACCAGATTGTTAGACGAAACGATGGATTTACTTCAAATTCATTCAGTGAGATTTTACAAATAGATTCTTCCTCTCAATTGATTGATCACTGGGTGGCGATCAATATCATGCGTGTCTAGTCCTTATTAGTGCAGATCGAATGCTATCGATCATGTTCTTCCTCTTTAATGTTTCACATCAAATCGGTGCCCAAATATTGTGAAACTATTCGATCAAATTTAGATGCAAGTTATTATTGAATATTGTCGTTGTTCTAAATCACGATATGGGAATTTTTCAAAACACAAATTATCAACTGAACTATTATATACTAGTATAAGCAATAGGAGTTTTGTAAATTAGTCACTATGACAAAGACTGTCAATTTGTGTTGTCTTAATTGTATATGTTTGTTAAGATTGTAATTACTGATGTACTGTTACAATAAGAACTATACACACCTTTCATCGTCTATATTGATATATAATGAAAATAGGAATTAATCCATTTCTTGGTGGGTATTTTATAACAGTAATAGATTGTATTTTTTCATCGGTAAACAAAAGAAACTTATATTTAGAATTTAACGGTTTTTTCTTCAGTTATATACTTTTCGATACAAGTTTGGTTACCATACACTCCTTTATAAAATCAACATTTACCTTCTTTTCAATCAGCGTTGCGCTGTACTTGAGATACTCGTTAGGAATATTGAATGCAAATGTTGACATTTAGTACAAATAGAATAATTAAATCGAAGAAATGTATTTTCAGTTTCAATGTCAAAATGGGAATTTTCACTTGAGGTTCTTTTTGGGAAAATCATTTAACATATCAGTATAAATGTTTGGAATACAGTATTATTGATGATGTGTCATTCCTTTTACACTTATATTTTTGCTAAAATCGATTTGATTAAAATACTTATCAAAATAAATCTAATACGAAGATAGATAGTGGCTAGCAGACGAATCTAGGACGCACGTTTCATCCTACGTGGGGCTCGTCAGCTGGATGAACCTGTATCTCATAGTTGATGCAAGTACATCCAACTAATGAGTCCCAAATAGGAAGAAACGTACGTATTGGATTCCACTACTAACCACTATCCATGTTCGCTTAAAACACTTGTGAATTAAGGCAATATCGAGGCACATATGCCAATAAGAGAGTGATCAATTACAGTCCTAAATAACAATGGGAAGATACAAGTAAACAACATCACGTAAATTTAAATATAACACAATTTCAACTAACTGTACCAACCACACCCTCATTAGATAAATAAAACCCAAGCTGATATTTTGAAAAATACCATAATTTCAAGCCTAATTAAATGTAAATTTCAAAACTTTGAAAATTGGTTGATATAGCAACAAGGTAACTTAATTTGTAAGTTCACTTCAACTAACGGAGACGTTCTGTAATAAAAGTTTCCCTTTACAGGTGCCATCCAACCTATACATATAATTTATAGATATGTATTTATCTGTAATTATAACTTTCTCGGTTTTCAACAGAGTGGGAAATTACCGTATATTTGAAATATTATTTAAAAAACATATCACATTGCGCACAAAATGTATTAATATTCTGAGAATCACTGTAAAGGCTTATTTAGTCATTGGAATGCTTTTTCAAAGTTCAGTGATATTACTTGATACAACTAATGAAATTAGTCAGTACATTGGAAGATGGTCACACAATTTCGTGAATTGGTTGAGGTTAGACATCAACACCGTTGGATGCAGGCTCAGTGATCTAGAGATTGAGCGTTCGCGCGCAAGACCGGAGGCCCTGGGTTTGAATGTAGCTAGCAGGATCGTGGATGCCAACCGCTGAGGAGTCCTATATTAGGACGAACCAGCCATCCAGTGCTTCCAGGATTTCGATGGTGGTCTAACATCTATCTATTCATGATCTCAACCAAAAACTTAATAATCTCCAAAACCCTATAATGAAATTAAATAAATCAAACAAGTTTTCCACATAATGCTTGGTCACCTAAATTACAAGACAATGACATTCAATTCATTATTAATAATTCAAGTATATTGGAGATGAGGTAGCTATCGACCTCAGACTATGGAAATAGCCTCTCTGTCATGAAACGACTGGATATAAACAAGTACACCAATGGATTTCAGCTGAGCGTTCGACCCTCTGATATGCAGCCCTGGCTAGGTACTGTTGAAGAATATTATACTGGGACGAAACAGCTATTCAGTGCTTTCAGATTTTCAATGACCGTCAAACTTAAATCCATTCATGCTCTTTATAAAACACGTCACAGTCAATAAGTTTTTCTGTCTCATTCCATTTATAATCATTTTATCCCATACGAAAAATAAAATTATATGGGACAACTTTCATAACAGATAAATTCAAAATAACTTATATTTCAAATGGGATATAATAAAAATGAGTCTCCAGGCGAAATAAATCTTTTGTAGGCTGATATTCATAAACTTGAATTGTATTTTAAACAAACAAGTTAAATTATTTTATATAACATTTCCTGTAGTGTATTATTCAAGTTTTGAAGACTGTATGGACTGAAAAAGTTAGTTTACGTGAAGAGTAAAGAAAAGAAAAAATATATATTTTAGTATACGATTGTAACTCCACCTGGAGTCCCTCCGGAGGCTACTGCCGGTCCCAAGCCCGGATAAAGGAGGAGGGTTGAGCATGGGGTTAGCGACCCCATTCCGTAGAAAATTAACTCGCAAAAAAACCCTAACCAGAGTATACGATTGTGGAGTTCATTGGACCGATCAATGTTAGATCACCATTGAAAATCTGGAAGCATATTACTGTTTGATTTTTCTTTTTTCATTTTGTCAATGTATTTCAAAATTTGAACGGTCCAGTTAGGAAGATTATAACTAAACTAATATATCAATTTTAGACATTAACACCGTTCGATGCTGGTTCAGTGGTCTAATTGGTTAAGCGCCTGGCGCGAGACTGATAGGTCCTGGGTTCGGATCCCGAGGGGCGGGGTCGTGGATACGCACTGCTGAGGAGTCCCACAATAGGACGAAACGGCCGTCCAGTGCTTCTGGGTTTTCCACAGTGGTCTAGCTTCAGATTGCTCATGATCTCAACTGTTGAGCTTTTTAAAATCTCCACAAAACCCCTTCTGATACATATCAAGGTTATTTGTTTCTCCTACTTATGTAACACATTTTTCTGTGGTTTAAAAGCAAATGATATATAGATTGTTCGTTCTTAATTAATGTTCTTGACAAAAACAAAGAATTTTTTATTATTATTTACATACGCAGTTACAAGAGTGAAAAGTTAAACAGTTTATTTAAACTTGGATAAATCAAATAATTGAAGAAACAATTAAAAGTATAAGACAATAGATTGAATACGTCATTTCTTTTTATGGAACGTAAAATCTAAATATTGATTTCACAATGGATCGTCTGTCTTTGCAAAGATGGATAGTGGCTAGAAATGGAATCCAGGACCGGCGTTTCGTCCTATTCGGGGTTCGTCAGCTGGCTGCACCTGCATCTCAGGGTTGATGTTCACTCCGGGACTCGAACCCAGTACAGTTCGCTACAAACGCCATCATGTTATCCACTTAGCTACTGAGTTCCGATAGCCATCTGCTTGTGTGATGGATCTTCTCTCTGTATGTATAATAGTCTTATTATCATAAATGCTAAAGAATTCTCTTTGTGAACACTTGAAAAATAGTACTGTAATCCTATATTATATGAATAAAATGCATACTTTATTTAACTTCACATACTATGTAATATTTTTAGACATAATGCGCACATTAGAGTACAGTCTCATACTCTTAATGAATATATCACATGAATATCAACTACAAATTTAGTATAGCAAGATATAGACACGCCCCTAAATGCTCTGGTACGGCCGAGAGTGGGGAGAGTCCGCTCTCCCTCTTCAAATGCTCTCAAATGGCCGCATGTATACAACCACTGCCAGTGAAGTCCCACTCACTAACTTCTCGTGGCGAGATGTTGTTTACAAAAGTGAGAAGATGAAAAGCGGATGTCCAGTACTTTACTCGGGTTGGTTGATATGGAGGATCCACCTATGGGAGTTGAAAAACCCTGATTCAAAACTAATGGTGCACATGGGCTGTAGGACCCCAAGGAAACAAATGGCGTATTAACCTATTGTTGGTCACCGTCTATCATGAGACTGCATCACTTGACGTTGCCCCACTGACTTGTGGATCAGATCGTTAGGTCGAAGGCTCCGGATGTGGCCTCCTAAGAAATCCATCTGTCTAGGTTTGGGCACCCGGGCAGTTTCACAGCCCACACACCAATCTAATGATTTATGTGGCGCATATCTATTTGATGCCTCATTGTACCAATATTTATGTGTTTAAATAAATAAAATAAAAATATACAAATACATAAAAGAATGATAATCTTATCCTATTTCATCCTTAATGTTTTATTTAACTTTGTATTAATAATACAACCAAGAAACCCGGAACAACTTAAATCAAACCATCTGTCATTTTTTAAAAATATTTTCTAGGATCATAATATTGTCATGAACACAAAGAAAAGAGTACCGACATCATCCATGTAGTAGTTGATTAACATGCGGAATTTGACATTAAACTACTGTACATTATATATATATATATATATATATATATATATATATATATATATATATATATATATATATATATATATGACATTAATCTAATTATATTATCAACTAGACTCTTTGAATGAAAGAATTACTTCTCTTTGTCTTTGTATATAAACACTAGAAAGAAATGACAAAACAATACTATATAACTCTTTATATATTCCGTTGAAAATAAATCTAAACATAGAAAACTTATTCTAATGTTATAGTGATAATAAATATACATCAAAATAGGATAATAAGTTAATAACAATTTCAATGTGACTATTTATGTTAACTACAGTCATTTTCTTAATATCTCTAAGGAAAGAATTGTTAACTTTACTGATGTATAATAATATTAATATTATTTTGATTGAGATCATGAACCGATTGATGTTTGACCGACATTGAAAACCTGGAAATATTGGACGGCCGTTTCATTCTATTTTAGGATTCCTCAACAGTGCGTATACACGATCCAGTCTCACGGGATTCAAACCCAGAACTTATCGGTCTCGCGTGAGAATGCTCAGCATGTAGATCATTGAACTGGCCGGCTTCCAACGGTATTAGTGTCTAACTTCAACCAATCCACGAAACCGAGCGACTATCTTCTATTGTACTGAGGTAGATACCTGTCTCAGCCCAACATGGACTATTTCCACTGGTCACGGCTTTCCACTAGAACTATGAGAATTCCCTAACAAAGGTAGTCACTAGTAAGCACGTGTTGATTATCAGTATGAGGTTGTAGAGATTATCAAGATTTTGATTGAGATCATGAAGATCCTGGGTTCGAATCCTGCGAGTGGGATCGTGGGTGCGCACTGGATATGAGACGAAACGGCCGTTTAGTGCTTCCAGGATTTTAATGGTGGCCTAACGTCAAACAGTTCATGATCTCAATCAAAAACATAATAATCTCCACAACCTCATACTCATAAGACAAATATTATTGTTCACTTTTGTGTGTTACTCTAATAAAAAAGGCGAGACTATAATTTATAGATGAACCAATCAGATATTAGATAACAGATCTTGGAGTTTAATTAAATAGCGTTTTGGCATTTAAACTGTTGTTAGTTCATGATGAAAATTCTAAATCTAAATTTTAACGCTAACCATCAATTGTAAATCGAAATTCGAATTTCTCACACTGGTTTATAACCCTTATTTAATCCTAGTTAGTAGGTGGATGTTCTCAAAGTCACTTTAGCTTCTCTCAAAGGTCCTCCATAAATTAAAGTCTCACCATCAAAAATATGAAAACGTTTCAATATTTTCTATAATACTTGATTAAGAATAGCTTCACTGAATAACACTAAATATTGTTACAGTACAGGAATTTCAGTAGCACTTGTCCAATATTACAATAAATATCACTTAAACATATTATGGAACTGTAATGATTTACAATATAAATTAAGCATAATTTCAACAGTGACTATCAGTAACTCATATTTAATCAATAAAGTTTTGTACTAGTTCAACTTCTACACCCTTTTTTGCCATCCATTACATATTTGGTATTTGATAACCAATATATATATATATATCTGATTTTGTCGAAAATTATATTAAAATAAACATTTGCCAGTAACTATGGTGTTTTTTATTGAGTACTGCAGTAGTTATTATTGCTATCATTTGTAATACATCTATGAAAGCCTATGAGTAAATTTACAATTTGCCTTTATAAATATTCAACTCAAACAAATGTAAAATATGTATTTGAGTTGCACGCAATATTTGAAAAACAGATGACCTTAAGTTTTGTACAACTCACTGTATAAATGTAAATCACTTATTTATATATTAATGGTTGAATTCATGAGTCTCTCTAGTCTAGACCATCATTGATAATCTGGAAGCACTGGACGGCTGTTTCATCCTAGTGTGGAACAACTCAGTGGTATGTATCCACGACCCTACACACAGAACTCACTCGAGAATACTTAACCACTAGAATTATTCATACATTAAATACTAAAATTAAGTTTATATTCTTTTTCTCGATTTGATATTGTATCCACAAATTGTAGAAGCAAATATTTCCAAGCTTGAACTGGCAATTGAATTGACAAAAATACAATCAACTAAACTCTTAAAACTACTTATCGATGATTGAATTTCCCTTAAAATTATGGTTTCATACAATATTAGGTCATTCGCATCAAAGAGAATAATCTACAAATGCTTTATGAAAACAATACATCATATCATTGGTATTAGGCAGTTTCAAAGATTGTCTATTCTTCAAATCTTTAATAATAAATAAAATCAATGTTGATATTCTGTGCTCATATTGATTTACAGTAATCCATATACTAAAACTGAGTCAGGAAATTCCACATTGATCATTAATGTTTCGGAAATATCAGGTAGAGTGAACATGTTTTGGTTACGTCTCTTATTATTAAATACCTATTAGCTTAAACATAAGTATGATATTCTCCAAATTAAAAAAAGAGTATTTCAGTAGAGTATAAAATTAATATTCTGTTCTACAATAAGCAATTATTGGAAGCGAAGGATCAAGTCTAAAACTGAATTAAATGTTTATTTTGTTATACATCAAATTAAAAAAAAAATCTGTTATAACGTTTATTCCTGTCTCCTGATCATTTATTAGTGAAACGTAACTACAATTATGAAAATTCATTCAATCGAATATCATACTTAGATGATAGGAATAAGTAAGATACAATATAACTACAGATTTAACAGTAATGTGGTATGTGCTACTGATGTCGACAGATATAAGTAGTATGTATCATCAATAGAAAGTGAAATACATGGCAGTAGGATGCTAAGAAGATCAAAGAAAAGAGAACGAGAACAGAGAATGATTGGTGTGTGTTACACTTTTTTATGAACAAAAATCGATTAGAAAATCATTTTCAGTATGAGGTTGTATAGATTGTTAAGTTTTTGATTGAGATCATGAACCAATTGATGTTAGACCACCATTGAAATCCTGGAAGTACTGTATGGCGGTTTGATCGTAGTATGGGATTTCTCAGGAGTGCGCATCCATGATCCCACTAATCCATGTTAGGTAGAAACAAGTATCTAGCTCAGTACAATGGAAGATGGTCACGCAATCGTGTGGATTAGTTGAAGTTAGACATTAACACCGTTGGATGCCGGTCAGCTCAGTTTAAGCATTCGCACACGAGACCAATAAGTTCTGGGTTTGAATCCCGAGAGACGGGACCAAGTATACGCACTGGTGAGGAATCCTATAATAGAATGAAACGGTCGTCCAATGTTTTCAGGTTATCAATGGTGATCTAACATCAATCGGTTCATGGTCTCAATAAAAAAAATCATTTACTTATTACTATAAGATTATTTAAAGGATAAATTAGTAATATTGTGTATGTGTCATAAAATTTCTCTTCACAACGAATGATTATGATTTAACACAATATCAAAATATTAATCCATCAAATCTTGGTAAATATTTATAAATAGATCAAAAACAAGTAACTGAACCAAGTGAATTTAATGTTTTGTCTATTATGAATGAAATGAAATGAACTTATTAATGAATAATGGGGAACAAAAAGAATTCAATTATGATATCATTTCATCGATTTTATGTGGAGCACAAAGGATTAAACAATTTCCGGTAATTCTGAAAAAAACAACAATGAAATGATATGATGACATATTCATTGAGATGATTATCTTGAAGATTGTAAATTCAAGCGCTGACATTCAGAGTAGATAATAAATTGATTCTTATTTAAATTTTTGAGTACATAAATCATAAGATTTGACAACTATCCAGTAAAAGATCGTTTAGTTACATATAGAAATAAATTCACTTGATATTGTTTACTTGAATCTTTCCATTAATGTTTAAGTCTCTATTTAATAAGTCTCTTACTGTCATATGTACATACTGTGAGCACTGCCTCGATATCGCTTTAAGTGAACATCAACTCTGGGATGCATTTGCAGTCAACTGATGAGTCGCAAATAGGACCAAACGTGCGTCCTGGATTCCACTTCCATCCATTATCCATTTTTGCTTACATATAGAAATAGATACAAAGAATAAAATCTATTCGATGATAGTCCTTTTTGGTAAATTTGGATAGTGTAATGAGAAGACGAAGATTATCAGAACTACGTGATATATTAGAGCAATGCATTTCGAACAATCTAATCACACACAATATACGTATTAAGAATATTTATACATATAAATAAAAGGTCAACCAGACTGGAAATAGAGGGTGAAAGGGAGACAATGATAATGAAGAAAATAATGTGAAAACAATTTTAAACCTCATCACTATGGATAATAAGCTAATATTACTAGGGTAGGTTTAAGGTGAGAACAAACTGTTTTTGAACACATAAAGGTGGGTTGAATTTTCGTATGGCTAAGGCTTCAATAAACCTTAGTATACACACTTTTACACTTTTGTACAACGCAAGGTAGATGCGTAAAATCTTTTTTGTATTAACATCAGTTTTGAGTGCGAAACTATTGTTTGAGTTATTCGTTAATAACTATTCTTGAAATATACGATGTACAAAAATCTAATCTACATGCATTTATTTCTAACTGTGGGCATTGTTATTGGTAAAGATGGGTAATGGCTAGTAATGGAATCCAGGACAAACGTTTCATCCCATTTGAGACTCGTCAACTGGATGTACCGGCATCAGAGTTGATGTTTACTTCGGGACTCGAACCCAGTACTGTTCGCTTCGAACGTCATCACTTTATCCACTTAGCTACTGAGTCCTGATAGCCACTTGTTTGTGCGATGGAGTGAAATTTAAATTCACTTGGTATTGTTTACTTGAATCTTCTCATTGATGTTCATGACTACGGGTGATTAGTCTGTTATTGGCATATGTGCATACTAAACGTATTGCCTCGATATTGCCTAGATTCTCAAGCGAAGATGTGTAGTAGCTAGAAGTGAAATCCACGACGTACGGTTCATCCCATTCGAGACCCGTCAAATGGATGCAACTACATCCCAGATTTGATGTTCACTTAGGGCAATATCTAGGCAATGCGCACAGAACACACATATACCAAAAGAGACTGATCAATTGCATTACTAAACATCAATGGAAAGATTCAAGTAAACAATACTAAGTGAATGGTTATTGGTGTTTTCTACTTTAAAAAGTTCATTCGTGTATTTATGTTTCGCAAATTGCTAAACAAAGATCTACTTTTATAAAGACTATCAGTTTTTCAAGAAAGAGATTTTAGCTGTTCATAATTTACAGGTTAACATCCCTTTTTTCCAAATTATATCGATTACTAAATAGCAGCTACTTTATGTCTTAAACAAAAAAATTCACAATTTTTCATATGATTACTTAACGTATATTTTATTCAACTGTAGAAGTTTTGTTTAAAGTATAAAATTGAACTGAAATGGATCGAATTTTACGTTTTCTAATCGAATGATGTCAACTCTTCAATCTATTTACAGTTATCAAATGAAGACTGTGGTGTGTGCTACTGATGTCGACAGATATAAGTAGTATGTTCCATCAATTGAAAGTGAAATACCTTGTAAAAAAAGATTAAGAAGATCAAAGAAAAGAGAACGAGAACAGAGAATGATTGATGTGGAAACGAAGGAACAATGAAGTTTGAGACACTTGTGTTGGATATAATACTGAAATAAAATTTTATCAATTACACAATAGATTTATTGAACCGTTAAACCTTTCAAAACAAGCCGATATATAAAACTGTATATAACTATTATCATGCAAATCTACCGATATATATACATAGAATTAAAAGTCACCTTATGTGTTTTCTTCTGTCTGTTTATATAGTGCGTCTAGTATAAATTAAAACAAGGTAGTGTCATTTAAATATAATTGACTTAGATGTTTCTTTAGATACTGTTCATCTACAAATAGTCCAATCGTTAAAAAGAATACTTTTAGTTATGTTCTAAAAAGATCAAAACTTTAAATCAGTATTGTAACCCTATAATGATAGAGTTAATATTATGTAATTTTGTCACTAAGTTGTTGATAATATCTAGTGAACTGCCTTATTCTCTCAAACAAAGCTAAATCAGTAAATGAAGTACATTTTATCCTGGGATATTCATTCAATGATTATTAATGTAAAGCCATTTTATTTATAGAAGATTAAACGGTAATATTAATAGTTTAAATGGTTGAAACAATAGAATTAATGTGCAAATCATGGCTCAACAAGCAAAAAAAAACAATCACTTCTCAGAAATTAATTCATTTGTTTCACTGGTTGAAATCATGAGTCAATTGAAGCTAGACCACCATGGAAAACCTGGGAGCACTGGACGAACCTGTCAGTCTCGCGCCAGGCGCTTAACCAACTAGACCACTGAGCCGGTATCCGATGGTGTTAATGTCTAACTTCAACCAATCCACGAAGTCCTGTGTTCGAATCTCGCGGAGGGCGGGATCGTGGATGCGCACTGTTGAGGAGTCGCATACTAGGACGAAACGGCCGTCCAGTGCTTGCAGGTTTTCCATGGCGATCTAGCCTCAATTGACTCACGATAATTTAACCAGTGAAATTTCTAAAATCTTCACAAAACCCATTCTGATAATTATTCATGTGTATCAATAAATTAATGTTTTGCTAACTCTTTCATGAAGACGTTTTGTTTTATAAGAACTTTGAAAAACAATAAAATAAACATTGAGGGTATGTAAATCTTAAATTTGCTAATTATCATTAAAAAAAACACTGAATAGTGACATAAAAGTATTCAAACATATACGAAATCAAAATAATTCACAGTTGAATTTATGGGTCGGTTTAAGCTAGACTATCTGGAAGTAGTGAAACGGTCGTTTTGTCTTAGTATAGGACTCCTCAGTAGTGCGCATTTACGACCCCACTCGGGAGACTCGAACCCAAGACCTTCGGTCTTACATAAGAATGCCTAACCTCTAGGTCACTAAGACGGCATTTAATGGTGTTAGTGTTAATTTAAATAGATTGTTAGTTTTAGGAAAATATTTCAATTGTCACAATTCATTTTGTATGAAGTGATAAACTTATTTGAATTAACTTGTTTACTTAGTCAATTTAGTCTATCTCCAACTATTGAATTTACGAAATACATAATTATTAATTCAATAAATACTTTGGCTGTATAAATCATGTTTACATTTTTGCGCTGTCTCAAGGGTCGGAGTAATTTTGGCGAGACTATAATTTATAGACGAACCAATCAGGTATAAGATAACAGGTTTTAGATTTTGGCACGAAATTCACTCATCCATTTTGGATACATAGAATCTTTGTATTAAAGCTGATATCACTTCGTGATGAAAACCCTAAATCTAATTCCTAACTTTGATCATCAACTGTAAATCATAATTTTAATTTCCCATATTGGGTTATAACTCTCATTTGGTCGTAGTTATTAGGTGGACACTTTCAAGGTCACTCTAGCGTCGCTCAAAGGTCGTTCACAAATTATAGTCTCACCGTAATTATCAACACATCACTTGATTAGCAAAGAACAATAGCAAACAATTATCAATCAAATAAGTTTTATATTTTATTATTAGCAAATATACTTCTTAACAAAATTTTTTTAAGGTTCAATCATGACAGTATTAGTTCCATTATAATTAAGAATAAAAACCCATTGTTATCAAACATATACATTTACTTCTATGCATAGTTGTAAATAGACACACACACTTTGGTTATTTCAGTTGTTGTACTAATAATGATTGACAATATCAGATTATGTGTAAAAGATGATTTTAACCTCAATACCAATGTTCATAATGATTATTACACTTTTTTTAAGAACACTATTAGCAACGGAAGAATATTTCCTTTGATTCCCTCATTTTTCTTTTATAAATGATACAGTCCTAATTTGTACAAGTAACACATCTTTTCAGTTTCAGTGTATTTTATTTATTATAGAAATACCATATTAAATAACTTAAGGTCATAAATTATTCCAAAATATAAGAAGCTTACATCACAATAAGGAGTTAAGGAAGAAGTATATTAGTAGTATGTATCTCAGTATTCTTTGTACTGAAATCGTTTGTTACCATGATTTGTATAACTCCTTGCCGTATGTATACATACCATGGATCAAAACTAAATTTGGATTATGGGTCAGTGATCTAGAAATTAGGCTCTCACGTGAAAGACCTAACGTCTTGGGTTCGAGGGATAAATGCATATTGCTGAGAAATCTTATACTAAGACACACTAGCTATTCAGTGCCTCCATGTTTTCAGTAGCCGTCAAACCTGTAAAGGTTCATAATGATAACGACATTTACAGATTTTCACAACCCCCTTCTCTTAAATTTATTGAACTGCACGTGGTTATTTGTAAGAAGTCTTACTGTTACGTAATATAGGTATCCACACATTAGTCGTTAGTTTTTAAATAATGAAGTATATGCATAATGGAAATCTAGTAACGTTTTTGATATAACTAATTTTGTTGTGAAACAAAAGTCAAATGCTTTCCACTTATTCTAAATTGAAGTTATCATTTTGTTTCTTCGTGGTAAAATTTTCATGTGAACTTATTTTAAACAAAACCAAGTGACGATTATTATTCTATATTGATTTTGAACAATTGGTCTTATCAGAAAGAAAATCTATGACTGTAAGAGGATATAAAGCTGGTAGCTGTTATAGATATTTTATATAGAATGTAAATAATCTGAGATTAGAAACTTCAGTTCTCCCTTCTTGAAAATGTCAAATCCATTCAAGTCATTCAACTAACCAATTCCAAAATCTAAATACTATGAAACCAAATATAAATTGGATTCAAACAAATAACATTTGTTGAAATATAGTCATTGTATTCATTATAAAAATAGCTGAATGAATAACTCACCTTTAAACAAAATATCAAAGACAATGGTAATGTAATTATGATCAGTAAAATGCACAATACATGTAAAAAACTTTCCATAAACCATTCTTCATCTGTATGAACAGTATTTTGTACCAAAGTTCGAGTTTCTTCACTGTCCTCCATAAAATCTTTAGTAATGAAATACTTTTTCAATGATGACAATTTGCATAGACGTTCACGTTTCATGTATGTCACATTATTCACTTCAGTCTTTAATGGTTTTCTAGGTTGTATAAGTGAGTAATTCTTGAAGAAGTCAATATTTTCTGTATCATCTTTATCATAATCTTTAGCCAATGCTAATATTTGTAACAGTTCTTCTGGAACATCTACTGAATTTGTAGTTTCTGGTACAATGGGTGGAGGTAATTTCGATGCAGATAATATTGCTTCGGCTATTTGTGGATCAGCCATTTCTTTACGTTTACGTTTAGCAATAACAAGACCTAATGGATCAGTTTTAACTTGTTTTGTATTGACTAAATGAGACAATGGAACCATTGGATGTTTTGATACAGAATGTGTATCCTCTGATTTCAATAAAGTGTTCGATTTAATTGCTTCAATATTATCTTGTTCTAAATGATCCATCATAAAAATATTTAATTTGAATAGTTTGATTGTTTGATTCAAGTAATTAGTAATGGATGATTCAATGTTTTCAAATGAAATCAAATTGTTATTCAATTGTTGAATAAGAATTTTTTGTTCATTATTCCTGTTTAATAGAATAGGTAACCGCATTACATTCTGGTCATAATATTCATGAATTAAAAATATTACATAATAATTACCAAGAATATAATTGTGAAAGTATCCTAAATTATAATTTATAAAATTAAATAAATATAATTGTATCGGTTATTTATTTAAAGAAAACACTTAATTCTGATTGGCTAGACTGGATATGAAATATTATTCTCTGATTGGTCAGTTTGTATAATGAAATATTCAATTACATAATATTCATCAATTTGATACTATTAGTTCCTTTTTGACTTAAACAACAAGAAGACAAGGTTGATTTTAAAAGAAATGTATTATATTTGTGTTAAGGTCGCTATTTGTTTAACGTAGAATACGGTTTACGATTATGACACTTGAACGTTGAACTTCACCGTCGCAAATTAGAAGGAAAGCTGGAGAAGTGTTTGTTTGGAAACAATCAATATAAAATCATAAAATTTAAAGATGGATCTCAACTGTGATTCTTCAAAAAAAGAAAGGGATGTGATCTGATGGAAAAAAAAAGTTAAAATTCGATTGATTTACTCAATATGAGTTTTGTTCAACATCACTTCTGTTCTGATTCAATGTGATGGTTATACAGTGTAGTACTTGTTTTGTTTTCTCGTATGATATTCTATTCTGTGTAATATATGATATACTTGTATTCAATTAACATGAATTATTCTCAGTATGTGATTTGTTATACATGTGATTTCATCCTAATTATTAATCAAAATGGGTGTACGAATCAATATATTGATGAGTGTATCTTCCACTAGAGTCGTCGTTGTCGTGCTTTGAGGGTCAATGAATAATCACTTATACCAGTCTTTGTGTTCTTACTTTTGCGTTTCGGGAATTGTAAAGGTCCCTCATTTCGAGCATAAGTGATAAGCGTTTCCGACATAACAATCGGCGACGACCAGATATAGTAGCATTCAAGTGACAAACCATATCAATTTGAATTATATATTTCGAACAATCTAGTCATATATACTTATCACAGCATTTATTTACATGAAAACTAATCAAGATCAAATAAATTGAACATGGAAAAAGTTGTAAATAAGAGAGAAAACAGAACTAATATAATGTGGAAAATTTAGAAAGTTGTCAGATCATTCTAAACTATGAAGTGACTAAAAGAATAACAGGACAAAGTTGAGGTCACAATAAATTATTTATGTGCATATAAAGAAAGTTTGAATTTCTCGATTACCCAAAACTTCTATCAAACGAAAAACTTATTTGTAACAATTGCCATACAACATGTTAAAAGTTGTGTTGAGGTCGATGTTGTGACCTGTTTTGATTATATGTTTTGGTATTAATGAACACAGTTGACTTCTTCTAACATTTCTCGAAGCGATGGATACTAATAGATTATGAAGTCATCTATGCACATATTCCATAACCTTTGATCGGGTTGTTCTTTTATTCTTTTCTATAGTTATGTGTTCACGCAAACATGTGAAATGGTAAATACAGTGGGATATGGCAATCCTAATTATTATTAATTTGGAATTGCGAAATTTTCTTACTTTAAATCACGAACTCATCTTAGCTAGACCACCATTGAAAACCTGAGAGGACTGAACAGTTGCGTCGCCATTGCATGAGACTAATCAGCGGAGCGTATCCATGAACCCGCATTTTAGAATCAAACACAGAACGTTCACCCTGACTGTAAACACCTAACATCTAGGCCGCTAGTGATGAGTCCTAAAATAAGACAAAACGGTCCAGCTAAGATCATTTGAGGATTTAAACTACTAAATTTCTACAAACTCCGCAAATCCTACTATAATGATTATGGGATTAGTTTTCCCTAATTTCATTTAACTTCAATGAACATACAGTTTGATTAGTGAAATACATGTGAGTATTTTCTCACTCAATAGTCTAAATACAATTGTGTGTTTGCATCACACAAAAAAGACCTGCTGAGTTCACTTAAATATATGTATTTCAATTCAATTCCAAATTCTTATCTAATTCAATTAAACTGGACGGCCGTTTCGTCTTATTGTGGGACTCCTCAGCAGTGCACATCCACGACCTCTTCCCCTGTGAGATTCAAACCCAGGACCTATCAGTCTTGGCCAGTTCATTTACGTAGTCCAAATCTAATTGATTCCGAGCTATTCATTATATTTCATGTTTCCTCTCAGATGTAGAGGTCTTTATAATCCAGTCGATCACCAGAAGAAAGAGAAAGTGCAACATTAAGCAGCCTTGTCTCATTTATTCAATTAACAATTCATATCCTCTGTTTTCCACAAATAACTGTGATCTTATCCAGAATAATATAATTCACATTTTTTCCCTTATAATATTTGTTTTACTCTTATGTTTCTATTTGTTGAATTGATCTTTTATTTTTCACAAATAAATACCTTAACAAGTAAATTTGTGATCTGTTTGTTATGTACTACACTGATACGTTATCTAGTTCTGATAAACTTCATCTTTTCATTGTATTATCCAAATTTATCAAGGGAATAAACTGTTTATGTTTAAACAATCAATCTATCCACGTGATCGAATTAAAAAAACCGACAAAAACTATTTCATCTTTCAACCATAGAAAACTACAAAGGTTTTGATAGACTAGTTGGTATATTGAACTAACTCAAAGAGCCGATATTCCGACATCAAATATAAATTATTGATCACCAATATAACTACTACATTATCATTGAATTACGATCACGCTTTACTATACAATATATGTGACATTCTTCTTCTTAAAAGTTAAACACTTGGAGAGAAGATCAACTGACTTATAATTTAGAATCAAAGTTTAATATTATCTTGACAATAAGGAACTATGATGTGCAAATATTTCACTAAACGATAAAACTGTTAAACAGAGTTGGATAGTGGCTAACATTGGAATTCAGGATACGCGTTTCGTCCTACTCGGGACTCGTCATTTGGATGTACCTGTATCTCAAAGTTGATGTTCACTCTGGGACTCGGACTCAGTACCGTTTGCTTCAAACACCATCGTGTTATTTACTTAACCACTGAGTTCTAATAGCCACCAAATAAGATGAAACGTGCATCAAAGTAGATTCCACTGCTAGCCACTATCCATCTTTCACAACTGATTGATCACTGGGTGGTGATCAATGTAATGCTTATCTAGTCCTTATTAGTGCAGATCGAATGCTATCGATCATGTTGCAATGTGGCCACCAGTCTAGGTGACTCGACACTTCGTGCACTATGTATTAATATTTTAGATGGTGGTTGGAGGTAGTCAACAGGTAACCCTGGACCCGGGTTTCGTGCTATTTGGCACTCGTCAGCAAGGTGTACCTGTAATCTTGAGGGAACTGGTGCTCCCTGGTGGATTCGATCTCGTGTCACCCAGCTTCACAGTCAGAGACGTTACCACTGAGCTATCCGAGCTGTGACTAACCTCCTGAGGACTGGACAAGCATGACATTGATCACCACCCAGTGATCAATCAATTGTGATTACATCTCAGTCCTACAGGAGGTTAGTCACGACTCGGATAGCTCAGTGGTAACGTCTCTGACTGTGAAGCTGGGTGACACAAGATCGGATCCGCCAGGGAGCACCAGTTCTCTCAAGATTACAGGTACACCTTGCTGACGAGTGCCAAGTAGTACGAAACCCGGGTCCAGGGTTTCCTGTTGACTACCTCCAACCACTATCTAAAAACTATCCATTTTTGTTTAAAAAGCTTGTGACTAAAGACTATATCAAGGCAATCCGCACAGGATGCACATATACCAACAAGAAAACTGATCAATTACAGACTTAAACAACAATGGGAAGATACAAGTAAAATAACACCAGGTGAATAAAGTTGTTAGTTTAGAATAAAATAAAATCTTCTAAAAGAAAATTTCAATTAATCTTTATATAGTAAATAGTGTTACTTATCTTTTTTGGTATTAAACTAAGTCGAATGTGTATGGATGAATTTATGATGTATTAAAAGTAACATGTCTTGGTGTTTAATGATGAAAGTTTATCGATACACCATTAAAGATTAGTGGATGAATCCATAATCTTAAGTTGGTGAAGAGCTTTAATGACCATCAATCAAATAGTTATTGGAGATTTTACGCAATCATATTTCTAATGTATTAGGAGATTAGAAAAATAAATGGAAATGATTAGTTCAGCAATTTATTTTATTTGTTTGTATTGTACTATTTTATGATATGATTATTTAAAGTATACGGCTCAATAGTAATAAAAATTCGCATATAACGTATTATGATTAACTTGTTAGTGATAAATAAAAAATTGAAAATTCTCAAAAACCCAATGAATTCTCTCACTTTTATTTGAAAAATTGTAAAATTCACAAAATGGAACAAAACTTTATTTCAAACTATGATGTTCAAAGATCGATTGCCTTCAAATTCCCTGGTACGGCCTAGGGTAGGGAGGATTCTCTCTTCTTCACGAAATGCTCTCACATGGCTACGCGTATGAACCCACTATCAGGAAAGTCGTACTCATTAAATTCTCGCAACGAGGTGTTGTTTATAAAATTGAGAGGATGAAAAGCCGATGTTTGGTACTTTAACCCGGTTAGTGGATATCGAGGATCCATATAGGGGAGTTGGAAAACCCTGATTCAAAACCAAAGTTGCATATGGGCTGCAGTATCCTGAAGGAACAAATGGCGTATGAAACAATTATTGGTCACCGTCTACCATGGTACTGCATCACGTGACGTTGCTGCAATGCCTTGTGGTTCAGATCTTTAGGTTGAAGGCTCCGGGTGTGGCCTCCTAAGAAAACTAGATGTTTCAGATGGTATCTTAGCCCTCACACAAATAGAATGATTTATGTGGTGGATATCTATTTGGTGCCTACTTGTACCAATAATGATGTGCTCGAATAAATAAACAAATAAATGAAAGATCGATTCTGTAGATATTAGATTAAACAGTTATATTGATGTAAATAGTGTTGCTGAGTGATGGTTACTTTCAAAAGTAAATTATGACAAAAAATTCCGGAACAAATGGATATCAAAAAGTAGAACACTTGGTTGAAAAAAATGACTAATTTTGTCAACCAAATGAAATACCTATATTTAATAGTTAAAGTCATGAGTCAATTGAAGTTAAGCCACCATGAAAAATCTGGAAGAACTGCATAACCGTTTCGTCCCATTGTAAGACTCCTCAGTAGTGCACATCCACGATTCCGCTTTCAAGTTTCGAACCCAGGACCTATTGGTCTCTCACACGAACGTGGCCATCCAGTGCTTCCAGGTTTTTCATGATGGTCTAGCTTTAATTGACTCAAATTTAACTATTAAAATACCTAGACATAAAATGTTTGGTACAAAAATAAACATGATTGGGTATCACATAAACGTAAAAGTTTTTAAATTATGAATTATTTAGGTCATTTTAAGCTTATAAAATTAAGGGAATTATTTAGTCTAAGTTAAACAGTTATTCCATCCTACTATCAGACTCCTCAGAAGTGCCATTTCATTGCAGTACAAAAGAATAAACCCAGGACCTTCAGGCTCTCAAGTATCATCTAACCTCTGAAATTTTGCTCCTTCTTCGAATGGTGTATATACTTAACTTCAGTCAGTTCGCGATACAAACTGTGAAAATTCAATGTTATTCACAAACTTCGTTTACTAGCAGTTATGTGGCTTTGTTCTTTTGGTTCGTATTAGCTTTCATACATACGTTTCCATTCGTTCGAGTGATAAAATGTATGAGAGGCTGGCTTAATACTCAATAGAATATATAAATATATTCATGTTTAATTTAATTCGAACAATCCGATAGATCCACTTGGTATTGTTTGGCTTGTATCTTCCCATTGAGGTATAAGACTGCAATTTATCATTGTACAAGCAAGTGGATATCAGGACTCAGTAACTAAGTGGATAACGCGATGACGTTTGAAGCGAATGGTACTGGATTCGAGTCCCAGAGTGAACATCAACTCTGAGATGCAGGTACATCCAGCTGACGACTCTCAAATAGGACGAAACGCGCGTCCTGGATTCCACTGCTAGCCACTATCCATCATTGCTTACAAAAAAGTCCGATAGATCTCTAGAATTAATTTGGGAAAACTGTATCTTCATCTCCTTAAGGCTAAAAGAAAAAACAAAAAAATATTCTTGACACAAATTAGCATTATTCTGTATTTTTTTTAAATCATTTAAATTGCAGATTTTATAAATTAAATTATTATATGTTACCAGGTAAAGAAGGATAGTCACGCACTATCGCGAATTGATTAAAGTTGGACATAAACTCTGTTGCATGCCGGTTCAGTGATCTATAGGTTAAGCGCTGACATTCGAGACTAAAGACTATGGGTTTGATTTTCTGTGATGGGTTAGAGAATGAGCACTGTTATGCAGTTCTATGTATAAGGAACAGAAGACTATCCAGAACTATATGGTTTTCAGTGGTGAATTGTGATTTAAACTATGAAAATTCTACAACCTCGATATAGCCCGATAAATAATGTAAAGTTATTCATCTATGTTCTTGAAAAATTTTGAATCAACCATGACGAAGTCAAGGTTTAACGAAGTTTGAAAATATTTGACAATTTTCAAACAATGTAAGCCTATTCTCAGAATTTATCATGTAAATCACAGTTATTGTTTATGAAATAAGTTTTTATCACTGTAGAATTGTGGAGATTGTTGAGCTTTTAATTAAGATTATGAATTGATCGATGTAAAAACGACTATTGAAAATCTGAAAACACTAGACAGTCGCTTCATCCTACTATGGGACTCCTCAACAATGCACGTCCGTGACATCAAATTTCCTTAATGTATTCCAACTTGATTGATTTCAATGAAATTCTCAAATTTTTTCTATTAATTACTTATATAATTAAAGTTACGTAATCAAGAAATTGTCCAATGAAACTAATGAATGTTACATAACATATTACAGTTTTGGATAATCAAAAAGAAACACACAACTAAAAATGATTATTTGATATAAAATCATTAATACTTCTATTCAATATCAGATGGGTTTTGTGGATATTATAGTAATTTCAATGGTTAAGATCATAAGTCAGTTGAAGCTAGACCACCGTGGAAAACCTGGAAGCACTGGACGGTCGTCTCGTCTTAGTATGGGACTCCTCAGCGGTGTGCATCCACGACCTCGCATCCCGCGAGATTCAAACCCAGGATCTATTGGTTTCGCGTGCGAGCACTTAACCACTAGACCACTGAGCCGGTATCCAGCGGTGTTAACCTCTAACTTCAACTAATCCACCAAATTGAGCGACACATACACCATTGTCTTCAGTGAGTTACTATCTCACAACAGGCCTGGTCGAACTCCACTGGTCACTACTTCTCACTAGAACTCCAGGATATACCTCTTGAAGCCAGTCACTAGTGAGCATAGTCGTGGATGAGCAGTGCTGAGAAGTTACACAATAGAACGAAACGGCCATTCAGTGATTCCAGGTTTACCATTGTGGTCTAGCTTGAACTGACTCATGATCTGAACCATTGAAACTTCTATTCAATATCAGAATATAATAATGATGCAATAATTAAGAAAGGAATTACTTTTCACCATCGTCTACGTAGGTAAAGATGATAGGTTAAATGTCATAAATATATTTAGATATTGTTATTGGTTTTAAATTTTTTTAAGTTTTGATAATTAGTAACAATCAAATTTTGACAAATAATAAGTGTACCATAAAATTAATACAACACTGAAGTATTTTAATCAGAGAGGGGTTTTGTGAAGATGTTAGTAAGTTAATAGTTGAATTCATGAGCCGACTAAAGCTAAACCACCATGGAGATCTTGGAGTCACTAGAAGACTGTTTTTGGTCCTAGTATGGGACTACTCAGCAATCCACATCCATGATCCTGTATCACGAGATTTGAACCCAGGACATATCCGTCTCGTGAGCAAACGCTTAACCTCTAGACCATTGAGCCGGCATCTAACAGTGTTGATGCACACTGTTGAGAAGTTTCATACTAGGACGAAACGGTAGTTCAGTGCTTCCAAGTTTCCATTGTGGTCTAACTTCAATTGACTCATGAATTTCACCATTAAATTATGGAAATATCTACTTGTCTTGTCCAAATAACAAAACATTGAAGATAGATCAATATTGAAGTGTTCTATTATATAAAGTATATCCAATATATGAATAGAACATACACTGAACTGATGAATGTTTAAAAAAAACAAAATTTAATAATTTTCATATATAAAATCTAAATAATAAACTATGAAATACAATTGAGAATTCATTTAAATGAGAATGAGATTTATGGAGATTATAGTTAGTTTAATAGTTGAATTCGTAAGTCAAATAAATTTAGACATAACAAAATAAAGTGATACCATATGATTCTATTTCTTAAATATAGATTATTGTTCATTTCATATATCGAATTCAAAAGGGTTTGGATATTTATTTTATGATCAAAAGAGATTTTGTTTAGATTTTAGAAATTTCACTGATTGAAATCATTAGTCAATTAAAGCTAGACCACCATGGAGAACTTGGAAGCACTGGACGGCCATTTCGTCCTAATATTGGACTTCTCAGCAGTGCGCATCCATGACCTCGCCTCTGTGAGATTCGAACCCAAGACCTACTGGTTTCACGCGTGAGCACTTAACTACTAGACCACTGGACCGGCATCCAATGGTGATAATGTCTAACTTCAACTAATCCACGAAGTTGCGCCACTGTACACGGCCGTCCAGTGCTTTCAGGTTTTCCATGGTGGTCTAGCTTCAATTAACTCATGTTTTCAACCAGCGAGACTTGTCTTAATGTTATTTTATGATTTAAAATGATTTTCCTGGATAACAATTATCCATTGATATAAATTCCTATACAATGGTATTAAGATGTTTACTGTTTTATAATTCTCATTAAGAACTATGTGTAAATTAAAGTACTGTTATTATGTTTAACATTTTATAAGTACATTAAATTACTTTAAATAGCTGTGATTAGAATAAGTTTGTTTGATATTCGTTGAAAAAGATTGTATGAAGCACTAGGACAGACTGAAGTGGATGAATATCATGGTAAGTTCATCTTTGAAGAAATTTTATTGTGTTATTTCGAATATTTTATAATTTCCTTGTGTAAACTTTCACTGGTTTAAAGGGTTGAAAATCCTATTTCTTAATTTTAAGAAGGATTACCACAGCAATTATATCGTAACAAATTAGATAACAGTCTGTCTGTGGTGAAAGTCTTTATATACGATGTAATGATGGTTTTAACGAGTTTGGCGATTCTGTCATAAGAATATGGATTAACTACTTCATTGCTATCGTAACTCGAATTATGGAATTCCTAGCAAATTAAGAGTATTATGCAGATGCTGACTACTAACGTTCCTTATGTACAGATCGTTTGTTCCTGCTGCCGGATTAGAAAGCTAACTAGGGTTCTTTATGTGATGTCATTACAGTGATTTTGTCACTGTACTAATGTTATGAAGGCTCCACAATCCGACTATTTGTATGAAGTTGTATGATGGTTTATTTAGGTGAACTCGTGAAAAAAGATATAACCACATAAGTTGTTGATCTACAAAAGTTTGAATTGAATGGCTTATCTGTGAGGTTTGTACAATTGGTTTGTTTTCAATCAGAACTGATTACCGATGACTTTAACTACCACATTTTTAGTGCATCTACATTGGATACATTGGAGAAAGAGGACGGGTGATTAACTAAAGTAATGTTTATATACCTTTCAATTGGTAATAAAACTTCATACTGACAATAGACGTTATATTCAGTTGTCCTGTATTATACATTTATTCCACTGTTATATTTTTAGTCACAAAGAACACATTCCTGTTCATAAATTTGTCGTATTATTCTGCTAGGTCGAATAAACAATTAAGCAATATAATGGGTTGATTAAAGCTAGACCACCATCGAAAATTTGAAAAAGACTGAATGGCCTTTTTGTCTTAATATTGTAGTGAACCAGAACACAAGTGGGGACAATCAATTGTATTTGGATACAAAAGTAACAGGATCATTTAGCGAAATCTGAGAACTATATAATAAACACTTCATTTGTAAAATGTCGATCATCTAACACTTCATCGTTCTTCAGTTTTCAGACCAATCATTCTCTGTTCTCCCTCTCTTTTTCTAGTCTTCTTAACCTTCTGCCTCCAGGCATTTCACTTTCGATTGCTGATGCATGCTACTTATATCTGTCGACATCAGTAGCATCCACCACAGTATGAAACTTCTCAGAAGTGTACATTTACGATCAGGACCTTCGGTTTTGTATGCAAATGCCTAATCTCCAAACTATCGAGTTGGCATCCAACGATGGTTTAACATTGAATGATTCATAATCTCAGTCAAAACTCAACAAATCTCCACAACTCTATACTGATAAAAAGAATTTCATATGATCGGAATAGATTTTTCGTTGTTTCATTCAAAAGACTGAACTACCTAATAGGGTAGAAGAATTCAAAAACCAGTAATACCTATATCTTTTTCTCTTGTTCTGTAAAGATCATTGAAATTTCATTGACATAAAAAGATACAGACATTTAAGCGGTTTCAACAGGCTTACTAATTCAGTTTTCCTCTTTTTCTTTGTCTATGAATACAACAATAATCTATTTGTGATAATCTAGACAATTTATCTTAGATAAAATCGAGAAATGAGAAGTTTCCAAAGGAAGAAGTTTTTTTTAAAAATTATGTTGTGTAAAATTAGACAAGATTTGTGTAGTATTAAAATACCATTAAAAGTAGGAGGCTTCTATTCTTTGTCTCTTTATAATTTTACTGATTAAGTTAGACAGGATTAAATAAAAGATAAAAAGGGACTGTTTTCAAAATTCATCAGTAATATTCTGTTACTTCATAGAAATTTTTTTTCTCTTTTTAAAGTTTATTTTATCCCAAATTATTTCATACGAAGGTTTATTCACACAAATATAATTAAGTCTCATACGAGCACTCTCCCCCCTCTCTCTTTCTCCCCCACCATCACACTCTCTATTTATGTATACGTATAAGATCTTGTTAACAAGAAAATTCTAATTGTTCATTTGTAAAACTTCAAATAGTTTGAATAAGTTTTAATTTTCCATTAATGATGTTCAGTATTATTTAAGATTGGAAAGAAAACTATCTGCTTAGTTACTAGACAAGTATTCCCAAGTGATTGATTTTATTATATATATATATAATTGTTTTAAATATATTTCTATATTTATTAGGACATAAAATATCGATTTTCTTGGCGGTTCAACATGATGTAATTATTTGAAATTATACAAGTATCCAGAAGAGATTTCGTGGATATTATAGTAATTTGAATAGTTGAGATCATGAGTCAATTGAAGCTAGACTTGAAATCATTGGACGGTTATATCCTCCTATTGTAGGACTCCTCAGTAACGTGTATCCATGATACCGTCTAACGAGATTCAAACCAAGAATCTATCAGTCTCGCGCGCGAACGTTTGACCATTAGACTACTAAGCTGGCATCCAAAATTAATCAAACAGCTATTATCTTACAATAAATGTCAATGGAATTCCAAAACTGACTAATTGTAAGTCGGTGAGCTGTATGGACTGAAATTTTAGCTAATAAGTAGTGGATTCCATTCTAGATCTATGTATTTTAAATCATGATCAGGTTTTGTTTGTACTGTAGAAGTACAAAGCTAAGAAAATATATCTATTGCCATGTCCAGGTATTTTTTCTGTCTAAATTCATTTTAATGATCCATTCGCTCTCTTAGTTAAGAGAATGTCGAAAACTTGTTCTACCATTACTCTCTTCTTTTGATGTAAACTCAATGGCTGGATGCACTTCATAAAAATACCCAAGAACCTCTCTTTACAGAGGATAGACATATCATCCATATATCAACAGTAAAATGTGAATTTTTAAATAATCTTTTTCAGTGAACCAATTTCTAGTTTGGCTAGAAAAATGGTGAACCCATCGCAACATCATCCGCTTGTCTATTTATTTCTCCGTTGAACTTGAAATTCACATTCATGGTGCATTTCAGTAATAACTCTTTTACGAAATTAATAGGCAATATAGTTTCGATTTTATTTTCAATCAGTTGTTCACCTTTATATTCTACGGCCACTATGAATGGAACATTTGTGAATAATGATGTCACATCCAAAGATATCATCTTTAGTCCCAAAGTATTTGCATTTTTGACCTTGTCAACAGATTGGAATACATCAATAACACTATGTTTTACAAGCTTTTCGTGGAGAAATTTCAATATATTTACCAACCATTTAGCTATAGTAAGGAGAGTTATATATAAAATTGGTCTTCATGGGTCCCCGGTTCGTGTACATTTGACAATCCATATAATCTTGGCAAATATCTTCCCACTGGTTTAATCATTCCATATAAACTCGACGAAATAGTCTGTTGGTCCCTGAGCTTCTTTAAAGATTTTCTTAGCTCATTCTCTATCTTATTAATGAGATCTTTCTATTTCGTTATTTTTTGAAATTTTAATTTCTTATCTAAGATATGATCCATTTTGTCAATATTAATCGCTTTTATTAAGAAGGACAACTCCTGAACCCTTGTCAGGTTTCGAAATCAATAATGTTTCATCCCTTAGGAATAGATTACTAGCTTCCTCATGCTTCATTGTAAAACTGCTTTTGTAATTAAATTCATTGTTCTTATACTGCTAACATCAGTCTACAAGAGTTGATTTACAATACTCAGCATGTTCAGAATTTGCGAATAAATCCCTTGTCTGATTATATAGATTTTCAAACAATATATATATATATATGGCTGAAGCAGTAACCATCCAGATAAAGAAACCGGAGCTATGCGTATAAAGGAAAATTTATTTTCAGGTGTTTTGTTGTTCGTGAGTGAACATTTAACTTCTAGACCACTGAACTGGCATCCAACGGTGTTAATGTCTAACTTCAACCAATCCACCATTGTCTTCATTGAGTTACTATCTCAGAACAGACCCAACCGTCCACTGCTTCCAGGTTTTCCATAGTGGTCTAGCTTCAACTGACTCATGATCTCAACCATTGAAATTACTATAATATCCACACACAACACCCCTTTTGAAAATTTATTTATATAGAATTGTTTCCATATGAAATATACAATCAAGTAACCGACATAGTATTAAAATGTTTCCATTTTTTAATGATTAAATTAATCAACATACATGTTAGTAAATTGCGTTCATCCATTTATCGACTATTAATAATGAATAGAAAAATGATTGCATATAAGAAAACGGGAATTTGTACATTACAGTTTATGCGTGTTACAAACTGTCTCCTATATATATATATACTGACATAGTACAATTATTATTAACCTTAGTCAGTCTAATCATATTTTCTAGTCGACATTTCAAAGCTACCCTGTTGTGTTTGTTAACCTTCTCCAATAAAGAACACTTTATCACATTCACTTTGTGTAATGAATCGCACTTCATTAATTTTCATGGTTGTATTTTTCAAATGTTTATTATAATTTAGAGAGAAGCGACTATTTGTAGTTTGTCTGAATAGTGTTTTTTCTCTATAGACAGTATGTTATATAATATTTAAATAGTTATGTGTAAAAACCCAAATATACATATATAGGGAGAGAGAAAAAGTGGGAAAGATTCATTTCACATAAGTTTTCTTCACAGTTGTATTTGTATCATCGTTACAGTATGAGTTTTATATGTGTTTGTTATTGACGACATCATGATTGATGAAGTGTTATTTACGAATTGTTTAACCACATGCATTTAGACTGCATTTTCCATGATTTATTGTAACCAACGGCTTTCCCTCCCTCCCCCTCTCTCTCTCCCTATATATATATATATATATATATATATATATATATATATATATATATATATATATATATATATAAAGCCTAGTCTCTATGTGTAATAAATATTTATAAATTGCTAGCCACTATCTATTATTGCTTAAAAAGCTTATGTCTTTAGGCTATATCGAGGTAATCCTCACAGTATGCACATATGCTAACAAGAGACTGATCAACTTTAGACCTAAACAACGATGGGAAGATACAAGCAAACAACACTAAGTGAATTAGTGTATAAACGTGTTTATAGAAATTTAAATCGGAACAACTTTGCAGTAAAATAACGTTTGGCTTGATTGATATTGATAAGCGTTGTTAGATGTCATTTATCTTATAAGCAATAGAATAAATAATGAATTTATGTCTAAAATGTTTTTACCATTAGTTAGCAGTATTACAACCTCAAGTATTTTAGTTCTAATGTATGTTTCTTTAAACTGATGAAGGGTTTAAAAAATTGTTGATATAAAGAATGGTTATCTGACTAATTTCTTACAAAGTATAAGCGACTTTTAGTATCTAAAGCTATCCGTCACGCAATAGCATTAATATTGAACGAGTAGTTTCGATAAGACTATAATTTATAGACGAATGTATGAAATCGAAGATGCCAAATCTTGAATTTTGATACGCGATTCATTCATCCATATGGTTAAATAGCATTGGTGTCAGTGTGTGATAAAAACCTTAACACTGATTCCTAAACCTAACTTCTAATTGTGAATCATATTCCTAATTCCTTTCACTAATTTATAACCTTCATTTAACTTCCAGATATTTTTATGTAAGCATGAAATAACTACACTGAGGTTTTGAGGGAATGTAGTGATTGTAAATCTTAAAATGCTCAATTCTGTGTATTAATAATCAGCTGAAGATATTTTTTTGTGATATCATATCATATCATCAAACCATACTAAGCAAAGATGGATAGTGGCTAGTAGTGGAATCTAAGACGCACTAAGTGGATAATGTGATGGTGTTTGAAGCGGTTGGTACTGGGTTCGAGTCCCAGAGTAACACATCAACTCAGATGTAGGTACATCCAGTTGAAGAGTCTCAAATAGGATGAAAGGCGCTTCAAACTGAATTCCACTTCTAGCCACTATACATCTTTGCTTAGAATGCATGTGAATTAAAGCAATATCGAGGCAATACGCACAGAATGCACATATGCTAACTTAAGACTGATCGATCACTGTCTTAAATAACAATGGGAACATTCAAGTAAGCAATTCCAAGTTAATGTTAACAACTATAGTTTAAGTTAATGTATCCTACACTGGCATTTTAACTCAAACTTAAAATTCAACAGGATAGTGATAACATTCATAATCAATGAAAATTAAACGAACTTGTTATGGTTTATGAATTGAGTAATACTATTTTTGAAATGATTCGTATTTTACCGAAAGCAGCATCAGAAAAATTGAACATTTACGCTTCGAATGGCTCATTTAAATTATAATAAAGGAAAGATTGTTTTACAAGTTACATTTTAAGGATTCTATTGCAAGAACGGAAAATTACGTTACTCAACAAATTTCAATGGATTGTTAAATTTGACAAGCCAAATTTTGAACTAATGAAACCGTATATAAAAATAAAACTATGACATATTTTTGATGAGTATAAATTAGAATTTTGTGACTTAGTGTAAGTCAATTATTCATAGAGTGAATAAATCAATAATGATACTTGAATTCATGAATCGACTTAAGATAGACTACCATTGAAAACCTTGAAGAATTGAACGTCCGTTCGTCCACGATCCCGCGCATGGGATTCAAACTCAGGACCCTTGATCGGACCTCTAGACCACTGAGCTGACATCCAACGGTGTTAATTTGCAACTTCAATCGATCCATGATCTTGCGCAATCATTCACCCATTGTTTGAAGTAGATACCTGTCTCTACTTGACATAGATTACAGTCCACTAGTCACATCTCACTAGTACTCTAGGGAATCACCTTGGATCCAGTCACTAGTGAACACATGATGTTTATGACCAGAATGGGGTGGAGATTGTAGTAATTTTAATAGTTGAATTCATGGCTCGATGTAAACTAGACCATCATTGAAAACCTGGACAACCGTTTTGTCTTAGCATGGCACTCCTCAGTGGCTCAGTGATATAGAAATCAAGCGTTCGTGAGCGAGATCGAAGTTCCTAGGTTCGACTCCCGCGTGGGGATCATAGACTTAGTGAATAGATCAATAGTGAATAAATCGGTGATCGGATTAACACAGGTTTAAATGGGATAGAGTGACAAATTATACCATTTAGATCAATGAAAATGAAAATAGGTTTTGTTTGGTTGGTGCCATGTGATTTTTGGTCAAGTTAATAATGCTTGAGGCATTATCGTGTTGTAAACAGTATATTCATAAAAAAGTATTTAGTACTAAAATATATCAAACATAGTGTAATAATCATAAAACATAAATTAAGTCAAGTTGATCTGTAAATTAAAGTCATGTATAATATTTGAAGTATTCTCATCATCTGGAAATAATCTTAAGATACGAGGAATATTGAGTTCAGAACGACTAGTTTGAAGCACACTTGTTGGTAACGTTGGAATGAATGATCAAAATAGAACAGAAAATCATAAGATAACGAACAGATGGGATGAGGAATCGATTATAGGTATTGAGTCTGATTCATTACAATTATCACGCTGTCAGTAACTACAATAGAACGAAATTTCATTGTTAAACCTAATATTCACTGAATTTATGGCCTGTGTGATACTGACTAGAGGCGCCTTAAAATCACTTGATTTGTGTGTGAACTATGATACTGTCCAGATCGAAGCAGATGGGTTTCTTAGGGAACCATGCCCGAAGCCTTTGACCTAAAAGTCTGATCCATAAGTCAATGGAGCAACTTCAGGAGATACAGTCCCATGATAGACGGTGACCCACAATTGGTTCATACGTTATTTGTTCCTTCAGGATACTAGAGCCTGTATGCACCATTGGTTTGGCATTAAGGTTTTTCAACTGCTCTAGGTGAACTCTCCATGTCGACTAACCCGGTTAAAGCGCCGGACATTCGATTTTCGTCCTCTCAATTAAATAAACAGCATTTACGCCGCGAACAGGAAGTGAGTCGGATTTCCCTGCTAGTGGCTTTATACGCGTGGCCATGTGATCGTATTTCGAGAGGGAGAGCTAAATCTTCCTACTACTTTAATACACTTAATGTCGAATCATCTGTTAAGTTATTTATTGTAGTTGAACGGAAATCATTGGAACATAGATTGGTGAAATAACCTAGCTATGCTACAATGGACATTTATCGGGTAGCTAAATTTTACAAGAAAGAGTTCAGTAAAGAATATTTACCATATGCTTTTAATCGGTTTATTTTTCACTCCGTTACATGATCGTCCCCATCAATCAGCGAATGGCGTCGAGTACAACCAAAGGTTTAACATTGTCATTAATATTAAAATGAGCGAAAATTGATACTCAACTATTTACTATTACTTATTATCAATAAAATTATCGTTTGCATAAATACTTTTGATATTGTACTATTCAATAAACAAATTTATCTACCAATCTAATCATGAATGTGAGGTTGCTCAAATAATATTACAATGGATGGTTTCTGGAAAATCAATAAATATACAATTGTCAGTTAAGATTGTGAGAATAGTTGAATTTCATTGAAATTACTAGCCGACCAAGTTTAGATAATCATTGAAAACCTGGAAGCATTAGGAGATCGTGACTAGTTGGCAGATGAATGCCCACTATTGATGAGTTTCATACAACCGCTAGTCAATCATCCAGTTCATTCTATTTTCCATTGATTGTGTAACTTGATATGTCTATGATTTCAATGAAATCTACAACTGTCAAATCTGTTAACCATCACCTCATATACAAATTGTGATAGAATGGTTTCTATTGTAATTCTACATTGTTAAAATATACATTTATCTTTCAAATTAAATGTTTTCAACAATATAAAATGAATATTGTGATCTAATCTACTATTATTATTATTATATTTCTTATATGTAGTCAAATGTCTAGTATAATTTACTTGTCTCTTATTGTTGAATTTCTTTAAATATAAACTTAGATTTGAATTCTATTTCCTGAAGATATGATACTTAATGTTTAATACATAGAAATAATAAAATACAATTACTTTTGGCAGTCAATTTCCGGACTAATTTTATCAGACATCTCATAGTTACTACTAACAGTTACTAACGTAATTTGTATTAGGTATATGATGAAGAAAAGAAAATGTATTTCTAATCATATTTCATATAGGAATGAAATAACAAATACACTTTTTATACATAACCATATCTATCGGAAGTTGATTTTTGGTTAAGAGTTACTTGTTTAAATACAATTCTATATAAATAGAGGAATAATGAAATATGAAGTGATTACTTAAATCTTATAAGTTAAACATACATAGATGTCATCATTGTACATTTTAATAAGAAATTACACTAAAGTTTTATATTTTAAATGTTTTAAACAATATTTACGAATTTTTAAGTAAAGATGGATGATGGCTAGAAATGGAATTCAGTTTGACGCGAGTTTTGTCGTAGTTGGGATTCGTCAACCGGATGTACCTGCATCGCAGAATTGATGTTGATTCAATTCGTACAGGATGCACATATGCCAAAATGAGACTGATCAATTGCAGTCTTAAATAACAATGGTAATATGTAAGTAAAACAACACCAAGTGAACATTTACAAATATAGATAAATGCAATTCTAATTACTATTTCTACTGTATTATGACTTGTAATTAAAGTTCGTAACACTGAGTAACTATTGTGAATAGATTCATTTGATATTGTTTAATTGAAGGTTCCCATTAAAGTTTAGTAATGCAGTTGATCAGTCTCTTATTGAGATATACTGTGAGTATTGCCTTGATATTGCCTCAGTTCACAAACATTCTAAGCAAATGTGTGTAGTGGCTTGTATTAGAATCCAGTACGCCCGTTTCATTTTATTTGGGACTCGTCAGCTGGAAGACATTTCGTCCTAGTATGAGACTTGTCAGTAGTGCACATCCACGATCTTCCGCGTGGGACTCGAACCCAGGGTCTTGGGTCTAGCGCGTGAATGAATAAACTTTAGACCACTAAACAGACACCCAACGATACTAATGTCTAATTTTAATCGATCCATGATCTTGCACAACTCTTCATCCATTGTCTGAAGTATTTAACTGTCTCCACTTTTCACAGTTGAACTCCACTGATCACAGCCTCTATCATCTTAGTGCCAACTTAATAATCAGTCAGTCAGCTACAACATAGGACCAGGCACATATATGCATCAGTTCAAGTTACCGTACTTCATTAGCACAACAATATGGACACTGAATTCATAGAAGCAGTTAATTCAGAGGTGGTAATATATGAAGGAAAGATTGTATATAAGGATATAGTACAGGAAGAAAGAATTAGTTCATAGAAAGAAAGATATGAAGCGATTTTAATCTCATAGTTTAAGAGAAGACAGAGAGTGTATACAACGACGCCATTGTGATCGATTCTGAGCCATGTCACTAAGAGTCTCCAACCAAGTAGTCTACACCCACCAAGATGGCTCAGAGCAGATGTTAGTGACTTCAAGCACTGAAGCCACGTTTTGATTTGGCCGCCCTAACTTTCTTCCAACCATCCTGAACACCGGTTAGCATTGCACGTCGTTGTAACCAGTGTTCAGGCATACGCGAAACGTGGCCCAACCATCTCAGTCGGTAAAGATTCACAACTTCATCGACTGATTTACCATCATTCCCTAATACCCTGTGTCTAACCTCACTATTACTTACCCGGTGATCCCAGCATATGCGACAAATATTTCTAAGGCATTTGTGACCAAATAATAGTAGCTTACAAGTATCTTCTACTCTTAATGGCCACGTTTCGCAACCGTAAAGTAGAACAGAACGAACTGTCGAACTGTATACTCGTCCTTTAATTGATAGACGGATATCTCGCCTTCGCCATAGGTGACGTAAGCCAGCAGAAGCCAAACAAGCTTGTCGAATCCTTGCTGAGATTTCATCAGACACCAACTTATTAAGGCTGATCAGACTTCCAAGATAAGTGAAGTTGTCGACGCGTTCGACTACTCCACTTCCTATCCTTAGTTCAGGTGTTGATGCAGACCAGTCCTGGAGCAACAACTTGTATTTAAAGGGGGAGAAGCGTGTTACAAACATTCTGACATTGTTTCTCAGTGCTACCAAAAGACACTGCATATGATCAGTGTCTTCACCAAACTGGACTATGTCATCTATATATTGTAAGTCGATAAGTGGACCTCCTGGAAGGAGATCAATACCCGAAAATTCAGTCAATGGGAGCATTATTACCATTAGTATGTCTATGATGAAGTTAAACAAAAGTGAAGAATGTAGATAGCCTTGACGGCCACCACTTGAGGTTGCAAAATCAGATGACAGTTTGCCATAGGCTCTTACTCGACTCTTAGTGTTTGAGTAAAGAGCCTTTACAAGGTTTATGTACTTCTGAGGTACGCGTTTGAATGATAGACACTGCCACAGAACCTCTCAGTCTACAGAGTCAAATGTTGCTTTTAAGTCAAGAAAGACCACCATTGTCGGACGCCGATAAGTATGCCTGTTTTCTAGAACATGATGAATGGTGAATATGTGTTCGATGCATCAAACCAACGATGAACTCAAAAAAGACCATATTGCCATCAATCATTGTTGGAGTGGGTCAACAGAAAGTTGTAGCTCGTTCTGGAATACGAAGACCAATCAGAATTGAACTGACTGACGACAAAAACGAAAGTCGATTCCAGTAACAACTGAGATCATATTTAGTTAGTTCTGAACACTAGGCTAACCCAGTTAATGTTTGAAAACATATACAAACAGTTATGGAAAGAGCAGTGACATTTATTAATGATTTAAACTAAAGGGTCATAAAATACCAATGAATTTCTTCTAAGACTTCATAATAAACTATACTGATATGAATCACAATTGATTGATCACTGGGTGGTGATCAATGTCATGCTTGTCTAGTCCTTATTAGTTCAGATCGAATGCTGTCGATCGTGTTGCAATGTGGCCACCAGTCTAGGTGACTCGACACTGCGAGCACTATGTATTGAGATTTAGATGTTTGTTGGGGGTAGTCAACCACCATCTAAATCTAAAAAGACTGGTGGCCACATTGCAACACGATCGACAGCATTGGATCTGCACTAATGAGGACTGGACAAGCATGACATTGATCACCACCCAGTGATCAATCAATTGTGATTACATCTCAGTCCTACAGGAGGTTAGTCACAGCTCGGATAGCTCAGTGGTAACGTCTCTGACTGTGAAGCTGGGTGACACGAGATCGAATCCACCAGGAAGCACCAGTTCCCTCAAGATTACAGGTACACCTTGCTGACGAGTGCCAAATAGCACGAAACCCGGGTCCAGCGTCTCCTGTTGACTACGTCCAACCACCATCTAAAACTATACTGATATAAAAGTTTATTATTCCTATCAATTTTCTTAAATAACATCAAATCATCATAAATGTTAAGTTTAGATAAAAGTAAATACAATGAAAATTAAATTCATATTCATTTTCATTAGATCTTTAATTTTTTTATTATTAAAATGAATCATTAAAGGAGATTAATACAAATCTCCATTATTTTAACATGTTACTAATTGTAATGAATGTTTAATAGAGAAGAAAAATCAACAATTTACTTAATTAATTTTCACATAAGAAATGAGATTCATTTTTATTTCTTTTATGTTTAACTTGTTTTTTTTTGTTTTCTTGTTGTTGTTGTTTTTTTCTCTTCATTTTCATTATGTTCATTTCTATTCACTAAAATGAATGCAAATAACACTCATTCTATATAACAACAACAAATTGTAGTTAAAATAATGTTTCGGTGTGATATCATTGTTGTCTGCTGTGTGTGTGTGTTGGGGTTTGGGAGAGAATGTTCTTTTCTCCGCGAAAAAAAGAAAAAAAATTAAGAGGAATTAATTTAGAAAATTAAGAAAGTGTGTTTTAATATCAGATGAGTTTTGTGGATATTAATCAACATATGCTCACTCGTGACTGACTTCAAGAGGTATATCTTGGAGTTCTAGTAAGAAGTAGTGACCAGTGGAGTTCAACCAGGTCTGTTGTGAGATAGTAACTCACTGAAGACAATGGTGGATTAGTTGAAGTTAGACATTAACACTATTGGATACCGGCCGGCTCAGTGATCAAGGTACTAATAGTTAACGCGCGAGACCGATAGGTCGTGGATTCGAATCTCGCAGGGTGCGAGGTCGCGGATGCGCACCGCTGAGGAGTCCCACGATAGGACGAAACAGCCGTCCAGTGCTTCCAGGTTTTCCATGGTGGTTTCGCTTCAACTGTCTCATGATCTTAACCATTGAAAATATATTTTGTTTTAAAATTGTTATTTTTTTTTCATGTTACATAGAATAAATAGTATTTCATTAAAACAAACAAACAAACCAAATTTGTTTTATTTTACAATTGCTTAATCCATATTTGTCTTAAATAACTTGTTCATTAGCTATACAGTTTAATAATTTCATTCATCATTTATTTGTTTATCCCAAGGATTTTAATTTGTTTTATGTTTTCTTTTGTTGTTGATGAATATGGATTATGTTTGAATTGTACTTATTAATATATGAATTATTATTGGAAAAGGGGGTTTTGTAGAGATTGTAGTAATTTTAATAATTGGATTGAAGAGTTGATTAAAGCTAGACCATCATGAAAAATCTGGAAGCATTAGGAAATCGTGACTAGTCGAGTTCAATCTTGTCATGTGTGAAGCATTTACTAACCAAACACAGTATAGGATGATAGTAAAATCTCATGGGTTGATTAAAGTTAGACACGTATTCCATTTCATACCAACTAACTTACTGGTCTACAGGTTAAGAGTTCATGTGCAAAACTGACGATCCTGTGTTTTATTGACGATTGTCGGCACATCAATACCCACTGTTGATGAGTTTCATACAACCGCTAGTCAGTCATCCAGTTCATTCTATTTTCCATTGATTGTGTAACTTGATATGTCTATGATTTCAATGGAATCTACAACTGTCAAATCTGTTCACCATCACCTCATATACAAATCGTGATAGAATGGTTTCTATTGTAATTCTACATATAAATATCAACTTTAATTTTTTCAACAATATGAAATGGATATTTTGATCAAGTCTTCTATTATTATATTTCTTTAATGGGAATCATTTAGAATCAAGCCGTTTTATGAAAAAGTAAACTACAATTACTCAAGTTACTATAATCATGATTCAGTTTGCCTATTTCTCTTTGAATGACTGAAATGATATTCCTAGACTAAGTGAATTCGTTTCACGTACTCGCTAATTAAAAAAACGTTTCTTTGAATAGATTGGTAGATATCTTTCTGTTTTGACTGTAACTTGTGTATGTTAGATTACAATGCAGATATTGTTATAAGGAAAGAAAAACTATATGTATTACGGAATTTTAAGTGACTATAAACAGTCTAACAGTAACTCAGATAAACCAATGTTAGATGGCAGCCATATAGTAACTCTTTCTACTATTTCAAAGTAATGAACAAAAAGAATAATGGCGGCCTTTAGCTTAAGCAGAGGCTATTCATCATCTCATTTCCGAATTTGCATACAATAAGATAAAGGGGTTCGACTGTCTCTAAAATGGCAACAAACTCACTATTACCATTCAATAAGTTTTATTTTTCCTTGATCACAATAACATCTGAAATCGTTTATTTGAGTTAAGTTTTCATTTCCAATTTATGGTTATTATCTCTGGCCCCATTCTTCCCATATTAATGAGTGAGATATTTGAACCCCTGTCATTCCAGTTAACCACATAATTGTATTCTCGTATCACATTGTCATTCAATAACCATAATCGTTATTATTATTATCATCGTCACTGTTGATAACTAAGTTAAGTTTGGTGGAGATCGAGCTTCACCGGAATCGTGAACGGATCAACATAAGATTACCAATGAATACTAGGATGAACTGGATTGTCATTTCGTCCTAGTATGTAACTACTCAGAAGTGTGTGTTCACGATAGTACAAGGAGAAATAGAAGTCAGAACGTGTAGCTGATCGCTCAAAAAATTTACATCTACACCAACGAGCAGTGATCATTATGATTGCTTTATTAAATACGTGTTTGCATGCGAGACCGAATGTTGTAATTTCAATGAAACACCCGTCCATTGCTTCCATTGCTTCGTAGTCTAAAATTGATTGGTTCGTATTATGACGGTATGAAAAGTCAAAATTAGACTGATTACTTATTATGATTTTTATTCAACATTAATTCCGTTTAATTCAATTCACTTAGTATAGTACAAACATGATATTCATTATTACACTGAATAAACATCATTACAAATGGAGTTCTTCATTAATATTCATTACATTCTTCAGTTTCATTCTGTTCTCTCAATTCATGATCGAATAATTTGTAGTTTTTTTACTGAAATGATTATTGTCTGATGAAGTGAATACACAACTAGCTTCCTAGGATGTTCAGTGAATTTTTTTAAAAAACGATGTCACCAACACAGTTTGTCAATCAGAACTGTTGTGTTTATTTCAAAGTTTGATGATTCATAAGGTTGAGAAACAATTGAATCTATATTGTTTATTATTCAAACCTAATTGTTTTTGAGTTAAACATAATTCGATTTAGATTCAGTCATCGCATTTACGAGAATAGATATGCCATCAGTTCAAATTTCATCTCTGATTAACTAGACCACGTGTTCGCGAGAACAAATATGGAAGTCCTTAAATAACGCTGGATATAAGTATCACGATTTGTCAACATCCAACTTGTAGGAATATGATTTACAGAGTTAAACACTCTCAAAGTATATAATGAAGTGGGAAGAAAATAAATTGCAATCATCAATTTGGTCGATTCAATGGTTGAAAATATTATCATGACAGTTAAACTGACAATTAACACGAAAATTCACAACAATATTCTCCAAAACCGTTCGAAACAATGGTCGTAATTAACTTCACGAACTGATCCTAATTCATCATCCACCGAATATCAGCAAGGAATAAACAGCTATTTTGTCCAATCGTCAAATTGTACAGAGAGTATCCACAACCCCACCACATGATGTTTCAGTGTTACTTGGAGTGATTAACCACTTCACCATTGAGCTATTGTGTGTTAGTTTGTAAATTTTTCTTCAATCATTTTGCCATTTTGATAACCATCTCCCATTAAACATCCATCTTCGAAATATTGTGATTTAGTCACAATTGGATATATTCACCATTGGATTCCGACTCAGTGGTAAACATGTTAACCATTATTGCACGGTACTGTATTTCTTCATTCTAACCTCCTTCAGTTGGATCGTGGATGTACACTTCCAAGAAGTCTTATACTATGGTGAAAGAGCAATCCACTCTCTACTAGCATTCATTGTTTATTTAATCATGATCATTTCTTGATGATAACTATAAGGTATAATAACAATAAACTTACTATGCAAAACTTATTTGGTCATTCGAATTCTTATGTTTGTTTTTTGTTTCAAAGCTTAATGATTCATAAATTGAGACAGATTTGTATTTATATTATCTCTTGTTTATATCTAATTGTTTCAGTTAAATGAAACTCTATTAAAATGAAATTTTCTCATTCCTTAAACATATTTATATCTGAATATATATAGATATAGTTAGATATGTATGTATAATTTTCAAAATGGGCGGGTTCATTCATCATCTTCATGGCCTATAAAATTAGTTTATTTTAGGCGTTAACTTTGACAAACGTTTCATAATTTAGTTTGTATCAATTTGCAAAATACACAGTTTAAAAGAAGAAAAAAACATTTTCTTTTTAATTTTATTAATCTAAATTTATTTTATCATAATTTAATTAAAGACAGATTCAAGGAATAACTTTTATATTTACTTGTATCTTCTTCATTGTTGTCTTGGGATTGTAATTGATCAGTCTCTTGTTGGCATATATACATCCTATGTGAATTGCTTTGAGATTGTTTTAAGTGACAAGTTGTATGTTATGTCTCGATAAGCATAATGAATGGTAAATTTTACGATCTACTTATGAACCAATACTATGTAACTAAATTATTCATATTTATGTCTCTTATTATAAGCATTGTTTTGATCTATAGACTATTAATAGACGATTTACCATCCTTGAATTATGCACTGTCTATTAATTACTACCTCGCACATTCACAGACATATTTGGTCGAAACTTGTACGAATGTTGTTTCCGATTTTATTGGTACGATATGGTCTCTCTGGTTGGTGTATAAATCTAGTATGTTTGAAATGAATGATTCATCTCACAGAAGCTGAGATTGGTTTTCTGGACTTAACTGGCTAGGCTAGGCTAAGCAGGAAGCAAGACCAATAAGTACTCTAGACTGCTCGTACGTGTTTTATGCATCATTGATCCAATCGATGATTTACTGCTCTATAATTGGCGGTATCTTTACGTTATGTATTAGCAGAGCGCACAGGCCACAAGTTATAACATTTTATAAGTAAAAATGGACTGGATTCCAATGTTAGTTGCCATCTACCTTTGATCAATACATTTTCTTCTATACTTTTACTCAAATAATCTTAATTAAATATTTACAGACTTTAATTGTTGGTTTATCCAAATGGATTATTTATAAATACTTTTATTGAATTATTAATGACGATTTTAGATTTCTGTACAAGTATTGTAACGATGAAGGCAGATATTTTAACAAAATACTTAAACCTTCAAGGACTGTAAGGTAAATTGTATTATGTTGCGGAAAGTGTCTAAAGTGACCATATACTTCAGCAGGTTTCATAATTCTGCTTCTTATTGAATCAGTGGTGAGGTGCTACTTCATTATAGCTTATCCAGATGTATTGTCTGTGCTACTGATATCTATAGATATAAGTAATATTTATCATCAATGAAAAGTGAAATACCTGAGGCAGAAGGTTGAGAAGATCGGAGGTAAGAGAACGAGAACAAAGAATGATTAGTGTGAAAACGAAGGAACAATGAAATCTGAGACGATTGACTGATATTTGCAAAAAGAACAGTCAAGTTTTAGACAATTTATGGACATTTTGAAAATTAACTATTCACTGTATGATTCTCAGATTTTTTCTAAGATTTAAATATAAAAGTCATACAATAATTGCTCCTTTCGCATATCTTCCATTAGTTGTCTCTTATAAACTTCATGGTTCCTTCATTCCAATTGTTATTGCAATTACTCTCCCTGTTTACATTTTTGTTATCTTCAATTTGATCTTCTCTATCTTCTGTTGCCAGGCATTCCATTTCTGATTGGTGTTACATACTACTTATATTTGTCAGCTAAAGTAGCATCCGTTATAATATATTTGATCCATAATGATTCACTGTTACATGGAATTGATCATTTTATGAGTCGTTAACCAATTTTCAGACCAAGATTAATCTATTTATTAATCATTTACACACATCTTCCCATAGAACTAAGTAATTTAATGAATAATTTGTGAAATATGACTTATTTTGAATTCACAGCAATAATGAAAAATGTTTAGATCAACAAAAATATATTTTCAGTGATTGGGATCATCAGTCAATTGAAGCTAGACCACCGTTTAAAACCCGGAAGCACTAGACAGCCATTTCATCCTAGTGTGAGACTCCTGAGCAGTGCGAATCCTCGATCCTACCCATTGGACTCGAACCCAGGGACCATAGGTTTCGCGCTCCAATACTAAATCTCTAGACCATTCAGTGGGCATCCGACAGTGTTAATGTCTAACTACAATTATTCCACGAAATCGAGCGACACATTTACCATTGTCTTCAGTGAACTCCACCAAACTCCACTGGTCACTCCTTCTCACTAGATTCAATAAGTGGCAGCTCAGTGGTCTAAAGGTTAAGCGTTCACGCGCCAGACCTATAGGTCTATGATTCGAATCTAATGGGTGGGATCGTGGATGTGCACTGTTGAGTAGTCCTACAATAGAATGAAACGAACGTCCATTGCTTCCAGGTTTTCCATGATGGTCTAGCTTCAATTGACTCATAATCTCAACCATTGAAACTACAATAACATCCAAAAAAACCCATTCTCATATTAAAAACATATTTTTATTATTAATTGTTGACTGAATGGTAAAAATTTTAGTCCATGATAATAATAATAATAATAATAATAATAATAATAATAATAATAATAATAATAATAATGTTTTCCAGCGTTTTTTGGAATGATTGGCAGATAGTTTGAAGGAAAAAGATCTACGACAACTTTTGGTTAATGAACTTAATTTTCACCAATAATATTGCAACTGAACACAAAAAGGAAACTCAGCAACTTACAGAAATTCATTCCACCATTTAATGATGTTTTGTTTACTTTAAAATTCCTAACAGATGCTAATCTACTGACTTTTTTCTCAACTATATTGGTTCTTATAAACATTTCAAATAAGTGAACTTGTATTTATATAAATTAGAGTTTGATATTTACTTTTGACTGATGGATAAAATCAGCCAGTGAAGAGAACCATTGATAAAGAAGATTTCAAATACTAATTAATTTATTGCTTTTGATATAATACTGTGAAAACATGTCTACTGAAATCAGAGACTGATGATGTTAAAGACGGCATTGTATGATATATGACCAAGTAATTCTGGTTACAACACTTAAAGACAACGAATTGCATTTATACTGGTTTGAAGACTTTCATTTAATCAAATCAGCTCATAGGCTTTTCATTTATACATTAGATGAGTTCATCTATCATTAGATTGGGACGTACTAATTCATTGAAACAGACTTCATTAAGTTATGTATCCACATATTTTATGTAGGTTACATAATCTCTGAACCGGTGGCTAATAAGTCCTTTTATAACTGTTCAAAGCCATTATATCTTAGAGTACCATTATTTTGTTCATTTCAGAATGTTTATTTGATCATCTATAAAAGATCTGTTTAACAGTTGACGTAAGGTATAGTATTATTCGATGTTCCAATTCATGGTGATATTCATGAAATGGCTTTTACAAGGGCCGTTTTTTTTAAGTGTTAGTGATACTAGATTAAGAGTTTCCATTTTACCATTCATCTAACCAATGATTAATCAAGTCTTTAGCTTTTGTTATCTAAATTCAATTTGCTAGCCATTTTTATTCAGCATGGATTGTTCTCTTTCAGCAAAGTACCAAATCTATGTATATAGTTTTAATCATTCACCCGTATAGTGATCTGTAATCTGCAGACCCTTGATTATACATGATTTCTCTGTCCCACGATAGGACTCAAAATCGGAAGAAGTAAAAAAAAAACTTTCTTCATTGTGATTATTTATTTTATGGTAAATACTTTGAATAATATTTCAATGAGAAACTAAAATCTCTCTATTAGCACATGCCTATTACTTCAATTCAACTGATCATGAACTGCTTTCTTGCGCATTGTTCTTTAATAATTGTGTGCAATTATTGAATTGCTTATCACCTCTAAATACCCTTGAAAGTTTTTCATACAACTCAATAGTTCTGCGATTGATGGGGTGTTTGGTGAATAAAAAAAAACACCTAGACAATATTGACTACATATAATAACATTCATTTTAATTCAATGATTAGACTTCACCCTTTACTTTAGAGCATATAACTCTTCTTCAACTATATATACGATCTTTACTTGATATTACTGTAATGTGTGCTACTTATGTCAATAGATATAAGTAGTATGTATCGCATTGTTCTTTAATAATTGTGTGCAATTATTGAATTGCTTATCACCTCTAAATATCCATTCTTTGTTTGTTTTTACGCTGTCATAGTATATTTTGTATATATAAAGTATATTCATGATACTTTTCTTACTTATCGTTTTAATTTATTAACCTTTAAAATGACCCTTGAAAGTTTTTCATACAACTCAATAGTTCTGCGATTGATGGGGTGTTTGGTGAATAAAAAAAAACACCTAGACAATATTGACTACATATAATAACATTCATTTTAATTCAATGATTAGACTTCACCCTTTACTTTAGAGCATATAACTCTTCTTCAACTATATATACGATCTTTACTTGATATTACTGTAATGTGTGCTACTTATGTCAATAGATATAAGTAGTATGTATCACCAATCGAATGTGGAATGACTGGAGGTAGAAAGTTGAGAAGATCGGAATAAAGAACGAGAACAGAGAATGATTAGTGTGGGAACGTAAGAATATTAAAGTGCGAGACAAGTCATTGACATTTTGCAAATTTAGTATTTACTGTATGGTCCTCAGATTTTACGAAAAGATTGTGTAATTTTGTGTTTAAACACATTCGATTGTCCCCACTTATATTCTTGTTCACTACACTACCAGTGATGTTATTTTTTGTTGTTAATAGTCACAAGAGACTTGTGGAGATTGTAGAATTTTCACAGTTTAAATTACAAACCGATTTTAAATAGATTATCAATTAAACACTGGAAGCACCAAACGCTTATTTCGTCCTGATGTGGGATTCTTCAGTGGTACGCACCAACGACTCCACAGTCAGAAATTAAACATGGGACCTTCATTCGCACATGTGAACGCTTAAGCTTAACGGTCTCATATTCGACACTGACTAAACTCCGTTGGTCATAGCTTCTCACTAGTACTCAGAGATTTATTTTCTGAAACTAGTCACCATTGAATACATGTTTATTATTAGTATAGAAGGTTTTTGAAGATTCTAAGGTCCCTACTGCTTAAATCTACCTAGGATTAGTTTGTCATTTGAACTGTAAATGTAACATAATAGTTAATGGCTTCTTTTCTAAACTGTGTTCTAGGATTGTTTATAAAGTAAAATAAGGCGAACAACGAGAATAATTAAGAAAAACAAATCCCCAAAGATCCTTATATTAAAAAACACATTTATATGAAGATATGTTTTAACAAATTGTGTCTGAAATAAAACGCATTGTATTTTGTCTAAGACGTTTCGTTGTTATTAGTGATATTCGTATATATATGGTGTATAACATTCATTAAAGAATAAATGACAGTTAATAGTTGAATTCATGAGTTAATTGTAGCTAGACCACCATGGAAAACCTGCAAGCACCTTTAGTTAATCAATACTTCCATTGTTAGTATGAATTATTTTTTTCAATTTCCAGTCAGTTGTGGAAAAGCTGTGATGATGTGTTTATAACAATAGAACTGCAACAAAGCTAGGTCAATTCATAAACCTTATACGTATAATAAATGTTTAAGTGTTGAATGGAAGTGCTAATTATCATGTGCTCACTAGTGACTGGCTTCGAAAGGAAAGTCTCGGAGTTTTAGTAAGAAGCCATGACTAGTAGAGTTCAATTCCTGTCTGTTTTGAGGCAGTTATCAAAAAAGACAATGGATGATGGTCACGCAATGTCGTGGGTTGGTTGAAATTAAGCATTAATGCCTTCCGTTCAGTGGTTTAGAGGTTAAGCGTTCAGGTACGAGATCGAAGTCCCTATGTTTGATCTCTTTCGGTGTGAGATCGTGGATGTCCACTGCAAATGAGTCTCATACTATGATGATTCTATGTTTTTAATGGTGCTCTAACATTAATTATTAGTCTAGTTGGTCAAGCGCCTGGCGCAAGACTGATAGATCCTAAGTTCGAATCCCGCGAGGCGGGGTCGTGGATGTGCACTGCTGAGGAGTTCCATACGGCCCTTCAGTGCTTCCAGATTTTCCATGGTGGTCCAGCTTCAATTGACTCATGATCTCAACTGTTGAAATTACTACAATCTCCACAAAACCCCTTTTGAAATAGACAATAAATCATTGATTCGATTTGATTTGATTATTTGATTGAATCAACATTAAACATATTCTCCTTTATTGTTGAATGAATTTTTTTCCTGTTTCCGTTTATTAGTCAATAGAAAATAATTAAAAAAATAAAAAAATAGAAAAAAAATAATTAAAAGAAATAGAGTAAAGATAATTTAATTTATTTATTATTATTTTTTCTTTTTCTTTCATTTAATATGTATATTATATTGTTTATTAATTCATAAACTACTTATATACATATAGTTTATGATAAATAATTATTTAGATAACTAAAGTAGATCCATATAGTGACCACTGATATCTCTCCCTCCCTCCCTCTCTCTCTCTCTATGTATATATACATATATAGGGAGGGGGAGAAAGGGGGAGAGAGAGAGGGAGAAAGGAAGAGAGAGAGATCATTAATAATTAATTTCATTTCTATTTGTAGTGAACTTAACATTCATTGTACTTAATCAATCAATTTACATAAGAAAAATATTAAAAACGTTTTTTTCTTCTACATTTTTGTTGTTGTTTCTATTGAGTTAACTAAAAGTAAGAATAGTCGATAGAAACAATAATAACAAAGGTCATTGTTCATTTATTATTACTAATTTAATTAAGTAGTTTATAAAGAGTAAAAATGACCGTTTTTGAATAGAGAATAAGTTTATTGATAATTGTAAAATATTTAAGGTATAAAATAATTGAATAAATTAAAAGTACTTTAGATTATGGAAATATTGATAAAATTTCTCTTTGAATTCGTAGGAATATTCTACTGGCGGCCTGCTTGAATATCTGGGCTACCTGTTCCTCCGATCTACATATTTCATCAAGTTATCTGTTTTGTTGCTTGTTTTAGTTCATCATTATGTCCATTGTGCACACTATCTATTCAGGCGCGTTTATGAAAAGTTTACAACCTTTCGCTATACGTGATACAAAAAGGTACAATCATCGACATCATGGTGGCTGGCAATATGCATTGAAACGAACGAACATTAATCAAATGTGGATTACCGAACTCCTAACATCTAACCGGTCATCATTCAAAATTTATCGTCACAATAGATCAAGGTATAAGAAAAGGAAACTTGTTGAAATACTTTATGCTGAGAATTCTATGTTGTACCAAAAATATAATGTTGAATAAAGCTTCTAATAATATAATATAATATAATATAATAATAGTATGATTAAAGAATTGAAGATAATTCATTAACAGTTATTTTTTTTGATCTTCTAAATATTCATTGAACATATGGAAATGAATAATTGAGAACTTGATTTGTGTGTTCGAAAGTGAACACTTGTCAATCATTCCTTGACCTAGTAACAAAATTCTTAATTGATTAATTTTTATTTTACCAGTTCACCTCAAACTTAATAAATTTTTTTAAAATATAATTTAATAAGCCATACTTGTTTCATTCTTATTTATGATTAACGTTTGTTTCTTACGTGGACACTTATTTATTTTTAGTTTGTTTGATTTGTTTTTATGTCTATCACTTTAAATTAAATTAATCTCTGTAAAGATTTCCACCAGATCATAATACATAGAACTGAATAAATCACATTTGCATCATTAAATGCTCAAAAAGTTTCATGAAAGATGTAAGAACAAAGTGATGAGCTGATATTCATCTAGATCACTACCTGATAGTGATAAATCTAAAACTAAACCTAAAGACAACCACCATATCTCTATTGAAGCAAGAAATAAAATGGATTGACATCAATTAGGAATAAATGTAAAATTAATTCTCATTCAAGTTTTACTAAAATAAGTATGAACTCAGAGCTACAAAGTAGAAATAGTCTGTAATATATATAAATGGAATTTATACCTGTTAAATGGTATTTATCTCGTATGTATTTAGGATATTGATATTTCATCTGTCGAAAGATGTGATTATATAGTTTTAAACTACAACTATTTGGTTTGATCAAATTGTATAACGGCTTGCACATTCTATTTCATTCTTCAGGTTCGGTAGAACAAAATAAAAGTGAGAATTTTTAGATTTTGATTGATGTTCATTAGTGGACATCAATTAATTGATCCAGAAACAGTGATTATATAACTAAATGTTTTTTTTTAATTTACCAATTTTTTGTTACCAATTCTTCTATCACTTGGAGAAATACTATTGAGTTGTGACTAACTTTCCTGTTACATGCTTCTTTTTGTTACTTTGTTCCTTTTTACACAAAAATCTATTTTAATCCGTATATATATATGTTTGACTACATGCAATTGTGATTCAACAATTTGATAGTAAAATTTTGTTTTTTGTTTACATATTTAACCTACTGATTACATATGAGACTGGACTGTAAACATTTTTAATAAACATATTTTTGAATTCATGAATCAATCTAAGCTACACCACCACTGAAAACCTAGAAACACTAAACGGGCGTTTCGTCTTATTGTGGGACTCCTCAGCAGTGCGCATCCACGATCCCGCTCACCAGATTCGAATCCAGGGCCTTCGGTCTCGCGCGCGAACGCTTAACCAACTGGACCACCGAGCCGGCCGGCATCAAATGGTGATAGTTTCTAACATCAACCAATCCACGAAATCGCTCGACCAACTTCCGTTGTACTGAGGTAGATACCTGTCTCTAGATTAAACTTAAAACATTTGATCCCATGCACAAACTCTTAACGCTTAAATTCACTTGGTATTGTTTCACTTGAATTTTCCCATTGATGATTAGGACTGCAATTGATCAGACTCTTATTGGCAGATGTACATACTATGCATATTACCTCGATATTGCCTTAATTCACAAGCATTCTAAGCAAAGATGGATAGTAGCTAGTAGTGGAATCCAGTTTGATGCGCGTTTCGTTCCATATGGGATTCATCAACTCAGTGTACCTGTATCTCAGAGTTGATGTTCACTCTGAGACTTGAATTCAGTATCATTCGTTTCAAACGCCATCGTGTTATCCACTTAACTACTGACTCAAGATAGCCACTTACTTTTACAATGGGGAAAAGTTTTAAATTCACTTGATATTGTTTACTTCAACCTTAACGTTTAACTTCAATCGATTCACAATATTGCATAACTATTATCGATCGCCTTCAATGGGTAACTGCTTTACATACCATAGATTGGAATTCCATCAATGATAGATTTTTATCCAAATTCTAACCTTTGAAATAATCAATTTATGATAAATGTTTTAAAAATAAGTTATAATAATTTTTTTCAATTGTTTATCTCATATATTAATTTTGTTTATTTACAAAGGCATCTTTGTTTAAATTATTAATGAATCAATCATTATATAGTAAGTTTTGAGATAAATCATCAGTCGGTTCATGATCTCAATCAAAAGCTTAATGATCTCCACAACCCCTATAATAGTAATCAACATGTGCTCACTAGTGACTAGCTTCGTAAGGGAATTCTCGGAGTTCCAGTGAGAAGCCGTGACCAGTGAAGCTAATCCATGTCGGGTAGAGACAGGTAATTTCGTGAATTGGTTGATGTTAGACACTATCACCATTAGATGCCGGCCGGCTCAATGGTTCAGTTGGTTAAGCGTTCGCGCGCGAGACCGAAGGTCCTGTGTCCGAATCCGGCGGGCGAGATCGTGAATGCGCACTGCTGAGGAGCCCCACAATAGGACGAAACAGCCGTCCAGTGCTTCCAGGTCTCTAAAGATGGTCTAACATCAATCGGTTAATGATCTCAGTCAAAAAATAAATTGTTTCCTTTATTCAAATTAACATTTCAGTTGAATATTCACTAATATTCAATGATTAATTGTATCATCAATGTACGTGATTTATTTTAATAATAAATAATAACTACATGAATTGATAACATGAATCTTGAAGTTATTCATTTATAAAGTTAGAATAGGAACATAAATAATAATATTTTAGCGTATTAAACAACAATAAGAAATAAATGTTTGCATAAATGAAATCATGAATTGATTTGAATTAGATCACTATTGAAAATCTAGGAGTAATAGATGGCTATTGCATCTAAGTGTGATACTTCACAACAGTGCACATCCTTAACTACGTACATGAAAATTGCTTTCGTGAATGAACGTTTAACTTTTAGATTGTTGAATTGGCATTCAACATTATTAATTTCCAAACTCAATTCATGATTGCACACAATGTTTTATCTATTGCCTGTTGTAAATGAATATCTAGTATCTGACATAGTTGAACTGCATTAATCATGGCTTTTCACTAGAATTCAATATTTTGGATAATCAGAACTATCTAGAATTAGTTGTTTATGTTATTTTCTATTCTATTGGTATTGATCTACTTTATTCTTACTCTATGGGATTGTTACTAGTCTTATCTTATGTGTTTTGAATCATTTATTTACTAATCATCAATATGTGACCAGTCAAATCAGATGGAACATCATTTTAACAATTCTCAAGATAAATAGAAACATTTTAACAAGACAATGTTGTGTATTATTGATTCAAAGTAGAAGTAATTAAAGATACATATGATCTTGAACTGATATGGTCTGTAAAAGCACTGAGAAGTAGAAATCATCAACATTGATTGATCTCTGAATAGTGATAAATATCATGTTTATCTATTTTTTTACTGCTGATCGAATGCAATTAATCAATCACTTCATAATGTAGACCTATCAGTTTCGCGCCAGGTACGTAACCAACTAGACCATCGAGCCGGCCGGCATCCAACGGTGTTAATGTCTAATTTCAACCTGGAGTTCTAGTGAGAAGCCATTACCAGTGGAGTTCAACCAGGTCTGTTGTGAGACAATGGTGTACGGTGGTGCAACTTCGGGGATTCATGATCTAGACAGTAGTCTTAGTAAATATATGTCATCTTCACAATGTTTTTATTTCAAATGGTAGAAGGTGGTTTATTTTAAAATGTGATTTTATATCTTGCTAGTAAGTAACCAGTAGTTTTCTTAAGGGGATTGTCGCTCCTTATAGAAATTAAACTCATACCTCCCGATATCACAGTCATTCAAACTAAACACTATTTACTCACAGAAGTGGTAATGTAAATTCGTACGTTATAAATAGATTTCTATCATATAAGAAAGATTATCATACCAGCACCATTCGTATAAAATAAATCGTCTTAGTGTATATCTATATCAAAAATCACTTTAAATAAAAGCTAAATCAGTTAAAACTATTACTTATAGTTACCTTTTCAAAACATTTTCTTAACATGATATATTATAAATCAAGTTCTATAATCTATTTAACATATCAGAAAGGGTTTTGTGGAAATTTTCGAAATTTCAATAGTTGAAATCATGAGTCAAATAAAGCTAGACCACCATGGAAAACCTGGAAGCACTGAACGACTCTCATCCTAATATGGGACTTCTCAACAGTGCTCATCCACAATCCTGCAACCCGCGAGACTGATAGGTCCTAGGTTCGAATCCAATACTAGGACGAAACGGCCGTTCAGTGCTTCCAGGTGTTCCATGGCGGCTTTTCTTAAACTGACTCATGATTTCAACTATTGATATTTAACATATCCTCTAAGAAATTTTGTTTATGCAATATGCAATAATGCAACGTATTTGCTCAATCAAACATACGCATTCAGTTATCAAGCATTGTCGAATCCTTTAAGGCATAACTAATATTCTATCTTTTAACAGTACAAATAATTACATATTTGATTAAAGTAAAAATAACTAGCGGAGCATAATAAGGGGACTTCATTTACTTCGCGATTTCTCGTCAGCTGGTTACAACCTAGAAACAATAGTATTAATTATTTACAACCACCCTACATACTTTAGATCATAGTAGTGAAGATTAGTAGAACGGTGATAGTACATCGGATGAATATTTACATGTTACTGAATATGAAAATTATAGGGAAAATATTTTATAATACGTGGCTACACGTTTCTGGAGAATGAATATTAATGTTATATAATAAAAAACCATAAATTTTAATGGAATAACAGAGTAGGATAAATGAGACTCTATAAAAATTAGGAATAAAAACGTTTCTTTTAGTGGATATGATCTAAGATATTAAGTAATTGAATATTGAGCGATATAAGGTACCATTATGGTGATAGATTAACAACTGCTTCCTTTTGAATACAATAATTTACAAGTTGAAATCATGAGTCAATTGAAGCTAGACCACCATGGAAAACCTGGAAGCACTGAACGGCCGTATCGTCCTGGTATGGGACTCCTCAGCAGTGCGCATCCACGACCCCGCACCTCGCAGGATTCGAACCAGTGGAGTTCAAACAGGTCTGTTGTGAGATAGGGACTCACTGAAGACAATGGTGTACGGTGGCGCAACTTCGTGGATTGGTTGAAGTTAGACATTAACAGCGTTGGATTCGGTTCAGTGGTCTGATGGTTAAGTGCTCGCGCGCGAAACCAGTAGGTCCTGCGTTCGAATCCCACGGGTGCGGGGTCGTGGATGCGCACTGCTGAGGAGTCCCATACCAGGACGAAACGGCCGTCCAGTGCTTCCAGGTTTTCCATGGTGGTCTAGCTTCAATTGACTCATCATTTCAACTTGTGAAATTTCTAAAAATCTCCACAAAACACATTCTGATACAATAATTTAGTTGAGACTTTTTGATTGAGTAATGTGGTGAATCCAAAGTTATTTGAGTGTTGATTACTTTGAACGACTTCAAAGTGTCAAAATTGTCTCCCTTATCAAGGAAATGACGGAAATCCGTTGACGTTTTAATCTCAATTTTTGTTGAATGCACTTCAAGCTGCTAACATTTTTTTCAGAAACAACACGTTTTCAAATACAAAATAACATTGGAGTTAACATTCAGTAACTAATTCAGTTCAATGTATACCATGAATATAAGAAAATCTTATTCATCACTGTATTCTGTTGAATTATAGAAAGTTGTTTAATATGATACAATAACATTGTACATTGATTGTTAAATCATGCGTCATTGTCATTTCTTATTGTGTCAATTTTTCTACCTTTGGGAAAAAGAAGCAAATTATCTGTAATCATATAGGTATATGTATAAAACCTAAACAGTCAGTCTATGTTAACTTCACGCATGTGAACTCCAGTTTCATTCATACTTTATATACAGCTGAAACATTTATTCTATTACTGTCCTGGTAATTATTTCATTATCGTAACTAACAACCAAATGAAACAACGATGTGTCAAACATAACTTTAACATAAACAAGTACAGAAAACAATCTGTAAGCTGAAATAATACATAATGCATTATTTCTACATACTTCATTTTAAACTTTGAATTTTAACTTGCTTGACATTAAAACACAAATAAAGTAGGAGAGAATCTTTGACTGGAACTCAAGCGTAGATGAAACAATTCCATAGTTTTGTGCATTATATTCTATCTTCCCCCCCCCTTAGTATGGAAAATAAGCGCTGCTGAATAGCTTGATAAAAATGTAAATTAGTTACATGATTATTTTTGTTGTTAGAATAGTGAACCTAAGCATAATCAAATCGAAAATGAATTTGGTAAAGCATGAAATACTGACGTATCAATCAGAATCGAGGACATGACTTTTAGGCTATTGCGCGAAATTTGAATAATATATTTAATTAGCAGAATAAATATGTTTCGATCGTTTAGAATGATAACAAAATTACTTTCCGACATCAATGAAAGGAAACGATTGTGATAAATATATCAAATGTTCAACTCTTTCTCAGTGAATTGTACACAATCGACGAATCGACATTATATCTACATCCTTAATCTGAAACCTGAATCCTGAAGCAAACCTTAAATCATTAGAATTAAGTTTTGTGAACAAACTAATCGGATAACATCATTCGTTTATCCTCATGGTTACATTATGCCTTATGTTAGCACGTGACGAAAACCCTGATCCTAAACCCTCGAATCAAACTCTAAATCCCCGACCCTAACCACGAACAGTGTAGGGATTCCTAAAAATCATTTTCAGTTTTTATAAAAATCGAATGACACGGATAAATTTTATCCGTTTGGGTGAACTTACAAGTCATTTTATTTGACTTACAAGTAGAATAACTTGTAGAGGACTTGATAAAATTTATTAATAATAGAAAATGTGTTCAAGTTTTGTAATAATATTGTTTGCTTTCCCGTAAACTATTCACTACGAAACACTATTTTTTGATTAGCAAAGAACTGGTTGAGTATTCATATCCGTGTAATCTCATCCCTAAACTACATTTTTTCCTGATGTCTGGCACCTACTGGTGTATAATTAAACAATATAACTCAATCCCATTTTATTGGCTACCAAGAATAGATTAAAATCAGTTTTATTTCAAAATGTTTTCCCAACTTCCTTTCGTCCATCCTTTTGCACAACCGATAATCTATTCCACATAACTTCAAGTAATCGAATGTTTTACGTGGTAAATTTGTTGTTATTATACTTCATAGTTATTATCAAGAAATGATCATGATTAAATAAACAATGAATGCTAGTAGAAAGTGGATTGCTCTCTCACCATAGTATAAAACATCTCGGAAGTGTACGTCCACTATCCAACTGAAGGAGGTTAGAATCAAGAGATACAGTGCCGTGCACAAATGGTTAACATGTTGACCACTGAGTCGGAGTCCAATGGTGATTATATCCAACTGTGATTAATTCATAATATTTCGAAGATGGATGTTTAATGGGAGATGGTTATCAAAATGGCAAAATGATTGAAGAAAAATTTACAAATTAACACACAATAGCTCAATGGTGTAGTGGTTAATCACTCCAAGTAACACTGACACTTCATGTGGTGGGGTTGTGGATACTCTCTGTAGAATTTGACAATTGGACAAAATAGCTGTTTTTTCCTTGTTGATATTCAGTGGATAGTGAATTAAGATCGGTTCGTGAAGTTAATTACGATCATTGTTTCGAAAGGTTTTGGAGAACATTGTTATGAATTTTCGTGTTAATTGTCAGTTTAACTGTCATGAAATTATCATTAAAATGTCTGATAATATTGTCAACCTTTGAATCGACCAAATTAATGATTGCAATTTATTTTCTTCTTAATTCATTGAATTATAATAAATACACTGTCATCGTATTTTAAACTTTATCAGAACGTCCTGAACACTTTCAAATGTTAAATTCATCTTTTGATCAATACACGAAATTGTAGATTTTTCAAGTTGGTAACCGATACTTTCATTATCTAAAACGTCTATCCAGGACTGGGATACAGTAACTTTTGCTTCAAACACAATGCGTTATTCACTTGTGTACTTGTTTTTTAGTTCTACTATTATTATAAACATTGGGATTCGGGTACATCTGATGAAAAAGTCTTAAATAGAATAAAATAAGCATCCTGTACTCTATTGTTAACCACAATCCAACTATGTTCAAAATCCGCACAGGGTTCACACATACCAAAAGAGATTAATTAATCTCAGCTTGTAATATCTATGGAAAGTTCCAAACAAACAATATAAATGATAAAATCACTAACGATCAGTGAATTAATATTTATTTTGTCTATCTAAACACAATAATATTCGAATAGTACATACAAGCTTTTTGTGTTAAATCTCGGTATAAATTAGCTCACCTCTGATTAACAATAAGTAATTTCAATCTACTATTCAAGTACAATTTAGTGTGTGTACTTTTAATATACAATTCATATTTCATGATTGTTAGAGTACCTTCGGACAAAAAAACCAACGTTTAAACGAAATATTTTTAAAAAAGGGTTTTGTGGAGATTATAATAATTCAATAGTTGAATTCATGAGTCAATTAAAGCTGGATCACTATGAAAAACCTAAAAGTACTGGACGACTATTTCGTTCTAGTATGAGACTCTTCAGCAGTATACATCCATGATCTCAGCCCTTGGGATTCAAACTCAGAACCAATCGGTCTCACGCGTGAGTGTCTGTACAACACTCATTATTTATACACTTAATAACATGTATAAATACCTCACTTGTTAATATTACATTTATATCATACTGCTTAAAAAGCAGACAGGATTATCATAGACTATCTACATGTTGATATTGAATTTACATGAAGGAACTTACAACAACAACAACAAAAAAACGAAAGAAAAACTAACTAGAAAATAAACATGAATTCTAATTACTTCCTATCATTTTCAGGTTTTCTTTCTTTCCCTCACCTTCCTTACCTCCCCCCCCCCAACTATCCTTTAAACAACTTTACAGATATGAAATCATGTGAATCCTTCGTAGAAAAAAATTTTCGTTTCTCCGGAAGGATACAATTTTCGTGATTATCTTGAAGGTATTTAATAAATTTTTTTCTCTTTTTTTCTTTTTCTTTTCTTTATTTTTTCATTGAATTTTTGATAAATTAAACATGATATTACTGAATTATTACCAAACCATTTAAGATAAATAAATTTAGCTGAAAATTGTTATTCTATGTCTAAGGTTGAAATTGTTTACAAAAAAAAAGAGAGAAAAACAAAAAAAGAAGAAAGAAAAGAAACTAAGGAAAGTTATTTGTTTGTTGTTGTTTTTTTCTTCTTTCTAGCATGATATTTAAGGTTAGTTAGAAGGGGTTAAGTCAATTTACCTTTTGTAAAAAATATAATAATTAATGATTAAGTATTACAGGTCATTGATGAAAATGATTAGTTCTTCTCTGTATGAAACATTAATGAAATGAGTCATCTAATATAAAATAGTGAAATTATTATTGTGATTATTCTATAAGTTGAGTTATTCAAGCGTTTATTATCCAATCACTAATGTTATTTATTAGTCTATTGGTCATAATAGGTTAAATTTATTAATATAACTAAATTGATTGATTAAGAATTGAACCAGGTCTGTTGTTTGATAGTAACTCATTGAAGACAATGGTGAATGTGTCGTTCAATTTCGTGGATTAGTTGAAGTTAGACATTAACACCGTTGGATGCCGGCCGGCTCAGTGATCCTGGGTTCGAATCTCGCAGGGTGCGAGGTCGTGGATGCGCACTGCTGAGGAGTCCCACATTAGGACGAAACGGCAGTCCAGTGCTTCCAGGTTTTCCATGGTGATCTAGCTTCAACTGACTCATGATCTTAACCATTGAAATTACTCTAATATCCACAAAACCCATTTGATATTAATTGACATTTAATTTGTAATGGTTTGGATTATCTCCTTCATGTTGTTTTTGTTGATATTTTGACTGAAATTTGATCTGTCTTATTTAGTAGATGTATGTACATCCTGTATAGATAGCTTCAATATCGAATCAATGAAGTGTCCTTAGTCGTGGGCATCCAGAATGCATGTTTTCACTTATTGAAAATTTGTCCACTAGATAATAATTGTATCCTAGAGTTAATATTCAACCTGGGATTCGAACTTGTTGGACTAAACAGCTATGTCGAGGTAGTCTTCACAATGAAGTACATATATCAATTACGACTGATTAAATTTCTGTCAAAATATCAACAGTGAGATAATCTAAAGCATTAGAAATTAAATTTTAAAAAATTATGCTCTTTCTACAAGTAGGTGTCACTGTAATCAATAAGTGGATAATGTGTTACTATATGAAGTGAATGAGATTAAGTTGGAATTCCAGAATGAACATCAATTCTGATATGTAGTAATGACCTGCTGAGGAGTGATAAAATTAAAGGAAAGATTTTATCGCTAGCCACATTTTATCTATTTTACACCAGGATTTAAACATTCGATTATAAGTGTAAGAAGTTGTTTTTCATTTATAAGTATTATACTAAAAATATTGCTTACATTTGCGTGTCACAAGTATATGGCTTATATTAAATGGTAAAAAATTACCATCAAATAATGAATTATTTAAGTTGAGGTCGATATAATGGTTTATTTCACATCTAAAAAGTATGGTATGTCGCTTATATTCTCAAACGTGGAATGCTCTTTTGTTGATGTAAAAGGTCACTCACATTGGTATTCTAGGCCACGTGTCAGGGGCCAATATGGTTTTTGTCGCGTTACTCTAGATTGACTGATCGTTCCATTTTGAGAAATGTTTGGACTCCACCAGTGAATAATATAAAATTTTGGTAGATAATATCTTTATGGGTTTCGGTAAAGTCTTCGGTAGGTTCACTCACCAGAATCTTAAAAGAAACAGGAATGTTACCGAATCCATCAAGAAATTTCTTAATGTAATAGTGAACGTCAATTTATTCTCTTGCGAATCTATGGAGTATTTAGTTTTTTAATAGGCTATTGTTTGCTCTCCCCTTTTTTCATAATCTATAAATGATTCTACTAGAGTCTAATTATCATCTGCCTTAATCTTTTTGAAATGTATTTAATGTGGAGACGCATACATAACGACCGTGATAAGATAGTGTTACGGGGAGATTTAAACTGTTTGCAAGTCAAACGGTATGCGGTCGTTAGAAGTAAATTCTTATAAGCATGTAGCAATAAAAATCGGTTGTTTTGATTACTTACAACACTGAATGAGTAGTCTTTACTCAAGGCCCTTAATCATAAGAAATTAAAAGTAATGGTAAGTAGTTATTTCGAAGTGACGAGCAACTGTATCACGGTCAGTGACAGAAGCATCCCGATCTGACAATCAAGTTCTGAAGTATTCCGGAATTGGATGAAGGTATGCTTATAATTTTATCCTCTACATACGTGAAATCACGCTTGGAATATGGGATTTGGCAACTGAAACCTTTTTTTAAATACGATGCGAATAGGTTGAGACTAGTACATTAATGAGTCGTTAAAATCGTTAAACGTTCAACCTATAGCTTACTGCATACTGTATGGTAATAGTATTTATATTTTTTATCATTTTGTTACATCTACAAATGACAATCTAATAGTGTTAGGTATGCAGAGGAATCTGCCAATAATTATCGTGTTAAGTCGAATGGTGTCCTTGGACGTTAAATGTACATTTCCTATTGGTCGATATTTGCTTCAGTTGTTTAATATTGTGTAAATGTTGTTTCCTATTTTTATGGTACGATGTGGTATGCTTGGTTAGTATATAAACAGAGTGTGTTTGAAATATAATGATTCATATCTCAGAGGCTGTGACTTTCGTTCTGGACTCAACTGGCTGGGATAGACAGGGAAGTGGGGCCAATCAGTACACTAGGTCGTTCGTACGTATTTACGTGTCACTGTAACCGATCGATCGATATAAACGCTGCGTATCAATAACCTGCAGTCACCCACACACGTTACAACAATTGGCGACGGGGTAGAGAAAATTTGGAACCCTCTAATTGGACGAGATTCAGCTTAATTATTTTGACCAATCAGCGTCCGAATTTATTATCGGTGATCTTGGAAGACATTGGTTATTAATTGGTCACAGTATTTCTCATTACCCTGCTACCTCAAAAATGAATATACTTCCCGATCAATTAAAGCTACTACTTGACCGCCAGCAGCAGCGTTTCAGACAGTGCCAGTTGAATGTTTTGGACAATTTACGCACGCGACTGCTAAATCTCCCGTGTTTTGGAGATGTGAAAGAAATTGATGAATTAATTTCTCAGCTGCATACTGAACTCGAAAATGACTGCAGGAGGTATGAATATGAAAACAAAAGCCTCTATGAATCCTTAACGAGCAGCAATGCAAACGAGGCAGTCGCTAATGATCCGTCCAGCGATTCAGAAATGTCCAGTTCAGAAGCGTGCCCTGTCGTGGGTTCAAATCCAACTGTGCCCGAAACATGTGAGGTATACAGCTCACAAGAAGAACTCCACGTGCCAGAAAGTGTGTATCATGCGTCAAATAATGGTCAGGAATCTAATACAAATTTCAAGGAAGCTGTTTATTCTAGTGACCTATTATCCACTGATGGAATCTTGAAGAGTTCTGGTGAATATGTTTCACAAGAATCAAACCTGAATGACCTCACGTCTGGTGTCGCTAATCCTCATCATCTAGTCAGTTTTAATGATCCCTCTACTCAATGCGCGAAATATGCTTTAAATAGAATCAGACTAACTGTTACTTGGGTACATGAGGACCCAACATTATTCCGCGGGGGAGGACGGACGCAGAAAATTTTAAAATCCGGATATCAACTCCGGATCCTCAAAAAAGAGGGGGAGGTGTTAGGTATGCAGAGGAATCTGCCAATAATTATCGTGTTAAGTCGAATGGTGTCCTTGGACGTTAAATGTACATTTCCTATTGGTCGATATTTGCTTCAGTTGTTTAATATTGTGTAAATGTTGTTTCCTATTTTTATGGTACGATGTGGTATGCTTGGTTAGTATATAAACAGAGTGTGTTTGAAATATAATGATTCATATCTCAGAGGCTGTGACTTTCGTTCTGGACTCAACTGGCTGGGATAGACAGGGAAGTGGGGCCAATCAGGACACTAGGTCGTTCGTACGTATTTACGTGTCACTGTAACCGATCGATCGATATAAACGCTGCGTATCAATAACCTGCAGTCACCCACACACGTTACAACAAATAGGTTATTCCAAAATATTCAAAAATGAAAGTCTGATTTGTTATTAATGTAAATTCTTCAGTTGTTTACACATAACTTGAGAAATTTCTGCGTGTGCGTTTCGGAAAGGATCGTGACAAAGCTGTAAACAACTTTATAACTTCTATTCAATATTATGCAAATATTTATGCCAATTCGGATGGTTGCTTACAGCATAATCCAGGACGCGATCTTAGAATTGTTAGGGACTAATCAGCTGTTTGCATCTGAGTCCTACTTAGTTACTATACATTTAAATTTGCCTAATATACATTTCACTTCATATCGATTCGGAACATAGTTTATCTCACAGGATGGTCATTCACGTAGCAGGGTAAGTAGCATGGTACATAATTCATACTGGCATATTTCTGATTTATAGGTTAACAAAAATCTGAATATCTAAAAGCGCACAAGTAATAGTCTAGCCTGGTTACCAATATACAGCACTATATTCCTACCTTATTTGTTACACGTAACCATGTTTTTTGTTTTATATAACTTACTACATATGACAGATATACTTATGAAATAAAAAATGTAATAGAAAAAAAGGATAAAAACAATCATCGTGTATGATCACTAGTCTGTCATTATGAGCTGCCTCCCCCCCCCGAAGTTTAAACGTCCTGAAGGTCAATGTACTTAATTGTCGAATAAATATTTTTTTCTCTGACAGCATTTTGTTAAAGAACAATTACATTATGTCTTTTTAGTATATAGAATATGTGAACATTGTAGGTTTTTCAAAGTTTAATCCATGATCTGATCTTACTTAAACCATGATTAAAAACCTGAAAGTACTGAACAGCTATTGCATTCTAGTTCGATACTTCTCAGTAGTGCAGATCTACTACCCCACACATGAGAACTGATAGTGGTCAAGTTAAATTCAGTTAGTGCTTTAAAAATATATTTTCAGTAGTTAAATATAAACAAAATAGATGCATTTAATGCAATAAAAAGATTTTTTGAACTTATAATAATAACTTCAGATCTCCTTACATTTAGAAATATATGTAAAGGATGTCCCCTTACATAAATCATAACAGTTGTAAGTCAACCTTTTATGTATGAATCAGTTTTTTTTCCTCTTTATTGTCTAGAACATCAAAGGTCACCTAGAAGTGAATACACGTGTTAAAATATCTAGGTTATCTATGTAAAAGAATAACTTTTAAGGATGATGTAATAAAGATTTAAACTCTTTTAAAGCATTTTATACAAGTTTAACTCAAACATTAACGAATCTCGTGGGGTGCGGGATGGTGGATGAGCACTGATGAGGAGTCCCATACTAGGACGAAACGGCCGTCCAGTGCTTCCAGATTTTCCATGGTGGTCTAGCTTCAATTGACTCATGATTTCAATCAGTGACATTTCTAAAAATCTCCACAAAACCCCTTCTGATTAATGAAAAGGTTCAAAACTGTAGATAATCTGTAAATATCGAAGAATTTTAACATTTCTTGAAGATAAGATACATAGGAACTTCAGATACAAAATATGTTTACAGTAATTCCATTATAATTTACCATAAATGAGTTTAATAGAAACAGTTATTATATAAATATTTGACGATAATTTTATAGGTCTGTAAACCTTTCATCTAAAATTTGCTTGAATAGTTATTGAAACAGTTGATAAACATTACTATTCTAAGCAAAGATAGATAGTGGCTAGCAGTGGAATCCAGGACGAGCATTTCTACTGCTAGCCACTATCCATATTTGCTTAGAATTCGCGTGAATTAAGGCAATATCGAGGCACTATGCACAGGATGCATATATGCCAATAAGAGACTTATCAATTGCTGTGTTAAACATCAATCGAAAGATTTAAGTAAAAAATACCAAGTTAATAACTATTCTGAATACATAACAACAAAAGTATCTATGTAACACTTATATGGAAACCAGGTTAATTAGTGTAGTTTTTTTAAGAAACACGAGTGGATGAACGCATTCTTCCTTAAATTTCCACTTTATGTCTATCATGTTAAAACTAAGAGTGACGTGAACTGTTGTGATTGCTTTTTATTTAACTAATATTAATTCCGACCAAATTGTGTAACTCTCAACTGTTTATTAGACGGATCATTTATTTGGATATTTTAATTATTAATGTTATAACGATCACTACTCTGAAATCCCTAATTACACTTTAACTAAAATATCATAAACTAGACTTACAGATTACTTACTCAATTAACTTCATTATCATCTAAATAGTATATCTGTAGTAATGTTACTACATCGTATGACATTAAATATTGTCTCTTGCACTTTCGAAAAGATTTATCTTCTTTCGATTTCTTAATGTCATTGACTAACACTGAAGTACTGTCATACTGTGGATCACTTGGTATTTAATACAATTTTTAAGGTCAACGTTAACTCATATCTTTTTCAATAGATCCCATTGATTCAGTTTCTCTATTTAAACAGTTGAGATCATGATTCAGTTGAAGCTGGACAACCACGGAAAACCTGGAAGCACTGGAAAGCCGTTTCGTCCTATTGTGGGGCTCCTCAACAGTGCGCATCCACGACCCCGCCCCCTACGAGATTCGAACCCAGAACCTATCAGTCTCGCGCTAAGCGCTTAAACAACTACACCACTGAGCTAGCCGGCATCCAGTGGTGTTAATGTCTAACTTCAACTAATCCACGAAATTGAGCGACACATCCACCATTGTCATCAGTGACTTACTACCTCACAACTGACCCGATTTCTCGATTGTAATTTCCTTATGCTCAACTCATTTATTGTTCTTGTTTACATTTTATTTGATAGAATAAAAGATCTATTTTCTAAATAAACTTTCATAACAACCATCATTAGATGGATGTGTTGTTTCAGCTAATTGACTAAACTTATTATCACTGTCATTATTACCATGACTATTATTATCATTATCGACAGTATTCATTAGAATAATAAGCTGAAAATCAAACTGAATGATGTTTGTTTCGATTTATCTATTTCATAGATCTACAAGATGAATAGTTGTAGTAAATACTGATTCACTTTCATTAAATCACTTATATACTCACAAATAGACAACCAACCATATGATAATAAACTATATCCTTTTATTTTGAAGTTAGACAAAGAAAGCTAATTGACTATAATGGCGCATATAAACTGACTTGACGAATGATGTAATAGAATGAAAGAGAATAAGTAAACTAGACTAATGGATAAAAACAAATGACTCAAGCAAAACAAAAATAAATGAATAATTTATTAATGTTCAGTTTAATTTAGTGAATATCATCCTAATTCTCCTGTTTTTGTTATCAATATTACAAGAAATGAATTCTTATAAATAAAATCTATACACTGGAACGTGACAAAGTACTGGTATATACTCGTTAAATCATTTTGAACATTGATTGGCGAAAAGTGTTATTATCTTAATACAATAGAATTGAGATCATGAATCGATCAACGTGTACTGATTGCTGCACAGTTTACGATCTATGTTCTGGCCCGATCCTACCTAACCTCATAGGCCCATCCAGATAGAATCTGTTCGAGCACCAAAAGGAAGTTTTCTTTAACGCCACAATCATGCTCTCAATTCAAGGCTAACCTCTCTCTTCTTGTTAATCAGAATTAAGACAAACTGAATGATTAGCTCAATCTCCATCTTTGGTAGAGTGGCTTATCAGTTCAATCTCCACTAGTTTATGCGGACTGGGTAGTCATTCGAGTCTCTGTTATGCCACTTGATTTAGTTGATAGAGAAAATGATCACCCACTATCCAGGGAGCACCACGAGGAAGTGGAAGTCATACTGTACTCCTCTAATGTAACTTCGGATGACCAAACTATTTTTAAGTAATTCAACATGTTTTTCACTGAGATTTTGTGTTCTACCAGCTACACTGATTACAAATGGTATTCGCTTGTAGCCTTTGATCGGTCCATGTTTCCAATGTTATTCATTTTTGTTGTATTTTAATATGTATCTATTAAACGCCACCTTTATGAATGTTTGGAAATTCATTTTCTCCTAAATTCTGCTCAGAGTTAATGTCAATCAATTTTATGCAATATAGACATCTTAGGATATCACTTCATTCGATCCAAATAGCATATAAATATTATTATACACCGTCACTTAATTCATTAATCTAATCGATATGAAGAATTTTCAACAATTCAGCCAGGACGAATTCAGTTTTGCTCCGTTTTCATTAATATTTCGACAACATTATTCAAATCATCCCTAAGAATCGACCCGAATCTTAAAGTTATTATCAAAAAGGGAGTTTTGTGGAGATTGTAGTAATTTAATAGTTGAATTCATGAGCTAGACCACCATGGAAAACCTGAAAGCACTGAATAATCGTTTCGTTCCGGCATGGGACTCCTCAGTAGTAGGCATCCAAGACCCCTTACGTGAGAATCAAACCCAAGACCTTTGATCTCACGCGAATGCTTAAACTTTAAACTACTAAGCTGGCATATGAGGTCAGATTTTGGATGAGGACTGTTCAAAAGTTTTACGCTAAGATGAATCAACTGTTCAGTGTTTCTAGTTTTTTTAAATAATGATATAAAATTAATTATTAATTTAAATTATGAAAATATAAATCTTACAATAGTAATTCATTTGGTATTATTTGGTTTGTATCTTCCCAAGTTTAAGACTGCAATTGATCAGTCTGTTATCGGCATATGTGCATACTGTGCGTATGCCTCGATATTGCCTGAATTCAAAAGCTTTTTGTAAGCAATGATGGATAGTGGCTAGCGGTGGAATCCAGGACGCGCGTTTCGTCCTATTTGCGACTCGTCAGTTGGATGTACCTGCATCTCACAGAGTTGATGTTCACTGTGCAACTAGAACCCAGTAACATTCGCTTCAAACGCCATCGCGTTATCCATTTAGCTACTAAGTCATGATAGCCACTTGCTTGTGCAATGGAGGTGACGAGTTCCAAATAGGAGGAAACACGTGTCCCTTATTCCACTGCTAGCCACTATCCATCATTGCTTACAAAAACTTACAATAGTAAGTTTACAATATGGTTGATCTTAAATAAAACATACTATTTTTACATTTATCAACGGTAACAATATTGGTACGTTTAATGATTCGTTAATAATAGATAGTTTAGTAAAAATAACCTAAATTTTATTTTATATAATTATCACATATTATCAGGTAGTATAAAGGACTATCGGTTAAAAATGATTTATATCTATATCTATATATATATACTTTAGTGTACTTATTCTCCTATCATATTCACTTGTTCATCAAAAATCTACTTTTATGTAAATAGCTTCTTAAGATTTCAGGTCAAAAGTACCTGAATGATTCTTTTCAAGTTTTATTATTATTGTTGGATAATCTCTTTTCTCTCTCTCTCTCCCTCGGTTATTATTCTTCTTCTTCTTCATTGTAGTAAGTACTTTAATTTGTGTGAAATAAAATCAACATTCTTGACCTTGACTCTTCATTTTTTTTTATTTTTTCAATTGGAACCTATTCAGATAAATTTCTTCACAAAAATATAGAATTCAATGATCAATAGAATTTATGCTTTTTTCCTTTTAACTTTTACATTTGTATTGTCATTAACAGATATTTTCCTCATTTCTGTATAGTTAAATCTTGTTAAAGACAAAAAGTAATTTTGATGCAGATAGATGATCTCTAGTTTTGATGAAAGCATTCAATTGGATAGTTGCTTAAAGTGAAATTTAGGTGAAATAATTGATGATTTGGTATGTTCATTTTAGTTAAATGTTCTGTACAATCAATAAAATCATATGGAATAAACATTTCGTCTAATTGATTGGAATAAGATAGTGATATATATGTAATACATCGATGAACAGGAATTAGACTGTCTTACATTTCGTAACTTTGTACAAGACACCTATTTAGAGAGTGTATACATCAATAACCCGATACAAACAATTATCATATGTTTCTTAATGCCTAACTTCTAGAGGAAATTTCCGGAGTTCTGGTAATAAACTTTGATAACTGGAGCTTAATCGTGTTAGGTTTGAGGGAGTTACTCATTAAAAACAATGGAAGATAGTTGTGCATTGTCATGAATTGATTAAAGTCAAACATTAACACCGTTGGATGCCAGCTCAATGGTCTATAGACTGAGAGTTGGCGTGAGTTCTTTACAAAAAGTTTCTCCAATATTAAAGCTTCACAATCGATACAACCTGATCTGTAAACGCGATTATGCATTGACGTGAAAAGGATCTTATTCATTATTCGAAGTAAAGCATTTCCATTGTTGTTGTTAGTTTTATCAAGTTTTAATTTTGTATGATTTTAAGGTACTTTGCAATCCTTCTATTGTGCCACGGCGGTTAGATAAAAGTACAGCATTCATCCGTGATGTTTACTTTGAATTGTTACTTAACGACTGATCGTTCTCCTTTACTACATCTGCAACAGTATTCTTAGGAAAATTATTAAATACCAAAATAAAATATTCTTTTATTCTATTCACTTCTTCCGAAGTAATAATTTTGATAGCACTTCTGAATAGATTTAGGGTCAGGGGAATTTTCTCACTGATTAGATGTGCACATTTGAATTCGATAAACCGATTAGAACGTGTCGGTTTTCGGTAGATGACTAGATTTATTTTGTTTGTTAGCAAACCGGAATTCCCACTCGCAAGACTCAGACCAGGACCTTCTGCTTCGTGCACGAACGCTTAACCTCTAGACCACTGAGCCGGCATCCAAAGGTGTTAATGTATAACCCCAACAAATCCACGAAATCGCGCGATTATCTACCTGTCTTTACCTGACACCGATTAGCTCCACTGGTTACGGCTACTCACTAGAACTCTGAGAATTCCCTCACGAACCTAGTCACTAGTGAGCACATGTTAATTATCAGTATGTGGTTGTGGAGATTATTGAGTTTTTGACCGAGATCATTTTTTCATTTTGATTTATTTTGGCTCTGTTAAGAATTAATTATATAAGTTCATTCGGAATGATATTCCATGATATTTCAAATAACTGACTTTTATTTTATATTATACAGTATAATATTATGCTTGACAATTAGCTTCGGGATTAACCGCTCTATTAATTAATTATTTAAATATCACTTTTATAGAACTCCATTTATGAAATCCATCACGATTAATTAAGTTATATAACGTTCATACTGTTGAGCCAATAAAGTAATCTCTATTATACTTTCTTTTGTTCACTCTCGATCTCCCGGTACTTTTTATGAAAAAGATTAACTTCAAGAATAAACGTTTGGTATTTTAATTTATTTCTTCTAACTACATTTTGATGTTTCTATGGCACCAAAAGAGAGACTTCATTGTATTTAACAGAACTGTAACAAATGAGACTGGGATTTGTCATGCTACTTTTATTAGGAATTTGGTCTCCAATAAAACATGGTGTAACATGTATATATAGATACACCTACATAAAGCTCAATAATACCTTAATGTTAAGTGATGAACGTTTTATACGAGAAGAATTTATTTCTTTATCAGTTGGAAGTTTTATAAACTGATAAAATACTATCTGCATAGAGATTTGTGGAGATTCTTGATATTATTAATTGATTTAAGTTTGGCATCCATTAAAAACCAAGAAACAATGAGTAACTGTTTCTTCCTATCACAAGACTGCTCAACAGTTCACATCCACAATTCTCATATTAATGATCTAACTCATGACCTTTAGTCTTACTTGAAAGCTCTGAGACAAAACAACTGTCCAATGCTTTATAATTTTCAACAAATGTCTAGATCAGTTCGGTTTGCGTTCTCAATGACACAAAATAAGTAAATATTTCATTGGTTTCTTTGAATCACTAACATTACATAGTTGCTTAATCAGGTTTTTTTCCAAATTAGTAAAAATTCAATGTAGTAAATTATGTAGAGAATGAAACCGTCCCAGTAAACAGTGGAATACAGAAAACGAAAGAAAATAACCTGGATATCACTATATTTGAGGTTAAGCATTACTCATCATATCTAAAGAGAGAGAGAGTGAGAGACTCACACCTATTTACCCTTCATATTCTCTTGAGAATATTACACGTTTATTTCATCCTATCAACTCTTATTTTTCACCTCTATGTATACAAGCGAAGTTCACACTGTTTATCTATTCATTCATTCATTCATTCATTTGAGTTAATTGGATTTATTTATTTTTAACCCTAATACAGACAAATGAATTTAGATGGGGAAAATAAGAAACAAAAATATCGCAAATATTTATTTTTTTTTTAATGCTTGACTAAACCTTTCCCTTTCTAATACATATTTATTATTTGGTTTAGCTCACAAATTGAATTTAACTAGGCTACATTTAAAAATCTGAAATGATTGGACACCTATTTAGTCACAATGTCGAACTCTTCAAACATGCGCTATTAAGATCTTACTTCAAAGAATCAAACTATGAAACGTTTTGTATGAAATTGTATACTAATGATTATGAATGGTAATATCTATATGATAAGAAAAAGGAATATTGTGTAGACTAGCTAATGATTAACGTTATCTTTATCATTATTCAGTAAAATAATATATTGTTTATGTTTTTTTTTGTAATGATCAGCTAGCTGATTTGACTGTACAGTGTGTGCTAGATATAAGAAAAAAACTAGTAACGATGACTTAATATGACATTATATATTCCATTTATGTTGTATTCCTGATTAGCTGCCAAACAATCATGGATATGTATGTTAACTTAAGTAAGGTAAATATATATAAAGTAAATGTTTACACACAAGTTAAATATCAAAAATATAAGTTCCAATATCATATTCATTTCAGCACATTTTATCTACAAATAACGAGTAATCTTTAACAAAGTAGTGCTCAGCACAGATAAATCACTTGTGTTTATTATGAAATTAGAATAACATTAGACCGACTGTGTTTTGAAATTGGTATTGTCACCCACGCATGTGCTAAAGGAGTGTATCACCTATTGTCTTATGTGCATACCTTTAGGTAATATGATCAAAAGTGTATGTTGGTCACTATTTTGTATTTAATTGTTAATGAAGGCTGTGATCTGGAATTTTACAATCTTTTTTTCTCCTTAATGTATATCAAAAATGTCGACAGGTAAACGATATTTATTTACACCGACTTGCATTATAGTTTCCAAATGTACCTCACAATGATAGAAGAGGCGGATTCATCATTCCATAGGTATATTCGTGATCAGTTATTAACGAAGAAGTACAAATAGTCAAGTGAATTTGGGCCAGCTGCAAAACTGTCGCAGCAAAGTCACACTTGTACTTCAGGAAGGCAAGTATGTAATTTCAACGAATTCGGTAACAACAAATGACATAGTCAAAAACTTAGATGAAGTTACTTACTCATATGGACTATATGACATTCAAATTGTAAATTTCAATATCAGTACTAGCTAACTTATTAACATATTTTGGGCACTTTTTCTGAGATCAATATGCCGAATATTTCCAAGATACCTTTAGAAGTCATTCAAAGTCCGATATTTAGACTTGTTTCCTATTAGAATATCTGTAATGAAAAAAATATATCACTGGTTTTTCGTACGCAATTCACCGTGATTTTTCCACAAGCAGAGTGAGTATGGCGTATAGTTAGCAGTAGGTTCTAAAAAAATTTAGATTGTATGTCATTTGTCGAACCCGTTTAATAATTCGTCTAGTAATAATAAAAAGAAATGAAGTGTTCACATGTTTAACGGTATATGAATGTGTATCGTAATATGTTTTAGTATCTGAGTAGACAATTTGACATATTTGAGATTAACCTATGTGAGATTGTTATTGATAAGCTAAAGGGACTTTAGTAACGTCAGAGGCCCATTGTGTCATTGAAGAAGAATGAAAGCAATTTCCCGAAGGGACTTTTCTGTAAAATCGTATTTTGTAATTAGTTTCACGTACAAAAATAGTAGTCTATGACCAAGTAGAATGGTGTTAGATAAACGAAAATAAACTTGAAGTAAGATTGTATCAAATTTTCCGTTACTCAAATGTTATTATCTTGTATATTTGCTATCATGACAGTACAACATGACGTTGACTACAAATATTCACTTTTGTTTATAATATGTATGCTGAGTTAGACTGCGTAAGACAGTTGTTATAGAAATAAATAGGTCGGTACAAATAGATATAACTAAGTGGTTATATCATTTCTTCGATCTCTTATGTAATATTTTACTATCAAACATAGTAAATCATTATCTAGGCTCTTTCAAGGTAAACGCTGAAGCCTAACTCGATTAATTCTTGACCCTGCCATTGATATTAAATCTATACAAGTACATACGAGTATTAATTATTAACCAAATAATTGTGAATGAACCATTCATACCCTGCGGTATTGCGTGACTAGTATCCGCTCCAGTCATATTAAATACCGTTAAACTCCACTGGTGATGGTATCGATCACTTCATATCTGTCGTGAAGTTAAGTGTGTTCGTCGGTTTATCCAGGAACATTATCTTGTTTGACTGAAAAATAATTCAACAATGAACATATTAGAAGTACAATTTTAGAATATGTTATCATCAAAACAAATTTGTCATTCAAATCCCTTTGATACATGAACATTACCTAACTAAAATAGTACATTTCCGTCTTAAATGTCTTTTTTTTTTTAAGCTTTTAGCATACATATAGAGGTACCAGAATTATGTGTATAAAAAGAACTTATTCAACCTTTCATTTGATCACTGATTTAGACTATAAATTTTCAATTATAACATCACCATGTCGATTTTATTTCACATTTATTTTTAAGTTTGTTGATTTCATAAAATTTTATAAACAATTCTTTTTTTCTGTTTATTTCACTGTTGAATTTTTAATCCAACCAGTGAAATTTCTAAAAATCTTTACAAAACCCATTCTGATAATAATAATCACCTGCTCATTGGTGACTGACTTCAGGAGATACTCCTGGAGTTCTAGTGAGAAGTCGACACCAATGGAGTTCAACCAGGTGTGTTGTGAGATAGAAATTTACTGAAGACAATGGTGTACGGTGGCGCAACTTCGTGGATTGGTTGAAGTTAGACATTAACACCATTGGATGCCAGCTCAGTGGACTAGTTGGTTAAGCGACTGGCGTGAGACTGATAAGTCCTGGGTTCGAATCTTGAGGGGTACGGGATCGTAGATGCGCACTGCTGAGGAGTTCCATACTAGAACGAAGCGGCCGTTCAGTGCTTCCAGATTTTTCATGATCTCAATCAGTGAAACTTCTAAAAATCTCCACAAAACCCATTCTGATAAGAAATCTACTATTATTTCCACGTCCATTTTGTATTTAAGACATTTTAAAATTTATCTCCACTTATTACATAACATGATCTCATGATTATTACTCTGTCTAGTTTCTATGGCAACTATTATTCAATTTTGATCTGACTTCCAAATATCGATAATAATAATTTTGTAAAATTCTTAGAATTAATTCAATAAGAAATTATCTCCTCATTGAATCTTATTTTTAATTTCAGGATTATGTTTAATAATACTCAAAAATGGAATGTGCTCAAAATGAGTTTGCTTTTATCAAATCTACATTAAAAGCGATCAACTTTTATGACAAACTATGAATTAATCAATTACAGTATGAATGGCATATGATATTGATTTTTCCCAATCATATAATGACATCTTCAGAACAAATAATTAAGTAAATATATATCCGTCATATTTGTTGGTTGTTAAGTGATACTGTAAATGTGTTTATACAGTAGTTTATTGATTAGTTGATATTAGATACTACGCAGTTCAAGTTATATAAATCTGACTGTAAAAGAAATCGTATAGAATGAAGTGTATTCATATATATCAGTTTGATTTATTATAGAAGTCAAATAAATTCAACTTAACAGAATTTGTGTTCTCATTACATATCTTCGAATTTAGATTTTTCAGTTCTAAACATAATCAAGTTTAGTATTCAGTAGACATAACAAAAACACTTCATAAGTCGGTAATAAAAGTGAAATAGATTATATAAATAAGTAATAAGGAAAAAGTACAAATTGATAGTATGATGAAGAGTGTACTAGTTATGATAAGAATAATAAAAGGGCTTGAATCAATGTTTCATAATGGGAAGTAGGTCAACAGCTTGAAACAAAAGATCTACATGTAAAAAAAATCAATGTTGGAATTTACGAGGTTAGTCTCAAAGGATTACTTTAGAAGTGAACAATAAACGTTCACTTTGTCTTTAATAACAAATATTACAAACAAATTGATAGAATAGCGATGGGTTCATATCTGGGTCGAAAACTTCATGGGTTTTTTCTTACAAAACCAAAAAAACGGACTTCTCAAGGAGGTCATTAACAAGCTTGAATTTTACTGATATTACATTGATGGTACTTTCATTATAGTTGGTCAGATATAGGAAAGGAAAAACTTGTCGGGCGAATTTAGCAGCATACAGTCGTAGTGAACGAGAACATCAGTGGGGACAATCGAGTGTATTTGAACACAAAATTACAGAACATCTAATTAAAATCTGACAACCATATATTAAATTCTTCATTTGCAAAATATCAATCAATCGTCTCAGACTTCATTATTCCTTCATTTCCACATCAATCGTTCTTTGTTCTCGACTAATTCTCTTAGATCTTCTTAACATTCTGTCGTCAAGTCTTTCACTTTCGATTGATGATACATACTACTTATATCTGTCGACACCAGTAGCACTGTAGTGTCGGTTGCTATGTTAAACCAAAACACGCTATTCTAACTTTTGAACAGACCAGTTTATTCATTCTTCTTGAGTCACATTTTGGCCTAGTCCTTTATTAACCTTGACTGTCTTTAGTCGAGCGTGTGTGTTCCCATTTTATCCTTTTCATCACATGTCTGTAGTTTATGTTTGTGTGACTATATATCGAGTTGGCTCACATACTTTCTCCAGTCTGCTTCGCTCTTTGCTCTTTGTTTCGTCTTCCTGATTGTTTGTTCGAATCACAGAATGTATGAAATATACATATTCAAAATCCATTCTCGTATTTGGCTTACTTAATTCCGTTATTCACTGACGCGATTTAAGTCGATAATTATATACGAGGATAGCCGACATGTGTATCTCAATAACATTCATAAAATCCTATTTGAGTCATATATCGGGCCACAAAAGCACACACCCCACACTCAGTGATCGGATTTACATGTGGAGAAAGACTTTGTAACAAATTATATTTACTTGACGTTATGTTAAACAGAAAAGAAAATGGTTCTGTCTGTAGAAATATGCATAGAAAACGTTCTTCGTCAAGACACTACACACATTTCTTGAGCTTTGCACCCATCAATTACGAAAGAAACCTAGTTAGATATCTTGCACAAAGAGTTAAGAAAATATGCTCAGACTACAGAGCTTATTCATTACATGATGATTGAAATGAATTATACACAAGGTTTTCTAAAGAAACACCTGCATATAGATAGAAAGAAAGTAGCGGCATCGACAGTTAGTGAGAAATCCCTCTTTCTTAAGTTATAATTCAGCGAAGATAATACTAGTGGTGTACTACGAAATTAACCCAGACAATGAAGAGGACGTTTAATACAACTAACTCTTGTTTATCATTTCGTAGCCGACCTATGGTGATTACTCAACTAAAGGATAAGTTGTTTGGTTTGCCAAATCAATGTGCATCTATAAATTCAGCTACTGCTGTGTGGAAAGCTATATTTGGCTTACACAAAACAACTGAGCAGATGAGTTAGTGAACAACTTTTTTTCGTGGTTAGGAAATGATATGATCGAAAGAATACGCAGCTCCATTCTCTCACCCTTGATCGATATAGGTCATGCAGTAGCTACAAGCAAGTCCTTTAAAGTAACTTATAGTATACCTGATGCCTTTTCTTGTAAGATTCGATCTGATCTCTTACACGTAGCTAAGGTTATAGGGTTTCGAGCAGATAATCCAAGCCTTTGAGTTCATTAGAAAGTTAAAACACAGTTATCTCTTCTTAAGTCAATATTCATCATGGTTATTTTCTATACTCTTTTTTCGTTTATTTTTCTATATCTGTTTTCTCAAACATACACTTCATTGTCCAACTATCTGAACACTTCTTATTACGTAATTATTATAATATTTAATGAATGTTATTTGAAGTCTATTTTTCTGAGTCGTTGACTTACTTCTTATAATGAAACACTGATTCAAGCCCCTTAAGTATTCTTATCACAACTAATACACTTTTCATCACACCATCGAATTGTACTTCTTAATTATTGTTTCTTTATGTAATTGATTTCACTATTAATTAAATGAGGGAGAACACAGGTGAAGACGACCGAAAGTGTTTGATATCAAATTAAAGAGCATCTCAATAAAATTTGGGAAATATATATCGAATCATTAATTTGCAAAACGTCCACCAATTGTCTCAAAATGCTTCAGACTTCACTGTTCTTATATTTTCATACAAATTGCATTCTATTCCCGCTCTTGCTTTCTTGATCTTCCCTCATTTTCTGCTGCCAGACATTACATTCCTGACTCGCGTCATATACTACTTATATCAACATAAGTAGCACGCACTACATTAACACTAACATATAAACTCCCTTCATTGGTTTGATAATTTAATATATGCATTTAAATATTACTGTATATTCGAGTACAACCTGGTGTAGATCTATTTGAAAATAATACTATTCGCTTATTTATTTATTTCCGATTCACATATGTTTGAGTTTTCGGTATTTTAAAGTCACGTAGGAATCTAATTGCATTGAAATTACTTAATGAGCTCTTAAAATTTAGTACCCGTCTCATAGAAGCGAAAACTTAGTTGGAATTTATTAACAAAGACAGAAATTATACTATGAAAGTTGACCTCATGACATTTGAACTTTTTATGGTTTTCAGAGCCTTTATTAATAAAGTACAGATGAGACGATGTATTATAATGTAATTCAGCTATTTTCTTAAATCCTATTGCGAAACAAGACAGTCACAGGAATATATATTGAATTACACCCTGTTTCTAATATTTTGAGGTTATCATCTAGTCTACAAAATGTGTGCAAATGCTAACGGTCTGGGAATGTCCAGAAAAAGTTGAGTAATTCCATAATCACAAACAGAAATCAAGAATGACATACAATTCAATTTGAAATGGTTTAGTATATCCCGTTGTTGATGTTTTTGGATAAAATTTGATCAGTACTGGTTAGCATATAGGCATCCTGTGAGTTATGGTAAACTATGACACATGTTGATACGGAACAGATGTAATTTGGCTAGCAGTGGTATTGGGACGTATTTCCGGATTGAATAACAAATTTAGGGTGCATGCACATCTAGCTGAAGAGTCGCGAATATGATGAGACGCGCATCCTGGATGTCCACTGTTTGTCTCATACCATCTATAAAGTATGAAATACGTTGTCGTTGGCTGAATTTTACTGATGCTAAAAATAAATAAGACAGATGTAGCAACAATTATATAATTTTAATCTCATAATTTGTAGACAACAGTTGATCGCTTCTCATGTAATTTCATACACATAACTCCGTTTATCGTCTTGAAGAAAGTATGAACAAAGATTTGCGCAGAATAGCGTGAATTCTCCTTATTTCATTTGATCCTCATCAGCTGCTTACGACCTGTGATAATTGGGTTTGAATAACTTTCATGAAAACGTTTAGTTGGAAGTTGCTATGATCACACAACAGTATAGTATAGCAAGGATGTAAATGAATTGAATAGACTGAATAAAATGTTGTATATATATACCTTATGTAAAAGAACGTTCTACAACTTTGACATAACAAAAATCTCATAGTCTGGAAACAAGTGGTCACGTAGTGAGTAAACTCTGATAATAAGTAAGAATGAAATGAGTAAACGTAAGTTAATTAAAATAAGATTACTATTTTAGCAGACAGTCGAAATAAAGAGGCGTAATAATGTAGATAATCGAAAGAAGGTGATGAGCACAATTGTTTTTTATGGTGTAATAAAGGAACATTTGCACCAAGGCAAATAAAGACTAATAACCATCTCCTTTTGAAAACAGAAACCAGGTTTCTGAAGCCTGGTAGCAAGCTTCATAAGACTGGGGCATGATTGTTTATTAATCACCTTGACAGATTGTAAGGTATTGAACTGATTTTCTGTATTCAAAAGGTGTCTAGTGATTGTGCTGTTTGAAGTAGTTCACTCGCTTGTTCGAAGGCTTTTTTGAAATATACTCAAAAATTTAAGATATACCCACCTTTCTGTTCGGCCAATGCAACTGTTTTGGTGCTCGTCGATCTTTAATTCAGTTATTGAACATTTTGTTATATACAGTATTAATAGTTTGGTTGCTGGGTAAGTTCTGACGTTGAGCCTCCTATTGTTTGTGCTTGAGAAGTCATCAACTTTGAAGTTGGGATCTATAGGTGTTGGTCTTTTAATGACTGTTGTCATCATCATTTTTTTAGTGTTTTTCCATGTCAATAAATTTCACAGAGTAGCAGTTGACTCTGAGATATTCATCCACGTTCATCAATTCTTCTGCCAGTCTATTGGTGATTCATATCCTTTCTACTCTGTAATGCTTTCTTGTAACTGATTTGATGAAAAAATATTGAAATTCAGATAGAGACCATTTTAAGTACTTTTTCAATAAACCGAACGTTTAATTAAAACTATAACAACTCACAATTAATTTTGATTACAGTTAATCTTGTCGAGCCCTTTTATTAAATTATTTAACGGACAGTGTTATCCGAACAGTAATAATTCGTCTATTTATTTGTATTATTATAATCACTATCATACCTGTATCAACGTATATGCTTGATCACATGTGACAGTTGACGCTTGTATTCCTCATTCTACCTTAAATGTTAATCGCTTAAAAACCATTCAATAGATCATTCTCCTTCCTATATATATATATATATGCTTAAATCTTTTTAATTACTTTCTCTTCACCTCGCTTCGCTTATCCTTTGCCTTGCCTCGCTGAGCCTTGATTTGATTTGACAATGAATCCGCCACTGTGTTCTCTCACTCACATACATTAGCTTCTCTGCTCCAATTCACTCGATGTGCTTGTGGATTTATTATTTAAGCTGTTAAATAATAAACTGTAGTTGCCGCTTATTTTATTGCCTTCTGAACTGAAACACCATTGGGATTTATATGATAATGGTTATCAAGGTGATTGATAAACCTGATGGTCAGTAGTTAATCAAACAAATAACAATTTCAAAGTAGATGAAGAAGACAAACGTTTTTGCTATAAACAAACGTTGTGACTCATTACTAATTAACTATATTCGTATGCAAATAATAAAGTGACAATCTAAAAAATGGATTCAAACAATCAGTACAAAAATGAATAATAGAATAATGTTGTCATTTAACGAATATTATGTAGATAGTAATCGTAATGAATATTTGTAAATTTCTATGTTTTTTGTCGATAATATGAGTGTCAAGCGACATAATCATTATTAATGGTTTGCATTTATTCTTCACTGACTTTTTGTTAATACAATTGTTGGTATACCATGTTGCGAGACTGATAGGTCGTGGGTTCGAATCTCGTAAGGCAAGATTATGGATACGCTTTGTTGATCAGTCTCACAGTAGGATGAAATGGCCGTCCAGTGTTTTCAGGTTTTTCTTGGCAGTCTAGCTTCAATTGACTCATGATCTAAACTATTGAAGTTACTATAATATCCACAAAACTCCTAATATTAATTTCAAACAAATTGAACATTGAATAGATTGTTAACAATAAAGATAAAGATAGATTTGTAGACACAGTTGATTGATCACTGGGTGGTGACCAATGCCATGTGTGTCAAGTCCTTATTATTAGTGACTGTGGAGCTCGGTGACACGGGATCGAATCCGTCAGGAAGATCCAGTTCCCTCAAGATTATAGGTACACCTTGCTGACGAGTGCCAAATAGCACGAAACCCGGGTCCAGGGTTTCATTTCGACTACCTCCAACGATCATCTAATCTCATAGATTTGTAGAGTCGATATGGGTACAAATTAAAATTTCTGACATTTTACGGTCGCTTCTTCAGAGAATAAATAAACAAAATAACGAATCAAATTAACACTGTTTCAAATGGTATAAAGGTACAACTAAAATACATTTAACACACTAAAGAAACATTTTTGATCGTGGTACAATAGACGAACTTCAATGAATCTTAATGACTTTACAGAATTAAATTATACAAAAAGAAAATTAACACTTTTCTAAATAATTGATCTCGATCAATCGATAAAATCCTGTTCGTATCCATACAAAATTACGTCTACAGTTTAGGTAATATTGATTGTAATTCTTTCAAAATTAATGAGTCATTTCGTGAGATCTTAAATTGAGTCAAAGAACGTGTAATCTACACAATACAACCTCATAATAACCCTGCACTGCTTTAAAAAATACTATAAATTAAATCAACAATACTAGTGTATGCTACTTTTAGTGACCATCAAATTGATACTAATAATAATTACGTACTTACCTACGCCTGTTGCCCCTCATGGAAGAGGATAGACCGCTCACCAATATTCTCCATCCAAATCTGTTCTGGGTAATCCTTTACAGTTCTTTACAGTTGCTATTCATCTTTTTCATGTCTGCTTCAAATTCTTGCTGCAATGTGTTCTTTGACCTTCCTCTTTTCCGCTTCCCTTAACGATTCCACGTCATATCTTGCCTCGTGATGCAGTTTGGTGATTTCAGTAATGCATGTCCTATCCACTTCCAACATCTTTTCCTGATTTCTTCCTCAGCTGTAAGTTGGTTTGTCCTCTCCCACAGTAGGCTGTATCTAATGTTATCTGGCCATGGACATTGACTACCTTACGTAGACAATTAATAGAAATACTCATACCTTTTTGATGATGGTTATGGTAGTTCACCACGTTTCAGCTCTATACAATAGAACTATCTTGATATTCGTATTGAAGATTGTGATTTTGATATTAGCTGATAGTTGTTTTGAGTTCTATATGTTCTTTAATTGTAAGAATAGTAACCCTTTCATCCAAGCAATTGTATTTAGTTGTATTGACATTTTACATCATTATCATATATATTTCAATCTACATCTTGCAATGAATAAATATCACATTATTCATATTCATTAACATATACACCAGTCCATTTTGGATTTGACGAAATATTCCCTTTGACCGGAAGACTATAACATTGACATGATCAGGTTTATTTATATTTGTATTAAATGTTTATTTATTTATTTGTTTGTTTTTGGTTTTGCTTCGTTTCCTTTATACAATTGAATTTGATTCGTTTATTTTATTTATTTATTTTTCTAAGAAGAAGCAGCTTATCTTAAGCCATGGAAACATAAAAAAATTCTAATTTCTATTCATCAAGATAAAAATAGATATGTCATTCTGCTTATTATCATTGTTTGTTACTAAGGGCATAAAACACTTATTAAAATGAAAAACAATAAAAGGATATATGGATTGATAGTGTTTTTATTATCATTCATTAATCAGTATCTCCAAAAAAAACAATATAGTTAATTGTATCATAAGGGGTTTTCGTGAATAATATAGTAATTTTAATAGTTGAGATTATGAGTCAATTGAAGCTAAACCACCATGTACAACCTGGAAGCAGTGGATGGTCGTTTCATTCTAGGGTGGAACTCTCCAGAAGTGCGCATCCACGATCCCATCTCGAGAAATTTCAACCCAGGACCTATCAGTCTCACGCGCGAACGCTTAACATTTAGATCACTGAGCTGACCGGTATCCAATGGTGTTAGTGTCTTACTTTAACTAATTGACGAAATCCCACGACACATCCATAGTTGTCTTCAGTGAGTTACTGTCTCACAACAGATCCGGTTTAACTCCACTGGTCACTGCTTCTCATTAGAACTACAGAAAATACCTTTTAAAGCAAGTCACTAGTGAGCATATGCTGATTCATATCAGAAGGGGTTTTTGTGGATATTATAGTAATTTTAATAGTTGAGATTATGAGTCAGTTGAAGCTACATCACCATGAAAAACCTGGTTCGAATCTTGTGAGGTGAGATCGTGGATGTACACTTCTGAAAGTCCCACAATAGGACGGAACGGTTGTCCATTGCTTCCAGTTTTAATTAACTCATGATCTCAACTATTAATATAGTTAATTGTATTTATAGTTATTTATTCATTAGGATAGGCTTTCAGTAGTACAGTAGTTAGGTTTTCTGTAGTTAATATGAACTTACTTGATCATTAGTTTATACAAGATCAATTAGATGTTGTGTTTATAAAGATCTATGTTTATATTAACAAATTAATAGATATCAACTTTATGATTTGATAATAATGAGCTAATTGTGAAGCTTCACGATTATACAATAATTACTGCCTTAGATGAACGGAAAATGTGCTCAAGAATGCTTGATACTTCATAAATATCGAACACTATAAAACGGATACGTTATGAATTCATTAACATATATCTTATCCTATAATTTCTGACTAAATAACAAGCGATTAGTTTGAAGGTTTCCTATAATAGGTAAGAAATATTATCCTTTGATTTTAACTAATATTGTTATCTGAGATATTATCTTCATACTGAACAATTTCCACAAATTACCCATCATTGTATTAAATTATTGTTATAAATAATTATCATATCTATTTCCCCCCCTCTTTCTCCCTTATGCTTTATTCTTACCATTTCTAATACATAGCTTTATTACTATTGATTTCTTAATTTAATTTCTAAGTCAACCCGAAGATAAAAATAAAAAAATGTTGTTTATATGTATATAAATATACCAACAACAAGAGCATCCTGTTAAAAAAATTCAAATGTTCCCAATTTTTTTTTTCAGTTCCCTAATGAATAGAGAAAAAAAAAGAGAGAAAACCCATTAATGATGACGATGACGGTGAATACAATGTTTAACTAGATTCCATTTTGACAGAAACATCGAAAGAAAAAAAACACAAAAATTTTTCTCTCCATAATACACATTTGATTAACAATGTTGTCATTTATTCACTAATGAATATTCATACTATCCCCTCAGTAAAGAATTAATAATCAGTGGAATGAATTGACATCAAGAAACATATGTGTAACTATTAAAAAAAAGGAGGAAAGAGAAAAAAAGAAAAAAAGAGAAAAACAAAGTCAATATAGTTTATAAATATAGATGTAACACTATGTTTGTTTGTTTTTAGTAATAGAATTGTCAACTAATAATCAATGACAAAATAGTAAGTGAATATTCTTTAAATGAAATGATGAACAGACTGTAGTCAAGTTTTAAACGATTGTGTTTTTTCTCTTTTTTGATTAAACTGTAATAAAATGCAACCTTACGGTAACCGACTGAGTAATAAACTTTCAAAATAAAGACATTCATTAAGTGTGACAGTGTATGTGATAATATCTTGTCTCAATTTGATTGATTGTAGGTTCATCATGTTATGGAATGATTTAGAATGGTATAAACTACTTTAGTGACCCTATATCTGACTCCAATTAGATCAAATGAATGTTATTGAAGTACACATATCATCTATCCTCGTATATAACTATCGATTTAAATCATGTCAGTGAATAAAGGAATTAAATAAGCCAAATACGAGAATGTATTTTTGAATACGTATATTTTGTACACTTATTGATTTGAACAGACAATCAAAAGAGAGCGAAGCGAAATGACGAGTGTTGGAGAAGGTGTGAGTTAAATCCATTTAATCAAGCGTTAAGCAGTATTTATAGTCACATAGAAATAAACTACAGACGTGATGAGTAGGATAAGATGTGTACACACACGCTCATATAAAAATAGTCAAGATTGATAAGGGAATAATTGACAAGGTCAACATGTGACTCAAAAAGAATGGATGGATTGTCCTCTTTGGAAGCTAGAATAAGTTATGTGGGCTTAACAGAGAAAACCGACACAACACCACTATGACTACAACGAATTACCATTTCACTGTACTTATCTACAACAAATTATCTGTTCCTCGTGATATATGGAAGTATGGATCATTAAATGAGATCTTCCATTCATTGTATTTTGAAATATCTCTACCAACATAGTTTTTTGAAAAAGTTAAAAGAGATCAATTGCTAAGTAATAAGTCTAGACTTTAAACACTCAAAATTACTGATTTATATTCATATTTCCTTTTCTCCGTGTTTAGATTTATTCCATTTTACATTACCATATTCACATTAGTAAAAGAAAATTCCATAAAATGCGAAAATTCCTTGATATAACTATTCACTTAATTGTCAAGTGGTTTTTTTCTAAAAAAAAAATCTAAATAATATTTTTACAAATTTACAAATTGTTTAGAGATGTAAAATTCAATTCATATATGTTTAGACTGTAAAGCTTTCTTAATAATCTCTTCAATAGACATTAACACCGTTGGATGTCAGCTCAATGGTCTAAAGGTTAAGCGTTCACTCGCGAAACCGATAGGTCCTGTATTCGAACCTCACGAAGTGGGATTGTGCATGCACACTGCTATGGAGCACCATATGAAGATGAAAAGGCTGTATTGTACTTCCAGTTTGTCCATGATGATCTAGTTTACATAGACTCATGAATTCAACCATCAAAATTACTACAATCTCCACAAACTTCATACTGATCATAATAACTAAATTAATGATTTTAATTTTAGGTTGTACACAATTGATGAGAAACCATTAAAATGGAATTAATCCATTTTATTTTACAAAGCATGTTACTTTCGCTCTGTTTCAATAAAAATAATTAACAACTAGGAAATCATTTAGTTTTATCGGGAAATTTGTTTCCCTTTTTAAATAAAAAAAGGATTAGAACCTTTATTGTTACTCGTGGAATGGTTAGATTAGTCATTGGAATGAATAAATAAACATATATCTTATAGACAGGTCTCTGAACCGAAAAATATTTGATTATTATCCTCGTTAAACTGACGTAAATAAACAAAACTCTCTCTCTCTCTCTCTCTCTCTCTCTCTATATATATATATATATATATATATATATATATATATATATATATATATATATATATATATATATATATATATATATATATATACTGATTCACTGATGTTTCGTATTACTTTGTCATCATGCACTGTTACTACTTACAGTAGTATTTAGATCGTATTATTCTGTTTACTTAGTTTATCATTACTATGACTGATATGTAACCAATCTGACTCACTAACTAACTATCAAATTGTTAGTTTATGATTGTTTAGATTAACTCTTTGATAGAAAACATAAGTATAAATATATATACATTCTTTGTTATGATACATGTATATATATATAAATAATTCAAATCATTTAATGTTCTAAATCTACGACAATATTGTTTCCTAACCGATTATTGTTTATACAATTGACAATATGAAATACTTCCTATCAAAATTCATTGTAAATTATTGAAATTTAATAGAAAATTGTAATTTGATTTGTAAAAATTATGAAGTCAGGAAATATCAGTTTAGGTTTTAGTGAATTAATTGAAATGAAATGGTAACAATAGATAATGTTAGTTATAAGAATCAATTGAATAATCATTTCTTGATTTGAACATACAATTGAAATTATTTACGGGCACTAGAGCTAATAATATATAGATAAATATTGGACGCCGGCTCAGTGGTCTAATGGTTAAGTGCTCCCGCGCGAAGCCAGTAGGTCCTGGGTTCGAGCCCCCATGAATTCATGAGCTAATTGAAGCTAGATCAGGATCGTGGGTGTGCACTGCTGAGGAATTTCATACTGATACGAAACGGCCGTTCAGTGCTCCTAGGTTTTTCATGATGGTCTAGCTTTAATCGACTCATAAATCCAACTTTTAAATCCTATAATTGTTCATTACCTTCAATATATAATCTTTTATATACAATTGTACAATCTAGTAACAAATATTTCACAATGAAATCTTTTGTTTTTGATTGAGATCATGAACAGATTGATGTTAGACCACCTTTGGAAACCTGGAAGCACTGGACATCTGTTTCGTCATATTATGAGTCTCCTCAGCAGTGCGCATCCATGATACCTCCCGCGGGATTCGAACCCAGGACCTCTAGTCTTGTGCGCAATAGCTTAACCTACTCAACCACTGAGCCAGTATCCGACGGTGTTAATGCCCTACCTCAACCAATCCACGAAAATGCGCGACCATCTTCCATTGTACTGAGGTAGACACCTGTTTCTACCTGACACGGATTAACTCCATTGGTCACGGCTCCCCACCAGAACTCCGAGAATTTCGTGGATTGGTTGAGGTTAGACATTGACACCATTGGATGCCGGCTCAGTGGTTCAGTAGGTTAAGCGTTCGCGCGCGAAACTGAAGGCCCTGGGTTTGGATCTCACGAAATGGGGTCGCGGATGCGCATTGCTGAGGAGTCCCACATTAGGACGAAACAGCCGTCCAGTGCTTCCAGGTTTTCAATGGTAGTCTAGCATCAATTGGTTCATGATCTCAGTCAAAAACTTAACAATCTCCACAACCACTATACTGTAAATCTTTTGTTTTGTTACATTAAAAATAAATTAAAAAAATGAATGAGTTAAGTTATTGAATGTATTTGTATTTGCTTCATACTCTTTCATCGCCTTGAAGGTCTTGAATTAAAATTCGATGGAAAAAACGTCTTGATATGTTCAGTTGATATTATAATGAAAAGAATATAAAAATTCGAATATTTCCACAAGTATATGGTGTTAATGAAGATGTTTCTTGAGTGATATAATATTTCCTAAATGTAAACTGAACTTTTGAAGCATAATATGTTGAGGCTTTTTATTTACCGCCATACAGTTAGCACATTTTCGTGACCAATGATATTCAGATACACTGTTTCAGAATATTATTTATACTAATATTTTCTGATAAATAATAATCATTGAATATGAATTTCATTACCCTATCTACAAGATATTACCTCCATAGTTATCTCATCACATTCAGAAATCGGTTTTACAACTTACTAAATTATAAACTCTCTTGTAGTGAATGAGAACGAAGACGGGGAACATCTTAGTAAAATCTGAGAAGCATACAGTAAATGCTTAATTTACAAAATATTGATCGATGCGTTTCAAACTTTACCGTTCCTTCACTTCCACACCAATCATTCTCTGTTTTCGTTCTCTTTTTTCTTTGATCTTCTTAATCTTCGGATGCCATGTATTTCACATTTGATTGATGATACATACTACTTATATCTACCAACATTAGTAGCGCATACCACACCCTCACTAAAATAATTAGTTGTTTTTTTTAACTTGAGACCAGATATATTGTAGGATGAAATGAATTTACATTGTTCCTTGTTCACTTAATCTTCTACATACTCCCTAACTTGTATAAATTAAACTTATATGAATATGTAAAGTAATTGTATGAATTTTTCACTAGTGAATTCAATTACATTATCCCTGTTATATACAAAATTAAATTTGTAAAATATGACATTTATTTATATAAATCAGTGTATATGCGAAAGATTTACGGTATACAAGAAAAGGGTATCTACTTCATCTCATTATGTTTATTGTTATGAAATAATTGGTTATTCTTTTTAAAATTTATGCTTAATATCCATCTTTCTATGCATAAGTAGGGACATACAGTTTTAAACACTATGAATAATGAAGTATTAGAAGAATGTTCGACGAGACTATAATTTGTGAACGAACCAATCATGTATAAGGTAACAACTTTCCGATTTTGGCGCAAAATTCATTCATGTATTTTGGTGAAATACCGTTTCGGCATTAAAATTGATGTCAGTTCGTGATGAAAACCCTAAATCTAATTTTGTTATGTCCCGATAAAAATAATGAATGGTAATTTTTGAAATCCATTTGTGGACCAATACTATACGTACATTTTCATCATATAATTGTTAATTAACTAAACTATTCATATTCATGTTATTATACGATTTTCCATTCTTCAATTATGCCCTGTCTATTAATCACTACCTCCCACGTTCACAGCCACATCTGGCCAAATCCTGTACGAATGTTGTTTCCTATCTTATTGGTACGATGTGGTCTCTCTGGTTGGTGTATAAATCTAGTATGTTCGAAATAAATTATTCATATTGCAGAGGTTGAGATTGGTGTTCTGAACTTAACTGGCTAGGCTAGGCTAGGCTAGGCAGGAAGCAGGACCTTTAAGTACTCTAGACTGTTCATACGAGATTACACGTCATTGATCCAATCAATAAGTCAGAGCTTCCTAATTGGCGGTCACAAGTTATAACAAATTTCTAACCTTAACCATCAACTGTAAATCGTAATTCTGATTCCTCACACTAGTTTAGAACCCTTATTTACTTCTAGTTAGTAGTTGAATATTCTCAAGGTCAGTATAGCCTCACTCAACGGTCGTCCATGAATTATAGCCTCACTGAATATTCGAAATTATTGTCGATAAAAGTTTGAACTTAATGTATATTTTAAAATTTTCTAATACAACATGATCAGATGGGCATTTAATGATTATTTTCCGATCAAATAGCATTTACATATACAAAATATTTGAAAAGTATATTGTTAAATAAAAATCAGATAATCTGGTTTTTTAATGGTTGAATTCATGAGTCGATTAAAGCTATACCACCACGAAAAAACCTTTTCGTCCTAGTATGGGACCCTTCTAAAAAGCGAATCCACTACCCCCACGCGGGACTCAAACCCAAAACCCATCGACCTCGCCCGAGCGCTTAAACTGTAGACCACTAAGCCAACATTCCACGGTGTTTATGTCTCACTTCATCCAATCCACGCTATTACACGACCGTCCACCAATGTTTTCAGAGGTTAAATGCCTCACGACAGACACGGTTTCACCCCTGGGTTGGAGTCTTACGTGCGGGATCGTGGATGTGCACTTCTGAGTGGTCCCGGACAAGAACGAAACGGCCGTCCAGTGCTTCCACGTTTTCCAGTGTCATCTACCTTGAACTGACTCATGAATTCAACCATTAAATTACTACAATTTCAACAAACGCTCAATCTGATAATTATCTGATTTTTGGTTATTACATTACAGTTCATTTTTTTGGTGGATAAACTACATCACATTTCCATAATGATCTTCACTATTATCTGATCGGTTATTGTCACTTTTAGTTTGCTAACTTCGTGTTGCAAAATTAAGGGATGTTACTTCAAAAAAGTTGTTCCTGTTTCATTTTGTGACATCTGTACGGAATGTAAGGTTATGCTGAACATTCATTCTTCTTCATTCGTATGTAGGTTATTATCTTTAAAGTTTTGTAACGTCAAATATATCCTACCTATTCTGTGAGTCACTTTAGAAGAATCTTCAACTGTTCATAAACAGAATTTACTTTTGGTCAACTGAAAACCCTAAAGCCTTAACCATTATTGTTGAGATATAACATATATGAATACTAGATGAAGAATAATTTATCACATTAAGAGTTAATGATGACTGAGACGACTGAACTTAAATATTTTACTTGCCCAACAGTTGGACGGTAAATAAAGAAGTAATATATACAGTCATTTGATATCTTGATAAATGAATGAGTAAACATCATTTCAAACTTTCTCAGAGCAAATTTCAATAAACTGAAGTAAAAACTTATCATAAATTTACTTACCTGTGTAAAATACACGTTAATATTCTTAGTTAGATAGTATGACATGAACTGAGATCACAAACCAACTTACATTCAGTGAAAACTTTGAAACACTGGACAGCCGTTTCGTCCTAGTATGAGACTCATCAGCAGTGAGTACACACAGTGAGAGCAGCTTATGAAAAATATTCAAATGTTACCAAACCGTACCTTTAATTGTGATTTACTGTTTTTTTGGACAGATATCTTCATTCATAAAAAAATATGTAGACAATGTAAATTATTGATAACATTCCTATTCCAATGGGATTATATGTGAATAGTCTACAGTGTAACACATGTCTGTTATATTTAAACTTGTCTGAAAAGTAAATGCAGATTTAGAATTGTTGTATTGAAAATTTAATGAAGTGAAAACTTTATTTAGATATATAAAACAAAAATCTACTATTCAAATGAATATTTAACTACCTTAATTATAGACATTATTATTGGGTGATTGTGTTTAACTTATCAATAATTTGAGAACATAAACATTTAACCTAATTAACATAGATGGATAACGGCTAGAAGTTGAAGCCAGTAAGTTCGTTTCGTTCTATTTACGATTAATCAGTTAGATATACCTACATTTCAGAATTGATATTCACTTTTGGACTTGGATACAATACCATTTGAGTAAAAGCTCCATCGTATTATTCATTTAACTACTGAATTCAAACGTCCACTAGCTTGTCCAATATTATCAAGTTTAATTTGTTTTTATTGATTGTTTGAATCCTTTCTTTGATGTTCAGGACTAAAATTGATCAATCCCTTTTCAAACTAAGTTTTACCTTAAGTCACAAATATTATAATCAGAGATAGATCAATTAAAGGTCTAAATGTCAATGGAAAGATTTGCACAACAACCAATAAAATGAGTGTCGTCTAATAATTACATTATTCATGAAACTAATACTTTCAGCGCTATTTAACCGATACTATTTAGATTCAAATTTATCAAGAAAAAGAGATTGCTTAATATAGATTTTATACATAACAAATTTCCCTTAATACTTAATTGTCTAACTGAATACTTTACAGGCATAAAGAAGTTGCCAAAAGATTGATCTTATTTTTTTCTAGTAATATTAATACCAGCAATGAAAGTAGTATGCAGAATCAATTAAAATTCTTCCCTCTAAAATTTATTAAAATGTCAGTGAAATTTGGAAACTATTCAAGTACTAAGGCATTAAACTTATAATGGTTGAATATACCATTGATATTATAATGTTTAAACATTGATAAACATTGAATCGTCTAAGATCATGTACTATATCAAAATTATAAAAAGTATCATGTCATATGTGTGTTGTTTTTTCTTTAAAACAAGTCAGATTATGTGGTCACTATAGTGTTTTCATACTAGTTCACTATCCAGGAACCATATGATCGTGATACACAATTATTAAACAAATTAAATATCTACAGATTATAATCACTAATCAAAATATCTGTTCCTACAAACTGGAGCTATATTCCACAATTCAAAAGAATTTCCTGATTCAAATTCATATGACAATTACATGTGTGACCTATTACACTAATCACTTGTAGTGGAAGAACATCATATATATTTGATGAATCCAAGTGATGTGTACAACCAGTCTCAAATAATCTCATTATTAAAGTCTATTTTAAAGTTATGCTTCAGTTGTATTAATGGGACTACTCCAGTGAATCTCTCTTACTCTTTCTCATTATTCTCATATATATTTGGAATTCGAGCATCAAGTAGAATGTAAACAGTTTGAGTTTATGATGAAATTATGATGACTCTTGAGTCATATATCTACCGTTTACAAATATAATTTAGTTGTTAAAAGATAGTCATTGACACTGGACTAGTTAAACTGATAGACATACTAGTGATTAAAAACTCCATATGCACAACGAACAAGTAGATAAATCTTCATTCATTGTTACACCATAACATTATCAGTAATATTGACATATTATATAATTTCAACTACAGAGATTAGATAAACAGAAATCTTTGTTTAAACCATCATTAATAGTGTGTAATTCATAGTAATTCTATCATCAACGCTCATTTAGTCAACTTAGTATTTTGTTTAGATGAAACGCATTCTTCACTACAGGTTTATGCAATAACAAGTGAAGTTTTAAAATGAAACAACAAATTATGCATAATGATGCTGAATGAATCAATCAGATGATGACAGCACAAATCACCAGTGAACATTTGAATGAAGTAATGTCCAAAGTAAATAATATTATTCAATTATTAATATTTACAAATATGTAAATATTTGATTTATCGAACGAATACCTCACTATCATTGAGTCAACTTGAATTATGCCATGAGTTGGAGTGATAGTAATTATAGTAATGATAGAAATATGAACAATAATGGAGAAATATTTGTCATAGATTGAATAGTGTAAGTGTTTTGCTGCATGTTGATTCACTAATTTGCATATGTAACTCAATATGTGCAACGTGATCAAAAACGAAATGAATAACAATTCTAACAGGAATGTGAAGATAAAACTATATTTTGTATAAGTTAAGACAATCAATAGAAAAATTTGACCGATTTTAGAGGTGAAAAGTATTTAGTTGTTGTATTATTTTTTGTTGGAATCAAGAATAGACTTGAGTTAGATGCACTTTAAAAACTAAAACCAATTTGACAGCTGTTTCGTCACAACGTGTCATTCCTAAACACCACACAAACATGACATAGACAACAGCCATCGTAACCAGTCTCAATGGTCATACACGTGAACAACTAACCTCAAAACGAATGGACCACCAGATAATGGTGATCAAGTCGATACATATTCTAATACTCAGTTACGACTATCTGTATCACAATCAAATTCGAAGTTGCATTATCTAGCCTACACATTGCTACTGGATTCAGAGAGTATTTGATTGTGCAGTGATCACAATGTTAGCACTTAGTTCATGCTGGAGAACACTGTAGTTTGGAACACAACGATCATGTGTTTTGTTTCAGTTCCACAATGATCAACTGCCGCATAAAATCCTCACTTATACAATCTCACCTACTGATCAAATAAACACTTCCATTTACACAATAATCAAATGTCAAAATCTATACCATACAAATACACTACACTATGTAGTCGTCAGAAAATATGTAGAGAAAGTTTTAGAAAAATACAATGAAAATGACATTTACAAATGATTTGAAGTGTAGCCGAAATATGTTGTATTATCGTTTGAAAATACATTTGTGCATGTAAAGAATTCAAAATATACACACGACATACATTTTTGTTGACTTACAGAAGTGAAAAATTCAACACATCCAACTGACAGCCTACAATTGACAACATGAATTTAATTCGAATCTATTAGATACATCTTGTTTGAAGTTGGCGTCATAGAATAGAGGGAGTTGGAAAATGACTAAACAGTAATTTCGACAAGTAAACTTACAACTCCGATTAACAAACATTTATCGTCTGATGTTTCCTTGTGAAATAAACACTTTTGTTCCCGTCCTAAATTTGTTGTTACATTCTTATCACAAAATGTTGATACGATATTCTCATTCAAACAGTCGGTTGGTAACTGTATTATGTATGACTTTGAGCAATTCCGAATTCACACAGCATTCATCCCACCTCGTTATCATCTTCAAATGATCATTCATTTCTTAATATTTCAGTCAATTACAAAACAAAAGTACATCATGTTCTCAGGAAATGCATCTGTATACAATTGAGTCAGCTGTCTCAAGTATGTTTCTGTAAACATTTGATTAACCTAATGTTTACCGATATAGTGACAAATCATTGTAGAGAATTTCCCTCCAAATCATTCCATCCACCAAATAATTATATTGAAGTCAGCTTATTGCACATGTGATCTTGATGACTTCCTACTCTCAGGCTACAAAATAATCAACCTCGTGTCATCGATGTGACTCAACGATGATACGATAGTATGTGGTTTGGATGGATAGATTTCCACAATGATTTCAGATGTTCACGTTTCGCCACGAATTCCAAGCATACCCTCGTTTGACTACTTACATGACATTGAAATGCTGAGATGAAATATTGTGTGTCTGTAGACAGCGAAATGTCTTCGACACAGATTAAGGTAACACGAGAATAATTCCCGTTTCAATATAGAGCAGTGAGAATGGATGTTTCGCCTTCCCATTCCAATCTTACACTATGGTGAATGATGTTGATTGCAAAGTGTTGGAAATCAAGAACAACAATCTGTACAGTCTACTTGACAGAGAACAATTACTTCCATGAATCAAGCGTGATCAGGATGTTAGTGCACAATGACAAACTTTCTTAACCATTCAACTAGGCCTCAGACAAGCGAATTTGAAGCAATTTTGATTATGTGAGTGCGGCACTTCATTGATTGCTCTTCAATTCCGAAACTAAGTAACGTGAGGGTGAACATGAAAATGTCATTATTCATAAATCAAGTCTATTCTCTCACTGTTATGTTCAGTTCCCATTCTGTAGTCTCATTTTCTCGTAAGTATAAAATGAGAATAAATCATACTGCATTATTATTATTATTATTTTCTCTCACTAACTTCGTTCGTCCAATATTCACTTACGCAAAACAGGAATCTCACGATAATTAGAGTCTTAGAAGTGGTTCTATCTACATGGACATGGAAAACACAAACATTCATTCTCAAATTAACGATGTTGATATTGAAATCCTCTGAAGACCACATCAACTCATCTAAGCATAAATCAATGCGTATTAATCAATGTACATTCACAAACGTCATATTATTATTATTAATAATATTGATTTTTCTGTGATCATTATACGAACATTGTTGTGTGTGTGTGTTGCTTATAGCAATATATTCTCAAAGCTAACATCCACATTCATGTTCAATGTAGTATCAAATTCAAAGATAAACGTTATATTTGTAAATACATTGCTGTGGTTAGTTCTGAATTCATTAATTATTTAATTACATTATTATTATGATGATGATTATAGCTGTTATTATCCTTGTTATTATCCCTGTTATTATCCTTGTTATTATGATTGTTATGATAGATATGCTGGCATTATGAATTAGTTTGATGTTACCATAACACCTCTTCGTAAACAAACTTCATTCATGAAGACGGCAGTCATTTGATGCACTGAGAAACAATACAATATATTTTCCCCCACCCACAAACGATCAAACATAATAGCTCGGATTATTTCTAATTTTCAGTGAAATTAAATGCCCGCAATATTCACTCACAATTGCGAATAATATTCAGAATACTAAATTAATATAATTGTTACTGTTTCTATCTTCAATGATCACATCTGCTACACTGAATTAAGTGAATATATGGTTCCAATGTGGTTACACAATGCATGTTATTTAAAAGCAAACTGAATAATAGATATACATATACCTGTTACTGAACACAAACTGCTGGTTGAAATGAAAATGAAATGAGGCACAGTTTGTAAACCAAATTAAATAAACAACATAACTTTTAGGTTTTCATCTTCCGATTGTGATTCATGATTTAATGAGACGCCGATAACTAAACACTTCACACCAAACATTCATCACATATCACTAGAAACATAAGGGAATCAGTCTTCAAGTTAGTTATTCGTAAACGGGTGATCACTGTGTATTGATTGGTGCATTGTGGAGACAAACTGTAAAATCCGTACATAGGAATGAACTTGATTAAATATATCTACTCACATTACACTTTCACACTGAATCGCTCTGTCAACAATCTTCGTGATTCTACCCAACTTTCGCATAGATGATTGTTCATTGCCATCATCAAAGTTGTGTATACATATCTTTGTGATAATGTCGCTGTCAATCGGATTCTGTGGACAGTGCAAATCAAAAATAAGCACTAGTCAACGATTTATTCTACATTATACACTGTGACTGTATGAATGCATTTATCAATTTCACTGCCACGTCTCTGTACTCGAATTTTACTCAATTTCGATCAAAAGAATATGTCATGCTACTCTACACAAGTAAAAGTCTCAAGTTGAATATTATGAACTGCATTTAATTCACTGCATGATGAATCATATTGATTGTGAGATTGCAATTCGCATTTCATCCAATTGAGTTTGGAGAATGTTTTCGTTATGGACTGATGTTCTCTAGAGGATTATTCAAAGCAATAAACAATCAACATCTCGACAGTTACAGTTTACAATTACTCACTCATTCTATTCAACAATTACTGATCCCGTCTAATTGCTTCATCGATTCGTCGTCCTTCACTCTATATGCGTATCTCCAAAATTGTCTAATTTCTCTGCAACATGTAGTGAATTTCTAAACAAACTTACATTGTAAACACACTCATCATCTATCATTATCCATGAAGCTGAATTCGATCTACACAAATATATGTCGTTCCAACAGTTACTGAATGAAAATAACGCTATCAGAGGGCCTTTGGGAAAGGCGAAGTATTGTCCAACAGAAAACTCCACTCATACATCAAAAAATGCTACCGAATTATATGATTAACAACTCCCACAGGATCATTTAATTAGAGTGAATGTGATACTCATTTTTTTTCATTCACTGAATATTTCACATGTGAAATGTATTCTGTGGTGTATTATTCAACAGTGCATTGTTAAACTACCCATCGAATGACATATGTTTACATAGTTCATTAGACAGAACTGCTCACATTCTGTGATCACCATGCTCATTGATGCATGCATTTGCGCTGCACAAACGATCCTTGACAAATGAAACACATATCAATCCTCATTTCACATGTTTCATTCTTTTCAATTTTATTCTTCCTGTATCATTATCATTGTCTCTACTCACCACCTCAGGAAACATTGATGAGTTGAACAAACAATAAATAAGTATATACCACTGAACCGAAATCTCACAAATCAAATCACTCAAACTTCAATCCTATTTAATAACTAGTGCACAATACATCTGTTACCAATACTCATTACATATCATCAATTCCCAATTCTAACTCAATATACTGCTTTATCATGAACAATTATATATTGGATGAATTGCAATTTCTCTTTACTAGTTCAATAACACACTACAAATTCCATCACACTATCCAACAAAACAAGACATAATGATGTCTAGCATCAGAAAGCAAACAATTCTAATTCATTCTGCTTACAATACAAACATATGATATGTTACAGACTGAAACAGAAATGCATCAGACGTCTACAATCATACGATTAGAAATGTAAACCAGATAAGAAGTTGAACATTTCAATAATTGTTACTTCCCAGTTCAATTCTATACATATATTCATACGAGCATCTCTCTCTCTCTCTCTGTATATAAACATACATTCATACATACATACATACATACAAACATTTAGAGACACATTCTGTATGTAAGTATATGAATAGTTTATAAATGTTGGTGAATTCTGTCGATGTCAATGTACTCGTTGCTAGGATACATTCCAGTTTATACATGAATCAGGAAATCAACATTCTAACTATTCTGGTTTGTTGAAATGTCTGAATGAGTTATTCAGTTTTTCGAATAACCAACATATTCACACTGACAACAACTACTGACTTGATGAACAGACATGTGCATCATTCATTTTTCAATATTGAAATACACTACATCCATCACAATTCTGTTTCATCGATGTCTATTGAATGAGGAGATATTGATGTGTTAATTTGTATCCGTTGGAGTACTAAACAAATCTCTTCATTTATGAAGTTGTGTATTTTCTCGACGTTCATAGTTAGAACTGCGTTCACTCAGTGATTGTGGGTAATGTCACAGTGTTTGTAGTGATCAGCAAATGCATCATATGTAACTGTATTGATGTATTGTAGAGAACTATTTGGAAGTGTATGTAAGTGCTACAGCTGACAGATGTTAAGAGATTTGTTGAAAGATTCTGTTAATTTAGTCCATCTCATCTCCTCATAATTCTTTATTGTTCATAACATTTCGACGTCTTTGTGAATTGATTAGAAGTTACGTCTTTTACTTGATACTACTTGCTTACCTACACCTGTTGCCTCTCATGTGTTAGTATAGAATGCTCACCAGCATTCTCTATCGAAATGCGTCCTGGGAATTCCTTTACAGTTTTTAATAATTACTATCCATCTTTTTATGTCTGCTCCCAATTATCGACTCAGTGTGTTCTTTGGTCCTTCTCTTTTCCGTTTTCCTTCAGAATTCCCAGTTAGGGTTGGCGCGTGATACAGTTTGGTGATTTCTTCAATGTGTTACATGTCAACTTCCAATGTTTTTTCTTAAATCCCTCTTCAACTGGAAGCGAATTTTTCTCTGTCACAGTAGGCTGTATGTGATGTTATCCGGACAACGGATATTAGGTATCTTGAGTAGGCAACTGTTTATAAATACTTATACCTTCTTGATGATGGTTGTGGTAGTCCTCTAAGTTCCAGCTCCATACAGTAGAACTGTCTTGAAGTTCGTATTGAAGATCGTGACTTTGATATTGTTTGACAATTCTTTTGAATTCCATATATTCTTCAACTGTAAGAATGCTATCCTTGCTTTACCAATCCTCGATTTTATGTCTTCATCAGACATCCCACGTTCATCGATGATGCTACCCAGATACGTGAAACTTCCCACTTGTTCCAGAGCTTCTCCATCAAATGTGATTGGGTTGGTGTCCTCTGTGTTTTATTTGATGCTCTTGAATTTACTCTTGTAAATATTGAGGTTTACTGATGTAAAGGCTGCTGCTACATTAGTTCTTCCTTTGCATTTGTTGGAACAGAAGGGCCAGGTCATCTAAGAAGTCCAAATCTCCTAATGGATTCCGAGCTGTCCATTGTATTCCCTAAGATATGAAGATCTGTATAATTCAGTCGACCACCAGTAGAAAGAAAGGAAGAGAATAAACAGCCTTGTCTGACTCCAGGCCTTACTTGGAATGCGTCTGTCAGCTGTCCTCCACGCACGATGTTGCAGTAAAATCCGTCGTATGATTTTGAAGATATTCTCAAATTCGGCCTTCGTTCTTTTGTTATTTCATCCTTCAGTTTGCATGGGATTGATTAAAGTAATTTTGCTGGTTTGGATGCTACAACTATTCCCAAAAAGATTCAACTCGACAGAAGAAAGACAACACCCAAATGACTTCAGAACAACAAAAAGCTTTGAAGAGACTATGAAGTAGAGAATATATTGTCAAAATTCTAGCGGATAAGCGACGCACTACAGTGATTAGATACAAGGAAGAATGTACCAGAAAAGCTGAGGAAATACTTGAAAATAAAAGTGTTTACAAACCAATGAACACAAATCCAGTGAAAAGGTTATGTGGTAACACGTAATCCATGATCAGTAAAACATGGATTATTCAATCATATAATTTAATGACTTGGAATTTCATCATCAGATGGATTAAGATAAAGTTGACTACTTACAACGGTTTACGGTCATTCGTTTATTATTTCCTAACTAAAAAGTAAAATCACAACAACAATAATATAGATATAAAAAACATGCAAGGTTTAATAGTTGAATTCATGAGTCAATAAAAGCTAGATCACCATGGAAAACCTGGAAGCATTGGACGACCGGGTCTGTTCTGAGATAGTAACTCACTGAAGACAATAATGGATGGTGACGCAATATCGTGGATTGGCTGAAGTTAGACATTAACACAGTCGGATGCCAGTTCAATGGTTTAGAGGTTAAATGTTCGTTCACGAGACCGATAGGTCAAGGGTTCGAGTCCCGTGTGTACCGGATCGTGGAAATCCTATACCAGAACGAAACGACCGTCTACTTCTTCCAAGTTTTCCATGATCATCTAGCTTTCATTGACTCGTGAATTTAACTATTAAATATCTACAAAATCTCTTTCTGTTATACCGAATTATTAACTTTATGTATGAATATTAGTTAAATACTTCTAAGACATCAAGTATTATTTGCTTATTGTATGTAAACTGTATAACAATAATAATAATAATAAATTCTTTCATAGGAAGTGTTTTGTTTTTGTTTATCCAGTCAAATATAACTTCTTAAATAATTCGTTTATATAAATCGGGAACATTTTCCCACAATTCTCATATATAAGATATGACATTTCTTTGTAGAATATAAAAGAATAAATCATTCTTATCTTTGTTAATTTATATTCACACACTTAATAAACAATATAAACATTTATAATCATTCCAATAATAAGTAACCATAACAAATTTTACCGAATAAGCTATTGAACCAACTGTTCAAGTTTCAAGAAATATAATTTGGAATTTTTCATTCTATAAATGATTAAGTAATAGATCTATCATAAAGTATACATGTATTTCATGTAAGTAAATACTTAGAAGTAGTAGTAGTAGTTTAAGTTTTATAGTTTTTATCTTTATAGAAAATTTTCCCAGATTTAAATAAGTGTAAATGATTACAAAAAATATTATTGGTAGAGTGACGAACCAATCAGAATTGAGAATGAGATTTTTAGATTTTTTTGCGCGACATTCAACTATCATCAGAAATACATTTGTTTACTGATTAAAATGGTCTTTAAAAAAAACAACACAAACTAAACACCATTTTTCATCCCTATAGAGTAGAAATGATTGTGTTAAAAATAGCAAAGGCTAAAATTTGTCTGTTTATATTATATAGAACAGGAAAATCCTAACCCTAAACTTTTAGTCCTAAAATAAACTATAACATAATGGCATGAAAAACACTAGTTATAACTAGATCAGTGGATTTCTGAACGAGATTCCTTTATTCATATAGTTACAAAGTGTTTTTGCATCATAGATGATGTCAGTCTTTGGTAAAAATCTAAATCCTAAACCTCTAATTGTTAACTTAAATTCTTAATTCTAACCATGGACTACTAAAAACTTAGTTGAGTATTTACAAGGTCTTAAGAAGATAGATAATCTATGTCCGTACGGACGAGTCAATATGTCCTGATACTGGGAGAGTAATCCATAAAAGACTTTAATAAATTGACTAAATATATAAAATTTCTTTACATAGTGTAATACTATACTGAACGAGAACACGAGTGGGGACAATCAAATGTATTTGAATACATAATTACAGAACATCTTACTAAAATCTGAGAATCATACAGTAAGTAATTAATTTTCACAATATCAATCAATCGTCTCAGACTTCATTGTTCATTCATTTCCACACCAATCATTCTCTGTTCTCGTCCTCTTTTCTTCGATCTTCTTAACCATCTGCCTACAGGTATTTTCACTTTCGATTGATGATACATACTACTTATATTTATCAACATCAGTAGCATACACCATAATAATATTGTTTACTTTTCCACCTTATCTGTCATGTGAAAAACGTAGCTTAGACAAGATTTTATAACGCTTCATAATATTTCTTGCCATTAAATGATATTAGTCCTGGAGTTACTGTGAGCCAGTGATGATTAAACAATCGTTTCATTATTTATTGAAAAGTTTATTAGATACGTATACAAAATCATACAGATACTTTGGAATTGTGGGGACTATCTCGAAACAGATGACTAGCTGAATAAAATCTACTTAGATTCGATTTTCACAAAACAACCACACGCATTTATAATGATAGATGTGTTATGTTAATTCATTTTATTTTTGATTCTCTCTCTTTTCTTTGCCGTCTTCTTCTTCTTAGTTTTAAATGTTAGTAAGTACCCTATCACAGCAGTGGAATAGCCCTTCACTGTATTTGACATCACTAAACATAACTAAGACAACACTCGTTCCAAGCTACGCTTTCATACCATTATAATCTATGTAATAAATTATTTAACAAAACAACTTACAAATCATATCTCTTCAAACAAAGTATTTTTAAATTTCTTTTCTTTAAATGTTACATACTGTTTTGTTTCAGTCTGACCATACCTGTAGAATGGCATGATTTTTGCAATTATTTTCACAACAAAATTTTTTATGAGTATAGCGCTGTGAAGGTCGTCGGGTTCTATTGAAATCACTAACTGATCTAAGTTAGACAATCATTTAAAAACTGATAGCACTGAATGTGACTTATAGATTCCAACCGTGTCCAGTTTGAAGAAGTTATACATCAATGACAGTGGAATATGGATGCATAGTACCATGAATTTATTAAAAATAGACTTATACAACATCGGATTCCGATTTGTTGGTCAAGAGTTGAAGCATTTAGGGCTCGAGTCTCTGTCTCTGGGTCACTAGTACACAATCCCAAGGTATCCCATACTAGGATGAATTGGCCTTTCAAGGCTTCCAAGTCTAAGATCTCTTCATGATCTTAATATAATCCACTATTTAATGATAATTTATGACAACTTTAAGTTTTTCTTAATTTAAAAAATGATATTTAACTGAATGAACATTATTTTTTTCACTAATCATACTCTTGATTAAGAGTAGTTGGTATCTCGAAAGTTGAATCAGAAAAGGGCGGCCTTCTTGAGCATCTGGGCTACCTGTTCCTGCCATCTAGATATTTCAACAAGTTATCTATTTTTGTTTGTTTTAATATATCGTTATGTCTATTAATCGCATAACCTATTCTGCTATGTTTCTGAACAGTGTACTACCTTTCGTTGTCAAAGTTACAAAAAACTCAATAAGAGACAATGTGGTTGCTGGTAATATACATCGAAAAGAATGCACATTATTCAGTTGTTCATTCAGTGAATTGCTAACATCTAACTGGCGATCACTCAATATTTATCGACAGGACCAACCAAGAAGTAAGAAACGGAAACTTGTTGAAATACTTTGTGCTGAGAATTCTATATTGTACCAAAAATAAAATATTGAATAAAGCTATTAATAATAATATTCATTTGATATTTACTAAATCACTAATTATATTCAATTTTTTATTGATCAATGTTAATAATTTTTATCTTAAAAATTCTCTTTTATACAACTAATTAATATCGATCTACTTACACTTTATGTTACCTAGGTAACCAATGAGCTAGTAAACTGTACAACAGGGATATCTTCACTTTTACAAGAAAAGCTTATATTGATTAGTATTATAATTAAATCATCTTTAAACGACTACTGTTAATTCCTTGATAGTTCAACAAATGTAAGCTATAACAATAATAATAATAATAGTATTCTTTTGTTCACTTCTTGCTAATAGGTATATATCAACTGAATATTGTTTTCTTTTCTTTTTTTAAATTCTAATTAAAAACTCTTTGATCATCTATCAGAATGTTATTCTGTTTTGTTATAATAGAGAAAAAAAGAAAGAAAAAAGAAAAAAAGAAGGAAAGAAAGAAAGAAGGAAAGATTTCGGCATAAAGTGATTAGATTACCGATACTATTAAAAATACATAAATGTCAAGTTAGATACATTAACATAGATACAATGATATTTAATTCAGTTTATAATTTTCTATTCCCATGAAGAAAATTATTCCATATTTTCTTTTTTGAAATTATAAATATTTCTTAATATTCATAAGTTTATTTATAAAAAAATATGGAGAGATTATTGAATGTTATTGATATTTTTATAGTGGAATTCACAAGTTGATCTAAGTTAGATCATCATTGAAACATTGAAAGTACTAGATGGTTATTATGTTCTAATATGGGATTCTTCAGTAGTGAATATATATAATTCTGTATAATGGACACGAACCAAAGACCTTCGATTCATACACGAATGCTTAAACTCTAGATGATTGAAATAGCATCCAAGGTTGATAATATTTAACTTTAAACGATCGATCATCTTGTTCAACACTTCATTCATTGTTTGATGTGGTTAATACTTTCACACTACGATTACAACAAAAGGGATTAAGAGTATCAACTTTCGTTCCTCGAGTAATGCTCAACATTTAGATCAATAAACCTGAATCATAAATCCATGGATTCGATAAATTATCATGTGCTCATTGGTGATGAGTTTTAAAATGTAATACTAGAAATACAGTAAGAAGCTATGAAATGTGAAGTTGAACCATGCAAAGGCAGTTATGAATCTGGGGCAATGGAAGATGGTCGCACAATATCATAACGTGACTGAAGTCGGGCACGTTCACAAATTGGTTATGACGCAGTGATCTAAAGGAGATGAGATGGACTAAATTAACAGAAGCTTTCAACAAATCTCTTAACATATGTCAGTTGTAGCACCTACATACACTTCCAAATAGTTCTCTACAATACATCAATACAGTTACATATGATGCATTTGCTGATCACTACAAACAATGTGACATTACCCACAATCACTGAGTGAACGCAGTTCTAACTATGAACGTCGAGAAAATACACAACTTCATAAATGAAGAGATTTGTTTAGTACTCCAACTGATGCAAATTAACACATCAATATGTTCTCATTCAAGAGACATCGATGAAACAGAATTGTGATGGATGTAGTGTATTTCAATATTGAAAAATGAATGATGCACATGTCTGTTCATCAAGTCAGTAGTCGTTGTCAGTGTGAATATGTTGGTTATTTGTAAAACTGAATAACTCATTCAGACATTTCAACAAACCAGAATAGTTAGAATGTTGATTTCCTGATTCATGTATAAACTGGAATGTATCCTAGCAACGAGTACATTGACATCGACAGAATTCACCAACATTTATAAACTATTCATATACTTGCATACAGAATGTGTCTCTAAATGCATATATGTATGAATGTATGTTTATATATACACACACACAGAGAGAGAGAGATGCCCGTATGAATATATGTATAGAATTGAACTGGAAAGTAACAATTGTTGAAATGTTCAACTTCTTATCCATTTTACATTTCTAATCGTATGATTGTAGACGTCTGATGCATTTCTGTTTCAGTCTGTAACATATCATATGTTTGTATTGTGAGCAGAATGAAATAGAATTGTTTGCTTTCTGATGCTAGACGTGATTATGTCTTGTTTTGTTGGATAGTGTGATGGAATTTGCAGTGTGTTATTGAACTAGTAAAGAGAAATTGCAATTCATTCAATGTATAATTGTGCATGATAAAGCAGTATATTGAGTTAGAATTGGGAATTGAGAGAGCGAGATATGTAATGAGTATTGGTAACAGATGTTTCATGCACTAGTTATTAAATAGGATTGAAGTTTGAGTGATTTGATTTGTGAGATGTTGGTTCAGTGGTATATACTTATTTATTGTTTGTTCAACTCATCAATGTTTCCTGAAGTGGTGAGTAGAGACAATGATAATGATACAAAAAGAATAAAATTGAAAAGAATGAAACATGTGAAATGAGGATTGATATGTGTTTCATTTGTCAAGGTTCGTTTGTGCAGCGCAAATACATGCATCAATGAGCATTTTAATCACAAAATGTGAGTATTTCTGTCTAATGAACTATGCAAGCATTTGTCATACGATGGGTAGTTTAACAATGCGCTGTTGAATAATACACCACAGAATACATTTCACATGGGAAATATTCAGTGAATGATAAAATGAAATGAGTATCACATTCACTCTAATTAAACGATCCTGTGGAATTTGTTAATCATATAATTCGATACCATTTTTTGATGTATGAGTGGAGTTTTCTGTTGGACAATACTTCGCCTTTTCCAAACGCCCTTTGACAGCGTTATTTTCATTCAGTAACTGTTGGAACGACATATATTTGTGTTGATCGAATTTAGCTTCATGGATAATAATAGATGATGAGTGTGTTTACAATGTTATTTTGTTTAGAATGTCACTACTGGTTGCAGAGAAACTAGACAATTTTGGAGATACGCATATAGAGTGAAGGACGACGATTCGCTGAAGAATCTAGACGGGATCAGTAATTGTTGAATAGAATGAGTGAGTAATTGTAAACTATAACTGTCGAGATGTTGATTGTTTATTGCTTTGAATAATCCTCTAGAGAACATCAGTCCATAACGAAAACATTCTCCAAACTCAATTGGATGAAATGCGAATTGCAATCTCGCAATCAATATGATTCATCATGCAGTGAATCAAATGCAGTTCATAATATTCAACTTGAGATTTTGACTTGTGTAGAGTAGCATGACATATTCTTTTGATCGAAATTGAGTAAAATTCGAGTAGAGAGACATGGCAGTGAAATTGATAAATGCATTCATACAGTCACAGTGTATAATGTAGAATAAATCGTTGACTAGTGCTTCTTTTTGATTCGCACTGTCCACAGAAGCCGATCGACTAAGATATGTCACTAAGATATGTATACACAGCTTTGATGATGGAAATGAAAAATCGTCTATGGGAAAGTTGGGTAGAATCATGAAGATTGTTGACAGAGCGATTCAATGTGAAAGTGTAATATGAGTAGATATATTTAATCAAGTTCATTCTTATGTACGGATTTTACAGTTTGTCTCCACAATGCACTAATCAATACACAGTGATCACCCGTTTACGGATAACTAACTTGAAGACTGATTCCCTTATGTTTGTAGTGATATGTGATGAATGTCTGGTGTGAAGTGGTTAATTATCAGCGTCTCATTAAATCATGAAGCACAATCGGAAGATGAAAACCTGAAAGTTATGTTGTTTATTTAATTTGGTTTACAAACTGTGCCTCATTGCATTTTCATTTCAACCACCAGTTTGTGCTGAATAACAGGTATATGTATATCTATTATTCAGTTTGCTTTTAAATAACATGCATTGTGTAACCACATTGGAACCATATATTCACTTAATTCAGTGTAGCAGATGTGATCATTGAAGAGAGAAACAGTAACAATGATATTAATTTATTATTCTGAATATTATTCGTATTGTGAGTGAATATTGCGGGCATTTAATTTCACTGAAAATTAGAAATAATCCGAGCTATTATGTTTGATCGGTTGTGGGTGGGGGAAAATATATTGTATTGTTTCTCAGTGCATCAAATGACTGCCGTCATCATGATTGAAGTTTGTTTACGAAGAGGTGTTATGGTAACATCAAAATAATTCATGGTATCAACATATCTATCATAACAATCATAATAACAATCATAATAACAGGGATAATAACGAGGATAATAACAAGGATCGTCATCATCATAATAATAATGTAATTAAATAATTAATGAATTCAGAACTAACCACAGAAATGAATTTACAATTACAACGTTTATCTTTGAATGTGATACTACATTGAACATGAATGTGGATGTTAGCTTTGAGAATATGTTGCTATAAGCAACACACACACACAACAATGTTCGTATAATGATCACAGAAAAATCAATATTAATAATGATAATAATATGACGTTTGTGAATGTACATTGATAAATACGCATTGATTTATGCTTAGATGAGTTGATGTGGTCTTCAGAGGGTTTCAATATCAACATCGTTAATTTGAGAATGAATGTTTGTGTTTTCCATGTCCATGTAGATAGAACCACTTCTAAGACTCTAGTGATCGTGAAATTCATGTTTTGCGTAAGTGAATATTGGACGAACGAAGTTAATGAGAGAAAATTATTATAATAATAATGCAGTGTAATTTATTCTCGGTTTATACTAACGAGAAAATGAGACTACAGAATGGGAACTGAGCATGACAGTGAGAGAATAGACTTGATTTATGAATAATGACATTTTCATGGTCACGGTCATGTTTCTCACTTTCGGAATCAAAGAGCAATCAGTGAAGTAGCACACTCACATAATCATCTCAGCATTGCTTCAAATTTGTTTGTCTGAGGCCTAGTTGAATGGTTGTGTAAGTTTGTCATTGTGCACTAATATCCTGATCACGCATGATTCATGGAAGTAATTGTTCTCTGTCAAGTAGACTGTACAGATTGTTGTTCTTGATTTCCAACACTTTGCAATCAACATCATTCATCATAGTGTAAGATTGGAATGGGAAGGCGAAACATCCATTCTCACTGCTCTAGTATTGAAACGGGAATTATTCTCGTGTTACCTGACTCTGTGTCGCAGACATTTCGCTGTCTACAGACACACAATATTTCATCTCAGCATTTCAATGTCATGTAAGTACTCAAACGAAGGTATGCTTGGAATTCGTGGCGAAACGTGGACATCTGAAATCGTTGTGGAAATCTTTCCATCCGAACCGCATACTATCGGTTCATCGTTGAGTCACATCGATGAAACGACGATGAGTATCTTGTGGTCTGAGAATAGTAACTCATCAAGTTCGCATGTTTAATATGCTGACTTCAATATATTTATTTGGTGCATGGAATGATTAGGAGGGAAATGCTCTACAATGATTTTTCACTATATCGGTAAACATTAGGTTAATCAAATGTTTGCTGAAACATACTCGAGACAGCTGACTCAATTGTATACAGATGCATTTCCTGAGAACATGATGTACTTGTGTTTTGTAATTGACTGAGATATTAAGAAATGAATGAAGATGATAACGAGGTAGGATGAATGCTGTGTGAACTCGGAATTGCTCAAAGTCATACATAATATTGATACCAACCGACTGTTTGAATGAGAATATCGTGTCAACATTTTGTGACTAGAATGTAACAACAAATTTAGGACGTGAACAAATGTGTTTATTTCACAAGGAAACATCAGACGATAAATGTTTGTTAATCTGAGTTGTAAGTTTACTTGTCAACGTTACTGTTTAGTCATTTTCCAACTCCCTCTATTCTATGACGCAACTTCAAACAAGATGTATCTAATAGATTCGAATTAAATTCATGTTGTCAATTGTGGGCTGTCAGTTGGATGTGTTGAATTTTTCACTTCTGTAAGTCAACGAAAATGTATGTCGTGTGTATATTTCGAATTTTTTACATGGACAAATGTATTTTCAAACGATAATACAACATATTTTGGCTACACTTCAAATCATTTGTAAATGTCATTTTCATTGTATTTTTCTAAAAATTTCTCTACATATTTTCTGACGACTACATAGTGTAGTGTATTTGTATGGTATAGATATTGACATTTGATTGTTGTATAAATGGAAGTGTTTGTTTGATCAGTAGGTGAGATTGTATAAGTGAGGATTTTATGCGGCAGTTGATCATTGTGGAACTGAAACAAATCACATGATCGTTGTGTTTCAAACTACAGTGATCTCCAGAATGAACTAAGTGCTAACATTGTGATTACTGCACAATCAATAATAATTGTCTGACTCCAGTAGCAATGTGTGAGCTAGATAATGCAACTTCGAATTTGATTGTGATACAGATAATCGTAACTGAGTATTAGAATGTGCATCGACTTGAACACCATTCTCTGGTGGGCCATTCGTTTTGAGGTTAGTTGTGCACGTGTATGACCATTGAGACTGGTTACGATGGATGTTGTCTATGTCATGTTTGTGTGGTGTTTGAGAGTGACACATTGTGGTGAAACAGCTGTCCAGTTAGCCACGGTTTTCAAAGTGCATCTAACTCAATTCTATTCTTGATTCCAACAAAACATAATGGATTATGTCATTGAATTAAAATAAATATAATTCCGTGATGAAAATTTTCTTTTTGACGATATCACTAACCTCATCTATGTATTCGTATTCATAGTTGTATGGTAAATATATGTGTATGAAGGGACAGAAAAGATTGCATCGTGGTGTGATTCGAGTCTCTAAATATCAATTATGGTTCTGTAATAATCCGGAACTTGAAGAAAAATAGAACGATGATGATAATTTGCAAGTCAGAGTAATGAAACATAATTGTTCGCTTGATAGATATGAAGGAAAGTGAAAAACATAAATATGATATTAATATTTGAATTATAATAATATTAAAACAATGTTAAAGGATAGTAATAAATGATTACAGTTTAAAACTACAAGACCAGAACATACTACAGATATTAATTAGGACCAAGGAAGAATGAGAGGTTAGATGGATCGTTTTTGCATGCAGAATTTCGAATTGATCATCATGCACAGAAAATCAAAGGTATTTATGGGATTTCAGATGATCTTGGCCTCCCGGGAGGTCTTAAAAGAATACTAAACATAGTAGCAGAATAGGTAATCATCCAGTCAGAAATGTGACAAGTGACTCTTGACTTTCTAGATGATTCTGGGAAACTTTTATTCAACGCTGATTGAATAAAGTGTTTCCCAGCGCTATCATGGATATATATAAAATATAAATTTGTTAAAGTGCAATAAAAGCATCAAGTTTATAACTTTTACAGTGAAGTGAACTAACTGTTTGAAAGTTTTAAAGAAGTTAAAAGAATAAACAGTAACTGTGATTAATCAAAGATTCAGTGAATTCATATCTATCCAATCAAAGTTCAACACAGTTAAATGTTAAAAAAAATAAATGAATAGAGATGAATGACTTAGTTCTCATCACTTAAATATCCCTTTATTTAAACAGTTGAGATCATGAGTCATTTGAAGCTAGACCGCCATGGTTAAGCGCCTAGCTCGAGGCTGTTAGGTCCTGGGTTCGAATCCCGCGAGGTGGAGTCGTGGATGCGCACTGCTGAGGAGTCTTACAATAAGACGAAACGGCAGTCCACTGCTTCCAGGTTTTCTATGGTGGTCTAGCTTCAGTTGACTCATGATCACAACTCTTTAAATTACCACAATCTCCACAAAACCCCTTCTGATATCCTTTTATGTTAATACAGAGCTCAAGATTTAATTTTTTTATTGTGACATATACCAAACTCTTTTTGTGGACGATACACTGTATTGCCTCAGACGATATTTAACTCTATGAGTATATATAAACACCGGCATCCAACGGTGTTCATGTTTACCTTGTTTAAAAGTAATAAGCAATTTAGTGAAAGTTCAGTAAGAAAGCGTACAGCAAAGAAATTTAATAAAATATACTATTAATATAAACAATCTTCATCTTCGTTATTCTATATTTATGAAGTAAAATGAAATGAAAAACCTTAAATATAAACTATATAGGCTGTTTGTCAAATGGATAAATAAAATAGTCTCATTAATAATCACTTCGTCTTTAAAGATGCATTGTATCGATTGAAGTTTGGCAGAATAAATGTATACGTGTGATAATCATAATATAATATCATTCAGTTATTCTAAAGCTTAGAACATATTACTTTACTATGTGGCATAAGACACACCCAGAAACAATATCAATGTTGATATATTTCTCCTCTTGACTATCATTTGTAGAAACGGAAGGGGAATACACAGAGATTCATGAATTGAATATATATTAAGTGCAAGTGTGATGTGTGCTACTGATATCGACAGATATAATTAGTATGTATCATCAATCCAAAGTGAAATACCTGAAAGCAGAAGATTAAGGAGATCAAAGAAAAGAGAACAAGAAAAAAGAATGAATAATGTGGAAACAAAAGAAGTCTGAGACAATCGATGAACATTTTGTAAATGAAGTATTTACTGTGTAGTTCTTAGATTTTACTAAGTGATTGTGTAATTTTGTAATCAAATACATTCGATTATCCCCACTTGTGTTCTCATTCACTACAAAGGGAAATTTTTGTGAGCCTTTACATTTGAAGATAAATTACAGGAAAAAATTACTGAATCATTTATTTATGTATTTTGAACAGTTTCAAACAAAATAAATGTTGTAATACCATTTGTAGGAATACTGCAGATTGTGTACTAAGTATCCCCCACTTAAATCCACAACATAGACAAACCAATTTTGTTTTTGGTATCTATTATTACAACTATTCGACTGTTCCTCCGATCTACATATTTCATCAAGTTATCTGTTTTAGTTGCTTGTTTTAGTTCATCATTATGTCCATTGTGCACACAATCTATTCAGGCGCGTTTATGAAAAGTTTACAACCTTTCGCTATACGTGATACAAAAAGGTACAATCATCGACATCATGGTGGCTGGCAATATGCATTGAAACGAACGAACATTAATCAAATGTGGATTACCGAACTCCTAACATCTAACCGGTCATCATTCAAAATTTATCGTCACAATAGATCAAGGTATAAGAAAAGGAAACTTGTTGAAATACTTTATGCTGAGAATTCTATGTTGTACCAAAAATATAATGTTGAATAAAGCTTCTAATAATAATAAATAAATAAATAAATTTGTAATACTTTAATAGTCTCATATGAATACCATATACTAATGTTCTTTCAAATTCAAGTGAAACCGCGTTATATCATGGTCTTATTATGTGGGCTCTCAGATTATTGATTATATTTGTCACAGAATCAAAACATCATAGTTTGTTTGTATGTCTGATATATATGAAACTCCTAAGCACATTCCAGTTACTCTATTCTAGAATTACACCGATTAGGTCACTGTTATATCCGAGCGAAGATTAAATCACGAGTAACTTCTGAGACATATTAATTGACTAATATTATCTATACATTCTTATGGTATAACTATTCAATAATTAGATTATGTATATTTATATTCCTTCTATTATAAGCTTTATTTTGACCTATAATTTATTATTGTACGATTTACGGTTCTTAAGCTATGTTCAGTTTATTGACTACTACCTCCCACGTTCATAGTGACTTTTTGGCTTTATTGTGTACAAGTGTTATTTCTTATTTTATGGTGCGTTGAGGTCTGTTTGGTTGATATTTAAACCCAGTATGTCTGAAATAAATGATTCGGTTCGAGTAGTGGGAGCTGGTATTTGTGTTCCGGACTCAAGTGGACGGACTAGGCGAACATAGGACCAATAAGGATGCTAGACTGCTCATACTGGTCGAACGTCATTGGTTTGGCACAGTGCTAAGAAAGTAAAAAGCTTCCTACAATAACAGCATAAAGATTAATTGCAGCACACAATAGACTGAAATAATAGTTGGCAACAAAGTCTAACGTTAGTACTGACTATTCACAATCAAACAAAGACTCAGAATACTAAATCATAAAAGAGTATATGTTTAAAAAAAGATTCTAGAAATGCATAAACAGTAACAGCAACTCATATATGATGAAAGAATGTAACTATGATAATCAATGAAGTAAACTCAAAAGCGTTGGAAGACATCAACCATTCGTTGCACTACACGTTCAAATGTTAGTAGAAATAAAACTGTATACTGAATATTAACAAGTAGTATAAAAAAACAGGGATAATACTTGAATAAAGAGAGTGTAAAGAGTATAAATGGACTTAATAATGTATACTCTTTGCTTTTAACCAACCAAAAATTCTGTAAAAAAAAAGTCTCCAAATCTTTTGTCTAAGTTTATTATATATATGTTATAGACTACTGATAGGTTGGGTTAATATAAATCAGCCTGGAGAGAAAGCGCTCGTCAGTGGCCAAGTTTTGGCTTCATTTTTTAAGAAGAAACACTATAAATTGAAGATAGGGCTTTGCTTTCTTGGGGAAAAATGCATGCATTCATGAAGAAATGTAAATATATTCTTGATTCAGTTTTAGTCAACAAGTCTTCTTTCGCACTCATAGTGTTCTTTGTCCAGTAGTTGGTTTACGCTGACATATAATAGTATCAGAACCGAAATACCGCGCAACCTAATACCTTCTTAGTTAATTACATTAGTAGATTACAAAAGTCCTGTTATCATGCTCATTTGACTTTATGAACTTCTAACGATATCTTCAGATATGCTACATTAATAAATATTCAGTGAAATTTGATTCCAGTCATTTTAGATTCTTGTAATTTTCGTATACCATTTGGACATATCTCATTGTTTAGTCAAGTATACTTTTAATAGTTGGATTCACGCGTTAATTGAAACTAGACTGCCAGCCCAGGATAAAGTAGGTTGGAGAATGCTGGTCGGCGGCCAATATTCCATAGGGAGTAACAGGCGTAAGTAAGTAAGTAAGTAAGTAAGACTACCATGGAAAACTTCGATTGTAATCACATTTTAAAGTTTAAAAAAATATTACAAATGATTCGTAAAATGGTATACACATATATTGATATTAGATACACTGCTCTTTATATTCGTAATTATCAGAAAATAAAAACAGTATAAACACGACTATAAAAAGTAGTCCATGTATAAAATATAAAACACACATACAGGAAAACACATATATGAATAAATCGTATATGAGTGGATATACGTATAAGTGCCAATAATTAGTTCTACGAGGATAATTATAATGTGGTTAATATGATTGATTTGGACAAATATGTGAAGCTTTACAGAATAACCAAAAATATTAGAATGGTTAATCTGTCACATGATTTGTCTGGCTATATCCTATTCAACCACGTAGGAGAGTATCAGCATAGGTTTGTGGAGATTGTTGAGTTCTTAATGAGATCATGAACCGATCAAATTTAGACCACTATTAAAAACCTGGAAGCACTGGACAGTCGTTTTAAGACTCATCAGCGGTGAATAACCACGATCCTTCACGCGGAGCTCGAATCCATACCTTCGGTCTCACTCCAGTCAATAAGTATCCCGAAAGTGAACGAAAAAATAATTAAATTCCAGGAAGAACTATTTACGGAGTAAATGATTCTGGTTGTGTCAAGTTCAAGTGTTCGTCATTAATAGGTATAAATTATGTGGCTTTTTAGGAATAAATCAACTAATCACCAGTAATAAAGCTTAGAAAGTCAAACAACAAATTAAAGGATAAATACACGGAAGTTGGATTATTAAAGTATATCCCCTGGCAAAACATGATTTCGCAGTAATATGACATTCATTCTCCTGAAGATCTTGACAGTGAATATCATCCGATAAATTTTAGAAATTTATAATTATATTTAAATGTCTGTTTGTAACAAAAAGATTACTAAGCTGATATTTAAAGTTGTAAATATTTACAAAACATTTGAAATGTCTTCAGGTCCGAAAAAGAGCAGCGAACTACCTAGCATGTTGAGTAGGAATAATCAGACATCTTACTGAGGTTATTTATTAAAAAACAGATAACCACAGACCACTGAAACCCTTGTTGATGAAATTATATGTCTCCTAAGACGATATTTTCTTTAACATTTTTGTCTACTTATGAGTAGTCTGACCAAATAAACAAATTTTTAAACGAGTAAGTTACTTTCAAGGGTAAAAAATTCAAGTCATTGATCAATGTTTACTTATGGATCATTGTAAACATGACATTTTCAATGTTTATACGAAGGGTCTAGATTCAGCTCTTCAGGTTATTGTGAGTTGAGAGAATTGTTTATGATTAGAAGTTGTCGAGAAAACAAACGTTTCAGTCTTGTACCTTTTGTTTGTCGGTTTTCATTGTGATGTTACATAGGGTTACATGATCAGCATAGTGCGAATCACATTTAAGGAATGTTTGGAATATTTATATGTGGGGTATAAAAGCCATCGTTACACTTGTACTAAACCATAAAGTCAGAAGTCAAGAGGGTTATGCATAAAGCGCTTCTATCAACTTACTGAAATGAATTTGAAATACATGGTATCAGTATAGGGTTCTGGAGATGGTTGAGTTCCTTTTGGGATCCTGAATTGATCAATGTTAGACCATCATTAAAAACGTGAAATTATTGGACAACCGTTTCGTTCAGCTGAGGAGTCCCATATCAGGACCAAACGGCCGTCCAGTGCTTCAAATTTTTTAATGGTGGTCTAACATTGATAGGTTCATGATATCAGTGAAGTATATATGTTTACGTGTATATGTATTTCCAATGGTTAATTATCTTCCTGCTATTTGAATAGAGATATCGAACAATCACATTTTGGAAATTAATGTGGATACCATAGGTTGAAACAAGATAAATTATGCGTAATCTGTGTTCAGCTATGAGTCCATAGAACTAAATTAAACGTGATATATCTTGAGACCGCTGACCAATGTCTTGTGACAAGTTACCAAACAGAATCCAGATTCTTATTTAGTCAATTTTGCGTCTACAATCTCCTTCAGCATACCAGTACTCCCAGTACTCCCCTGCTTTCAGTACAAAAGTAGCATCCAAACGAGTTTATATGCAAACATACTGAACCATGTCATACCAAAAAATAAAAATAAAAATTATGCATAAACAAGCTGTGAATAGAGGAGATTGGAAATAGACTGGTAAGAAAATTGGAATATTAAGTCAGATGGCATTAGCTTACAGGTCAACCGAAAGTTTGTGATAAAAGGAATACATAGATATAGTAATCTAGTTTCTCAATTACTATACAGTGAGAATATATGTAGTGATAATACATAAATTAGTTTTGGTAGTTGTCATTTCATCAATCTTCATTCTGATATCACAAACAAGATTCCGAATCTAAACTACATCAAGATACCCAATAGTTCACTCAAATTTATTCAGATTTATGACTGAATAAATTTAATGTGAGACTTTATTCAACAATCCTTCATGAGCCATTAAAAGAAATAGTAGTTCCATATATTCTACTTTCTTTAGTGAAATAATAAAAAAAACGGTCATCTAGTGGTTTAAACTATGGAAATTCCATGATCTTCATAAATCCCACTTTATTAATTTGCTCACAAGCAAATGACTAGCTTCAAGATGGAACTGTTGATGTTCTATTAAGAAGCTGTGGAATAATTCACCTGTCTTTAAGGTATTTAATTATCTTGAATCAAACATTTAATTCATTCAACTTAAACACACCTATGTTGTACAAAATCATATGACTTATTTCTGAATTAGTTGATCCCTTTAAATTTACAAGGTTCATAAGTGGTGTACTGGTGCCCTGTTTACATTTTTAAGCAGTCTATTTTAAGACTATGTATATAAATCCCAAAATGTGGTCATTTTTTTTTGTTTATAAAAATATATAGCATATTGCTTTACTAAGTTATGTCAGATATAAAAACAGAAATACTATAGTGATTGATATATTTTTCCTTTTATCTACCCTTTGAAGAGACAACAACAACAACAACAAAATCACATTAAGATTGATACACTACTCATAAGATATATTGGAATATGTTTCAACATTTGAAGATAAGAATCCTTGAACTATACTTAAGTATATATATGACCATACTTGTAATGGATATATTTATGGTTTGGTGTAATGTTTAACAATGCGGCATATTTTCCCTTCAAATATTTACACTAACAACATATAGTATTGATATGACGGGAAGAAAAGTTAATGTTCGATTGGTTTACTCATTATGAGTTTTATTCAAGATTACTTCCGTTTTGATTCAATGTAATGATTACTAGAGTCGTCGTGTTTTGGGGGGATTAATAAATGATCACTTATACCAGTCTTCGTGTTCTTACTTTTGCGTTGTGACAATTGCCGAGATCCCTCGTTTCAAGTATAAGTGATAAGCGTTTCCGATACAACAACCAACGACGACCAGATATAACAAGTAGCATTCAAACAACAAGACATATCAAGTACTATTTAAAACATTCTTGTTCTCATTAATACAGTGTTTCTGTTTTCGTAATAGAGTAAAAATGGAATAAATATGATATCTGCTTTTCTAAATATCATTTCACTTCAACTATATATCACATTTTGTAAAGCTGTCTTAGTATTTAATTTTCAAAATGTATCCTAGTAAATGGTGGACTTTTCGAAATTTCTTCTTATGAGTATGATAGATTGAGCTACGATAAAATATGTAGTCAAGTTTATTGTCAGAATTAAAGGTATATGTTGAAGTACTAATTTACACTGCCCTACGGTTAATTTATGCTTTTAAACATACACTAAATCAAGTTTTATCATATTGGTTCCAAGATTATTCATTGGATTCCCCTCAGCTTCCAACCTAGAAAATCTTTATTCCCATTTTATTAAATGTGATACTGATTTTGTCGGTGAGAATAATTAGATTCACTTGTCTACTCAATTGAGGCCCGTGAGATTTGTATTAGCATTTGCATTGATCTAATCAGAATATTGATTAGTTCGTCTATACTGTCTATCTAGTATTAATGACTTTCAGCTAACTAATGACACGCTAAATGTGAGATATAAGGTGAGAGTAACAGTGGATGTCTATTTGTTCAGAATGAAGTTTCACATGCTCTTTCTCTTCAGGTAGCCAGAATAGATAACTCAGCAAGTAGACAACTTCCAACTATACTGTACAGACTTATGAGTCACTCATACGATAATATAAAACGAAGTCTTGACCACACATTGACAAGTTTAAGAAATTACAATGTGGGCATAACTACTCCATAAATAGAAAAGGAATGATTGATACATCCGTTATAAATTAACAGAAAGGTAAGACACACAGCAATAGTTTATGAGTCAATTGAGAGCTTACAAGTAGGGGGATACGAAAGTATTATAATCTAAGTGTTTAACCATTGTACAACAGAAATACTAAGAATGATTTCTGCATAGAAGATACTTAAAGCTTTTACTCACTCATCGCTTTATTACAAATACTCTACTCTTGAAATTAACCAGTTAATAAATTATTTAAGCCTTTCAATTCAGTTTTTTTGGTACGGTTATTAGAAACCCTATACGTTTACAGCTGTAATCATGTAGTTTTGTTTGAATGATATTTATTATCATTTACGTGATTATAATTATGTCGTATGCTCTCTAAATTTGGCCAAAACAACATTTCGGTAAAACTGAGTGTTTTTTACTTCTTTGCCAAACATACTTAAATGTCGTCCTACTTAACCAAGTTTTCAATAACGCATGATAATGTCCAGATAAGTCACCTTGTAAGCTTGTATAACTTATAAATGAGTTTAACTATAATCCCATTTTAAATGATCTAGTATCACAGTTTCTTGATGTCTGTTACATATTCCCAATGTTTACTAATCATGTTATTGACTTTAGTATTCTGTTCAGTTTGTTTTTCACTTGATGCTTCCTTTTTACAATAATTTATGTAATTAGTAGTGAAGATGCCACAAGTATTCAGTGTTTAACAACGCTTTTACCAGTAACATCTTCTAAGATAACTCGTACCCATCAAAAGAAATCAAAACACAGAATCGAGGAGATCGGAAGAGTGTATTTGGCGATAACCAATATATCGAAATTGTCTGATCTAATCTGGCTAGCGATTGCGGTAGATTTTGAGCACGGCGTTCCCACACGTGATCTAGTGCAGATGCGTGACCGAGCGCCTTCAAATAGGTGAGTCCATTAAAACATGTGGTCAGCATCCAATGTCGAAAACTTACAGAGCTATTTATTTTAGGGATTTATTTACCACTACAGTAGTATTTGGTTTTGTAGTAACTGCTCAAACGTTCATTCTTAACCCACAATTATTATTGATTCATCTAATTCAAGCATAATAATCCATCAGTGTAAATTCAATCTAAAAACTTTCTGAAAATAAAGCCCAATATTAATAACTAATTCGACAAAATGAACCACTTGATCATTACAATCACTTTAAACATGTTTACTATTATAGCAGTTCATGTGTAACTGAGTCTGTTCATATTTAATTTGGTTAAGCCGTTCTTTGTTAACACGGATAGAGTCATTTGTATAACAACAAGTTATCTTATATAATTGTACATTTTTTATTGTTGCACTTGTATGAATATGTATACTGTCTATGCACATATTCATTCTGTTAGCTTTACTATAAGTCGCTCAATTGATTCGATGATTCATTCGTTACCCTATGTATATATACATACATTTTAATCCTGTTCATTGACTCACTTTGACTCGCTTATTCGACTCACATGCTCACTTGCTTGCCTACTAGCTTTTTGGCACTACTCTTTCATGCTTACTTAGCATACCTGTAATTTTGATTATCTGTGTGTGATTGAATAATAAACTTAATCAATACTTCGTATTCATCTTCTGATTAATACAAAGTAATGACGGTTATCAAGACGAACTATATACGAAGTTTATATTGAATACCGACCAACACATTATCTTCAGTCTAAAGATGGTATATAAGTAAACTTAAAGTTGATCCCCATATTTGAAATTATTAGACAAAGTATGATATATAGTTCAGTTAAGTTTATTTAACAACAAACAAAATGTTAGTTATTTTAAATGAAAGTTAAACATGCCTTTAATTTCTATATTTTAATGAACTTGTAAAATAATACTCTCCTTACGAAGTAATACTCATTATTTGAATGTTAAGAAGCCTAAGGCTTAACTAGCTACGTACTGCCTGGAAACAAAGAAAAAAATATTGAAGTAAAATAAGTTTAAATTAATTATTTTAAGAATACTGATGTGAATCATAAAAATATTGAAACACTGTCTACAACAACTAATTTGACAATGGAAATGATAACAAGGAATATGTTACTGTGAAAGATATGCTTTCATACAATTAATCTATCAATGTTTTGTATCATCATGGTTTTGTCTGGTATTCACTCTGTCAGCACAATCTAACATAAATCTACTCTTCAATGATGATATTGTTAAAATGTTTAAAAGAGTCAAAACCATAACAGTCCTCTATTTTAATTCACTTGATATTGTTTTTTATTTGAATCTTCCCATTGATGTTTTAGGACTGAAGTTGATCAGTCTCTTATTGGCATATGTGCATACTGTGCGTATGCCTCGATATTGCCTTAATTTACAAGCATTATAAGCAGAGATGGATAGTGACTAGCAGTGGAATCCAGGACGCGCGTTTCGTCCTGTTTGGGACTCGTCAGCTGGATGTACCTGCATCTCAGAGTTGATGTTCACTCTGGGACTCGAGCTCAGTACCGTTCGCTTCAAACGCCATCGCGTTATCCACTTAGCTACTGAGTCCTGATAGCCACTTGCTTGTGCAATGGGGTGAAATTTAATTCACTTGATATTGTTTTATTTGAATCTTCCCATTGATGTTCTAGGACTGAAGTTGATCAACTCTGAGATGCAGGTACATCCAGCTGACGAGTCCCAAACAGGACGAAACGCGCGTCCTGGATTCCACTGCTAGCCACTATCCATCTCTGCTTATAGTCCTCTATTTTGTTGAACTATTCATTTTCATAGATTAGTTGGTAACATAAGAGAGTGTGTGATTGTATGAATCGGAATTTAAACAACAGAACTACTTCAGAATACTTAACTCGATATTGAAGAATTTTTTTCAGAGATATATAATAGAGGCAGAAAATTATAACAAATTGTTAGACCTTTATAAACACTGTAAATGATTATTGACATGTAGTGTTAAAGTCTTCCTATGTAACATGACACTTCAAATATCTAATTTATAAAAGACTGAGATTATTTTTTTGTTTTAAACATTTAGAAACAACGAATAGTTGATATTGATTGTTACGGTATTTATGTGATGAAGCAAAAATATAATCATTAAACAAGATAGATTTCTCGAAGTTCAAGTGAGAAGCCATGGTCAGTGGAGTTCATCCATGTCTGTTTTGAGATAAGTTATTCAATTATACAATATACCCTTGTGGGCCAGAGTGATTTTACATTGGTTTTCAGGAGAACCAGACACCATCCGGACTTTCATGTGAGAATCCAAACAGTACAACTCAACCCCATTTAGCAGGGGAACCAGACACCGTATAGGCTTTAACGCTACAATCTGAATAGTACAGCTCAATCCTGTGGCGCAACGACATAGGTACCAAGCACCCTGGTGGACCATTCGTACCATCTACGATTAAACGTAATATTTAAAATTTCCTATTCATTTACAGGTAATTACTCACTAAAAATAATAGATGATGGTCACGTAATATCGTGAATTGGTTGAAATTAAACATCAACACAGTTAGATACCGGCTCAGTGGTATAGAAGTTAAAAGTTCACGCACTAGATCGAAGGTCTTGATCTCGGATCTTGCATGCGGGACTACGGATTTGTACTGCTGTGGAGTCCCATACTAGGATGAAACGGCCGTCCAGTGATTGAAGGTTGACGATGATGGTTAATCATTGATCCATTCATGATATCAATTTAAACTAAACAATCTCCACAACCCGTTACTAATAATTAATTTAGTATCGAACTCTCTCCATGTTACATCCCGGCAATAATTATCATTACGTTATATATTAATAGAGCACAAAGCCACAAGTTATAACACTCCAAGAAAATCTCAAAATGTAAATAATTAACTATGATAGGATCCATTTCTCATTTTAACGATAAGTTCCAATAGAGGCAAAAGATTTCAAAACATTGAAATATCTTCAAGAAATAAGGACATTCAACATTATAATGAATATCGTGATAGTTTCTATCCAGTCCAATAGCTAAATGATCTTAAACATCATAAGAAAATTGTCAAAATCTCATATGACAATAAAATGATACTTCAGTTGAGATCATGAACCGATCAATGTTAGATCACTATTGAAAACCTGGAAGTACTAGACATCTGTTTGTTTCTAGTATAGGATTCCTCAGTAGTGTGTATCTACAACCTCGCACTCTAGACTAAAATCTTATATTGACGATTATATTCATTTCATTAAAAGATTAAAAGAATCAACAGTACATGTTTGTTTAATAGGAAAACACTTGGTTTATTTCAGTATGAATTACTTCGAGATGGTGGAGAATATTTGTAGCTCAGGTGGATGATTTTGATAGAGTTTTGTTATCTGAGTTGGATGGTTTAGTCGACTAAACTCCGCCTGGAGTCCCTCCGGGGACTACTGCCGGTCCCAAGCCGGGATAAAGGAGGAGGGTTGGGCATGGGTTTAGCGTCCCCATCTCGAAGAAAACTAACTCGCTAAAAAACGCTAACCAATTCAAATTGTACTTTATAAAAAATTATATAATAAAAAAAAATACTAAACTTACATTATATAACCAATCACTTGCCTATTCATATTAAACAGTACACTTCTTATATCCTTGTACTATAGACTGTATTTATATTGAACGATGTTGTATTAAAGTTTCCGTAAATGTACCTAATATTTCTGTTACAATTTCCATTTATTCATTTAATAGTGTACTGATCATATTGTAATGGTAATAATGATTGTTCTTGGTATTAATCTTTTAATTGAGTCATAATGAAAACCTATTGACAATTATATACTGATTACTAGCGTTTGTATGATACAATTAGCTTCAAATTTCAAAATAAAACCTTATTACTGGATTAATCAATGTTTATTACTTACAAATCCGCAAGAAACAATTGTTCGATGTAGGGCCAAAGAAATGTCACTAAGCGCTAGCTAAATCATCCGGCAGTTGGGTCAGTGAATATCGAACCGATCATCAATCCCTGTCAAAGTCAAGGACGACCAACGTGCATCAATTAATCGTTCGCCATAGACTGGCTCATGCTGTGTTGGTCTTACTTTCGCTTGTATCTACTTTAATTAATATATTTCTGTAATAACGTCTTTTGTGTTGTACAGTCCTCAAAGCATCTATGGTACCTTGATATGTCGATGAGGCAATCCACATAAGGTGCTGACCGCGAGGTGTGACTTCGACGTTAGCTGGTTTGTCACACCATTCCCGTCTAACTCTAATAGGCCCTCAATCATTTCGACATAGATCATCTACGCTGGTGATCTACACCGACAATCATCTATATTATGTAGCATACGTTTTATAAAGACTAGAGAATTAAGTTTAAATCTCATTATCTATGCAGAAAATATAAGAAAACTTTGACGAAACTCTGGCAGATACTATATATTCTAATATGAATTTAATTAATAGTAGTATAAGAGCTTAATCATATTGCAAAAGTGTCACATGCGAGACTATAATTTATAGACGAACCAATCACGTATGAGACAACAGGTCTTGGATTTTGGCGCGAAATTCACTCATCTATTTGGCTAAATAGAGTTTTGGTATTGTAACTGATAAAAACTCTAAATCTAATTTCTGACCTTAATCATCAACTGTAAATCATAATTCTAATACCTCACACAGGTTTATAACACTTATTTGGTACTGGTTATTAGGTGGACACTCATGGTCAGTCAAGCGTCGTTCAAAGGTCGTCCATGAATTATAGTCTCACCTTATCATTGAGTTAAAGAATTAAAATATCTTTGGAATTCATTTGAAATTTAAATAAAAGTTTGTTCTATCGTCAATAAGCTAAAAATGTCTTCCAAGCCATCAAACTCTCTGAGGTCATGTCTTTTTTATTTCAATGTTTTGCTTGGATTTGACGTACCGATTACATAAGCAGAAGCTCTTGAGCTATATCTGGTCTTCGAAAATCCATAAACCCAGAGTTATTTCAATTTTATCTACTAACACTAATAATTTCAAATATCATCTATTTGATTGAAATTTCAACAATTTTATATCGCATTTAGAATCATTGAAATCATTATTTATTTAATCATTCTCAGTAATACTGATACAGATGGTACGAACTAAGTCTAAAAACAAGGTCAATGGTTTCGTCTTATTTGGGACTGGTCAGCTGGATGTATCTACATCCCAGAGTCGCAGATTGAATACCAACTATAGGATGCAGTTACATCCAGATGACTAGTCTAAAATAGGACGAAACGCGTATCCTTAGTTCCACTACAAGCCATCATCCATCTTCGCTGATAATGCTAGTGACTTAATGCGTATATGCTAAAAGTGACTGATCAAGTGCTGTAACAAACATTAACGGGAAGATTCAAACAACCAATACAAAATTGAATTAAGTAATATTTTTGTTTCTTACCCAATTAGTCCAAGTACGATACTGTGATTATTCATTAGAAATATAATGAAAAAAATATCAGAATAGGTATGAAATAATTTGGGAGTTTATATTTGATATTATTGTTGTTATGCATCTTTGATTAAGAGAAGTAGTGAATTTCGTTACAAGTTTCGTTTTTTTCAGTTTCTTCTCTAATGTCTGCTGATAAGTCGTAACTTTGTGGTTACTCTAATTTTTTTTATTTTTTAAAGTATTCGGAATTTGAAACTTGCTACTGAACATGGTAACAACTTCAGATATACTAACCGGTGAGTGGTACGTTATTTTGACTAATCCAACTGATAGAATGCCATAACATTTTGTTACGTATTGACTGCTAAATCTAATCATGACAACTTATCTAGTTCGTTGATTTTTATTTCTTATCAAATCATAATTGAAAACTACCACGTACAGTACGCCAGACGCTTGTGAAGCTAACCTTATATACTGGTTTCTAGGTTCTATCCTTAAACCCCAGTTAAATCAGAGATACAATAAAAAAGTCACTTTTAAATCATTTAAAGTACACACAATGAATGCTTTGATTTTTATATTTTTCCCCATGACTTTTAGAACTTTGCCTGAATCCCTTCTACAGTTACTGCTAGTACTAAACCTTGGTAAAGGAGTACGGTTGACCATGACGTTAACAACCCTGTCTCGTAAAAAATACCTTGCTAACGAATCCTAACCATGGAAAATTATTAAAACCATGGCTTTCAAATTCACTAACAAATACTTAAATCACAAATAGAACATGACCAACTTACGGAGCAGCCGCTGCAGCCATCACACCACTTTAATCAAAACAAACATTTAATGTTGAAGATAACTAAATGTAGTTTAAAATAACTAAGACTATCAATTAAGCTGGATTTCTTTAATTAGTTGACACTGTTCTTAATATACTAGTGATTTTGACACTGTTTTCATTTGTAAACATTATTATTAAGATTTGATTTAATAATTTCAAACAAGTTAAGCAAGGAGGGAGATAGTTAATAACAGAAATAACGATAAAGGTGGATGGCGGTTAGCAGTAGAATCCAGGACGAGCGTTTCGTCCTGGCTAAGTGAATAACGCGATGGCGTTTGAAGCGGACGGTACTGTCTTCGAATCCCAGTGTGAACATCAACTTCGGAATGCAGGTACATCCAACTGGTGAAACGCGCGTCCTGGATTCCGTTTCTAGCCACCATTTCTCTTGGTTTATGAAGCTTGTGACTTTAGGCAATACCGAGGCAGTCCGCTCACGATGCACATATGCCAACAAGAGACTGATGAATTGCAGTCTTAAACAAAAATGGGAAGATACAAGCAAATAACACCAAATGAATTTAGAAATAATGATATATTTGTAAAATTTATTAATTTGTTCTTTGAAGAAGTGACCCGTATTAAATCATGAACATTAGGAATCCAATTTTCTACTCACTATAATTCCACAATTATATCATTATTTCTATTATTTTTATACTTAGTTCAGTAATGCAATAATACTTGTTTGGGAAGAATGCGAACGTTGGTTCTATTCAACTAAAGCTTACATCGCACTATCTAATATCTTTTTTTTAAAAAACAAAACAAAATCAGACAGCAATCAACTACATTTACAACTTGACTTCAAAAATCTGAACAATATGATATCAGGGGTCAAACAATTAAGTTGAATTAGTTGACAATTGTTTTTCAGCTGGAGTCGGGATTTGACGTAAATAGAAATAATAGGTTATTAAAGCCATTTCACAGATATACAAACCACATAAGCGTTTAGAAATATTTATTGGTATAAGTACAATGACTTTTATGAGTATCTATTTTTAAAAGAAAGTAGTTAATTGATCAACTCCGCTTGGAGGAAGAAATCAAGAAGAATCGCTCGAAGTGGATAGAACACACATTGAGGAAAGCATCAAACTGAGTTACTGGGCAAGCCCTCACTTGTAATCCTCAAAACCAAAGAAGAAGTTAAAGACCAAAGGGCAAATTACGTCAAGAAATCGAGACAAACGTGAGAAAAATGAACACAAATTGGGTAGAACTAGAAAGGAAGGCCCAGAACAGAGTGGGTTGGAGAATGCTGGTCGGTGGCCTATACTCCATTGGGAGTAACAGGCGTAGGTAAATTTATAAAAATGAAACAGACTAGTGATTCTTTATCATGTAGTGCTAACAAAGATTTATACATGTTACAAAATCATTCAACAAAAAAAGACCTTCATTTAACATACCGTTCATCGTGTGGTCTACAACAAGGACAATTGATGACAGAATAATTAGTTTGACCATATAAAATCATCTACATAAACTAATTCAAACTGTATAAAATATATTCAAAGATAGACGTTCTAAGCCAGAAGCAAGTAATTAGTGAGTACTGTCAACTATTCATTTATTCATATACAATAGTTGGTCGAACTAATTCTGTTTGTTTATTATAAATATAAATGAATTAATTATCTGTTAAAGTATCAAGCTTTATCTGTCAAATGTTCAACTGGATTGATTGGTTAGGGACTTATTTAACCTTCAATAAATGTCCTTGATTTTGAAATCTGAAAAAAACTTTCTTCTCTAAACGACGACCTTTGAGAGATGCTAAAGTGACTTTGAAACTATCCACCTAATAACTAGGGCCAAATGAGGATTATTAACCAATGTGGGAAGTTAAAGTTATGATTTACAGTTGATGGTTAAGGTTAGGAATTAGATTTAGGGTTTTCATCACGAAATGATATCAGTTATAATGCCAAAACTTTATTTAGCCAGGTGAACGAATTGGTTTCACGCCAAAATTCGAGACTTGTCACCTTAAGTCTGATTGGCTTGTCCATATATATATAGTCTTGCCCAACTATGTTACTACAACAAGAAGCTCACTGAAATATTATAGATGAATAATTGGTAACTCTTAAAACAACCGAATATTGATAGATGGTGTACAGAAAAACATTTCATTGTCAATTCAATACATCTTTAATATAACTGAAGATGATATATATACATATATATATTCAAAATTTCAGTTCATTTTAATGTAAACTAATATTCAAAGATTGTTTTCAGTAAACCATTCACTTTATAAGTCCGTATATGCCATCCTTCATTAAATCTTACTGCAATTTGATTTAAGGTCAGTTGATGGTGTAATTGCTGTGAACACATATTAGAGTAGAGGAGTTGGATAAAAGCACTGACTAAAATTAATCTCCATCTGCCATAGAAAAACATGAACACAACCATCTTAGTTAATATTGCCATCGATATCTTCAAACTAATCAAATTACAACCCAAATAAATACTGCAGTGTGTGCTACTAATGTCGACAGATATAAGTATCATATATGTCTAGCAACAGAAGATTAAAAAGATCAAAGAAAAGAGAACGAGAACAAAGAATGATTAGTGTAGAAATGAAACAACAATGAAGTCTGAGATGATTGATTGACATTTTGCAAATGAAGTATCTATTTAAATAAAGCAAGAACAAATAATGGTGCAGAATAGTATGAATTCATATTATTTCGAGGTTTCTCGTCAGCTGCTTACAAACCAAAATTGTGATAGAATTTTTACATTGAGATATAGTGAAAACAATTGACATAGATGAGTGTAAATAACTGGGTTACAATAATAATTGTAAATACATATATATATGCTAGAACAGGTCAGAGGTCAAAAGGAATTAATTCGGATTGAGTGGTGTAGTAAGGGAATTGAATAATTATAAGATAGGTTACGTAATAATAATAAAATAGAATTTGAAAAGTTAAGATGTCCGCATTTCTGAGCATATTCCAAAAAACTTGAGGCTGCGAGGGAATAAGGCCTTCAACAGCGCAATAGCTCGACATCTACTTGACACCGGGCACACCATCCAGATTCCACATGCTTTCAAAATTATCAATAGACAAAGAAGTACGACCACCCTCTGTTTTGCTGAAGCCATCATGATCAAAAAACTTAAACCTGACTTATGCATCCAAAAAGAGAGTTTAATTAACTTATCATTACCCTGATAACCCCATTTTATTTTATTTATTTATTTATTTTAAAATATTTATACTCCTCCCCTATTACATAATTCTTAAGCCACATTATCATTCACACATTTCCGCCACCTGATCCTCTTAAATTATCTTAACTTTTCAAATTCTATTTTATTATTATTACGTAACCTATCTTATGATGATTCAATTCCATTATTACACCACCCAACCCGAATTAATTCCTTTTGACCTCTGACCTGTTCTAGCATATATATATATATATATATATATAATTATTATTGTAACCCAGTTATTTACACTCAATTGTTTTCAATTGTTTTCACTATATCTCAATGTAAAAATTCTATCACAATTTTGGTTTGTAAGCAGCTGACGAGAAACCTCGAAATAATATGAATTCATACTATTCTGCACCATTATTTGTTCTTGCTTTATTTAAATTCATAAAGGGAACCAATTGCATGAAGTATCTATTGTTATCAGATTTTACATAATGATTCTGTAATTTTTTTATTCAAATACATTCGATTGTCCCCACTTGTATTCTCTGTTGAGTCGACTTTCCGAGAACTGCAACGGAGCCTCCAGAGGAGCCGAAGAGTCCTAGCCAATCAGAGCATGAGTGAGCTTTCTAGAATGTCAACATGCCGTGCTACTATTGGTCAGTAGCATAATGTGTCTTTTAGTGGATTGGCTAAAGTATGATGTTGATTTAACAAATGTTAACATCTATAAATACCCATGTTTTCTGTACAAAAATGAACTTTGGAGTAAAGTACTTCTCGCATACTTTGAGTCTTCTCTCTCGTGTTCAGGTCACTGTAAAGTTCTAGCTTAGGGGTTACAGAATAGCTTAGGAAGCGAATATAGCGTTCAATCCTCAAGACTTATCATTCTCGTTCACTACAACACTATTAATCATCATGAAGATAAGAACATTTTGTTCAAGAACCAATATCTCTATCTACATTAAAAAATAAAAATGACAAATTATGACATTCAAAAGGATTCATAAATTACTCACCTCTTACTGATAATAAAAAATATAATAATAACATATTCACCAATTAATAACTTAATATTGACAACAAATTATGTTCACTTCATTATTTATTTATTTCAACACATATATATTGGTACAAAGAAGCACCACATACATATGCGCCACACAAATCTTATTCGATATGCGTGAGGGCTGTGATACTGCCCGGGTGCCCAAACCGAAGCAGGTGGTTTTCTTAGGGGGACACATCCCGAGCCTTCAACCTGAGAGTCTGATCCACAATGCAGTGGAGCATCGTAAGGAGATGTAGTCCCATGGTAGCCGGTGACCAGCGATTGGTTCGTACGCCATTTGTTCCCGCAGGATACTGGAGCCCATGTGCACCATTGGTTTGAAATCCGGTTGAAGAGCCGGACATTCGCTTTTCGTCCTCTCATTTTCGTAAACAACACCCACGCCACGAGAAGGGAGTGAGTGGACTTCCCTGGCATATGATATTGATGCCACTTTAATGTAGGTGGATTGAGGAAAATAAAAGAAACTTCTGAATTTAAGTTTTAAGCTACTAAGCACTAGAAAACAAATTCATCAAGACTAAATAATAATTTCCACAAAAAAAAAATTGAAAAACTTCCTGTTCCCTTCATTAATATAAAATCATGACTTATTACATTACTATTGAGAGCATCATATATGAACAAGAAGATTTGCAGTATGACAATCGAACCCATTTATTTCTTATAACATTAACGCATTCATGAAGTCCTGTGGAGTCGTTTTTTAAGAATATTTAAAAGGTTTTGATATTCCTTATATGTTATTAATCGATTCAGATACAATTCCAAAGGAGTGGGTTTCGGTTAGTTACGTTCAATGATTATTTATAGGATCACTACTAGTAAAACAATATCAAGATGGTCATAAACAAAAAAGTTACTTAACATTTGCTGAAGGCTTAGGACTCTCGTAAATAGTAACATCGAACATGCAATCAGACCTTTATATACATGTGTCATGATCAAATTAACAATCGTCATACATATATATACAGACTACGAAAATATTTTCGAATAACTCACGTAGTAGGTGCTGGAGCTTTAGGACTGTTAATATTCATAGCATCATATATGTGGATAAAAATTCACATTCAAGTATTTTGATCAGATTAACAACAATCAGTCATTCATGATTGGGGATGGGTCTAGTAACAACATCCCGTACCAATCAACCTTGCTAAACAAACGCTAACCAGAGATAATCATTTAAATCAATTGAAGATCGTTATAGCAACTATCCTACAACCAATTTGGATTATGGTTAATTTTGGTTAAGCCCCTTTCTTAACAGACAATGTTATTTGAACAGTAACAATTTGTATATTTCTTTGTACATTTATTATCAATAGATCATATTGATAAAATCGAGCTAAAATATTGATTGTTTAAATGTCACTCGATAATTCATCCTCCTCCCCATGTATATATGTACTCAAATCTTATTATTAGTCCTTGCTTCCCCCTTATGCAATTTGACTATAAATATGCTTATATATTTGCTCGTAAGTACTTATTCGCCTCTCCACTTCCAGTTCGTTTGATGTGCTAATAGCTTTGTGATCTGCGCTATCAGCTAAGAAAATGTAGTTGCCGTTTCTCATTGCCCTCTGATTTCAAATACGAGGTGAACGATTAGCGAAGGAAAGCCACTACATAATTGGTGACCCCGACGAACGAACACGAAACAATTTTCGACGATATAAACTAAATTCAAAAATTCATGGCGTTTTGTCTCGATTTGGATTATCAACTGGATTATAATCATTGCTGATGATTTATTATATCACTATTTTAATTCATGTACATTATCTCGCAAACATTATTGAACGTAACGATAATACTCATAATAAATAACGTTATTTCAGAAACAAATTGTATATTAGTGCACTTTAGTAAGTACGTTCTCTGTTTGAAATCCTACCATTTATTATTATCATCATTTTTGCCGAACCATTTCTCCTTGTGATATTTACATTATATTCGTGTGCCATTTAATTTTTATCAATATGTTTTGAAATAAAGACACGATATACCTTCCACAAACACGTCCATGTGGTCCATTAATTTCACTATTCCACCTTTTAAGGTCATTGACCCCCAACTTTGGTTCATTAGACTTGAAAAGTATGTTGTAGTCAACCGTGTTCACTTACATCGAGATATATTCAGTCATGCAAGCTCGCTACTTCCAAACGAAGTAACAGACAATGTGCGAGAGGTCTCAGCTAAGCGGGACGCAAAAAAAATAATACGACGTACAAAAGCAGGCAGTGATAAAGGCCGTCTCAATAACCGACCTGCAAGTTGTTGAGCAGCTGCTCAGTCAAGTGCATATAGAAGACAGATCTCCATCACAGCTCAAAAATCATATGAGCAGCATAATTGGGAACAGAAAAGTAGATTGGAACATATTTTACCAGTTGTGGCTCCGACTACTCGCAGTAAGCGTTCAACAAGTCCTTGCAATCGAGGATAGCGATGTAGACAAAGATAACATCGCTAAAATAGCCGATAGGATATATGAGAGAACGAGATACAAGAGTACACAAAGATATAACTCTGCAGTAGATGAAAGAATCGATGCATTACAAAAGGACATTAATGCTGTATGCCACAAAAGACGAACCTAAATCAGAACGACAGACAAAGAAGATCATTACAAAGTAGATCGAGAGATAGAAGCCGATCATGCTCTAGGAGACGCTCATCTCCTACAATATGCTGGTACCATCATACGTACGGTGACAGAGCTCGTAAATGTAGATCACCATGCAAATTTTAACGATCCCATCGGTTGTCGGTGACGGCTGCGGTAACTAGCAAAGCTTCTAGAAACAACTGTTTATTTTATGTCCAGGACGGGGTAACTGGCGCTCAATTCTTAGTCGATATAGGGGCGGAAATCAGCGTAGTACCTCCAGTAAGTGAAGGGAGAAAAAACTTTAACAGGTTACTAGTGCTAAAAGCGGCGAACTAATCAAATATTAAGACATACGGTAAACAAAATTTGTTCCTGGATTCCTAATGAGGCGCTTCATACCGCTTGAACTTTGTCATAGCCGATGCATCAGTGCCCATAATAGACATTGATTTTCTACATAACTCCGATCTGCTGGTAGACTCACGACGTCAAAGACTTATAAACGGTAGCCACCCCATTGCAATAAGAGGAACACATAAGGAATCCGCTCCCATGAATCTAGTGATAGATAATAGTCGCGGTGATCCATGTAAATCTTTGTTAACGGAGTTTCCTGAACTGGCAAAAGTAACAAACAATAAAGCAGATCTCAAACACTTCATTCAGCACCATATTATAACAAACGGGCCACCAATGAACGCAAGGCCAAGAAGATTAGACTTGAGAAGACTAAAAATAGCGAAACGAAAATTCGGCAAGCTGATGAGGCTAGGGATTGTAAGGCCTTCGTGCAGCCAGAGGGGATCCCCGTTACACATGGCCCCAAAGAAGAATGAAGGAATTAATTCTTGTGGAGACTGTTACGAACTCAACAAACAAACAGTAGCCCGCAGATACCCTATACTGCACATTCTCAGTTTTACTAACAGTATGGAAAGCGCTAATATCTTCTCAAAGGTTGACCTACTTAGAGGATACTATTATATTCGTGTCGCTCCACAGAACGTACCAAATACAGCAGTAACGACCCCATTCGGGTTGTATGAATTTCTGCGCATGCCTTTCGGATTTACTAATGCAGCGGAAACCTTTAGATTATTTATCCACCAGGTCATCAGAGGTTTACATGGAGTATATGATTACACCGACTATTTACTAGTAGGCATCTACAGCAACTACGACAACTATTTATGTAACTACGAGAACATGACATCTCCATAAACGTTGAGAAATGTGAAATTTGAAAGGGATCCCTACAGTTCCTAGGTCACGTAATAACTTCTCGACGTATTGCGCCGATCTCAGTAGAAGTCAGTGCCATCAGAGATTATCCGTTGCTCGACTCTCGTAAGACGTTATGACGATTTCCAGGACTATTAGATTATTACAGACACTTTATTCCGAATTGTGTAGCAATACTCCAACCGTTGACTAACGCTTAGAGGAAATGCCTTGACATACCATCTATCAGCAGAGGCGATACATGAATTTGAAAACGCCAAGAAGGCACTAAACAAAGAAACGACGCTAGCCAGACGTAAGGGCGAAACACCATTAGCTATCATGACCGACGCATCCAATGTTTTACGACAGCTAGTAAATGGCACATGGGAACCGCTTTCATTTTTATCGAAGAGGTTGAATCCTACACAAACGAGATACAGTACTTTCGGAAGAGAATTACTAGCAATTTACTTAGCAATAAAACATTTTCGACACATGTTGGAAGGTACGAATTTTACTAAGCACACAAACCACAAACCACTCACGAAAGCACTAAGCGCAATCAAGATGATTATTCTCCGAAGAAAACCCGACAGTTAAAATTTATTCCCCATTACACGTTTAATATACGACATATTAAAGGCCAAAATAACGAAGTACCTGATGTACTATCAAGAACAATGATCATCGCGCCTATTCCAAGTGGAATCGATTATCACAATTTGGCGAAGTTACAAGAGACGGACGTTGAGTTTAACAAGCTAAGATCCGATGACACGACACAATTAGTAATCGAAGATATTCAGTTAGATGGCGCAAATGTGACATATGATACGTCGACAGGCCGACCGCGAATATTCATCCCGAAGCCATCACAACAGAAGGTATTTGAAAGCTTGCAAAACATATCGCATCCGGGAATTAAATCCACAGTGAAGCTAATCAGCGAACATGAATCGCAATATGCGTAGTTGGACACAGGCATGCATGAAGTGACAAAACGTCAAAGTACATCGTCACACTCGCACGGAATCCAATCATCCAGTGACAAACGGAATTGTTGAACGTCAGCATAGACAGTTAAAAGCGTCTTGTAAATCTCTCATTGTTAACAACGATTGAGCTAATAAGCTTCCTTTAGTCATGTTGAATATAAGAGTAACAACGAAACAAGATATAGGATGTTGTTCAGCAGAATTGGTATATAGAAATACTCTAAATTTATCCGGAGAAATTTTCGCCAGAAATACTCTCGATGTGATCTCCGCTAAAAGCTAATAAATTGTAGTTGCCGCTTCTCAATGCATTCTGATTCCAAACACCGCTGAAATTTGTAAATTAATGATTAACGAGATGAACGATTATTGAACCCAAACAGACTCAATCAACTGGGGAGTCAATAAGTCTTCAATCGTAAGTGTTACGATACTTGATGATGAAAGCTACGATTGTTCAGAAATCACGAGATCAATGACTCTCCTGACAAACAGGACACCAATTATTATAAGCACATGCAATGTTCGCACAATGTGTGGAACCTGATCGATCATTCAAGTATCTGTGGAATTTGGAAGATACAAAGTGACAGTACTTGGCATTTGTGAAACACATTGGAAGCAATGTAAACAATAGAGATTATCTTCGGTTGGGGGTGTTGTAGTAATCTGGTCATCAGAATTAAAATGCTGTCGACACACACGGAGTTGCACTGATGATGTGCAAAGAAGCACGAAAGGCGCTTGTAGTATGAGATTCTCATGGATCGAGGACCATTGAAACATCCTCCCAGAAATAAATAAGAAGAGGATTGCAATGAGTATCATCGGGTGTCAGTGGACAGATTTGTATTTAGGTGACGTGATCAAATTAACAATCGTTTCTAGGACGAGAATCACATTGGAAACATCTGTATTCATATGTCATGGTCGAATGATTATTCGTCATATATATGTATATATACAGATTACGAAAATATATTTTAAAAACTTACGGACTGGGTGGCCCATTTTTAGCACTGTTGAATTGACAGCATCATAAATGTTATAGATTTCAATACTCACGTACATAATCAAGGTTGAAAAACTCAAATATTAACTCCAAACACTTAATATATAACGGTTACTTACGGAGGACCTGCAGGTTTCGATCTGTTTAGGATTATAAAATTCATTAACTTTAATAGGAAATTATATTTGGTTTATATTATTTAACTGACATCTGACGAAAACATATCTAAATGATCGAATCTATTCCATATGACTTTATTGTGTCAATGAATTAGGGTTTCGGCTCTGTAATTATCCACGCGTGAAATAATAGACTCTGGGTTCAATTCAGGTGGTGTGTTTTGAGTGAGCAATGTGAAGTAATTCCGTATTCAGGTGAGATGATTTTTCAGTGTTTCCAGGTTCTTAATGATTGTCTAACTTCGACCAATTTGTGATCTGGATAACATTCGATAATCTCTACGACTCCTATACTGATAAAAACGTGTCTTTTTATCCGTAAAATGGAATGGAATGATTGTGTTGGAAATTTGGAATTAAAATGCATATTTTGTTTACTAAACTGCTTTTATTATGGATAGTTTTGATTTTACAAAATTGACATTCATTGTTCACTGATTGAATAACTAGTGGTTAAAGCGTTGTCAAACCCCAAATATCTGTGGCATCTCCAGTACATATCTATAAGATGTTTATGTTTTAACGACCTCAAAAGAGCTTTTCGCTTCTGATTGTAATTACAAGTGACAGTTTTTTAAATGGTTCATCGAAGCCTGAAGTATATAATTACTTATTTGCTTACGCCTGTTACTCCTCGTGAGGGAGCATAGGCCGCCCACCAGCATTCTCCATCCAACTCTGTCCTATGCAGTCACTTACAGTTGATTCCAGTTGTTATTCATCCTTTTCATGTCTGCTTCCAGTTCTCAACGCAGTGTGTTCGCTGACCTTGTCCTTTTTCACTTTTTTCAGGATTCCGAGTTAGAGCTTGCCTCGTGATGCAGGTTGGTGATTTCCTCAATATATGTTCTATCCACTTCCAACGTCTTTCCCTGATTTACTCATCAGCTGGAAGTTGGTTTGGTCTCTCCCACAGTAGACTATTACTGATGTTATCCGACCAACGGATATTGTGTATCTTACCTAGACGACTATTTAAAAATAGATGTACCTCCTTGATTATTGTTTCAATGATTCTTCACGTTTCAGCTCCGTACAGTTGAAGTGTCTTGGCGTCCGTATTGAAGATTATCACTTTGATATTGGTTGACAGTTGTTTTGTGTTCCATATGTTCTTCAACTGTAGGAATGATGTCCTTGCTTTACCAATCCTTGGCTTTACGTCTGCATCCGATCCTCCTTGTTCATCGATGATGCATCACAGGTATGCGGAAGATTCTACATCTTCAAGAGCTTCTCTATCAAATGTGACTAGGTTGATGTTGTCTGTGTTGTGTTTAAGGATCTTGCTTTTACGTTTGTGTGTACTGAGGCCTACTGATTCATAGGCTGCTGCTAAACGGGTTGTCCTCATCGGTATTTATTCATTTGTATTGGATGGAATAGCCAGGTCATCTGAGAAGTCCAAATCTTCTAATTGATTCTGTGCTTCCCTTTAAACGTCGAGGTTTCCATGACCCAGTCGACCACGAAAAGAAAGAGGAAGGGGAAAATAAGCAGCCTTGTCTGACTCCGGCCCTCACTTGGAATGTGTCTATCATTTTTCCTCTATGCTCGACTTTGCAGTGTAGTTCGTTGTATGAACTCCGTGTGGTGTTGGCGGTCTTCTCAGGTTTACCATATTGTCGAAGAAGTTTGTGTAAGGTTCTCCTATTCACACTGTCAAACGCCTTCCCATAGTCAAGGAAGTTGATGTATAGTGACGACTTCCACTCAACTGACTGTTTGACGATTATCCGTATTGTCGAGATTTGGTTTGTGCACGAACGATCCTTATGGAATCCAGTATGTTGATCTCATAGCTGAGCATCTACTGAATCTCTCATCCAGTTAATCAACAAACTGTTACGAGTGATTCTTACTGCTAAATTAATTTCATGCAACCTTTTATCTGGTCTAACAACACTCTATAGAAAACTTTCCCCGGTACTGACAGTAATGTGATGCCTATGTAGTCCTCACAAATTTCTCAGATCTTCATTCATTGGTATCTTGATGAGGTATCCTTCTTTCCAGTCTGTCGGCATTTGTTTCTCCTCTCAAATCTTCCTGAATAGAACGTCAGGCATAATTGCAGTTGCTTCTATATCTGACTTCAGTGAATCAGTTGGTATATTATCAGGTCCTGCTGCTTTCCCGTTCTTGGCCGTACTGAGTTCTTCCGTCGTTGGTAGAGTGAGATCTATATGGAGGTCTGTAGGTGCTGTTCCAATAACCGGTGGACTCAAATGAGCTGGTCTTTTCAAGAGTTTCTAGAAGTGTTCTGCCCATCTTTCCATTTGTTCTTGAATCACAGTGATTGTCATGCCTTCCTTGTCTCTGAACGGTCTCTCTAGTTTACTATATTTCCATACTGGTTTCTTCGTTGTGTCATAAATCTGCCTTATATTTCCTTCTCTTGCAGCTTCATACTCCGACGTCGCTAGCTCTTCCATGTATTTCTGCTTATTGGCTCTAATGCTCCCCTTCACTTGCCTGTCTGCTTCAATGTATTCAACTAGTGTCATGACTTTCTCTGTTCTTGTTTGATTGCCATGAATTGCTGTCTTCTTCTTTTCTTGAATCTTTCTCACGATTTCAATGGACATCCATTCCTTATGATGATACTATTTGCGGCCCACTACCACCCGACACGTTGAAGTTGACGCTTCTTTGATACGTTTCCAGTTGTCCTCCATAGTAATTTCTTCTTTCAGTAGATCTTCAAATGCATGGGACCTATTGTTGAGAGTTATCTTAAATTGGTTGAGTTTGTCATCATCTCGAAGGAAGGCTGTTTTGAACCTTTGTAATGCTGTTTACCAAGTTGTTCAGTGTTTCTTCAAGTACAGTTTGATCTTGGAAACAACCAGGTGGTGATCTGAAGCCATGCCAGCTCCTCCCTTTGTTCTCACACGTATTTTCCTCCTGAATTTTTTAGTGATGCAACTATGATCTCTCTGATTCCTCGTGATGTGATCCGGTGAGACCCATATGGCTTTGTGTATGAGTTTGTATGGAAATATTGTACCACCGATAAGCAATTTGTTGAATGCACATAGGTTTGCAAATCCCTCCCCAGTTTCATTTCTTTCTCGCAGTCCATGTCGTCCCATGATATCTTCCTGACCGTTGTTGTCCATTCCGACGTTGAAGTTTAAATCTCTCACCAGGATGGTGAGGTCCTGTCCTGAGTATAGCTATGATCGATTGCAGCCACTGGAAAAACCGATTTTTATCGTCGTCACTGCTATCATTTGTTGGTGCATAACAGTGCTTAACATGTATTGTGATTCCCTCCTTCTTTGCATTGAATGATGCTTTGATGATTCTGAATCCATGATGTTCTCACTCAATAAGTGCATTTCGTGCTTCTATGGACAGCATCAAAGCAACTGCCTGACTGTATGGAGCATTTTCTTCTTCATAACTAGAGTACAGCAGCATCTCTCCCGTATCTAGCCTTTGCTGTCCAGCTTCGGTTCAATAAGTTTCGCTGATTCCGAGTACCGCAACGTTGTATCTCCCCATTTTCGTTGCTACTTCACTGGTCTCCTTGGTTTTCCACATTGTCCGGACGTTCCATGTACCTATGAAAATTATTGCTCTGGTTGTTAGAAGAGGCATTGACTTCGTGACTTCTGAAGAATCTCGGCTTTCACCATGAGACAAAGTAATTCTTCCTCCATCTCCTAGGGCAGAGTTTAAATGGCTTAATTTAATTGAACTGGTCGGCGCTTTTTAGCAAGATTTTTCTTTACAGGATGGGTTTGCTGACCACACGTTCAACTCTCCTCCTTTACCCAAGTTTGGGACCGGCATTGGCTTCAGAAGAGTTATAGGCTGAGTTCTGCAGAATATAACCTTTGTCAATTTGGCCATCTATTACGTTTTCTATAATAACATTATTCTCGTGTTCACAAAATCTTTAGTCGATGAATCATGAATAAGTCTATCAAGACCAACTTCTTAAAAGCCTATGGAATAGCTGAAAAACCCACCTTTGACGTAGGCACTAATGATGTTGTTTGGGATGACAAAATAGCTTCGGAAATGAATCACTCAACTCAGAAAACAAAATAACATCGAAAGCATCCACCTGAGTTATAAGTCGCCTCAATCTCTTTCAAACGCAATATGTACTTCCCACCTATGTAAATAAACCATTGTTTGAATCACCTTCATTTTCCAAATGTTCGTAGAATTCATCATTCAATCATACAAAGCTTTTGACAGAAGATTTAGATTATTGGTTAGTGAGATAGTTGATTTATACAAAACTTTTCGGTGACTAATATCAGTTATACTCTACTGAAGTATACATAAAATGAACGAGCACACAAAATAGTGTCCGATCTGTTATTGGTTTGCCATTTTTTGGCCCGAGATCTAACTCCAATAAGACCGTATGATTGATTGTTGATTGTTATTGAAATATACATATCGTCAATCCCCGTATGTAATTATCGACTTAAATCGCATTAGTGAATAACGGGATTAAATAAGTCAAATACGATAATGGATGTTTAAATACGTATATTTTGTACACCTACTGATCTGGAAAGACGATCAGATGTATGGAGCGAGTAGAAGAGAGCGAAGCGAAATGACGAGTGTTGGAGAAAGCGTGTGAACCAACCACATTTCGATCAAGCGTTAACAAATATTTATGGTCACATAAAAACAAGTTACAGACATGTGATGAATAGGAAGAAAAGTGTACACACACGATCACATAAAAACAGTCAAGGTTCATGAGTGAATAATTAACAAGATCAGAACGTGACTCAAGAAGAATGGATAAATTGGCCTGTCCAGAAGCTAGAATAAGTTATGTGGGCTAAACATAGAAATTGACACGATAACTTTTCCTCGCATTGATGGCATACTTAGTAAGCATTGAAAACTGAACAATGTAATTGGTTCAATAGAGGCGATTTCAAAACTTTCACAAAAACAGACCAAACGAAACAGTAGAATGGTTTAATACAAACAACTTACGTTGGATGTGGTTGAGGTTTGGCGCTGTCAAGTATAGTATAATCATAAATCTAATTAGAAATTGGTATTTGGATATCATTATGTAATGTAGATCAAGCCGTATCAAATTATTGGATGAACGATCGAACATATAGTCTAATTTCAACAATTAACCTAAACCTACAATGACTAGATATCAGAAGACGAACAACTAATCAGCAATATATTAGTCATTTTACACTAAGAAAACCAAACTAATACACACAGTTCTCAACAAAAATATTATAATTCAAGTCCAATTAAAACCAATAAGATTAATACAATTCAATATTGTAGATCGATTATGAACCAGTAGATTGAAGCATGACAAGCGAACCCATTTATCTCCTATTATATTACCTCATGCATGAAGAATATTAAAAGGTTTGAAACTCCTCATATGTTATTCGTTTATTCTTGTATAATTTTAAAATAAATGGATTAAGTGAGTGCGATAATTCAGTTGCAAAGTTAATTCCGATGATTTATTATAAGATTATCAAAATTAAAGAATATCAGGAATTCGATAAACAAAAAATATACTTAACAGGTGAAGAAGGTTTATCAAAGACGTGAATAGCAAAAGTAAATCTCTAATGAAATATTTCCGGTAAGAAATCAAGCGCAACTAATCAACCGTCAGATATTTATACAATCTAAGAAAAAAATTTCGAATAACTTACGCAGGAGGTGCTGCTGGTTTAGGACTGTTAATATTAATAGCATCATATATGTGGATAAGAATTCACATTCAAGTATTTTGATCAGATCAACAACATTCAATCATTGATACAACTCTACCTCGATCATTTCTAAGCTTATACCCAATCCCATGGTCGGATGAGAGATAAGGATTGGGGATGAGTCTTGTGACAACATCCCGTACCAATCAACCTGGCTAAACAAACGCTAACCAGAAATTATCATTTAAACCGATTGAAGCTCTGTCTTAAGTGTCGAACAGTCTTCTCTCGTATGTGTTACGATGCTTGATGATGAAAGCTACGATTGTTCAGAAATCACGAGATCAATGACTCTCCTGACAACCAGGAGACCAATTATTATAGGCACATGCAATGTTCGCACAATGTGGGAGACCGGATGGATCACTCAAGTATCTGTGGAATTCGGAAGATACAAAGTGACAGTACTTGGCATTTGTGAAACACATTGGAAGCAATGTAAACAATAGAGATTATCTTCGGTTGGGGGTGTTGTAGTAATCTGGTCATCAGAAATAAAATGCTGTCGACACACACGGAGTTGCACTGATGATGTGCAAAGAAGCACGAAAGGCGCTTGTAGTATGAGATTCTCATGGATCGAGGACCATTGAAACATCCTCCCAGAAATAAATAAGAAGAGGATTGCAATGAGTATCATCGGGTGTCAGTGGACAGATTTGTATTTAGGTGACGTGATCAAATTAACAATCGTTTCTAGGACGAGAATCACATTGGAAACATCTGTATTCATGTGTCATGGTCGAATGATTATTCGTCATATATATGTATATATACAGATTACGAAAATATATTTTAAAAACTTACGGACTGGGTGGCCCATTTTTAGCACTGTTGAATTGACAGCATCATAAATGTTATAGATTTCAATACTCACGTACATAATCAAGGTTGAAAAACTCAAATATTAACTCCAAACACTTAATATATAACGGTTACTTACGGAGGACCTGCAGGTTTCGATCTGTTTAGGATTATAAAATTCATTAACTTTAATAGGAAATTATATTTGGTTTATATTATTTAACTGACATCTGACGAAAACATATCTAAATGATCGAATCTATTCCATATGACTTTATTGTGTCAATGAATTAGGGTTTCGGCTCTGTAATTATCCACGCGTGAAATAATAGACTCTGGGTTCAATTCAGGTGGTGTGTTTTGAGTGAGCAATGTGAAGTAATTCCGTATTCAGGTGAGATGATTTTTCAGTGTTTCCAGGTTCTTAATGATTGTCTAACTTCGACCAATTTGTGATCTGGATAACATTCGATAATCTCTACGACTCCTATACTGATAAAAACGTGTCTTTTTATCCGTAAAATGGAATGGAATGATTGTGTTGGAAATTTGGAATTAAAATGCATATTTTGTTTACTAAACTGCTTTTATTATGGATAGTTTTGATTTTACAAAATTGACATTCATTGTTCACTGATTGAATAACTAGTGGTTAAAGCGTTGTCAAACCCCAAATATCTGTGGCATCTCCAGTACATATCTATAAGATGTTTATGTTTTAACGACCTCAAAAGAGCTTTTCGCTTCTGATTGTAATTACAAGTGACAGTTTTTTAAATGGTTCATCGAAGCCTGAAGTATATAATTACTTATTTGCTTACGCCTGTTACTCCTCGTGAGGGAGCATAGGCCGCCCACCAGCATTCTCCATCCAACTCTGTCCTATGCAGTCACTTACAGTTGATTCCAGTTGTTATTCATCCTTTTCATGTCTGCTTCCAGTTCTCAACGCAGTGTGTTCGCTGACCTTGTCCTTTATCACTTTTTTTCAGGATTCCGAGTTAGAGCTTGCCTCGTGATGCAGGTTGGTGATTTCCTCAATATATGTTCTATCCACTTCCAACGTCTTTCCCTGATTTACTCATCAGCTGGAAGTTGGTTTGGTCTCTCCCACAGTAGGCTATTACTGATGGTATCCGACCAACGGATATTGTGTATCTTACCTAGACAACTATTTAAAAATAGTTGTACCTCCTTGATTATTTTTTCAGTGGTTCTTCACGTTTCAGCTCCGTACAGTTGAAGTGTCTTGGCGTCCGTATTGAAGATTATCACTTTGATATTGGTTGACAGTTGTTTTGTGTTCCATATGTTCTTCAACTGTAGGAATGATGTCCTTGCTTTACCAATCCTTGGCTTTACGTCTGCATCCGATCCTCCTTGTTCATCGATGATGCATCACAGGTATGCGGAAGATTCTACATCTTCAAGAGCTTCTCTATCAAATGTGACTAGGTTGATGTTGTCTGTGTTGTGTTTAAGGATCTTGCTTTTACGTTTGTGTGTACTGAGGCCTACTGATTCATAGGCTGCTGCTAAACGGGTTGTCCTCATCGGTATTTATTCATTTGTATTGGATGGAATAGCCAGGTCATCTGAGAAGTCCAAATCTTCTAATTGATTCTGTGCTTCCCTTTAAACGTCGAGGTTTCCATGACCCAGTCGACCACGAAAAGAAAGAGGAAGGGGAAAATAAGCAGCCTTGTCTGACTCCGGCCCTCACTTGGAATGTGTCTATCATTTTTCCTCTATGCTCGACTTTGCAGTGTAGTTCGTTGTATGAACTCCGTGTGGTGTTGGCGGTCTTCTCAGGTTTACCATATTGTCGAAGAAGTTTGTGTAAGGTTCTCCTATTCACACTGTCAAACGCCTTCCCATAGTCAAGGAAGTTGATGTATAGTGACGACTTCCACTCAACTGACTGTTTGACGATTATCCGTATTGTCGAGATTTGGTTTGTGCACGAACGATCCTTATGGAATCCAGTATGTTGATCTCATAGCTGAGCATCTACTGAATCTCTCATCCAGTTAATCAACAAACTGTTACGAGTGATTCTTACTGCTAAATTAATTTCATGCAACCTTTTATCTGGTCTAACAACACTCTATAGAAAACTTTCCCCGGTACTGACAGTAATGTGATGCCTATGTAGTCCTCACAAATTTCTCAAATCTTCATTCATTGGTATCTTGATGAGGTATCCTTCTTTCCAGTCTGTCGGCATTTGTTTCTCCTCTCAAATCTTCCTGAATAGAACGTCAAGCATAATTGCAGTTGCTTCTATATCTGACTTCAGTGAATCAGTTGGTATATTGTCAGGTCCTGCTGCTTTTCCGCTCTTGACCGTACTGAGTTCTTCCGTCGTTGGTGGAGTGAGATCTATATGGAGGTCTTTAGGTGCTGTTCCAATAACCGGTGGACTCAAATGAGCTGGTCTTTTCAAGAGTTTCTAGAAGTGTTCTGCCCATCTTTCCATTTGTTCTTGAATCACAGTGATTGTCATGCCTTCCTTGTCTCTGAACGGTCTCTCTAGTTTACTATATTTCCATACTGGTTTCTTCGTTGTGTCATAAATCTGCCTTATATTTCCTTCTCTTGCAGCTTCATACTCCGACGTCGCTAGCTCTTCCATGTATTTCTGCTTATTGGCTCTAATGCTCCCCTTCACTTGCCTGTCTGCTTCAATGTATTCAACTAGTGTCATGACTTTCTCTGTTCTTGTTTGATTGCCATGAATTGCTGTCTTCTTCTTTTCTTGAATCTTTCTCACGATTTCAATGGACATCCATTCCTTATGATGATACTATTTGCGGCCCACTACCACCCGACACGTTGAAGTTGACGCTTCTTTGATACGTTTCCAGTTGTCCTCCATAGTAATTTCTTCTTTCAGTAGATCTTCAAATGCATGGGACCTATTGTTGAGAGTTATCTTAAATTGGTTGAGTTTGTCATCATCTCGAAGGAAGGCTGTTTTGAACCTTTGTAATGCTGTTTACCAAGTTGTTCAGTGTTTCTTCAAGTACAGTTTGATCTTGGAAACAACCAGGTGGTGATCTGAAGCCATGCCAGCTCCTCCCTTTGTTCTCACACGTATTTTCCTCCTGAATTTTTTAGTGATGCAACTATGATCTCTCTGATTCCTCGTGATGTGATCCGGTGAGACCCATATGGCTTTGTGTATGAGTTTGTATGGAAATATTGTACCACCGATAAGCAATTTGTTGAATGCACATAGGTTTGCAAATCCCTCCCCAGTTTCATTCCTTTCTCGCAGTCCATGTCGTCCCATGATATCTTCCTGACCGTTGTTGTCCATTCCGACGTTGAAGTTTAAATCTCTCACCAGGATGGTGAGGTCCTGTCCTGAGTATAGCTATGATCGATTGCAGCCACTGGAAAAACCGATTTTTATCGTCGTCACTGCTATCATTTGTTGGTGCATAACAGTGCTTAACATGTATTGTGATTCCCTCCTTCTTTGCATTGAATGATGCTTTGATGATTCTGAATCCATGATGTTCTCACTCAATAAGTTCATTTCGTGCTTCTATGGACAGCATCAAAGCAACTGCCTGACTGTATGGAGCATTTTCTTCTTCATAACTAGAGTACAGCAGCATCTCTCCCGTATCTAGCCTTTGCTGTCCAGCTTCGGTTCAATAAGTTTCGCTGATTCCGAGTACCGCAACGTTGTATCTCCCCATTTTCGTTGCTACTTCACTGGTCTCCTTGGTTTTCCACATTGTCCGGACGTTCCATGTACCTATGAAAATTATTGCTCTGGTTGTTAGAAGAGGCATTGACTTCGTGACTTCTGAAGAATCTCGGCTTTCACCATGAGACAAAGTAATTCTTCCTCCATCTCCTAGGGCAGAGTTTAAATGGCTTAATTTAATTGAACTGGTCGGCGCTTTTTAGCAAGATTTTTCTTTACAGGATGGGTTTGCTGACCACACGTTCAACTCTCCTCCTTTACCCAAGTTTGGGACCGGCATTGGCTTCAGAAGAGTTATAGGCTGAGTTCTGCAGAATATAACCTTTGTCAATTTGGCCATCTATTACGTTTTCTATAATAACATTATTCTCGTGTTCACAAAATCTTTAGTCGATGAATCATGAATAAGTCTATCAAGACCAACTTCTTAAAAGCCTATGGAATAGCTGAAAAACCCACCTTTGACGTAGGCACTAATGATGTTGTTTGGGATGACAAAATAGCTTCGGAAATGAATCACTCAACTCAGAAAACAAAATAACATCGAAAGCATCCACCTGAGTTATAAGTCGCCTCAATCTCTTTCAAACGCAATATGTACTTCCCACCTATGTAAATAAACCATTGTTTGAATCACCTTCATTTTCCAAATGTTCGTAGAATTCATCATTCAATCATACAAAGCTTTTGACAGAAGATTTAGATTATTGGTTAGTGAGATAGTTGATTTATACAAAACTTTTCGGTGACTAATATCAGTTATACTCTACTGAAGTATACATAAAATGAACGAGCACACAAAATAGTGTCCGATCTGTTATTGGTTTGCCATTTTTTGGCCCGAGATCTAACTCCAATAAGACCGTATGATTGATTGTTGATTGTTATTGAAATATACATATCGTCAATCCCCGTATGTAATTATCGACTTAAATCGCATTAGTGAATAACGGGATTAAATAAGTCAAATACGATAATGGATGTTTAAATACGTATATTTTGTACACCTACTGATCTGGAAAGACGATCAGATGTATGGAGCGAGTAGAAGAGAGCGAAGCGAAATGACGAGTGTTGGAGAAAGCGTGTGAACCAACCACATTTCGATCAAGCGTTAACAAATATTTATGGTCACATAAAAACAAGTTACAGACATGTGATGAATAGGAAGAAAAGTGTACACACACGATCACATAAAAACAGTCAAGGTTCATGAGTGAATAATTAACAAGATCAGAACGTGACTCAAGAAGAATGGATAAATTGGCCTGTCCAGAAGCTAGAATAAGTTATGTGGGCTAAACATAGAAATTGACACGATAACTTTTCCTCGCATTGATGGCATACTTAGTAAGCATTGAAAACTGAACAATGTAATTGGTTCAATAGAGGCGATTTCAAAACTTTCACAAAAACAGACCAAACGAAACAGTAGAATGGTTTAATACAAACAACTTACGTTGGATGTGGTTGAGGTTTGGCGCTGTCAAGTATAGTATAATCATAAATCTAATTAGAAATTGGTATTTGGATATCATTATGTAATGTAGATCAAGCCGTATCAAATTATTGGATGAACGATCGAACATATAGTCTAATTTCAACAATTAACCTAAACCTACAATGACTAGATATCAGAAGACGAACAACTAATCAGCAATATATTAGTCATTTTACACTAAGAAAACCAAACTAATACACACAGTTCTCAACAAAAATATTATAATTCAAGTCCAATTAAAACCAATAAGATTAATACAATTCAATATTGTAGATCGATTATGAACCAGTAGATTGAAGCATGACAAGCGAACCCATTTATCTCCTATTATATTACCTCATGCATGAAGAATATTAAAAGGTTTGAAACTCCTCATATGTTATTCGTTTATTCTTGTATAATTTTAAAATAAATGGATTAAGTGAGTGCGATAATTCAGTTGCAAAGTTAATTCCGATGATTTATTATAAGATTATCAAAATTAAAGAATATCAGGAATTCGATAAACAAAAAATATACTTAACAGGTGAAGAAGGTTTATCAAAGACGTGAATAGCAAAAGTAAATCTCTAATGAAATATTTCCGGTAAGAAATCAAGCGCAACTAATCAACCGTCAGATATTTATACAATCTAAGAAAAAAATTTCGAATAACTTACGCAGGAGGTGCTGCTGGTTTAGGACTGTTAATATTAATAGCATCATATATGTGGATAAGAATTCACATTCAAGTATTTTGATCAGATCAACAACATTCAATCATTGATACAACTCTACCTCGATCATTTCTAAGCTTATACCCAATCCCATGGTCGGATGAGAGATAAGGATTGGGGATGAGTCTTGTGACAACATCCCGTACCAATCAACCTGGCTAAACAAACGCTAACCAGAAATTATCATTTAAACCGATTGAAGCTCTGTCTTAAGTGTCGAACAGTCTTCTCTCGTATGTGTTACGATGCTTGATGATGAAAGCTACGATTGTTCAGAAATCACGAGATCAATGACTCTCCTGACAACCAGGAGACCAATTATTATAGGCACATGCAATGTTCGCACAATGTGGGAGACCGGATGGATCACTCAAGTATCTGTGGAATTCGGAAGATACAAAGTGACAGTACTTGGCATTTGTGAAACACATTGGAAGCAATGTAAACAATAGAGATTATCTTCGGTTGGGGGTGTTGTAGTAATCTGGTCATCAGAAATAAAATGCTTTCGACACACAAGGAGTTGCACTGATGATGTGCAAAGAAGCACGAAAGACGCTTGTAGTATGAGATTCTCATGGATCGAGGACCATTGAAACATCCTCCCAGAAATAAATAAGAAGAGGATTGCAATGAGTATCATCGGGTGTCAGTGGACAGATTTGTATATAGGTGTCGTGATCAAGTTGCCGATCGTCAGATATTTATACAATGTAATAAAATATTTTCGAATAACTCACGTAGTAGGTGCTGGAGCTTTAGGACTGTTAATATTAATAGCATCATATATGTGGATAAGAATTCACATTCAAGTATTTTGGTCAGATCAACAACAGTCAACCATTGATACAACTCTACCTAGATCACTTCTAAGCTTACTCCCAATCCCATGGTCGGATGAGAGATAAGGATTGAAGATGGGTCTTGTGACCAGGACACTAATTATTATAAGTATATGCAATGTTCGCACAATGTGGGAGACTGTTAGGATATTCAGAAAAATATCTCAAAAACAATTATCCGGTTAAGTCTAATGCTACCCTTGAACGTTAAATGGTGTCATTTTCCTATTGGTCGTTTCCCTACTAATCAATATTTATTTCGCGTGTCATTTCGCCATTGGTCAATATTATTTCACGTGTCATCTTTCTGTTGGTCAATATTTATAGTAATCCTAACTGTATAAATATGTATTTGTTTGTAAATCATTATTCGGCTCCTGAGCCCATAAACAATTTTTCATCTACGGTTCGTGTTCTGATATATTGGAGATTGGGAACAGTATTGGGGTCGAACTGGGATATCTGAAGCTGGTCAATTGGTAGAAATTAGAGTAGCCACCTTGCGATTCACAATAATTTGGCGACGGAGATTTAGCAAAGAAGTTGGTGATTAACTATGGATTCAGCCAAATTAGAAAATTTGTTCGAACAGCAGTTGAAGCTGATGGAGATGATTGCTCACACGCACATATCTTTTCGAGTTCCAACTACACCGACAATTCCTGAATCAGTTGATGGTATTACCAGTGGTATTTCAGAATTTCTTTATGATCCTGATGCCAACATTACATTTGATACCTGGTTCAGACGTTATGAAGACCTTTTCAAAGTTGACTTTGCTGATAGAGATGATTCGTGGATGGTGCGTCTCCTTCCTCGTAAACTTGGTCCATCAGAGCTGGTAAGTATTGCAACTTTGTTCTACCGCAGAACCCACGACCGTTCATTCGACGCCACTATTCAGTCCCTTAGCCAACTTTTTGGTGATCATCACTCACTCTTCAGTACTCGATATCGCTGCTTAAAACTGATCATGAATGAGTCCGATGACTTCCTGACCCACGTCGGCATTGTTAACCGTGAGTGCGAACGGTTCAAGCTCAGATCCCTCACTGAAGACCAATTCAAGTCCCTAATACTCATATGCAGTCTTCAGTCACCCAAATTCTCCGACATCAGAACTCGTTTGCTTAACCGCCTTGAACAAGATCCAACACTGACTCTCAATGCGATCATAGACGAGTACCAGCGCATAATCAATCTGCAGCGTGACACCACTTTGGTTCAATCTGGTGGCCAGGGTGGTTCCGAAGTTCATGCTGTTCAGCACCAAAAAGAATCTTCGAAATTGACGACAGCGCTGTTTCTGTCTCTAATCACTCTAAACCGGCTCAGAAGAAGCCCCTCTCTCCATGTTGGCACTGTGGGGCCTGGCATTATGTGAAGTTTTGTCCATTCAAACAACATGTGCGCGATCGCTGTCAGAAAGTTGGTCACAAAAGCGGCTTTTGAAAATCCAACCGATCCAATAACCGTCGAAATGCACAGACGCAGCGTCATTTTCACAAAAAGCCGATTACCTCATCAAGGAGTTTAGCAGCAGACTTCCATACTCATGCCGCGACTCGACGCAAATATCTGACCCTCTCAGTCAATGGTCAGCCAGTTCGCTTGCAGTTGGACACTGCATCAGATATCACCATTCTGTCGAAAAAGACTTGGCGAACCTTGGGCCAACCTCCGATCAAACCATTCTCTCAGACAGCCGTCAGTGCCTGTGGGGGTTATCTCCGCCTTCATGGTGAACTCTGTTGCTGCATTTCATTCAGAGGTACAACCTTCAATGAGACATGCTACATCAACAATTCCCCGCTCAATCTTTTAGGCTTAGATTGGTTCGAAGAACTTGGTCTCGCTGATCTTCCTATTAACGCTATCTGCAATCAAGTCCAAACTACTGCCGCTACACAACAGCATGGTGAAGACCTTCGAAAACGATTTATTGAACTATTTCAGTCTGGTCTCATACTTTGTACCACAACTGAAGCTGTTTTAAGACTGAAGTCAGAAGCTACGCCAGTTTTTCGCCCAAAGCGTCCAGTGTCATACGCATCTTTACCTCTGGTTGACGCTGAACTTCAACGTTTGGAAACTGAGGGTGTTCTAGTACCTGTTTCTTATTCATCTTGGGCTGCACCAATTGTGGTTGTAAAAAGATCCAATGGTTCCATACGCATCTGTGCAGACTTTTCCACAGGACTCAACGCGGCTCTACAACAGCATCACTATCCGCTGCCGATCCCAGATGACTTATTTACTATTTTAAATGGTAGTACCTATTTTGCTAAGCTGGATCTGGCAGATGCTTACCTTCAAATTACAGTCGCTCTCGAATCAAGAGAGTTGTTGACAATCAACACTCACCGAGGACTTTTTCAGTATACCCGGTTACCCTTTGGTATCAAAACTGCTCCAGCGATCTTTCAGCAGATCATGGACACTATTCTAGCAGATGTTCCTTGTGTTGCTACGTACCTTGACGGTGTCCTCATTGTCGGCTCAACTGCTGATGAATTGAATACCAGAACTCACTTAGTTCTGCAACGCCTCCAGGATAATGGTTTCCGCCTTCGCCCAGAAAAATGCCATTTCTTCTTACGTTTCGTTAAGTACCTGGGGTTCATTTTTGATGCTTCCGGACGACATCCTGATCCTCAAAATACTTACACAATCCAACAAATGCCTGCTCCCACTGATGTCTCCTCACTGCGATCATTTTAGGGAATGATTAGCTACAATTCAGCATTTCTTCCATCACTGCACGACGTATGATATCCACTGAATCGTCTGCTAGAAAAGAATGCTACTTGGAATTGGTCACCGCAATGTGAGTCAGCCTTTTCAAAACTTAAAGCCACGCTAAGTTCCAATCTTCTGCTAGCCCACTACAATCCGAAACTACACATTGTGGTTGCTGTTGACGCTTCAACACATGGACTGGGTGCCGTACTCTCACATGTCTTTCCCGATGGGTCAGAGAAAGCGGTGATGCATGCTTCGAGAATACTAACACCTGCTGAGAAACACTACGGCCAGATAGAGAAGGAAGCGTTAGCCCTAATTTTTGCTGTTCGGCGATTCCACAAATTCATTTACGGGCGCCGTTTCACTTTGCTCACAGACCACAAGCCTTTGTTATCAATCTTTGGATCAAAAAAAGGCATTCCTATCCATTCTGCTAATCGTCTTCAACGTTGGGCGTTGGCGTTATTGGGGTACGACTTCGACATCCAGTATCGACGTTCCGAAGATTTTGGTCAAGCGGATGCACTGTCCAGACTTATCTGTAACGATTCTACCACTGATGAGGACACACTCATAGCCATAGTATCAATCGAAGAGGATTCTGGTGCTACTGTATTAGCGAATGCCATTCGAGCAATGCCTGTTACCGCTGAAGATGTTCGGGAAGCTACCAGAGAGGACCCGATTATCCAAAAAGCGATCACCTATGTTCAGAGTAGATGGCCAGTTAAGCACCTGAGTGGTGATATGCAACAGCTAGCGAATCGTCGCAGCGCTCTCTGTATTGTTAACGATTGTCTAATGTCCGGTGATTGCGTAGTAATTCCAACAACCCTACGTTCCAAGATCCTACACCAATTCCACTCTGGACACCCAGGGATAAACCGTATGAAATCCATCGCTCGCAGTTATGCATATTGGCCGAATATGGACAAGCAGATTGTCGACTTCGTCAAAAGATGCTCGCATTGTCAAAGGGCTGCGAAAAATCCTCCTAAGTTGCCTCCAGTACCCTGGCCCAAGTCAGAAAAACCCTGGTCGCGAGTGCATATTGACTTCATCGGACCCCTAGATGGTACCACATATCTGATACTGGTTGACTCCTACTCCAAATGGCCGAAGATATTGCCAATTTCGCCACCCTCTACAACTCGAACCATCAAAATCCTTAATCGGATCTTCGCTCAGCATGGTCTTCCAGAAACAATAGTAACAGACAATGGTTCACAATTCGCATCTAGCCAATTCCGAGAATTTAGCCTGCAAAATTCAACCAAACATGTCCGTTCTCCGCCATATCACCCGCAATCTAATGGGCAAGCTGAAAAGTTCGTTGATACATTTAAGCAAGCCATGCTTAAAGCACGAGGGGAGGGGACCACAGAAGATATCATAGAACGATTCCTAGTTGCGTACCGGATGACCCCGCATGACTTATTGCCAAACTCCAAATCCCCTACTGAGATGCTTATGGGGCGAAAGCTACGGACAGTTCATTGTGCGATGAAACCTAAACAAGTGGCGCAACAAAACCCCCAGATGAAGAATACTCGAATTCCCCACGAAGTTGGTACAAAAGTGTATGCGCGAGATTATAGACACGGATGTGATAGATGGGTAGAGGGTGAAATCACAAAGAAACATGGGGACGTCATGTATGATGTCAAAGTGAACCAAGAAATCTGGACCAGGCACCACAATCAAGTCCGGCCAAGGGAAGCGAAGGAGAAAGAAGCAATTACAAAAAGCGTTCCACTCGACTTGCTGCTGGACACGCTTCAACTTCCGCCAATACCTCCAACAGAGACGACTAAGTCATCTACTCAAGTAGAACATACTTCTGGTTCTGTGTGGTTGCCTCGGAGGTCGGATCGCAAAAGAAGACACCCAAAGAAACTTCAAGTAAATCCTCGATTACGTCGCTATTAACTTTTCCAAGGGGAGGTGTTGGGATATTCAGAAAAATATCTCAAAAACAATTATCCGGTTAAGTCTAATGCTACCCTTGAACGTTAAATGGTGTCATTTTCCTATTGGTCGTTTCCCTACTAATCAATATTTATTTCGCGTGTCATTTCGCCATTGGTCAATATTATTTCACGTGTCATCTTTCTGTTGGTCAATATTTATAGTAATCCTAACTGTATAAATATGTATTTGTTTGTAAATCATTATTCGGCTCCTGAGCCCATAAACAATTTTTCATCTACGGTTCGTGTTCTGATATATTGGAGATCGGGAACAGTATTGGGGTCGAACTGGGATATCTGAAGCTGGTCAATTGGTAGAAATTAGAGTAGCCACCTGGCGATTGACAATAGAGACCGGATGGATCATTCAAGTATCTGTGGAATTCGGAAGATACAAAGTGACAGTACTTGTCATTTGTGAAACACATTGGGAGCAAGCTAAACAATAGAGATTATCTTAGGTAGGGGTGCTGTAGTAATGTGGTAATCAGTAATAAAATGGCTTCGACACACACGGAGTTGCACTGATGATGTGCAAAGAAGCACGAAAGGCGCTTGTAGTACTAGATTCTCATGGATCGATGATCATCGAAGTATCCTCCCAGAAATAAATAAGAAGAGGATTGCAATGAGTGTCATCGCGTGTCAGTGGACAGATTTGTATTTAGGTGTCGTGATCAAGTTACCGATCGTCAGATATTTATACAATGTAATAAAATATTTTCGAATAACTCACGTAGTAGGTGCTGGAGCTTTAGGACTGTTAATATTAATAGCATCATATAAGTGAATACGAATTCACATTAAAATATATTGATCAGATCAACAACAGTCAATTATTAATACAACTCCACTTCGATCACTTCGAAGCTTACTCCCAATCCCATGCTCGGATGAAAGATAGGGATTGGAGATGGGTCTTGTGACAAGATCCCGTTCCAATCAACCTGGCTAAACAAACGCTAACCAGAAATTATCATTTAAACCGATTGAAGATCTGTCTTAATTGTCGAATAGTCTTCTCTCGTATGTGTTACGAAGCTTGATGATGAAAGCTACGATTGTTCAGAAATCACGAGAACAATGGCTCTCCTGACAACCAGGACACCAATTATTATAGGCACATGCAATGTTCGCACAATGTGAGAGATCTGATTGATCATTCAAGTATCTGTGGAGTTCGGAAGATACAAAGTGACAGTATTTGGCATTTGTGAAACATATTGGGAGCAAGCTAAACAATAGAGATTATCTTAGGTAGGGGTGCTGTAGTAATGTGGTAATCAGTAATAAAATGGCTTCGACACACACGGAGTTGCACTGATGATGTGCAAAGAAGCACGAAAGGCGCTTGTAGTACTAGATTCTCATGGATCGATGATCATCGAAGTATCCTCCCAGAAACAAATAAGAAGAGGATTGCAATGAATATCATCCGGTGTCATACGCCCACTAATGATATCAGTGGAGAGATATGTATTAGGTGTCGTGATCAAATTAACAATCGTCAGATATTTATACAATCTAAGAAAATATTTTCGAATAACTTACGTAGTTTTAGCTGGGACTTGTGTACTGTTTATTATAATATCATCATAATTGCATTAATTCTTCTTCATTTGAAATTTTGTTTGTTATGTATATTGTTTATCAAATTTTTATACAGTGTCCTGTTTTGAGATGGTAGAGAAGATTTGTAACTCAGGTGGATGATTTTGGTGGAGTTTTGTTCTCTGAATTTTGTGCTGATGATGTCGTTCCGAAGATCTATGTAAGTTCCACGACCAAACCATCCAGCTCAGAGAACAAAACTTCGCCAAAAACGTCTCCTGTTTTTTTCATTGTGATTATAGATTATGTATGTTTGTTTGTCATGATTTTTCTTTGTATATTACTGTCCACAGATTCATCGGTTTTTCGATCTCATGTTTTTATTAATTTTACTTGTATTCTCACACCCAATTCGAAAAATTCGCTTTTTGCTAATCCATACAGTTTTAGATGTTTTCAAGAAGAAATAACCCTGAAAACTGTAGTTTTAATTTTCCTTATATTTCTAGTAGCTCGATGGTCTATATTGTTTGTTATCAATTAACTTTTCTCCTTTCAATATTTTTTCTGTAAGTCCTATCACCCTTTTGTATATATATATCATTTTTCCATGTATATGTTACCATTGTTTTTAGCTTCATAGATCCCATTCATGTTCCTCTGATACTGCTGTTCAAACCGAATATTGCATCTTTGGTTGGTTTGACTATATATTGAACAGATCATTGGATTTTACTATCTAAAACTTCAGGGTGTTTAATCATCTGATCTTATGTAACCAACATAATAATCCAGAGAGATTTGCTCTCTGGTTATGTATTTAATGGAAAGCGGTATATTGAAATCATATATGTGTAGGTGAACCATTTGTGCTGGACTGTGGTACACTTACCTTAGTAAGCGATCCTCGTTGGGTGTAGTCAATGAACAATTAGATTAGACTCATGTTTAAGTCCTCAGTAATATAGGTTTATCTGCGATCAACTCTTATTGGATATTCCTAACACTTCCGTCGACATCAGTTTTTTCTAAGTAAAAGTTAACTTTTATCCGAAATTTTGTTGTTACCAAACTTCATACCCGATATTTATGTATCAGTAGAGAAAATACCAAGAAGACTTTCATGCACTGTGATTAAAAATGTAACTTTGTATGGTACATTAATGGTTATTAAGAATTAAATCCCTAACAAATTAATTGATTTTTATGAATGAAACAGTTTTGAAACTTGATCAGTTGTATGAATGATAAGCTCATAGAATGTTACAGATGTAGAACTAAATATTTTGATGCGAGTACCAGTCGTAGACGAAACTCTCACTTATATCTGAAAATATTCAAATCCTAGTGATAACTTCAAAAACAGTCAAACAACTTGACACTACATCGTGAATTCTCCACGGTTAGTTGATTATTAGTATCTGTAATCACACATACTGTAAAACCATCTGCTTGTCTTACAAACAGCTCAGTTTGAATTATTGTATATTTTAAGAAAGACTCAATATATTACTTCATAAGATCTGTCAAATGACTAGTGTTAATCAAACCTATTAATAATTAGCACAGTATTAGCATTATATTCAATGACTTACCTATTGGTTGAGCTAGTATTGGTTATGCAAAATGAGTCCTTTTCAGTAATTAGTCAAGATATTTGAATAACTTATCTCTGTTCAATGTAATAACAATAAATCAATTTCATGCCAATTTCTATCAGTATCAAATCAATACTGTCCTTTCATTGACATGTCTCTGAGTTTCAAACACCATGCTAAATAATAATGTCCGTTGAGTTTGTACAGACCCTTTCATTAAATGAACTAGTATTATATCCAGTCTTCAAACAGGACATAAATTAGATACTGAATGGTTTGTACCGTATGACACTCATCAGTAGAGCAACTTGATCAAATATAGAGATCCTTTCAAAATATAATTTATAAGATCATATGCACAAACTAATCTGTAGAAAATATATCATCTTATCATAATGAACAAGATAACCGTCTTCTTTAAATGAATATGTGTCATACAATAATTAGTAGCAACTAAAAAGTAACCCTTATGTCATCAATCAGAACTTGATCCCTGTTTTTTTCAAAACATTTTGAAACAGTAAACTTTGTTATTGTTTAATCATACATAATAAATCAGTTGATCTTCTGGAGATAATAAAGTTTCGTATAATGATTGAATTCATGAGTCAATTAAAGCTAGGCCACCATGGAAAACCTGGAAGTACTGGAAGACCGCTTCGTCCTAGTATGGTACTCCTCAGAAGTCCGCACCCACGATCCCGCTCCGCGAGATTCGAACCCAAGACCTAACAGTCTCGCTCACGAACGCATAACCTTCAGAACAATGACCCTGTATCCAACCAATTCATTTATTTTTTAAACTTTATCTAGATATTCACCACCTTCTATCAAGTCAAAACTATTTCAATCTTCAGTCTTATTACGCTCACTTATCATATATTCCGGCTATTTCTCAATTATCTATTACAGTGAAAATGAACAATACAATGTTACATGTATAAAATACATGTAAATCTATATTGCCCAACATTGTTTATTTCCAACCTAATAATTTTACTTAATGTAGTAAATGTTGAACTTGAAACTTTAACAGTAAAACAGAACAACGTTTATCATTTATCTAATCATGCTACATTTTAAGATGGATGGTGACTAACAGTGGAATCTAGGATGCGCTTTTCGTCCGCACTTGGAACTCTTCAACTGCATGTACCTGCACCCCATCCATCTTTGCTTATAATGCTTTTAATTTAAGGTAATATCAAGGTAATGCATACAGAATACACATTTATCGATAAGTGACTAATCAATTACAGTTCTAGACATCAATGGAGAAGATTCAAACAAACAATACAAAATGAACGCATACTACATTTTAGTTTGGAAATCTTTTGAAATTAGAATCATCATTAGTTCATGAAATGGATCTTCTATTTAAAGAGGTTGGAATTCCATACATCTTAATTTATACTGTTTAACTTACTTATTAGCTGGAGCAGCTTTCACTAGAGTAAAGTATTAAAAATATCACTTACAATAAATCGAACAATATTTTTTAAAAATAAGAATTTCATCATTTAGACAAGTTTACATAGGAAATATAAGATACTACTTATATATAAATCAGTGATAATTAAATTGTAGAAAAATATATTATTTAAGGGTATTTTTCATTATGACATAGAGTTAACATGAGAACTAATGATTGCCAGACAGCACTAACAAACATTGTTACTTTATCAGAAAGGGTCTGTGGAGATTTTAGAAATTTCACAGATTGGAATCATGAGTCAATTGAAGCTAGACCACCATGGAAAATCTGGAAGCACTGGACAGCCGTTTCGTCTAGTTGGTTAAGCGCTTGGCGCGAGACTGACAGGTCCTGGGTTCGAATCTCGCGGGTTGTGGGATCGTGGATGAGCACTGCTGAGGAGCCCCATACTAGGACGAAACGGCCGTCCAGTGCTTCCAGGTTTTCAATCACTTTTGAGTTTAAATCAAGGTTGGATCACGGATTAACGTAATCTGTGCAACTATCGAGTGCTAGGGAACTTTGAACATATATTATATATAAGTTGGTTACTACCCAGTAGTACATACGCTAAACTCTAGAAGGGATTGAACATACAATTTTCAGGTAACCCAAAACGCTTTAAATTATTTAATCATTAAGTCAAATACATTGGTCTACTTTTATAATTTCACTATTTTCTATGATAAAGTGTATTCATCATTAACAAAGGATTTTCGCTTTTTATAGATATACACGATAAGTTATGGTAACCGCTAATATGGTCCATCATGTCAATGAATATTGTTTTTACTTAAATTCAATCAGAATTACAATTAAGAAAATTTATAGAAAAACGCCTAATAAACAAAAATGAATAGTAGTTAGCAGTGAAATCCAGGACGCGCATTTCGTCCTACTTAGGACTCATCAGATAGATAAACTTGCATCCCAGAGTTGATGATCACTACAAGACTTGAACCCAGTACCGTACGCTTCAAATGACATCACGTTATTCACCTAGCTACTGAGTTCACCTTTGTTTATAATGCTTGTGACTTAAGGCAATATCGAGGCAGTCTACACAAGATGTACATATACCAACAAGAAACTGATCAATTACAGTCCTAAACAACAATAAGAAGATAAAAGTAAACAATATCAAATGAATTTAAAACACTTAATACATCATAAAAAGTATTTACTTACTTGTATTAAAATTACATATAATAACTAATAACATTGTACATGTTATAACAGTCCAAACGGATCTATTCATGATTGAATACTCTTTTGAATAGTTAAGTAGTATATGACAATAACTCAATTGTTTTTTCGAAGACTTTTATACAAAACTTTTGGTGTGTTTCTTTTTTTTTCTTTTTCTACTTAGTAACAAGTGTTGTTTTTTCTTTTCTTTTCTTTTCTATTTTTCTAATATGTAAATAATACTATTATGTGTACATAATGTATAATGATTAAATTGTATAGAATTCAATTGGAAAAAAAAAGTAAATTCAGATAATATTACTGAAATGTGATATGGTAAATTACATAATACGCAATATATGAGATGATTATAAAGTTTATAATTATCGTTATTATTATTATTTACATTAGATTACATTATACTTTATAGTTGTGTGTGAATATGATTCCATGAAATGTTATGTGGTAATGAGATTCATTAGTTTGAAGTAATTAAGGCCATCATTGAATAGACTAGCTTCATTATACATGAGGGCCCCTAAATGCACTAGTACAGTTGAGATTAAGGCGAATCAGCTCTCCCTCTTAAAATTTTTACACAGATACTATGAGATAAGTCCTACTCACTGCCTTCTCACGCCATTACTATTGTTTACGAAATCGAGAGGATGAAAAGCGAATGTTTGGTGCTTTAATCAGGTTGATGAATATAGAGGATCCACCTAGAGGAGTTGGAAAACCCTGGTTTCAAACCAATGGTGTACATGGGATCCAATATCCTGAGGGAACAAATGGAGTATGAACCAATTATTGGTGACCAGTTACAATGGGACTGCATCTCCAGACGTTGCTCCACTGCATTGTGGATCAGACTTTTAGGTCAAAGTGGCCACCTACGAAAACCACCTGATTTTGTCTGGGCACCCGGGCAGTATCACAGCCCACACACAAATCAAGTGACTTGTGTCTCCCCTTTGAACTAATATTTGTGTATTCAAATAATAAATAAATTTCAGTCACCTAAAACTATTTATTTATGTCTTCTATGAAGACGTTACTGTAGCCCATTCCAAATTGTTAAATGTAAAAAAATAATATAATGAAATTTGGAGATTGAAGTGAAATTCTCAGAAGAAATTATACTCTTATATGCAGCAATCACTCAGTAATTGGACAGAACGATGCTAGACATTGCACACATACTGAACATTGAAGAGTAGATGAGCTGTAATTTTACGGATATTTTCTATCCTTGGATAAATAATAGAATAACTTTATACGTTTATTGTATTTAGACGATACAGATGTTTACAAGATGGAAAAATTATGAATCGAATAAATTTATTATTGCACGAAAAACAAAGGACCCTACCATTTTAAGATAAAAATAATCAGTATAGGAATTTGTGGATAAATGAAGGGTTGCGGAAGGTCATGGATTGATTGGAGTTAGACATCAAACACCGTTGGATAACGACTCAGCGGTTTAGAGGTTAGGCATCTGCGCGTTAGACCGAAGGTCCTGGGTTCGCATCATTTATGCGGGATTGTGGACGAGCACTTCTGAGGAGTCTGATACTAGAACGAAACGGCTGTTCAATGTTTTGAGATTTTCAATGATGATCTAGCTTAGATCGACTCGTGAATTCAACTGTGAATATAAGACGATTTTTCCGATACACCTTGAACAAGTAAATAATCTTTTAAAAATTACGAGATGTTAAAAAGAGATTTTCCTTTATTGTTTACTACCTATAATGATACATTCACCTAACAACTTTAAACAGAATAAAGTATAAGATTTTCATGTTTATACAGTGACCATTAAGTTGAAATTTAGTGGTTAATATACACAATTTCGATTTATTTATTAAATGGCATCAATTTCGTTCAGTAAAATAGTTAAATATCTTTCTTTTTTTTGTCGTTTAAAAGCTTTCGAACAAGATATAATTCAAACCTAATCGATGGAATCAGTTGATAGGAAACTGTGGACTTTGGTTTGGACTATTTAGCACTAGTTGGTATGGTGTATCCTTAGTCTTGTATTCGATGCCCCTTTGTACCAATATATATGTGTTAAAATAAATAAATATACAAATACTCTTTCCTGCTATCGTTGATACTATTAATAATTCTACTATTCCAACATCTACTTACTTACTTACTTACTTACTTACTTACTTACTTACTTACTTACTTACTTACTTACTTACTTACTTACTTACTTACGCCTCTTACTTACTTACGCCTCTTACCCTTCACGATGATGATTCTAAAGTTTATTATTATCACTAGTATTATTTACATTAGATTACATTATACTTTATAATTCTGTGTAAATATGACTCCATGAAATGTTATGTAGTAATGAGATTCATTAGTTTGAAGAAATTAATTTCATCATTGAATAGACTAAAATGTAAAGTCGATTTGATAATAAATTATAATAGTTCATGAATAGTTCCATTATTCTAATGAATTTAGTCAGCAATTTCATTCTATGCTTTAAGTGCAATTTAAGATACTGTGTCTGATATGTTATGTAATAGTTAACTGAGATTTGTGAGTGAATGAAAATAAACAAACATTTCATAATCAATAATATAAGTCACTATTTGGATATTGTAAATATGATTCCTACTCTGAATTCATTGTGTATAAACGAACTGTTTTGTTTTTGTGATTAAGTTTCTACTTGTCAGTCATGAATCGTGTATCTGGCTAGTATAGTAGTCTAGTGTGCTCTACCGATTATCTTGTATATCATATATCATATTTGGTATTATTGTGTTATCTCGTATAAACGATAAATTCATCTAGCTGTACCATTAAATCACTGTTATCAAGAAATATTTTAAAAAATGTTACTCTTTATTTTCACTGAAATCATGACTCAATCAATCGTAGACCACTATTGAAAACCTAGAAGCATTGGACGGCCGTTTTTTCCTAATATGGTACTCTTCAGCAGTAAGCAGACACAACACCTGGCATGGGGCTCGAACCCAGGGCCTTCGATTTCCATTGATCGATGTTAGACATCAACTCCATTGGATGCCGGCCCAGTGATCTGAAGGTTGAGCATTCGCGCTCTAGACCGAGTGTTCTGGGTATGAGCCCCGTTTGGGGGTCATGGATGCCCATTGCTAGGGAGTTCTATACTAGGACGAAACGGCCATCCAGTGCTTTCAAGTCTTCATTAGCGGTTTGACATTGATTGACTCATGATTTCAGCGGAACTCAATAATCTTCACAATCCTATACTGATAATTATTTATCAGTGTTTTCACTGACGTGTGTTTTTTCATTGAATTCAGCCTGTATACGTTTTAATGATCGTCAGTTGACTTATTTCATCATATTTTACACTTCGAAAAATGTATTCCAATATCATTACTTCAGAAGTCATCACTTTTGTGATTTAATGAGTACAAACACTACTTTGACAGTGAATAATCGAAAACTGTACGAGAAGTCGTTCATATTTCTGATGTAGTCTGTACTCGCATTTGACACTAATTTACCGGAATTTTATACATTTATAATATTCTATTAATAACATAGTAATGTGTATCGTACCATTTTATTGTATCAGATAATGATATTTGCGTCAGTTCTTAGCATGTTAGACCGAATCACAGTTCCCATTCCCAACTAACAAATTATTTCGGCAACTTACTTATCTCTGTATACTAAGTATAAGTTGGTGAACTTATTTTCATGAATACTGACTTCAACAATCTTACGTGATTCTTATTGATCTCCCCTGTAGCCTTTGTCTTCAGAGTCATTTACTCACTACTATGTTTAGAAAGCATGTGAGATATAGACTAAATCAAGTGCTTTTTTGTCAGGCTTACTAGTTTGTAAGCTCCATCCTAATCCAGTAATTAGATATTCTAATCTAATGTAATATCATATAATTTCTAGGCTTATATCGTGGTGTAACTAGACTAACTTGATAATGATTTAGGATCGAATAGATTTAACATTAAATTATTTAAAAGCTTAACCGGGTAAAGTTTTTATAAGGAGTAAGAATGTTATCTAGTTTGTTTTGTGTGATGGATGGATTGATGTAATGACCAGTTGTTGTTAGGTGTGCATCATAAAATCAAATATTTGGAATGGATGAAATAAACGGCAAGTATAAAACAGGATATAATGACTTGTCATTATAGGATAACAAAGTTAAGAATTCAAACACTCTATATATTACTAACGTTTAATGATAAGATCGAGTTGTTGTTTAAAGAAACAATTAATTTTTTTAAGTGAAACATTTAAAGTAGTGCCAAATGGTATTATCCGATCTATTTGAATGAAAATGGTCTGACAATTTAGGAGCCAAGATCAGTTCGTAATTCAAACCATAAAGATTCTAAAACCTCTACAAACTCTACTCCCTTATACTAACATTATTCATATGCCCAATAGTGACCAGATTCAAGATGCAACTCTTGGAGTGACTAGTGAAGTTCAACCAAATCGAATGTCAGATAATTGTATATCACAGATAATGAATAAGAGTTGTGCAGTATTGCAAATTAATTGAATTTAGACATATTCACCAATCAATCCCAGCTTAGTGGTTCAGAGGTTAGGCCTTTGCACGTGAAGCCAAAGTCCCCAATTTCAATTCTCAGATGTGGAGTCCTAGGTGCACACAACTGAGAAACCTAATGCTAGGACGATACGATCGTTCAGTGCTTCCTGATCTCCAATGATAACCCAGCTAAAATGAGTTCATGACTTAAATTATAAAATCAAACATCTATCTATTTATTATAGTTTTATAGGCAATGTAATTTCTTGACGGAAAATATGTTTACTTAAGCTTACCACGTACTACTATTTATACGTTATTAGAGCCATGATATTTGTCTACCTGATATAAATAATAATGTGAGTAGTCGATATTAGAAAAGCTATCTAGTCTACAAAATCTCTGTAATTCAGTATATTACTTAGATTAAGCACTACTTAAAAATCTGTTTAACGCCACTTCACTTATCTTTTGATACTAAGTTCAAATCGCTTATAATAAACACATCCGGTTTTCAGCCTGTTCGCTAATAAAATCCTTTTTAACTAAAAGAAAAAGTTAAAACCTACAAACCGTTGAAATTAGTATATACACTAAGATTATTTATTAATTTCTATTATAGTAAATATATGTATCGCATCACTGTTTATTTTTATGCTAAATAAGTAGATTTCACATTAAAATTATGCCGTTAACAAGTGAATCATGTTATAAACTACTCATGATCTTACCCATTGAAATTACTATAGTATCCAAAAAACCCATCTGATAGAATCAAACTGACACTCGAATATAATATACGAACTTTTATACTCATAGATTCTCTTTCTTACATGTTCACTGAAGTATTTCTTATAAAATCTAGAATTCTATGTTCATGGTACAGACAGCCAGTAGATATAATTGTTGAGTCCACAAAATATTTCATTAAAACCTTGAACTACTTATAAGTAGCTAAAACCTCTTTGAGTAAAATACAGGACTACGTCGTGTAAATCCCTAATTTCTAACAAATTCCACCGATTTAATATATTTCACTGCAAAGTTTGTATTTTTCTATAATATTTCCTATTTTAACAAATTTTAAATAATGATAATGTATCTTCATAATCGTTTGTATATTCTGAAAATTCCATAAACATCTCTCGTAATTCTACTATGCATACTTCAATCCAATAATTTATTTATAAAATTCTATTCTTTTCTTAGAGACATTTCATTCATCATTTCGTATCTCACTTTATTCTTATTATCCATGTTTCTTCATTGTTTAATCTACTGAATAATTCAACCATAGGTATAAATTCACTTGGTATTGTTTACTTGTATCTTTCCATTGTTATTTAGGACTGCGATTGATCAATTTCTTGTTGGTATATATGCGTCCTGGGCGGACTACCTCGATATTGCCTTAAGTCACTAACTTTATAAGCACGACACTAAGTGAATTTAGAACTTCACCCCATTGCACAAGCAGTTGGCTATCAAAACTCAATAGTTAAGTGGATAACGTGATGGCGTTTGAGGTGAACGGTAGTGGTTTTTACTCCCAAAATGAACATCAACTCTGTGATGTAGATACATCTAGCTGACGAGTCTCAAATAGAATGAAACACGCATCAAACTGAATTCGACTGCTAGGCACTATCGATCTTTGCTCATAAATCATGAGCATGTCTTTTTCTTTTGCAAGGTAAAACAATAATAATATTAAACGCTTGGCACGAAACTGGGTTCGAATCTCGCGGGGTGCGGGATTGTGGACGCGCACTGTTGAGGAGTCCCATACTAGAACGAAATGGCCGTCCAGTGCCTCCAGGTTTTCTATGATGGTCTAGCTTCAGTTGACTCATGATTTCAATCTGTGAAATTTCTAAAATCTCCAACAAATCCCTTCTGAAAATGAAGTAAGTACAATGAAAAGACGATAGTATAATTTAAAAATTATTATTGTTCCCTATTAAAGTTAATCTTATCGATTTCATTTCATGTAAGAATCTTGAATTTAAAAAATGTTATGAGTTCACATGAAATGGAATTGCCATATAGTTTCTTTCCATGAGAAAAATACCCATAAAATAGTAAATCTCTTTTTCATTTCTCACCTAGATTTTTCTTTAGAAATCTTGGAAAAATTGCTCATTTTTAATTGTATACACATATTTGTATTGTATATATATGTATGTGTGTGTGCGCGCGCGCACGGATTTACGTATTGCATTGGAACACATTTGTCATATTTTTGTCTCTTACCGAACATTATTATTATTATTATTATTATTACTGCTATGATTATTTTCTTACATAAACAGTTATACGTATATGCTTATAACATGTTTATTATTGATTGAGAATTCTCATCCCCACACACACACACAGATAGAGAGAGAGATGCGCAATCACCAGAATATATTTTTTTCCTAATTTTACCTATGGATGTATGAATATAATCTCTTTTATTCATTTATACACATATATACTCTATGTAAATGCAACGATTATTCTTGCTTTGGTGATTCATTGTTTTTATCCAAGATACAATACTCATTTAATCACGAAAACATAAACTCTGTGATAAAAAGCGTACAATATTACGAAAGTAATTAATAATAATAATAATAATAATAATAATAATAATAATATTAATAATAGATTTATACGTAGTAATTACATCTAAACATATCGTTTTAAGCATTACTAATTGTCTTGTTTGTTTTTGTTTGCCTTCTTCAGGAAACTCTCGTTATTCAAATATGTCTTATAGTAGGAAATTTCTTCGAAATTATTCACTTACTTATTTAGATCTGTAGTATATATATATGTATATAATATTTGAAGCGAATGATACTGGGTTTGAGTCCAAGAGTGAACATCAACTGTGAGATGTAGGTGCATCCATCTGACGAGTCGCAAAAAAAGACGAAACGCGCGCTAAACTGAATTCCACTGTTAACCACTATCCATCTTCGAACAGTATGCACATATGCCAATAACAGACTGATTAATTGCAGTACTGAACGACAATGGGAAGATACAAGCAAACAATATCAAGTGAATTCATTGGACTTATAGTTATAAACAAAGGATTGTGGAGATTGTTGAGCTTCATAAGCATGTCCTAGGGTTCTAGTGATAAGCTGGGAATAATTGATTTTAACTGTGTCGGGGGTGGCAATGATTCATTGAAGACAATTGGAAATTATCGCGCATAATCTCGGGTTGTTAGAGGTATGGATTTAGCGTTCGTGTGCAAGACTAGAAGTCCTGGGCTCGATTCCCGTGTGTAGAATTCTAGATTTACACTGTCAAGTAGTCCTTTACTAGGAAAAAGTTGTATTCTAATGCTTCCGGGGTTTTCAATGATTGTCTAGCATTGATCGATTTATGATTTAGGTAAACTGGAAGTAGTGAATCAAGAGTTCAGTGAATAACAATTTACAGAATCAATAGAATAACAACAATAATCAATAGATATCACTAACAGTATAGAGGATATGAAAAATACTGAACATTATCCAAATTGTAAACCTATCTCATTTAGGCAACAATAGAAAACCTGAAAGCAGTGAACATATCTCGCGTCCTATTCTAGGACTGACTCATCAACAATGTCGATTCACGACATTTGAAGCTAAGATCACAATGAAAATAAAACTAAGTTATATATTTTGCTTCTTCCTAATTTATGTATATATAAAAATCAATTTTCATATAATGTTGTTATCTACATAATATGAATCACTTTTTGATCTCTAATGATTGAGGAAGTGGGTTCCTGAGACATTAGTATAGCTTTCATGGGGAATTTTCACCTGTCTACCATATTTAAATTTATTTATCAATATAGAGGTTGTAGAGATTATCAAGTTTTTGATCGAGATCATGAACCGATTGATGTTAGACCACCGTTGGAAACCTGGAAGCACTGGACGGCCGTTTCGTCCTATTGTGGAACTCCTCAGTAGTGCACATCCATGATCCTGCTCGCGGGATTCGAAACCAGGGCCTTCAGTCTCGCACGCGGACGCTTAACCTACTGGACCACTGAGCCGGCATTCAGGTTTCCAACGGTGGTCTAACATCAGTCTGTTCATGATCTCAATCAAAAACTTAAATTTATTAAACTGATATATGCCCTTAGATTATTACAAGAATATTTGTCTTCTTGTATACTCTATTAAAATGAAGAATGAATAATCCATTTATTTGATGGTTGGTTTTTTTTTTAACTGATCACTAATAAATATAACCTTCTTCAAGATATAAAGTTATAACTCTTTTATAGAATAATTAACTCACACTTAAAACGAATCATCATTTCATAGTACAAAATGTAAATTTTCTACAATTATATTAGTAATAACAACAAAAGAACAGTTAATTACATAAGTATAATCAATGATATACTTTCAGTGTACTAAAGTGTTAAAAGAATATGATGATCTTTCTATTCTCCCCATAATTATATTTCTTGTTGAGATAGTGGAGAAGATTTGTATCTCATGTGGATGATTTTGACGGAATTTTGTTCTCTGAGCTAGATGGTTTTGGTCATGACCAACTCAGAGAACAAAACTCCATCAAATTATATTTCTTGTCACATTTCAATAGAACTGTATCTAACATCATTCATACTGATTTTTTTCTCTACTTTTTGCCAAAACAGATTACCTCTATTGGAATTTCCTCAAAGAGAACTTCACTGAACAAAAATCCAAGATTCGAACACTAAGTTTTATTTCTAAGGTTTAGATATATTAGTTGTCAAAATATTAAGTTAGAATTAAAGTTTATAAGTGAATAGGCATCAAGATATAATATAATTTGATTAGATTAAAAACTGTTAATCTAAATCCTAGCAACAGATGTATCTTTTTTTACAGTTGCTATTCATAAAAGGTATCTTCATGAGCAAACAACACCATAAGGTAATACTGTATCTGATTAATCTGCTGAAAAGTAAGTACTCTATCCTATATATATTAAACTCATTAAATAACCAAGTTGAATTGAATAGTATTTCTTTTCAATTAGTTTCTTATTATGGCTTAATACCAAAGAAATGTCAATTGATCAAGTTAATACTGTTTTTGTCATGTATTTCCAAGTCTTTTTTATTGCTGAGGAGTCCCACAATAAGACGAAACGGCCATCCAATGCTTATAGGTTTTTCATAGTGATCTAATTTCAATTGATTCATAATCTTAACTATTAAAATTACTATCATATCCACAAAACCCCTTTTTGATACTGATCCTATTCTATTGATCTGATCCAATTGTATTGATAAGTTAATACATAGTTACTTTAGATCCTATCTTGTTTCAGTTTATTGATTAGAATTCTAAAGTTCCCCTGATTGGATTTATATAATTCCTTTGTTCATTTTAGAAGAGTATAACTAATCGTATATATATATATATATTAATGACTGAAATATATTTCTCTTTACTAAATAAAGTCTCAAAATGAAAGACAAACAAACAAACATCTTTTTCAAATAAAGAAAAATGAGACGAATTCTTCTTTTCTTTTTACACATGAGATTAAAAATAATAATAATAATCATCTTGTTTACTCGTCATCAATGTATCTATGTATATATATATACATAAATAGATGTAAGGCGTGATTTTTAGTTGTCAGTTAGTTGCTTAGTAACTGATTTGGTTAATCATTATTAATTTTTTTTTTTGGTGGTGGTGGAGGGATTTTATCTTTCAGTCAAATTGTTTCTTTAAGAAAATGCTTTCAACTAAAACATGACACAGATTATTGAAGATGTTTATCTAGATCTTTGAGTTTTTTAATTGATTTATTTTATCTATATGTTTAAGAGATCATCTTTGGTTGAAATTAAATGATTTGACGTTTTTGTGCATAGAAATATAAATGTTGTGGTATCTGAGTAATAATAATAATAATAATAATAATAATAATAATAATAATAATAATAATAATAATAATAATAATATATGTATATAGGTGGGGGGGTTGTGGAGATTTTTGAATTTGATTAAGATCATAAACCAATCTACATTAGAAAGCTATTAACAACCTGGAAGCGTCGGATAGCTAATTTATCTTAGTGTGGAACACCTTAACAGTGTAAATTGATATCAGAACTTTCGGTTTTGCATGTAAACTTGTGACCCTAAGACTAATGTACATTGTTGAATCCTGGTTCAGTGATTTAGAGAATAAATGTTTGTACGTGAAACTGAAGGCCTTAAATTTGATTTCTGTTATGGGATCATGAATACTCACTGCTAAGGAATCTCATACTGGGACAAAATGACAATTCGCTGATTCGAGAACTATAATGGATGTCCGACTTATATATAAATGTTAGAATGGTGGTTGGAGTTAGTCAACAGCTAACCCTGGGCCCTGATCGCGGACGGGATGGTGGATGCTCACTGTTGAGGAGTCCCATACTAGGACGAAACGGCCGTCCACTGCTTCCAGGTATTCCGTGATGGTCTAGTTTCAATTGACTCATGAATTCAACCATTAATTTACTAGAAAATCCACAAAACCCTCTTGTGACTCATGATTAACATGAAGACATACTTCAGCTAGACTAGTCTATATGATAACTGTGTAGATTATTCATAGTATATCCTATTAAGAGTGAAATAACTTTATAAATTTCAGAACAAACATCAAAATAGTAGATGAATTCAAACATTTATGCATTTGATTTGATTAAATACTTCCATCTTTTCCTCTATTATAATGTAATACCGTAATATAACGCCAGAAACATTCTTGTTTTAAACAAGTACCATTTTACAACATTCTTATTATATTATTATTTGTACTTTAAATGATATGGTCTCATGAATAATTGGCGAGACTCTAATTTATGGACGAGCCAACCAGAAGCGTTTTAGAGATTTCAAGTTTACGTTGCCAACTTCAGTACTTTATGCTAACGTACGATTTGTTCACAGGGAACTTTGTACAAAGCGTGATAATTGGGCGGTTACGTGCATCGTCTCGTTATCCACAAGTAGCATTATGTGCACTCAACAACAGGAGTGCATATAAACAATATTGAAGCTATGTGGTAGAGGCTGGAAGAGATTTTGAAACTTTATCATGGCTCCAGAGTCCGACTATTCTGTAGCCATATGGATGATTTCCTCTACTGCATGCATTACGATTTTAGAACCTCCGAACCGCTTTCTAACCTTGACAAGTTTTTGAACCACGTATAAGAAGTGTATGCACTATATTTCCTTGGTTTTGTATAACACGTTTTTACTCTATACTGACTGTTTGCTGATTGGTTTGTATTTCTCAAGGTCACTCAAGATTCGTTCAAAGGCCGTCCATAAATTAGAGTCTCGCCATTAATATTATTTAAGTCTAAGTGGTACCCATTTAGTTATGAGTTCTCAAAACCTTCTAATCTAAAAATAAACCATTTATCTTCTAGTAACTGAGCAACTACTATCTAATTTTCACCAAGCCTAACAACATGGATAACAAATTACAATTTACACTAATAAATAACGATATTTTTCAAATTTTAGTTGAAAAATTTAGTTTTGAAATGTGATAGATCTACATCATGAATCTAGTTTCAGTAATTGTCCTACTTGTAACTCATGTTCAAACTGTGATTGCAAAACTCCTAATAGTAGCGTGTCAATATATATATATCCATTTAGTATCCTTATATTGATTATATAAACTAAGATAACCTGTTGATAATCGTCATTTCTGACTTTACATCTTTTCATCGTAATCGTTAGGATTCAATTAGCACAAGGTAGAACTTAATAAAAATGACACTGTTCATCATCTAGTGCTTAATCGATTGTAAATACATCTTAGTCCTGCAACATATCAATGATAACATCTCAGAATGAGAAGTTGATTATCACGGGATCAAATCTGCCAGAGAACATCAGTTCATTCAAGAATACAGGTACACCTTGTTAACTTGTACCAAATAGCACGAAACCTATGTCGACCAGGGTTTCTTGTATACTACCTCCAACCAACACATTATGTATACTTATAATTCACATGAAGTCAATGGTATCTATTTTTTAATCGAATCTAATTAAATCAGTCCGAAATAATAGACATTTGAAATTTCTATAAGGAAAGACCAGTCACTTTTTTTAATTATACCTTTGAATGGTAAAGATTAATAGATCGTTCAGACTCCTGATTCTACCTAAGTGATAATAATAATAACTAATGTTTGTACTTATAATTATCACTTATTAGCCTAGTTATTGTCAGTTAGATTAGAATAATTCCCAACGAGAGTATATATATCATATACATAATCCATACTAAATCACTAATGAAGTTGATGGATAGTGGTTTCCTACAATGAATTGATTTCCTTCAGTTAAAATTAAAAGCTGATGAAAATATAATTCCATCACCTTTTCTAATTGAATAATTAAGTGACTATTACTACTATTACTACTACTGTAGTGAACAAGAAAACGGGTGGGGACAACCAAATGTAATAAACACAACAATTACAGTCTATTTCAACAATATTTGAATACCATATATTAAATCGTCAATTTGCAAAATATTCATGCATCAAACCAAACTGGACTGTTTCTGTTGCATACACCAATCCATTGTCTCCCATTCCATTGTCCATGCATTTTCTTACAAATTCCATTGTGTTCTCGCTCTACCTTTCTTGATCTTCGCCATCTTCCGCTGCCAGACACTACGTTCTTTTAACGCACGCTATATACTACTTATATCAATGTAAGTAGTTCACACCACACTACGAATAATAATAATAATAGTAATAATAATATTCACTTCATTTTGAGATTTTCTGAATATCCTATTACATTTATCTACCTTCATATCAACTATAAATAGTCAAAAAGTAAGTCCTATTTCGCTTACGAAAGAAGAATTTCTTACAAATTAGATAATAATCAAATCACTTAATTCAATCTCATTTTGTCTGAACATTATCAGTATTCCCTAACAACACACATTGTAAAGCACTAAACATTTAAAAAATAAACTTAGTTGAACCTCAAAGTCACCTATTTTAAGGTTATGTAACACATTCGAAACCTTAAGCTATCAACATCGAGTTTTCATTATCAGATTATGTTTAAACCAAGTTTATGCTATCTCTGATTGTTGTTGATCACCTTCATTACTAAAAGTAAGTGCATTCTATGTAGTTGTTGAGTTTTTGGCTCACTTTTTCTCTTGTCCTTTTATTTTTCAGATTCTCTTGCATAATACTCCTCACACTGCACCAGTATAAAAAAATATCTTCAAACTAAATTTGAACCTTCCAAATGCTGAAAGCTATAGTAGGCTTTGTACTTATTCCACAAGCTTGGAACAAGTTCATTTTGACGATCTTGTTTCTGACTGGCTATTTTCATAGGATTTATCATTCTCATATATCTTCGGAAACTCGGTGATTATTTTGTCCGACTGCGCTAAGATCGACTCATGAATTCAACTATTAAAATTAATACGATCTCCACAAATCTCCATTCTAATAATATGATGTTAACACTTATAACTTAATAGATACCTGTAAGTGACACAATCCTTGTAGCAAATACATAAATGAAAAGCCAGTCTCTACTTAAAAGTGCTGCTAAGGTTTTACTAGAACCATTTATTCTTATAGAGAAATTCTGTCTTTAATAACTCAATGAGGAAAGCTGAAACCCAATCTGAAGTTAATTACTTATATGTACAAGAATCTATTTGTGACTAGTTGGAAATCAATTAGATTTAATGAGAGTAGAATGTATAGTGGTTGTGGCGTTGTGTAGTGAAAGAGTACTTAAGTGGCGAAGACCAATTTATTGTTTTAATGCATAATCACACAGTACTTTAACAAAATTTGAAAATTGCACATCAAAGACATCATGTTCACATCATCTTCGAATTGTCGCTTACAATATTCATTGTTCCTTCATTCCTATTGTTATTACAGTTATTCTCCGTTTACATTCCTGTTCTCTTCAATTCGATCTTCTCAACCTTCTGATTGTTGTTACATATTACTTATATCAGTCAATATAAGTTTCATACATCACAATAGAAGTCTCTGTTTAAGTAAAATATAGGATAAGATAACTCATTGTTTTATGATAATGTTAGACAATAAAACTAAGTTCTTTAATTCAACTTAATAGGATAATTTCTTTAACTGAATAGTGAAACTCAAATCGAACTGATATTTACTTTATTATAACCAATTTTTGTCTTTCACTCCAAGTACTTAACACACTCATTATTCAGTAGAATGATATGATTACTTTATAAATGAATCTTTCTTATGAATTACAGTCTATAAGTGAATGATATACTGAATAAATCATTTGAATCTCGAGAGGCGGGATTGTGGATTTGCATGGCAAAAGAGTCCAATACTACGACAAAACGACCATTCAGTACCTCCAGATTTTTTATGGTGATCTAACTTCAATTGACTCGCTTCTCATTCCAATATTAATGAAGAGAAATTAACACAAACCCCAAGAAAAAAGCACTTGAATTTTTTTTTGGTCTCGGGCTAATTGTATTGTATACATACAATTTTGTGAACTCAAACACACAACACGTATATTTGAAAGCACAAAATGTCAGATTTTAAAACGTGTCAATTTGTTAGGTGTAAAAAAGAAATAATAACCTTACTATATATTATGTCATTGAAGTTTAGGTGTGTTATAATTTCAACTGAGCACAATGGGTGTGACTATTATTATTATTATTATTATTATTGAGAATAATATTCACATTGATTACTGACACTACAAATATACAACATAATCCTGATTGACTGAATAATTGAATAGAAGTTCGAGTAGAAATATAATACTACTTATTTGTTCCCTTTCATATATATATATATATATATATATATGTATATACTTACATACAATGAATTATGTAATATAAATTGTTTTCCATAAAAAATAAAACCTGACTATTTATCAATAAAATATTTCTCTATATACATTGAAACATAATTACATCATCAATCATTCAACAAAAAAATGGGGTGGATTATCATGAGGCTGGGGGGGGAGGGGCGATGAAGAAGAAGAAGAAGAAGAAGAAAAAAAAAGGAACTTTGACTAGAAGCTGTGATAATATTCATAAGAAATAAATACACTTTTATTGATTTAACACGTTCATTTTTTTTCTAGTATCCATATATTTATCACGATTCTTAAATATTGATCAATAATGTAATTCTTAAAGATAGGGGTTTCATTTGAATAATTAAAGTAACTCAATAAATAAAAGTATTAGATTTATGTTTTTCATGGTTAATTTTTGTATAAAATTTAAAGTAAATATGAATAGCACAATGGAAAAGATAATGATAAATTGTTGTTTTGTTTTGTTTTCATTTTCCATGAAACTGTGTAAACACATTAATGTCATTGAATGATGAAAGGTTTGATTTATTTCATTCAATATTAAACTGTGAAAAGAAATATTATGTTAATGTTATTATAATTGAGTAAATGATGAGATTATAAATTCACTAGATGTTGTTATTTACGATTGGAATTGATCAGTTTCATGTTGGTATATGTGCATTCTGTGAAGATTGCCTCGATATAGCTTTAAGTTACAAGCTTTTTTCAGAAAAGATGGATAGTTGCTAGCAGTGGAATCCAGTTTGACGCATGTTTCGTCTAATTTGGGACTTGTGAGTTAGATGTACCTGTACCCTAGAGTTAAGGTTCACTCCGGGACTCTAACCCAGTACCGTCCACTTCAAATAGCATCACGTTATCCAGAGGTCTTACATTTTGGTGCGAAATTCACTCATCAATTTGGATAAATAGAGTTTAAGCATTATAGGTGATATCAGTTCGTGATAAAAATCCGAAATCTAATTCTTAACCTTAATCATCAACTGTAAACTATAATTATAATTCCTCACATAGATTTATAAATGTCATTTGGTCCAGGTTATTAAATGAACACTCTTAAGATCAGTCTAGAGTCGCTCAAAGGTTCTCCACAAATTATAGTCTCACCCAGTAAGTCAATAAAGACTTCATGATTTAGTTGAACTATTCAATAAGAACAACTGAATATAATTATAATTGTATTGTTTCTAATAAATTACATAAGATGGAATTCTTTAATTGAAGCCAAACCATGTAACTTGAAATATCGAAATTGTATAATTCTGATTTATAATTAGGAACTGTTGAATTTTTTTTTGAATATTTCATCGTCGCTTTGTAGGTAATATCGAGTTAGAATAATAAATTGAAAAGTAATATATTTTTTGGATTATATGGTATGAAGAGTCTCATACTGGGACGAAATGGCTATCCAGTGCTTCCAAGTTTAGCTTAGATCAACTCGTGAATTCAACTGAGAAAATAATAAAATCTTCACAAATCTCCATTCTGATAATAGTAATCATGTGCTCACTAGTGACTAGATTCAAGATGGAACCGCTGGAGTTCTAATGAGAAACCTTGATCACTGGAATTTAATTGAAGACTGTTGTACACCTCAGACAATAGATAAAGAGTTGTGCAATACATTAACGCCGTTAGTGTCGGTTCAGTGGTCTAGAGGTTAGTCGTTCTTGCACGAGGTCAAATTTCCTGGATTCGAATCCCATGTATGGGATCGTGGATGTACACTGCTAAAGAGTCGCATCCTAGGACGAAACGATCGTCCAGTGCTTTCAGGTTTTCAATGGTCAAACACTTGTGAAAATTTTGTTCGATATAGAAAAACACGAAACAATACAGTAATATTTAAACAGTTATTATCAAATGGTTGAGATCATGAGTCACTTGAAACTAGACCACCATGGGTAACCTGGAAGCACTAGGCGGCCGTTTCGTCCTATTGTGGGACTCCTCAGTAGTGGGCATCCCCGGTCACGCCCCGTGAGATTTGAACCCAGGGCCTATTGGTCCTGTTAAACAGATCTACTGAAGCCATATTCTTTTTCTTAAAAAATGACAGTTGGATTTCCTGATGATCTATAAGCAATTGCCTCATCATTGTTTTGTTTGGCTTGATGTTTTAATACGGCTTAAGTCGAATGAATTTGCATACTTGATATAATTAATAATCAGAAATTAAACACTATTTGGTTAACAGACTAAAAGTACATTTTACTGTCTCTACAATCTTAAGTTCAAAATTTTCAGACGACTTAAAGTTATGAAATTAATTCATGAACATGGAAAGAAATCCCACTCTGTGCTTACTAGTCTCCACTTCTCTATGGAGAGAGTTTATAGATTACTGCATTTATGAAACTACAGTGAACGAGCTGACGCTGTAATACCTGTATATCATGCTGCTGCAATGGACTATCTAGCTACTGGATTTCCTGAACAGGTTGGAAATCCAGATTGAGATTATTAAAAAAATCATGAATTTTTCGAAGACACTTTTAACTTGCTGCCTGAAAAGATGAGGAGTTGAGTTTCTTACTAAAAAAAATCACAACTACTCATAAAGCTTTATCGCCTAATATTAGAAATACATTTCCGACGAAGGAATCCTATTCACGTGGTAAAAAATCTCTATTTCAAGAGTATTGATATTGTTTATTCCAGATTTGAATATATGTAGTTATTATCTGTTTCACGATATATGAAATAATCTGTATCAATGCACCAGAGTAATCTCTTCCTAATAAGTGGTAAGAAATAAAGTCCTGTAACACACAACTGTCATTTATTTATCTATCTTTAGTTATGGTGCTCTTTACATAATTCTAATCGTAAGCTATCATCAATTAATAACTATTCTATCCTTTACTACTCATAAACCAGACAATATACTGTAAAGTTCTACGAGTTGTGATTAATCAAGCTGACTTAACTAGATTTTCTATACACATAAATGTTGCTAGAAAATTTACTTACATTACAGTGATTATACTCAGTGTTTTGTTCCAGATAGCGCGTGATTTCAATGAACAGAGCAGTAATCGAAAAACTTAATGGTAAAACTCCAGATGTACTATCGCTCCATTTGTAATTGATACTACTGATTAACTCAAGATAGACAAACAATTGTAATAAGGAAATACCGAATAATGATTCATCCTGTTCTGGGATTATACATCAGTGAGCACCCAAAATCCTATCAGTAAATGATCGTGAGAGATTCAGGACTTATAACAAATGTCTTACAGTTAAACAACTGAGCTGTCATTCAACTTGTGATATTATTGTTTCATAAAGGGTTATTGGAGGTAATAAAATAAATTGTAGTCAATATATTGAAATTGTTTCTAGAAAGACTTTCATAGAATCAAGTTACTTTTCTTCTCAGCTAATTATTTTCTCTACACTTTTGTGTATTTGATCCACCTATGTCAGTAAGAGTAACCTCTAAAAAATACTCTCAAAATATGCAGCAAATGAACAGTGTAGAAACGTTAATTAACGTAGTTTTCTGTAAACACCAAACACTTTCTGGGATTTTTTTTAGTTGTATGACATAAACATTTACTCTGAGGAAGAAAGCTAGTTCCGAAACAAAAATTCAGTAGTATTTGACCTTATTCACCTTTATTAATATATGTATTTACCTATGTTAATTGAAACATTTATCATAAATGGGCACATATATACACTGATAGTTCAAACCAAATAATGATCTTAGCTAGATCACCATTGAAAACTAGGAGATACCGGACAGGTGATTCCTCCAATTATGAAACTCCTAAGCATTACGCATCTATGAACTGAACACAGGGAGTCAAACCTAGGATTATCGATCTCGCAAGGGAATGCTTAATTACTAAATCACTGAGTCAGAATCCAACACTGCACGTGTTTAACTTAAGTCAATGTTGTACAATCATTTTTTTAAGATCTATGATGCATAACTGCCCTCAAAACTCCTACAGCCTTTGCGATAACTCCCCTCTATGCAAACAAAAATCATATACTCACTAAGGACTAGCTTCAGGTCGTGATTTCTGGAGTTCCAATGAGAAGATGTGATCAGTCTATTTCAACCAGGAAGTATATCATGGTTATCCACCTAGGACAACAAAAGATGGTCTCCAAATGTTGTAAATTGATTGAAATTAGACTTCTACACTAGTAGGTTTAAGCGCTATAGTTTAGAAGTTAAGTGTTCGCTTTGGAGACTGGGCGTCTTAAGTTCGACTTCCTGAGTTTGATTTGTGGATGTACACTGGTGAGTAGTTTCATGCAAGGATGAAAAGGTTTTCTATTACTTCTAAGTTTACACTACTGGTCTAAATAAATTCAGTTTGTAATTTAAACTATAAACATTCTAAAATCTTCCAAAACTCCCCTATACAATGAATTAATAACACCTTTGTTCTTCCTTTCTTCTGTCTTTTTCTCTCTTTAATAACTATCTTTATTGTTCATCGATGTAATTCGATGCCTAAATATAATAGTAATAATATTACAATATAGTTTAGTTTCATATTATTTACCATTATCTACCCTAATTTGATACATCCACACACACACACACACATGTACACTGACATTTATTTGGAAGCATATAAATGCAATAATAATAAGCATTATTATTACTTAATGTTTCCTTTTACTGAAGAATAGGAGTAAGATAAATCTGTGAAGTATGAAATGGGTGTACCATTATTATTATTACTATAGTCTTCAATATACAAACCATGTAAATTCATTAAGCATATAAACAAATACATATATTTCTTGTTAAAAGCTTAGTTATATTCATGTGTAATTTGATCATTACACATGTCGAATTCTAAAATAAATGAAATGAATTTTAATACTTTTATTAAATATAAATATAATGATTATATAACATAAGATATAAACATTTACTACTTATTAAACTACTTTTTTTTATAATCAGAGAAGGGTTGTATGGATATTATAGTAATTTAATTGTTGAATTTATGAATCAATTGAATTTAGATCACCACGGAAAACCTGGAAGCACTGGATGGCCATTTTGTCGTAGTGTAGGACTCCTCAACAGTGTGTTTGCACGATCCCGCCATACGAGATTCAAAGTCAGTCGTTCAGTGCTTCTAGATTTTCCATGATGGTCTGACTTCCATTGACCCATAAATTTAACAATGAAATTACTTTTTTTATGATGAATTTATATCGAATACTTGTTTAATGAATCCGTAATTAGTAAACGTTTTGAAAAGATAAATGTTAAGACACTTATTAACGATGAACATAGATGACGATTATGTAATATTGTGAATGGATTGAAATATAGGAAATATCCCCTGTCAGATACTTGCATAGTCGTGTAGATATTATTTGCTTACCATGAGAATTGATGATTCTGAAATTTATTCTTGGAATGATTATGACAATGTATTCCTGAGGAACTTCAGTGTTCTTTAATCTTATTATTATTATTAGCGGCTTTATACAATATTCTATTTTTGGTACAATATAGAATTCTTAGTACAAAGTATTTCAACAAGTTTCATTTTCTTATTTCTTGATCGATCCTGACGATCATTACTGAATGACCACCAGTTAGATATTGTGTTATTTTATAAGTTGTACAGAGAAATGTCGTAAACATTTCACAAACACACATGAATAAGTTATCCGACTAATAGGCATAATGATGTGTTGAAACAAAGAAGGAAACAGATAACTTGTTGAAATATTTAGATGTTAGGAACATGTAGTCTAGATATTTAAACAGGCCGCCTCTAGATTAAGACAATCTGTGATCAGTAAATCATCCATTGACATATACTAAATTCAAGGCTACTTTTTTAAAATGAGGATGGATTATGACTAACAGCGGAATCCGGAATGCACGTTTGGTCCTGTTTGCTACTAATCGACTGAATATTTGTGCATTCCACTGTTATTTTTTACATTGAGCCTCGAACCGAAAACGTCACGCACTTAACAATTGATTCTAGATTGCTACTCACTTGCACAATGAGTACATAGTCTCAATATAACAATCTGGCCATAAGTTTTACAATATATATAGATTGTGGCTAGTTGTGGAACGGGTATATGGAGACGATCAGAACAGGGTGCACAGATACTGACAAAGATAGATCAAAATTCAATTTCGATTACCAACAACAGGAAAATTCAGCTTCACACTAAAAATCACACGAAATTGAATATTAGTTAAAAAATTATATGTTGACGAGCCATGAAAACAAAATCACTGTGATAACTAAATAAAATCCAAAATGTTATGTGATATATCAGGGCGGACTTCTTAGTTATCTAAACTACATGTTCCTAACATTAGGATATTTCAACAAGTTATTGGTTTCCTTGTTTCGTTTAACAAATCATTATGCCTACTAGTCAGATAATCTATTCATGTGTGTTTGTGAAAAGTTTACGACATTTCTCTCTACAAATTACAAAACAGATCAATCAGAGACATCATAGTTTCTGACAATATTCATCGAAAAGAATATACATTATTGAAATGTCGATTGATGAACTGTTGACATATAACTGGCAACCATTCAATATTTATCATGAGGATCGATCAAGAAATAAGAAAGAGGAACTTGTTGAAACTGTTTGAGCTGATAATTTTTAACTGCACCAAAAATATAATATTGAATAAAGCCACTAATAATAATAATAATAATAACAATATGAGAGTTTATAATGAGTAGAATCTAGTACTGAATAAGGTATTCTCTAAAATAAACACTCTATAATCTATCATTCCATTTATATTAATCCAACCATTAAACCCAATCAGAACCTACACTTAATCAATGATCTTTAAATATGTCCATTACATAAATGAAAAACATTCATTCAACTATCAATTTAATAAATCTTCTATAAAATAATCTTAAACAAATCAATTAAAACAATAAAATTAATTAATTAATTAATTATTGTCATTGTAAGACACAAATGAACTGATCACTAAGGAAAAAAAAGAAAAACCAAACAAAAAAAATTTTTTTGTTTTGTTTATATAATCGTTATAAAACAATCGATATTAGTTGTGAAGGATGAAACAATGAATAGTTTTATATGGAAAATCATTTTGTCTTGATTCAATTTAATATTTCTAAGACCAATCTTTCTTTCATGAAAAAAACAAACAACAACAACAACTATCCATTCTAATTCATTGAATCGTCCAAATGTTTATCTATCCAACAGTTTTTTATTTATTTATTTTTGTGATGTCAATATTTGACTGAAATAATCCCATTGTATCATCATTTATATAGACTTGAAAAAACATGGTTAATTACAAATAATAAGGGTTATAATTCTATTATGATTATTATTATTATTATGAATGTTTTTATTTACAAACTTATCCAACTTAAGGTGAATTGTTAATAAAATATCACCTACAGAAGCACGTGTTCCCAAGTTCTTACTGGGTCAAGCATCTGGATCAGTAGAATTTATTCATGACAAAATGTGATAGTTAAAGTTAATCGGATTAAAATAAACCTTAAAAACAGTTAGACAAAGTATTCTTTATTCATTACTAATTTTTCCATCTATTCGACCACATTTATGTTATTTCTCTCTCCCACATACACACACACACACACTTTCTCCATCAACCTATGCACCTTTTTCATTTCTTTAATATCCATTTATTGTTTTTCTCTTTTCATTTATTAGAATTGAGACAATAAACAAGAGATGTTTTACACATCATTGAATCTATTTTATTATTATTTTTACAAGCATATAGTACTTATAAATAGCTAAGTAATAAGTTTAATTTCATTAATAAGTACTTGACGAAAGAAAAGTGTGATACTAAATTTTTATGGGTAAATTTCATGTTAGTGATGTGTTTCACACATATGGAGAAATTCGAACACTTCACTTTTATTTGAAGTTTGTGCTGATGATGTCGTTCAGAAGAACGATGAAAGCTCTACGACCAAACCATCCATCTCAGAGAACAAAACTCCATCAAAATCATCCACCTGAGCTACAAATCTTCTCCACCATGTTAGTGATGTTCCTTTCAATTTCTCATTGATATATGGAATTAAATAAGAAATATATTTGTGAATTGTTGAAACATATTAAAGTTTTGCTATCAGTCATTAAGCGTGCATTTGTATTAAAATGTACTAAGTAATAAGAATAAATAGATTGCTCCTGATAATGAATTTCAAGACATGCGTTTTGTCATATTCTTGACTTGTCAGTTGAAGGTATCTATGTCCTAATGTTGTGTAAATTGAAACTTGGACTCAGAGCCTATCTATCCAAACGTCATTATATTATCTTTAGATTTGATGAGTTCAGTTAGTAACTAATTTGTTTAAAGGGTATTTGTAGTGGTTTTAGATTATCTTTGATTCCATTGCTGATTACATTTCATTTATTCTTCATAAATTGGTGATGTAACGACTGTATCGAAGCGATTCACATAAAATGTATATATACTAACTATGGCTAATCAAAATTTAGTCAGTGATATCAACAATGGAATAATCCAAAAATCACTATGAATCAAATTAAAACTCATACTCATCGTACAAGGTTGTGATTATTTGGATTAAGTAACTAAATCACAATAACACATTGGGACTTGAAAGCTAAATGTACTGTATCCGAATTCTAGTAGGAACATGAATATAAGTACATATTTACAGTCATCTGATGAATTTCAAATAAAATAAAATACACATCTTAGATTTGACCGTTGGCCATAGCTCATCTATTGTATTTCTATTTTTGTTTCTAAGCCGAAAATTACATCTTAAGTAAGATATAATACTGATTGTTATAAATCAGTAGTTTGTAATATGAATGAAATACATGAATGAGTTTTTAAAAAAATAACCAATCTATGATACTAGACTATAAAATTTCTTTATCCATCATTACATTTAATAACATAACACGCAATCAAAGAGAACACTATACTTGATAAGCCATATTGCTTTGTTTATATCATTGTTTACTATTTGATTCAATACATATCAAGCTTAGTGATTATTTCTCTTCAAGTAATATACGTTGTTAATTTATTTTAACTAAAAAGTGATCTGAAGTGGAATAAGAGAGCATGAAATTACAAATGAGTTAGTTTATCAAAGCAGAACAAGATAGATGTTATTGATATCAGTAGATCATAGTTACGTTATATTGAAAGACTTAGATTTAAGACGATGGTTTAGATTATTATCAAAATGGAGGTTTGTGGAAATTGTAATATTTTAATGATTGAATTCATAAGTCGATTAAAGCTAAACCATCATGGGAAAGCTGAAATCATTGAACGACCGTCCTGTCCTAGTATGGGACTACCCAGTAGTACTCATCTACGACCCCATATGTGAGATTTGAACCCAGGACCTTCAGTCACTTGCGCGAATGCTTAATCTCTAATCTGTTGTTAGAAAGTTACTCATCGAAGACAATGGTGGATGGTCGAGCAAGATCATGGATCGACTGAAGTTATATATTAATACCATTGAATGCAGGCACAGTGGTCTAGAGTATAAGTGTTGGTGTACGAGATCAAAGGACCTGGGTTCGATTCCCACGTATAGGATTGTAGATCCACACTATTGGAAAGCCCCATACTAGGGCGAGACAGTCATTCAGCGATTCCAGCTTCCCCGTGATACTTGCTTACTTACGCCTGTTACTCCTCGTGAAGGAGCATAGGCCTCTCACCAACATTCTCCATACAACGCTGTCCTGGAAAATCTTTTCCAGCTCTTTCCAGTTGTAATTCATCCTTTTCATATCTGATTCTATTTCCCGACGTATTGTCAGTTTCGCGCGCGAACACTTAAAATCTAGACCATTGAGCCGGCATTCAATGGTGTTAATGTATAACTTCAACCAATTCACGAAATTGAGTGACACATCCACCATTGTCATCAGTGAGTTACTATTTCACAACAGATCCATTAGTATTCCATTGGTTACTGTTTCTCACTAGAACTCCAGAAAATATCTCTTGAAGCCAGTCAGCAGTGAGCAGATGTTGATTAGCATTAGATAACAAAATATCTTCATATATATACATACTGACAAGCATTTATTTTGCAGTATTCTTACATAGATCTCACTTTTAGTAAACATTCATACATATGGTAATAGTATTGCGTTCTGTACACAATAAGCCCAGGTCAAAAAAATAAAACTGTTATATAAACCATCTAGTTTAGAAAAAAAAAATCTATAGAACAAAATCACTTTAAATTTGTAAATCTTCTTAGACTATAGATTGTTGTCATTGTAGAACGATATTAATTGAGGTACTATTGAAAATCAGATAATAATGAATATCTCTTTCTTCTCTATATATTACATTATTCACTATTGTACTCCTTCAGTGATCAAACTTATGAAATCATGATCATTCTATACTTCGATCGAATCAAAGTTGAAAAATACCAACTGTTGAACTCTGATCCAATAATCTAAATATTAACTATTTGTTACAAAACTAAAAATATCCTAATTTCAATACTTAATTAGGTGGGTCGATGTGATTAGTTATCTGTATAAAGTTAGATACTTGAACGAAAAAAAAGTTTATTTATTAAGAAATGATGGATATTGGCTAGTAGTGGAATCTAGTTTGACTCGCGTTTCATCATATTTGGGACTCGTAAACTGGATATACCTACATCCCAGAGTTAAGGTTCACTTTAGAACTTAAACCCAGTACCGTTTGCTTCAAATGCCATCTCATTCTCCACTTAGCTATTGAGTCCTGATAGTCATAAAATGCATATACATGCCAACCTGAGACTGATCAAATAACACTGTGAATATACAAGTAAAACAACACCAAGTGAATTTAAAAGTTTATTTATTGTTTATAGGGTTTTTTTTTCAACTTTAATCCTAACTAATATCAATTCATGATGAAAACTTACTTATCCCTGTATCATAGTGACAACTTTGAAAAAGTAACATAAATATTTATAAAATAGTGATAATTATCATTTGAATAATTCATTTATCAAGTATTACAATACTCAATCTATTGAACTTCATTTATCTTAGATAATATAGATCTTGTTTTGTTTTCTCCTTCTCTCCTTCTTTCTTTCTCTTTCCCCCCCCTCTCTCTCTATGTTACAGTTGTCATGTCAATAAACATCTTCAATTGTGTATATAATTATATAAATTCTATGAACAGTATGATTAAAACTATTGATTAAGTACTTTAATTAATCCTTTTTTTTCTCTTATTTATATTCTCTATACAAATTTTCACTTAGATTAAAATAGAATAAAACTGTTAGAAACTAACTCATTTATTGATGAGTGATAACTATCAGTTTGAATTGATCAATATAAATGAATACAGTGAATAAATCGGTTACATTTAAGATTTTGTTTTTGTTTTCTTTTTATAAGTAGGGGATAGAAAGAAGAAAAAAAGTGTTTATTATAAAAATGTCCCCCCACTTCATGAAGATTATTTAACTATTATCCAATATTTCAATGTTGGAGATCATGAGTCAATTGAAGCTAGACCATCATGGAAAACTTGGAATCAGTGGTCTAGCTTTAATTGATTCATGATCTAAACCATTGAAATTACTATAACATTCATAAAACCCTTCTGATATTGTAAAATGTTCAAATTTATTCATATCTTCCACTTATTTTTCTTAATTTTTTATGAATTTTGACAACTTTTCCCGGTTGTTTACAAGTAACCAATTAGTAGGGTTTAAGTATCAATAAAAATAATTATGTTTAAATAAGGATGTGTGATGATACGAATGTTAACAAAATTGGTTGATCAAGATTATATTAGGCAGTGTATGGAGATGGTCTACAGGAATTCCTGATCGATATAGGTTTCGTGCTGTTTGAAACTCATTGATAAGGTGTACATGTAATATTGGGCATTCGATCCCATGTCAATCAGCTTCCCAGTCTGAGATATTGTCGCTGAGCTCCTGGTCCGCAACTGATTTCCTGTAAAACTGAGATATATTTACAGTTGATTGCTGAGTTGTGATAATAATGTTCGAGTCAGTCAGATTAGTGTGCGCATTCCAACTTTATTGTGATAGAGTTCGATCAGTAGTAAGAAGTTGAAGTAAATGACATTGGTCACTACTAAGTGATCAGTCAGTTGTAAATGATCCATAATATTTCAACAATAACTGTTAATACATTTGCTCTTGGGTAAAAGATTATGAGCAATATAAACTCATCATGAATTTTTCCGGTAATTATCAATAAATGTCACATTAAACTTTTATTCCACAGAAAAAAATTCATAATTTGTAAATATTTTTTGTCATTTCAGTTGAATCGTCATAGAAAATTAGGAATTACTAAATAGCTTATTTGTGCTGATACGAAACTCCTTAGCAGAGCATGGCTACGAATTCACCAACAATCTAAACCAGGATAACCAGGTCAAGAAGAAGTGGAGTTCAACCGAGTCAGTTGTAAGGTAGTAACTCCCTGATTACAATAGTGGATGTGTCACTCAATTTTGTGGATTAGTTGAAGTTAGACATTAACACCGTTGGATGACGGCTGAGTGGTTTAGTTGGTTAAGCGCTCGAACGCGAGACTGGTAGATCCTGGGCTCGAGTACCGCGGCGCAGGATCATGAATACGCACTGTTGAGGAGTCCCACAATGAGACAAAACGGCCGTCGAGTGCTCTCAGGTTTTCCATGATAATCTAGTTTCAATTAACTCATGATCTCAACATGATAATATTATTGACACCGTATTTTTCTACAGAGTAAAACAATATATCAACATACTAGTATAAATCCTTCATTTTGGTAGCTTAGTCATGTATGTAAAAAGCAATGTTATAAGGACAACTAACTATCCTTAAATAATATCAAATTGTCATTATCAAAGGTCGTACAATTCAATCTTGATTTGCTTTCTATACATTTGAACTTTGCAAATATATTTTGATCGATAAAAACGATTAGACAAGCTTAACATTAATATTTAGCGTATAATCAATCAGTATAAATATTTCAGCTTACTAGATATCAGTCAAAAATCAAATCGTTCCCTAATAACTGAAATAATTGTAGCATTTATTGCTATAAATTGAAATCTGTAAAGAAACTATAATGATTTCAGTATGTTTCATTATCCTTACTAAGAATTCACATTGACAAGTTCATATGAAATAAAATTGAATCGTACTATCAATTTATCTAGACTAATGGCTAATTTAGAAACTGATTGATGGAATTCTATTAGTGCTAACAATTGAAGACAAGACAATATATAAATCTTAATAGAAATGGTTAACTCTTTCAATGCTTTATCTCTATCACTAAATAGATTCATATATCTATGGTTACAGTAAGAATAATGTCATAACTTTCGCAATACAAATCATATAGATTTTGTGTTTAAATTATGGGAAATTTGAAATGTTTGTTGATAACAAATTATATGATCAATGTTACAATTTATGATTATTAGCGGCTTTATTCAATATTATATTTTTGGTACAATTAAAAATTATCAGCTCAAACAATTTCAACAAGTTCCTCTTTCTTATTTATTGATCGATCCTCATGATAAATATTGAATGGTCGCCAGTTATATGTCAACAGTTCATCAATCGATATCTCAATAATGTATATTCTTTTCGATGAATATTGTCAGCGACTATGATGTCTCTGATTGATCTGTTTTGTAATTTGTAGAGAAAAATGTCGTAAACTTTTCACAAACACACATGAATAGGTTATCTGACTAGTAGGCATAATGATGTGTTAAACCAAACAAGGAAACCAATAACTTGTTGAAATATCCAAATGTCAGAAACATGTAGTTGAGATATTCAAGCAGACCGTCCAACGTTCTCAGCTGATTGATATTAGACATATACAATATTAAATGCCGACTCAATAGTCTAGAGGTTAATTTCATTTTCGAGATCGAAAAACTTAGGTCCGATCTTCCTGTAGTAGGGTTTTATATACGAACTACTGAAGAGTACTTTACAAGTATCCAGTGTTTTCTAACTTTCAATGGTAGTTGAGATAAGATCATTTCATGATTAAATTGTGAAACCAGTAAAATGTTCATTTCTTTACATCAATTAATCTCTTTGATAAGTTTGAATAGTGAGTGTACTAAAACAACGAAAATTGTCAGAACTATGTGATTTATTAGAGCAATACACATTGAACAACAATTTATTGCTCTAATATGTCACATAGTCTTGATAATCTTTGTTCGTTTTTTCATAGATTCATGTGATTTCTTTTTTAATTCCTTTAAATAAACGATAAATCACATTTGTGTTATGTCACTATGACGTATATACAAATGCAATAATATCTCAATTTGATTATATTAATACCAAAAAAAAAGGTTTATTATTCATTCAACTACACTGGAATCATTCATAGCTGAAACACGTTATGATGAACGACAACGCAAATGGTGACAGTTGGATGTAGTTGAACACAAAATTACAAAATCTCTTAGTAAAATCTGACAACCATACAGTAAATACTTCATTTGCAAAATGTTCCTTTTGCAAATATCAGTTAATCATCTCATACTTCATTGTTCTTTTGTTTCCACACCAATTATTCTTTGTTCTCATTCTCTTTTCTTTGATTTTCCTAACTTCGTGTTGGCAGACATTTCACTTTCAATTGATGATACATACTACTTGTATCTGTCCACATCGGTAACACATACCACAACGTCACATCAGCTAATATTATAAAGAGAGCTAAAATATATTCATATTCATGTAGGGAAAAACAAGCAGTTTAGAAGTATAATGAGTTAAAAATATTTATAAAATTTAATTAATACCTAAAGATCTAATAGACCTAACATAAGTTACTACTCAATGAAAAACACAAGTGAATAGTTCAGTCTTCTAGAATATCAGATACGCGTTCGAATAGGTAAAACGTAATTTTCCTAACTTCAATACTAAATGACTACTAAATTAAATTGGAGTGAACGGTACTGGGTTCGAATCCCAGAGTGAACTTCAACTCTGAGATGCAGGTGCATCCAGCTGACAAGTCCTAAATAGGACGAAATGCACGTCAAACTGGATTCCACTACCAACCATTAACCATCTTTGCTTATAATGCTTGTACATTAAGGCAATATCGAGGTAATACACACAGTATGCACATATGCCAATAAAAGACTGATCAATTGCATTCCTAAATATCAATGGGAAGATTCAAGTAAAACAATACCGATTGAACTAAATGACAATAGTTTGAATCGTACAGTGAAGATTTAGATCCTTTAAAGTTGTATATAAATCTTCATGATAAGCATTATTTAGAACAAAACCTATGTTAGTAGGATTTCTTGAATTCAATACGAAATATCCTTTGGTTCCGAATTCGTTTGTTACATATATAATACTTTCTAACTCCAAATCAATTTATAGTATCCAGAAGACAATGCTTTCTAAGCTTTAGTGTAATTTAAAATTATTGATTGTTTGATTCTAACCTAATAGTTCAATTAAAAATAATTCCCGTAGGTTTATGATAATGTTCTTGATAGTGTACATTCCAGTGAAGGCTGTATAACTTTTAATGTTCTGACCATCAATACTCTTCTTTCAAATATAACGAGCTTTCAACTATTTTGACAATAATTATGTTTATGAAGTGATAGGTTGTCTACCCAAATTCACTTAAATTTTATGCATTTTTTCACATCGAATGATATTTATCTTAAGACTAATAAGGTATGAACACATTTTTCACTTATATTTGAAACTTTATTTTAGTTTATTGTAAGTAAACAATGTAAAAACAAAACCTTAAACCTAAATATCATATTAACTGTCACTTCTTAACTAGATATACCTGAAATCTTGATAGAATTGATTCTTTTTATAGGACTCAAGTTTGTACAACAATTTGTTCGGATTTATTTACTAGTATATATCTACAACAATATACAAGATGAAAGTAAAAAGATACCTGGTTTTATGATATCTACAATACAATTTCGTTCTAAGTATAAATGATTAAAAAAAAAACTATTATCAAAATGAGGTTTTGTGGAGATTACAGTAATTTAATTTGTTGAATTTATGAGTCAATTGAAACCTGTGAGAAAATCTTGAAGTATTGGATGGCTGTTTCATAGTAGTATGAGACTCTTCAGAAGTGTAAATCCATGAAACGACCGTCCAGTGTTCCCAGGTTTACTATAGTAGTCTAACTTCAATTGATTCATGAATTCAACTATAAAATTCATTAAAAATAAACCTATCTCGTTTTGGAAGAAATTCGTAGAGATAAATAAAATTATCTTTATATCAGAATGGGTTTTGTGGAGAATTTAAGAAATTTCACAGGTTTTTAAAATCATGAGTCGAGTTGAAGCTAGACCACCATTGAAAACCTGGAAGCACTGGACGGCCGTTTCGTCCTGGTATGGGACTCCTCAGCAGTGTGCATCCACGATCCCGCACCACGCTGGGCTCGAACCCAGGACCTACTGGCTTCGCGCCCGAGCACTTAACCATTAGACCACTGAGCCGGCATCCAACAGTGTTAATGTCTAACTTCAACCAATCTTTATATATATATTTATATACTCAGTTTTGCTAATCTACTATCCATGGACATTTATAAAAGTCATTTATGCGTAATGATAATAATAATAATAAGGGAGAAACATTGATAATGATTTGTAGAATATTAATAATGATGGAAATGAATAACTATCGAATATATATAAATATCAAAAACAAAATGGATTATCTTTACAGTATTCATCTACTCTTTCAAATATACAGGTGATGTATATGTATATGTATGTTTGTATAAATGTACATAAATAATTATTCAGTCGACTAGTTAAAATGATGACAATCAACAATTGTGCTGAAATCAATTTTTTTTTAATGTTATTGTTACTTTCAATAAAATTGATCAGAATGAAATCTATTTCATCTTAATCCTTTTTTATTCTCTTTTGAACTTATATTCATGTTTCTCATTCTACGTGTTTGTGTGTGTGTGTGTGTGTGTTTGGCTATGTGATCATGATCTGTTAAAGAAAATAAATGAACTTGTATCAGTATAAATTTGAAAAGATTATTTCAGTTATAAAATTTTCTAGAAGTTGACCATGATCATCATCACCATCATCATCATCATCGTCAAAATAACTTTTGTGTTGTTGTTGTTGTTGTATTGTTATTGTATAATTCGAATTGTGTTTATTCTTCTATACACATAAAATGAATATAGGCTTGTCTTGTATATTTGACATTGTCATCAATTGAATCAACACATTGATCTAATGAAAAGAATGAATAGTTTCGAATATTTCCCCAACTTTAATGTTAAACATTCTTTATAGTTAGTGAGGGATTAAGATCATGTATCAGTTAGAAATGCATTATTTAGTTGCTTGTCATATAGATTTGTATAGATATTTATTAAACAGATGTTATATAATGTTAGGCTAGTTATTGCATATAATTTCAAATGAATAAATAATCATATTCAATAGGGAAACAATTTTGAACTACTGATCACTTATTTTTTTGAAATAGATGGTTTCAATTGAGTTATATAATGTTGTATAAACTTAGAATGTCTTGGAAACTATATATATAAATGTCTGGTTTACTTGTCCCAACAAAATTACCTGTTTTTTGCTTGTTTCAAAACATCATTCATTATGTTTGTTAATCGCATAACCTATTTATGTAAGTTTACGACCTTTCAATGTACAAGTTACAGAAAAGCATAATCAGAGACATAGTGGTTATTGGCAATATGCATTGAAAAGAAAGAACGTTATTGAGATGTTGATTCATGAACTGTTAACATCTAACTAACGAGCACTAATTAATAAGGTAGACTGTCTTGAATTCCTACTAAGTGTAAACATGCATCGTAATTATGGTGTAATCACAATTCAAGAATTCTGGAGTTCTAGTGGGAAGCCGTCACCAGTGGAGTACAACCAGGTCTGTTGTGAGATATCAGCTCACTGAAGACAATGGTATATGGTGGCGCAACTTCGTGGATTGGTTTAAGTTAGACATTAACACTGTTGGCTGCCGGCTCAGTGGTCAAATGCTTAAGTGCTCGCGCGCGAAGCCAGTAGGTCCTGGGTTCGAGCCCCGGGTGGTGCGGGGTAGTGGATGCGCACTGCTGAGGGGTCCCATACTGGGATGAAACGGCCGTCCAGTGCTTCCAGGTTTTCAATGGTGGTCTAGCTTCAACTGACTCATGATTTAAATCTGTGAAAATGATTTACAAGACGTTTGCTTAATAACTCTTTAATTCTTCAGTATTTATCGTCAGGTTCGAAACGGAAGTTTGTTGGATTATTTTGTGCTGAGAATTCTTTATTCTACCCAAAATATAATATTGAATAAAGCCATTAATAATTATAATAATTTGCCTAACGATTACGTTATAATGTAACCAATATCGTTTTATCGTTAGTAATCATAAGATAACATGATACTGATCACTACATCGAATAGTACTGATAAATAACAATTGGTTCAAAGACTGAAACTATGTTTTTGGTTGAATTTGGTTCTTTAAGTTGGATGGATTAGTCATGAAGCTGTTCTCATTGTTCTTTCAAACCATATCAGTAACACAAACTACAGTTAGAAGTGATATTTTTTTCTAGTTTCACAACATATGACTGATGACTTTGATTTTGATTAGTTATCATTGATCTTTAAACTGCTGTTGTTAGCTTAGAGAATAAAAATTCACTAAAATCAGTTACCTGAGTTAGTGATTTTCTCCACCACTAAAACTACGTTTATGTTAATTTTACACTAAAAATAACCAATAATGGAGTTCAACCAGGTCTGTTGTGAGATAGGAACTCACCGAAGACAATGGTGTACGGTAGCGCAACTTCGTGGATTGGTTGAAGTTAGACATTAACACCGTTGGATGCCGGCTCAGTAGTCTAATGGTTAAGTGCTCTCGCGCGAAGCCAGTAGGTTCGAGCACCGGGTGGTGCGGGGTCGTGGACGCGCACTGTTGAGGAGTCCCATACTGGGACGAAACGGCCGTCCAGTGCTTCCAGGTTTTCAATGGTGGTCTAGCTTCAACTGACTCATGATTTCAATCTGTGCAATAATGAAGTGTCAGATCACTAAATGTGATGCCCATTTTATTAGTGTTATTCAAACAACTCTACTTCCTAGACATCGTAAAATGTGAGTTAAACTTATTGTTATATATTTGCATATAAAACTATTCATCACAAAAATGTGTAGCATTGTATGTTTCTAAAACTGCAGTGTTTAACAGGATTAACCTACCTGATGATAATCAAGGTAATATATTATTTCTAACTGATAACTGTAATCTTCCGATCAATTCGTAGATGAAACTAATTAACTGTCCAGTTTTATTTATGGTTTTTCAATTCCAGCAAACTGGATATTTTAAAGAGATTTCTTATATTCAGTATCATTTGCTAGTAATAATTATTTATTTATTTATTTTTGATAACAGGTGATCAATAATTGGTTCATACACCATTTGTTCCGTCAGGATCCTACAGCCAACTCATGTGCACCATTAGTTTGGAATCAGGGTTATCAAACTCTCCTAGCTGGACTCTCGGATTCCACTAACCCGATTAATGCGCCAGACATTCGCTTTACGTTTTCTCACTTTTTTAAACAATACCCCTGCCACGAGAAGGCATTGAGTAGGACTTCCCTGGTAGTGTTTGTAGATGTGTGGCCATGTGAAAGGAGAACAGATTCTCCCCACCCTCGGCCGTACCAGGGCATTTGGGGGCGCTAGCAATGATAATGTTTTTAGAACATTTTGATTCTTCTATGATTACAAACTCATTACTATAGATATAGATATAACTAATTAACTAGAAGGAAAATATAAATCTCATTATGTTCGCTTAAATGAAATGTCTAAAAACAACATCTTGACATTAATCCATATGATATGATTCCCAAAGATCATAAGTTTTTCAACTACAGTGGTAAAATTATGTAATATTTTTGGGTAGCAGAATGATTACCACCTACATGCTAATTTTACTCAAGAAAAGTAATGCCGTTGCTCTGTGAGGATATAAATTATTCAAAACATGATTTCGGTCTGTCAAATTGTCAAAATAACTTACTTTTAAAATATATAGTAAGGCAATCTATATCAAATGATAGTGTACTTGTTTATTATTCTTTAGTTAAATTGATTTATTCTAAATATCAGTTTCCTCTCCATAATCTAATTAATTCATAGTAATTAAATGAATAGTCCTGGGTGAATTCTGTTTGTGGGGTATAGTATAAATATCAGGTGAATTGAAACTGGTATGGATTATGTTTGTTGTTATCATACTGGTAACAAACATGGGTATAAAAAATAAGTAACTCCATTTTTTTTGAGTTATTTGATAGACTATGAAGTTTCTGTCACTTATACATTGATCAAGCTGCTGAGTTCTGACTAGAATGAAATACAATTCGAAGGTTTTTCGAAAATAATATTTTGATAACCATAGGACTGCGTTATAACATACTCACCAGTGTCTATAATACTATATAATATTGAGTGACCATCAACTAATGTTAGTTCTAAACATCTATTCTAAACTCATCCTGGGTAGATCAAAGTTTTAATCAGGAACTTTCATGAATCCATTGAATATAGTGAATTTTTTATCAACTGATTTAACTAAAGGATTGAACAATAGTTTCATTGATATAAAGTACAACACAATATAGCTCATCTATGACATTAAACAAGATTTTAGGTAGATTTTAAGTAAAAATGGACCAAAACACTGAAGGTAATGTATATTTATTAGATTTAATTCAATCTGACTAATTAGTACAACCTGATATATAGTCTTCCACTCATTCAAATAAAACATGAAAATGACTTTTAAGTTCTTTCTGAATTTCAGTAATCTGTTTAAAATCATAGAATCGACCTATGATTACGTGATTAAAGTGTTTGACTTTCAGATAATAAATTATAGTAATTTCAGTGGTTTAGATCACGAATCAATTGAAGCTAAACCACCATGAAAAACCTGGAAGCACTGGACGGCCACTTCGTCCTACTGGGGGACTCCTTAGCAGTGCACATCCACGATCCCACCTCACGAGATTCCAACTCACGATCTATCAGTCTAGCGCGCAAACACTTAAAATCTAGACCACTGAGCCGGCATTCAATGATGTTAATGCATAACTTCAACCAATTCACGAAATTGAGTGATACATCCACTATTGTGAGTTACTATCTCACAACAGACCCGGTCGCATTCCATTGGTTACTGTTTCTCACTAGAACTCCAGGATATACCTCTTGAAGCCAGTCACTAAAGAGCATATGTTGATTCATATCAGAAAAATTTTCGTAAAAACCTGGAAGCATGGTGGTCTAGCTTTAATTGACTCGTGATCTCAATCATTGAAATTACTATAATATCCACAAAAACCGTTCTTATAAGTTATAGTTTTGAACTCTGTTCCACCTAATTCAATTTGAACACCCAGGTACGATCATTAGACTTCACAGATAGAGAGCGATTGAAAACTAAGGCAATGAATTTGTACACAATAAGTAGTTTAATTCTAAAACTATATCAATCTATACATGAGTGTATGTATAACAAAAATAATATTAACTGTTCTCATACGTTTCCTGCCATTTTTTGCATACATTCATTCTGTCCTACCTTTCCATCCTCTTAAAGAGAAGTTCCTTATGAATAGTGTTAAGAAATCACTATTCGAATATATATATATATATATATATATATATATATATATATATATATATATATATATATATATATATATATATATATATATATATATATATATGCACTCACGCATAAAACTTCAGTATGTCTATTGTCCTACTTGTTTACCATCATCATCCCAATGAATTTATTTTAACGTTTTATCCTTTAGTTTTTTCTCACCTGCTTTCGCTCGAGTATTTCACCACATTGTGTAATTACTTTCGCTTGAATAAATGTATATATTTCTTGAAAAAAAAAGAGGATTTAAAGTTTAACTGTAATTACCTAAGTAGATATCTGGTTTGTTTTTTATCGTACACCTACAACACACACACACATCTATTCTTCTATATTTTATCTTATTTTATTAAGGAATTCTCATATATTAATTAAACCACTTTATGCCTGAAATGTAAAACAATATAACATTAATACCGTTTATTTGTTAGTAAATAGTGAATGAGTCTAAGCTCTTAAGAAGTACTCGTAGGTTGTTTCTTCATGTGTACTTGTGTGTGAATATGTCTACTTGTAACTGGAAATATTATCCTGCGCACATACGCACACATACATACATACATACATACATACAAAACTTATACAGGATACACGTGTCTCTTATGCTACTTCTGTATAACTCCCACAAGAATAAAATCATTTGAAGAGAAAGGGAAATAAATGTAGATTCGATAATCGGTATTATATTAATTATTATTATTATTATCATTACAATTATTATTATCATTATTATTATTATTATTAATAATTGAATGAGCATAATCCTGATAACCATAAATCACATAATGCTAATAAATGAAAGCGAAACAAAGTGATTATTTATGGTCAGAGGTCATTTAATCGGTTAGGGTTAGTTGATTGATTGTGTCATTGTTCCTGTTAGATATTAAAGAAAAAAATTAATAAATTCTATCATAACTAATTAAATAAATAAATAAATGAATGAACACACTGATGATATACATGCTTAGTAATTACTTATTACTATCCCTCTGTCTGTCTGTCTGTCTGTCTATCTTCATCTGTTTAACACTTCATAGATCTTTCTTATATCCATATCTTCTGGAATTGATGAATATTTACCATGAAGAACAATAAGAAATTCCAACAGTTATTCCTGTTTTCTATTTCTCACTTTATTATACTCAATTATTGTTATTGTTTTTTTTTAAAGAAAAAAGTATAAATTATTATTATCATCATTATTACCTGATAATTTATCTACTATGTAACAGAATTCTTGTGTATTTACTCAACCGTCAGTTATTCTATACACGCATATACATATATCATTCAATATACATGACTGATTCTCTTTTTATAAAACAAAAACAAAAAACAATTACAGTTTTTATCTATCGTAGATTGAATAGTGGAAAGGAATGTTCTCATGAACTTTATATTGAAATTCTTGTCTATTCTTCATTTAGAATTTCTTATCAAGTTTACTAAATTTGCTTCTTTCTATTTTTAAGAAATTCATTGACATTAATTGATTGTGCATGATTGTTTTTCTTCTTTTTTCTGTTTGTTTTGTATTAATGCTGAAGCATTCAGTCGAAGAAGAAGAAGAAGAAGAAGAAAAGTATTTGTAATGCAATGATACTGATTAAATTCTTTTATATGGGGGAGAGAAATTGTGTATGGAAGCGAATGATGAAAGAATGATATTTTTGTGTTTATAATTATAAGATAACTGAAAATGATAATTTCAACATGTGAATTTTTAAGCAAAGATGGATGATGGTTAGTGTTAGAAATCACAACTTGAGTTTTGTTACATTCAAGACTCATCAGCTGGATGTATCTGCATTCCAGAGTTAATGTTCACATAAGGACTCGAACCCAGTACTATTTACTTCAAACGGCATAGATTTTTCAAATTAACTATTGACTTGTGTATTCGGGTGAGTTCTAATTGATATGCATAGACTGTTGGAATATTTCCATTGATAGTTACGGCTGTAACTGATCATTCCGTTTTGATATAGTTGCATTCTATGTGGAAATCGAGTTAAGGATTCCGAAAATAAGACTAAATGGGAGTCTCGAATTCGACTAGCTACGATCCTTCTCTGCTTAAAATGATTGCGACTTAGTGCCAACATTTTCTTTTCTTTTAGATTGAATTAGAGCTGTATATATTAGGTCTGTGAAGATTGTTGAATTTTACAGTGTACATCACTAACTGGTCTTAGTTTGATAACCATTGGAAAACAGAAAAGAACAGATAGTTGTTTCCGTCTTAGTCTGTAATTTAAACCATAAAATTTAATAATCGCCTCATATCTTCCATGTCTACCATAACTATGTGCTCACTTGTGATTAATTTCGGTAGGTAACTCATCTAGCTCTAGTAATAAGCCGTCACCATTAGAGTAAAATCTTGTTACCTGTGAAGAATTTGGCGACTGAAGACTTCGGAAGATTGTGGCTCAAAATGATGAGTTGACACAGTCAGACATGTAATCCCCTCAATGCCGATTCAGTAGTTTAAGGTTAAGTGCTCATCACGAGACTCGCATGTCTTGGGTCAGACTTCCTAGTGTGGTTGTAGATGTGTATTGTTGAAGAACCCTATAATATCAAAAATTATCAGTCCAGTGGTTCCAGTTTTTCACTGGTTATTTAACTAAGGTAAGTCTGTGATGTAAATTGAGTTTAATTAGACAGACAGTTAAAGAGATCGTACACATTTTCCAATGTCATTTTGATGCATCCGTATTCTTATCAATTCTCCTATATGTTAATGAGGATGTCTTAAAAAACAGATCACTTAGAATACGATTGCGCACATAACTTTCAAAATGATTAACATTTAAAATATTGACATAACTGAACCCCAACTCTACAATTTAACAGAGGCTACAATCAACGCAATAACAATAATTTAGCTAACCAACCTAACTTGCCTCAAATTATCTAACTGTTAACACAAAGCTTAAAATGAAAGGTATGATTATTCCAATCCCTGTGTTTAATACATTGATAATCAATAGTGGCCTAACAACTAATTTTCATAAATCTGTACACTCATACTATCGTATTTTAATATTGGAAATATAATCATGCAATCTACTCGACATCAGGACAATGTTTATTTACTTTAAGCAATATCTTATTGGTATGTTCATCATTTTGAAGAGGAAAATGAGAATGAAATGATTTCTTCTTCTTTTTTTTCTCCATACATTTGTAATAGTCTAAAACAAATAGCCTGAAGGAATAATTATATCATCTCATATTTAAACACATACTCTTTCTTATTTACTTTAAATGATCAAATGTATATGTGTATAGAAGGGTTGATGGAGTATAAAATGGTTTCTCCTCTTTCATTTATATAGAAGAAACATATCTTGAAATAAAATTATCATTTTAGAATCCATTACCAAAAAAATAAATTATCATTTAGTACAACTAACCGTTTAGTTACTTATCTTATAAGACATATACAAAATGAAATGTTGTGTAGATGTTTTTTTTCAGTATCAAAACAGCTGGTTAACATAATCAAATATGTACATATGTATTCGTTTGTTTGGATATATACTGGTGTGTATGTGTGTGCGCGTGTGTATCTGTAAGTGTGTGTAATAGTAATCCATTGTGGCTGTTGTTCACTTTATTACTGACTAACAAACTATTCCAATGATTATTGTTTGTTTCTTAATTTTTGTTTTCTCTTCAAAATGAATTGTTTTATCTCAAACTTACAGATGGGTAATTATTGATTTGTTTATTTAGAACAAGTGTCTCAGCTTACATAATAAAATGAATTGAAATTAAGTTGAATCATTGTTGTTACTAAGGCTAATTAAATGATTGGATCAAATTAATTTAATAATCTTTTTATTTAGATTTATGATAGTTTACGAATTAATGATTAATATTAACTGGATATTCACTAGGAAAAACTAGTTGTTACTAACTATACAAATTTAACCCTTATTGAATTGATTATAGAACATTTATACATCAAGATTATTTAATTAGTGAGGAGGAATTCGTAGAACATATGTTTTAATTACATATAATTGTTAGCATAAGGGATTTGTGAAGATGGTTAACTTTTGTAGTTTACACCGCTGATTGATCTTAATTAGGCAACCGTTGGAAAGCAGAACTACAGAGTTGTTTCGAGTTAATAATCTATCCACAAACCAACCGAAGATCGAACCCATGACTCCCAGATCTCACGGCAAGTGCCTAACGTTTAGACACCTGTGTCGGCCTGGTAACACACCCTGGACACCAGTGTAGTCATGAATTCCTATTATTGAGGGGTCATATGCTAGGAGGAAAGAGATGTTCAGTGCTTCCTGATTTTCAGTGGCCATTCAATCAAGGTCAGTCCTTGATGTAAAGTATAGATAACTTACTGCACAACTAACTGATTAAACAAAACCATGTTCATTATGAGGTTAGGTAACTTTGAATTTAATCATGTTTTCAGTTATATGTGACAAATGAGGGACTGTCTGAACAGACATCAAAAACTGTAAAAAGAAGAATTCTATTTTTGTGGAAACCTGACATTGATGAGCATAACAAAAGGAACAAACTAATAGTAATAACAATAAATAAAGTAACTGGAAATCCTATTACGGAAATATGAATAAGTTTAATGTTACCGATGTTATTCTGTGATGAGAGTACTAACATGTACAGAGACTAAATAACCTGATATTTAATTTACACATATAGGTATCAGTTAAAGGATCTTTGTTGCATGACTTGCTGATCGCTTCCGTCATTATCTAAGACTTTAAAAAAGTACATCTTTCAATAATTAAGGTCAAACGTAGTCTTTTATTTGTGAAGGTATCAATACCAAGTTTGGACCTGATAGTTACCCTGAAGAAGTGACTTATATGCAGTTACGAAACACCAGGAATACAATTTTCTATTCATTGAGCTATCATAAAAATAAATTTATTATTGAACAGTACCTTTAGATCCTCTAATTAAGAAATATAAAATTATTTAACAACTATTTTCCCACTCAATGATCTGTATTTTACAAATGACAAACTGAATTAGAATCAGGAAAGAGCATTTCATCCTATTCGACATATGTCAACTGGATTCTCTTAAATTCTACTTTTGAAAATTATGCATACTCAAACTCAGCAATTACTAGTTCAATAAACAGTCTATAAAATGAGTCTAGACAGCTACAAACTTGTTTAAATGTTAGTAAATTATTTGTAAAAGTTTAAATTTTCTCAGAGTTATTAAAAATAACTTAATTCAATCCATTCCTGTTGTCAAATGTACACCATGAAAGGTAAATATAAATGTGAGAATGTAAGTACATTTACTTAAAATGTCCTAATTAATATGTAAAAGTTTTCTTGTATTCAATTGCTAATTACAGGTTATACTCACGGTGCAGATAACCCAATAAAGATTATCAAATACAATCGTAAATTTTAATAGTTAAATTCATGAGTTGATCTAAACTGAACCACCATCGAAAACCTGGAATCACTGGACGACCGTTTTGTCCTAGTATGAAACTCCTCAGCAATAAGCATCCACTTTCCCACATGAGGGACTGGAACTCACAAACCCTCATTCTGATAACAATCATAAATATAAAAACAATTTGTGAACAGTTTAAAACCAATAACTCAATATATATGTAATGAGTTTACAACTTTTCTTGATATTATAAACAATGTTAATTTCCAATGGAGAATTAAGCGTAAATTTTCTATTGAATATTGTTAAAGAAACGTGTTCATGTTACTTTAAGTGAATTCTTCAATCAGTAGTATAAACATTGTAAATAAAAAAAAAGAAAAAGAAAGTAATAATTCCTTGATATAAAACTAATTAGCAACAAAATATCATCGTTTTTCACAGTTGATTTATTTAATCTTTAATCAATAAATTAAGATTGTATCTAATATAATCGATTAATAATAGAGAGATAAATGGGTCTTGTTTAAGATTAAAGTCATAAGAATATAAAATGGAAACATTTACCGTCAAAAAAAAAAATTAACCTGAATTGGTAAATTATTAAATTATTTTGTCAAACTGTATGACAAAGTATAAGAGAGGATAGAATCAATAAAGAGAAATAGGTAACAGTATAGAGGTTTAGGAAAATAATGGAATTATATAATTATTCAAAAAAACCGAACTTAGATATTCATTGGAAACTAAAAAAACACTGATTAGTCGTGTTTTCTCCAGTATAACTGTCTACAGTAAGTAACTTATTCACATCCAAAAAGGTTGGACTCCATTGGTGACTACTTTTCATTAGATTTTTAGCTACCTATTCAAATTAGTGTATGAGGTAGTTGTCCTTCTAAGACAATGGTAAGTCTAACCGAAGCTAGGCATATAAATCATTGTGTTCCGAGTCAGTGGTGAAGAGGTTGAGCGTTTGAGTACGAGGTTAAAGGTTCTGAACTTGATCCTCTGTGATGGCGTAGTGGATAGGTATTACTGAGAAGTTACATTCTGGGAAGAAATAGTTACCCAGTACTTTCAGGTGTTTAGTTGATGTTTAGTCTAGGTCGATCTGTGATAGAAATTAGTATATTTCAGACACTGTTAGGGACCTGTAAAATTTATCCATACAGGGAGTGAAATCATAACTGAACAATAACAGTGTATGGTAACTGAACAATTCTGGGAGCTGTCCGATGCTATAAATATGAATCGACGGGATCCGGTAAAGTTGTCTAAAAGCTTATTGCTCGACGTGAAGTTATGGGTTAATCTCCTTTTTGAATAGTTATTATGATTTGTTGAGCGGTTCCAATCTCTCACTAGCAGCTTTTTAGTGGTACTCTTGGATTTTTAGCCACTTTCTCAATTAATGTCAGTTTACGATCAATTCAATGTGTTCAAAAGTGTAATACCTATATTAAACGAACATCACACAATATTATCTTGTTCATTAAGACTAAACAACTGGACATTACAATAAGAAGCCGTGACCAATAAAGTTCAACTGTGTCAAGTGCGAGACAGCTACCTACCGAAGACAATGTAGGATGGTCGTGGATTTGTTAAAATTGTACATGAACATCGTTGGATACCTGTTCAGTGGCCTAATAGAGTTGAAACGTTCATATGCCAGACTGAAGGTCCTGGGTTCGATTGCCACTTGCAGGATCGTAGATGAATACTTCTGAAAAGTTTCATACTAGAACGAACCTGCCATCCAGTGTTTCCACGTTTTTAATCGTTGTCTAAAGTTGACCGATTCATGGTCTCAATAAGAATATCGTCAGGAAACTTTCAAATAATATTTCATTTTAAAAAGTAATTTCCATTGAGAGAAATCATATTTTACTTTTTTTAAACAAAAATAGTTTAGGCCTAGAATGTTGTAGAATGTTTTTATTTATTTATAGAATAGATGTATCATGACAATCAGTGTAATTGAGGGCAAGCTTTCAATCTCATTTAGAACTCATCAATTGAATGAATTTATATTGAGACAATTCGAATTCAATGAACATACACCAATCAAGACTTATCAGAATTCAATAATGGAATCATTTAAACCCGTCCTCTTAATAATTCAAAATGTTTTTATAATTCATATAAATGTTTTAAAGAGTATAGTGTTTTGTAAAATCAATTATTCGGTTAATTATACTTTTGAACAACTTTGTATGGCCTCAAAAAACAAAGCACAATAACACTATAAAATAAATTCAGGTCATCATGAAATTCTACTTTGTAATATTGTACATTGGACGATTGGCATGATAATACATTACATATATATATATATATATATATATATATATATATATATATATATATATATATATATATATATATATATATATATATATATATAAGCTGAAATCCATACAATCAACCCTTCTTAATCTCAAGTATGTATGAATAAATAAGTACAAATATTCCATTTTCTCACTTTGTATGTATATATATATATATATAATGTAAGGTATCAGTGAAGAAGAGTACTCTGGAAAAAAAGTGAACTCAGATTTTTTTTTTTAAATTATTATTGTACGCACACCTACGCATGTACTCATCTATATACATAAATCGATGACAATGAACGAACGAGTAAGAGATTAAACTTAACTATACGTCTTCATAATTACAATTATTATTATTAATATTATTATTACTATTACATAATCCATCTAAATATGACCGAGACACGTAGGACATGAATACTTTTCGTTTATTAAGTTTGTTTTGTTTTTTTTTTAGAAAAAAAATTATATTTTCATCTTTACTGTATACCTTTCTTTTTTTATTATTAAAAGAACACATTGATTGGCTTGTGTCTTAATTGTTTGTTCATGAGGCCATAGCATGAGACAGTGATAATGATGTTAATTAACTGAATTGTAAGTACATGATCAAAAACACACCTTAAGTTAATGATAATAATAATTCGATTCATAAAATATTAAGGACAAACTATAATTCATAGCCAAAAATAATAGAAATACAAACAATATAATCCAATTTTTTTTAAATAATTTTAATAGTTGAGATCATGAGTCAATTGAAGCTAGAAGCCTAGAAGCACTAGACGAACGTTTCGTTCTATTGTGGGACTCCTCAGCAGTGCTCATCCAAGATTCGAAGCCAGGATATTTTTAGTTGAAAGGTTTAAATAAGATTTTATTCACTGTAAAACTTGAAAGTCATTTCATTGATATTATATGTGGTTATAATTGTGAACTGATAATAAACTTTTTGATCGAGACCATCAATCGATTGATATGAGATCATCATTGAAAACTTGGGAGCACTGGATGACTGTTTCATCCTATTATGAGCATCCATGATCATGAACACAGGATTTGAACCAAGAACCTTAGGTCTCACACGTGAACGCTCAGATTCTTTTCGACCACTGAGTTAGCATACAACAGTGTTAATGTCTAACTTTAACCAATCCAATTCCACGTATTGGTTGAAGTTAGACATTAACATCGTTGGATGTCAGTTTTCAATGGTGGTCTAACATCGATCGATTCATGATCTCAATCATAAACTTAACAATCTCCACAATTCCATAGTGATGATAATAAAATGTTTGATTATATACTTGCTAATGATTTCGTTTGTGATGAATTCTAATAATTCTGGTAAGAAGTTATGGTTGATAAATTTCTCAAACATCTGGAGTGAAATAGTTCTTACTAAATGGATATGAATGATACTTGTGTCGCATAGTTAAATTGATTGAAATAAAAAGCTTTACTATTGGACGCTTATCTTGTGATTCGAATGTTAAATCACTTCCTATGAGATATGAATGTTACGAGTTCAATGCTTGATGGAGTAGTGAGACATTACACTTGAATATTCCAGGACAAGGGTGGAACGATTTCTTGAGACTTCTTGATTTACAATAATTTTTCAGTTAATATGACTCCATAACAAAAGTTATCTTTATAACTTATGCCGTTATCTTAGTAACATATTTTAATAAAACAAGTTTGAAAAAAATCATGATTCATTTTTCACTTTTAAAAAACATTACCAAAATATCATTTAACTGTTAATAACAACTCAACTTTTTTATGTCCCAACGAGTTGAACATTGTGTTTCTGACGTTTGGTGACTTAATGCAAGTTACTTCTTCAGAGTAACCAAATAACCGAAATAAAATTAACACTAGTGTGGTGTATATTACTTATGTCTACAAACATAAGTAGTAAGTAACACCAATCAGAAGTGAAACGCCTGGCAGCAAATGATTGAAAAAATAGAATTGAAAAGAACGGGAATGTAAACAGAAGGTAATTGTATTTGCAATGAAGAAAAATGAAGTTTGAGACAAGTGGTGGAGAATTTACAAATGACGTATTTAATGTATGTTTTTCACATTTTAAGAAAGAACTGTGAAATTTTGTATCAATAAATTGATCTTCTCCACCTGAGTTCTCTTTCATTATAGTACTGATAGCAGTGTGAATAGTAGTAGATTAAATAGTACTATTTTAACTTGTGTTTATTCTATTTCGGTTATTTGGTTACTTTGAAGAAGTTACTTACACTAAGTCACCAAACATCAGAAATAAAATGTTCTACTCGTTGGGATATTACAAAAATATTTAGCTTTCTACCTAATGCTCAACTATCAAGTCCAATCTTGGGATTGTTACTTACAAAATCATGTGACTATGTTTGAACTACAGAACATGATACTGAACTTGACAGTAAATTAACTTGTATTCAGTATTTCGAATGTTAATTTTACTGTTAATAAACATAGGTGACATTTCTTTTTAGTCATGATCTGTTATGCTGTTTCTTTGAAAATGAAGTTTCGTTGGTTATATTTCTATGAACTGATAAATTATTCTTAGGATAATGTAACAGTGATAAGATGGAAAACAGAAAATTAGAAAGATGTAATTACCTTGTAATTCATCATATAAAATGAATCATATATATGTTATCAGTTCTGTATATGTCAGATACCTGGTAAAAGATGGGTTATTCCAAAAACGATTATTGTTTTCTGAGTTTTATTTGGGGATAAAATCCCAATAAAAAATATGAAACATTTATTCTATTTTAGTTGGTTGGGCATGATCGACAAGAAACCGTGCTCAACAAAATTGTCACCCTGTACCTGTAATTTTAAGTTAGTTGATCCTCGTTATGAAAATTTAAATCCATATCACCTAAATTCATAGTTCGGGATATTAGCACTTGACTGTTTGAAGTGAGATTAATCTTCTGTAGATCTAAGAGGTTAACAGTTCCTTCAAGATTGGAGGTACGCTTTGTTGACGAATTTATATCAAAAGGAAATCTAGATTGAGTAGAGCTTTCAAATGACTATCTGTGACTCCATAATTCACCCAATGTTTAGTTACTAAGACTAGGGACCATAATGCAACTTGATTTACAGAAATTAATTGACACTAACAAAACTAAATAAACATGACACCGGTCGATACTATTCAGTGATCAACCAATTGCATACTTATTTGTTTGTTTGACACTAATATACGGTACGATAATAAGATTAATATTTTTAATATTCTTATTTAGTATGTAAAGTTTCATACTAATCATGATCGGTTATAAATAGGTAGGGAATTAAGAAGAAATTTATTTACTGGGTGACTAACAAAAGTGAGTATGAACTCATCTAGGTCATTTCAGTTGAATTTTTAATTATGATTGAATTCTATTAATCAAATTACAGAATTTTGGATGATAACTAGTTAAAAGTGTTTGATGGGAAGTCCTGTATAGATTTTTCACGCTAGTTGGTACGTGTTAACATTGATTGTCTACAATCTTAAGGAAAATGTTATTTTGAGTGATCAGCACTTGGGATCAGGCTCAGTTGATACTGTTTACTAATTTGTAAATAAGTAGTTTCAATATTTCAGCTCTATAGACAACTAATCATGACTCAAATAAATCAGTGATGACATATCTGATTGTGGTACTAAATTAAAAAGTTGATATAAATAAGTACAAAGAATATTGATTACTTCAAGAACACAGGTTCATTTTATTGGCTAGTTCCAACAGGTATAAACTTTCAACCAGTACTAATTCTTGTTAATTACCTCAAACTTTCTAACATACTATTTTGTTATTCTAATTTTAGGCGGGTATTTAGGAATTAATAGCATATAGAATTATTCTCATTATTCTCAATTTAACTAATAATTAATTGAATATATCTGACATTCAGACTAGAACTCAAATCCAACCCCTCTCGCTCCAAACTTTCAAACGTTATTTACTGAGAGACTCTGTTCATGTAGACGCTCGCTTTTGCAATGGGTATCTCGATAGAGAGGATAACGCTTTGGACGAGATATTGGACTTTAGAGACAGACTGAACACCAGCACTCAGATTCAGGAGCAACTGTCTAACAAGTATCAAAGGAAATGAAAATAGATTCTTAAATCTTGTTGCTAGTCACTATCCAAACTTTAGTAAAAGACACCGAATTTAACGAAATCACAAAATGAATTTCACCATTTATAACATGAAAATGTTGCTGTAGACATTTTAGCTTGGAATATAAATAGTATATATTTCTAAGATTAAACCAAATTATCAAAAAGATTATAGTTTAAATCCATACGCACTATTAATGTTCTTCAACCATACTCCTGCTATATATTTATTTCAAAGTAATAATCAGTAAGAATGATGGTTATCATAATAGAACGTTTGATGAGAATGTTGAATTCCATAATGTTTAAATGACAGTTTGATTATATGAGGCGAAGGATAGTTATCTATTGATAATATTAAAAGATGATTACCCAATATCATGAACTAATTGAAATTAAATATATAAACCACTGGATACTCAATCTCTAGCTTGAAAGGTTAAGTAATTAACCACTGATCTGAAACTCCTTGGTTGAACCTCTGATGGAATTGTAGAGGATTTCCATACTAGAACAAAGAGATTACTCAATATTTCTTAGTTTTCATTAGCTATTTAAATTAAATAAATCCATAACACAAACCATAGATTGAAAAACTTTATTATGTCGTGCGAAAATGTAACAGAAAAAAAAGATAATAGAAAACAATAAGAAAATAAAACATAACATTCAGTGTTCAGTGTAGAACTGAATAAAATGCCGACTCAATGGTCTAAAGGTTAAGTGTTCGCGAACGAGACCGATAGGTTCTGGGTTCGAATCCCGCGAGATGGGATCGTAGGTGCGCACTGCTGAGGAGTCCCACAATAGGAAGAAACGGTTGTCCAGTACTTCCAGATTTTCCATGGTTGTCTAGCTTCAATTGACTCATAATCTCAACTATTAAAAATCATTTATTTATTTATTTGTTTATTTATTTAAACACATAAACATCGGTACAAGGAGGCACTAAATAATAATTCATGTGACATATTTTCACGGTATCATCATTCTTTTAAAAGGGAGCGATTAGGTAAAAGATTTATGATATCGCTAACATTTTAATGGTAATATGACAAGGTGTACAAGTAATGAATTATTATTATTATTATTATTATTATTATTATTATTATTATTATTATTATTAGCTTTATTCAACATTACATTTTGGGTACAACATAGAATTCTCAGCATAAAGTATTTCAACAAGTTTCCTTTTCTTATATCTTGATCGATTGTGACGATAAATTTTGGATGATGACCAGTTAGATGTTAGGAGTTCGGTAATCCACATTTGATTAATATTCATTCGTTTCAATGCATGTCGCCGGCCACCATGATGTCGCCGATTGTACCTTTTTGTATCCCGTATAGCGAAAGGTTGTAAACTTTTCATAAACGCGCCTGAATAGATTGTGTGCACAATAGACATAATGATGTGCTAAAACAAACAACAAAACAGATAACTTGATGAAATATGTAGATCGGGGGAACAGGTAGCCCAGATATTCAAGCAGGCCGCCTTGAATTGATACTAATACAAAGATGAAAGTTTTTATTTTACCTTACATTTTTGCTAGCACTGTTTCAATACTAATATTATTATTATTTGGGGAGATTGTAATAATTTTATTGACTGAATTCATGAATTGATCTAATCTAGACCACCAGTGGAAACCTCGAAACACTGAACGGCCGTTTTATCCCAGTATAAGACTCCTCAGCAGTGCTCATCTACAATTCCGCTCAGTAATCTACAGGGACCGAAGTTTTTGAGTCTGAGTCGTGTGTACGAGATCGTGGATATGCACTACTGAGAAGTCCCAACAATAGAATGAAATATCTGTCCAATACTTCCAAGTTTTCCATGATGGTTTACCTTCCATTGACTCATGATCTCAACTATTAAAATTACTATAACATCCATATAACACCCCTTCTGATATTTAAATTTTTTTTAATATAACAAATTATAAATTCTCTAGAGAATTGTCAGTTTGTCCAATGATTAAATGACTTATTTATATTTCATTTTCTTAAATTAAAAATAATGAACAATATCATGTTTTCTATTGAACATGTTGAACATTTAGATTGTTACAATGTTCCTTTAATCATTATCATTATATTTAATTAAATTTATTCCATTATAATATTGTAATTGGGATTTCTCCTAGTTTCATTGAATAAAACAATATTTTACCTTAAATCAATGAACAAATCAAAAATCATAGAATTTATTGATTTTTATTATAATAATAATAATAATAAATGTGATTTTTATTACATTTTAATATTTCCCCTTTTATATATATAAATATTTAAAAGAAACATAACAAATTGATTAATCGAAAAGGATTAAACTCTTTCAGGACAGTAAAACAAATCCAGGCCACTTGTAGTGTGAGTAGTAGTAGTAGTAGTATTAGTAGTAGTGTGAGTAGTAGCAGTAGTAGTAGTATGAGTGGTAGTAATAGAATAGTTATAAGAAGAAAACGAGATAAATAAATATGAATAAATACTGAATCAAATGAGTATATATAAGTTTCATAACACACTTCTAGCTTCCTCGTTAATAAAACAATTACTTGAATGTACTAGGTAGAGAAAACTTCGTTTGTAGCTCTTCCAGAGTTATTGCCGGTCCCAAGCCCAGGTAAAGGAGAAGGGTTGAGCATGGGTTTAGCGACCCCATCCCGTAGAAAACTAACTCGCTAAAAAAACGCTAACCAGAAAAAAAACTAGGCAGAGAGAAACTACCTTGATTGTAGATCAGTAGTGTCTAGTGAAAGATACTAGTTATTAATTAATTTGTTTAGCAGTTGTTGTTTTTTGTTTGCATTTCATTTTATTAGTTTAATCGGTTTTTATCTTAAATAATCTTAATTATTTAAAGATTTTCTTAAAGAGCCAATGTAATCTCAAAGGATTATAACTAACCAGGATGTAAACTAGACAATGGTTTCATCCTAGATTATAACTATTCAGTAGTATCCATTCACTATAGGTAAATAAATGTTTTAAATCAGTGTTAGACACTTTCGTACAATTAAACCTTAAATTTACGGAAATATTCAATAATCAATAATTATTCATATGTCAATCATTCAAATCTCAATGTAATTAAAATTTACTTTCAACATGTTCTCATTATTCTAATGTATAAAAACACTTAAGGATATTTCATAATATGTATAACTTGTTCGATTCATTTCAATAGCCAATATACTCTTGAACTATTTCGTAATCATTTGTTAAAACTAAGTTCACTTACATAAACACATTGACAAATAAATAGTTTAATCAACAGAACTTCCTTTTTTTTTAAAGTTGAATTTATGAATCGATTTAAGCTAAACTGCCATTCAAAACGTAGAATTACAGGATGGCCGTATCATACACTATCTCATACGTGGGAATCGAATCCAGGACTTTCGGTCTTGTGCGAATGCTTAATCACAAGACCAATGAGTTGGTGTTAATGTCTAACTTCCATCGACTCATAATCTTAAGCAATCCTTCATTCATTATCTGAAGTGAATAACTGTCTCTGATCAACATTCATTGGACTCTATTGATCACGGCTTGTCACTAGATCTTCATGAAATCCATCTTGAAGTTAGTCACTAGTAAGCACATGATTATTAGCAGAATAGGGATTTGTAGAGACTGTATATAACAATGAAGATGTAATGTAAATTAAAATTGTTAGTTATTCCAAGAAAAAAGATTTTTGATTTGCTAAAAGTATCATGTAGGAATGAGTTTCAGTGATTCCTAAAATAACAGAATGATTTTAAAGCCATTTTACAGTTAATGAACTGAGAGTCTTTACAAGTTTAGAAACATTTTACAACAGAAACAATAAACCTTGTCGGAGTTTGATGGATTTGAGAAGTTTATTATTTCTCAAGGATAATTATCAGTTTTCCAAACATCGTGTTGATACAAGTATCGCCACATGATCTCATAAATCTGGATGGTAATATATTCACTCAAAAGCTTTCTTTCTGGGTCTTTATATATCCATAAATAATTTGATAGAGAAGTCATCATCACCTAAAAAATGTTTGCTATCAAATTCACTACAGAGTTCAGAAACAAAATTATCGATAAATCATTGTTATCGTTATAGTGTATATGATAAAACAATGGAATTTTAGCATTTCTCCTCCATAAATTCATCTATGATTCAATGAGACACCAAGAAAATTGTTTGTTTTTTTTAAATTGAAATCATGAATTGATCCAAATCAAACCACCACTGGAAATCTAAAAATAGAGAGCGGCCATTTCGCCCTAGTATGGAACTCCTCAGAAGTGCATATACACGATCATGCACTTGGTACTCGAACCCAAGACCTACGGCCTCTTGCGCGGACGTTCAAACTCCAGACAATTGAGCCGGCATCCGATGGTGTTGATGTCTAACCTCTATCAGCCCATTGTAGTGCGCGACCATTTTCCAATGTCTATGATGGGTAACTGCGTCATATTCGAAACGGTTGAACTCCATTGGTTACGGCTTATCACCAGAACTTCGAGAATGACCTCTCACATGATAATTTCTAGTTTGGGATTGTCGAGATCGTTGAATTTCATTGAAATTATGAACTGATCAATGATTAACACCATTGGATGCCGGCTCAGTAGTCTTAATTGAGGTTCGGTAGTTCGCACACGAGACCGAATGTCCTGGGTTCTATTCTCGGATAAGGGGTCGTGGACGTGCATTGTTGAGGAGTCCCATACTAGGACAAAACGGTCATTCAGTACTTTCAGGTTTTGATTGGTTGTCTAACATTTGTTGGTTGATGATTCCAACGAAACTCAACAATCCCCACAACCCCAAATGAAAAATATCCTTAATTACCTTAAATTAAGTAAAGTGAAACGAAAACTCATCAATACACATGTTATGTGATAGTTGTGTTTAAAAATATAAAAACTCTGAGTGTTAAACGTTGTCATATTTCTCATATAATATAAAGAATTTTCTCTGTCATTTTCAAACATTTTAAACATTATGTAAAGGTGTTTCCATTTCAAACTTTATGAGGTGATGGATAAGAAATCATTTATTTTTTTAAATTCGGAATGATTCGTCCCTATACAATACTTGGATACAATACTCATGGATATTTTCAAGGGAATGTTTATACTTATAAACTGAATTTTTCATTATCTCAATCATATTTTCATCATATCCAAAATACACATTAGCACTATTAATTGTTAATCCCGAGCATATTTTAAATGATTTACTGAAATTTTCAGTAAGGTAACACTAAAGAACTTGATTTTAACATGAAAATTTGGCATGTAGAATGACTGGTTGTTAGCCTAGTAGTCTAAAGTTTAAATACTCTCTGCGAAATTTGAAAGTTCTTGATTCAATCTCTAATGTGATCATGAGTGTGTGCACACTATTAGAGAGTTCTGAATTAGGATAAAATAGCTGTACAGTGATACTAGATTTCTAATAATGCTTCAAATTAGTTCAATACGTAACGAATATTACCTATCTATTCAAAATGGTGACTTAAATCTTAAAAAGTGATTTATTTGTAATTGATATACGAACCATTTTGTGTTCAACTCGTTATCTTGACATTTACTTCTTACTTAACGATTGTAGCGACGAGTAGGAAAGCTTCTCCTCAATTTTTTGTTTAGATTGTTTCCTCAATTTATCCAATCAATTTCTGTATTCATGTATTCAGTATATTGGAACTGGAAAGTAATTTAACTACCGGTCTAATAGTTTGGGAGATTTGTGGGGATCGCTGAATTTTATAGCTTACACCTGTGGCTGATTTTATTCGAATAACTACTTTAAAGCTACGGTAACTGTATGACTGTTTCATTATAGTATGGAGGTCGAGCCTAGGTCCTTCAGGTCTTTCCTGAAACATCTAACATCTAGACCACTAAGTCATCACCAGTTGGTTAACAATCCCAGCTTTAACCACCAGTTAAGTGAAGGGAAAAACTATTACAGCTAAAAATAAATGGCAGATACGGATTATAGCAAAATATGTATAAGATCTATTTCTCTTTTGAATAATTACCATCCAAATATATACTAAAGAGTAGTTTGTCGCCAGATTTCAAAATTGAGTCTAGAAATCTTAACTACAATAAAATTAATAATATTTAATAAACAATTATTGTTATATTATGTAATTTATCCTGTATACGGGTGAAATTGTTCAACCAAATGAAAGTTTTGCAGTTCAGTATAAATTACTTTTAGAAAATGAAAAAACATTTAAACATAATGTCCCTCTTTCTCTCTCGCATCACCATCTGGTCTTTCGATCCACCCTGCTTGATGATGATCACAATGATGACAGGAAAATAACTGATCACAACTAACGTTTAAATCCCTGTCTCAACGATACTCCATCTACAGAGGAATACTCGCTCCGCCCACTTCCTAATATGCACAAACACACATACATACTTATATACACATATACTCGAATTCTATACTGTGATACATGCTTGGTTAATCTCTCATTTAAAACCCTTATGTGGGGGAAAATATACATATATTGATTTTAATCCGATAGGGTTACTAAGTCTTTTAACAATAAAAATTATTCACTGATTAGTATCATAGTCTTGACAACTACACAAATAAATATACAAAACATAGAATAAAGTTTCCTATTATTATTATTTAAAAAATCAATTATTCGCCTTTATATACATATACAATTAAATTGAATCGGTGAGTTAGGGATCTCTTTGATTAAATACCTAAACCATTTCATCAACGTTCGCGCACGCTCACAGTAAGCTATCACTTACACTTAATATAACCACTTTATGTCTAATATAGACATGATCATCTGTATTATTGATGTTAATGATTCTCCTTTTCCAACCCATTATCACTGTGATGCCCCACCACCACTGAAATATTCGAAAAAATTATACTTCAAGTGATATAATTACTAGTAAAACTATTCTTACTACTATTAATAATACTACCAATGAACGTTAAAATTGAACTGTAATTCACACGGAACTAGAAGAAACGATCACGGCATAGTAACAAAAAAAGATGAATTTAATTTTAATTTGTATACCATTTGCTCATTTTCTTGAAAAATAGTATACTGTGTATTAATGGTTTTGTTCGTAATTTGTGTTTATCCCTCCCCTTGTGTACTGTGACTTATGTGTATGTTATACGATTTTACATGATGTGCATATAAACATCATAGTTACCGACCTATTCCATCCCTCTCTCTATTTCCTATAAAAATGAATGAACTTCAGTTTCAGTAAGAGTACTCAGGAATGAACATAATTTTATTTAAATGATGTGCGAATTTCTACTTAAGGGAAATTATTGAAATTCAGGAGTTTGATATATTCTAAAACAGAGTAAAGTTCGAATTTTAAGTTATGATGGGAAATCTTTTTTAATTCAACTTGGTGCGGATAATCATCGTGTATTTACTAGCGATTAGCTTCAAGATGCAATTCTTAGTGAGAAAGTGTGACTAATGGAATTCAACCATATTGGATGTTAGGAAGGTAACCATTTGATATCTGCCTAGTGCATCAGTAAAGTACCATTTTACCGAATAATTTCAAAGAAGCAAAACTTATTTATATCACAAGGGGCTTTTGTGGGCATTATAGTAATTTCACTAGTTGAAATCATTAGTCAATTGAAGTTAAACCACCATGGAAAACCTGGAAGCACTGGACGGCCATTTAGTTCAATTGTGTGACTCGTTAACAGTACGCATTCACGATCAGTCTCGTGCGCGAACGCTTAACATCTACATCATTGAGCCGGCATCCAATGGTGCTAATGTATAACTTCAACCAGACCACGAAATTAAGTGACACATCCACCATTGTGCTCAGTGAGCTACTATCTCACAACAAACCCGGTCGTATTCCATTGGTTGCTGTTTCTTACTAGAACTCCAGGAAATACCTCTTGAAGTCAATCGTGGATACGCGCTGCTGAGGAGTCCCCCAATAGGACGAAACGGTCGTCCAGTGCTTCCAGGTTTTCCATGGTGTTTTAGTTTAAATTGACTCACTATCGAAATAAAAATCATTTAGTATGTGACGATATAAATGGTTTTATTTTTTAATATTTTTGACTGAATTCGTTTAATCCTAATTTTGGCATATATGAAGGAAATTTTATCAAGACATTTTGTACAAACGGAAAATAGGTGATTCAGAAAAAGTTTAGACTAGCTCAAAAGTTTCTCATTGATAACATTCTATTTACCACAATTTCTTCTTATTTATTCATATAGAATGAAATTATCTATATTAGTTAAAATTTTATCTCACAGTAATGAAATCACAGGGTAAACGCACAAAATAGTTGCTTTCTTGAAAGTTATTATATCAGTGGATGTGTTGACATATTCTACTCTTGTTATTAAAGCACTGAGTAGCCATTCTTTTTATCCTAGTACATGACTATCCACGACTTCTTTACCAGAATTTGAACCAGAGACTTCCAGTTTCGAACGCTAAGCTTCCAGTCCACTGGCACCACTACGATAATGCACATGACTAACATTGATCAGTTCAAAATACTGTTTGATCATTTATCATTGTCCTCAGAGGATACCTTCCTTACACCTGAATTATTGTTACGATAGATACCATTTTGATTATTGATCAATGCATTATCATTTGTCTCGGTCATATACTATCAAGAGATTAAACTACATTATTAGTAAATCAAATGAGTAAAAAAAATCATTACTTTGTATGTGCAAATCAAACAAACATACAAACACACATTTACATGTACAACAATAAAAAGATCTGTCATTCGTTTTTGCAACTAATTTTGATTTTCGTTTTTTTTTCTTCATTATTATAAGGTCATAATGAGATCTATCCATGCTCATTTCATATATCATATGATTGAACTAACTAGATCCAACACGTAATCAGTAGGTTATTGCATATAACTCGTAAAAGTAGAAATATACTTTTTTTCACGGATATTGTCTTTTAGTTTATGACTTGTCATGAATCTTTTTTATGTCAGATAACCATAATTTATTACTATTCGATTGGTAGATTATGAAGTTATCGATTTAACAAATTATATAGATAGCAGATTGGGTGTTTTTTTTCATCATTATATCGGTAAGTATTCTCTGCGAAACATCATTCTTATTATGTATTATGATCATTTAATGTTTGCTTAAATAGTTTATTAATAAATAAATGATAGGACCTATCTGGTTAGTTGATATGTCAGATGATTCCAGGCAGTCAGTAAGAAATATTACCTGACCTAGGTCTTGTGGTGATAGTTGACATTCACAACCAGGATATACTTATAACTTTAAGAAAGTTGATACATTTGGTAAGAATCAATCTTACACTAACTAGCTTCATATTATTTTATTTATTTATTGTTACTGAGCTATACTGGTTGCAATTGATCTCTTGCAAAATCGAGATATTTGCAACTGACTGATCACCAAGTAGCGACCAACGTCATGTTTATGTAGAATAGATAAAAAGTAACTAGAAGTAGAATTTAAAACATGTTTTACGGCCTACTATGGACACATAAGCTGAATATACCTGCACCCAAGTGTTGATATCTACTCCGAGATGAAACATGGGTCCTGGATTCTACCACCAGCCACATTTCATTTCTTTGATACGAACTTGTATCATAATAGCTATGTCGAGGTGATCCGTATAGAATAAACATATGCCAACTAAGACTGAATGAATTTCACTCTAAATATCAGCAACAGAAGAATCCAAACCATTACAGATTAAACCAACGTCATGTTTGTCTAAGTCTTTCAGTATTCAATTAAAAAGATATACTTAATTATTGAATTTTCATTGAATTCGCTCTAAGAATAATTTAAGAAGGTATTCAATACTATTTCTACTTACTGGAATTTATACTATCAGTAATAATATTAATCGAAACCATTAACTGTTATAATTACCATTACTACTAAACATTTCAGGTCTAATATGTGTCTTAAGTAGTCATATTAAAATGGTTTCAGTCATTAATTCCTGTAGACAATAACTTTCGATGCATGTATTTTTAAAAACCATGTCAATGGCTCATCAGGATATTTGGTTAATCACTTATGATTCCGAGATTACCAATATGCAAATTAACAATTGGTTATAATAATTGATCATATCGTGTTATACTATGTCTATATGTAATTACATTAATACTCCTTATAGGATTTTATTTCTATAAAAGTACGTTAAGTTCCTACGTGTTATTACTAAGGTTTCAAGTAGATATACAATAAATAGTTGAATAGATTAACACATTTCAATGGTGCAGTGGAAAAAATCTCTAATACAGATATCTCTGACTATATCATTCAGTTAAAAACTATACATACTATATCGTCTCTTTTATCTCGACTAATGTATAAATAAACACACAAATATTGTCTAACCCTTGACATAAATATTATGATAGTAGTATAATCAAAGGTATTTTAACTATACCAAATATTTTGGAATTTATTCCCCTGTACTCAACAATCTCCACAACCCTTACTGACAATTATTACATGCTTACTAGCGACTGGCTTCAAGTTGGATTTCCTGGAGTTCTGGTGAGAAACCGTGATCAGTGAAATTCATCCGTGTCTGTTGTGAGGCAGTTACTCACTGAAGACAATGGAGGACTGTCGCACAATATCGTGTATTGGTTGAAGTTAGACATTGACACTGTTGGATTTCGGTTCAGTGGTCCAGATGTTAAACGTTTGCACAAGAGGCCGAAGGTCTTGGGCTCGATTTTCCCTTGTGGAGTCGTGGATGCGCATTGCTGAGGAGTCCTATACTAGAACGAAAGGGTCATCTGGTGCTTCCAGGTTTCAAATGATGGTCTAACATTTATCCATTCATGATATCAATCTGAACCTAATCCGATTGGTCATTTGTTCTCTGAAGTAGCGACCAACATTAAATTAAAAAAATCATGAATTCTTTAGTAGTTAGAATTCGAAATTTTTCATGATTATCCAAAAATTATATTATCATGTTATAATGGTAAATCTGATACTTCATTATGTCATTCTGTAAAACTAGTTATTTTTTTGAAATCATGAACTGACCGTTGTTAGATTACCATTGAAAACCTAGAAGAACTGAAAACAAACACCGTTGGGTGCCAACTCAGTGGTCTAGACTTTAAGCATCATCGAGCACGACCGCAGGTTTTGAGGTTAATTTCAGGCTATGAAGTAATAGGTGTGTAACGTTGAGGAGTACCTTACTAGAAAGAAACGGCTGTCTAGTGACTCAAGGTTTTCAATAGTTGTCAAACATTTTTAAAGCTGCAATCACATAGATGAAACTGCTTTGTAATTGGACATTAACTACTGGACAGTTGGATAAGGCTGAGACTAGAAATGAAAAAAAAAATTCATAGAGCATTATATGCATAAATGGATAGTGGCTAACAGTAGAATGCAGGACATGTGCTTCGTGCTTTGTTCACTCTGGGACTCAAACCCATTATCGTTCGCTTTAAACGCCATCGCGTTATCCAGATCAACTCTGAGATGCAGGTACATCCAGTTAACGAGTCATATATAGGACGAAACACGCGTCCTAGTTTCCACTATTAGCTGTTATCCATTTTTGCTTAGAATGCCTATGAATTAAGGTGATATCGAGGCAATGTACGTAGTATGCATATATACCAATAAGAGACTGAACAATTGTGGTCCTAAACATCAATGGAAAGATTCAAGTAAATAACACCAAATAAATTGAAACTTCAGAAAGATCAGAAGGGGTTTTGTAATGATTATAGTAATTTCACTAATTGAGTTCATGAGTCGATTCAAGCGAAATCATCATGGAAAACCTAGAAGCACTGGACAGTCGTTTCGCCCTATTGTGGGACTCCTCAACAATACATATCCACGACCCTATCTGACAGGATTCGAACCCAGGACCTATCAGTCTCGTGTGTGAGCACTGAGCCGGTATCAAACGGTGTTAATGTGTAACCCCAACCAATCCACGAATTTGAGCGACACATCCACTATTATCCTCAATGAGTTACTATCTCACAACATACCCTGTTGAACTCCACTGGCCACTGCTTCTCATTAGAACTCCAGTATATACATCTTGAAGCCAGTCATTAGTGAACATATGTTAATTAGTATCAGAATACACACTGTTGAGAGGTCTCACAATAAGACAAAATATTCATCCACTGCTTCCAGATTTTCCATGGTAGTTTACCTTCAATTAACTCATGATTTCAACGATTGAAATTATTTCATAAAGAAATTGATATTTTATTCATTGTTTATGTAATATTCTATTGGTTAATTTATCATTCTATGATTCAATAGATCATTGAAATATCAGTTAACAACATTTAATTTCCCCTATATGATTGATCATTAATTACTAAGTGATAGAAATTTTTTATTCTATTCTTATCTTATTAATTTATATCCAATAGAAAATGAATTAAAACGCATTTATTCTATTATGATTGGTGAATGTTTTTTGATGGACCAATCAAAATTTAATGCGTTACAACAAATTATACTAAATTCATACATTATTTAATATGAGTTTATATTTTCTTCCCCTATTGTTGAATTTTATAAAGTTACTATTACTATTAATACTAATACTAATAATAGTAATCTATTCTCCCTTTATTATTCACATTTACACGAACGCATAGAGTTTATATATCAATTATTGACAAGGTAAAATTCTGTTTCCTTTAACATTTATCTACAATAATACATACATGGATATTTAAACATATAGACTAACAAATAAAAATTTTTTTAAAAAAAAAACGACCTATCTACTAATCATTTTGTATCACAATAGTCCCTTGTTATATTTACATTTCAACTATATTACATGCATTAAGAATTGAGTATACTGGAACATACTGAGTGATAAATTACAGTGTATATATACATATATATATAAGCTGATTAATAATAATAATATTGATAATACTCTGTATTATATTATCATTAAAGATTATTACAACAGTACTATCTATCCGTATCTTTATATTCGTGTAATATAATTCTTACTGTCGGATTATAATCATTCATATTATTACTATTAAATTTGAAAATAATAACAAAACTCATTTCTACTCCAAAGAATATTAAAATATTTCCATACACACACAAGAAAAAAAAACGGAACAAAAGGAAACTGACAAGTAAGTTGATTAAATGCAATAAGATTAATTACCTGATATGAATAATTTACATGATTATACATATAGTTATGTCTTGAGCACTATACACCACTCCCACCCACCCCAATCTACTTATTTAGTATCTTTTTTTTTCTATTACATAATTAAAAAAAAAGGGATGTTTTATCTCAGTTTATTAGTTAATATGTTAATATTTCCGTCTAAACATACAGATATAAGTAGTGCAATTACGATATCTGGATTCATTTCTTTAATATGAATCTTTTACTTATTGTAACTAAGTAATTAGATGAATAGTATAATTGTATATATAATCAGATTATTTTTTATTGATTTATATCGTCATTTAAAAATGATCAAATGGTAATCTATTTAGACATGATTATTGATTTATCAGAGTTTATATTTTTCCCATTATCAATATTAAGAGATACAACTGGTAAATATATATACTTATAAAAACTAATCAATCAATATCAATAATGAGAAATATACAATTTATTGTAAATAACCCTATATTCCTTGAACAAGTTGATGGTTATTAGGACTCAGTAGCTTAATGGTTAATATATTGATTTTTTAAGTGATAGGTACTAGATTTGACTCTTATTGTAATTATTAACTCTTGAATTTAAATAATCACAGATGAATAGAAGTTTCATCCTTCATATCACTTTTTTTAAATAATACTAAGGTAGTTGAAGGTCTACTGTAGTGGAATTATGAATGTGCAGTTCTGGCAAGTCCTATGCTAGCTCATAATGGCTATCCAATACTATTTGGTTTCGATGGTTGTCTAATTAAGATCAATCTACGATATATATAATGAACAGCTACTGATTTTTGTTGAATACAAATATCAAACTGTAATTATGTCTAATCATGATCTTCGGGTCTATCTTCCCAAATACAACACATTGTAGTCAAGGCAATCGAAACTAATGGTTTACATTTTTATCCTCGTAATATTGAATGTTAACCACTATTACTCACCATGACACGAAAATAAATACTCGTGACTGTGAAAATCATTCGATCACTAAATGTCATTCATCGGTATCAAACAGTTATCGATTTTATTATAATCGATAACACTCGTAATTTTTTTCCTGTTGTATATTGATCGAATTTGAAAAATGGATATCATTAACCTCCATCTAAGACTTCTTTGGTACTTCTTTTGATCTAAAAATTTAGTGTCTTTCTGTTAAATTCTGAAATGAGTGAATGGATAGAATATTTAAATGTTCAATATTTTTAATAGTTGAGTTAATCTAAGCTAGATCACCATTCAAAACCTCCAATCACTGGAACACCGTTTCATTCTCGTATACGACTTCTCAGTAGTGCACATCCACGATCTCACACATGGGAATCGAATCCACAACCTTCGATCTTGTGTGTGAATGTTTAACCTTTAAACCACTGAAACGAAATTCAACGGTGTTAATGTCTAAATTCAATCAATTTGTGATCTTTCGCAACTTTTCATTCATTGATTGAGGTGGATTACTATTTCAACCTAACATGGATTGGACTCCAGTGCTCTCAGCTTTTCATTAGAACTCCATGAAATCCATCTTAATTTTCAATGATTGTTTTTAACTAAATTCATTATTGATTCTCAAGGTAAAAAAAACATTATTATTATCGAATAAAAATCACCTACATGACCTTTTTTAGTTTTTAAAACTAAAGACATTGTATATATTCAATATAGAGAATTATATCATGTACATTCCTCTCATGTGACCTTTATCTATTTGAAGTTTATAGAAATGAAATAAACGTTTTTATTTTCTCAATCACCATCTTATTGCGTAATATTTAACAATCACTAACTAAATGATTAACAAGAACCAAAATGTTTATATAAGGTGTAAATTAACGATTTTTATACATAAATGATTAATTACTAACCAAGATTCATTTCATTTACAATTATTTCATTAATTAAATGTATTAGTTAAAATTATTTATTCAACTATCTTTTTGCCTAACATACGGACTTATTTATCGATCAGTTACTATGTAACTTTGTCATATATGTATATATATACTCGTCGATAGTCATTATAATTGTATGTTATCAGCGTAACTACTCAAGAGTTGTTGTTTTGTTTTTGTTAAATTAACTAATATGAATACTGTAGTTAAAAGTATTTGGTAAAGATTAGCTCAATATCTGTAGATTGTATATGTTACAATTATCACCATTATTATTATATGATTGTTAGGTTTTATATTGGAACTCAGCATCTCTAATGGCTAATTTTACACTTGAAGTTTAAAACTCATAAATTCAATCCCTATTAGGGTTATGGATATCAACTGATGGGAAACTTCATATTACATTGAAAAATCTATTCAGTAATTCTTGGGTTTTTTTTGTAATTGTCTAATTAAAGTCAGTCTATAAATCTGACCTGACAGTATGGTTGAATGTAAAGTTATTTATCTGATTTGAAAATTAATTTCTAACATGAAATCTAACATTAATCAAAAAGACATTAACAGTTAAGGAGCATTTGATAGTTTGAGACTGTTCAGAAGTCACTACAATTGTTATTTTACAAAACATGGAGTATAAGACCATTAACTTTTTATCGAGTTAACATATAATGGCTCTTATCTTTAACGAATAAATAGAATGCAGGATTGTGGAGATTGTAGTGGCTTCAGTTGTTGAATTAACGAGTTGTTGTTAGCTAGACCACTTGAAAACCCGGAAGTTCAATCTGTGTCGGGTAGAGAAAGCTGTCCACCTCAAACAATGAATGGAACGTTGCGTAAAATGATGATCGATGCCAACAAGAGACTGATCAACTGTATTGCTAACCATCAATGAGATTGAAACAAATAATACGAAATCAATAATAGTAGTGATTTGTATGATACCATTCACGGAGATTCGGAAACTCATTTGTATATTATGCATTTATGACTACCTCAAACCTAAACACACACAATTGTTTATTATAAGATTTGGCTGAATTGATAATAGAGTCGTGTCAGATCAAAGCAAGATAATAATTCGCACGTATAAATGTTGATTAATGACCTGAATCACATAGAAACTTTCTGAATATGTAGTTGAGATTCTTATGGCAATCCTTTTCAATGATTATACAAGTTATATGCAAATTTTTAAAATCGACCTCAGCAATTATGATGAATTTATTATATTTATAGCTTATCTTCCTAATACTGACTTATAGACTTTTATATTTTATTTTTCAGTCTTTAGGGTTAGGATCTTACCGTTTATCCATTCTCGGCGGATTGCCTTAATATAGTCATTAATTAAAAGGAGTTTTAAATATTTGAGTAGTGGTTGGCATTATAATTCAGAATACACGTTTCGCCCACTACTAGCCACTACTTAACAATATTCAAACCTTTGTAATTGAATTATAATTCAACCCTGCTACTCAAACCATTGACTAATTTAACTCAGTAGTTAGGTGGAGGATACGTTGGGTTTGTTTAACGTAATAAGCTTCATATTCAAGTCGCGCAGTGACACATCAATATTAAGATGCAGGTACATACTATTGGTGAGTCTTAAATAGAAAAAAACGCGAATCGTGCAATTCACTGCTACCAATCGTTCAACTTTGCTTAAAAATTTATTTCCCTTATTTCATTTAGTCTTTAGAAAGTATATTCTCTCTTGTTATCCTCTCATTATTAAATTAACTTATTTACCATATGTCTTTTTAATTTTGTTGTCCTCGTTGTTATATGAAGCGGTAACTGATTGGCTAAGGAGTTCAATTTTCAGCTATTAAGTAATAAATTCAAACCTTCGATCTACCTAATTCAATTGAAGTAACTAGTTAATATCATTGACTTTAAATCAAATGTACAAATCTATCAATATCTAGAAAATGAGTACTGATGTATGACACCAACTTAAATCTAGACACATTTATACTAAATTCACTTGGTATTGTTTGGCTTGTATGCACATATGCCAATAACAGACTGATCAATTGCAGTCTTAAACCTCAATGGGAAGATACAAGCCAAACAATACCAAGTGAATTCAAATACACTCCATTGCACAAGCAAGTGGCTATCAGGACACAATAGCTAAGTGGAGAATTAGATGGCATTTGAAGCAAACGGTACTGGGTTCGAGTCCCAGAGTGAAGATGAACTCTGAGATGCAGGTACATCCAGCTGACGAGTCCCAAATAGGATGAAACGGGTGTTCTGGATTCCACTGCTAGCCACTATCCATCATCGCTTACAACATTCATACTAAGTTTATGAAATAAATTATCCCTATACATTTGAATGCAGAAATTTTTAAAAAATATATAACCAATTTTTATTATCACAATATCATCTCTTTACAAATGTAGATATATTTGAGACAATTAAAACTTAAGAGATTTAAGAGATCCTTAAACTTTTCAAAATATTAATAGGCTATTATTATTATTATTATTATTATTATTATTATTATTATTATTATTATTATTATTATTATTATATAAAGAATCCTATTCAATTGTCCTTGACTTATTTATCCTCTCCTTAATGTTCAAATGTCAAATTATTGAAGATTCGATAAATTCTCTTATTATTAACACAGTATGATAATTTAATAACTGATAATAACGATAGTGCTAGTAATAATAATGATAATAGTAATATTAATGGTAGTAATAATAATAGTAGTAATAATAATAGTAGTAGTATTGGCAATAATAATAATAATAGTAATGATAGTAATAATAATAATTCGAAAACGGAGACAAAAGTTTTTCAGTGTTTTTTTTTACATTTTCTTTATTAATTAATATTATCTTCAGATTAATATTTGAATTTCGCGCCGATTAAAATTGAACGAAATTATGATTTTAAACAATATATACTTCAAATGTAATATTATCAAGAATAAACTGAAAAAGTTATATAATACCTAGTGATAGGAAATCTTGAAGTATTCTTTGATGATTGAATGATATTTAATTAAATTTTATAAATATTCATTGATGCTTTAGTGAAAATACAAATTATTTATGAAGTATAAGACAATATATTCGATTGTAAGGCATCATTTATGTGTGTATATTAGATTGTTAAGAATATGATCATATAAATCAAGATTAAGTAAATAGATCACTATTATGTTTCTGTTAATTTAAACATTAGATATCTTGCTATCAGTCGAACTCAAAGTGTGCGAAGTAATGATAATACCCAGGTATTTCACACCGGAGTAGGTGAAGTAGATTTGTAACTTGGAATATAATAGCTTCAAGTAGAGTGTTTTAAACATTAAATCATTGTTCCACAAAATAGACGGAAGAGTGTTCAAGATCAGAACTCAGAGATTTATCAATTCCAGAATTAAGGTAATATTGTTATTCAAAACTCAAATCACAAGAAGTTATAGAAGTCTATTTCATCAATTACTAGAAATTGAGATTCAAAAATACATCTAACCTTCTTTAAACTATTCTATCAAAGTAGATTACATCACAGTTGACAAATATATTTGTATCAGAAGGGCTTTTTGTGGATATTATAGCAATTCTAATACTTGAGATCATGAGTCAGTTGAAGCTAGACCACCATGGAAAACCTGGAAGCACTAGACGGTGACCTGTGGAGTGCAACAAGGTCTGTTGTGAGATAGTAACTCATTGAAAACAATGGCGAACGTGTCGCTCAATTTAAGCGTACGCACGTGACACCGATAGGTACTGGGCTCAAATCTCGCTAGGCGGGATCGTGGATGCTCATTGTTCAAGATTCCCATGCTGGGACGAAACGGCCATCCAATTCATCCAGGTTTTGCATGGTTGTATAGCTTCAAATGATTCATGACTACAAATATTAAAACGCATTTGTATTTGTATCTATCTATCACCTTTTTTAATGATTCCATCAAATTCATTCTACAACATACGCTAATTACAAACAGAATAGAACTGCAAAAGCATTTCTATAATTTGATCAGTTCATATTATTTTATTCTATTTATTTTATGTATTCTAAACAATAGATATTCGAATCTTTTCTCAGTTCATACACTGGAGACAAATATCTTTATTCCTAATATTGTAAATAATTTTCATTAAAGGAAAGAGGTTTGATTCAATTTCCATTTTTCATCCGGATGGGGAATTGTGGAGATTATAGAAATTTGATAGTTGAATTAATGAGTCGATCTAATCTAGATCACCATTCAAAACCTCGAATCACTGGAACACCGTTTCATACTAATATACGACTTCTCAGTAGTGAACATCCACTATTTCACACATAGGAATCAAATCCGAAACCTTTGATCTTATGTGTGAACATTTAACCCCTAAACCACTGAAACGAAATTCAACGGTGTTAATGTCTAAATTCAATCGATTCATGATTTTACGTAACCATTCATCGATTGACTGAAGTGACTAACTGTATCCAATCGACTTGGATCGAACTCCATTAGTTACAGTTTCTCATTAGAACTCCACGAATTACATCTTGATGCTAGTCACTAGTGAACATAGGATTATTACCAAAATGTGGATTTGTGTAGATTGTAGTAGCTTTAATAGTTGAATTGACGAGTTGATCTAAATTTTTAGATTACATTCATTATTTTTTTTTTGTGATCATTTTAGATGTTAAACTAGTCAAAAACTTTACTAGTTATAAAGAAAATGCCAATCTAAAATTATAATATACAGTTTTATATTTTTTGTGTGTGGATAGTTACAAGCTAAATGTATAACACAGTGATGCTTTGTAGCTTAAAGTTCTGGGTTCCAGTGTTAGTGTGGACATTAACGTTAAAATACACTTACAATAATCCGATGAACTGTAAATAGGATAGAATAAGCTTTTTATATCCGACTACTGGCCACGTATCAAATATACCTAATAGAACTTTAGCACAATATTGTATATTTTAACTTCAAAATGTCTTATCATAAAAGAATATGCTTTGTCAAATGCAACCATTATTATTATTATTATTATTATTATTATTATTATTATTATTATTATTATTATTATTATTATTATTATTATTATTATTATTGACATTTAGATTTTGTTTATACTCACAATGGACAATCCAGTTTCAATCTATACCTCGAATACTCAACATCAGATAATGAATCCCTTATTTATGAATAAAATTGAATCCTTATCGCCTAAAAGCTCGTTATCACCAAGTGCTATAAATAATCCGTCTATATCACATCATTTTTATACAAATAATTATTCTCTTTTTAAAACACCAAATCTGTCTTATTCCGATCAAAATAACCTGAATCTTTCTGTCATCAATGCATCAACGGATTTAACAAATTCACGTGAAACATCAACATTTTCAAGAAATGATGTACTTGACTTAAAAAATACTAGAAATTCCAGTTTTTGTTCTGAATCCAATTTATTGTCATCATCTATTATATCTTCCTCCTTCTCTTCTTCATCTTCGGTATCATCATCATCATCGTCATTATCATCCTCATCATCGAGATCAGGAATAGTGACAGCATCAAATTCAACAGATGAATTACCTTCTGTTCAAATTCCAATGTCACTTTCATCCACTCCATTCGAAATTAATTCTGGTACTACGCCTACTTCTATTACATCTATTACCACAGTAACTGGTAATAATGACAATAATAATAAGTATGATCTAGTGGAATCATCTAATGATGTGCAAAATTTATACATAAATACAATGAACTGTCAATACAATAGTAATGAGTTAATCAATTCACATAGTTCTACTCCATTACATTTAGTGAATTATTCAAGTCTGATAAACTACTCACCAAATAATGAGGATTATCATCAATTAGGTGGCTATCACCAATGTCATCATCAACAGCATCATGAAAATCAAGTAAGTTTTGTTTAAGTTTGAGTAGTTATTTATTTATTTTAAAAACGCAATAAAATACTATCGACTTTCAAGAAGAGATAGAAAAAATATATTCATGTTACGTCTTTGATTGTTGCGTATTAGAGAAGTGCTCAACTAACTTGTGCTTGATACTGAAAACATAAGACTGATGAAATGGATCTATTTGACCCATAAATAAATCAAAATAATACATATGAATACACCATTTCTTATATGATTTATTTATAGTCAGAATTTTATAATTAGAAATGAGTAGTATTTACATCAATTTATAAATTCAGTTACTAAGTAAACAGTTGCTTATGGCATCATACTGATTGATAGTTCATACTGACTTAGTCTGATTGCTTCAATCCTATCATACCAGTACTCTTATTTCCAAAAAGATGACTTTTCCAAAAATCAAACTATCCACATACAATTGATGACATTTTGTAAAGGTTTTTACTATCATCTTGTTAATATTTAGCATTGTATTTTATTAGTCCTTATTTCCATATTTATTCATGGAATAATATATCAAATTGTTAGATTGCTTAATATGCCGTAAGATAGATTAAAGAGTTCTTATTTTTCAAATCACCCTGTGTATGGTAAACCTCGAAATTCTGTCATTTAATGTATAGTTGTTCTCTGTACTTTCACCAAGATATCTTAGTCAACATTTAAAACAAGAACTTACAGTTTGAACGTAGTGTTTAAGCTTAAATCTCATTGAGGTTGTGAAAATTATAAGAAATGATTCTTTAAAAAAAACGGTTCTATTCTATCTCTTCTGTTTATTGTTTATGTATGTTTGTGTTTTCTTTTCAATATTTAAAGTCTCTAGATAAAAGTTCATTAGATGATTCAAAGTCAGTTAATTACACTTCAAGTAATTTACATTGGAATACTACGTCAGATGAATCTCAATTATCATGTATTGATAAATCTATGGAAAATATAAGAAAAACTATTTGTTCAAATAGTACAAATGTGACAAATACTTCTAATATAAATCATTCTCTTAATAATATTAGTATAGAGAAATTGGATCAATTAATACATCAAAGCACTGATCCTAGTCATCATAAATATTATTATTCAAAATTATTTAATTCATCAACAAATGAATTCACTCAATATAAAAATAAATTTAAAACTAATTTAATGAAAAAAGAATTTGAAATGAATTCACCATCATTGCAAACTTCATCTTCTCTATCTAATTCGTCAACATCATCTGTGACAACTTCTGTCACATCAACACTAGTAGAAACAATGTCATCAATATTATTGAAACAAGAATCAGACAACTCTGTGTATAATTTAAATCAAGACAAAACAATATCAATCATACACTCAGATCATTATCCTCAAATAACATGGTCAAATTCAGATTTGTCAATCTCTTCCATCAATAATCATAATAATAATGTAAAACTAGAAATAAAAGATGTCCATAATGATTGTGATAATCATTTAGATCATGATCATCATAATAATGATCCAATGGAATCGAACAATCAACTTAACCAATCAAAGCAACTATATGACAATTATTCTGAAGATAAATACAATTTCAATACTAATAATAGTAATAATAATAATAGTAATAATAATAATAATAATAATAATAATGATTCACCAAAACCAAAATATCAAATTGCATTATCATTAACAACTAATATATATCCAACAATCAATTCAAATTATAGTAGATTAAAACAAAACAATACGACAATATGGAATAATAGTTATGATAATAATAGTAATAATAATAATAATAATAATTCAGAATATGAAAGTATGTTAAAGTCTACACAGAATCATCTTAATGTATCAACTGATCTTAATTCAATTCATTTACAACAATTACCTATGAAACAAAATGAAGAAATGATAATGAACAATGAACATTTAACATATTTTAATGAAAATATTCCATTTTCACAAAATTATTCTAATGATTTAGACTTTTTACCATATTTAAATGGACATCCTCATCATCCTCTACCTCCTCCTCCTCCTCATCATCATCATCATGCTCATCTCCATCATGAATATTATCCACAACATATGAAATTGTCACCATTCTTAATGTCTGATTATAATAATAATGAATATACTCATTATCGAAATAATAATAATAATAATAGCTATTTTTCAGATGATTTAAAAAATCATGAATCTAGTATAATTCAGATGAACAAGTTGAATTATTCTACCAATACTACTAACGATATTACTAATATATCTGTTAGTAATATTGGTAATAGTAATAATAATAATAACGGTAATAGTAATGTTAATCGAGATCTCTTTGATAAGTACAACCATGAATTATATACTAATTCAGATAATAATCCATATTCTATTTATAGTAATAATTATTCACAAATATCAAATTATCCATTTGATGTAAATAATACCACATCATCAATTGATTTTTCAAATACATATTTCGATAAAGTGAATAATAGTAACCGAAATGATTCTAGAGATTTATTAAATAGTATAACATTGACAAATTCATCACAATCGAATCAATTATCTGTAGAAGTTCCTGATCAATCTACTGATACTGATCAACATGATACACATTATTTAAACCGTCATAATCATAATCATCATCTTCCTCATTCTCATATTCAAATTCATTCTACATTGAATCAACCTTCTCGTCATCATAATCATCATCATTATCAATCTTTATTATCTGATTTTAATTCAGAATATACAAATATATTTGCGAATACAATGAATTATCATTCATTTAATAATGAAATAAATGATAATTATAATACATCCATATCACCAACATTGACATCATCATCATCGTCAGAAGTATGTTCAAATAATTCAAATACAACTATACCTTATAAATATTCATCAAGTAATACACATATGAATTCATATGATCCAATGACATTTCTACAAGAAATGAATTTAAGTCGAATTCATTGTAATAGTCATAGACATAATTGTAACAGTATTAATAATACCACAGCTAATACGAATACGTCAACTACTACTAATAACAATAGTATTAATAATAATAATCATAATGATAATTCTGGAAATAAACATACTATAAATGAACAATTTAATCGTCAAACAAACCCATACAATTTATTAGAACAATCAAATAATTTCTTGATGGCTGCCGCTGTTGTAGCGGCTGCTGCTGGCTCAACACCGAATGATTTAAATATGTCCACAGGTAAGTTACACAATTACATGTTGGGTTTTTTTCTCTCGTTATGTCCGCATATTTCTATTCACTGTAAATAAAATGGCTTAAAAATAGTTTTCATTGTTAATCTACACTAATTTGAGTATTATTACTGATTAGAAAGTGTTTCCCTCATTTATGCTAACAAATTGACCAGACATGTATTGAGAAAACAATAGTTGAATTACAGAATTCATTATTGTATTGTAGTGAACAAGAAAACGGGTGGGGACAACCAAATGTATTTAACAAAACAATTACAGACTATCTCAATAAAATCTGAATATAGTAAATTGTCAATTTGCAAAATATTCATGCATCAAATCAAACTGGGCTGTTTCTGTTGCAAACACCAATCCATTGTCTCCCATTCCATTGTCCATGCGTTTTCTTACAAATTCCATTTGTGTTTTTGCTCTTCTTTTCTTGATCTTCCCCTCATCTTCTGCTGCCAGACATTACGTTTTAACTCGCGTCATATACTACTCATATCAATATAAGTAGCTCACACCACAATATTGCTAATAATTATGATAATATATTCATTAACGACGAATTTCAAGAGAAATCCCCAAAGTTCAACCATATCAGAAATTAAAAATGCGTATAGTAGATCAAAGTGAATGACAGTTTGGCAATATTATGTTTAAGTCTAATAACTATTAATAACATAAAAAGAGTTATGGAAATTCATTCAAAGCATTTTTATCACGAAATGATATCAAATGAAGAACTAATGAAAATCAAGAACTTCTTGACAAATGTTTTTTTTCTCAATATACCATTAGGAACCTGGCCTAGCTTAGATCGACTCGTCAATTCAACTGTTAACTACACTACAGTCTTCACAAATTCTCTTAGTGATATCAAATAATCGTCAAAATGTTGTATGATTGAAAGTATGTGTTTAGATTACGTAGTAAAACATTATTATGTGATTAATATTAGGAGATGCGTGATTTTTAATAATAATCTGTGCTGCTTTGCTCTTGAGTAGATCAATAAATCCCGAATCAATCATACAAACACATTATACTCATCACAATACATAAAGTGGTAATAAGATTTAATCATTATGAGAATGATGAGTTTTCTCTCTTGAAGAATCCTAAAATAGAATGAAACAAGTATCTAGTACTTTTTTTGTTTTAAATAGTTAAAAATGTCAAATTCACTTGGTATTGATTGGCTTGTATCTTCCCATCGAGGCATACGCACAGTTTGCACATATGCCAATAACAGACTGATCAATTGGAGTCTTAAACCTCAATGGGAAGATACAAGCCAAACAATACCAAGTAAATTTAAATTCACCCCATTGAACAAGCAGGTGACTATCAGGACTCACTAGCTGAGTGGATAACGCGATGGCGTTTGAAGTGAACGGTACTGGGTTCGAGTCCCAGAGTGAAGATGAACTCTGAGATGCAGGTACATCTAACTGACGAGTCCCAAATAGGACGAAACGGGTGTCCTGGATTCCACTGCTAGCCACTATCCATCATAGTTTAAATGTCAGCTTATACCGGTATATGAGGTGAACTTACTTGAACTTATACAATCTACACAAACCGTAGAGTTTTCATTAACTTTATTTCAACCTGGTTTTTGAAAACATTTTTCATTTAATTGATAACATATGGGTTTTCTCAAATGGTTCAAAGAGGATCACTTGAAAATTATGATAAATTCAGAGATTAATAAAGATTCATTCACTTGCTCTCTAACACACATGTTACATCATTCTTAACTAGACATTCACACCTAACACATTAAATCTATATAATTATAATAAAATATTTTCTTATTAAACTGATTGAGTGAAATTATTCTATTCACTATAATTACACCTTGGGGAATAGATTTAATGTGATCACTATCTATTTTCAACTATTAATCTTATTATATCAGAATGTGTTTGCATAAAGTTAGATCACATTGAAAAGTGAGTCTTACATTCATAAAATAATTGATTATGTAATATGATGAAAGTTAATAACACACATTTGAACTATGTTAGACTGATAGACCCTAGATATCTCCATGTCTTTGTTTTATTTCTAAACCATGGCACCTATATACATATATAATGTGTAATTAACTGAAAACGACTTCATAATTGATACAGTCGATTAAACTTCGAAAATTAATAGTGATTTCTAAGATTAAATGTGAATTTATGAAAAATCATTATTCATCATATTGTAAAAGTAGGAAAATGGTGTATTTGTAACGAAAAGCAGTTAATATGATCTCATTTATACTATGGTAATATTAATGTTAAACTAAGAATGTGAATCAGTATATGTACAATTTCGAAAATCCCATACAGTTTATCTGGTCATCCATCATGAAAACACGAATAATCCTATTACGGACACAAGTATGATAATGTGAGCCACTATATGACCTGTCTTCAATCAACCGGATGGAAGATTCAGTAGACGTCCAGCTTCAAGATCAACAGACCGGATTCCGTTATGACCGGTCATGCACAGACCAAATTGCAACACTACGGATCACCGTCGAGCAATCACTTCAATGTAATTCGTCACTATACAGTGACTTCCTTGACTATGAGAAAGCGTTAGACAGTGCAGATAGAAGAATCTTATGGAAACTTCTTTGACATCATGGTTCACTTAGGAAAGTCCCCAACATCAAATGGAATTCATTAGACGGACTTCACCGCAAACTCGAGCATAGAAGACAGCTGACAAACGCATTCCAAGTAAAGATCGGTTTCAAACAAGGCTGTTTATTCTCGCTATTTCTCTTCCTTCTGGTGGTTGACTGGATTACTAAAACTTCGACATAAAAGGTGAAGCACGGACTACAATGAACAGCTTGTATGCAACTAGACGATTTTAGCTTTACAGATGACCTAGGTCTTCTACTCCATGCACACCAACAAATGCATATGAAGACAAATAGTGTAGCGGCATCCTCTGCATCAAGAGGCCTTAGCATACTAAAGGGAAAAAGCAAAATCCTCAAATACAACACGAACATCAACCAAATTACAGTTAATGGATAAGCTCTGAAAAAGATGGAAACTTTCACGTACCTGGTCAGCATCATCGATGAATAAAAAAGATCTGATGCAAAATTGAAGGCACGAACTGACAAAGCAAGGGTGGCATTCTTAAAAAACTAAAACCAACTGGACCAACAACAAAGTCTATACGAATGTCAGGACAGCTCTACTGTACGGGGATGAAAATTGGAGAACTACTACAACCATCACCAAAAACGTACAAGTGATTATGAACAATTTTCTAAAAAAGATACTGAATGTCCGTTGTCCAGAAACCATAAAAAACAATCTACTGTAGGATAGAACAAACCAACTATCAAAAAAAGAGGAAATTAATAAATGACACTAAAGGTGGATAGGAGATACATCTCGGTAATTACCAGACTGCATCATGAAACAAGTCCTAAATTGGAATTCTTAAGGGAAAAGGAAAAGAGGAGGGCCAACGAATACACTGTATCGGGAATTGGAAGTAGACATGAATATGATGAGTAGCATCCGGAAAGAACTGAAAAGGATTGCCCAGGACACAGATGAACAGTACTGGTGGGCGGCCTATGTATCTTCACGAGGTGTAACAGGCGTAAGTAAATGAGTGATTTTACACTGATTAAGACGTTCGAATTGAGTCCCATATTGATCATTTAGAAACTACGATACACGGAACAAGACTTACCAGTCAGTACAAGTAATCTAACCCAGGTATGACTCATAGTTAAATGTACATCTTTAAAGGTGATCATTGATCTGTTTAATTTACTTACGTCATCATAAAGTGAAGCTTTTCACTGTTGTCTATCATAACAAAATTAGATTTAATTTTTTTTATATACATTGCTGGATAAATATAACAGCAATGTCTGAGATCTAATTATCTGTTTGCTTATTATTCTGAAGAAATTTTAACTTAATTATCTACGTTTATTCACAAACCTTATGGAAATAAATAGTAAAGTGAATGAATATGGAAAACTTTGACTAATTCCTGAAAAAGATAGCTAATGTCTTTAATCATTGGTCATAACAACTGTATAGACTCAAATCAGTTAGTCAACAACTATCAAAATAACTTAGAACAACGATCAATGAATTCATGGACTAATGTCACTTGTTAGTTATCTCTTCCCAAAAATTTCTCCCGATTTACTCTTACTTCAGCTAATATCACGCATCACGACAAGTGATGATTAAGCATATGTAATCCACATCTCAGACATTTCAGTCAATGGAAATTCATTACTTCATCAACTGATTAACTTACTTTACCCAGTAACTTATTTCTAAGCTTAGCATTGGTCACTTGGTGGTTTCAACCTATGTGATCGAAACGTCCGAAGACATCTATGCTCAAACATTAGTAACCTACGAGTATCTTCTATCTTTAAATGACACATTTGCAAACTCATCAAGTAGAATAGCATGAACTGCTACTAAGTATATTCGTTCTTTGGTCAATCAATATGTATGAATAAACAACTCAACTAACAATAAAATGAATTTACCTAAAATATGCTCATTTTGTAATTATTTATTGAAATACATTTTGTAAATGATCCTTCCCAGAAATACGAAGTATGTTAATTATAATTACTATGTAGTACTAAAGGTTACTTACATGCTGTTGTCTGATGTGAACTATAGATCTTGTATATTAATGATTATTATCAGAAGGGGTTTTGTGGAGATTTTAGAAATTTTCACAGATTTAAATCATGAGTCAGTTGAAGCTAGACCACCATTGAAAACCTGGAAGCACTGGACGGCCGTTTCGTCCTAGTATGGGACTCCTCAGCAGTGCGCATCCACGATCCCGCTCCACACGGGGCTCGAACCCAGGACCTACTGGCTTCGCGCGCGAGCACTTAACCATTAGACCACTGAGCCGGCATCCAACGGTGTCAATGTCCCATACTAGGACGAAACGGCCGTCCAGTGCTTCCAGGTTTTCAATGGTGGTCTAGCTTCAACTGACTCATGATTTAAATCTGTAATGATTATTAGTTCGAAAATTTTGTAAAATGTTATATCTTTTAGATTAACTATAAGATAAACAAAGCCATTCAATCACGTTGAATGTCGTTCTAAAACGTTTTTAAGTTAGAAAAGTGGAATGTCAATGCAAATGAAATCCAATTAGCTTATCCAATGTTAGAATGTAACTATGAAGGGAAATTTATTTTTAATTAAAGTATACATTTATGAATAGAATAACAGAGTACGGTCCACTATTGTGTAACAACAAGTTTACTACTTATATGACAAACTTTGAGTAATATTACCTAATATCAGCTTAACAACAAAGTCTGTTTTATGTTCAAGATGCCTAGAATCTCCTATTTGGCTTATATTTATTCATTCATGAAATAATAATGTATTTCGGTTTGATGAGGATAAAGATTGTTCTTAGTTTACATATATCATTGCTTAATTTGATATATTCATGATGAATTACTAGTATTAATCTAATTACCGTCTACTCTGCTCGATACCATTATTAATGCCAGGCCAGAGGTAAACTGACACCATATAAATGTTTCATCATTAACAACATTTTTCACTTAAGAAAAGTGAACTTCATTGAATATTTATATCCTAATTAGCATAATGAAATCTTGCATACATTAGAAGTTCTTTAAGGGACGATGGACTAAATTACACAAATCTGAAGCTCTTACCCAGAATGAAATAGTTATCAAATAAACGTTGGTTTATTTTGATTGCATACGTAACATTACTCTGTAAAAAGCATTATAGTCAGAATGATCATAGAATTACTCGAATCAGTATTGTATGCACAATACTAGATGGTGTTGGGATGAATTTACGGTAGTTCTAATAGAAAGGCGTAATCTATGAGCTCAATCTATTTTCAAAAGTTCAAGAGTAACCTGCCTATAACAATGAATAAAGATTTTGTCATATTATTAGTCCATAGAAATTAAAACTGTAGATCAATGAATTTTGATTTAATTGTCTGTATGTATTATGCCCACCATAAGATTTTTATTCCATATGATGTAGGGAGTTATAGTTCTTCAATGATCTTTGATTTTAACAACTCTTATTATGCAATGAAAAGGTATATTCAAGTGAAGCTGAGTTATAGACACGGTCAACAGAACAGTCCAATTTCGTGCTTGTGGAATAATTAAACAGCCTAATTCTACATGAAATAGGCTTTGATCATCTTGTCCAGAACAGCAATCAATGCTTTACAATTATACCACTTAGCTTAGAAAAAAAAACATCACAACTAAAAGCATCTACCTGATTTGTATATATTTACTACCATTTCAAATTTCATTCATTCATTCATCAACATTCTCTTTAAGAGTGCAATTGTCATTCACATAGTTTTCTTTCCAGAATTTGATTTGAATTTTAAAAAAATCTTATTTTCTTCATTTTTATTCAAGGTAATCCAGTACGTCGACAACGACGTGAACGTACAACTTTTACAAGGCATCAATTATTAATGTTAGAAGAATTATATGCTAAAACACGTTATCCTGATGTTTATATTCGTGAAGAATTAGCATTAAAATTACGTTTACCTGAATCACGTGTACAAGTATGGTTTAAAAATCGTCGAGCTAAAGGTCGTAATCAACAAAGACAAAATTCAACAGTTGAAAATAATAATTTAATAACTAAAACTAATAATGTAAATGTTTGTCAATATGAAAATGTAAAATAAATAACTTCAAAAGGATATACATATAGAGAGAGAGTAAAGTTTTACGTTCCTCTTCAAGGTAAGTTGTTTTTTATTTGGATATACTTATGACTACTTATTATCTATGAATACACTAATCAATGATCTTGTCTTTGCATTCATAACACACAAGTAGATAACCTTTCTCTGTATTGAATAAAATATCAACAATTTTATTACCAGCTTTCTTGTATTTTAATCATTACCTGAGTGTTTCATTAGTTTTAACATGATTAATGATTCATTCAATTCATTACTTCCAACAGACTTTATTCTTTAGTTTGATTTAAATGCCAAACGAACAAGGAGTTATTATAATCTGAGTAGGTGAGCTGAACAGAATCCTAAAATAAATTAGACTAAACTTACAATGTTCAGAATCATCTTTTTCCTCTATGAATAGGTTTAAGTTCAGTGAAATATTTTGAGGTCCTTTCAAATGTAACACAGAAATAATATTTATATCATATAAATATATATAATAATGGATCTATTGTGATGTGTACTACTGATGTCGAAAGATATTAGTAGTATGTATCACTAATCGAAATTGAAATGCCTCGAGGCAGAAGGTTGGTAAGATCGAACAGAAGACAACAAGAATAGATGGTGACTGGTATGGAAATGAAGGAATAATCAAGTCTGAGACAATTGGTTGACATCTTGTAAACGAAGTATTTACTGTATGGTTCTCAGATTTTACCAAGATATTCTGTAATGTGTTAAAATACATTAAGTTGTCCCCACTAGTGTTCTAGTTCACAACATTATGAGTAAGTAGTTCCCAGTTGATTTATAATGTCTTCAAAGGCGTATATAAAATACAGATCACATGTATAACATGAAGTTACTTTGATCTACTTCTCTTTAATATGGTAACTTTGTGATTGTGAACTTCATACAGTCGACCTATGAAATTATTGATGAATGTATTTATTTACATTAATTCCATTATGGTTCCATTTAACCAAACTTTCAATTTTTAGTCTGTTCTTTCGGTATTTCTCCTAAGCATAATAAATAAGCTAGAAGTGAATAAGAATAAAGTTTCCGGGTTGATCTTACAAATTGTTGTATATACTTATTTATCCGTGAAAAATAGCTTACTTATGAGTAGTCAATTGAACAATTGAAAAAAGTACAGAATGACAATTTGAACATTTCATCTTTGAATTGTCAAGGAAAGAATTATTATGTTACCTGCTTTACTAAACCATTTACTAGGGGAAAAGAAATTTACATTTAATAGTTATTTCTATGATATAAATCAGTTTGAGTGTTGGGAATTCAGAGGAATTCATGACTTTGTTCAGTTTAAAATAACATACAGTTAAAGGAAAAATGGTTTATTTGAATATAATCTTACCAATAAACTGATCCAGAAAATATGAAATAAATATGATTGAATACATTGAACGAGATATGAAAAGACCAGATTATTAGTGTCTTCTGGGGCTATAAGTGTACTCAGTTGTTTATTATTATAAAAATAGGTGGAATTTGACAAACATTTCTCTTCAATATGTTTAGACATAGTGTTTATCGAGATAAGTTAAAGTTTCGTTTATAAAGTAAACTAAGTACGTGGTGTACACTACTGATGAGACACGAGTTGGGTTGAATCCATTGCCCAATATACATTGGCATTCTAATCATTCTTTAAATGCTACCAATTCGTGGTTTAAAAATCACTCTTCATACATGCGCTTAAGTGAATGCGCTTTTTAGTTTTTGTTGCCCATCCCATTACTTCATGACATGAAATGTTTGTGAAATGCACCATTCACTAATTCTTAACTACTAAAATGTAGTTAGTAGACTTTATTATTCTAGATAGGTCATTGTCAATATTATTTCACCATCATGTGAATAATTTATACTTCTGATAAATGATTTTAAATAAGTATTAATTAAATTTAATTCAGTCATATATATCATTACAGGTTTGACTGTAATTTGAGAGTTGTTCAGTGTACTCTGATTTTCATTATGCAATGATTTCAATAAGGGTTAATAAGGAGTAAATCAATAAATCCTAAAATATACACACAGGGTATTCGGTTACCGGTAGTCGGAAACAATTTAAAGAAAGCTTATTTTTCACCTAACAGTATAAAGTTTCAGTAATCTTGAAAGAACTCGTGTCACATGTTGTCCATAATTATGATAGAAAATGTTTCAAATATTCCACTTGGTTAACGACTAGGTTTTCTATACTAATCAATTGCTGAGTAGTGACCAACATCATGTATAAAACTACAGAGCGAATAGAATCCTATTCAGATGGGTGAGGGAACAGGCTTTAGTCATGAGTCTGAGGTAGCATAAAACCTGGGTTTGGACTCATGATCTACTTAAAACCAAACAAAGTACACCGTTTTGTTGAGTTAATCAGAATAGTGACTGAATACCATATGGATCCATAAAGTTCGATACCTACTCATCGGTCGCTATAAGTATATATACAAATCTATGTAGAACAGATAAAAAATAGGTAGCAGTATAATCTAGGACTCGCTTCTCATCCTATTCGGGACCCGTTAGCTGGATGTGCCATCATCTCTGAGTTGATTTTTACTTCGTAATTCAATTCCAACACTTTTTGCTTCAAAAATCTTAACTATTAGGTCCAGACAGCTGTTCACTAATGCAACGTGTACGAATCTTAATTTAATTTATAATGGCTTTGATTATCCCATTGTTGATATGTTGACTAAATTTTAATTAGTTTCGGTTGACATTTGTCCATCCTGTGTGGATTGCCTCAAGAAAGCCATTATAATACAAATTTGTACAGAATAATCTATCTTATATCCTATTCATGGTTAATAAACACAAAGAAGTAACAGAGATTTCTTTTAATTATTACTAATAACCAGATATACTAATGTTTACTCTTATATATATTTGGTTTTAGCTCATCCATTACAAAAAAAAAGGTGTAACAATATCTGTAAACTATCTGATGTTATCAACAATGCTGCTATATAATCGCTTAATTTTCTTATCAATCTTACAAATAAAACCATTATAACTTTAAACATATTCCATAAAACAATCTTCATTTTTGCCAAATGTCTTTCATTCATTTACTAATTTGAGTATTCATTCATTCATTCGCTTATTCATTTATTTGTCCCTTACGTTGACATGATCTGCCTACACAGATATATATATATATATATATATATATATATATATATATATATATATATAATTACATAAATGCACAGAATAATACACCTTAATCCACACAGATATTACAGTGTACAGCGTATTAATGAGAATAATTTACAATTTTATTGATAAGAGATTTTAAAAAAAAATGAATCATTCCGATTCATCCTTTTTCTTCCTGGGTTGATATACTTTTTAGTTTCTTGTTTCGTTAATTAATTAATTTTATTGACATTCAAGAGTTCCATGGAAATTGTTAAAACTTGCATATAATTCACAAATAAGTTGATATTATGTTTAATCCTTTGGATTCATATGTATCATATTAGTTTACATATAACCAAAAGGTAATTTGAACAACAACAAAAAAATGAATATATGCATTTCCATTCAGTTTTCAGTTTCTCTCCCCCCCACTACCCTCTATACCATAAATGCTATAGGCTTTGTACAACAAGTTCTCATTTAATATGTGATATCATTATTGTTATTATCAATATTTATTATTAACATAATGAAATGTTTTATAAGACGTATTTATCTTTTATTCTATAATCAGAAGGGGTTTGTGGAGATTTTAGAAATTTCACAGATTGAAATCATGAGTCAGTTGAAGCTAGACTACCATGGAAAACCTGGAAGCACTGGACGACCGTTTCGTCCTAGTGTGGGACTCCTCAGTAGTTCGCATCCACGAAACCGCACCTCGCGGGATTCGAACCCAGGAACTACTTGTTTCGCACGCGGGGTGCGGGATCGTGGATGTGCACTGCTGTTGAGTCCCATACAAAGACGAAACAGCCGTCCAGTGCATTCGGGTTTTCCATTGTGGTCTAGCTTCAACTGACTCATGATTTCAATCTGTGAAATTTTATTCTGTAATTCATGAGGAATCTAGCCACTGTAAAGCGTTTATGAAATAAAGCAATGTATTAAAGAAAAAAAGAACTTAGAAGGTGGGAAAATATAATCTGAATGAATCGATTATTTATCTATTAAGCTTTCTTTGAAACCGACATCTTTACGTATAATCTTTGAAGTAATCCTTAGTGTTCACCAGTCAATAATACAATACTAGAAGGAAGTGGGTTTGTTTTATAATCTTGGGTAATATTTAGTTCGTCAGTTTATCATTCCGTGACATGAAGATCTTAAATGTTACTGATCTATGCGCAAAAATAACAAAAAACAACAACAACAGATGATTTGTCTAAAATAGGATACTTCTGTTTCTAACACAAACCTTAACTTGTTAGTGATATGATGGAATGAAAGGATAAAATTATATTATTTTATTCATTGTAATTTTCATTCAACATCACTTCTGTTGTTCAGGGTATTTTATTCGGTATAACGTTAATTTATTTTAATATGATGCTCAGCATGACATGTAGTATGTAATTTGTCATAACTTTGGATATTTACTATATATGTTATTTCATCCTAGTTAGAAATCAAAATGGATGTGCAATCGATATATATGGATGAGTGTATTTTCTACTAGGGTCATGTTTTGGTCTTAATAAATCTTCACTTATATCAGTCTTGGTGTTCTTACTTCAAGTCGCTGGGATTGCAGCGGTTCCTCATTCTTTCAAGTATAAAAATAAGTGACGCGGATATGGTACTGAGATGCAAAGGGCGTTTACTGTGTCAATTTAAAATCGATGGACAAATGTTTTCCGTTATATTAATATAGAAATTAGGTACAAAAACATTACAAATGATTGATCACTGGGTGGCGATCTATGTCATGTATGTCAAGTCCTTCTTAATGCAGATCGAATGCTATCGACCAAGTTGAAATGTGGTCACTGGTTTAGGAACTTGACATTGCGTGCACTATGTTGAAATAAAATGGTGATTGGAGGTAGTCAATAGGAAAGCCTGGACCCAGGTTTCCTGCTATTTGGCACTCTTCAGCAAGGTGTACCTGTGATCTTGAGGGAACTGGTGCTCCCTGACAGTTTCGATCCCGTATCACCCAGCTTCCTGGTCAGAGACGTTACCACTGAGCTATCCAGGCTGAGATGTAATCACAATTGATTAATCACTGGGTGGTGATCAATTTCATGTGTGTCAAGGCGCTTCAAGTGCAGATAGAATGCTATCGACCAAGACATTCGATAACCGACGTAACACCCAATAGATTGATCAATAGCACGATTTTAGTCAATAATCAAACTGAGAACTAAGAACACAAAATGTGTAAACAATTAGAAATAAATAAGTGTTCAATGGACACAAAATAAATGAAAACAAGTATTGAAAATGTTAGAACGGTTGGTTTCCCACGTTTACACTTATAGGACGTTAATTTACCTTATTCGAATATCTACATAAAATTCCCTCCCAGTGTCTATTTTACAGGATGTCAACATAACTCAGATCAAGAACACGTGATTAGCCTGACCACAACGTAAATATATTTCACAAGTTGAAATCATGAGTCAGTTGAAGCTAGACCACCACTGAAAACCTGGAAGCACTGGACGGCCGTTTCGTCCTAGTATGGGACTCCTCAGCAGTGCGCATCCACGACCCCGCACCACCCGGGGCTCGAACCCAGGACCTACTGGCTTCGCGCGCGAGCACTTAACCATTAGACCACTGAGCCGGCATCCAACGGTGTTAATGTCTAACTTCAAATATATTTCCACACCAAAACCCTGACATAATCCAACAACAATGAACAGTCAATAATGAGTCATAATAATAATAATAATAATAAGGATAGGGGAATATATAACTCATATGACACCTGTCAGACCATCTACATGTTTGACTAAGCAGACAATCAATCATTATCATTCTCACCCGCACATCAGAAAATGTTAATAATGTACAATTACAATTTCGTGTATGCCCTTGTCAATAATACAAACCAACAAAAAAACACGGTAAGCCACTTTTTCGAAAATAACGAGATACATTATCTACTGAATATTAGTAAGTAACATAATATAATACATTAAAAAAATCGGATCGGTAGAGGCAACCGATTTACTTCATCCAATATTTTATTTCTAACATCAACGCTGGTTACTTGATGGTTTCAAAATATGTGATCGATGCTCCGAAGACATCTATGATTAAACACTAGTAACCTAACATATGATACTGAATAAAGCTATGTCATTAGGTGAGACTATAATTTATGGACGACCTTTGAGCGACGCTGAAGTGACCTTGAGAGTGGACGCCTACTGAATAGGACTAAGTGAGGATTATAAAGCAGTTAGAATTCTCATTTACAGTTGATGGTTGTGGTTAAAAATTAGATTTAGGGTTTTCATCACGAACTGATATCAGCTATAATGCCAAAACTCTATTTAGCCAAATGTGTGGATGAATTTCGCGCCAAAAACGAGACTCATTATTTTATATCTGATTAGTTCGTCCATAAATTATAGTCTCACCTGTTATTATTATTATTATTATCTTTTCTAAATGTCGAATTTCACACTCATAAAATAGAAAAGAAAGCTAACTGCTGAGCAGTATACTCGTCATTTTTGTTAGTAGACGGAAGTCTCTCCTACACTACAAGGTAACATAAATGAGAAAAACTCGAAAAACAAAACGAAGCACGAAAGAAACGTAAAATACCTTGAATAAAAAGTATTCATTTTACAAATATACATTTATTTGTATGAACATATATATATATATATATATATATATATATATATATATATATATATATATATATATATATATATATATTGGTATAAAGGAGCATCAAATACATGCGCCACACAGTAACAATGAGAATGTGAAGAAATAGAGAATGTATGGTGCGTATAAGAAAAATGAGAACAATAACGAACAGAAATCAGTGTATGAGAGTGAAGTTATAATAATGGGAAAAGCAGTTCAGTCAGAAAATCTACTGTTATGTCTAGAAGGTTGTTCTTGATATACCGCGTATAACGTGAGCACTAGAACGCCAAAACCCTTGCAAGTCGCAATAAGAAGACAGAAGACTAATGAAAGGGATATTTTTCCCAGACAGTGTCAATTACAATACAAAATTGCCAGGTACTTATAGTTTTTAGTAAAAACGAAATCAACATTACAGTCCTCCAATCCACATACAGGGGGTTATTAGCATTATCCAATCGGGAAGCTACACGTAGGGATTCTAGAATATTCTTCCAAAAGGTGATTGGGTGAAATATCAACGGCTCCTTCTGGGCCTCCTACAGTTTCCTCGAGTTCACCCGTGGTCCGTCGTCATATGTACAACCAGAAAAATTCTTCCAGTTAAAGAATATACGTCTATTTTTTATGAAAAAAAGTAAAATAAAGTTACAGCAGGACGGCCACTGCCTTCTATTCTGAGCCATATCTGATAACGTCTCTAGCCACTATGCCGCACTATCTCTAGGACCCCAACCAGGGAATCGTCAAGGACCAACCGAAGCCAGTCCTGTACAGCTTTCTTTCGTACCCCGACACCATGTCGTACACTGACCACTTCTCTGTTTTTTCAACCGGCCCCAGAGTCAGCAAATGATGCACGATGTGAAACTAGCTGGGACGACATTCGTAGGCCATGTCCGAGACACCGAAATTGATGTTTCAAGATAGTGATAGCAATTTAATTACCGTCGCTGTACCCAAACACACGATGCCGAACCTTTGCACTACTTACATGGTATTGCCACTTGTTGGCAGCAATGCTTCGGAGACAATGATAATCAAACACAAAGAGTAGCCTAACACTCTCAACTTGATGATGCCAGGTTTCACAACCATAGAGCAAAACCGCTCTCACTGACGTGTTATAGATTCAGATTTTTACAGCCAATCTGACAGAACGAAGGCGCCAAAGATGACCTAGATGAGTATAGGCCACTTTGACTTTCACTATACGTGAATTGATCACATCAATCACACCACTACTAGCACTTATACAACTATCCATATACACGGACTTTGCACTGGCAATATACAAAGCATATACCATACCTCCAGACACTAATTGCCAACTGATTAAGTGCGGATTGTATGATTTGGGTATCACCCGCATACTTAAGGTCGAAAATTCTTTCTCTAAACAACAAATCCACACTACCATTTTCTACATCTATCAAAACTGTTTCCAGAACGCTATCGATAACAAAATTTAAGTATAATGTTGAGATTGTGCAACCTTGTCTAACTCTATTCCTTGAATGAGACTAACAACTATAGAATATTGATTTCAATGACTAATTAATAAAACAAAATAAAATTATTCAATTTTACAATTAAATAATTATAAACAATTGACTTTGTTTCTTTTTTAATCTTTAAAAAACGAATTTAATGATTTTTCAATTTGTTGATAAATTTCTTTTTCAATTGAACGTTTAATGATACCATCATATAAACGAAATTGATTGAACATTTTAAAAAAGATTGTAAAAACACCTTTACTATCAAATCGAAGATTATCCCAATGGATAACAGTAACTTTATTCACACGAATTGGTAATAATAAATCATTATTCATTGGTTGTATAAGAAGTAAATCCAAATATATTTTGATTGATTTAATTTTAATTTCAACTGACTATGAAATGTGAAGAAGAAGAAAAAAAAAGAAGAAGAGAAAGTATATTTTGATAAAAAAAACTATTAAGTATATTAATTGTAACTATCGTATAAAGATCACTGATGACCTGCTTGAATAGCTCGGCTATTTCTTCTTGACATCTAAATTTTTCAATAGTTGAAATCATTAGTCAATTGAAGCTAGATCACCATGGAAAACCTATAAGTTTTGGAAAGCCGCTTCGTCCTATTACGGGACTTCTCAGCAATGCGCATCCGCAATCCCGCCCGTAACGAGGTTCGAACCTAGGACTTGTCAGTATTGCCGATGAGCGCTTAACCATTAGACCACTAATCCGGCATCCAACGGTGTTAATATCTAGCTTCAACCAATCCAAGAAATCATGCCACCTTACGCCATCTAACAACAGACCTGATTAGACTCCACTGGTTACAGCTTCTCACTAGAACTTCAGGAAACGCCTCTTGAAGTCAATCACTATTGTTTTGTTTGTTTTAACACTTCATTATGTCTATTAACCGTATAATTTATTTAGGCGCGTTTACGAACTTTCTCTGTACAAGTTATAAAAAAGTACAATCAGAGAGATCGTGATGACTGGCAACATACATTTAAAGAATGAATGTCAACCAGATATCGTTTTCTGAATTCCTAACATCTCTCTAACTGGCGATTATTCAATATTTATCGTCATGATTCAGCAAAAAATAAGAAACGGAAAGTTATTGAAATACTTTGTTCTGAGAATTCTATATTCTAACGAAAATATAATATTGAATAAAGCCATTAATTTTGATGGAGTTTTGTTCTGTGAGCTGGATGGTTTAGTCATGGAGCTTTCATCGTTCTTCTGAACGACATCATTAACACAAACTTCAGGTAGACCTGAGCTACAAATTTACTCCACTATCTCATAAAGCCATTAATAATAATAAAGGCTGTTAGAATTGAGAGCATACTTGTTGTTCTTTATTGTTGTTGCTGTGAGGACTTTAAAAATGAATTATGTTTAATCTTAATTATATAAAATACCTACTTATTATATATTATGCTGTTATTATTGTTATATAAAAATGTTACTTCAACCAATCCACGAAGTTGCGCTACCGTACACCATTGTCTTCAGTGAGTTCCTATCTCACAACAGACCTGGTTGAACTCCACTGGTAACGACTTCTCACTAGAACTCCAGAAGTGTCTCCTGAAGTTAGTCACTAGTGAGCAGGTGATTATTATTATCAGAATGTGTTTTGTGGAGATTTTTAGAAATTTGCACAGATTGAAATCGTGACTGACTTCAGGAGACACTTCTGGAGTTCTAGTGAGAAGTCGTTACCAGTGGAGTTCAACCAGGTCTGTTGTGAGATAGGAATTCACTGAAGACAATGGTGTACGGTAGTGCAACTTCGTGGACTGGTTGAAGTTAGACATTAACACCGTTGGATGCCGGCTCAGTGGTCTAATGATTAAGTGCTCGCACGCGAAGCCAGTAGGTCCTCAGTTCGAGCCCCAAGTGGTGCGGGGTCGTGGATGCGCACTACTGAGGAGTCCCATACTAGGACGAAACGGCCGTCCAGTGCTTCCAGGTTTTCAATGGTGGTCTAGCTTCAACTGGCTCATGATTTCAATTTGTGCAAATTTCTAAAAATCTCCACAAAACACATTCTGATAAAAATGTTACTATTCGAAGTGTCAAATCGCCATTTATTTCTATGTAGATTGTACATGTCAAGTAAAATATTGAGTTTTTGTTTCAATTCATCTTGTTCATAGTAAACTCTCAAAGAGATAACTTTATTAATGATTTACAAAATAATAGGCCAGTTAGTTATGTAACAATGTTAATACAGATAAAGTTCTTTTTCTCGCACAACTTCCCTCATACCGTAGTATTGTAATTAAATTTTCCTAATTCTTCCAGTATTTACAATGGGATCTAGGACACGAGTTTCATCTTATTCGGAACTTATCAGTGGAAGAACCTGAATTCCATTATTTTTGTTTACAATCAGACTCTAATTCAATACATTTTACTTCAAATTTAAATACATTATCCACTGAGTTTAGGTAGAAACAACTCTGAGATGTCAATACATACAGCTTACAAGTCCAAAATAAGACAAAATGAACATTATATGATCCATTGTTAACTAACGTTTATTTATTCAATAAAATCTTGTAAAAAACGACTAAATCAAGACAATTCACGCAAGCTGAGCATATGCCAACTAATGGAATAACTCAAACCTTTCTAATAATGATACTACAATATATCTATGGTTATGAAAAAGATTTAAAAAGAGACCTTTAAGGTGAACTAATCCACATATCGACTAATGAGGCTATTTATCGATACTGCATAGGACATATTAGTCATGAAGAACAATAAAATTTCTAAATCCGTTAAACTTCAACAGATTTAATTGTTTCTGATGTAAAATACTTCTAACTTACTAAGACTCTACTCATTGACTCTAAAATCATAAGATGATCTTATTATCTCGCTTATCATGTCCCTATATCATTAGCTACACTGTACATTATCATGGAGTGGTGTGCAAGAACACCGATTCAGACAACATTACAGAGCATCTCAATAAATCTGAGAACCATATATCAAATTGTTAATTTGCAAAATATCCACCAGTTGTTTCAAAATGCTTCAGACTTCATTGTCCTTGCATTTTCATACAAATTGCATTCTATTCCCGCTCTCGCTTTCTTAATCTTCCCCCATCTTCTGCTTCCAGACATTACATTCCTGACTTGCGTCATATACTACTTATATCAATATAAGTAGCACACACCACAATGGTAGCATTATTTCAAAATTTTCCCCACCAGTTAAATAAACTAATAGATTCAGAACAGTTTCATCAAAAGTTTCAAGTAACTAGTTAAAAGCGAAGCAAATAATCATCACGAGAAGATAAAAATAACCAATATTTCCATGATTACATAACAGAATCTGAAGACTATGACCTGTAGAAAATATATATGTTTTGTGGAGATTATAACTACTTTTGTGAGAAAAAGTAAGTCAGTCATAATCAATGTAAAGCCTGGTAAACATATGCATCAGTCTAAACTGCCATACATTATTAACACAATTTAAATGAAATTAACAAAATGATTAGTAAAGAGATTTAATGGAGTGGTAATTATAGTGAGAAAGACTTCAAATTACGAACATAGTTCGAAAAGACAGAGTGAGGAGGAAAGGTTAAAACCCAAGTTTTATCACAAGGTAGAGTATACATATCATTGTGACTAATTTTGAGAGATGTCGACCGTCTTCAGCCCATAATTGTAGTTATTATCTTGACTTTACCAGGGTAGCCAGCTTCTAGCAACATGGATTAGATCAACAGTCAATCATTTCATGTACTGATATTGCTTTCTGGTTTAGATGCCTCCAATTTCCTTCCAACTTATTCGTATACGGACTAATATTCTTTGTCAAGGTAGGCGATGGATAGTCGTACATAGATTAAGAGAAAATCAGCTGGACTTTAACCGATCTAATAATAATACCTTGGAAATTTATTTCGTGGCAACTATTCTTGTTAATAAAGATGATCTTCGAAAATATTATTCTTCGAAATTAAAAAAGTATATTCCAAAAGTGATCTTTATTAAAAAGTGATATCGTCTGAACAACAGTTTAGAACCAAGCAATATTAGTTGGATATGCTCTTCTAGCTTGTGATTCTTAATGAATACCCTCACAATTATAACACTATACAGGTTTAGCAATAACCATGATATTCTTGAACTAAAAAGATGCAATTCACTAGTCCATATAACATACTTGGTCGACCATATTGCGGTATTTCATTATCCATATCCATTGTTGAAGAGTAAAACAATAAAGATGAGAATCATTTTGAAATTCTATTAACATCTTAATAACGTTATCAAGTATCCTAATTATTTTTTTAATATCATTAGACAACTTAATTAAGAACTAAGAAGGGGTTAAATAGGAAGCACATAAATATGGAATGAGACAGTTTATCTGTGACATTGAATGAATTATGCCAAATAATGACTGCATTTTGAAAATAGGAGAGATAGAATTATGATTCGGTGCTTGGATGATAATCCTACTCACCATGGGATCTTGTAGTGTTTGGTACTATGTGAAGCATGCTTTGGTTATTCTAGCTTCCGGAAAGTCCAGCTTAGTCGTATTTCTTGAGTCATAATCTGACCTTGTCATTTATTCGCTTATTAACCATGGACGTTTTTGAATTAGTGTATGCGTGTGCTGCTTACCATATTCATCACATGTCTGCAACTTATTTTTGTCTGATTATAGATACTGAGTCAAACTTGATCAAACCGTATTGGTTCACCTGACTTCTCATTTCCAATTCCCAGCCTTTCATATTGAATGTCTGTCTGAACCATCGGGTGTACGAAATATACGTACTCAAAATTCATTCTCGTATTTGACTTATCCTGTTATTCTCTAACGTAAATTAGATCGGTAATTATGTACGAGGGTAGCCGGGATGTATATTTCGTTAACATCATCATATGATCTAATTGGAGTCAGATTACAGAACTTCAATTGGGGAACTGGAGAAAAGAAACCAATAACTCAATACTACCATCACACCCTAACACTGTGAAAAGTACAACTTCTCCCTCGGACCTTAAGTTACTGGTTTTAGTCTTAAGATTCTCCAACGAACTTGCTTGACATTAATCAACCTAAAGGAACAGGTGTTTCAGACAATGCAGCTTAAATGGATCGTCAGGATAATTAAACCCAAATACCACATCAAGATAGCAGCTATGATCTCAAGCTGCTGACAAGTGCTACCTTGCAAGAAAGCTGAGTTCAAGTGGCTTTCTGTAAATTACATCTATCTGCATAACATGAACTGTTCTAACATATAATATCCAACTTTAAAACAATAGTTAATACTCTGAAGAAGTGACTAACATTAAGTCACAAAACGTCAAAAATAAAATTATCTACTCATTGAGATATAAATAATATAATTATTATAACTAGTTAATACATTTAATTACCCGAGGTTTAGTAGCAAACATGATCATTTTCATTTTACCATTTATAACAAGATAGTCAAATAATAACGGAAATATCATTCGTATATTTCCTGATGATAGATCAATAATATCAACTGGTTCTGAGAATTGTACAGCAGATAAACCACTAATTCTTATGTCGAAAAATTCAGCAGTACCAAATTTGATTGGATTACCAATTTTGTATGCACTATCTTTACCATAATGAGTTAATAATTGTTCCATATAATATTGTAATACATTACTTGTAAGTAATGAATTACAAGTTAATGGTTGATTAGATGTCGTATTGTAAATTTCCTTAGTTCGACATGGAACTGGAGAATTGGAAAGGAGAAATCAATTACAGTTTAGTATATTACAATATTTATAAAATATATTAGATTAATTTGCTAGTTCCTTTTAAGAAATGATATTAGAAGAATCAATCGGAACGAAACGAGATCGATATAACACCTAACAAAACATTTTTTGAATTAAAATAGTCATAATGTAGATTAGCTGAGATTATCTACCACATATAATTCCTATTTTTTCTTCCAATGATTCCGCTAACCACATAACAGAAGAATTTAACGACAAACAATAGTCTGTATACTACCAGAATCTAAATGATTTGATAAACTGCATTGGTCGAATAAAAAATCGAACCTTAATCGAATAACTTTAGAAAGATTAAAGTGCTAATCAAATGACTGAGTATTCGAATATGTGTTAGAACTATTGTTCACATCTAAATTGCTTCAAGTGGACGACGAAATAATCGTTCTAATGGTTAAGAGTTCAACACGAGACCACGGGACTTTTGAGAAGCTCCATTCTAAGATAAAACAGCTATTCGGTGTTACATGTTTTTTTTAACAGTATCCCAAATGAGATTAGTCTAAGACGAATAATACTAGAAAATTTTTAACAATCTCCACGAAATCCTTCAAATATACGCGTCTTTAAATAAAATATTAGGATAAATGGACATTTTGTCAGTTAAATAAATAAAGAATAAATTAAGGAATAAAGTGCTTGTACAAAGTAACCACAGAATTCGCATCACAACTATGTTCATTTATTACTTATTCACTTGCCACACTTAACTATCTACTTAGTTGGTTAATGTCACAATACTAAAAAATTGTAATATTAGTAATTAATGGTTGACTTGCTGTAGGATTGAAATGTACTCACAATTGATTAACTACGGAGTAGTGACCAATTTCATGTCTCTATAGTCTTCTTAGTGCTGACCATAGATGAAAGTGAGACATCGTCAATAATCTAAGTAACTTTACATCTTGTGCACCATGTTGTCTGTAAATGTGAAGCGGGTTGATACAGGATCAAATCTACCAGGGATCACAAGCTCCTTTAAGATTACAAGTACATCCTGCTAACGAGTATCAAATAATAAGAAAACTAGGTCTAGGTGTTTTTGCCGACTCCCTCCAATCACCTGAAATTTAAACCTGGTGCACCCAATGTATTTTAATCACTCAGACTAGTGACCATAATGCCGTTTGATCGATGGAAGTTGATCAACACGAAAGGACTAAACAAACAAGATATCGATCACCATTCAGTTGTAAATCAATTATCTGTATTAAACTTAATCTTGAGTTAAGTGTCATTCTCAACTGTTTATACTTCAGTCTTTTTTTCTTTCAAACTATATCTCTCATATTTAAGTCTTTATTGCAACTGAAATTTGGTCTCCCTTTTGTCTCGTTTTCTGTTAATGTTCTCTATCTCTGTGTTTATTTCAGATCTTATTTCAATGATGACTGACAGGCTATTCTAAAATATAATCTTTCTGCATAAGTGATTCATACATTTAGAAATAATTCATAGCCAACTGATGTAACACATAGCAATGGTAACAATAGTAAGACCACACAAATCTGTGGATTGATCCATTGACCGAACATCATAAGCACAGTAGATTTGCATGTGAAAGAAAATTTTGTCAAAAGAAATAGTTGAACAAAAGTTTTCTTCCTTCTTTATTTACTGTATACAGTTATTGTACTCGACTTTAAGTGATACTGTCTGACTGTTCTCACCTAAGGTAGATAAACGAGGTTTAAACCTGCTACCTATCGGGTATATATATGATATTTCAAACAGCTAAGATTTCTAGTGATCAAGTTATTTAAAAAAGAACGAATGATGAATCAAAATACTAAACGTATTTGCAAAGTAACACCAATGAATGTCACATTTTAGTAGTTATGACAGAAATGTTAACATTTTCGGAAAAAAACTGAGAATAAACCCTAAATCTACGTGTCATGTCAGTTTAAACTCATCACCAGTGAAATGGTATCTGCAAGATTAATGTAAGTGTCATTTTAGATGAGATCTAAAACTTGTGTCAATGGCGTCCTGTTGATTGTGTTTAACTAAATAATATCAAACCTAGTGCATGTTCCACGATGGTGAATCACTTTGGCTAGGAGCTATATTTTAACTGCATCAATGAAATTTAACCACCATTCAGTAGTAGAAATGTGAAATTGATTAACACTAAATGAATTGAATGTTGAAGTTGGGATTTACTGACTTTAATCTGTGGAATATAATACATTTTTTGATCAATCTGACTGAACTTTTGTATTGGTTCCCTAAACTCTTCTAATAACATCAGGTTAAATTTACACAACAACTTGAACACGAGAGAAAAGGTGTGAAGTATGGAAAAGGACGCTTTACTCCATGGTTCGTTCTATGTACAGAAAATTTAGGATATTCATAGTATTTCAGATGACCTTGTGCTTTTGAAAGGTTTTGGAACACTACTAAACATAGTAGTTGGATAGGTAATCATCCACTCAGAAATGTGACACATGACTCTTCACTTTTAGATATTTCTGTTAAACTTCTATTCAACGATAATTAGATAAAAATGTATCCTAGAGTTTTCAGGGACTTCCGGAGCATTTTTCGAGGAATATTTTGGATCTCATCGACATTTTTAAACAACTTTACAGAATATCAAGTAAATTCTCGAGGTCGTTTTAACTATTAGTTAACTTACATTCCACGCTATTTCTTAACCCGTGTAGCTTAAATTGTGAGACTATAATTTATGGGCGACCTTTTAAGTAATCCTACGTGACCTTGAAAAATATTAGTCAATCAAGAAACAGTTAGTCTAGACTAAAAATATACAAAACCAAAGAATTAAAGTGGATGTACTTCTTTTATATGGTTCAAAAACTTGCCAAGGTGAGAAAGAGGTTCAGAAGTTCTAAAATCGTAATGCATACGGTAGACGAACTCATCCATATAACTCCATAATGGTGGGCTTCGACCACATAGCTTCAATATTGTTTGTTTGAACTCCGGTTGTGTTAGCTTGTCATTTTTATTACACATATATCTCTACAAAACCTATACCACTGGACAACTGAAACTTCAGTAACATCTGAGAATGCTGCAGTCAATGTTACTGATGCTTTTATTATACAATTCGCGACAATTACCATAAATTACTCAATCTGGATCGAGTGAAAAATCCCTATTCTAGCAGAATTCTTCCTGCAATATATATTACATCGAAACACAACATCATCACGGTAGTCTGCACAAGGTTCACAAGTCATATGATTACCACAATTAAAAAAATGAAGGAACCTCTTAGTAGTCTCATTTATTGTAGCCGCTCAATTATCACGTCTTCTCTAAAATCCTCTGTGAACCGATCGTTCGTAAGCATCAAGTACTGAAATTAGCGCGATGATCTTGAAATCCCTGAAACGCTTCTGATTAGCTCATCCATAAATTACAGTCTCGCCTAAAACGAATAATGAATATTATGGTATATAAATTAAGATTAATACAAATGAGTTAAGAAATGACATACTGACAATATTGTAAATTAATAAATATATAATCCATTGATAAATCCAATTCTTCATATGATTAACATGGTTTAATCTAATGAAAATAGTTTCACAATTATTCATTCTTGACTACACAATATAATGGTACCATTTGATCTATAGAATATTATAAATAAAATATAAATGATTATTAATTTTGTTTATATATTCATTGAATGAATGGTCGGTCATTCTACCAATAAATAAATTGATGTTCGTATATTGTAACCGAATTATTGTTATTATTAATTGTAAGACATCTTTAGAGATTGTTAGATTTTATAGTTTATATCACAAATTGACCTCGGTTAATGTTATACTTGTGGACTGCTGATGAGAGGGCAGCTTATTATCGACCGGACTAAAGACGCGTAAACATGTAAGAACGGCCTAGAGTTCTGGTTGGCCCCGATTCCCTGTCTAGCCCAGCCAGTTAAGTCCAAAACGCAAGTCTCAGCCTCTGAGATATGAATCGTTATATTTCAAGCATACTCTGTTTATATACCAATCAAGCAGACCACATCCCAACAGTTAAACAGTCAATGAACAGACATTTCCCTGTTCTAGTATGAGACATGTCAATAATGCGCACCAGAAATTTCATCAGGTTATTGAACCCAAAACCATCAAGTTTAGTGGTGAATGTCTAACCTGATATATTTCTAACCTCATAAAGATCTCGTATCCATTAGTGACTAATTTCGAGAGGCGATTTTCATAGTTCTAATGAGAATATGTGAACAGTTGATTTTAATCATGTTGAGTGTAAGACATTTACTTACGGTTGGGGATGTTAGATCCCCAGAACTCACGTGGTAAATGCCTTAATTTTGTAATATTATTTTGGAAATTTAAACTCCCTTGTTTTCGCGCCAAAAGCGCGCTTTTCACTTTCGTGTCGTATTTCCCACTTGGGAGAACCTTTAACGCTATTAGTCCCTTGTGTATTTTTAGTATGCTATTTTTGCTACGCTTTCCAAAGACAGTCTTGTGCTATATATATACGTTTGATTTGTATCTGTTATTATTTACTCGTGCTTATGGCTTACGGAATATACTTTCCCGCTCCAAGCTTGGAATTCTTCCTCTAGTTAGCGGAGCTGGGACGCATCAAATAGCTAGATTATTGGTCTACGGTCACAATTCCTTTTTCCGTTCGCATACCAAGTGAACTCGTAATAGCTTCAAACCTAGCATTTACCAATGGTACTGGCAGATCCTTGTTAATATCACAAATTGATTAGAATAGCTTGATGTGAACTAACCGAATATACTATAAGTGAGTTTTCTGAAATTCTACAAACGTGCATCATTGATTTCACTGCTAGCCACTATTCATCTTTGCTCATAATTCTTACATTGTTTATAATTTCATTTTAAGCCGTCGATAAATTCCATCCATTCATCTGATTATCCAACTGCGTATTTCAAGTCCCTTGATGCTTTGCTACAACTTTAATAGGTGTTTTAACGATACAGAAAGCAAGACTTAGCTCAAATGATTAGGACTTCAATTGGTTTGACTTGTGAATGGTCTAACAACTATCTTAATCCTACAAACAATTATGTTTAAATATGTTGCATAAATTATAAATCAGTTTACCATCTTATTACAGAAGACAGCTATCTTTACTGGTTAGTTGTCCTGCATTCAATATCAGCTCATTAGTGGTTTTTCGTCCATAATTCGGTTTTATTTTGAGTGCTTATCGATGAGGCATACTACTTAAATCCAGAACCTTCTTGTCCACGTGATAATTTTTATTTCTCACATTATTTGTTCTTTAAAGTTATATTTGAATTGCAAACAACTTTCCTGTACTAGACTACTATTATCAATATGGATTGGTAGTTTTCTTGGTATCTGTATATAACAAACACAATTTTGTTGGACATGGATATGACCACAATATTTGTAGTGTGTTAAATTATGAAATGATTTTGATGTAATACGTAATAAACTGAATGTTTGATCATGAAAATGTTTCGGCCGATTCATTTCTTCTTCAATATATTTTTGTAATTGTATTAATTGATTATATATAGTTACAGATTTATTCATTCGTTCTATAAATGGTACATTTAATTTAGACCATGTATTTGTATAAGCATTAATATAATCTATATGATACCATATAAAATTTAAAGGATGTTTATTGTTACTGAATGATTGACATACATAAGTACCAGAATCATGATATGGATCAATCTTTTTTTATAAACTAATTCATTGGTTCTATTTATTAAACATGGATCATTTATGATTGTATTAGTTAGAACTGGTTCAAGTAAATCTCTATTCAATATCCATTTATGATCATAGAATGTTATATTATTTAAATGAAATAGAATACGATACCATTGAAAATGTATTGGATTATCATTTGAACATAAATGATAAGCTAATTGTAAATTCATTGTAAATTGATCACGTTTAATTAATTTAATAATATGACGTTGTTTAGCTAAATTCAATTGTAATGCATAACATTTATTTAATTCATTATTATTATTGTATACAACAGTTTTATTATATGGACAAACGTTTAAATAACTGGAAATTGGGATAAAATTAAATAAAAATGAAAATACTACTATTAATAATAAGAGTAGTATAACTGAAGTAAAATACATGAAAATTATAGTAAATGTTAATAACTAAGTTAAATTCTTGTTATGACCTTGTGTTTTTTTGGAATGATCGATTATATTGTGAATTGATCAAATATAATATCTTACTTTATGATGAATGAAATAGGATGGTAGACATTGCATTCATACTAACATGCTGGATTTGTTTTCTTTTTCCAGTTAAACAGTTATTAATTACATTTAAGTGTAACCCCAAAAAACGGAACGAATTTAACACAATACATGTTATTTTAAGACAGCAATTTCAAGATATACAACTGGTAATATATTTTAAATAATTTAACCAGTACGCTGTTATATCTAGAGCTTACATTCTTGATATACCGGGTATAACTTCAGCACTCGAACGCTAGAACCCTCCAAGTCGCAAGTTACGAGACGAAAGACAAATGAAAGGAATGCTATTCCAAACAGTATCAAATATGGTACAAAACTCTCGGGTATTTATAGTTTTTAGTAAAAGCGAAATCATCATTATATTCACCCAATCAGCAAATAGGGATTTTTAGCATTTATCCAATAGGGAAGCTACAAGTAGAGATTTTGGAATATTCTTCCACAAGATGATTACCAGTTGGCCGTCCTCACATACGCGATCTATGGAAATCAAATAAACATAACTTTGATTTATTCAACAGTATATGGTGTAAACAGATATAGACTTACAAGTTTGATCAGATACAACTGGAAATCTATGACTGGGGATTAGGTTAATGGTTGACTGGTTCTAAAAGTGTTTAGTGGCCCGATATCTGACTCCAGTTAGATCATATGCTAGATTGTTATCGATATATACATCCCAGTTACCCTTGTATATAATCGTCTACTTAAATCGCTGGTGAACAACGGGATTAGATAAGTCAAATACGAGAATGGATTTCGAGTACGTGTATTTTATACAATCATTGGTCCAGACAAACGATCTAAGAAACGAAGCGAAGGAAAGAGAGATAGAGAAGCGAAATGACGCATAGTGGAGTAGGTGTGTGAGCAAACTCAATTTAGCCATGTCTGAATCAATATTTATAGTCGAACAAAAATAAGTTACGGACATGTGATCAATAGGATAACATGTGCATACATAAATGTTCATATAAAAAGTCACAATTAATAAGCGAATCACTAACATGATGAAGAATGAATAAATTGGCTTGTCCGGAAGCCAGAATAAACTATGTGGGTATAACATAGCAACCGATACTAGAAATGTTCAACATTCAACCAATAAATTTCAGGTTCACACCCTGATTTACCTACCTCTATTTGATTAACTGATTAACATCACGAGCCTTCACATAAACATTACAGCCCAATGTTGAATACATTATTAATTAAAGAAGTTGGGTTGCATGACGGAAAACGAGTTGAAAGGTATCAAGTTCCACACTCGTCATTCAATAATCTCATACGTTTCAAACAATATTTAAAATTTCGCTTGAATATAAATCCATATTTCCTCGGGTAGTAGATTGTAGGAAAGTGTACAATACAAATAAAAAAATCCTCATTTATTAACAATGTAAAATCTTCTTGAGAATGTTGTGAAAATAATTTTTTAGAAAATAACTGAAAACTAATGTATACAAATTGATGAACAGTTAAATGGCAAACAACGACAAAATTGGTATATAGGTAGAGAAGAAAGAAGGAGCGAACTATATTTGACTTCATGTATATATTATTCCAAAAAGTATCAAATATTAGGTTAAGGCAATGAAATACTCAGTACTGAGATTTCAAACCACCTCTTTATCATAGGACATTAGGTTGAGATGATGATGATGAAGTATTTCAAGGTGATTAGTCTATAACCATACTCTTTCCTCTTTAAATTTACTCAAATCATAAAAATTAAATGCTTCAAACTGGATCTTTGTATTCAAAAAGAAACAATGATAAGTTTTTCTTTACTCTAGTAACATCATCCTTATCTTGTTACATCACTCTTATTTTAACTACATCATTTTAGTCATACGAAACATGTTTTTCAGATTTCGGATATTTTCTTCTGAGTAATTCTTATATTTGACTTTCTTGGTTTGATGTAAGAATATGCTCTTTCCATGCTTTCCATATACTTTAGGTGGAACATGAATTATACAGCGATCCAAGCTAGACAATGATACACGTTTACGAACCACATATATACCCACATCATTAATCAAAACAAAGTGTAAATGAGCAGCCAAACCAGTAGGAAAATCTACTACATTTTGGTGACCTAGTGATGAAAGGAAGCTACAGTCACATGAATTGAAATCATCACATGCAACTGAAAGTTAGGTGGAGAATCCTGGTGAGTGACTAATGGCTTCTCCATCAGGGGGTAACAGGCGTAATTAAGTAAGTGATATTTGATTTTGTATAATATTGCCTTACACATTGTATTTATGTCGGACGTTTTAAAAAAAAACATCTATTCAATCCTATTACATTTACTCGACTCTTATTCACTCCATTGTAATAATAAATATTCACATTTAACCATCAAGTTCAGTAATTCGGTCTGGGCACCCGGGCAATATCACAGCCCAGCCCACATCTAGTATATAAAATATGATAAATGATTAAATTTTATAGATTTATCACTATTATACTTAAGGCATAAATATATAGATTTTAAACAATTTTAAATTTTACCATACTATAAATATTTGATATAATTAACTGATATAAGTATATATCAGTAGTATAAATTTGTGAAAACGAAAAATTGCCAATGGTAACATTCATAAACACAACATATACTTAATTATACAATAATGAATTCTTTAATTATTCTACAATTATTATTATTATTATTATCATCATCATTATATACTACTGATAATAAACTAAAAATATGTAATTTTAATATACCAAATATCAAAACTAATAAACTATGTAATATTGAACGTATAAAAAAAGCTGGTAAACGACATCAATTTTTATTATTTAATTTAAATGAAATGTATATTACATTTCATTTATATTGTCCAATATGTTTAAATGAAAGAATTAATTTATTTGAATGGTATTATATACCACATTATAAACATTCTATATTATTTATTAAATCTAATAAAACATTATATGAAAGTGATATTATGCTTAATAATAAATTATTAAAAAAACTTAAACAAGATACATTCAATAATCTTTGTATTAATAAGTTAAATTTACAATTAATTGGACAAAATATTAATGCAAATAAATATTTAGGAACATATGTATGTCAATATAGAAAAGATAAAATGCATCCATCTAATTTTATTTGGTATCATTTATATAAAATTGGTTCATTAAAACAATATTCAAAATTAATAAATCTATCAAATATACAACAAATATATCAATTAAATAATCAAATAAATATTATATTTAAAAGAGATGAAGAAGAAAATAAAGTTAGAAATGATTGTGATAAAATACAATTTAATCATCCATATAGACGTTGTTATTTGAAAATACCACGATTTGAATTAGAATTCAAAGAAATGATCAAGTATCATGACAACAACAACACCACCATCACCACCACCACCAATAGCAACAACAACAACAACAACAGTAATGATTATGAAATGATAGAAATTATTAAAATATTAAGATTATCATTTGAATATTTTACAAAATTATATGATTCTAAATTAAATGGTTCTAAACAATTAGCTATAAATAAAGCTAAACGTTTAGGTTTTAAATTATATATTGATAATTATTTTATTTATATACCATGTGAATATGAATTATTACAGCATATATGGATAACAATAAATGATAAATTCTTACTTACTAGTAAATATAAAGAAATTCATAATGAAATAATATGCAATCCAATTTATTCAATTATTCAATGGATTAATTTAAATAAACAAATAAATCAAATGAATAAAACAAAAACTTTTCTTATTAAAACTATACAACAGAATTCTTATCATTTAATAATGAAATATGATTCAAATATAATAAAACAATTAAAATGTATAAATTTAATGAATTCTAATATATTTTGGTTATTATTAAATAATAACAATCATAATTATACAATAAATAAAGAAAAAATAAATTTACCTGATATTAGAAATAATTGTAATTTGAAATTTGGAATTGTTCTTAATACTAATAATGGTACATATGATTGTTGTCATGGGAGAAATTCAACTTTTAATCTGATGATGATGATGATGATTAATAAAGGAAATAACATCATTATTGGTATAATTATTTTAACTATATGGTTATTGATATCAATAATTATTTGGGTACTTTTTCTTTGTTGTATAAACTATATGAACAAAACATTGAGTTGAATGAGTACTTTTTGAAACTGTTACTTAATTACACCTGTTACTCTTAATGGAGCATAGGCCGCTGACCAGCATTCTCCAACTCATTCTGTCCTTTTGAAACTGTACACAACAATAAATATATATATTTAAATTGGAGTTTATTTTTTAAAAATTTTTCACGAAATATCATTCAGATAGAAGTTGAGTAGTTTTTATGAAAGTATTTTTGAATAATTAAAGTTGACTGGTTGAATTCAAATACAATACAACAGTAAATACTTATTATTAAAGACATCCACAATTATCTACTTGGAGATTCATTTGTTGTAACAGATAATATAGTCCTATTTGAAGAAAACGTCTTCTGATTGCTTCAAACAACAATGTCAGCATGTTTTCGGTGTTTCTTCAAATTCAAAAAGTCACGTTAAGGTTAGTCTACATCAATGCATGAACTAATAATAAAAAGTGAAGTAGTTGAGCTTGTCGGTGTCTTCATTTATCTGAGAAGTTTCATCAGTCCTGGTGAGTTGATATCCAACGAAATCTCGGTATAGATTTAGTAAGTTTGACTGGCTCTTGTCAACTTGCGAGATATCCATCTACCAACTAGAGGATGAGTATAGTGAGCAAGTTTATTCCGTTCTACTTTACGTCTTTGAAACGTGGCCTTTAACATAGATTATATGCGTAAGTTACTAGAACTCAATCAAAAATGTCGTGTATTTTGGGACCACGGAGTTCGAAGTACTATACGTAGACGTAGAGCATTAGATAAAGATGACTAATCGATTGATGAGGTAGTAAGTGTTTATCGACACACTGTTAGGACATATATTACGTATGGCGACTCAGACTTGCGGTGACCGCTGGTGCTGGAGTAAGTAGGAAGAAAGCTGTTTACGGGCAAACCAAGACGTGGTATTAGTCCATGGAGTCACTGACTGTTGGATCGAGTCATACAAGTTGGTGCAGACCACTTTGTTGGGTCCCATGAGATTATAGTAACCAATGGTTGGAAGGTTCGCAAGACATTGCTCAGATTCGTTCGTAATGGCGCAAGTGGATTTGTTTTCTATTTTCCCACTTCTGAGGATTTCCAAGCATGTCATTAAAAGTGAAAGTGAGTATAGGACAGATGTTTTGTCAGTCTAGGAATCCCCTTGAGGGAATGAGACTGACTTTTCACTTAATTCAAGTATAAATCGAAATCAAGAAAGTTATTATCCCAGTAGACACACTTCGTTAGAACAGTTGACTCATATACTTAAAAAACTGTCTCACTCCGATGGAAGTGAATTTAAAATAATCAGTCTTAGAAATCTTTGTGTGATGACCTCTGATATCTACTGGTCCTGATGTTAGAAATGCGAGAAAACTCACTCACAACTCAGCGATGCTGTTGATACATTAAGCCACTTAAAATAACCCTGTGACAACAAATTGTGAGTCCGACTACTATTGATTTGATCCTGTGAACTGTCCACTTTAACTGTTTGACTAAAGAATCTGCTATAAGAACACTAACCACATGTTCAGATACTTCCTTTTTCCCAACATCCAATGAGAAAATACGGCAAGAAGATATTAGTCTAAACGTCTGTATCTAAATGAATCGCTAACTCATAAATGTACATATCTAGAGATATGAACAACTAAAATAATACATTTCGGGTACAAAATTAGGATATTTAACTCATGATTAGATTACAATTATTTCAGGAAAAAAAGAAGATATGCTGGATAAAATGGAAAGTTGCGATTATGAAAAAATGGAAATCATATGAAATAACCGTTAATAATAACGTATAGAAATTAAGTATACTAATGCCACCCCCACAAATGCTTTTCCATAGTTTGTCGCTTTCTTTACTCTTCTCATTAGAACAATTTGTGAGAAAATACTTTAAATAATATTTGGTAAAACAAACATCATTTTACAATCCAAAACTGTTTGGAAAAATAGAAATACAAAAAGTGAGCGAAGAGGGAGATGGTCGATGAACAAATCGTAAGTAATTTACAAACTAGATTTTAAAATCGTAAGAAAGTCGATCACTCCATTTCTTATTTTCACTGGTTAAAATAGACTCAGATACTGGAATGCTACCTTTACGAATGAACAAATTAGTAAGAAATAAATTGAAACGATATGAAAATGCATTACTACTGATATTAACATCATGATAATTGATGATAGGATTGGAAAACAGTAAATAACTTAGACCTATATATGATTTAGACCTAGGTCTATTATGCCAAATAGTATGTAAAGGTCGTCTGAAATGCAGCGGTATATTTGAATCAAATAATAAATAATTTACTAATCGATACACAAATAATTGTTTGGCAAAATTGTATAGAAAAATATCTAGCCTATTTACATTTTGTATTTCATGCAAAGTAGACTGATTTAAATTGGAACGGATTATTGTAGCATGTGTAAACAATAATCTTTGTTTCATAAAAGATATTTTATTAAATTCAATAAATGAACGTTTAAAAGTAATATGTAAACATTTTTGTAATATGTATTGTGAATAAATTAAGTATTCACTTAAACCATAACAACTGATAATACTGACAAGATTATGTTTAGCACTGTTTAAAAGAGCTAATGAAACTTGTGGAATATGGGTTAATACTGTGACATTGAGAGGTTGAGACCATTTTGTTAAATGTTTATAACATCCTAGACTAGAAAGGTTTGCTAACATTCTTGTTTGACGATTACTTGCTAAATTGTAAGGACAATCTATAACAGATTTAATGGATACATTAGATGGGATATTTTCGACAATTTCTTCATTAAAATAACATGGTTTATAGTGTTCAAGTGGTGGGTATTGTTTATTACATCGAAGAGTAGCTGCATGCCATGTAGCACCGCGACGTATATGTTGCCATTCACTAACAAAACGATCGACAGGATCACGTAACAAAGTAAAATATATGTACCTGAAAACAGAAATAAACAATTCTAGTGAATGCAATTTTCAGTTAATAGAACTTTAGGAAATAGACAGTAAAAACAAAAAATACGCCCGTTATTTAAAAAAAAAGGTTGTTATAATGTAGTATTTGTTACTTCCAAACTGATGTAGCTGGGATTCTACATAGCCTCTAGTCAAAAATCACATACTCGTCCTTTTCTCACAAGTCAATTCAAAACACAGTGGTTAGGTCAAGTACGATAATTATCAGCTTGCACTACTTAATCTATAAATTTTCTAGCATCCATAATAGTTTCATTATACACAGATCATACGTTTCGGTTTTCTCCTGAGCGAGTTTTAAGCCTAATAAAAATAGTCTATGAGATGTCTTTGATATCTGGCTAGATAAATTGACAGTTCATCAACAGAATGAAGAGAACGAATTACGAGTATCGTATATGATTCAATGACAATAACTTGTGACACTGACTCTCCAGGCTTTTAATTATTTCCCACGTTGAAATGCAATTCATCTGAGACTTGAGTAAACATTCCTACATCGGGCGAACATAGTTGAATAAGATGCCCAATTGCGAATTGAGATGATTTAATCAGCGTTCTTTTCCCAATACACACATATTCGGTCTATAATTTTACATCCCAAACAGTTTCTAAAGCCCTGGCTAGTGCTACCGTGATATCTGTCACATCTTCCGACTCTTTAAGACTCATTTGAAGCGGCCGTCTTTTTTTCATGTCCTGATGATTGTACATAAATCAATTGTTCAGTAAGTAATACCTAGCCTAAACTTTTGTGTATTCCATAGCCCCTACGTCATTTCGATTTTTAATATTGCTGCAAATAATCAGCTAATTACGAAAAAATTCGAACTTTCCGGCTAGAGCATAATGTGAACAATTTTGGAATTGGTGGATAATGAGTAGAACGTACAAACGTGATGATAAGATTAATCATTTATCTAATAAATCGTTAGAGCATCTAATTTACACTAAAGGACATAAGCTAGACCCACTTTAAATACTTTAGAAGCTATACCTTTTAAGTTATTATAAAACATAGCAAGAAATATTGAACACTGAATAGTGATAATAATAAATAAATAAATAAGAGTAAAATTGGTGCAACTCTTACCTTCTTTTAATAATATGATGGTCCACTTTGTTTAGTTTGCTGTCAATACATTCCGTTAATTCAGTTAAATCAGCATGAAGTCCACATACCCAGCCTGTAGAATATCTGCTGACAAGCCAAGTATCACCACTTGGCGTTTTACAATTACAGCGTCTTCTGACAAAACAGTAACATGTTTTGCCCACTAAACCATCTTTAACTAGACGACGTTCTAGAAGTGTACCGGCAGTTTTCTGAATATGGATGAAGACGAGCACAGACACATTACTTGAATTATCTCTCGTATATGTCATCAAATGCTTAGTTGTTTTTGTAGTTGGAACAGCATACAGAAAACCTGTATGGTCATTCTGATTATGGATACAGCTTCTTAGTAAGCATGTCGGACTATGAGGCGACAATACATAAAATAGCAATACGATCCCGACGATTAGTCCACACATGCAAAATAACTTATCTTCCTTCATGTATGAACCACATAAATAATCTGATGAAGATCAGACGTCAATTACGGATCACTACACGGAATTTAAAACTGAGCTTCAAAAATCCACCCTGGCATAATTTGAAATTCTATAAAGCCACTATTTTCAAACAAACGGATTTTCTGAAAAATCTAAAACAGAAAACACAAGTGATTCATTCAACAAAATAACTGTGGCATGTATTGTCAAACAGCAGACGAGTAATACCTTTCACTTTAAACGAATACGGAAGTTTTCAGTAGGTAGAACGTGGATTTAGCCTATGAAATCCAGAGACCAAGTTCATGCGTTTTTCTGGATATGAGCATATTTATTGAGACTACATGAGTTAGTCACCTGATACAGGTTAAGTAGCATCGAAATCCGTGGTATTGTTTACTGATTGAGTGGTCAAATTAACACATATGTAAACATACCACACTTATGAATATCCATATATGACTGCAAAACACGTTAACCTTTGCAGATAATCACCAAGTCCAAAAATTGTTACTTGATATGCTTACCCATTATCACACGTACAAACGTTTCAAGTTCAAACGTGCGTTATAGTATATATGATACGATGTGTACAGCTTATTGGAAAAAGATTAGAATAAAGTCTGGATATGATGGTAAGGTAGACTGTCTTTTCAGAAATGCTATCATATTCAGACAAAAATGTGAGCAATATTTGAAACAAATAAAGGTATTTTCCCATCTGATTTCGTATTTGGCTGTTACTTGGATTATATGCTTGTGCAACAGACAATAGCGCAGAATCACAAACAATATACTTGCACGACTATATGCTAGCATCTAGTGAGAAGCCAAGGCTACGACAATGCAAACATATGTAATACCCAACCCGACCAGATAGTTATAGCTATATAATAGTATTGCTTTAGAAATACTTCCCCAAGCTTACAAGTTTGGGGAATTCTGCGGAAATCCCCAAAGTCAAATGACATTGATCAAGATTAAAGGGGAATTTTGGGGTTTTTGTGCCAACTTCCCAAAGTTCACTGTAGCGGCTTCCCCGAAATTGGGTGCTCGGGCCTGAGGGGATTTATGTAAATTACCTGAAAACTTAAAACATGTCATGTTTAGTGTCTAGTTTGAAGTTACGCTTTGTGTTAAGGAAAAGTGTGATAAAATCTGGAAGAGAAAGGAACAAACTAAAAACTGCCAGGAGGTCGCAGCCAAGGGGTTTCGAACCCTCTGGGCTTTAAAAAGGACATTCACTAAGTTAGATACTGTCATGTTCACCACTGTATACACATCCTTAGTGATAACTAAGCTAGAGAACTGCTCTCAGGCTGAAAGCCCGTTTAAAAGGTGACTCGGACATGCTAAAAAAAGTACGGAGGGCAGCTACCCATGTAATTCCGGAACTCCGGGGTTTATCATACAAAGGGTGGTTAGAAAAACTGGACCTCTTTACTCTGTCCTACCGCAGACTAAGGGGAGATCTAATTTTGATGTACAGAATACTGAGAAATGATTTCGGACCTAACTTATTCTCTGTATTTCTTCCCACTAGATCGAGACACCTTAGAGGACATAGCAGGCGAGTAGAAAAGTCAAGAACGAATAAAATACCCGTGGCATACAGGTTTTCACACCGAGTCATCACTACTTAGAACCTGCTGCCTGAAGCAGTGGTGTCCGCACCTTCAAATGACTCTTTCAAGAGAAAACTGAACACTTACAGAAGCATACTAGAAAAGGAATAAAATAGGCCGTAGGCCTTCTGTCCTTACTACACAAATCTGAATCTGACTCAGTAAATACATAAGTTCTGCTTAGATTTAAAAACGATGGCGACCAACAGCGATTAGAAACAACACCGAGGTAGGATCAATACGATCTGAAAATCGGAAATGAGAGCTAGTCGAATTCGACCACTGCATGTGTACAATATGAATCAGAAACATATTTTGAGAAGTACGGTAGAAACCTGTGACAACAGTCAACCAAAATCACAAATCTTTTTTTAAGTGTCTTGTGAAAGTAATGGATGAAGTGTTACGCAATAACAGTACAGAGAAAGAAACTAGAAACCACAAAACAAATGAGGGCGCGAAAACACCGTACTTTTTGGATCATCATACAGTCCTTAAGACATTCAATAAACAATATCCTTTGTACTTATGTCGAGCTAATATAAACTAAATGACTGTTTTTTACTCACTTCTTGTTGTTGTGGTATAATTACAGGTGTTCATTAGGGTGCTTCATTCACCTATCTGTATTGAATCTAGTGAGTTTGGTCATTATTTGTGGGTCTATTTAGTGGTTAGATGTGACACCTCATAGGGTTGTATTTGATATGGTTATTAATTTTTCCCATGGAATTACATTATATGATGGCGTTTTAATGCCGTGTGTCCGGCCGTGTTGCCCTCCATTCCTGAAGCTACCTTGTGCTATAATAAATAAATTGGTGATAGACTGGAAAAGCCAAACAAAGTAACTTTTAGGTAAATCTCGTGTCTTTAAAGTTGTTTAAAAGGTTCCAGTGCGCTCTAGTTAATTCTAGTGTTATTGAAACTTACGGACCAAAACTGCTGTTTTAACTTTAATTGAATTTATTTAAATTAAAATATTCGTCAAGTGTGTCGTTTTTCTCAGAAGTAATTTGTCATCGGAACTTTTGAGTTTATTGGTTGTTTTGTATTTGTTTGCACTTTTCTAGGTCGAACAATCTGCAATTTCGCACTTTTTCCCAGTCATCAGTTTCTTTCGTCTACGGGTAGTGTTTTTGTTTTGTTTCCTTTTGAAAACTTCTGACTGATGAATTGACAATGCAAAAAAAGAAACTGACAATGCCCAGGTTGTCGATACCCCATGGAAAGTGGCGTACAGTGAGGTGAGTGCAACTTTTGCTTCTACGAACTACTTAGCAACAGTAGTTGCATGTGGTTGTGTCAGTAATACTGCTCGGTCGCAAACCGGTTGCTATCTGAAGCCATTGCATTAGTGAATGCTGCTAGAAGGAGTATAAGCATGTATATTTGAGACATATCAGACATTATCCGCTCGGTCGATGTACAAATTGATGGGAATTTACCCCAAATAAGCTCAGAGTCGATTGACTTACATGGGTGAAAAGAGGAAGGACGGCCGATGAATAGGTCTGTTGGAAACAAAAACTCAAGAGAGGAAGTTTTCTGTGTCCCGCCCTCCAAGTGGTAGCGGGCAGAAAACACCTAGCAAGCCTTACCACAAGGTTGCGTGTGCTTCTAGCAGAGGAAACAACGACTTGACCACCCAAGTCATTGAAAACCATTCAAAATCCAACACTGTGAAAAGAAACTGCAGTTGATGAATACGCACATATCAAGAATATGAAGCTACCTGTTGTTACCAAAGAGAAGCCAGTTCCTTCAAATTTGCTGATAAATCAGAGACTGATAGTAATGACAGGTCAGTCTTCTTTCATGAAGCCAAGTAGAGTCAAAACTCAGAACTAAAAACTCGTTTTGAACATGAAGTCTAATTGATATAACCGCTACCAAACCAGCTAATGCTTCAAGATATAGCCGAAGTCACCTTGCCACAAAGTTATAGACCAGGTTTCCAAATGGGCTTTAAACAAGATCAAACCAGGCTGTTCAATGTAGTATTTAATTCTCCTAATGAGAGGGACCTAATACTATATAATAGACACAATCTAAAAGGGTTTGGAAATTTTGGCCGCAGAGACTACCTGCTCGCGGAGCGTATAAATAAACGAGAAGCTGAAAAAGAACCAAAACTTCGATTAGATAATGACGAAAACGACCTGAAAATTGTAAATTTTCGTGTAGTCAGCCTTCAACATAGCATGATACCAAAGCCACTTAAATGGTCTTCGGATCTGCCACATGAATGCCCTGAGCTCGCTCAACTAGGTGTTCAGATAAACCTACCTAGCTGGATGAAATCACCTTCACAGGAATGTGCCTGACGCATACTGTAGACTGCATGGAACCTGATTTTAATAGTTTCACGTTCGTTAGAGCCAGCAGAATCCAGAAAGTTAAAGAGTAGCTCTGTTCATTAGAAATACTATCCTGTTTAATCTTATTGATAACGTATCCCATCAAAGTAGGATACATGGATTAGTTACCGTTTGAAATGCGGGGGAAAAGAGCTGCTGATTGGTTTGGTCTTCAGCAGTTCAAATAGTGGGGTGAATGAGGCCTTGTTAGAGAGCCTCAACACTTGGTCATCAGTTGGTTGATGTTTAATTTTAGGAGATTTTAATGCACCTATAGTATACTGGAGTAATCTAAGGATAAATTTGTCAGATAATTCCTCCGAACAGAAACTAGTTGATACGGTCACCACATCTGCTCTAGTGCAACTTTTGACAGAAGCAACTAGGTACAAATTGGACTCTAAACAATCTCTTTTGGATTTTATATCGACCCATTATGAGGATTACGTCACGAACTCCAATTATATACCACCCTTAGATAAAAGTGGCCGTGCCAGACTTCAATTTCCATATAGTTCTTAATAATCAGTATGTGTCAGCCTAAGTCAAACCAAATGTCTGGAAATCAAGTATGCAACATACTAAACACTCAGTATCATCAGTAGTTTGAACAACAGAGCCTTATTCCCCGAATGAAACGGCTTGGTATGCATTCCGAAATATGTACATCAACATCACTGTGTAGTGGCATTGAGCCATAACTACACAATCCCCGAAGCTAAATACGAGACAACTGGGAAAATAGACGTTCAATATTTAACGCGGAGAAAAACCCAACGATAGAGAGGGCGGAAACAATGAGTTGAATTAATTCGAATTGATCGGATGGCATGGCTCAGCCTTGCAGGCGTGGTTATCCTTGAATGTTATTATATGCCTTTCATCCATATTAAATGTGTTGTTCTATCTCTCGCCTAAGTGTGTTCTTCATCATATATGGATGATTGTTACGGTACGATGAGTTGGTGTGGATAATAATGAGACTTCCACCTAAGATCTTATAGATTAGGCAGTTACATCATGTCAAATCTACGATTTTAGGATTACGTCCATTATTAGAGCAGTACTAATATCATAGTAGACTATAGATCTACAACTGTACTGTGCATCCCCTGGACTATTCCAAGCGGTCCGAAGAACTACCAACTGTGGTACAGTAGGGAGTTTCGCACCCTTCCTCGTTAAGGGAGAACAATATGGGGAGAGTTAGGTTATTGGGTAGTGATGAGATAAATCCCAATACTTGGAAGCTCAATAGATGTGGGCCTAGACCCTCCGCAAGTCTAGAAGTTTGTATAGAGAAAGACTTGATAAGGAATCTATAGAATGACTTTACCGCTTATATTCGTACATAAACCAAAGGACTAAGAGAAGAGGAAACGTTCCAGCACTATAGAGAGACAGTAGTGTTTCATGATTAGTGGAGGACGACTATGGCAAGGCTCAGGTATTTTCAAACTACTTTAGCGGTGTATACACCGCAGAAACACCCTTTACTTTAGTTCATACAAGCCTTCACACATACACTGACACTTAAAGAACTCGACATGTTTGGCGTGCGAAGTAAACTCGATACAGGTAAATCCATGGAACCCGACGAAATACATCCTATGTTAATAAAGGAACGAATCCCTAAGGCATATGTTTTAATCTACCTGTATCCCGAAGGTCAATTACCGAAAAATTGGAAGAATGCTGTAGTAAATCCTGTCTTCAAAACAGATACAAAACATAAACCCGAGAACTATCGACTGGTAAGTTTAAATAACGTAGTTGTTAGGATTTTAGAAAATATTATTTGGAAGTAATTTTTAAAGTTTTTAGACAAAAAACAAGATTTTTTTTAAAAAGAAACATAACTTTAGAACATGTTATTCATATCTCACAAAATTATTAGCATTCCATGAAAGTTGGTGTGCATTTGAAGATCGAAATTTACCTATTGACGTAGCCTACATCGACTTTCAGCATACATTTTGACAAAGTTCCCCACAACCGGTTGCCATATATATGCTAAGTGATATCGGGGTTGGAGGCAGTTTAACAATATGAATAACAAACGTTCTAGTTGAGCGCCAACAAAGATTATAGATGGGCTCAAAGTTGTCTATCTAGGGAACTGCCTAATGATGCGTCTCGGAGTAAAGTTTTGGGGTTAGTGTTGTTCCTCTTTTATGTAAATGACCTTCCTTATCTCCTACCATAGTCGAATTTTTAATATACTGACGATACCAAGATATGGGTAACGATAAGAAGTCAAGGTGATAGTTTAAAGTTTCGAAGTGGACTGGAGTGGTTTAAAATCTGGCAGTGGCTAATAAGTGCTTCCAAGTGTATTGTGATGCATATTTGTTGCCAACGCATAGATGCACACATGGTGAACAAAAATGAGCTACTTGTTGCCCAAACATACAGTGACTTAAGAGTAGTCGCGAGCCACGACTTAAAAACTACTGCACACTGCCATGCGATAGTCGCCAACAGTTTTAGAACTTTATTAATATCACATGGAGCTTTTAGTTATGTCGATGATAAAACCTTTTTGACTTTGCATACATTATTCGTGCTTTCTAAGCTCGGGCACTGCGAACATGTGTCTAGCCCCTGCCTAAAAAGAAACAGTGAACTGTTAGAAGGAGTTCAAAGAACCGGAGCTAAGCTGACTAGCAAAATAACGAAGCAGAATTATGATACTTGATTATTTAGACTAAATCTATTTTCTTTGTCACATCGAAGAACCAGAGGCGACTTCATCAAAGTTTTTAAATTAATTAGTGATCAAGTTGCATCTGATTTGCCCTCAGTTTTGTTCTCTTATAAGACAGAAAATTTACGAAAACACCTCAAAAGAAATATACAAGCTCACAACAAATTACTAGTCACTTGACTGTCGACTTTTCCACCGAATCACCAGCGAATGAAATCCATCAACTCAATACGTGATTGAAGCTCGATATGTCGACGCTTTAAAAATAAACTGGATCAACTGTGAAACAACCACTACCAGAACTGGTACAGGCCAACTAGCCTTCTGTTCTTTTCAAAATGAAACTGATTTCAACTGTTTACTTAGTAGCATGTTGCGAACAAAAACAAAAGTGGCAGTAATGTGAAGTGAGCAGGAAGACATCCGAAAATTAAGCAGCCCAGTTTAATGTTGGACATGTGTTTTGAATTTATGGCCTACTATTTATCACGCAATCTATTCGCCAATCAAAATACGACTTATTTGCTTTTGTTCTGTACTAAACCAAAGACGTTCGACCGGTCTGATCAGCCTAGCGTCTTATTGGTCGGCTGCTCGCCCAGCCCATCTCAGTCCAGAATGCCAACAACAGCCTCTACTATGCGAACCGTTTATTTCAGACATACTGGGTTTATACACCAAACAAACAGACCGCAAGGCACCATAAAATAGGAACTAACATTTGTACACAACAAAGCCAAAAAGTGGCAGTGAACGTGGGAGGCAGTAGTCAATAAACTGAACATAGCTTAAGAACAGTAAATCGTACAATAATAATTTACAGATCAAAATAAAGCTTATAACAAGGGGATTATAAATAAATAATCTAGTTATTGAGTATTTAAATCATAAGAATATGTAAATAATATTAGTCGAATAATAGGTCTCAGACGTTACTTATAATGTAATCTTCACTAGGATATCACAACTCGCTAACATTCGCAACAATTACATGACTTGAGAATACAAAAAACCAACATATGGCACAATGAATGCAATTCATCACACCGAAAACATGAAAATTTGCGACCCCATCTATTAACATCAATTCGAATGATGACAAATCATGAGAAACTCAATCCAGGTAGTATGTAATAACATTGTCAATATAAATGTAGTAAGCAGAATCGAAGCCAGATTACATTAAACGATGAAACTTTTAACTAAAAGCATAGAAAAATATGGAAAAAAAGCAGCGTCCATATTGGCTTACAGTGATGCCGGAAATGATGCACATCTCACCATTAGTGCACTGGTGTGGGTGGTCGCCAAGACGAACGGCGAGAACACCCGTTTATCTTGTGATATTGAAGGCTCTAGAACGGGAATCTATTGCAGTGTTCGATAAAGTCGGTTGCGTTGTAAGTGATAAAATACAGAAGTGTAAGATTAATAAGTAGAGAAGAGAAACGGATCGCATAGAAGTAATTTAACCATATTTATTAATAGTGGCGATAGATAAGTTACGGGATACGCACTGTATACTATTCTGTATAAATGATCACAAACTTATTTTATAAACAATTTCTATGATCATTCAAAACTGTGATAATTCGACTCAATTTGTACAAACATTATTATGATATATAACATTCTTATTTAAATTAACCCTGAATTTACCACTACTATTTTTTTTACATGTATGAAACTGACTATCGCTCACAAATGCACAGCTACCTACACACTTGTCGTTCTATCTTAACCCACTAGATCACATGGATACCTCCATTATTATTATTCTCAACACTTTATTTCACTCTCACAATAGATAATATGAATTTAATCTAATTTATTATACCTCTGTCTGTTCTACTACACAATGCTAAGCAACGTTTGGCGTTCATATCCAAGTGCCTTGCTGCTTTTCTCTTTCTCTTTTTTTTCTTCAGAATCTTGCTCTGAGGGCACAACTATGAAACTTCTGACGTCTGGAACAAACTTGACGTACGCGCCTCCTCAAAGTCGTTGTTTAAAGCAAGCGCTCTAAGAGTATACTTTATAGCAACTATAAACTTAATAAGTTGGGAAGCATATAGAGCACCAACAAAAGTTGTAATTTATAGATCATGCCTGTAAAAATGGCGTGTACATGCACATGCAGAAATATATTATCATTATTCGTTTGGTCCTGTGTTATGACCTTGAATCGCTTTTACCCCATCGATACTTTTTTATGACTTTACCTTGATCTATCCAGTCTAGATTATGACCTTGGCGCAATAGGCTGAGCGGTTTAACCTTGAGCCTAGTATGCGTGAGTTCGAGATGGGGTGGAGAGAGAACTATTCTAGAACCTGATTGGCTGGCAAGCACGCAAGTGAGAGAAGGCAGGACAGTTGGAACACTCTGAATTCTGAATTCAGATTAATGCAAAAACGTACATGAATAAATAAGTAAATATCCTGAACACGACGTACGATAATTTGGGAAAATATAATCATGTTCAAAACTGGGAATTAGGGTAGGAAATAAGGTGCAAAATATTATGTTTAAATTACAATAGTTTCGGAACAATAAGAGGTATGGCAGTGAATGATATATCTAACGAAAGCTCATGTTCTTTAGAATAAAATAGGGAAAAAATAAATATAAGTGTTTTAAAATGTTTGAATAAAATGAAATAACGTCCCAAAAAATAGCTTTCGTAGTTTGTCTGAGCTTCTTATTTCCCTGTTCACAACATCCTGGTGTACATTGTTCTATTTATCGCCCGATTTGTATTTATCTCTATGATGTTGCCTGACATTCCACTGACTGTGTTAATTTATAATAATAATAATAATAATTTACTTCACATTCTAGAGGCCGCCACTTTGTACAGTCATGTAGTTCTTCAAGTTAAGCGGCTAAGCGCTAATCAACGTCCTTCCATTAAGATAAAAACACTATAGACAAGATAGTTACTAAATTATTTTGTTTTTAACTGAATTATACCCCCCACGCTTATATACTGAATGACGAATTGTTTGTGCTGAAATTGGTTACCCTGCGCTCCACTCGCTCCATGGTTATGTAATAAAGCATGCCACAGCCACTTGAAATTCTACATCATTACGTGTATACGGGTAAATATAATTCTGTCAGTTGTATTCTCGACTAGTCCCATTTGAACTAGTTAAATTGATGTATTTGTTAGGAGTGAAATTATGTTGTACATTTGTCAGGAACGTTAGATATTGTTGGCGACAATCAATTTTGTAGTTCTTGATGTTTTCATTATTGTCTCACAACAAGATTGCTCACCCTTTATTTGCGCTCAAGTTATCAATCGACTGGCGATAAGACTATGTCTCTTGTTTTACAGGAATACATTGTATTGAATAAGAAGTCAGGCGAAGAAAACCAATTTATTTCTAGTGCGAAAATACAGAGAGTATTCGTAAATTATGAAAACCGTACACTAAATACTTCATTTGCACATCTTCCATCAGTTTTCCCTTAAACCCTTCATGATTCTTACAATTCTTAACTCCTTTGTGTTCCCCTCTCTTTTTTCTTCAGTCCGATCTGCCCAACGTTCTTTTGACGAGCATACCACTTCTGACCAGTGTTACATACTACTTATACCTGCCAACATAAGCAGCACGCACCAAAACATCATGCTTTTAGACAAGTAATCCATTTTGTGTTTCTGAGAACGCAGATTCCAAACTAGTATCCGGATTAAAAATAATTGTCTAGAAAGTTTGGATACTCGCTAATGACCAGTTGAAATCGAAACAAGATAATTGCGTAAATGACAGTTATAGCAAATGTTATCGCTAAGTTGTTCAATCAATAGTTGTTCAATCAGCACCCAAATTAAGCGTAACAAATAAATGTTATTCTATCTTTTCCGGATAATTCACACACAGATTCATTCTAAAAATATCTGGTTGAGGTATAACACAGAGCGTTTTTAATTCTGGAAGAGTGCTTCATTGCACAATTAAAAAAATGCGTAATTCTAGTCAATGTAAGCAATACAATTAAAGGAGGGAATAAATCATTGTGGCTGCCGCCAGGATGTAGTTCACGAAAAGACATAGGAATTCAGTTAAGGCGTAAAGATATTGTTATCTCGAATGAAATCAACATGAATAACAGAATGTACAACTGAAGGAATCAAAAAGAATAAATTACCAATGTATCTGTGAAGGGATTTTCACACACAAAATTTAAAAACTGTTAGGTTTGAAGCGGTTACGAGTTCACTCAGACTGCAAACGGAACAAAGACCTGTGACCAATAAACTAGCTATTCTATGGCGTCTCAGCCTCACCAACTAGAGAGAGAAGTTAAAGTTTGAACGGGGAATTATATTCCGCGAAAAGCCAGACACAAATCAAAATATATATATATAGAACAAAACCGTCCTTGGGAAGCATTACAAAATAGCATACTAAAAGACACAATAAACCAATAGCGTTTAAGATTAACCCTAAGTTAGAAATACGAAATGAAGGTGAAAATAGCAGTTTTGGCGCGAAACCAAAGGAATTCAAATTTTCAGAATAAAATCACGGAATTAGACGCTTTTCCAAGTGAGTTCTGGGGATCTAACGTTCCTAACAAAGACGGATCTTACAAAGAGAATTATGTAAATTATATGTTTTAGTTTGACTATGTTAGGCTTTTCGAAGAATAAAATAACGTCCCCTTTTTCGCAGGAAACCTACACCCTCTGACCGCTTATCTGTACCAGGTGTACGGATCATGGTGAATTTATAACCTCGCGATGACACCTGTAATATCGTGTTTATGTGACACATGAATGGTATAATTAACTGAATGGCTGTTTGAATGTTTCCATTTGAGAGTGGGCAGTGTTAAGGTTTCATCAAGAATGACCCACTTTGTAAAACATCACTAATTGTTGTCATCTGAAGGTGAAAATTTTCGATTTAAGAAGATTACTGGTCTATTGGCAGGGAATCACCGACTGTTTAGTTTTCAGAAACAAAGAAACTGTAGAGACATTGGTTCCTAACCACGTTACTCTTAAAACCGAGTATATCATTGTTGAAAAGATTAATGTTCAACAATTAACATGAGGAGAATGTCGACAAGAGTATACATGGAAAGATTCATTGACTCATTCGGATGGCATAGGTCAGTCTTGCGGGCGTGGTCATTTTTGTGCAAAATATTTCTTTTATACATAGAATATATGTTGTTCTATATTCAGCCTGAATATGTCCTTTAGAAACATCAAACATTATATTGCTGATTGTCCGACTAGTAAGAGTATACGATGATTTACCTTCCACATAAGATTTCATAGATTAGGTAGTCACATCTTGACAAATCTATAATCTTAAGATTGTGCCTATTATTACAGCAGTGCTAATAACAAACTAGACCATAATTTCACAGCAGTATGTACAAAACACTTTCATTTAATTGGCGAACGATAATATACTGATTTCTCAGGGAATATAAACTTTTATCCCACAGTTGTCTGAGGATGTTCCGTCAGCATTAGTTTTATTCGGGTAATTGTCCTATTATCAATCAAACACCAACCTCCTCAGATATCAGTGTCAAAAAATGGATCAACGGTATAAGTTATTCCAATTTCACATCTGTATGTCAGCACCTATGTGCTACATATATTTCTGTCATTCGGTACAATCTTGTGACATAAGTTACTAGACTATGTGAAAACATGAAACCGAGCAGCGACGCCATATTGGAAACAATTCTGGAACTCTCAATAGTATCTGCAGCTGAATCGTCCCACATCTAACTACCTTATCCATACAAATGTGCTACGCTATTTCGACTCAAATTTCCTTCTGCAATAGGTAGAATTCATAAGTTTGACGTGGTTGGTGTGACAATGGCCAATATTGATGAATCCATAAGAGTTTAGAGTTAGACATAGTTTCAATCTAGGCAACACTTTAAAAAAGCATAGTGTCAAAAGGAGTGTGAAGTTAATGAACAGCAAACGTTGCTAGTGAGGGTGATGATATCAACCTACTCAGGCTTGTGGGTTAGAACATCCCCTTTATTTCAGGCTCTTTATGGTTGGTGGTGAGGCAAACATCTAGTGATATTGAGGTTGTTTTCACATGTTTTCTGCCTCTCAAAAATACGTTTCTTTTTACCTTGTTTTGACTCCGCTATTCTACCAAGTCTATCTATTTCAAGAAGTTTTAAACACTTACGCCAAGCATCAACGGTCGGCATACGATAACAGTGAAAAGAATAGGTATAATAATAGAAATGGCTATGGTGATGAGGTTATTTGGGTGCTTAGATACTCGACATCCCTGTTAATTTTTTGAAATCAATAAAACTATATCCCAATCTGCTTTTCAATTTTCTTCCCATCAGCTGCATCCCAGTTACATTTCATCACACACCGTCATTAGTTCTTAAGGTACATCGTGAGTTTCCTCATTGATGCTTTAATTGCAGGCCCGATAATTAGTTCAGATTATGCCTACTAATTAGAATACCTTAATATTCACTGTAAACGGCTAGGTTCAGCGGACCACTGGCTACTGTTCACTTGAGTGCCTCATCTCATCCCTCCTTTGAGCAACAGAATTGTAACACGATTAAATATAAAAAACGAAAGGGGCTCTAATAGCTTCGATAATAAAAGGAACACAGCCAATTGTATATCACAATACTGTTTCTAGCTCTTTTCCGAATCGCCTCCATTTGTCAGTTGTATATCCACTCACACCTTGTTAACACTTATTTTCTTTTACCTATTAAAATGCTCTTTCTTAACAAATACCTTAATAAAAGAAAATTAGACTGAGTAATCATACCTTAAACATTCCTTCATGAATATTGGCTACTCTGCCTCTCGTGTTTTCTTTTACTTGCTCCCTCTTTCAGCCCCCTTGAGATATGGTACGGGTGACTTCATCCTGCGCCATCCTTAAAGCCTTGGATATTCCAAAGGGACATAAGGTTGCGATTTCTAGAAGCTCATACCTTCAATGAACCTATCCTTGACCATCAGTCGCACATTCGCAACGCAACTTTCATGAAGCGCGCTGACTGTAGTACCGATTAAAACCATCTACATTCATAGCTTATAAATTATCAACCCAGCTATGTAATTTACGACAGTGTATATTGTATCATTTGTATCAATTTGATCTTGCCTGTAAACTGGCATGCCTCATGTAACAAACTGTTATTTGAGAATAAATTATTATTATTATTGAGGGAAGTTTGGGTCATATGTGAGTTTACTAAGGTCACAGTTTGTATGAAATGCCATTTTTGAACAGAGCGTAATATCTAGGGACTCATAGTATAACTCTAAAATGTGAACCTATTTATTGACTTGCTGGTATAGGGGCATGAATATCCTATCATATCTTCAATGATTCTACCGATTTAGTAACCCTACCTGTGTACTATATTATCTGCAAAAAAGCCTGCTCTTATGGTTGAATATACCAACTTATTCATAGATCATGCATGTAAATATAATCTCCAGCCGAAAATGACTTACGTTAGATGTAACCATAAGTTTTATTGGATGTGAAGTAATCCATTTAAACGTACGTAACTTAATATGGTTGTACTGTGAGATTATTTTCGTATGTTTTTTGTTAACGTATGTGAAAATCCATCAATTCATGTGTAATGATATCTCATTGTCTTCTGTCACATATAAGGTTAATATTTTCGAGGCCTTTGTTTCCAAATATTTACTGCATTTTTTGGTTCACATAAGACTGGGATCACTCATTTAGCATATAATCTAAGCTATTTGGTCCCTTCTTTAACATGGTACAATTTCTTACTGGCTGGTCTAATTTCGTCTTGCTTAGTCACTGGTCTTCGTTGGATGAAATATTGAGTGCCTATATTTGTGATTGCTACTCTTTGATTTGGTTGATCCTGGAGAGTTGAAATCACGCACCACATTTGTTTGAAATGTGCGCAGCTGTCGGAAATTGTGATCGCTCATATGAGCGAGCCGAATTATTATGTAGCGTGGCGTCGAGTCGGGATTGACTATGTACACCGCAACCAAAATACACGTGCCAAGAATATCAGAAGGCGTAGGTTGAGCGTAAGCAGATTTATTCGTTTGGCGATCTCGTGGTATCGAATGAATACCGAGATCGTGCCAAGAACGGTACAAGCGGAAGCAGGAGTACAGAATACGTGCGAACAGCAGCAAAAGGCGCGAAACAATAATGGAAGGTAATGGAAGCACAAAATGGCTATAATTAGCACAGTTAAACAAAAGCACATTAAAACAAACACTGGTACAACTGTTTATAATAATAATTGTTTTTATTGAACCAGTCGTAATCTCGTAATAAACGTGAGTCACTACAGGAGCCCCCCGCTAGAAAGGGTTTACACTTTCGATTAATAACGGTTTAAATCGTGGGACTGATCGTCTGACGAGCGTTTGTAGGACGAAAGGATTGGCGAACAGGAAAGCGATTGTTGATCGTCGAGTTGCCAACGAAGGTTATTTTCGGAGAACGGTACCAGAATCGATGTGTTGTACTTGTTGATTGAGTTGGCATGCTACACGAGTGGTTTGTATCCAGAATCTGAAGATGGCGTTCGTAGGGAATCCGGACCAGAAACGCTGCAGACGTAGGACGAAACCACGTTGAGCCGAAAGACCAAAAGCGACCGCAAGGACCAAGTTCGAGACCAAGCGTGTGCCAAACATTCAAACCAATATATCGACTGAGTGCGTTGACAAGAGCATGGGTGATCAGGACAGCTTTCGCCAAGGTTGACTGAAGTCGACGGAACCAAACTGAGGTGGTCGAAGGCGTGGGCTCAGGAAACAAAAAGAAATCAAAAAAAGAAGAGTGTAGCATGCGTGTAGTATAGGAATAATCCTACACCGTATCGGTTGTTGACTGTGCGGCTAGTCACGAAAGCGTACGGGCAACCGTACTCGGCGACCGGAACGTGAGACGGTAGTCTCGTTCGCGTCGCGTGAGCCTGCAATCACATCCGAAGTCAAAGGCGGCGTGGTCTGCTGATCTGGACGTGAGACTGTTGTCTCGTCCGCAGACGGTGCAGTTGACGCGTGCTGTTGACTGGGACGTGAGAATGAGGTCTCAGGTGTATCTAGCGTGGGACCTGAAGATGGTTTGAGGATCCCGCTAGTAGGTTTGATAGGTCTAGCATTGAATCTCAGGTTATCAGATAGGGCACTGTCATCGACGTGTGCTGGTTTGAGACGATCAATGCTGACGATTTCGACGCGGCCGTGTCGATCAACCTTGAAGATCTTTTCATGACGAGCGATCACGCGAAAAGGGCCTTCGTAAGGTTGTTGCAAAGATTTGCGTACCGAATCTACTCGTACGAAAACATGTGAACAGGTAGATAACTCTCGAGGGAGAGCGACCTGTCGATGTTGTATTCGAGTTGACACCGGAGACAGCGTTCGCATAAATGCAGACAGTCGTTGGACGTAGTCTGATTTAGCGAAATCATGTCCGCTCCGTGGTGTGAAGAATTCCCCGAGCAGACGCAATGTCGTGCCGTATACTAGTTCAGCGGCGGAACATTGTATATCTGCCTTTAAACTCGTTCTGATACCTAAGAGAACGAGCGGTAAGGTTTCGTACCAGTCGTCTTTTTCGTGTGCTCGAAGAGCGCTTTTAAGTTGACGGTGAAACCTTTCAACTAAACCATTTGAAGCTGGATGGTAGGCGGTAGTGCGTATGCGTTCCGTACCAAGCAGCCGAGTAAGTGAGGAGAATAGTGCGGACTCAAATTGTTGTCCTCGGTCGGTCGTGACAGTCGAGGGACAACCGTATAGAGCTATCCATCGTTCTACGAAGCGGTGAGCAACTGTCTCCGCCGTAATAGACGTGATGGGTATAGCTTCGAGCCATCTGGTGAAGCGTTCGATGCACGTGAGTATGTGATCATACCCATGCGATGGTGGCAGTGGTCCTACAATGTCTAAGTGAACGTGATCGAAGCGAGCATCAGGCGTAGCGAAAGTGCCAAGGTGGGCGGCTACGTGCCTGTGCACTTTTGATCGTTGACATTTTAAGCATTGCTTCGCCCACATACGAATATCTTTATTCATGGACGGCCAGACGTATCGTGCAGCGGTGAGACGTAATGTGGCTGCGATACCTGGGTGAGATAATCCATGCAGGGCATCGAATACGAGACGGCGATAAGTAGAGGGTACGATGGGTCGAGGAAGGCCGGTAGAATTATCACATAGAATGGTGCCAGAAGTCGTGGCTAAAGGTACTTCCTGATACTGAAGGGACGTGGAGTGTGGTGCTTTGGTACAACTAGGATCGTTTGCTTGGGCAGCGGCCATAGCAGGGAGATCGAGCACCGGCAGAGTAACTGCATTCGTTTGGATTCGTGATAGAGCATCGGCAACACAGTTCGACTCGCCTTTGATGTGACGAAGGTCTGTCGTGAACTGAGAGATATAGTCCAAATGTCTGCACTCTCGTGGTGAGTAGCGGTCAGACTTGGTATGCAAAGCATACGTTAAGGGCTTATGGTCGGTGAATAAGATGAATTGTCGTCCTTCTACTGCGTGCCGGAAGTGTTTGATGGCGCAGTAGGCTGCTAGCAGCTCGCGACCAAAAGCGCTATATCTCGTCTCCGTGGAAGTAAGGCGTCGTGAGAAAAACTCGAGAGGTTGCCAACTACCGGAGATATTTTGTTGCATGACTGCTCCTATAGCGACATCGGATGCATCAACCGCTATACTAAGCGTGGCTGATGGATCGGGATGGGCGAGAAGAGTGGCTTGCGCAAGAGCCATTTTGATCTCTGTGAATGCAGTACGTGCAGAATCGTTCATTTCTAATCTGCGTGGGTTGCCGCGAAGTAAGTCGGTTAGTGGTCGTAACCGTTCTGCCGCGTGTGGGATGAAACGACGGTAGAAGTTAACCAAACCGAGAAAAGCCTTCAGTTCCTTGAGTGAGGACGGCTCGTTGTACTCCTTTATTGCTTGCACTTTGTCCTCACAAGGTAGAATACCCTCTTGGTTGATAATATGACCCAGAAATATTATTTCTCGTTTAGCTAACTCGCATTTGTCTGGGTTAACTACTATTCCATTATCCGAAAGGCGTTGGAATAATAGCGTAAGATGTTGATAATGTTCGTCTACGTTTGATGATGCGATTAGCAGGTCATCAATATAGACGTGAACAAAATCGAGGTCTCGTACAATGCTATCGATAAACCTTTGAAAAGTTTGAGCAGCATTCCGTAATCCAAATGGCATTCGTAGGAACTCAAACAAACCGAAAGGAGTCGTGATAGCAGTTTTTTCGATATCTTCAAGAGCGACTGGGATCTGATGATATGCTCGTACCAGATCGATCTTAGAAAAGATAGTCGTGCCCTTGAGCGATGCCGTGATGTCGTGTATGTGGGGGATGGGGTAGCTATCAAAGCGCGTAACTACGTTTAGAGCTCGGTAGTCGCCGCATGGTCTCCAACTAACCCCATCTTTTTTGCGCACCATGTGAAGAGGAGAGGCCCATGGACTGTGAGAAGGACGAATAATACCAGTAGCTAGTAAATTGTCAAACTCACGCTTAGCAAAAGCTAATTTGTCCGGTGCCAGTCGGCGAGGTCGTGCCGTGACTGGCGGTCCGCGGGTGACTATGTGGTGTACCACACGATTGGTCACCGATGGAAGCTCCTCGAGTGGTTTAGTGAGTACGGGGAATTTCTCGAATAAAGCGTGGAATTTATCGTCACGCGAGTAAAAAGTGCCGAGGATTCGGTACGCGTTCATGTGGGCTTTACAGCCCATGAATTTATTGTTCGACGAAGTATCGATCAGCTGCAGCCTACGTGAATCGACAAGCAATTCATAGTGCTGTAGGAAATCGATACCTAGTATGGCTGTGGGAACATCAGCAATGATGAACGTCCACAGATACTGTCGTCGGTTGCCCAGGTTGACCACGAGTTGTCGTGTACCGTAGGTAGGAATGACTGAGCCATTCGCAGCGCGTAGTCGAAGCACTGTGGCTTGTGACTTGCTGCTACCTCGTGGTACGACAGAAACTTGGGCCCCAGTGTCTACCAGGAACCTAGCGTTTGTGCGGTAATCGTGCACATAGAATAGGCGACCAACCTGGGGTGAAGGGCCGGCGAGTACGGCCGCTTTTACTCGCCGGCGCTGGCGTTTCCCGCCTTGTATGAGCATGGGGCTCGACAACGGCGGGCGCCAGACCCGAAGGACCTATGAAACCAGCACCAACCGTCACTCGCTTCCGAAACCGCCTTTCGGCGTGGCTTGGAAGATGCTCTTTTTGGGCGAGTGGTGACGGGTTTGCGAGAACTTGATCGGACTCGGGGGACGTAGGGTTGGGGTACGTTACAACGGTCTTGAAAACTAAGACGCGTGTGGATACACCCGTCACTGTCGCCATGAGCTGAGGAATGACTGGCGTCCATGTCTACCTTAGGACGTGCCGTTGAAGCAACAACATAGCTGTCTTTAATACAAGTCCTCGCCAAGATTTTGTCTGCTATGAGGGCCACCTGGTTAAGCGGTGTGTCCTCGAGCAGTGCCGTCACGGTAGGTTGGATGTGGGCTGGTAGTGACTCGAGCCACAATTCTTTAACTATTTCCGAGTCGGATGCTGTTGATCCTGCAAGGGATTGCAGGCGCGTGAGGTGGTGGCTAGGTTTAGCATCACCCAAGGGGTGACGTGCTAATAATGTCCTCAATCGTTCCTCCCTTGATGGGAGGAAATGTCGGAGAATTGCCTCTTTGAGGCGGTCGTAAACATTTGGCACATTGGAATTAAGGACGACCTCACGAACAGCTACTAAGTGGTCCCCGGGTAAAGATTCGAGAGCGAAGGCGTATTTTTGCCTTTGGCTCGTAATGCGACGAGTCTCAAACTGGGACTCTAATGCAGCAAACCAAACCTCTGGGTCGTGGGGAATGAATGGTACAGGTCGAAAGTGAATGGCCTGTACGTCTGAGTCTATAACATTAATAGTACTTTTTTCGCTATCCGTCATGTCGTGTATATTATATATTAAAAATTAATATGAAAATATACGACAGACGTGGATAGATAAACTATAGACTCACCGAATTGGCTTCTTTGGAAGATTTCACCAGAGGTTGAGGCGTGTTCCAAACTTTGGGATCACCAATTGTAGCGTGGCGTCGAGTCGGGATTGACTATGTACACCGCAACCAAAATACACGTGCCAAGAATATCAGAAGGCGTAGGTTGAGCGTAAGCAGATTTATTCGTTTGGCGATCTCGTGGTATCGAATGAATACCGAGATCGTGCCAAGAACGGTACAAGCGGAAGCAGGAGTACAGAATACGTGCGAACAGCAGCAAAAGGCGCGAAACAATAATGGAAGGTAATGGAAGCACAAAATGGCTATAATTAGCACAGTTAAACAAAAGCACATTAAAACAAACACTGGTACAACTGTTTATAATAATAATTGTTTTTATTGAACCAGTCGTGTTCTCGTAATAAACGTGAGTCACTACAATTATAAGTACGGTGAACAGAGACACGTTCCTCGGTCCGCGAAGCCACTCTTCGTTTTTCTGCAAATAACAGGTTTCGTATTTCTTAACAAGTGACTCCTTGGGCCACAAAATACAGTCACTTTGAAGGAAGTGGTAACCATCCTATGTTCGCCTGACGATTGTTTTGTATTGTTTGGGAAGTAATCACGAAACCTTGTCAAAACACTAAGTGACGCATAAAATGTCGTAATCATCAGGGATTTATTCGTCAGTGAAAAATTTACCCTCATATTCTGCACTCGCTATTTGAACAAACGTAAAAATGCAGGAAAACCGCTAGCAACTTATGTACATAGCAATACGGGTGCATAACTCTCCTGTGGGGTGAGTAGGTGATTGTTCACCTTCTCTTAAAGCCTTCAACAAACGGAGATTTGTTCACGTCATCTCAGAAAGAATTCTGCATAGGGCGAATCCGTAAGGTGGGAATCCATAACTTTACTTATCTATTGGATCTTTGATTTTCAATTCTTGCTGGTTTGCCTCATGAAGGTTGAGTAGGTTCGGTTTAGACATGTTTATTTTGGTGACGTCAAATACTTAGCATGCTGTGCATCATTATCAAGTGTCCATTTTCCCGACAGTAACATGTTTTCTAGGTCTCTCGTAGCTTTGTTTTTTACCTAACAGATGTTCACAGTTCATCATCGTTTTCACAAGTAGGCACTGAGGAATTAAGGTTTTCTGGAGTGCCGATAATAGATAGGAGGAACTGCAGAGAGCCCCGTCTAGCTCCTCGTAAAGTCGCAGACACGAGCGCCCTCCATTTTGATAACAGTCCACTGACTCCAAAGCAGGATACTCTATCCCTTAGATAATTTCCTAACCAAAAGGAGGTATATGCGCCTGGATCACTTATTGTTAGACAGCAGGACATTCACAGGAAGAGTAGTAACAGTGTGCCATTGAATAAATCCCCGAAATAAATAGTTCTGCAGGTCTTTGACATTGATTTTGACCTCATAAGTTTTACTCAACACAGTCTCATTGAAGGCGCTTGGCCACTCATCCGCACCAGATCACGAGTAGGTACGCCTTGACTTTTGATTTGACTGGGTTGGTACCCTTCTACGATAAAAGTGTTATTGATGAAAACATTGTCAAACCCTGAATATCTATAGCATCTTTAACGGTTTGGCCAGTTCCATTAGTACTGGTCCAAATAAAGTTTTCCCAGTGTGACTGCAGCAGTCGTTATAGTTCCAACTGTTAGTGACACTGAAAAGAAGTTACCGTTATACAGCTGCTGAGACTCTCGTGGGGTCCGTATGGTGGTTCTGCTGTTGTTTTAGAAATCTTGAGGGTAACGTCCTAGAACCTAACTCAACTGTGCAGGTCACTCCTCATTTCGTTGTACACTTTGGGGACTTCTGTTAAGTTACCATGGTCTACCAAGTTTACGGGCATCAAGTGAGGACACATAATTTTTTCAAGATGTAATGAACGGTCAGACTGAGTCAAGCTAATCTTTGCTGTTTTTCACACCCCATGGCATTGTGTTAACCAGTGCGACTACTGTATTCCGTTTCATAGAGCTCATCCATGTCGCTGACTATGGTTTATTTTGTCTTTGTTCGGTTTTCTTAAGGTCACCGCTTCTAACGTCTAATTCTACTGTTTAACGATCGTTTAGCGTTTGATTTCATGGATATTATGAGAACTTCCTTGGTCTTGTACACACACTCTAGAACTACTCTTAATAGTAGTGGTTCGCTTTTTGCAGTATTTTAATATGAACACGAACACAAAGTTTAGCGAAAACGGTGCAAACGCTGAGCAGAGAGCAGTAATCACTCCATTGTTCTATCTCTAATTCCTTCCTTCGGAGTCCTTAGAGAGAAAACTTGATCTACTATTCAAGATACTGAACAACTACCTAATAAGTGTTCATTTATATTCGTTTCGTGCGACCAAGTCTCTATTTAGACTCAATATTATTCCGTAGCTATCAGACAAGGATCTTTAAGTGAATTGTTTTGTCCGGTCCACGACCAAATGTATGGTTGACCTTTAATCAAAGGTGTTAATTTGATCTCTGACGTTACGCAATGGCTAGTATTTTGCTCCTCATTAAACTTATTGCTATCATAGTGCTAAAGGTTACTAGTAACTTCTTGTATATCGTCATTTCATGCTTCAGGGAAATCTACAATGGACTGAAAGAAGGATTACTGTTAAAACGTAATTTAAGACTCCTTGGCTATTATAAGTTTTCTATTAAGGTACTTATAACGGAAACGAATGGGAACCGGGGAGTTCAGTTAGCAGACTTGGAGTCGTTGTGATTACTAACCATCACATTCAAAGACAAGAACCTCAAGACGAGTATTCAAGCGATGTTATTTCAAGATCTCTAAAAAATCCGTCCTTATTTGAAAGAGTCCTTGGTGAAAATTCGGTCGGTGTTATTGTTTCATGGGTAGCTAACTGCATTCAAAAGAAAGCTCTCGGAATTTCGATCAAGAATACAGATTTAATACTGGTGTACACCAAAACAAGGGATAGTCTATACGATCTCAACAAATGGCTTAACGTTCTGCCTAATCATAACTACTCAAAACCTCACTTTGCTAATAATCATAATAAGGTATTTCAGCTACTCATGATAAATTATGTTCATATGTTTCATTCTCCAACGTAGTGTTTATTTAATTTAAAGTAAATAAAAGAAATCCTGAGCACAGAATCCAGTTAACATCAGTTCATTAAATCCTCTATTGAGCCTCATTAAAAACTTCAAAACCCCTAGTTTGTCTTGTTAAAGTAGTTTTTCAGCTGATAATTCAGCGTTTTAAAATCATTTGAAGTGTTGAAGTTCGTTTAATGCCAGTCGATACATAGTTTATTCGAACCATTCTTTTCTGTACACTTATTGTTACCAACCCATTTATTTGTGATAAAAGAGATTTAAATGTAAAATCCACCCAAGGTATATTTGTTCATGTGCAGTTATGGTTATGTTAGTCACGAAGAATGAGTGTAGATTTGCAAGGGTAGAGTTTTCAGTTGCGTTTGCTATGGTATGGGCTAAATATAATTTACATAAACTACAAGTTAATAAAAACCAAAAGCAGAGGTCAAACAAAGCGGGAAACTCAGTAGGCACATTTTGTAAGTTGCGTTTCAGAGCAGTCGGAATCAACCCATGGTTAGTAATCCAATGATGACTGAAAAGTTTTAACTACACTCCAATTTAAGACTAGGAACACGTAGTTTAATACGGGTGTAATCCATTGTGGACTCAACCTCTGGAAAACCATTGATAATCAAGTAGCCCAAGAATGCTGATTCGTGTTGGTTTCAGACTAGAACAATCCTTACCGTTCATCATTACGCGGAATCAAAATCACAACTTCTCGGCTGGGATGATAAGTTACCATTTGATTATTGCAGAGAAAACCGGATGATATCCACGCTGTGGTTCCAGTTTGCTTGTGATATAGCGCATATTGACGCGTAATGCTTGTACCGTTAGCAAGAATTTGGGAAATATCTTAGTGCAATTTCGGTTTTTTAACTATCGGAATCATTGTTCTCACAGTTAATTTTGTCATTTGACAAAACATTATAATGCAAATCGGGTTCTACTTTCCGTACATTTTTGAAGACCTATCAACATATTAAACGTAGTTGTTCCCGTTTGAGGAGTTTTACTTATTCTACTTAGTCTTATTTATTAGATTATAACTGATACTGCACACTTATAAATAACAGTTTGTCTTTTCGAAAAATTCCCTACTAATCAGGGAATTAGACATCACTTTTTTATTGGTAACATATAAAAAGTATGGCTTCAGTTTTATTGAGATAGAGAATTGAATGAATGTAAATCTTTCTTTTTACTACTTTCCGATTTGCTTTAGAGTGGAAAATCATTGTGCTCGACTAGTCATTGACAGGTTATGTTTTAAGTCAGGTTAGCCCCCAAATGCCCTGGTACAGCCGAGGGTGGAGAGAGTCCACTCCTTCTCTTGAAATGATCTCATATGGTCACGCGTATACAGCCACTGCCAGGGAAGTCCTACTCACTGCATTCTAGCGGCGAGTGTGTCGTTTACGAAATTGAGAGGACGAATGTCCTGCGCTTTAACCGGGTTGGTGGATAGGGAGGATCCACTTAGAGGAGTTGGGAAACCGTGGTTCCAAACCAATGGTGAACATGAGCTCTTGTATCCTGAGGGAACAAATGGCGTATGGACCTACTGTTGGTCACCGGCTACCATGGGACTGCATCTCCTGACACTGCTCCACTCTATTGTGGATCAGACCTCTAGGTCAAATACTCCGGGTGTGCCCCCCTAAGAAAACCACCTGCTTCGGTCTAGGCACCCAGGTAGTATTACAGCCCACACACAAATCAAGTGTTTTGCGTGGCGCATATGTACTCGGTGCCCTTTTGTACCAATATTTATGTGTTCAAGTAAATAAATAAATAATTGAAGTTAATAACGTTTGTTTTATTTGTTTGTCATCGTACTGTGTATACATAGATATTTATTAATATTTTCAAAGATTAAAGAATCAGATTCATACAGCTGTATTCTTTCGTCAACTCGGAGTAACTTAAGTCGTAAACATAACTTGGAAGATCCTCGCATTTATTGCTCCTATGGTCAGCTTTACAATCGTCTGTTCTCGTATAGTCTTCGAAGTTTAAGTACTGTCGACCATGCTTCCAATCTGAAAGACAAATTACTCTTGAAATTTCAATATATTTCTTCTGAGGTAAGGTTTTTTTTATATAATTTACTACATTTTACCCCTTTTTGAGCAACCGTTTATTGTGTTAGGGCAGTTTAATGGTTAGAGTTTTTGACTTAGCCGTTAAGTCTCAGTTTCAAGCCCTGCTCCGCCTATATCGGCTGGGACAACCGAATAGTATCATTAGCCTTCACAGTGTGGTTCATACCCAAGTACGTGATGTATAAGTTAATAATAATTAGGATTTACTGAAAAATGCGACTAATATATCGTAACTAGTAGAGGATTTCCTTCGATACTGTGTATGCTAACACACTTTTGAAGATAGTATTAAAATTTAGATTTCCATTGCCGTATTCTGAATATACCAAGTTACAGGTATGGTCAGACATACAAATGGAGCCAACATTTTAAAATATAGGGATACATTGCCTGAAAGGAATCAATCTACAAATTTGTTTTTAGTTTATATTGTTTCAAGTTGTCCTGAATCCTCGAAAATTTACTTGCTAAGTAGACCTAGCGAACCTAGAATGAAAAGATTGTACTTTAGATACTAAGTTGCGATGGTTGTAACAAGGTGATTTCCGAAACTGTTGCATTGTTAGACTTCAGAGATAATTTATTTAATATCTTGAAGAAAAATATTAAATTTGGTTTGGGGAACTGTTTCCATACGGTACCAAGCCCTAGTAAAGTGTATCTGGATTTGTGAATAATTTTTCCTGGTTAACGTTTTTTAGCGAGTTAGTTTTCTATGGGATGGGGACGCTAACCCCATGCCCAACCCTCCTTTATCCGGGCTTGGGACCGGCAGTAGCCCCCGGAGGGACTCCAGGCGGAGTTATATCTGGATTTGTGGCCTAGTGTATAATCACCTCAAAAAATAAGAAGTGTAAACGGATATTGAACAGATCCCAATTTATGTTTATCTTTGATGCAAACACTGCTCAAAATTAAAAATGCAGGATTCTATTAGTGGTCAGACAGATACTTTGTACAAGAAAATACTCGAATTGCTTCTATGTAGGTCATAAAGTATACAGCCTAGAAGTCTACATAATTTATGTTTCTGCCTTATAACTTGGTCTGCAAGGACAAATTGTAGAAACATCTGAGTCCCAAGTTTACTACCGAATAAAGCCTAGATAGCTCCTGAGTATTTATGGAGAAATCTAAATTGAGATAATCACTGTAGCAAATCTGGACACACTTATCAGTACTAAGTCCCAAATTTCATTTTGAACACCAGTGATGACCTTGTTGAACTCCATTCTGATACAATGTTGTATACAGGTTAGGTGGTGGGCAGAAAGTGAGTACATCACATTCAGATCATCTGCACGCAGTAAACGTTTATCTGTATCGAGCCTTTTACATGTATCAATTATGTAGGATATAATGGTCAAACGTTCTAAAACACTACATGGTATTATGTCACTTGTAACTGGGATGACCAACCGATGGAGACTAATTTATTTAAACTATTTGGTGTTGATGACTGAGGAAGGAATTCAACTACTGAACTCAGCGATCTCTAATCTTATATTAATTGAGCTTGTCTGTAAGAGGCTAGCGGTTAACCATGTGGGATGCATTAGATATGTCAAAGTATAAGACTAAAAGTAGCTCCCTGGGGTTAAGTTTAGCAAATACTAAGTCGAAGTGACGAATCATACAAGATCTCAGTCTAAGGAATTCATTTTGGAAATTGATAACCGCATCTACTTTGTAGATGCGTTAAATTTTGTTGAATAATCAATTTACTAAATCACTTTTCCAGTCTCTGATTAAGCGGTATTATTTTGGGTATTTTATTTGGTAACATTTCCGGATGTTTTCCATAGAATAGTCATACCTCTTAAGCTTTCCGTACTTGTTTGTCTAATTCAGGGTTGTCGGTGAATCAGTCTTAAAATTGAATGGGACTTATTGATCTGTTGATTTTCACCTTTATACCCTTAGAAAGAAGATTGCTCAGACTTACTTGAAGTTGGTCTACAAACAGCATTAAAAGCTAATTTAGACTACATAATTTTTATTAATCCACGTGCAATGAATTTGAGTGAACATTTACTTACTGAAACTATTCAACTATTGGCCAATAAAAACGAAAATTGTCAGGTAACTTTTGAAATTATAGTGAAAGTTTTCATTTAAAAATTAGGTGAAAGGATAAACAGAGCGAAAAAATGTTCTTTTTCAGTTAGATTTGAAAGGTAAAAAAATTTCGCTTGTGTTTAAGTATGTTATAAAATATACTGGCCACTCCTGACTAGTTGAGACTTAGTGCCCTTGAAAAGTACATTCCTGTTGGGAAGAAAAATTAACTGTCATTTTATTTCAGTATAGTATAATTCAAACCAGTTAATGAACCTCAGATATATTTCTTCAATGTGAGTGGAAGTTAGAAGACTAGCGAAATTTCTTACTATTATTAGTCGTTAATATGAGGATTTTGACTGATAGTTGATGGTGTTTTCAAATAATATGGGGTTCATGTTCTAATATTCATTGTACCAATGATTATATCAACACTTAAATCTAACTGATTTGTTCCAAATTAAGTCGTACACCATGAATTCTAGTGCTACGTATACTTCGTCCAGTAGAATCACTGCTTTGTTCGCAGTAACAGCGGTACCTCTAACAACATTTCCAACCGGGATACGACAACTCCCTCTTTCACTAACCTCGACTACTTCCAAACACAAATCTTTTAAGAAAGATTTACTTGGTAAAAGCCTCAGAGAATTATTTACAACTGAGTTCACTCATTTTAAACCGATTAAATTCACTGATTATTATCAAACTAAATAATTTTCTGTTGAAAGAAAAGCCACAGTATATCAATTAAGATAATGAAACACTATTGAAAATTAAATGAAAACAAATTCATATTGGACGAATTAATAAAGCATGAAAATAGGCTGAAAATGTTATAACTTGTGGCCTGAGTGCCCCGCTAATGTATAACGTAACGATAACACTAATTAGAGAGCAGTGAATTATCGATCGGACCAATGTCGCATAAAAACCTGTACGAACAGTCTAGAGTACTTATCGGTCCTACTTCCTGCCTAGACCAATCACTTAAATCCAGAACATCAATCTCAACCTCTGCGATATGAATTATTTCAAACATACTCGGTTTATATATCAACCAGACAGACCACATAGTACCATAAAATAAGAAACAACATTTGTACAAGAATTAGTCAAATGTGGCTGTGAATAAGGGGATAGTAATTGGTAGACAGGGCATAACTCAAGAATTGTAAATCGTATAATAACAATTCGTAGGTCAAAATTAAGCTCATAATAAGAGGGACATGAATATGAATAGTTTAGTTATTTAACAATTATACGATAAAAGTATACTCATAGTATTGGTCCATAAATGGATCCCAGAAGTTACCATTCATTATGCTTATTGGGGCATAAAAGGAAACCAGTTTAAAGAAATCTACAATGAGCTTGAATCGATGTGTGGATTTTAAGATTGATTTCTTGATAATATCATATTTTGGGAATTAGCAGTTCCCCCAACAAACATGGATACATATTATATAAACAAACGAACTTCATTAAACATTCAGGGCTATTTATATGGATAGTACATTGAAAAGAATGTTTTTTTGCAAATGAATCGAGCTTTTCAGTAAAGTGTATAAAAATTTCACGGATAACGCGAAATCAATACGATCATTGACTTTGTAATTTGTTGTCAACATCGAACTTCTGTCATTCTTTATACTTAATGATCACCGATTCAGTGTCCGAATAGTCACGTATAATTTGAGTGCCATCTGTAAACGCAAGTTTACCAAAGCGCTTGGATTTGGAAAAATCGTATGCAAAAACGATAAACGATACAGTAGTTGAAAAATCCAACTTTTAAGAACTTCCATGGATCCTTGGAAGAATGTTAGCAAAGATTATTGTTATACCTTATTATTGTTGTCTGTATTGAATAAAATCGATTGTAAACTTTGCTACCGAAAGTCACATGTTCATTTATTAATTTTATCATTTGTAAAATCATGTAAAACAGTCATGATCGTATGAATGCTTAGAACGGATATGTTTTTAAATATAACGATGTGATTTTTTTTGTAATATATTATATTTCAAGTTTTGTTATGTTCATCATGGAATGATATTAGTTTACGTCAATTTGTACACAACACAATTCTATCAATGTCATACTGTGTTGAATTTATTTAGTATGATTATCTATTAAGATTTAATTCATTTCAGAATAGTTTTAATATCAAACTGAATCTACTACACATGTACTTCACTTCAAGTTACCATACCAAATCAGCACCGCATGATAAAATTATCAATGTAAATGTCAGAGTAATAGAAATAGTAACAGTATTATTGGTTAGTGGAAAAGGCTAAACGTAGACGGCATAATTCGAGGGGAATAAATCAATCCGTGGGATAAAAAAAGTAAGATAATTTTGAAAATTAGGATTCAAGGGAAGATATATAATGAATGTATCTTCATTACCGTGACCAATTGTTATCTATCTCACCTGTCTCCAACCATTGGGTGTGATAATCGCGTAGACCCCAATCAGTTAAGTTAAATTTATCAACATGGCTCAGTCTAAGAGCCAGTGATTTCAGAGATCGATCCCACGTCTTACTTTGACGACTTATAGTTTCCTTCCAACCTACTCCCACACAAGTAGACATTGGATACCCAGTAAGGTAGTGACGGCTAAATCAATAAATAACTTTAAGTGATAAAACAAATAACTTTTTTGTTTTTGTCGTTCAAAATCTCTTAGGCTTATTGTTCACAAATTAAAATTGATATAATTCAAAATAACTTTTAATGACAGACACTGTTTACATGGCATATTCTCCTGTAAATCCCTTGCCAACTTTTATTCGACTTATGTTTTCCGTATTTTCGTGTATTGTAACCTAATTCACTTCAATATTGCATTTCTACTATCAGTTTTATTATGCTGCACGGCGAGACTATAATTTATGGACGAACCAACTAAATATAAGTCTCGAATTTTGGCGCAATATTTGTCTAAATAGCGTTTTAGCATTATAGCTGATATCAATTCGTAATCTAATTCCTAACCTTGACCACCAACTGTAAATCATAATTCTAATCTTTCACACTGGTTTATACCCTTCATTTGGTCCTAGTTATTAGGTGGACATACTCAAGGTCGGTCTAGCGTCACTCAAAGCTCGTCCATAAATTATAGTCTCACATTTACACACTAAATCTTTTTAAAACGATCGGCATATTGGTATAAGATTGTATTTTCTCATAAATTTCGATAAAATATTCTCAGCACACCGAATCAAATGAGAGATTATATATGGTTATAGCCTAAGTATCAAATTTGTTCGTATAAATAGTAATGTGAGAAGAATAAAGACATGAAACAAAATCAAAGGGTTAAATAAATTAAGCATTGGGTAGAGAGTTAATAATAAATATATTTTTGTCATATTCCACTGAGTAGAAAAATTGTTTTGGCTTTTGACAATTTGAACTGGTTACTTTGATGGTTTATTTATATTTTGTAGTAGAGCGGTAGCTTACTGGTTAACGAGTTTCACATTCAACCAATAAATCTCAGGCTCGAATCTTGCTCCTCTTACTTCGATTCGCGCAGCCAAGTGTGTACCATTAGCCCTCACGTTTAGATTGTGTATTCAAACCAGACACCTGGCAAATGAGTTAATTCTATTTTACGGTAACGAAACTATACAGTTATTCTGCTTTTTTTTACAGGTTGACTTTGTGCTAGGTATTACTAAACCTTGTTCAAGAAGTCTACGAACTGACACTGATGTTAATATATATCGAAGAAAATCATCAAATGGTTTATATCTATTCGGTTTAAAATGTGAGCAACATCGTATAATGTCCAAGATCAAATCAATTAGTGCTAATTTGGAATGGTCATCTATAAATGCAGCAGATATTCTATATAGAAATATTTATCACTCTTTATCAAATAAAAATTTGGTATGTTTACGTGAAAGATTAGAGGAGGTAAGTAAAATAATTTGTTATTTTCAATGAGATTACCTTGTTCTTCACGTATAACTATGGTTCAATATGTTCAATGATAAAGATTTATACAAATATAAAATGATTTTCTACTATAAAATCGATTGAGTTGTTGACACTGTTTTTTACTCATTTACCAGTTACAGATTTGTATACTTGTCTTTAAAATACACTCTAAGTGTGACAGAAAATGACACTACCCAGCTTCCTAAACTGAATTAAATGGAGTGCGGTTCAAATTTGCTACTTAGTGGTGAAAGTTGAAAGCCCCAGTCGCTAACCCACCATTCCGTCTAATTCAGTTTTAACAACTGAAGAATATAAGTAGTTTTCACATTAAAAGTTTGACTCCATTTGGAGTAACCTAACCTATACACACGATCAATGAGTTGCATTATTATATTTATTTAATCAAGACGCTACTTTAAATCAGAAAATCCAATGATAAACATAATTCACCGATCGAAAACTTCAAATACAGATGCTATTTATTGACATTAGCTGAAGAAAATTGTTGATAAGCTTCAAAGATTGATTTTTCGTAGTAGCTTTTTTGGGAAACCGTCTCCTAGTAAGATTATCCATATGTTAGTGAAGTAGTAGTTACTCATGGATTTGATTGTAATTTTTTCCGTTGCATTATACTTCAGGTATTTCAAATAATCCTTTCCCACTATTGTTTAATATGTATTTGCTTAATAGTTTTATATTGCGTGGCCGAATCCATGTATTGCTACCAAGAGTTACGTAGTTCTGTTGAATATGAGCACACAGGTTTTCTAAATTATCAATTTAGGTACTCCATTTCAAGCATCAGGTCGTAAGTGCACTTCACTTATTTTTGTCTCACTATTTGGGTAGTATCACTTCTCCAAACAGCGAGTATAAAACCGTAGTAGCCTCACATTATTCACCTAGAACTTACAACTACACAAATACAACTTATTTGAACAGCTATAAAAGTGGGCAGGGATGTGAGAAAATCCAGTGCCTCATTACAATACCATTGGTTATTTTGATTTGAACTATGAAAACTGTATAGTCTGTACTAATCTTCTTCACTAATAATAATCTTGTGCTCACTACTGACTGGCTTCAAGATATAACTCCTGGAGTTCTAGTGCGAAGCTGTAACCAATAGAGTTCAATCCGTCTTGGATGTGAAATAGTTATCCACCATGGGCATTAGATAAAGGTTGCGCAATATCGTAAACTGATTGAAATTAGATATCAACACCTCTTGACTTTGACTCAGTGGTTAAGCGTTCAGGAGCAAGACAGACGGTCTTGAGTTCGGTCATTCATAGTGAGGTCGTAGATGCGTACTGTTAAGAAGTCTCATACTAAGATGAAGCTACCATCCAGTGCTTCCAGATTTTTGATAGTGGACCAACTGATATCGATTCTAGGCCTAAACATAAAATTCGACAATCTCCACCAATCCCCTTTGTTAAATATATTCTTTGATAGTCTTAATTTTGATTGTTACCGTAAAGAAGACGAGAGAAGATTGCTGACCCAAACGTTGGAATTAATTAAATTTTATTAGCTGAGGATATTTAAAAAGTAATTTCTAATATGTGATCTGTTTGTAGTTACCTGATATATAATAAACTGCTATATGTTGCTCAAATTATTCCGCCTTATTTTTTACTGGTTATCATCGGTGTTGTTGTGTTGTTTTTAAGGTGTCTGAACCACTGGATCTTATAAATGTACAACAGTCTACTGGATTATTGTGTGAGGACGTACTTAATGATTCAGTAACTGTGATTATTCCCATGGGTTATGGCCATCCAGATGATTGTATTGATTCTGAAGACATTGAATTAGTCGATGTGAAATTTTCAAAATCATTAGCTTATACAATTGAACTAGCAGTACATAATGCTTCGGGTAAAAGACAAATAGAGGTTAGAGGTACTTTTTGTCACACTATTATTCTTTTAATCTCATATGCTTTACAGCCCCCAAATGCCCTGGTACGACCGAGGATGGGGAGATCTCGCTCTCTCGAAATCCCCTTACATGGCCTCGGATATACAGCTACTGTCAGGGAAGTCTTCGTGGCGAGGGTATTGGTTACGAAATTGAAAGTACGAGAAGTGAATGTCTGGCGCTTTAACCTAGTCGGTGGATATGGATGATCCACCTAGGGGATTTGGAAGGCCCTGGTTGCAAACCGATGGTATACACGTACTCTAGTATCCTGAGAGAGCAAATCGCGTATGAACCTACTGTTGATCACTGGCTACTATGGGACTGCATCTCCTGACGTCGCTCCACTGCCTTGTGGATTAGACCTTTAGATCAAAGGGTTGGGGAGTGACCCCATAAGAAAATCACCTGCTTCGGTCTGGGTACCCGGGAAGTATCCCAGTCCCCACACAAATCGAATGATTTATGTGGCGCATATCTATTTGATGCCTCCTTGTACCAAAGTTAATGTGCTTAAATAAATAAACAAAATAAATTGCTTACCCACCTGCCAATGTGTGATGCAATGTGAATAGAATATGCACATTCGAAATAATCAATGAACACTATAATTTTTGTAACATTAAAATTTGTAAAGGTCAGAAAAGATTCAATGAATTAGTCTGCAATTATACCTGAAGTGGGCCTTCTTAGAATCTTTATCACACCATACATCTTAGATGTTCTCCAAATATTCGAAAACTATCGCTTTAGTTATTTCATTTTTGTATTGGTTGATTGTATCTCTCCGTTGATAGTTAGGACTGCAATTGACTAATCTCTTATTGCTATATGTGCATCCCGTGCGGATTGCCTCGATATTGCCTCCAGTCACAAGCATAATAAGTAGAGATGATGAGGCTAGCAGTGGAACAGTACCGGGTTCAAGTCCCGGAATGGACATTAACAATGGGATGCAGGCACATCCAGTTGACGAGCTCCAAATAGAACGAGACGCGCGTCCTGGACTGTCTGGGCTAGGCGAATTGTTTTACGAAGGAGTTGAATCAAGGCTGCTAGTGCTGGCTGACTTGTCATCGGTTTGTCACGGGGACACGGTCATAGAAGTCGATAATCGGATTGGCGATTTTGTGACGTGATATTTTATGAGCCACAGAGCTTAACAGGTTCGTTCACAATCTTCATTCAATATTCTATTGAAGGATGAGATTTCAGGGGAAATTTATAGAAAAATTAGTGTCAGTAATAAAGTGTTTTTCTGAAGTCTGATTAAATTTAGAACTGTTGGGGACGATAGATCCCCAAAACTCATATTTTGTAATTTCATCTTATCGATTAACTTATCGATTAAATGATTAAATAGCAGTCAATTGACGAACTTATCGATTAAATATTTGAATGGCTGTCGAGTGATGAACTTATTGATTAATGTTTAAAAAAATTTTACTGTGACAATATCGATTGTAAATATTTGTATAAATACGCTTGACTTATGTGCTTGGCCTGATCTGGTATCTGCTGTTTGCCTGTAGAATACACTTCCTACGCCTTACAAAGACTTCTTGATCGCATTAACTGAGTCGGGGACAACAGACCAGAATAGTCTATTGAGGTTCTGAATCCCTTGAAAAGATCGATAAGTCACTGTCCTCTAATCGGTGGCTCTTTCAGATATAAGAAGAACATAACATCATATCTCAACAAATCAATCAAAAAGTGTGTCAATACTCCTTTGATATCATTTTCAGTTGGATTTTTGAATTCAAGTGTACTTAGGGAAGTAAGTATATTAAGTTGAAGTACAAGAAAGGTTTCTTACAAGGTTTTCTAAACATCTTCCTTGGAATCTATACTTGAAAAGAAACAGTATCTTCCTTATATATCAACATCGAACATTTGATGTATAATGGATGTAAAGTGAATATCTCAGTAGCCATTAAAATAAGTAAGAATGTCAGATTACAAACATCATCTTTACTTCATTTTTACAAAAGACCATGACTTACCAAATTATTTAAAATTGATTTATACGTAGAGAAGAAAAACAAGATGTAAAAAAACTCTTTGACTTGACAAAGATGATTGTATAGGGCTCATCAGCGATGCCCGTCGACCATTCCGCTCGCGGGACTAAAATCCCAGACCTACGGTCTCGGACGCAGATGCTGTTGAATGCCAACTCAGTGGTATAGAGTTTAAGCGTATCCTGGGTTCTAGTCCAGCGTGCGGGAACGTGCATGCGCACTGCTGAGGAGCCCTGTGATGGAACGAAACGGTAGTCGATTATTTCCAGGTTTTCAGTGGTGGTCTAAATTAGATTGACGCGTGAGTCCAAATTTCAAGATACTACAATAAATCCATAAAACCCCAAAATTGATAAATTTCGATAATGCAGTAAGAAGATGAAGTTTATCAGAATTATGTGATATATTTGCGCAATACATTTCGAACAATCTGATCACAAATATACTTGTTGAGAACATTTATACATGAAAAATTAAAAGGTCAACTAGACAGCTTAAGGGTAAGTCATAACAATGGAAAAATATTAAAGTACACAAAAACAAATATGATTACCACTGGATAATAAATCAGTATTACCAGGGTAGGTTAAGTGTAAGAACGAAATGTTTTTGAACACATAAAGGGTTTCCGTATAGCCAAGGTTTCAATAAACCTTAGTATACGTCCTTGAAGGCTTTTGTTTAACACTACAAATGCCGATTTGACGTCAACCTTATGACCCGTCTCAATCAAATGTTTCGCAACGGAGGATGATGTCTGTCTATCTTGTGATCTTATTTGACCTTTGGAATCCATTTGTTTCTGCAACCATTTTGGTATGTGTTCACCAACAATTAATTGCAAATCACGATTGCTCCTCCCTATGTACGTGTTTCCACATATACATGTAAATTGATAGACACAATAGGATGTGACACAATCGCTTTCGTGCCGTTTGGACTTTTGGTGAAACATAGACCTTGTCTTTTCGATAATGACAAGTTGGGCTGCATAAAATGTCCAGTTGATAATTAATTTAAGTCTCCGTTTCAACATGAGACTATTTGTGTCGCCTCTGAATGATAACGTAATATAAACTCGCTTTTTGGGTGCTAGAAGCGTCATAGGTCTAGTTGTATTGCAACCCTTCCAGAGGTTTATGAACTTCAAAGAATAACCATTATTCATTAACATATCAGTCAAGAGCTTCGTCTCTACTTCAATAGTATCACTAGTACAAATACGATTGATTCTATTGAATAAGCTCTTTATTAGACCGCGTTTGTAATGAATAGGGCAGTGACTATGAAAATTAAGATATTGCCCTGTCCATGTTGGTTTTCTATATGTAGCACGTTTGATGGAGCCATCATCTCTCCTAGTAATCAGGATGTCAAGAAAAGGAATTTGGTTATTCTTCTCTACTTCACATGTAAGAGAAATGTGCTCTTGACTTCTATTGAATTCTTTTAACAAGCGGTTTATGTCTTCACCGTTATCCCCCATGATTATTATACCGTCAACGTATCGTTTATACAGACCCATCTTTCGAATTGAGTCTTCAACTCAATTTTCAACATATCCCATGAACACATCAGCCAGTAATGGTCCTAGAGGGCTACCCATAGCTACACCATCTATTTGTCGGAAGTGCTCACCTTCAAAAGTGAATTTTACATTATCTGTACACAATAATAATAAATCTTTAAGAGTGTTAACAGGAAATGGCAGTGGAAGGTTATTGAAAGAAATATAGTCACACAAAATATCAATGGTTTTCCTGAGAGGTACATTTGCAAATAAAGTGTTCACATCAAAGAAGCACATGGTCTTTGTCGTTATATTTATGTCCTTTAAGTAATTAATTAATTCAAATGAGTCAGTCAATGAATACTTACAATATTGATTTCGGATAGGGTTTAATACTTTTGTAAGAGCATCAGTTTCTTTCTTTTGGACCAAAGCAGAGAAGCATATTAACTTCTCAGCACTTCAAATCATTAAAAGAATTGCGAAATAATCCCGATATTATTATACTTAAACCTGATAAAGGATCTGGTGTTGTTATTATAAATAAGTCAGATTACAAAAATAAAATGGAATCCATTCTCAGTGATAAAAGCAAATTTTTGGCTGATGTTGACTTCGATGGATTACGTAAATTAGAAAAGAAAGTAAACTCGAATCTTGTGAAATTCTTAAACATGAATGCTATTAACAAGGATGAGTTGAATTTATTAAAACCTATGGGTTCGGCGTATCCTAATTTATATGGATTACCAAACATTTTTGATCAGCCAAAAAACTGCTTTTATCACTGAAAATGGATTCCATTTTATTTTTGTAATCTGACTTATTTATAATAACAACACCAGATCCTTTATCAGGTTTAAGTATAATAATATCGGGATTATTTCGCAATTCTTTTAATGATTTGAAGTGCTGAGAAGTTAATATGCTTCTCTGCTTTGGTCCAAAAGAAAGAAACTGATGCTCTTACAAAAGTATTAAACCCTATCCGAAATCAATATTGTAAGTATTCATTGACTGACTCATTTGAATTAATTAATTACTTAAAGGACATAAATATAACGACAAAGACCATGTGCTTCTTTGATGTGAACACTTTATTTGCAAATGTACCTCTCAGGAAAACCATTGATATTTTGTGTGACTATATTTCTTTCAATAACCTTCCACTGCCATTTCCTGTTAACACTCTTAAAGATTTATTATTATTGTGTACAGATAATGTAAAATTCACTTTTGAAGGTGAGCACTTCCGACAAATAGATGGTGTAGCTATGGGTAGCCCTCTAGGACCATTACTGGCTGATGTGTTCATGGGATATGTTGAAAATTGAGTTGAAGACTCAATTCGAAAGATGGGTCTGTATAAACGATACGTTGACGGTATAATAATCATGGGGGATAACGGTGAAGACATAAACCGCTTGTTAAAAGAATTCAATAGAAGTCAAGAGCACATTTCTCTTACATGTGAAGTAGAGAAGAATAACCAAATTCCTTTTCTTGACATCCTGATTACTAGGAGAGATGATGGCTCCATCAAACGTGCTACATATAGAAAACCAACATGGACAGGGCAATATCTTAATTTTCATAGTCACTGCCCTATTCATTACAAACGCGGTCTAATAAAGAGCTTATTCAATAGAATCAATCGTATTTGTACTAGTGATACTATTGAAGTAGAGACGAAGCTCTTGACTGATATGTTAATGAATAATGGTTATTCTTTGAAGTTCATAAACCTCTGGAAGGGTTGCAATACAACTAGACCTATGACGCTTCTAGCACCCAAAAAGCGAGTTTATATTACGTTATCATTCAGAGGCGACACAAATAGTCTCATGTTGAAACGGAGACTTAAATTAATTATCAACTGGACATTTTATGCAGCCCAACTTGTCATTATCGAAAAGACAAGGTCTATGTTTCACCAAAAGTCCAAACGGCACGAAAGCGATTGTGTCACATCCTATTGTGTCTATCAATTTACATGTATATGTGGAAACACGTACATAGGGAGGAGCAATCGTGATTTGCAATTAATTGTTGGTGAACACATACCAAAATGGTTGCAGAAACAAATGGATTCCAAAGGTCAAATAAGATCACAAGATAGACAGACATCATCCTCCGTTGCGAAACATTTGATTGAGACGGGTCATAAGGTTGACGTCAAATCAGCATTTGTTGTATTGTACAAAAGCCTTCAAGGACGTATACTAAGGTTTATTGAAACCTTGGCTATACGGAAACCCTTTATGTGTTCAAAAACATTTCGTTCTTACACTTAACCTACCCTGGTAATACTGATTTATTATCCAGAGTGGTAATCATATTTGTTTTTGTGTACTTTAATATTTTTCCTCTGTTATGACTAACCCTTAACCTGACTGGTTAACCTTATAATTTTCATATATAAATGTTCTTAACAAGTATATTTGTGATCAGATTGTTCGAAATGTATTGCGCAAATATATCACATAATTCTGATAAACTTCGTCTTCTTACTTCATTATCGAAATTTATCAAAGCGATTATATATTTCAGAATTGATAAAGATATTTGTAACTGTGGTAGTTTCACCTATTGTATGTTTTTTTACTTTTACTCACTCACCAATAATCACTCATTTTTGAGCTAATTTTCATTTTAATTATGTCTTTTGATTATGTAGTCATTTGGTATTTGTATTTTTATTAGCCTTATTAATTATTGTTATTAACTTATTATTAGTTTTATTCAATAATATATTTTTGATTTAATATAGAATTCTCAGCACAAAGTACTTCAGCGAGTTTCCGTTTCTTGTTTCTTCATCGATATTGACGATAAATATTGATTGGTCGCCAGTTAGATGTTATCAGTTCAGGAATCGACATCTGAATAATGTTGATTCTTTTCAATCCATATTGTCAGCCATCACGATATTTGTGATGGCTCATTTTTGTAACTTGTACAGTGAAAGGTCGTGAACTTTTCACTAAAGCATCCTAATATTTTATGCAAATAATTGACATAATGATATATTAAAACAAACATGGAAATAGATGAGTTGTTGAAATTTGTAGATGGTAGGAACAGGTAGCCCAAATATTCAAGCTGGACGACATAACTTTCCCTACTTTATATAATTAGATTTTCAGCATTAATCTCAACTAATATGCTTCATACTATAATATTTTGTATCTTTATGCACTTATTATTATGATGCTTTGTCCTGTTCCAAATATCTATATCAGTTTCATTAACTGAAGTATGTCGAAATGTTTTTAATAATAATATCAATGATATCACGAAATAAGTTAGATATCTATCGAAAACTAGGAATCTAAACGAACCGCTAAACTGATAATTATAATGTGAATAATTTCAATAGGTAATTCAGGAATTACAGTGAAGAACTATAACTAGTGGAGTTCAGTGTTGTCTCATGTGAGGAAGGTACATATCGAAAACAATTGGGGATATTTGCACAGTCTTGTAAATTAATTGAAGTTATAAACATAAATACCATTCAATTCTGATTCATTGGTCTAGAGGTCTGGCGTTCGTGTGCAAGACTGAAGATCTTGTGATTTTATCCTCTTTGATAGGGACGTTGATGCACACTGCTAAAGAGTCCCATACTGAAACGAAACAACTGTCCAGTACTTCCTGATTTCCATTGTATGGCTAACTTAGGATGGTCGATAATATTAATAACATTCAGTAATCTCCAAAATCTATACTCATAATAATTTTATTCTTTATAACTTTAGGGCTACTTTTACAGTTGACAATATGCAAATTTGAAATGGGATAATTCAGAGTTATTCACAATTTTACAAATCTTATTGTCAGTTATAGAGATTGTTGAGTTTTGATTGAGATCATGAATGAATCAATGTTAGACTACTATTGCAAACCTGAAAGAACTGGGTGGCTATTTCGTTCTAGTTTTGATTGAGATCATGAATGAATCAATGTTAGACTACTATTGCAAACCTGAAAGCACTGGATGGCTATTTCGTTCTAGTATGGGACTCCTCAGCAGTGCGCATCCACGATCCCGTACATGGGATTCGAACCTTATTATCCTTGCTCTCTTCCCCAACATTTTATTATTATTGTTTTCAGGATTTGTATTCTTTTTTTCTTTTATTATTATTGTCTATGTATATTGATCATAAGTGTATGTTTATTTGAATTTTAGATTATAATTATAGACAGTTCACCATCGAAATATCCTCAAACTGGTAAATTGTTAAATTCTTCTACTGCCCATCCAATCACAACAGAGTATTTGCGTGATATTGTACATCCTCGTTGTATGGTCAATGTTGAATTATATCATTATGATCCATCGGTTACGAGCATATTGACACCGAGTCGGGGTGAACTTATTCGCTATGCTATAGATCAATATGCTAATGGCTCAATGTTAGTTATTTTGGAACCAGGTAGTGACTTTTATCATTGGTATTTCAGCTTTATTTCTCTTTCATTATTGTGGGGTTGTACATCATACATAATTATTATTTTCATCATGAATTGACACTTGATGGAAAGAAGTCACTCAGTTAACAGAGGGAATGAGACTAGACAGTAATGCTTTCGTGCCTAGTTTGACATTCCTCAACCGATTTGAAATTACGAGCTACAAATGTGGTAGAACTGTCTAAACATTAAAATTTCTCTGAGCACAATATTAATAAGTATTATCATAGTTTAGATCCAATAGTGCACGTTTTTTTTACTTCTGTTAACTACCGGTGTTGTACGGTCATCATCATTTGATGTTGTCGAGGAGTTACTGTTTGAGAGAAGTTGGGAGTAGTTAAGAAAACTTACTGTTTGTATGTCTTCGGTTTTGAAACGAGTTCAACTTTTGACTCTTTCCCCTCCACATTCTTACATGTCATTCATTCAGTTGTAAGAAAAACAGGACCCGGCCGTTCTGTGCATCCATCCAAGTTGCCACATTATATGTGTATATATCAGAACGGGGAGATGATATTATTAAGAAAAAGGCTAGAGTAGTTGAAGTAATAATATCAATAATAGTGATTCAAACAGTTCCTTGACCAAATTGTAACAGTTGGATCAAGTTTCAAATCTTCGACTTGTTTACTGAAAGCCATATGGTTTATTCACCAGGTCATCGCGATCTTTATCTATTGTTAATTAATTATTATATCCACCGTGACATTCTTAATACAGTGATTAATCCAACTAATCTTTTATCCTTTTGTGTATTTAAATTTTCAGGTGTTCAGTTACCAGTTAATTGGGATTCCGCAGTGTATTATACATTACAGAGACCAGGTGTTGGAATGGGTTGTTTTGCCTATCGACTACACTTAGATGATAAATATATTCATCAGAAGAGTGTTTTATGGGCTTTAAGTTGTTGGCTTGGAAGTTGGATTGTAAATGTACAAACAAATTGGTATGTGTAGATAGATCTTTATTATTGTTTTTTGAATATCGTCCTTTTTCTTTTTTGCGTAGGAATTTTTATTAATGACAATCGTTTCCCTGTTATTTACTGTTAAATAGTTAATGATTTAAAAAAAATCAAGCGCATAAGGTTAGTGTATGAACCTTTTGTCGATTGATCTGATTTATATCATCAGTAGGTACTGACTACTTTGTTGTTGGGATCTGTGCAATAGTCATGATTAGTGGTTTGGAATGTTATGTGATCTCGATGGCGAAAAAAACTTACTTACCCGTAAGGTGTTTAGAGGTAGTCTACAGAAAACTCTGAACAAAAATTTCGTACTGTTTAATACTACTCGTTACTTTGAAAATTCTCAATTTGATGTTGTTACCTATCTTCTTTAGTTCAATAATTAATATATGATTTATATTATTTTGTGAAATCTCTTTTTATAGGTTTGGAGTACCAATAGCTGGACAACCTCATTTTATCTATTCACATTATTTAAAATGTATCGATGGTTATCCACGTTCATGTCGAGCATTTCATGCTATTGATCTGGCGTTAAAATCACATCAGTATTTGGGCGATGTAATTCGTACACGTAGTAGAACAGCTGCGGCTGGTGTTCCATCTGACTATGCATTAAGACATGGTGTTTATTATACTTTATTTTATACAATATTACTAGGGATCGCGCGTTATTTAGGCGCTACAGAAGTTCAATTGAAATAGTCATTAGAAAAATGTCCTTCATTATCCAATGTAGAAATTATGGGAAATAAATGTTCATATTAGATATGATGATGGAATGACTTTCTGTCTGACGTATTTCACGCCTAATGTATAGTTTTCGTATTGAAATACTTGTAATATCGTCTTTTTTTTAAATGTCGGTTATTCAGTGTGGACCGAGCTATTAAAATATCTTTAAACCGTCAATAATTTGGGTTTCTTTCAGAATTTGTTTCTTTTCTCCTGTATTCTTTTTCTGCTCTTGAAAAGATTTAATTGTTTTTTTTTTGAAAAGGAAGTTTTTTACTGTGTATAGAGAAAAATATAGTTTTTGATACTTGAACTGCATTTTTCTTCTTGAAATGATGAAGATTTGCAGCTTAAGTTTATACTTTTGGTATTATGTAGTTCTCTCAGGCGGATGATTTTATCACGGAGCTTTCATTGTCATTCTGGATATGATCATCTGGGTTTACTTGATGTAGAAGTGAGCTTAGTCATTTCAAGAGTTTCAAAACCAGTTTGTTCTGGTGATCTTGTTTGGGATTCTTGATAAGTGTAAGTTTCATTATCTTCGTTTGTCCCTGTATTCAAGTTGTCTGTCCCACCCCACTGACTGTTTTCGAGTAGATCAGTTGATCGGGTTTGGTTCGACAGGTTTATTGATTACTGATTGATCTGTTTGTTACGCATCCAGAAATTTCTCTGATACATAATTTTGACATTTTCCCTATGTCTTCCGCAAATATAACTACCTCATTGATTTCGTTAAAGTGTCCAATTGATCGACTCATCTTCGTCAAATAAACCTCAGAAACCACGAAATGGATAATTAAGCCATACGGGAAGAAATCCCAGAAATCATCATGGGGATTAGTAAAACCCTTTATAATCAGTGTAGCACATAAATCGACACCATCACCCCCATTTTATTCAAACCATAGAGGAACGTGGCTTTATACTATTGCTGTTATTGTCCCTTTTTTAATGACAATAAAAATTTCTAGGTAACGGTTGTTTACATGCGTCATACAGCTTGTGCCTCAGCTTTCAAGCATCTATTCTCTAGATCGAATCACACCCTGCCTATTTTGATTAAGACTTAGAACATAAGCCTGTGGCTAGAAAATGAGTGGCTCAGCGTGTTATTGCCTCGTATTCATTGATCTTTCACAATCAACACTAACAAACTTTGTGTTTTTATCATTTCATTGATGTTAAGAACTGCAAATTATCAATCACTTTTAGCAAATTTACATCCTGAAAAGACTGCCTCGATATCACCAAATATGTTAAAGTTGGATGGTGATTAACAGTAGTATTTAGGACGTCCGTTCCATCCTGTTTGAAACTCATAACTTAGATGTACCTGCTTTCCGGTTTCGTGTTCACACTGGAACTCTGCACCACTACGTTTTACTTCAAACAGGATAAAACGTGTGTCCTAAATTCCGAATTCACTACTATTGAAGTGACGGAACTATCTGTTTAGTGCTCAGTTGTGGTGAGTACATTTAACATTATGGTAAGAATGTTTTAAAACCGTGGTTGGTTATTTTTTGAATTCCGTGGTTACTGAAATGTTTTGATACTATGTTAAATGTTACCAAATTGATATCAACCTATTTTTCATAAGGATGTCAAATGACCTAACTATCCAGCTCAGAGAATGAAACTCTTGAGCTACAAATCATCATTCTAACTTACTATATATTTTCCCACCTTAAATTCACATATATAAGTGAATAGTGCTTTCATAGAACTTGCATTCATAACACTACCTATTCATATTGAATAATTTATTTTGGAAAAAGAAACACCGTTTTCCTCCCACATATCAAAATGAAATGAGTTGAAAATGATAATTAAATTTTGCTCATATTAATGTAGTCACAATTGAGATAATCATTTTTATGTCCAGAGCAGACGTATGTAGACTGTGACTGGCTCAAAATCGTTTGCAATGGCGCAGGTGCATCCACTCTTTGTGTTCTCTCAAATTTTGATCTCCTGATTCCCCCTTGTCTCTTTTTTTCTCTTCCCGAGTTTATTTCACTATATTATACTCTTTAAGTAACATCTCCAAACGCTAATCTTTCCGATTACTACTTATACTCTTATTACCTCTACCACTACGGGATTTGAATCGACCACGGCATCTCTGTGCTAATGTGGTGTGGCAACTCGAACTGATGTACGTACGTACGAAGTTCTACGTTGTTACTGACTGACTGACTAGCATTTCACATGTTCCATGCAATATCATTTAGAAATATCCATATATGTTTAACAATGAAGTGACCTAAAATTATTTTCGAGAAACCTGACACGTAAAAATTCTCATTAAGTATGCTATGCAGTAGATGACGTTGATTTTTATTTGATAGGTAATATTTCTGTTTAGTCACTTTTTCCAATATCCCTGGTCAGTGTTGGACTAATACTTATGAGTGATGTATATAGTGACTAATTTTGTAAATTAAATTTTATACTACACAGATTGCACTATAGAAACATGTTAATACAAGGAAATTCCATATTGTATGAACAAGATTGGGGAGTGGGCCCCTATGAAAATCACCTGCTTCGGTTTGGGCACCCGGGCAGTATCACAGCCCTCACACATATCGAATGAGATTTGTGTGGCGCATATGTATTTGGTGTTTCCTTGTACCAATATCTGTGTTAAAATAAATAAATAAAATAAATGAACAAGATTCATTCTCCAACTTTAATTTTATCGTGGTTATTAATGTCAACTGAAATTTTCGACAGATGAAATTGAGAAATGGTCTCGAAAACATGAAGGGAAAGGGTGTTCGAACCCAGGACCTACTGGCTTCGCGCGCGAGCACTTAACCATTAGACCACTGAGCCGGCATCCAACAGTGTTAATGTCTAACTTCAACCAATCCACGAAGTTGCACCACCATATACCATTGTCTTCAGTGAGCTGATATCTCACAACAGACCTGGTTGAACTCCACTGGTAACGGCTTCTCACTAGAACTCCAGGAGTTTTTCTTCAAGTCAGTCACTAGTGAGCAGTTGATTATTATCAGAATGGGTTTTGTGGAGAGTTTATACAAATTTCATAGGTTGAAATCATGAGTGGATTGAAGCTAGACCACCATGGATAACGTGGAAGCACTGGACGGCCGTTTCGTCCAAGTATGGGACTCTTCAGCAGTGTGCATCCACGATCCCGCACCACGCGGGGTCCGAACCCTGGACCTACTGGCTTCGCGCGCGAGCACTTAACCACTAGACCATTGAGCCGGCATTGGTATTTTATTTGTTCTCTTTGTAATCCGACACTTCGGCAGACATCCATCCATTTTGGTTTGATCTGGTTTTCTTGAGTACTCTATCTGGTGTTACCTATATTATGGTTGGTACGGATTTTGACGGAATATCAAATAGAAGTATGAACGTTGTTTTTTATTGACATTATTCGTAGATTTGTTGTTCAATTATATTGTCGAAATCATAATCATGTGGAAACTACTGAAGCTATTGTTTGATTTCTATGTATTCTCATCCTGCTTAATTCTTTCGTTCAGTTTTCGAGTTTCGCCATTCGGTGGAAGATGAATACATAACTTGTATTCCCAATAATTGTCGAAAGCCTACTAACTGCAACAAATGTTGTATCAGAATGGTGGAGATTTTCAGGTGATTTGGATTCAATTCATGTTATACTCTGTTCTTCGTGGTTGAATCGGTGAGCCACTTCATGTAATAGTGCATGAGTTAGGCGCTGATGGTGTTCACCGGGCAGACAACAAAAAGTTCCACTTTTAAATCATCTAAATCATGGCACACAAAGGAAAAATTGTTTTCCGGAAATTACTTGTATGCTGAAATTAAAATTAAGTAGTAAAATTAGTTACATGAAATATAAGCCTTTCATTTGGGGATAAGCTGAAATCAGACTGCTTCGTACATGAAACAAGTAAATTTCTAAAGAGATCATGCTAGATAGGTTATTATATTATCACAGTAAGTTTTCGTTACAAATCATGAAAAGTATGAAAATGTTTATGTGTTGTGAATAGTGAAACGATAATTTATTCATCCTTTTACTTGCTAATTGACCAATGTTTCATCAGATCAACAACCCATATCTCTATATTGATTGATCACTGCGTATCTCTTGGTACCTAGAGTTAGTTAACTTCTATCGACCAAGTTGATGTGTGCTCATTAATCTACGAGACTCAACGTGTCCTGGAGTATATTTATGTACTCATCTGCTTTAGGGGAATCAGGAAGTTTCAAAATAAATTGTAAACGAAGCAACTCGACACCACTCTAGACTACATTTGTTATGGAAAGGCTGAAAGATATCAAGGGGAATCATTTTTTTAAATGATCTATAAGGTATGTTTCTAAACTCAACATTTCTATCGTCTGAAGATGTTAATACATTCAGTTTAAATAATAATAACCTCAAGTAATGTAGCCTATTTACTAAGTACAGGCTTACATACTTGACCTTGAGACGAGCTATTTGCGTAAAGACTGGGGAATCACCATTCAATGAGGTAGTTGTGACATGCACCACCTATATACAAACACCACCCACGTCGATGTGCGGCGATGTAGAGGAGTAAGCTACAAGAAAAATAGTGGGATACGACATAGCCAAACCTAGATATGTCGTCAGTTCGTAAGTTTGTTGGCTGTCGGACTGAGCCCTATTGGTAGATATATACTATTTGGTTGGGGTTCAAGCGATTTTTGCAACTATTTGCAATCTTAATCTGATAGAACTGACTGTTGGGAATATAAAATCATCATTTCAATATTTTATTTAATAACTATGTCCAATTTACATAAGGATGTATAAAGACGGTTTTTTATTATTATTTAAATATGAAAAGCTGAATCTCTAATGAACTCAGTTTAAAACCAATGACTTAACGATTAGGCATTATCAAATTGTTTTGAGTATATTAACAATTTTTACTGATGAAAATGAGTTTTAATGACTGTTTGTATGTTTGCACATTTCACTTTTATTATTAAAGATTTCAATTGAACTTATTTTCAAAAGCTTCATCATTTGTGTCATAATTAAGTAGTATTATTATGTGTGTGTGTGTGTGTGAATAGTTTCGTATTGTTTTAATAATTCACTTCAAGAATAAGTTTACGATGAAGTGGCAACCATCGGAGGTTAAAATCTATACATACATTTAGAAATGTTTCTCAGTTTTAAAATAGTTGAGGCTTAAATGATGAATTTCTTATAGTTATTGTTGCTTGAGTTTGTGCCACTTATAACAGAATTCGAAAAACTTTAGGGTTTCTTTGTCTTAATACATCTTATGGGCAATTTTTTTAACTACTTCAAAATGTCAGTCATATTACCAATGATTTGATTCATATATACAGAGAGAGCTTACAATTGTTCTACATTACTCAACTGTACGATTAATCTAACCTATTGCTATATTCATAGTTATCTAAAGAAGACACTTTTTATGAGAATTAACAAATAAATCGATTGAGGAAGACGATATTCGCTAGAGAATTCCTTTCCCAATTGATTGATCACTGGGTAGTGGTCAATATCATGTGTGTCAAGTCTTTCTTAGTTCAGATCGAATGCTATCGAATTCGTCAGGAAGCACCAGTTCCCTCAAGACTGCAGGTACATCTTGCTGACGAGTGCCAAGTAACACTGAACCCGGGTCCAGGGTTTCCTGTTGACTACCTCCAAATACCATCTTATAATTCCTTTCCGTCTATAGATTGTGAGTTGAACTAATGTTTGCAAAGTAGGAGAATAAATTCTAGTACACAAATTTTTTCCTTATCCTTACTTAAGCTAAGATGTATGTTATCTATGCCTGGCTACCATCTAACTCGATATACAGTAGCGGTTAGAATTGGGAATAATTAGAATAAGGCTGGGAAATCACGAAATCACCAACTATTTGTTCAAGTTGTTTGAAATATAACACAATTTCTAGTTTGGGTTCATGAGATAACCATAACCATATATATATATTAGTCGTAGGTTTCTCACTCGTTATCTGTTTGTATGAGTTAATGTCATTATTTTCACTGATCACGACATTGAAATCATTAACATGAAATCTTGTTGAACTTATAATATAGGAGAAGTTTAGTTAGTTTATTTCAGTATACCATTGTATCTATATCTTTTGTGAAAGTGACTTAACACTTCATGTATAAGTTAATCATTTTACTTACTGCATTTTATAATAAGTATTGAGTTAAATTTTTTTCAGTCAACTTTTAGTATAGCTCAACTACAATTCAGCACTATCAGTGATAGATATTTCACTCCTGTTTTGTTTAAACCCCACCAGTTACAATTGTCCACTGATACTTTAAAAAATATCACGAAATAAATCATTCGTGAATTGGCTGTTTTGATATCGTTAAAAACAATGGGATACCGAACAACTAGTTTTTCTCGGTATGGAACTTCTTAGCAGTGTACACAAAATTAACCAGGCTATATATGTGTATGTATACCTCAATAGTATTATCATTCAATCAGACTGGAGTCAACAATAGGCACTAAGAAACTTTAGATCTTTCCATTTCGATGTTACTATATCATATAGTTAATTAACTTTCTTATTCAATTTATCAACTATAATTCTATAGTTAGCTTTGCTTGAAGAATTTATTCTATTTAATACATCTGTTTGACTGATAATACTAAAACCGATCATAGATTACACTATAATAAATAAAACAAAATAAGCGTAAACTAAATTAGCTGACCTTTTTTTTTGGTAACATTGGTTTAGGTCCACTGAAATCAGTGTTTAAATACAAGAAAATCAAAATTACATACATATGTATATATCTTCACCTTAGAATTTATGCAATTATCTTAATCGAATATAACACGCAATACATATATACACGTAATATTGTTTTATTCATTCAGATTGTTTCATTTATTTTCTTTTCTTCTTTCAATAAACATCCATTTGACCTTGATATTGAGCTTATCTATTTTGTTTAATTCAAGTGACAATATCTTTTAAGATGTACACTTATTGATTATGAATTCATAAACCTTACAATTATAATAAACTTTATCAAAATGGGTTTTGTGGAGATTTTAGAAATTTCACTGGTTGAAATCATGAGTAAATTGAAGCTAGACCACCATAGAAAATCTGGATACCGACTCAGTGGTCTAGTTGGTTGAGTGCCTGTCACGAGACTGGTAGGTCCTAGGTTCGAATGTCGTGGGGGGCAGGATTGTGGATGCGCACTGTTGATGTGTCCCATAGTAGGACGAAATAGCCGTCCAGTGATTCCAGGTTTTACATGGTGGTCTAGCTTCAATTAACTCATGTTCTCAACTATCATAATTAATATCTATTCACTATGTCTAAATTCTATTTGTAGTAGTTTGGTGTGTATTACTTATATCAACAGATATAAGTAGTATGTGATATCAATCAAAAGTGGAATGTCTGGCAGTAGAATGTTGAAAAAATCGAATAGAAAAGAATAGGAATAAAGAGTAATTAGTATAGACAATTGATGGACATTTTGCAAATGAAATATTGAACATATAATATTAACATTTTATCAAATAACTTTATAATTTCATGTTAAAATACATTTGGTTATTCCTATTTGTGTGCTTCTTTACTACATTAGTAATGATCATAAATGAAGAATAAACATTTGAATTTATTACGTGAATGCTCATTTTTTATAATCTACATTTAACTATAAACCGAAACCGAATATAAAACTGAATAAATCATCGATACATAATTGGTGTTTAGTCTAAACACTTTGTATTATTCTAAACAATATGACCATTAATTAAATCAAATATTGTTTTATTCATTTGTTTAAATACATGTCAATTTGTTTATACTTGAATGTTCCAAATGTTAATTTGAATTCATCAGTAAAATATAGTTTAATAAGTGTCCCACGTACAGAATTGTAGATACATACTGTTGAGAAGTCTTTATACTAGGACGAAACGACCTTCTAGTGCTATCAGATTATCAATAGTGGTCTAGTTTAGATCGACTTATGAATTTAAGTGTGAAAATATTACAATCTGTACAAATACCCATACTAATAATGATCTATTCATAATAGTAACAATTAAAATTTGTTCATAAATCATGAATAATTGTTAATATTTATTTGAATGTAAACAATTTTAACGAAGTGAATTTATGTGAAGATAATATGTTGATACATTTAAAATATTGGTGTTGGTAGAGTCTAGATTTTTATGTCAGTTTTTTTTTCAACGGAATGAAGTGTTAAACGGAATATTATTTATTGTTTCAAAGTATATCACATCAGTTTGTTCTATTTAAATAAGATCAAGAATTCTGCTGAGGATGTCCTAGTCACTAAATTCTCATGGCGAGGGGGTTGTTTACAAATGTCTGGCGCTTTTACCAGGTTGATGGATATTGAGGATCTACTTAGGGGAGTTGAAAAACTGATTCTAAACCAATACTGCACATTGGCAACATAATCTTGAAGTAACAAATATAGTATTAACCTATTATTGGTCACTGGCTACCATGGAACTTCTGACATAGCTCAACTGCCTTGTGGATTAAACTTTTAGGTCAAAAGGTTGGGGAGTGGCCCCATAAGAGAATCGTCCGCTTCGACCTGGGCACCCAGGTAGTATCACAACCCACACACAGATCAAGTGATTTGTGTGGCACATATGTATTCAGTGCCCCTTTGCACCAATATTTATGTGTTCATATAAATAAATTTATTCAATATTATATTTTTGGTACAATATAGAATTCTCAGCACAAAATACTTCAGCGAGTTTCCGTTTCTTGTTTCTTCATCGATATTGACGATAAATATTGAGTGGTCGCCAGTTAGATGTTATCAGTTCAGGAATCGACATCTGAATAATGTTGATTCTTTTCAATCCATATTGTCAGCCATCACGATATTTGTGATTGTACATTTTTATAACTTGTACAGTGAAAGGTTGTAAACTTTTCACAAATGCGTCTGAATAGTTTATGCAGATAATTCGTATAATGATGTGTTAAAACAAACATTGAAATAGATATTTTTTGATTGAGATCATGAACCGATTGATGCTAGACCATCACAATTGAAAACCTGAACGGCCGTTTCGTCCTATTGTGGGACTCATCAGCAGTGCGCATCCACGATCCCTCTCGCGGTATTCGAACCCAGGGCCTTCGGTCTCGTGCGAGAACCTTTAACCAACTGGACCACTGAGCCGGTATACAATGGTGATAGTTTCTAACATCAAACAATCCACGAAATTGCGCGACCAACTTCCGTCGTACTGAGGTAGATACCTGTCTCTACCCGACAAGGATTAGCTCCACTGGTCACAGCTTCTCACTAGAACTCCGAGAATTTCCTCACGAAGCTAGTCACTAGTGAGCACATGTCGATTACTAGTATAGGGGTTGTGGAGATTATTAAGTTTTTGATTGAGATCATGAACCGATTGATGCTAGACCATCACAATTGAAAACCTGGAAGCACTGGAAATAGATAACTTGTTGAAATTTGTAGATGGTAGGAACAGGTTGCCCAGATATTCAGTCAGGCCGTCAGAAATCTGTTTACTATAAATGTATTACTGAAGTAATGAAAAAGCTCAATAAATAAAATATATAATTGATTTAGTTTAAAAATCATTCTTTATTTTATAAATACGGGTGCTGAGTATCTTGCGTAAACAGCTTTTTGTAAATACTTGTACCCTCTTGATGGTCGTTGTGGTAGTTCTCCAAATTTCAGCTTCGTACATTATGACTAACTTGACGTTTGTATTGAAGATTGCGACTTTGATATTGGTTGAAAGTTGTTACGAGTTTTATATGTTCTTCAATTGTAGAAATACGGCCCTTGCTTTGCCAATCCTCGCCTTTACGTCTGCATCTGAGCCTCCTTGTTCATCGATGATGCTTCCCAGGTATATGAAGGACTCCACATTTTCTGGAGTTCCGCCTGTAGCTCTTCCAGAGTTACTGTCAGTCCCAAGCCCGCTAAAGGAGAAGGGTTGGGCATGTGGTTAGCGTCCCCATCCCGTAGAAAACCAACTCGCTAAAAAACGCTAACCAAGTAGGACGTAGGAAGTATCAAATATTTACTTAGTTCAGTTAATAACATTTATCTACCTAACTTTGTTTTTCTTATCAGCCTAACACACACTTAAATTGTATTCTCAATTCTAGCTGAATACATAGAATGATTACTAAATTTCGATGCTGGGTAATAATTTTCCACTTTTTTTCAACTTCACAATCTGTCAATTTTCAAGTTAAACAGCCGGATGTTCTACATTGGCATGTTTTTCAAAAAAAAAAGAAGTTATGAAACTAACGGAAATTCACTTTGGATTGTGAAGTGTAGAACAAAAAGGAAAATGAATGATTTTAGTAAATTCTTATTGTATAACTTCTATGTTACATTGTTTAGTAGAAAAACATGAATCCATGAAGTGTTTTTGCAACATTGCATTTCGCTGTTTCAGACAGACATTTTCTTCCTTGAAGATTACATATTAAGAAAAGGTAATGATATGAAACTTCATTGAGGACCTTTTCCATGGTGTGCGTCAGAACTTCAACAATTTCCATTTATTATCTTTTACAAAATTTTGGCTAAGCAGTTTTCGAATTGTTCAAGTACTTTAGATATATTTTAGTGAAAAACTGGAATAAAACCACTGGACAGTTGTAACTTATTTGACAAGAAGTGATCAAATTACTACTCGAATTCTCGGGTTAGGCTGAAGGGGGTCTTTATCGGTTCATACAACTATATGAACTAAATAATAATAATAAATTAAATGAACAGATTTAGCCAGTTGATTCTAGGTTAGAAAATATGGTGTGGTGTGAGCTACTTATATTGACATAAGTAGTATATAACGTGCGTTAAAAGGATGTAATGTCTGGCAGCAGAAATGGAGAAGATCAAGAAAAGAAGAGCAAGAACACAATGGAATTTGTAAGAAATCGCATGAACAATGAAGTGGGAGACAATGGATTAGTGTTTGCAACTTGAACAGTACAGTTTGATATGATGCATTGATAATTTGCAAATTGACGATTAACTTTATGGTATTCAGATTTTGTTGAGATAGTCTGTAATTTTCGTGCTAAATACATTCGATTGTCCCCACCTGTGTTCTTGTTCACTACATTTGGTGTCGCTGCCAACCGGGAGAGGAGGAGGGTGCTGTTCTGCGGACGCCGTTGCGGGCCTGGGGTTGAGGTGCCAGTTGGAGCTGTCTGGTGCGGAGAGGTGGCGTCTGTTGGAGTGTTCTGGCGGGGCGGCGTTGGCTGTAGCGGGTGCTGTCGACGGAGAGAAGCGGTGGGACGCGCGGCTGCTGGGCGGACATTGGATGTAGATGGCTCGGCAGGCCGGTGGAGTGCGGGTGTTAAGCGTCCCAGGTGCCGGGTGGATGTCGGTCGTTGTTGCCCCGGCAGGTCGACGGAGCTACGGAAGTCAGCGCGCCGCAGACTCGACATTTTGACGGAGAGCGTGGCACAGGCTGCAGAGACGGAGAATGTTGCACGGCGAGCACGAACCACCACAAGAACGACTGCTTTAAAAGGGGGGACGAGTGTGGTGTGAGCTACTTATATTGACATAAGTAGTATATAACGTGCGTTAAAAGGATGTAATGTCTGGCAGCAGAAATGGAGAAGATCAAGAAAAGAAGAGCAAGAACACAATGGAATTTGTAAGAAATCGCATGAACAATGAAATGGGAGACAATGGATTAGTGTTTGCAACTTGAACAGTACAGTTTGATATGATGCATTGATAATTTGCAAATTGACGATTAACTTTATGGTATTCAGATTTTGTTGAGATAGTCTGTAATTTTCGTGCTAAATACATTCGATTGTCCCCACCTGTGTTCTTGTTCACTACATTTGGTGTCGCTGCCAACCGGGAGAGGAGGAGGGTGCTGTTCTGCGGGCGCCGTTGCGGGCCTGGGGTTGAGGTGCCAGTTGGAGCTGTCTGGTGCGGAGAGGTGGCGTCTGTTGGAGTGTTCTGGCGGGGCGGCGTTGGCTGTAGCGGGTGCTGTCGACGGAGAGAAGCGGTGGGACGCGCGGCTGCTGGGCGGACATTGGATGTAGATGGCTCGGCAGGCCGGTGGAGTGCGGGTGTTAAGCGTCCCAGGTGCCGGGTGGATGTCGGTCGTTGTTGCCCCGGCAGGTCGACGGAGCTACGGAAGTCAGCGCGCCGCAGACTCGACATTTTGACGGAGAGCGTGGCACAGGCTGCAGAGACGGAGAATGTTGCACGGCGAGCACGAACCACCACAAGAACGACTGCTTTAAAAGGGGGGACGAGTGTGGTGTGAGCTACTTATATTGACATAAGTAGTATATAACGTGCGTTAAAAGGATGTAATGTCTGGCAGCAGAAATGGAGAAGATCAAGAAAAGAAGAGCAAGAACACAATGGAATTTGTAAGAAATCGCATGAACAATGAAATGGGAGACAATGGATTAGTGTTTGCAACTTGAACAGTACAGTTTGATATGATGCATTGATAATTTGCAAATTGACGATTAACTTTATGGTATTCAGATTTTGTTGAGATAGTCTGTAATTTTCGTGCTAAATACATTCGATTGTCCCCACCTGTGTTCTTGTTCACTACAATGGTATTTTTCGATAATAACAATGATAGTCACTTTATTTACTATTATGTGTTAAGTACAGTTTGAAATTCTTACCGTACAATATTTCAACAAGCTTCTCCCAAATACAAAATAAATGAATAAAGATATTCGATAGGAAACTGTGGACCTAGGTTTCGTGCTATTTGGCACTAGTCAGCAAGGTGTAGTTTACAACTTGACTCATTCTAGCGGATTTGATTCTGTGCCTCTCATTTTCATAATAAGAAACGTTACTACTGAGCTATTCAAGCTTTGACTAAGCCGTAGGACAGAGATGTATTTACAACCGACTAACGCTAAACATGTCAGTTCACATGAACTAATACCCACATTATAACATGATCCATAGAATTCACTTAACACTAAGAAAACATATAATTAACATTGACCATTAACCAGTGATTAATCCATCGTAAATCAATGATATCATCTCTAACTGTGAATCTGAGTGATACAAGATCAAATATTTCAGGGAGCACTAGTCTCATTGAGAGTGCACGTACACCTTACTGATGAGCACTAAAAAGCATGTTACCTAGATCTGAATTTTTTATCTATCAGCTCCAACCACCTAAAATCACAAGGTAGTGTACGCAATGTTAAATCATTTGGACTATAATGTGACAATCCATATAATTCGATCAACACTGCACAAGACCAGAAAAATATGACGTTGTTACTACTCACTTATCAATTACTTGTAAACAAAAACCCCTTTCCAATAAGAATCAAGGATTTTTTGTCATATAAAATAAAAATCGCTAATTTAGGGGCCGACTAATATGAAGTGCAACTTGAATAAGTTTAAAAATGAAATTGTGAGATAAATAATGATCAGAATAAATATGGTCAACATGGAGTATGTGGGAGGGAGAATAATGTAATTGGAAATCGAAAATTACGTAATATGTAGAATAACACGAATTAGGCAAGAATTAGTAGATAGGGCTGGATGTTGAATAAATTCCTCAAAAAGGTTAGCATGTGTAATAATAATAATGACAATGGTAAGATGTGTTGATAAAATAAGCTTAGGAGATAAAAATGAACATTAATCACATTACGTCATATTATGAAATTGATTATTAAGTGGTTAGGCCCAAAGTTGACCAGGGTAAATGGAGCGGCAGAATATATTTCTTCTGGATGCAAAACTCTGGCGTTTTGATCCGAATAGCAACTGCTTCAGCTGTCTGCAGGATTCTCCGTCTGACGGAATTAGATAAACTGCGTAACCATCTATTTGTCTATAGATTTCATCATTGAATTTGAAATGCATATTCATAGTACACTTTAGTAATAATTCTATGATGATCTACACAGGAATTGTCGTACATTTCAAATCCAATGGTGTAATCTATAGACAAATAGACAGTGTCGCGATGGGTCCACACCTAGGTCCCATATTGACTGACATTTTTCTCTCTAAATTAGAAAACGACCCAACAGCACTACAAAATGACCTGTAATAGTGAGGAAATCGCTAGATTCTGGAATTGACACTGACCCTTAAATTGGAAACATGGTGATACGGGATCAAATCCACCAGGAAGATTCACTTTCATTCAGATTGTAAACAACAATTACTAACACGTCTCATATAGCATGACACCTAGAATCATGGTGTCGTACTGAATACATTTAATCATCGATTTCCCACTCAACACAATGAGCAGTATGTTTAAATAATTAGATTACAACTTGCCACATTACTTAGTGTTTAGTGACAAAACAGTATTTAGTTCGTGGTGAATATGTTAGTATATATGAAGGCTAATTTCCGATACAATGTCAAATGCTTTTAAGTAAATTAATGTTTTGTATGTTCATTTATTTACTATATGGTTGACAATTATGTTGACAATTTGATAGTTAATAATTAATCTTTTCAATACTCTCAGTATATAATTTCTATTCAATCAATTCAATGGATATAAACAGTTTATTACTCACTTCGAGCACAGTGATATATTCTATTGAATTGACATCGTGTGAATTGTCAATATACACGATAAACAAACTATCGAGTGGTGTGTACAATTCACATTTGATAATGTCAAGTTACAATATCGTTATTAATTACACTTATCTGGTTATTGATAATGGAATTCCGAATAAGCATTTTCATTTTATTCTCACACAAATAACACTATTGTTTCTACAAAACTTTGTTGATCGCATTTCACCAATTTAGATCATACTACTCAAACATTATCATCACCATCAATACTGTATGTGGATTTCGTTCATTTAGTTCAAGGTTATCACAAATATCAGGATGAGATACATGGAAACTGGAGTCGATTTCCAGATGCGTTCACTCTCGAAGACGAACTTCACATGTATATACAACATATAATCAAACAAATGATAGTCAGTCAAGTGTTTAAGTTGATGAGTAGAATACCATTTACTCAGATCTCATCACAATCCACGTTAACATTTGTCCCGTCTATCAGTTGAATGGAATATTTCCCTCAGATAAACACTGAATCTGTCATCTTATATCATGACACTTACATGATTTATTCAATTTGTAAAATAACATTTTGATGGTTTTCATATATTGACAAAACTATTCTGATCACATTTGATTTGATTTTAATGTTTACATTATACTGTCGTAAGTAAACAGAATGAACGTGACATATCTCACATAGATAGATCATTGAGTTAGCATTGAAAATTAATTAGGTATGTGTAACTGGTACAAATATTTACACAGTTAAACTTTGCCATCTATAAAGCTTACTTTAAAAGTTCTGCCACTTTATCCATACTTCAACCAATTCAACACTCCTTGATAAACAACTATCAAGTTATGAGTACTTGCTTCAGAAATTATTCCATAATGTAGGTGATAGCTTAGATTATAACGAAGAAATTAAAAAATTCTCTAGTGGTTGTGAAATTCAGGATACTAATATATATGTTGCCTATATATATTCAATGAAATGTAGCTCTTCATAAATTTAAGGTTTTCATGTCGTAAGCTTAAAAGTTGAGAAATAGAAATTAAATGATTTATTTACTTATTGGGAGAGTTTTTTAAACAAGCACAACTGATATGGACTTTCAATTCAGTTAAGAGTTTCGTATGCATTCTGACAATCTTATTGTAGGATCACATATTGACACACTTTGTACCGATTTTCTTTTGGTTAGATGATCAAGCCTCCATATTTGTCATACTTGAAGTTAAAAAAGTGGTCAGAAGTAAGTGAGACAATACACTAAGAGTGTTTCTCAGGCCTCGTTCAATGGCCGAGCGATATTTTCAAATAGAGAAACGACAATGGTGAACCCTTTCCAAATGTCTTATTATCAAAATCTGACGGACCAATTTAACGAATTGTACATTACAAGCCGACTTTAGTTGGCTTTTTTTCTAATATTTTTATTTCATTCACCTGTAACATAAACGAGGTTAGATTAAACGACTGTCTCATTGGGTTAAAACCATTTGACATGATGAAAATTTTGATAAACTGATCGTACTTATCTGCGTTCTAGTGGCTTGAGAATGATATTTCTTGGTATGGATTATTTGAAAATTAAAATTAATCTAAAAGTACCAACGATTACCAACATGATTTTCAACCAAAGTTTTAAATTGAGAAATTCAAATATAATCTGATTATATTGGAAGTGCGTTTTGTGGATATCATATTAATTTCAATAGTTGAGATCATGAGTCACTTGAAGTTAGATCATCATGAAAATCCTGAAACTCATCAGTAGTTCGCATACACGATCCCGCCTCACGAGATTTCAACCCAGGACCTATCAGTCTCGCACATGAACGCTTAACATCTAGACCACTGAGCCGACATCCAACGGTGTTGATGTTTAACTTCAACTAATCCACGAAATTGAACGACACATCCGTCATTGTCTTCAGTGAATTACAATCTCACAACTGACCTGGTTTAATTACACTAGTAACTGCTTCTCACTAGATCTCCAGAAAATACCTCTTGAAGCCAGTCACTAGTGAGCATATGTTGATTCATATCGGATGGGTTTTTTGTGGATATCATAGTAATTTCAATGGTTGAGATCATGAGCCAGTTGAAGCTAGACCATCATGGAAAACTTAAAAGCACTGGACAGCCGTTTCGTCCTGATAATCTGATAAGTTTAAAAAAACGACCGTCCAGTAACTCCAGATTTTCCATAGTAGTCCAGCATAAATCGACTCATGAATTCAACTATTAAAATTACTACAATCTCCACATAATTCCCTTTCTGGTAATAAACTATTTGATTCTTAACATAAAAACTATTACCATCATTTTTAAATAAATATCAGTCAAGTTACAAAAGTAAGGTATAACTTATAATTTTCTGTACGGTATATGATTTTGTATACCAATTTGTACTAAGAATTAATAACAAAATATCCATCAAGAATATGTAGCTACCAACTGATTCAACACTATCAGTTAGAAGTAAGTTGTTCTGTTAAAGTAATCATCAGTTTTTATAGTTATGAAAAATAAGGTATACTATGCATTCTCGTGCACATGTTGTAACATGTTACCGAATCTGTTTTTTATTTATCTTTATTTACCAGTTGTGAACATAATTTCTATGGTCACATGTTAATCTTCGTAATTCTTATGCTTATTACATAGTTTTTATTCCAGTTTATTATTAATTCGATATAGTTGTTGTTCACTATCTATGCAAGTGTTAAGTTAACTTTAATATGGTTATTTGTATCAGCTCTTGTTCATTTTTTTGGCATAGAGTCATCCTATGGTTGAAGTCGGTCTTTTACGGCACCGTTACACTTATTCCCAATAAATTTATATTTCGTTGTATTTTTCTTAATTTGCTTGTTTTTCTTCTTGCTTTATAGGGTAACGACTTTTCTAGTAATAACCAAGATACCCTAACAATCCTAAGGAATTCAGCACTATTTTTTAAGTTAGAGAGAGACTTTTATTAGATTTTTTTTTCAAAGCGAAAATGGGCTCCAAAAACGTTTAACATTTGATTTACTACTCTAAAGAATGTCGATAAAATATGGATGTCTGGTAGGTGTTTATTAAATGCAGATTGAGGCGATTCTACGTTAAACTATTTTTGAACATTATATAGGTTTCTAGTATTCCATTATTCAAACAGCATCCTTACTTCTTATTATTGTTATTGTATTTAAAATCAACACAAATGACTTGGGATATTTATGATATAATTCCTTTTGTTCATAGGTACTGAAGCAAGTTCTACTGACATATCCATTTACAGAAAACTCTATCAGTTTGCCTTGCTGTAGTGACATACTAAATACTTACGATCGTGTACCACAACCTGAATATATACTCATACACTGGACAACTGAGCTTTCATAGTCTTTGCATCTGCAACAATGATCTGCTTACCAGTTGTAGAACCTGGCTAGTGGTTTCGCTTCAAACCTAAGGCAGGGATAGAGAAGGGCTTGCAGGTAACTAAACAAAAGGAAAATAGCTATCAGTGTTTCAAGGTTAACATGCAGATCAGCATGTATGATCAGTCAAGTCTAGGACTCGAGACTAGAAAGCGAATAATGGATGTGGGGCGGAAAAATTTGTAATCATAATTCCGATTGATAAATTTATCACATGATATTTCATGATAAAGCAATCAATGGTTGACACTTTATCACAAAAGATACAAACAGAGTGAATCGCCATAATCTAATAAATTTAGACATAGTTTTTGTTATGAACCATTGAGAACTAGGGAATATTGAACAGACGTTTTGCTTTAATGTGAATAGTACGACACCTGTAAGTCAGTTTGACTTGCTCGGATCCTCAGTAATTACTGCATTCGAAAACTTGAAAAAAGCATCTCTTAACGGTACATTATTTTATTTATTTATTTCAACACATAGATAATGGTACAAAGAGGCACCAAATACATGTGCGCCACACAAATTTCATTCGATATGTGTGTGAGGGCTGTGATACTGCCCGGGTGCCCAAACCGAAGCAGGTGGTTTTCTTAGGGGGCCACACCCCGAGCCTTCGACCTGAAGGTCTGATCCACAAGGCAGTGGAGCATCGTAAGGAGATGCAGTCCCATGGAAGCCGGTGACCAACAATTGGTTCATACGCCATTTGTTCCCGCATGATACTGGAGCCCATGTGCACCATTGGTTTGGAATACGGTTAAAGCGCCGGACATTCGCTTTTCGTCCTCTCATTTTTGTAAACAACACCCCCGCCACGAGAAGGCAGTGAGTAGGACTTCCCTGGAAGAGGCTATGTACGCGTGGCCATGTGAGAGCATTTCGAGAGGGAGAGCGGACTCTCCCCACTCTCGGCCGTACCAGGGCATTTGGGGGGGGGTACATTATGCTTTCCATTAGTTTTTCAGCTGACATCAATCTATGACGAAATCTATCCTCAAACTGTACTAGTCTTCAAAAATCATTAAATGAAAGATAAAGTTGATTTACAAAATTAAAAACTTGAATTATTCAAGTAATTACAATGCCAGACAACTATTTAAAAGTAAATTAAACAAACAGAATTTTTTGTTTTGTAATTCACTTCCAAACATGAAAATTCCGTCAGTATATAATAACATGGTAATTTTAAAATTCCACTTAGGATATGTTAAAAACAAAAGTACAAAAAATAGGCATCTTTGAAAGTACTATGATTTTAAAAAAAACCTGATCTTCACACTGCCCTCTAACACACACATATATATGTCATTGTACCAACCGGTATAAGATACTCAAATTGAAACTGGACCATCATGGGCAACCTGGAAGCACTGGAAGACCGTTTCGTCATAGTATGGGGCTCCTCAGCAGTGCACATCCACGGTCCCACTTCACGAGATTCCAACCCAGGTTTGATCAGTCGCGTGCGCGAACGCTTAACCACTAGACCACTGAATCGGAATCCATTCGTGTTCATGTTTAACTTCAATCAATCCACGAAGTTGAGCCATCGTCCACCATTTTCTTCAGTGAGTTACTATCTCACGACAGACTCAGTTGAACTCTACTGTTGAGGAGTCTCATACTAGAACAAAACGGCCATCCAGTACTTCCAGGTTTTCCATGGTGGTTTAGCTTAAATTGACTCATGAATTCAATTATTAAATTACTATAATATCCACAAAAACCCCTTTTCGAATTGAAACAATAATTGGATATATCATCATCGTCCAGGGAACGGGTAAATTACTAAAATTGATCGCACCTTAAACACTGGCAATATATATATATATATATATATATATATATATATATATATATATATATATATATATATATATATATATATATATATATATATATTGCCAGTGTTTAAGGTGCAGGAAATAAATAAGCAAACATGTTGTAAAAAGATTAGAACTAGATCAACTAAGTAAAATCATGTAAATTTACACATATAAAGGTAATGCCTATTCTTAACTTTAATGATAATATTATGTAAATTATGAAAGTCAACTAAGCAATTAATAATAAATACCATGAAATATATGGTGATATATAGAATGGAAGCTTTTATTCTAAAATAAGAACAGATCTATCATCTTAGACCGCAGAGAGAAATTAATTCAAATCAACTCATGTAACAAATATGAAGAAGTAGGTTAATATTGGTAATGAAACAAGGATTGTAATGGATGTTACAAAATTACTCTTTTCATACCACCAAGTATTTTAGCAAGTTGCATGGAAGATTATAATTCTTTTGCAAGTAAAGAAGTATTTACTTAAACAGTTAGACAAGTTTAAAACTACAATGACCAAAATAGTTAGTTAAAACAGACCACGTCATAGAAGAATCCAATATTTATGAGTGATTGATTACTGAGTTTTGACTAGAGTCGTATTTGTTTAACCTTTGAATATTCATAGAATTCTACTGATCAATGATCTAAATGACTGAATATCTCATACTTATGTTAAGATACTAGGCGGTTGGAGATGTTCGACAAAATCACTTGGTATTGTTTACTTGAATCTTCCCATTGATGTTTAGGACTGCAACCGATCAGTTTCTTATTGGCATATAGGTCATATGTCCCAAATAGGATGAAACGCGCGTCCTAGATTGCACCGCTGGCCACTATCCATCTTTGCTTATAAACTAAATTGCTGTTTATTCTTTTTCCATCCTTAAGCTCTTCAAATTCACTATGGCTATTTAAGATTCATTCTGCTTATAAAATTCACTTTATCCTAGAGGACCATTCCTAGATATCTGTTACGTTTAATGATAAAAGCTTTGTTTAAGTTAAACATTAACGTCGTTGGATGCCGACTCAGTGGTCTAGGGGTTGGGCCTATGCGTGTGAGACCGAAGGTTTTGGGTTCGAATCCCACGTGCGGGATCGTTTACGAGCAGTCGCATGCTAGGACGAAACGGTCGTTCATTGCTTCCAGGTTTTCAGTGGTGGTTTAAAATTCATTGATTCGTGATTTTAATCAAATCTCCACAACCGCACACTGAGATTTGTTGATATAAGTTGACAAGAATGGTGTTCATCCAGTATATATCGTTTATATATCTGTAGCAGCACTCAACGAGAGTGGATTTTAACGTTTTTACTGCGTCACTTAGTCGTTGAAGATAATGGATGTATTGTTTATGCGTAATTGTTTCTTTAAAATTAAGTTATACATACGTATTGCTAGCTCCTCAACTATACTGAAAAGTTCAGAGAGAAAAGAACATTTAAAATGACGTCACACTAAGATCAGCATTCATCAAGCTATAAATGTTGTACATGGATTGATTGATTATTTTGTCTGATGTCCTGAAATTACAGCAATCTAAATATGATACACTTCTCTTTCATAATCTTCCTAATTCAGATACTTCAAAAATTCTTATTCTGGACATTCATGAATACCTTAAATATGATCTTAGATGAACGTTGACCATCAGTTCAACGTCTCCGAGTTAGGTGTCAGAGATTTTCTAGTTCGTTTCTTATATGGAATTTCTACACGATCCAATGTCACTTTATTAACTGGCGCTGATCTATTTAAAGCTTAGTCTCATAGCTGAATAATTTTCAATGCTAACTCAATGATCTATCTATGTGAGATATGTCACGTTCATTCTGTTTACTTACTACAGTATAATGTAAACATTCAAATCAAATCAAATGTGATCAGAATAGTTTTGTCAATATATGAAAACCATCGAAATGTTATTTTACAAATTGAATAAATCATGTAAGTGTCATGATATAAGATGACAGATTCAGTGTTTATTTGAGGGAAATATTCCATTCAACTGGTAGACGAGACAAATGTTAACGTGGATTGTAATGAGATCTGAGTAAATGGTACTTTACACATTTACTTAAACACTTGACTGATTATCATTTGTTTGATTATATGTTGTATATACATGCGAGGTTCGTCTTCGAGAGTGAACGCATCTGGAAATCGACTCTAGTTTCCATGTATCTCATCCTGATATTTGTGATAACCTTGAACTGAATGAACGAAATCCACATACAGTATTGATGGTAATGATAATGTTTGAGTAGTATGATCCAAATTGGTGAAATGCAATCCACAAAGTTTTGTAGAAACAATAGTGTTATTTGTGTGAAAATAAAGTGAAAATGCTTATTCGGAATTCCATTATTAATCACCAGATAAGTGTAATTAATAACGATATTGTAACTTGACATTATCAAATGTGAATTGTACACTTACTCGATAGTTTGTTTATCTTGTATATTGACAATTCACACGATGTCAATTCAATAGAATATATCACTGTGCTCGAAGTGAATAATAATCTGTTTATATCCATTGAATTGATTGAATAGAAATTAGTTACTGAGTATTGAAGTGATTTATTATTAACTATCAAATTGTCAACATAATTGTCAACCATATAGTAAATAAATGAACATACAAAACATTAATTTACTTAAAAGCATTTGACATTGTATCGGAAATTAGCCTTCATATATACTAACATATTCACCACGAACTAAATACTGTTTTGTCACTAAACACTAAGTAATGTGGCCACTGACAGATTATCATCATCATCACCATCATTATCATCGTCAACAAAGAATAGTGAATGATGACTACTTTTCATTATATAGATTCAGAAAAATGTTGCCAATACATTTTAAAAAAAGGGTATTAGGCTCAAAGAAAGATGATCTAGTTACGTAAATAAGTCATATTATTTATCTGAGCTAAGTAAATATTTGATTATTCCTACATATTATTTATCATATTTCTATTAAACAAATAAAATATTTTCTACCCGAATGTAAATGTTGAATAATCGTCTTTTTTTCTTTTACTCCACTTTTTTCATGTCAAACATTATGATTTTACGAATGCAAATTAAATTAAACTTCTGAACCTAGGTTTCATGCTACTTGACACTCGTCAACAAGATGCAGTTGTAATTTTGAGGGAGCTGATACTCCTTGATGGATTCGATCCCGTGTCACCTAGCCTCACAGTCAGAGACGTTACAACTGAACTATCTGGGCCGCGATTGACCTCCTGTAGGTCGTTCTTAGTGCAACTTGATCAATAGGATTTCATCTGCTCTAAAAAGGACTTGACATATATGACACTGATCACCATACAGTGATCAATCAATTGTAGAGAATTAGTCCAAAATATCTACAAATGAGTGACTAAATAAATGACAACATAACCACTATTATAGACTACGATACAATTAGATAACTTGACAATATAGATTTTATCATCAGCCTGATTTTAACTATCATTTTTTAAATACCTTCTCTTACCCTTGCATTATAAATCTAATTGGTGTGTTCTTTTTTGTTAATGATTTTCATTAACAGTCTTATAATTATTACACATAGGTTTTGTAAACATAATTCATACTATTCTATAAGATTTATTAATCTCTTAGTCGATGATTTATCCATATGTTTTGTGGAGATTGTAGTAATTTCAATAGTTGAGATCATGAGTCAATTGATCACCGTGGAAAACCTGGAAGCACTGGACGGCCGTTTCGTTTTATTTTGGGGCCCCTGAGGGGTGGGCATCTACAACCCCACCTCATATTAGCCGATGAAATGTTAATAAGTTATCTGTGATTCAATGTTTATCATTTACAGTTAACTATCAATATATATATATATATTGACATTATTCACTGTGAGTTTAACAAAAGTAACTGATTTCGTTACGTATATTTTACAACATTAAGAAATACTAAGTCAAAATGAAATTCTGATATGTTGGTACATACACCATTTGTTCCCTGAGGACTCTGGAGCCTATGCTTATCGTTGGTTTAGAATCAGGGTTTTCTAACTCCCCTAGATGGACTCTCCTAGTCCACCAACCCGGTTAAAGCGCAGGACATTCGCTCTTCGTCCTTTCAATTTCGTAAACAACAGTAATGCCACGAGAATGCAGTGATTAGGACGTCCCTGTCAGTGGCTGTATACGCGTGACCATATGATAGCATTTCGAAAGAGAGAACTGACTCTGCCCACCCTCATCTAGGACATTTGGAGGCTAGACACTGCCTGTAAATCAGGAATCATTGAGAAGCCGTTCCACCCAAGTATATAATTCCCGTCTATCAATCACATCAGGAACTGTGCTCAAGTTATGGACGTTTTTAGTTGATGGTATATGTATAAAATTTAAAACAGATTATGTATTAAATTTCAATTTATTTGTACTATGTGATTGTTTTCTCACTCTGGATATTCTTCAAACAGCTTTTTAGATATTTTTACGGATTATTACATCTAAATATTACAATGTATTTTTTTACGTTTAGTAAGAATTGGATCTCTTTATTTAAAGAAAACAAACTGCTTGATACAAACGGATTTTCAATGTTCATGTGTATTTCATTCCAGTTTGCATATATGTCGTAAGTTCGCAAATCCACTGACATTTATCAGTTACTCAGTTTTCAATTCATTTGTATGGGTTGTTTGAACATTTCCACCGACGTTAACTACTGTGACTGAATAATCTTTTTTGGTGAATTCAGAGATGATCGCCTCAATATAATCATAAATTCACAAGCATACCAAACAGGATTAGATAGTAACTGACAGTGAACTCAGAAGCGTTGGGTGTTTGGAGAGAAAGGTACTGTATCTGAGTTTTGCTGTGAAAATCAACATCAGGGTGAAAATAAACATATATGTGACAAGGACGAACTGTTATTCAATTCCAATAATTGAATTCATGAGTTAGACCACCATTGAAAACCTGGAAGTATTTGACGGCCGTTTTGATCTAGCATGGAACTCCTCAACAGAGCAAATTTACGATTTTGCATGTGGGACTCGAACCCAGGACCATCGGTCTCGCACATGAACGCTTAACATCTAATGATAATTTAGAGATATTAATTTTGTTCTGAATCATGGTGATACACTTTTTATGAATAGTAACTAGATTCATGAATGATTATCGTAATTGCCATATATAATTTGGAACTCGTTAAGATGGAATTTCACTTTAAAAGAGAAACAAATGATTAGTTCTTAAAAACCTTAAGAAATTACTTAGAATCTGAATAAACTATAAATCATAATAACAATAATAATAATAATAATGTAATATTTACTTTCAGTATAGGATTGTGGAGATTATTAAGTTTTTGATTGAGATCATAAACCAATTGATGTTAGACCACCATTAAAAACCTGGAAACACTGAACAACCCTTTCGTCCTATTGTGGGATTCCTCATCAGTGCAAATCCACGATACTGTCCACGGTATTCGAACTCAAAACATTCAGTCTCTCCCAAGAACGCTTAACCCTTAAACCAATGAGCCGGAATTCAACGGTGTTAATGTCTAACCTCAATCAATCCACGAAATTGCGTGACCATCTTCCATTATCTCTATCCGGCACGGATTAGCTTATTTTTATTTATTTATTCATCAAAATAATTGACAGAGATTTTCTCAATAGCTATTTTTCTTCTTATTTATTCAATAGAGGAATTGTTGATTGAACATTGTTGTGTTCATTTGATTATAAAACTTTAAAAGACAAATTTTGAATTACAAACGCTCCCGGCTGTTTCTTTTAAAAAAAACAAACTCTATTGAACACTTGAATCAAAATTTTATTTATCACTTCATAATGATTGATCACATTATACTTACTGATATTATCATTACCCTAAGTGACTGAATATCATTAGACACTTTGTTTACTGTTTAATAACTAACTGTAGTTAGATGTTACTAGTAAATTGAGGTTTTCCACTTGGTAATATTAGTTATGAAGGTAAATATATAATTTACAAAAGATTGTTACTTCTCCTGGGATTTAATTCATTATCACTCATTTTCAAAACAAACAAAGAAAAACAAACATCTATTTAGCATAATGAAAACCTCGATTCATTTTATTCAGTATTTCTTGAAGAATATTGATTTTTGTTATGTTACTAGGTTATATGGAGTATGATGGTACTCAAATAATTGTTGTTGTTGTTGTTACTGTTTTGCAGTCATTGTTATCAGAAGCTTAATTTAGGATCAGAGTTCAATAAGGTGACATATTTATTTAACAATTAAAACAAAGCCTTAGCCATACGAAGATTTAAACCCCCTTTGTGTGCTCAAAAACAGTTTGCTTTTACCTTAAATCTACCCTGGTATTATCGACTTATTATCCAGAGTGATTAGGTTTCAAATTGTGTTCACATTATTATTACTCTTATTATTATCCTTATCACTTTTTACCCCATTTCCAGTTTAGTTGATCTTTTATTTTTATATATAAATGCTCTTAACAAGTATATGTCTGGTCAGATTGTTCGAAATGTATTGAGCTAATATATTACATAGTTCTGATAATCTTCCTCTTCTAATTACACTATCGAAATGAAACAAAATAATTCTGTTAATTACTTTTACAAATTATTTACTTTCTAGAAGATTGCGTCTTTATAATGAGAAATGAAAAGTGGTTGGTTTTCTTCTCAAATAGGTTTTCTTTTTTTTGGTTTACTTATATGATATTCAACAAGGTGGCCTGTTTATATACATTATTACTTAACATTAAGGTACCTTTAAACTTTTGAAATTAGTTTTTGTCATCATCGCATTATGAAAAACATGAAATCAATGGTACCTAGACTCATAAATGTGCATAGCTACTTGGTAAAAAAATGATTTTTAATGATAATAAATATTGAGTACAGAACAATGTTCACATGTTAAGGCATTTCTGGACGTTTTGATAACTTATGCAATCTAGTGGCTAATAGGGTTTAATAGTTGAATGGATAACGCGATGACATTTTGAGAGAACTGTACTAGGTTTGAGTCTTGGAGTGAACATCAACTGTTGGATGCATGTACTTCAACTGACGGGTTCCAAATAGAACGGAACGCAAGTCATAGATTCCACTGTTAGCCATTATCCATGTTTGCTTATAATTTGTAAAATTGTTCGAGATTAACATTATCATTAAATTCACATTGGAAAATGAAATATTGTTGTGGTCTGTTTGGGGCGCTAATTAAAGAGGCTGAATATGATAATGTGTGACACTGTAGAGTACAAGTTACTTGAAATGTTGTAAATTATGTAAGACTGTTACAGAAGGAACTATGGAGTTTTAAAGTCCGTTCACGGATGTATAACCAAAAACACACCAATAAGAAAGTACGAATAATAATGAAAATGCAAACTGTACTAACTAATGACCATAAATCAAATTAGGGACTTCCACAGCACAAAGTATTAAAAGAGCATGAATCAAAAGTAGCTAAGAGTTTTGTTTACTATACTTCATTGCGTATTGAGTACAGTGAAATAAAATTTAAAGAAACTAAACTAACTTACCATCCATTATCTGTAGGGAAACATGAGTAGATATAAAATAAACTATTATCTACTTTTATAAAACAAATATTGAATTCAGTTCAATATGATGCGAAATATAAAGGGCAATGAACTATATTTTGTTCTTCATTAAAATTGAATTAGAATACGAAATAAGTAACAAAGTCATAGATTGATTGGTGTTGGACAATTATACCTTCAGAAAAGAGAAAGCTCCACAATTCCATTGTGAAGGATCTTGCTAAAAAAAAACTCATTTATTTCTTTTTCTGGTTAAATTGAAATTCGTTGATAATTTAAAAAGGTAACTGTCTAAATGAATTGAAAATTGAAAATGTTTTGAGTGATTCGACGATACCATGGAAGAAAAAAGTACAATGAGGTACCGGTAAACACTACACTGGTTATATAATGTTCTAAAAATAAAACAATAATCGACTATTTACTCAGAATAGCAGAGTATTGGGACTTACCATTTCAAGCATATTAAGTTGTGTTATAAAAGCTTAAAAATATATTATTACTCTTCTAACATTTGCTCTCGTGTAACTGATATATACCAATGCCCGTCCTTATTGTCTGACGGCTTTTCGAATCATCCATTTTGTTATGGGCTTTGTTTGATGTTCATTCTTATGGTTACAAACATAATTGAGGATACTTAGACTAAATCCAACTAATTTACTTGAACATGAAAGCCATTAACCCAGTAAATTACCGAACAAAAGTATAAACATTTATTAAACATAAACTGGATTCAACTCATGATTTCTTGCGATACATTTACTTACGTTTTATTCGAATTTCTATCTTAAACTGATATGTTTACTTAAGTAAATACATTTTTAATTTTACTATATGAAATCACAAGTCGATCTGAGCTTAAACACCACTGAAGACCTGCAAGCATTGAAAAGTCGTTTCGTTCTAGTACAGGACTCCTCAGTAGTGCGTATCCACTACCCCCAGTGGAACTCGAACCCACGACCTCCGACTTCGCACATGAACACTTAACATCTAGACCGCTGAACCGGCATCCAACGATGTTAATGTCTAACTTCAATCAATTTATGATCCTGCACAACCTTTCAGGGGAGACTATAATTTATGGACGACATATGAGCGACGCTAACATGACTTTGAAAATGCCCACTTACTTACTAGGGCTAAACAAGGGTTACAAAGCAGTTTGAAGAATAAGAATTATGATTTACAGTTGATGGTTAATGTTAGGATTTAGATTTAAGGTTTACATCACGAACTGACATTATCTATAATACCAAGACTCTATTTAGCCAACTAGGTGAATGAATTTTGCTCCAAAATCTAAGACCTGTTATCATAAATCTGATTGATTGATCCATAAATTATAATTTCGCCACCTTTCATTCACTGTCTGACGTGAACAACTGTCTCCACTCGACAAGAATTGAATTCTATTGGTCACTTTTTTTTCTCAATTACTTAATTTAACCATTTATAATTGTTTTTTCCAACAACAAAAAATACATTGAAATGTCATGTAGTTAAAACCATAATTTCCAATTCTTTCAAGTTTTCCATGATGGTCTAGCTTCAATTGACTCATGATCTTAACCATTGAAATTTTCATAGTTGAATAATCTCATTTCATGAAAATTAACTGGGGGTATTGTTTTATTTTTTTTGTTTGTTTTACAAACAGACATCAGTTCCTTTCAATGAATACACCATTTTTGTGAATTTTGCAAAATTGGAAAAAAAATATTTTTTTTCATAAAACTGTAACTGACTACTAATATGGAAAAAAAGTAAACTTGTAACAATTTAGTGTATTAAACAATTTCCGAACGTTTACAATTTAGATACATTTAGTTATTCGTTTAAACAAAAGTTACATAATTCAATAGTTATGAGATTATTTGTCATGTAAAATTTGTGTTCTTTGTAAATAAATAAAACTAAGAAGTTTAGTGAAGGTATTTATTTTCAAAGTTGTACACATATTGAGGAATGCACCTAATTGTGTCATAAGGCAAGCTGTTACTTGGAATCATTCAGGTCAGAGGAGTAGACGATGATCAAAGAACATATTACACCGAGAAATGGAGACAGATATGAGAAGAATGAACAACAATTGGATAGAACTAGAAAGGAAAGCTATGGACAGAGTGGGTTGAAGAATGCTGATTGGCGACCTATGCTTCATTGGGAGTAACAGGCGTAAGCAAGTAAGTGACATATGTATACATATGGTGTATGCTACTTATGTCTGTTGACATAAATAATATGTAACATCAATCAGAGGTGGAATGTCTGGCAGCAGAAGGTTGGGAAGTTCGAGTCAAAATTTTAATCATGAATTCTGTGTAAACTTATGATTAATGGATAAACATGATGAGGTAATAGAAATATTACAACACGAGATTATCTATAAAAGATTGTGTGTGTAATTAAAAAAGAAACCATGTACAGGGAATAACTTAACAGTATATGTTAACGTTAACAGAGTGAGATAATGGAATTAGTTTCTGTCACAATAGTTGGCAGTATAAAAGGGGTTAAATGAAGTACAGTGACATCAGAAACAATTATGGATAAAATAATAGAGATGTGAAAAATAAATAAAGAGAAAGGGAGATATTTTTGGACACGAAATCAATGAAATGAAACAAATAATTAATGTTAGTTTATGGCTACGGTAAAAACAACGACAAGATATGTTTCTTTTATGCACATAGTTCATTCTTCATTTAATGAATAGCAAAAACGTCTGTTATTGTAAGGAGTCGACGATGAAGAAATCTTGGTAGATTTGAAAGAATTCAATAAACAACCTTGAAAACAACTTGTGGATCAGTGGAGAGATTAAAACTGATTCAGTGTTGAAGGATGAAACTCCTAAATTCTTTTCCCTCACCTCTGTTGAACCACGCTGGTATTTGTTCTGTTATCCAAGTTGAAAACAAGCGCCGACTGCGTTCTATGTACTCTGCTCTATGTTATGACTTATGTCCCTGTCAATTATCACATGATAATTATTTATTTATTTATTTCAACACATAGATAATGGTACAAAGAGGCACCAAATACATATGCGCCACACAAATCTCATTCGATATGTGTGAGGGCTGTGATACTGCCCGGGTGCCCAAACCGAAGCAGGTGGTTTTCTTAGGGGGCCACACCCCGAGCCTTCGACCTGAAGGTCTGATCCACAAGGCAGTGGAGCATCGTAAGGAGATGCAGTCCCATGGAAGCCGGTGACCAACAATTGGTTCATTCGCCATTTGTTCCCGCAGGATACTGGAGCCCATGTGCACCATTGGTTTGGAATCCGGTTAAAGTGCCGGACATTCGCTTTTCGTCCTCTCATTTTCGTAAACGACACCCCCGCCACGAGAAGGCAGTGAGTAGGACTTACCTGACAGAGGCTATATACGTGTGGCCGTGTGAGAGTATTTCGAGAGGGAGAGCGGACTATCCCCACTCTCGGCCGTACCAGGGCATTTGGGGGCTAATCAAAATACCGAATCCTATGATCTTATCTCTGTGTTAAACCGATGATACAGTAACCAGCATTAGCCTCCTTTAATCACACCTAAGTCCTGATTGGTCCTCTCTATAGTAATCTCTCGCCTACTCCATCCCATTTCGTCTAAAACACGATCTCAGCCTCCACTGTGTGAATCGTAAATTTCATATATTCGCAGTTTATATACAAACATACTGGATAGCATCACATCATAAAATAAAAAATAACAATATACAAGATCAAGCCAAAAGCGGCTGTATGTATGGAGACTAACTAATATATTGGGAAAAAGTTGAGAATGGTAAATCGTATAACAGTAACTAATAAGTCAAATGAAAGTTCTTGATAAGAGGAATATAAATATACATATAATCTAGTTACTCAATAATTATCCAGTAAGAATATATACGATCATAGTTCATAAATAATCCCTGGCAGCTACCATTCATATATTTTTTGTTCGAAAATACCACCCTAAAGAGCAGGTAAACTTTTATATGCACATTCAAGCGGCCAGAAGATGAACCTACATATACTGCGAATAAGTTTCTGCTAGTGAATATCAGTTTCAGCTCGAGCGCATTGAACGTTTTTCTAATAACATTCGGTATCCGATTTTCAAGAACGCCAGAAGTTTAGTGACCACTAAATTCCATATTCTTCTCTACGAAACGAATTGGACAGTTACTTTCAGCCAACATTTTTCTAAGGAACCTAAATTCTTCTTCAAAGTACTTGATATTATATAACCTACTTATTCAGCATTATAAAGAACAAATAATATTCTTCTTTCTGTTAAATGGAATCCATCTATATAAGTTGATTATTTGGCCATTCTATATTTCTTTTTTTATAGATGAACCTATTCAACCATTCAGCACTATTCCTTGTCAGAAGTACATCAGGAAATGAGATAGAATGACCTATTTCATTTTTATTTTTACTTATTTCTTGAAAATTAATAATTAAGTTTACAATTAAAATCACTTTTAATAAATAAATAAATGAAACTCAACATTCTTGTAAATATTTGCGTGTTGAATTAAATGAGGTTAAGATTTATCTAGTTCAAGTATAGACAATCATAATTTATGATTATGTACCTAAATCATAAAGTTTCAACGCCTACTCAAACACTTTATAATAATTATTATTATCACAAGTTGAAATCATGAGTCAGTTGAAGCTAGACCACCATTGAAAACCTGGAAGCATTGGACGGCCGTTTCGTCCTGGTATGGGACTCCTCAGCAGTGCGCATCCACGATCCCGCACCACGCGGGGCTCGTGGGGGATCGTGGATGCGCACTGCTGAGGAGTCCCATACCAGGACGAAACGGCCGTCCAATGCTTCCAGGTTTTCAATGGTGGTCTAGCTTCAACTGACTCATGATTTCAACTTATGAAATTTCTTAAAATCTTCACAAAACCCATTCTGATAATTATTATTATATTCATTATTATCATTGTTATTATATTAGTAGTAGTAATAATAGTAATAATAATGGTAATAATAATAAGAGTTTTGATTGATTTACTTTTTTGAGCTGAATATATTTTTTTGCAACACTTTCTCTGAATAGCACCATCAATCCCCCTACCTTCACTATTATTAAATAGAAGTGACATTTTCAAAACATATTCAATAAGTATTGGATTTATTTGTTCTAATAATCGTGATTGTTATCGGTATGGGGTTGTGGGGATTATTAAGATCATAAATCGATTGATATTAGACCACCATTGAAAACCTGGAAACACTAGGCAGACGTTTCGTCCTATTTTGAAACTCCTAAGCAGTATGCATCTATGATCCCGTTCGCAGGATTCAAACCCAGAGCCTTTGGTCTCTCGCTCAAACACTTAACCTCTAGACCACTGAGAAGGCACCCAACGGTGTTAATATTTAACCGTAATTAATCCACGATATCGCGCGAACATCTTCCATTCTACTGAGGTTGATACATCTTTACCCGACACGGATTAGCTCCACTAGTCACTGCATCCCACTAGGACTCCGAGAATTCTTTCATGAAGCTATTCTATTTCTTAGACCTTGCTATCTTCTTGTCTATATATCGTTGAAAATCTTTTAAGCAAACTTAAATTGATGGTTTTAGTAACCTACTTACTTACGCCTGTTGCTCCTCGTAAAGGAGCATAGGCCCCTCACCAGCATTCTCCATCCAACACTGTCCTAGGCAATCCTTTCCAGCTCTTTCCAGTTGTTATTCATCCTTTCCATATCTGCTTTTCTTTCCCGACGTAATGTGTTCTTTGGCCTTCCTCTTCTCCTCTTCCCTTCAGGATTCTAAGTTAGTGCTTGTCTCGTGATGCAGTTTGGTGATTTGCGTAATGTATGTCCTATCCATTTCAATCGTCTTTTCCTAATTTCCTATTCAGCTGGAAGCTGGTTTGTTCTCTCCCACAAAAGGCTGTTGTTGATGGTATCCGGCCAATGGATGTTGAGTATCTTGCGTAGACAACTATTTATAAATACCTGTACCTTGATGGTGGTTGTTGTAGTTCTCCAAGTTTCAGCTCCATACAGTAGAACTGCTTTGACGTTGGTATTGAAGATTCTCACTTTGATATTGGTTGAAAGTTGTTTTGAGTTCCATATGTTCTTTAACTGTAGGAATGCTGTCCTTGCTTTGCCAATCCTTGCCTTTACGTCTGCATCTGAACCTCCTTGTTCATCGATGATGCTTCCCAGGTACGTGAAGGATTCTACATCTTCCAGAGTTTCGCCGTCAAGAGTGATTGGATTGCTGTAATCCGTGTTGAATTTGCGGACCTTGGTTTTCCCCTTGTGTATGCTGAGGCCTACTGATGCAGAGACTGCTGCTACACTGGCTGTCTTTATCTGCATTTGTTCATGTGTATGCGATAGGAGGGCCAGGTCATCTGCGAAGTCCAAATCGTCTGATTGATTCTGAGCTGTCCATTGTATTCCGCGTTTTCCCTCAGATGTCGAGGTCTTCACAATCCAGTCGGCCACCAGAAGAAAGAGGAAGGGAGAGAGTAAACAGCCTTGTCTTACTCCGGTCCTTACTTGGAATGCATCTGTCAGCTGTCCTCCATGCACGACTTTGCACTGTAGTCCGTCGTATGAGTTCCGAATAATGTTGACAATCTTCTCAGGAACTCCGTAGTGTCGAAGAAGTTTCCATAATGTCCTCCTATCTACACTGTCGAATGCTTTTTCATAATCAATGAAGTTGATGTATAGTGATGAGTTCCACTCAACTGATTGTTCGACGATGATCCGTAGTGTTGCAATTTGGTCTGTGCATGATCGATCCTTACGGAATCCAGCTTGTTGATCTCGAAGTTTGGCGTCTACTGCATCTTTCATCCGGTTCAGCAACACTCTGTTGAACACCTTCCCTGGTATTGACAGCAGTGTAATGCCTCTATAGTTTTCACATTTGCTCAGATCTCCTTTCTTTGGAATCTTGACGCGGTGCCCTTCTTTCCAGTCCATTGGCACTTGTTCCTCCTCCCAAATTCTTTTGAATAGAAAGTAAAGCATGTTTGTAGTTACTTCGATGTCTGACTTCAGTGCTTCAGCTGGTATGTTGTCCGGTCTTGCCGCTTTCCCGTTCTTGATTTGTTTAATGGCCATTCCGATTTCTCCCGTCGTTTTTGGATTGACATCTATAGGAATATCTGTGTGTGTCGCTTCGATGTCCGGTGGATTCATTGGAGCCGGCCTATTCAGGAGTTCCTCGAAGTACTCTAACCATCTGTTCCGCTGTTGTTGAATTTCAGTGATTGGCCTGCCTTCTTTGTCCTTGACCGGTCCCTCTGGTTTACTGTGTTTTCCTGCTAGTTTCTTCGTTGTATCGTAAAGCTGTTTCATATTTCCTTCTCTTGCAGCTTTTTCTGCCGTCGTTGCTAGTTCTTCCACGTATTTCTTTTTGTCGGCTCCAATGCTTTTCTTCACTTGCTTGTTTGCTTCTATTTATTCAGCTTGTGCTTGGACTTTCTCTGTTCGTGTTCGGCTGTTGTTAATTGCTGTCTTCTTGTTCTTCGTTTCTTTGATCCTGCCTAGTGTTTCTATAGAGACGCATTCCTTATGATAATGCTTCTTGAGGCCCAAAACCTCTTGACACGTTGAAGTTAATACTTCATTGATACTTTTCCAGTTGTCCTCCATAGTAGTTTCTTCTTCCTTCAGTAGTTCCTGTAAGGCTTGGAACCTGTTGTTCAGAGCTATCTTAAATTCGTTGATTTTGTTAGTATCTCGAAGGAAGGCTGTATTGAACCTTTTATTGCTGTTTGTTCAGTTGTCCAGTTCTTCTTTAGCTTCGGTCTTAAATTGGCCACAGCTAGATGGTGATTTGAACCTATGTCAGCTCCTCTCCTGGTTTTCACATCTTTCATTGTCCTTTGGAATTTTTTATTGATGCAAATATGATCTGTTTGGTTCTCTGTAGTGTGGTCCGGTGAGATCCATGTAGCTTTGTGTATACGCTTGTGTGGAAATATTGTGCCTCCTTTGAGCAATTTGTTGAATGCACACAGATTTGCAAATCTTTCTCCATTTTCGTTTCTCTGTCCCAGTCCATGTCGTCCCATAATATCTTCATATCCAGTGTTGTCTATCCCAACTTTGGCATTTAGATCTCCCATCAGAATGGTGAGGTCCTTTCTTGGGCACTTCTCTATGATTGACTGCAGCCGCTCGTAGAATTGATCTTTGATGTCGTCGTTGCTATCATTGGTGGGCGCATTACATTGGATAATATTCATTGTGATTCCCTTCTTCTTTGTTTTGAATGATGCTTTGATAATTTTGGATCCGTGAGATTCCCATACTACAAGTGCGTTTCGTGCTACTTTGGACAGCATTAGAGTAACTCTCTGAGCGTGCGGAGCATTTTCCTCTTTGTGTCCGGAGTATAGCAGTATCTCTCTCGTATTTAGCCTTTGTTGTCCAACATGGGTCCAATGGGTTTCGCTGATTCCCAGTACTGCTAATTTGTATCTCTTTATTTCCGTTGCTATTTTTACTGGTCCTTCCGGTCTCCTACATTGTCCGGAAAACTCTTGGAATATCTCAAATAAACTGTCTTTCTTTTAATTGAGATCATGAACCGATGGATGTTAGACCACCAGTGAAAACCTGGAAGCACTGAACAGCCGTTCTGTCCTATTGTGGGACTCCTCAGCAGTACGCATCCACGATCCCGCCCGAGGGATTAGAACCCAAGGCCTTCCGTCTCGCGCGCGAACGTTTAACCTACTGGACTACTGAGCCGGCACCAAATGATGTTAGTGTCTAACCTCAAGCAATCCACGAAATCGTGCGACCACCTTCCATTTTACTAAGGTAGATACCTGTTTCTATTCGACACGGATTAACTCCACTGGTCACGGCTTCTCACCAGAACTCCGAGAACTTTCTCGAGAAGCTAGTCACTGGTAAGCACATGATAATCATTAGTTTAGGGGTTATGAAGATTGTTAAATTTTTGATTGAGGTCATGAGCCGATTGAGGAGTCCCACAATAGGACGAAACGGCTGTTCAGTGTTTCCACGTTTCCAATGGTGGTCTAACATCAATCGGTTCATGATCTCAATCAAAAACTTAACAATCTCCACAACTCCTAAACTGTCTTTCTGTTGTTGTTTGTTTTTGTAATTCATCCTTTCAAATAGTCCAACTCATTATAGACAACTTTAGAATATGACATGTAGCTTCTTTAAATGTCTTTTAAAGTATCAGTTTGCACTTATATTGAAATTTCGTAAAATCTATGACATTTAACTTTGTACAAAAATCATTTACTTCTTTTGTAAATGTTTTAATAGATTATATTTAATTGTTATTCCCTTGACAACAGATTAAGCTAATTATATGTAGATGATAGGCATTGATAATAAATAGAAAAATGAAACATATAGTATTACCTTTACATCATTTCAAAAATACAGAATGTTATAAATAATGGAATTGTAATGACTGTTAAACTAAGCCATGAGCAGCTTAGGATGTATAGTAATACAATAGTTGAATTCATGAGTCCATCTAAGTTAGACCACCATGGAAAACCTGGGATAACTAGACGGCCGTTTCATCCTAGTATCAGACTCAGCAGTGTTCCTTGACAACTCCTACGCGTAACTCAAACCCAGGACTTTTGGTCTCGCTTGCAAACGCTTAACTGTGATGGTATAAATTACATCAAGTTCAACTTTACTTGGTATGATTAATTCTCGTCATTACAATGGTATAAACGATTCGTATGTATGTAGTTCCTTCAAATTAATTCCTATAAGCTAAAACGTTTATTGCTTTTTAGAAACTTTCAAAACGAGTATTATTTTCAAACAATATAATGTATGGATAAGTTATATAACAACTCTCCTACAGTCAATTTTGACTATGGTTAATTTTGGTTAAACCCTTTTGTTAACTTACTTAACAAACAATATTATTCGAACAGCAACAATTCGCAATTTCTTTGTATAAACATGTAGGCTTAATCACATGACAGCCTACGCACTTATCTCTCTAGCTTAAATATTGCTCGATGTATCATTCTCTTCCCTGTGTATATATGTACGCGAATTCTATCATTAGCCTTTACCTCGTCCAGCTGCACCTTATTCAATTTGAATTTCAATTTACCTCTATGTTTTCTCGCATACATACATTTGCCTCTCTGCTTCAAATTTGCTCGATGTGCTTATAAATTTGTTGTCTGTGCTATCCGCTAATAAACTGTAGTCGCCGCTTCTTATTACCTTCTGATTTCAAACATTGTCGGAATTTATGTAATCATGGTAACAAAAGTGATTGATTAACGAAGCAAAACCACTGCAGTCGTTTAAAATATTTCTACTTTTTGACTTAGAAAATGCCATCAAAACAAAAATATCAGTACGGCGTTGTGGAGATTATCAGGGTTTTGATTGAGGTCATGGACCGATTGATGTTAGATCACCATTGAAAACCTGGAAGCACTAGACGGCCGTTTCGTTCTATTGTGGGACTCCTCAGCAGTGTATATCCATGATCTCGCTTGAGGGATTCGAACACAGGGCCTTCGGCCTTCAATTTAATAACACATGTTTCTCTAAAACAGTTTATATATATAGGAAAATAGATAATGTTTTTTCGTGAATATTTGGACGTAAAACCGATGGTCGTGGATGCAAACTGACAAGGAGTTGGTTTCATAATAGAAGGAAACAATTTAGTGGTTTCCAAAGATGATTCAGTGAAGATCAGTTAGTGCGTTCTACAGTCTGTGAGACTAGAATTTATGAACGACCTTTGAGTGATGGTAAAGCGACCTTGAGAGTGTCCACCTAATAACTAAGACCAAGTGATTGTTATAAACCAATGTGAAGAATTAGAATTATGATTTACAATTGATGGTCAAGGTTAAGAATTAGATCACGAACTGACATCAGCTATAATGCCAAAACTCTATTTAGTCAAATGGACGAGTGGATTTCGCGCCAGAATCTGAGACCTGTTATGTTATACCTGCTTGGTTCGTCCATAAATTATAGTCTCGCCCTACAATCTCTACAAATTTCTCCGTACAAGTAATATTCATTAGGTTTTTTTCGTTCAACTACAAATTAACCTTCATTCTTTACAATTGATTGATCACTGGGTAGTGATCAACGTCATGTATGTCAGGTTTTTCTTAGTACAGTTCGAATCATACCGACCAAATTTCAATGTGGCCACCAGTCTAAGTGACTCGACATTTCGTGCACTATGTTGAGATAAGATGGTGGTTGAAAGTAGTCAACAGGAAACCCTGGAGCTAAGTATCGTGCTACTCAGGTAGCTCAGTGGTAACGTCTCTGACTGTGCAGATGGATGACATGGGACTGAATCCGTCAGGCAGCATCAGTTCCCTCAAAATTACAGGTACACCTTGCTGACGAGTGACAAGTAGCACAAAACCTAGGTTCAGGGTTTCTTGTTGATTACCTCCAACTACCATATTAACCTTCATTCTTTCTTGAATAAAGCTTTTTCTCTAACCTATCAATAACTATGTTTTTATTTTTAGTAAAATTCACAACAACAAAAGCCATCGAAATCATTTAAGTCACATCAAATCAATTGCTCCATATAGATATTGTTGAATTATAGGACTTAATGGATTATACTAATTGTGTATGAATATCATTCGCAATTTGAGAAATATAAACATAATAAATTATTTAATATACATCAACCAAGAAGGATTAATTTAAGTGTTTACAAGAACATAATGAATTTATGTTAATATTTGTTCATCGTTACCTGTAATCAATTTCTATCAATCATTTAATATATCAAGCTTTGTTAATAAAAATCTAATTGTTCACATGCAACAATTAATTCTTGAAGTTGATCATTAGTATTTCATTTAACTATAACGAAATAGATGAAGATAGAAATCATGATAAGTGAATTCTAACTAAAAATGATTACATAACAGTAGAGGAGGGGTTGTAAAGATCATTGACTGTTCTTGAAATCATGAACCAATCTAATTTAGGCAAATATCGAAACCTGCAGTGGCTTAGTAACCAACTTATCTTAATATAAAACTCTTTAGTAGTATGCATCCACAAACTCCATTACAAGGTATCGAATACAGAGAATTTGATCTTTCAAGTGATCGCTTGACTTTCAGTCAACTAGTCCAGAATCCACTGGTGTACATATCTTAATTCAACCAATCCAAAATACGTTACAACCATTTTCCATTATTTTAGGTGGGTACCATCCAATAAGACTGAAGTTCACTGTCATGAATTTTCACTAGAACTCCTCAAATTTTTTTAAAATTTAGTCATCAGTGACGAGTTTGTGGAAGTTGTAAAATGTTATTCAGATTATAAATCGATCAAATCAACATCAATATTGAATTGCTATATCTCACTTTACTTTGTATAAATAAGAGACATTATTATTATTATAAGCTTTATTCTATATTCTATTTTTGGTAAAATATAGAATTCTCAGCACAAAGTATTTCAACAAGTTTCCGCTTTTTGCTTCTTGGTCGATGCTGACGATAAATATTGAGTGATCGCCAGTTAGATATTAGCAGTCCAGTAAATGAACATCTGAATAAGGCATATTCTTTTCTCTGCATATTGCCAGAGGCCACATTATCTCTTATTGGGCTTTTTGTAACTATGACAACGAAAGATTGTACACTTTTCAGAAATGCACCAGGATAGGTTATGCGATTAATAAGCATAATATATTAAAACAAACAAAAATAGATAACTTTTTGAAATATCTAGGTGGCAGGAACAGGTAGCCCAGATTCTCAAGCAGGCCGCCTATAACATTTATCTTACGTGTTCCCATTAAACATTTACTTCAATAAAAGTTTTTAAACATCAAACAAATCTTCAGATATAATACGATATACTAATTTGTATCAGAAAGTGTTTTATGGATATTATAGTAATTCTTAATAGTTGAGATCGTGAGTCAATTGAAGCTTGACCATCATGAAAAACCCGGAAGCACTGGGCGTCCGTTACGTCCTATTGTGGGACTCCTCAGGAGTGTGTCCACGATCCCACCTCGCGAGATTCGAACCCAGGACTTATCAGTCTCGCGCGTGAGCGCTTAACTACTAGACCACTGAACAATATACTAATTTAACAGTGAATAAAGTAAACCATTTCATTTCTAATTTTATCAACAATTTCAGTTATTTTTCAAGTCACTGAAAGAGATGATAGTAATATAAAGGAGGGAAAACTGAAATAAAACCCATGGGAAATACTTGTCCATATAGGTAACAGAAGACTGAGATACACAAAATTAATATTTTATTCATATTATACTGATGATTTGCTATTCTAATATGCAGGAGGACAGCCAAATATTCGAACTCGATGCTTATTACCTACACTGTCATTATCCTATATGTAATACAATAATTGGTTTAATTTTTAGTCTTGTATTCGTCACAGATTAAGATCAGTTGAAGTACTTTAAAAAGTCAGATAGCAGTAGACAGATGCATTGTTCAAGTATAGGACTCCTCGTGACTGTCTATATGTGACCTCTCCAGGGATCGAACTTGAGTTAGAAATTGCGGGTACACTAAGCCTTTTCGACTAAATTTAAGAAAACGTTTCGAAACTTGAGTAAATACAGAGAATTTTCATTTTGAAAACAATAAATTTGTAATCCTAAATTGTATTTTAATTACTAAGCACCTACCAAGTTCAGGAATGCTCGTTTAGTCTCAAATAAGACAATCAACCAAAGGCTTACACAAAAGCATACCTCGAACGTAACTAATGATGCGGAAGTCACAGAGAATCTTGTTGGCTCATCAAAAAGACTCTTTCGTCCGACTAACACATCGCCTGTCAACCAATACTTTAATTTATCAATAAAGAATGCTAACTTGCCACAAACCTCACATAAGCCCGTCGCAACCTTAGATAACCAATGTATACTAAGTGTAGACATAGATTTTATGCATTCTGGTTTGATCTCTCCCAATAGAATTAGCGAGAAATCTTTGGGAAATAATGTTAAGATTAAGGCATCCAAACCATATGGAAGAAAGTACGTACTGAAGTGTCTGGTTCCGAAACGAGTACAAAAAATATTAAAAAGGCTCATCCAAGCAAAAATAGTTTCCCTAACACCTAGGTTTGACCCTTCTAAGTATTGATGTGGTTATATGGATACACAGGCAATAACTGGTCGATGAGAACGTTATCGGTTTTCGCATCCCATACTTCATTTTTAAACTGATTGCTTATCAACGCACATTCACTTATAAATTAAATTACAGCATTAAAAAACATATGTTTACTAGCCAAACCTTTAATCGTAATTTTCACTGGAACTTGGTGCTCTACCGCAGTCTGATTTAGAATTAAATATCCATAACTACCAGCTTTATAGATGTAATGGGAAACTAAGCGTGGGGGCGGCTGTCTTATATAACTTTTGGATTGCCTAACAACTAATGAAGTTGATGAGAATAATAAATATATTTTTTGTTATATTCCAATGAGTACAGGAGTTGTATTTATGACATTTCGTGACTTAATGTAAGCCGCTTCTTCAGAGTAAATAAGTGACCGAATCAAATTAACAATTTTAAATAGTACAAAGAGAACAATGAAGAATATTTTTAGCACAATCAAAATCACAATAGGTCTGAATATGTTGAAGTTGGGTTATTTTTTATCAAGGTGAATTTTCATGACTTGTCACTGTATTAATTTGTGTCTCAAAATGTGGGTATTAAAAATGTATGCATTTGTATTATGAAGTAGTGGGGTTGAGATTGAGTGTCTGTGTTTCTTGCGTAGAATATGTGGAAAATAAACAAGGCCACATATGGTTGTTTGGATTAACAGTCGAGATTAAATGAATATTCAGGCCTTATTTCATGTTGGAGGTAGAGGGACTTAGCATTATGTAAAATGCTTTGGCTACTCGACTCTCTTTATACATGAAGGTGAGTAAAAAGCTTAAATCCCCTATTTACTAAGCCCGTTATAGCATCTCGAAATACGGATATATCATGAATCCTGCTTAATATCACTTTTATAAATGACTTCAAGACAACTGCAAACCTTTCAGTCGTATTTTTACTTACAGTAATGAATTACCAAATGTCATTGGTTCACCAGTCATGTAAGTGATTGTTAACTCCATAAAATCTGTTTCTTTCACTTATCTAAACATTAGTAAAGCTATAAACTGCTTTAAGATTTTAAGCAGTCACGGAGTAGACGGGATTTCATACTTCCTCTACAAATATAGTGAACCAGATATTTCATTACTTCTAAAGTTGTTTAGTCTCTCTCTTTCTCCGTCTCTGGAGACCGGTACTCAGCCTTACTGTTTGAAAAAGACATACATCATGCGACGTTACAAATCTGAAGATAAGATCGAGATGAACAATTATTATCCCGTAAATATTAATCTAGTTATCTCTAGGATAATGGAAGAAAATTGTTGGCAAAGAAATTTCAAACTCTTTGCTCACTGAAAAACTTATCAATGATTCTCAACATGACTCCATTAAAACTGGAATTCGTGTAGCCTTCCACTGTGACTGCTTTAATTTAGTCTTTACTCAACGTGACCAAGAATATCTTGCCTCAGTGCTAAACTTCGACATTTTTAAGCTTTTGACACATTGTAACACCAGATTTTTACGGGCAAACGTACATCTTATGGATTCAAAAAAAAATCGGCTTGCTCGGTTTTATTCTTTCCTCAATCGCTGACACCAAATAGTCAAAATAAACTCCTCCTTGTTGTATACTGTGTCCCAGTCAAAGTCCAGGTAACAAAAGGTAGTATCCTAGGTCATTTGCTCTTTTTAATTTAATATACAAAAACGCATCAACATGGATCTTAACAAAGTAGCTAAGTGGTGCTCGAAATGGTTTCTGGAGTTTAGCACAGCTAAATGTGAATAGACATGCTTTGGTAATACATTAATCAACCTGGATCTTACTATAGTAAGGTTTTATCCAAGTTACATACGGTAGTGCACTTAGGAGTCGGATATTCCTATTATTTGTCCTTCTCAGAACAGATCTCGAAACAGAACTCCAAGTATCAACGTCTTCTGAGTTGCGTCATTCGTAAATTAAAACAGTAACTCACGAGTTTTAATTTACACAGTATGTATTCATCTACTAGAATACTGCCCATTTATTCTCATTGGTGTGCTCATAAAAAGTAAAGAAAGGCCGGAATCCGTTTAGAGACGATTCACACTTTGTGTACTTGGGACTTATTTTACCTTAAATTATAGATCCAGATTCATTACGCTTGGACTCGTCCCTTTATGGAAGAGTATTCCTTCGGAATACTTAGTAAACTATTTTATACATACAGTGAAGTAATTCAATATAAGGAATTTCCTAGTTATAGCATCCGTAACTCTTTGTCATTAGTGAAACGATCTTCCCTATATATGAATTACTTTACAAATAAATTTTCGAGACCCTGCAATAATTTTCTTCAATCCGTCTGTGAAATAAAATCACCCATATCCTCTCTTTGCTTGATCGATGTTTATTTGTCCGCTGAAAATGCTTGAAATATCATTACACTTGTAAATGTTTCTTATTCCAAAAGTGGGATTACAGGAACATTGTATGTTAAATCATTATTGTTATTGACCCCATCTACTCAACTTTCCTACCTGCAGATACTTTACACTAACGCAGTCCCAAGTAGCTTGGACTAATCTGATTATTATCTAACCCGAACAGCAGATCACAAAATAACCTGGCACATGTTATATGGTATATCTTACAAATTAACTGAATTATTGCTTCTGTTGTTCAATGCTCTCTGTTACCGTTTTATTTTCTCTAGTTGTATGATCAATTATCAATCCTTTATGATATTAGAAATGACTTTAAATACACCTGTCATACATCAACGGGATATCCACCTAAAAAAAATTAACAGTTTTTGACTGACGCTTTGAATTTTTATGATACTCGTAAAAAATGTACTACCGAAACAAATTTTTCAAGTAGAACACTTCAAACAAACTTATATCACATATCTGCCCTGTACACTTAATACTACTATTTATATCAAGCTGATCGTGCCTATAAACCGGCATGAATTCTGTAAATATTATTTTCAGAATATAAATATATTATTCGCTTGGTGTTGTTTGCTTGTATCTTCCCTGTATTGCTTAGGATTGCAATTGATCAGTCTCATGTTGATATATGTGCATCTTGTGAGGATTGCCTCGATATTACCTTAAGTCTTAAGCTTTATAAGCAAAGATGGATAGTGGCTAGCGGTCGAATCCAGTTTGACGCTTGTTTCGTCCTATTTTGGCGCTCGACAGCTGGATGTATCTACATCTCGGAGTTGATATTAACTCTGGGAACTGAACCCAGTACCGTTCGCTTCAAATGCCATCGCGTTATCCACTTAGCTACTGAGTCCTGATGTTATATTATATTATTATTAAAACGACTATGGTTTCTTTCTTTATCCCTCCCAACAAATTTTGAGGGTCCTACTATAAACATTGAAAAAAGTGATTGATTTAAATGATATCGAAAAATGTGCTCAGTTCATCCATGTGCACAACTTTTCACATAAATATATAAATATGTAGCATGCTGATAAACAAATAGTCTCTAGCTACAGCCACATTCGAACTTAAGTCTAAACTATTGCTAACGTGATTATTAGAGCTGTGCAGGGGGTTAGTTAAAGTAGAATTTCTTGTAATTAGTTTTGTTACCATTTGCATTTTTCATCAATTCTCCCAGTTTGTACAATTATCATTATTGCCTGTAAAACTGTCGTTTAAAAAACATAACCTTTGACTTTCCATTCCGGTTTTTGAACACGCATAACATGACCCATTTATTAGCGTTCACAAATACTCTGCTGAACAGATGGGTCATTCTAGTTTCTGGACATATCGATCTATTTATCTTTCTTAAACCACATTTTGACTTTATCACTTATTGGCTTATTAATCCTGACTGTTTCCATATCATCGAATGTATGTTGATTGCTTATTCTATTCATTATATGTCTGTAACTTAATTTTAGTCTGACTATAATAATTGAGTAACGCTTGATTAAACTGAGTTGACCTATGTGCCTTTTCCGATCCGATCCGCTTCACTCTCTTCTCTTTGCTTCATTCGATGCGTTTCTCTGATTGTCTGTTCCCATCAACGATTGTATGAAGTATACGTATTCTAACATCCATTCTCGTATTTGACTAATTTAATTCCGTTATTCACTGACGCGATTCAATTTGATAAAATTTACAAGAATAGCCAACATGTATATTTCAATGACAATCAACATACAATCCAACTGGAGTCAGATACAGAACCACTAAAGAGCCCATTGTTACCAAAACGGTAATGACTGTACAAATTATACTCATTTAACTTCATCCTGAAACAATAATAACCGATTATACCATTTTTAACATCAATAATATTATGAAGCAACATGTATGAGGAGTGCAAACGGGGAAGGGACAAACAACTATTGATTAATGGAGGGGTGGGCATGAATTATAAATTTGAGCAACAGTTGTCCCAATGTTATTCAAATTACTGTACACAGATAATAAAATACTTTCTACCTTTATGTAAATCTGAAACAAATTACCTCTATAAAAACATTTGAATAAAAGTATTGAAATACATAGAATTAGATTAATTCGGTGCATGGAGTTTTCTTGTTCGGTATAGTGATAATAAATGTAAAAAATTTCGGATTGTTTTTTTAGCAGAATACGTTACATCGATCCAATTGAATTTGGCAAATTAATTATTAATCAGTATTGGATTGTGCAGATTATTATGTTTCTGATTAAGATCATGAACCAATTGATATTAGATCACCAATGAAAACCTGGAAGCCCTGGACAGACGTTTCATTTTATTGTGGGACTCCTCGGAAGTGCATAATCACTATCCCACTCACAACATTCGAACCCAGAGCCTTCAGTTTTACACGCGAACGCTTAACTTTTAGTAAAAAGGTCAATTAAAAGATTATCATATATATCAGTAAGTTCTTTTTAAATTTCGTTCAGTTTAGTCATTTTTTCCGAACATAATTATGTAACCTAACAAGTTGATTGATTAAAATTTTGAATAAATAAATGATATGATTCCCGTGTAAGATTTAAGTCAACGGTTAGTTTATAAACAAAGAAGGTACATCCAGCTGACGAGTCCCAAATAGGACGAAACGTGCCTCCTAGATTCCACTGTTAGGCACTATCCATCTTTGAATGTAATTCTTGTGACTTAAGGCAATATCAAGGCAATATGTACAAAACGCACATGTGCCAATAAAAAACGGGTCGATTTCAGTCCTAAGCATCATTGGGAAGATTCAAACAAGCAATACCATATGAATCCAAAGGTAAGTTTGTTATACATTACATATTAAGAAATTACAAATCTATAACAAACCATGTGACGTGAAGATTGTCTACACTACAACAACTTCTGTTGGTTAAATTATAAAAAAAGGAATTTTACGTAACCATTTCAAGGACAAAGTTACTACAGATGTTGACATACATATCAATACAAAATTGATTAGAGATGTATATGTGTATCATGATATAGCGAAAATTCCAATCAAGTTAATAAGGTCAAATAAAAGTTTTGGTTTCAGATAACTAAGGTGTGAGAGGGAAAGTTCCAGAACATCGAACCAGTGATTAGAAAGCATAGAGTTGATAAACATTAATTGATTGTGTAATGAAGTAACTGAAAACAGATTAATGGTAAAAAAAACCCAGACAAATGACAATAATGTAATCAAAACTTGAGAAAGTGGTGAAATTATAAATGATGAATGAATGAATGGTAACATGACATCATTTTATCGTATCATCAGTGGATGTAACTAGGCCCCAAATAGGACGAAACATGCGTCTTGGATTCCACTATTAACTACCATCTATCTTTATTTATATTCTTTCATAAGTTGGAAACACATCTCACCACACCTTAATATTATCAAAAGAACCCGAGAGCAATGAACAACTGAATTGTTCTTATTTAAAATGCCTAAGCAGTGTCAAGCTACTAATGTCGAATATAAGACCTTCAAGTTTCACTCTCACTTACTAAGAATTCATTCGTTCACAGATCAAATATCACTCATGACGCAACATAATGAGACCTATATCCAAGAACACCAATGATCAATGCCTTACATCTGATCAAGTTGCTTCTACACTATATAACTTTTAATTCTGAAATTCAATAACAGACGAAAGTGAATTTACACAGAGTATAAAAATATATTTCGTAATTTCTTCATTCTTTCAGTTGAAGTCTTCTCATATTTATATTTCCATTTGATATTTTTCACATATACTTTCTTTCTCAACTAATAAACTTATTGTATCGGCCTTATAAAAAGCCAATCTTATCTTTAGCTTTATAACCAGTGTAACTAGTAAAGGCAATAATATTGAATCCTAATTTAATGATCTTAAGGTTAAACATTCACACATGAGATCACAAGTCCTATTTTCAATCACCGATGTTAGAGTCGGGAATCGCGACTTTTGAGAAGTTTGTCTAATTACCAGGATGATTTAATTAAGATTAGTGTGTAATTTGATTTATGAATTTTACATAGATCATATAAAGTTTCCATTTAATATAGGATTAATCTTCATTCATCAATGAGATTTCTAAATAATAAACATGAGTTTAGTTGAGAAAAAGTAGTGAGGATATTGACAATACTCAGGCGTATTGGACTAAACAAAATATTTTTTTAAAAACCATTAAACATTTTGATGATAAATTTACTAATATTGTTCTTCACTTAGAAGTTAACCTCTTTATTATTTTATAAGTTTAATAATTGAAATCATAAATTAATTAAAGCTAGACCATCATGAAAAACTTGTAAGCACTGGACTTCCGTCTCGTTCTAGCATAGGACTCTTCAGCAGTGCACTTTCGTAATCCTGATCGCAGGAATCGAACTCAGGACCTTCGGTCTCTCGTGTAAACGCTTAACCTGTAGACCACTGAACAATGAATAACTTCAACCAATATACGAAATTGGGCCACCGTCCATCATTGACTTCAGTGAGTTACTGCCCCACATACTAGGACGAAATGACTGTCCAATGCTTCCAGGTTTTCAATGGTCGTCCAACATTAATGGATTCATGGTTTCTACAACCCAATATTGATAATTATCATGTGTTCACTGGTGACTAGCTTCGAGAGGGAATTCTCAGAGTTCTAGTGAGAAACCGTGACTAGTGAAGCTATTCCGTGTCAGGTAGAGACAGGTATCTACATCAGTATAATGGAAGATGATCGCGTGATTTCGTGGATTGGTTGAGGTTGGGCATTAACATCATTGGGTGCCTTCTCAGTGGTCCAGTAGGTTAAGTGTTCACGCGCGTGAACGAAGGCCATGTGTTCGAATCCCGAATACGGAATCGTGGGCGAGCACTGTTGAGGAGTCACGTACTAGGACAAGATAGCCGTCTAGTGCTTCCAGGTTTTCACTGGTGGTCTAACATCAATCGGTTCATGATCTCAATAAAAAAATATCAAATAGTTTTGTTCTGGTGGCCTTGTTTATAATTATCATAATCTAGTATTTAGAGTTTTCTTTCCCGAGAGAACTAAACAACATCTAAAGTATCCAACTAGACTGTGTATCATCTGTTTCATCTCAGTCACTGATAATCTCAAAATCTAATGTTCATATCGGTAACATAAAATAACTTATAAATCTCATAGTTAATTGTGTTTTATGTTACTAATTCACTAAACATGGTTACATAGAGCAATAAATGAAGTGATTTAAAAGTTGGAATTTTATTAATGTTCAATATACTACTTATGTTTTACTAAGTTACATAAAAAATAAACAAAACATTTTAAATATATTAACAGTCTTTAGATATTTAAAATGTATAAATTATATGTTCATATTTTTTCATTGAAATTGACAAGTTATTCTGTATTCTAGGCAGTTTAAATATAAATAAATAATTATAAGTAGTCTGTGAATTTATAAATCATTTTCAACTTCAAAGTGTATAATAATAAAAACATCCTAATATGTGATTAATGTTATTTATACAATTTTATGATTTTATGTCTAAAACGTGATATTTTACTTAGTATAAATTTGATAATACTATATTAATAAGCAAAGATGGATAATGGCTAGCAATGGAATCCAGGACATCCAGCTGACGAGTCTGTTGAGGCTTGCTAATATGTTGAGGCTAATGTCCTCAATATCTGACTCCAATAAATATTATCCCGTAAACTGAGTATTTAAGGTAGGCTTAATTTCCTAGTAGAATTATGGATTTACTCGAGATTATTGAGAAGCCTGAACACCAGTTGTAGAGATAATTTATTGTTCGAGTCAGATATTGAGGACATTAGCCTCAACATAATAGCAAGCCGCCGTTTCAACAAATCGGTGAGCCCTTCAACGAACATTGTCTGACCTTAACGACGACAAAACTACGGGCCTCCCAAAATGGTAAGCACGCCGACGACGAACCTAATGCAGCAAGCTACGTCGATGAAGAGATTTCTGCATTTGATACATTCGACGAACACACTCAACGGGTCCAGCTCAATCTCTTATCCGACGCAATCAGCAAAACCTGTGCAGCACGACATGGAGATGCACAGATCTTATTATCTTATTGTTACTTTGTCCTCATGTCAATTAACCTCATTGATACATTTGTCGGATTGTTCCATTACGGTTCAAATTATCATTATATGCATATTATTAAATTATTACCAATATCATGACCGAATGTGGAATTATTAGTCTTGTTCATGCTGTCGTTTTGTTATACTCTATTTCATTCGCTTCATATACAAAATATATGTACTCACAAATCAATTCTCGTTATTCGACTTATTTAATTCCGTTATTGGCTAACGCGATTAAGTCGACGATTATATACGAGAATAAGCGATAACAATCATTCGTACGATCTTGGAGTCAAATCCTCGGGCCACTAAAAGTCCCAAATAGGATGAAATAAGCGTCAAACTGAATTCCACTTCTAGCCACTATCCATCTTTGTTTAAAAAGCTTGTGACTTAAAGCTATACCGAGGCAATCCTCACAGGATGCACATATGCCAATATGAGACTGATCAATTGAAGTCCTAAATAATAATAGGAAGATACAAGTAAAACAACACCAAGTGAATTTATGCTATATTAATGTTTTGTAATAATTCAGTCCCACTAATTAGATTGCTAATAATGTTAATTAGATTTACATTTGACTTATCATTGAGTGGTGACTGATATCATGTTTGTTCTAGTACTTTAACGTTTATAGGATTCTATCAAACAAATTGCAATGTAATTGTTACTCTGAGTGACCAGACATTACGTAAATTGTGTTGAGATGTTAGGTGGTCGTAAAAATATCATTTGTAAGAAGAAAGGTTTCGAAATCAACAGAAATGAACCTATGTAGAAATTGATATATCCTGATGAGAATAATCAATGGTAGCTGTTGGGATCCATTTATGAACTAACACAATATATATATATATATATATATATATATATATATATATATATATATATATATATATATATATATATATATATATATATATATAGTATAATTGTATAGTTGTTAAGTAACTAAACTATGCATATTCATGTTCCTCTTATTCTAAACTTTATTTTGAACTATAAACTATTATTAGACGATTTACCATTCTTAAGTTATTCCCAGTTTATTAATTACAGTCTCCCACAATCGCAGTCACTTTCTGGCTAGATCTTGTACGAATGTTATTTTCTATTTTATGGTGTGATGTGGTCTGTTTGGTTTGTATACAAACCCAATATGTTTGAAATATATTATTCATATCACGGAGGCTGATATTGGTGTTCTGGAATCAACAGACAGGGCTAGGGTGAAGAAGGACCGATAAGGACTTTAAACTGCTCGTATTGGTTTATACGTCATTGGTGCGGCCAATAATTTACTGTTCTCTAATTGGCAGTATCATTACATTATATATTAATAGGGCACAAGTCCAAAAGTTATAACAAAAATCTAATTGAGTGTTTTTACGGCTTTTTAATCACAAGTAAATACACTTTGTTAATTTAAAGATGTTGCAAGAAACCAACAACAGTTCATAAATATACTACTCAGTGTATTTACACCTTTGAAAGAACTAATAGTATTCGTGTGTGCTGAATCTATATCATTTTGTGTCCCAGTTACAGATACCATTACTAAGCTATTTAGGCCCTAAACGCCCTAGTTAGTTAATATGTAATACCTAATTTCATGTTTCTCTAGTCTATAGTACTGATAGAATACTATCAGTAAAAATTTTATATTTAGTCCGTGTTTAGCCAAAAACTTCAAATAATTTTATAGCAAATAATTTTTCAAAGGGCTATTGTAGGTATTTTTAAAACTCCCGGTTAGCTAAAGGTCCTAAAATTCAAGTATTTTACTATATTGAATTATGTTAGGATCACAGATCGATCTTAGACACTCATTGAATATTTATTTCATTCTAGCATAGAACTTAATTACTTACTTACGCCTGTTACCCCTAATGGAACATAGGCCGCCGACCAGCATTCTCCAACCCACTCTGTTCCGGGCCTTTCTTTCCAGTTCTGTTCAATTTTTGTCCATTTTTCTCATGTCTGTCTTTATTTCTTGGCGTAATTTGTTTTTTGATCTTCACCTCCTCCTTTGACCTTGAGGATTCCATGTGAGGGCTTGCGTTGTGGCGCATTTGGGTGCTTTCCTCGATGTGTGTACTATCAAATTCCAGCGCTTCTTCCTGACTTCTTCCTCCGCTGAGATCTGGTTTGTTCTCTCCCACAGTAGGTTGTTGCTAATAGTGTTTGCGTGGACAGCTGTTAATAAACACCTGTATTTTCTGAATGATGGCTTTCGTAGTTTTCCAGGTTTCCGCCCCATACAGTAGAACTGTCTTGACATTTGTATTGAAAACTCTGACCTTGGTGTTGGTTGACAATTGATTCGAGTTCCAGATGATCTTCAGTTGTAAATATGCAGCTCATGCTTTTCTGATACGCGCCTACACATCTGTATCAGATCCACCACCGTGTTCATCAATGATGCTGCCCAAATATGTAAAGATTTTACTTCTTCCAAATCTTATCCATCAGTTGTGATTGGATTGGTGCATACTGTGTTGTCGAAGAATCTTGCTTCTCCCTCCTGGAGCCCCTCTGGATCTACCACCGGTCCAGAGCCCGGATAAAGGAAGAGTGTTGGGCATGAGGTTTGCGACCCTATCCCGCAGAAAACTAACTCGCTAAAAGAATCCTAACCAGAAAAAAGTATCCCTAGTATAGAACACTTCAGTAACATCAATCCATTACACCACAAGTTACCGAAAAAGAGGACTTTCATCTCAAGTATAAACACAGTCTATAGACCATTTAACCGAAATTCAATGATACACATGTCAAACTTCAGTAAATAAGCGAAATTTGACAATTATCTTCCATTGCATTAAATAGTTAAACACCTCTCACTCAATAAGGTTTTTTTACATTGTCAATTCATAGAAGACCATTATAAACACGCACACACACATATACATACATAAAAAGAATTTCTTTTATTTCAAATAATTCAATTCCCAAAGGTTAATAAGATGGTCATTAGGGTTTCTTTAAATTAGCTTAATAATTTTCATTAAGAAAAGTTTCATCTTTAAAACTATACTAATACGGTCAATGAGTTAGTTTATTTGCTCTTAAACTTGTATTGGATAAATGAAGATTGTTGAAAGGAAGTTATAATAAGAAAGAAATAATAATTTCCTAGTACAATGAAGGATCAGTCAGATTAGAATCTATGTGAAATTAAAAAAAAAGAAAAAAAAACAAAAAACGAAAGGTCAAAATACAGGTAAGTTCTAAAATACTATGGTATGTTTATTCAGGTGAATAAATAAAAGAGAATAGACAAGAATTTCATTTGATCCTATTAACATAGTGGTTTAGATAAATCAATCAATATATAGGGTTTATTGATGATTATAGAATTCATGTCAGAAAGGTTTTTGTGGACATTGTAGAAATTTTAATGGTTGAGATGATGAACCGATTGAAGCTAGATCACTGTGGAAAACCTGGAAGCACTGGATGGTCGTTTCTTCCTATTATGGGACTCCCCACCATTGGATGTCGGCTCAGTGGTCTAATGGTTAAGCGTTTGCGAGCGAGACTGATAGGTTCTGAGGTCGAATCCCACGAGGTGGAATTGTGCATGCGCACTGTTGAGGAGTCCCACAATAGGGAAAAACGGCCCCCCAGTACTAACAGGTTTTCCATGGTGTTCTAGCTTCAATTAACTCATAATCTGAACTACTGAGATAATAGAATTTACATTGTTTTAAAACTAAAAACTGATTTCAGATACACTACCATTGAGAACCTGAAAGGACTGGATGGCCATCTTCTTCTAAAATGAGACTCAACGGCAGTGAACATTCGCTACCTTACATCTGTATTTGACCCCGTGATTGCGTGTATATTAATAAGTAATAAAGAACCTTACAACCTCAACTGAAATCCTTCCACTCAACTATCTTCCATTTATTTTGAATCATCTCACAGTAGTTTATTAATGAGCACAATTATAGTATTTATAAAAAGGTTTTGAGAAGATTGGGTTACTTTGTAGGTGATAAGCGCGAAGTCATGATCATTTGGGTTCATACGCTTCAGAAATGTAACAGTAGTCACCAAAAGCACTTAATAGTCGTTATGTAATATTACAAATTGATTGAAGTGGGACATTTGCAACACTCATTTAAGATTCAACGATCTAATTGCTAGACATCGTTATTACACTTGGAGGTCCAGGTCTCGTTCCATGAAAGCAGCAGATGAGCACTATTAACGAGTCCCGTAGTTTGACGAAAAAGTTGTCCATTTCTTCCTTACTTATGGCAGTGATCTAAGTGAAATGAATATGTGAGGTTTATCACTTACTAATCAAACCAATATAAACAAAACTATTTCTGTTTGTTTAAGTTCTTTAATTTATTAAATTAAAAATCAGTTCCGATCTATGTCATAACACCAGTGTTAGTACTATAAAATCAAGTTCGCTTAGTCAATTATTTACTACTGTAATACATGTTCAACAATAATATATGAGTGTATCATACATAAAAGCTACAACGCTGTAGGTATCTCAAGAAAGTTTAGTTATATCATATGTTTTGCTGGATGGCATAATTTGCAGATATGATTTACTCACTTTTAACATAATCACCAACTTTCAACGTAACAGTGCAGTTTTATTGCGTCGTATAATGTTTATGTAACAGGTAACCTTGTGTTGTAAGAAACGTGACTTGATTTATGAATAATAATGACATTCAATCCACAATTTTTTATGTATCATTTCCGTTGTCTAAATTAACTGAATAAACATAGGAACAGATAATTTCAAATTGCTATTTAGTAATATATAACTGGATGTTCAATAAATATCTGAATAGCAACAATTTAACAATCCGTTTCATATTCGAAAAATCATTTTCACATTGACTATGAGATATTGAACTTTAATCTACGGTTATTTTAACAAAATGATCTAATTTGTGTTAAGACGAACTTAAACATAACACTTATAATCATTGTATTGTGGTGTGTGCTACTGATGTCGACAGATATAAGTAGTACGGGTCATCAATCGAAGGTGAAATGCCTCGTGACAGAAGGTTTAGAAGATCAAAGAAAAGAGAACGAGAACAGAGAATGGTTAGTGTGAAAACGAGGGAACAATCAAGTTTGAGACGACTGATTGACATTTTGCAAATAAAGTATTTACTTTACGATTCTCAGATTTTACTAAGACATTCTGTAATTTTGTATTTAAATACATTCAGTTGTTGAGATCGCGAGTCAATTAAAACCAGACCACCACGGAAAAACTGGAAGCAATTGGCGACCGTTTTGTCCTATTGTGAGACTCCTCAACAGTGAGCATACACAATTCCACCTCGTGGGATTCGAACCCAGTAACTATCAGTCTCGCACGCGAATGTCTATCATCAACTAATCCACAAAAGTAAGCGACACATCCACTACTGTTTCACATTAACATTAACACTGTTGGCTGCTGGCTCAGTGGTCTAGAGATTAAGCGTTCTCGCGCGATACTTATAGGACTTGGGTTCAAATCCCGCGACACGAGATCGTGTATACTCACTTCTAAAGAGTCCAACAATAGGACGAAAGAGCCATTCAATGCTTCCAGGTTTTTCATAATAGTCTAGCTTCAACTAACTCATGACCTCAACTATTAAAATTACTATAATATCCAATAAAACCCCCCTTTGTATTACATTCAGTTATTCTCACTTGTGTTCTCGTTCACTACAGTATCATATTATATCGTGTATAGAATCCTCATGTATATTTTATAATTTTTTTAATATGTTGTTAGCACATTTTTAGTTGTTAAGACCATTCTTGTTGGCAAGCCCAATCGGTGAATAATTCAGATTTTCATGTCAATACTACCTTGTAAGTTATATAATGATTCGAATTATCTTATTTCAAGTAACATAAAATTATAACTATGTTTTCTAAGCTACAATTCTACCGAATAATTTATTATTTCTTTGTTTGTTTTAATGAGAAGTAAAATTTTATCACATTTATGTAACATGTTACAAGAGGTATGTATCACGAAAAGAGGCAAACAATTTAGGAGATTTTTCCTTTTTCAAAATTGAAAAGTCAGCCAATAACATGGATACTAAATTTCTTTATGAATAACCAAAACCAGTGAAAATAGAATATTACTAAGAAGTTTGACACTAGTAGGTATTTTTTTGAAGTGAATTTATTAGTTCATTAGTTTCATTTGTGCTAGGTTATGCATTGTTAAGTAAGTATCTAATCAAAGCATAAAGTTCGGTAGATAATGTGTTAAAGGTATAAAGTGAAAGCTATTGAGTTTGAGTCCCACTGTAGATATCGACATTGGAATACTTGTCAATTTAGGCAATGAATCTTGAATAGACCTAATGTTAAGTATATTCCATCCACTCCATAAAAACCTTTAATATATGAGGTACGTCAAGACAATTCGCTCAAATAACAACAATCAACTACAATATTTAACAAATAGTTGTTTGAATGAAAGTTAGAGTAATGATTAGGACCTGTCTATAAATTCCGCCAAAAATCGATTCGCTGCATATATGTTATGTAATTATATTATTATTATAGAATCGTCAGCACAAAGTTTTTCAACAAGTTTCCATTTCTTATTTTTTGATCGATCCTAGCGATAAATATTGATTGGTTGCCAGATAGAAGTTAGCAGTTCAGTCAATTGACATCTAAATAATGTACATTCTTTTCAATGCATATTGCCAGCAACCACGGTGCTCCTGATTGGGCTTTTATTTACAACTTGTACAGCAGAAGGTTGTAAACTTTTCATAGACTCACCTTAATAGCTTATGCGATTAATAAACATAATAATGTGTTAAAACAAGCAACAACAACAAAAAAACCCCAGATAATTTGTTGAAATATCTAAAGTGCAGAAACAAGTAACTCAGATAAATAAATTAATCCATAAATATGCAAATATCAACACTTGAGTAAAGTATGACAGAGTGGAAAAGAAAACTTACTTCTTATACTCAAGCTTCGAAGGAGATGAAATTACTGAAATAATTAATCACAGAATAAATTCCGCGTTGAAATTGGCCTACACAGCAGCAAAACTGACTACAGTATGGGAAACGAGCTGCTCACTCAAACAAACTAAAATCGATAAGTCCTCTTTTCTCAGTAGCTCGAACTGCATTTACTAATTTACATGTACGTGCCAAAGCACATGCATTCGAAGAACTGAGAGAAGAGTATATGTTCACATTTCTGAGCATATTCTAACGAAATTGAGGCTGCGATGGACTAGGACTCTCAATAGTGCAATAGCTCGGCATTTACTTGACAATGGGCATACCATTGACATCTCTCATGCTTTTAAAATTATTAGCACACAAAGAAATACGGCTGCTTTCCGTTTTCCTGAAGCGATCGTGATAATAAAAACAAACCGGATTTATGTATTCAAAAAGAGACAGTAATAAATTTATTACTATCCTGGTAATGTAATTTTTGTGTGTTTATTGTTTCTTTTGTTTTTGCATATTAGTTTTATTTTGTTAATATTTAGTCTGTGTTAAATTCCACTCCCATGACCGAATTCTTAAACCACCTTTTGACTAACACATTTCCGCTCACTTGGATCTCTTAAATTATCAGAAGGGGTTTTGTAGAGATTGTATTAATTTCAATAGTTGAGATCATGAGTCGACTGAAGCTAGATCACCGTGGGAAAGCTGGAAGCACTGAATGGCCGTTTCGTCCTGTTGCAGGAATCTTCAGCAGTGCGCACCCACGACCTCACCTCGTGTGCCCAGACCAAAGTAGGTGGTTTTCATAGGTAGCCACACCCGGAGCCCTCGACCTACAGGTCTGATCCACAGGCCAGTGTAGCAACGTCAAGAAATTGAGTTTTATGGTAGTCGGTGATAAACAATTGGTACATATGCCATTTGTTTCGTCAGGATACCGGAGACCATGTTCACTATTTGGTTTAGAGTCAACGTTTTCTAACTCCCCTAGATAGACTATCCGTATCCAACGTCCCAGTGAACTCTTCAAATTCCATTTGATTATTACGTAACCCATATTATCAGTTTCTAAATCCACGAATCGTTTATTACCTCTAAAATTATCACACAATTTATTTTATCTATCTCTGAACTGCACCACCTTGATACTAACATATATATGGTTATGATTGATAACCTTTGTCATTCCAATTCTTTACATTCGGTTGTGTCAATTGTTCCATACTATTTCTTATCTCTATGTAAAATTCTAATACATATTTGGTTGTAAGCAGCTAGCAAGAAACCATAAAGTATAATGAATTCATATTATTCTCCATCAATATTTGTTCTGACCTTATTTCATCTAACTGTAATAGTTCAATGAGTAGAAAAATGAAAATTTTCTAAAATTTCGTTACTCAGAATATAAGCTATTTCTTTAGTGAATTTATTCTAAATTATTAAGTCAAACTTAGATAGTTCAGATATTCAAAGAATTCAAAAATTTGACTCAGTGGTCTAGTTGTTTAAGCGCCTAGCGCTAGACTGATAGGTCCTGGGTTCGAATCTCGCGGGGGGGGGTACGAGATCGTGGATGCACACTGATGAGGAGTTCCATACTAGAACAAAACGGCCATCCAGTGCTTCCAAGTTTTCCATGATGCTCTAGCTTCAATTGACTCATGATTTCAATTTGTGAAATTTTAACTTCTATTTGATTTTCATTATTAAAATATCATTCTAATGTAAATAATATATTATTGGTTGAATATTTCCTATCTTCTGATTGGTTGATTAATAAAATAAATTTATTAAAGATTTTATTTATTCAATTTAATGAAAATTAATCATTAACATATAACACTACATAATTGATGTGATTTTTTCTCCTTCAATATTACTCATAAAGTAATATAAAATGCATAAGAATAAAAATGTAGAAAAATCTGTAAAATGTAAACAATCAAATAAATGTTCAAAGTTAAAAATTTGTCATCATCATCAGGATCAGGATCAAGATCAAGATCAAGATCAAGATCATCATCATCATCATTGTGGTTATTGTTCACCAAAATATGCATTTGATTTATTTTGTAGTTGTACAAGTGTACGTGGTATGTCTAAAATACATCATGGACCAAAAGTATTACGTATTATGTGGTTAACATTTGTATTAAGTATGACATTTTTATTATTAAGTTCAACAGCATTATTAATTAAAGATTTTTTAAATTATGATGTTAGTGTACATACACAATTAATAATGGATAATCCATCACCATTTCCATCATTAACAGTATGTCATCAACCACCATTTTCATATGAAGCATATAAATTATGGAATGAATCAAAAATTTTATCACCATCTAAATATAATTTATATATGAGAAAATTAATATTAAATGCTTTATATAAAAATGATATACAATCAGCTAGTACAATATGGAGTTATGATAGTTTAAGTGTATATTATCAAAATTTAAATTATAAAGAATCATTAAATTTAGGACATAATTTAACTATCTTCTTAAATTGTATGAGAATTTATTCCCATATGTCAGTATTTGAAGATAATTGTACATTATTAAATGGTTATCATATTAAACGTTTATCTCATCATCAATATCTTAATTGTTATACATTTGAACCAATTAATATTAATGCAGCAAATGAAACAACATTTTTAAGTCTTATTGTTGGTATGGGTCCAAGAGATAAAGATATTAATATACAACAAGCATTTTTACCTGATGTATTTGAACAAGCACGTGGTTTACGTGTTGTTATACATGAAACTGGTACAATGCCTGATTTAGAAAAAAATGGTATACATGTTGAACCTGGTAAATTAAATGAAATTAATTATGAACCAATAAGATGGAAAAAATTAAATACACCTAAACGACCATGTATTAAACCAAATGAATCACATCAATATTTAGATTTAAATATTAAATATAATTATACTCATACACAATGTTTATTAGTACATCAACAAATTGAAATAATGAATCATTGTCATTGTATATATGTTATGCATCCACGTTTAATATTACCTAGTAAAACATTACCATATTGTGGTCAATTATGGCCATATTTAAATCAAACTGAATTTATTAAAAAAATTTTATGTCTTAATAAATATTTAAATAATTCAATTAAACAAAAATATGATGGTCATATGTGTTTTCCACGTTGTGAATTTTATGATTATGAAAGTACTACATCTGTAACTAAATGGCGTGCTTATCCATGGCAATTATATTGGTTACGTGTACAAAATTATGCAACACAATCATTAATTCATTATCATAATCAATATCCATTAAATAATATTACATATACAAATTCATTTAAATTATGGGAATTTTATTTAAATTATAATAATTTAACGAATTTACCACGTAAAAGTGAATTATTAAAATATAATAATAATAATAATAATAATAATAATAATAATCATACATATTCTGATATTTTTACTTTATTACCTAATTGGCCACCAGAATATTTAGATTTAGATAGTGAAGATTTTGCATATGTTATATTAAAACGTAAATCTCATAGTACTATTGAAAAAACTGAAAAATTAATATTAAATTTATATGTATTAATAAGTCGTATTGGTGGTTTATGTTCATTAACAATTGGTTTAACTGCTGCATTTTTTGTTGAATTATTTGAATTTTGTTATTTATTATATAATAATAATAATAATATACAATTAAAAATAACATCAAAAACAACAAAAAATTTAATAAAAACTAAAAAAAAATCTATATCATTAAATGAATTAAAACAAATAGATGAAAAATATTCATGTTTACAACATCATCTAAATACACCTATTGAACATTGAACAGAAAAAAAAGAAAACAAAAAAAAGAAATCAATACATGAAAAGTATATTACGTAATATTGAGTAATATTATTATTATTATTAGTATTAGTATTATTGTTGTTTCTATTGGTAGGTAGTTACAACATGAAATCACTTTTATTTTTGTTACATAATATATTGATTATTTTATTTTCTAAATACTATTCAAACGGTGGGGGGGACATTTTTTTTCTAGTTAAACATTTAACTGTTGATTTATTTATTGAATTTATTTTTTTTGAGCGAATGTCATCTCAAAACAAACAAGAGAGCAAAAATAAACAAACAGAACAATTGTCTACAGAGTATGAATTTACCGAGAGAATAAAAACATTGTGGATTTCTTATTGAATTATTATTATTATCATTATTATTATTAGTAGTAGTAATAGTAATAGTAGTATTTTTAGGTTTGATATATTTCCTTTGAAATAATATTGTATGAAGAAAAAAATCTCGAGTTTGTTTGTTTTATTTGTTCATGAAGAAATACCTTTCCTGATATTTCAAAGATAGAATGTTAGAGGTTCAATAGTTGAGATTATGAGTCAACTGAATCTAAACTATTATGGAAAATCTGGAAGCACTGGACAAATGTTACGTCCCATTATGGGACTCTTCAACAGTGCTTATCTGTGATCCTAACTCGCGAGATTAGAATCCACGACCTATCGGTCTCCCTCACGAACGCCTAACATCTAGACCACTGAACCGTCATCCAACGGTGTTAATGTCTAACCTCAACCAATTCATGAAATTGAGTGACACATCCACTATTGTCTTCATTGAGTTACTATTTCACAACAGACTTGATTGAACTCCGTTAGTCATTGCTTCTCACTAGAACTCCAGGATATACCTCTTGAAGCCAGTCATTACTGAGTAGATACTGATTCATATCAGAAGGGGTTTCTATGTACATTAATTTAAACAGTCATATTTATTTAATCAACATAATATAACATTAAAACCCTTCAAAATTGTCGTTTAAAATAATGAAAGATATTTGTAGTGATGGTAGAAATGAGTATGAACAGATTATGATTGATTTTCTCTTTGTTGTTGTTGTTGTTGCATTAATAAAATACAGGTAATTGAATTTTGATTGTTTTATAAAAATGTAATTAAATAGGAAATATTATTCACTTTATAACATAAATAACATAAATAATAACATCAATTAGAGTTTTTCAGTATTGAACATTATATTAGTTTTTATAAGTTATGTAGATTAGTATATGATGCGTATTCAATGCGTATTCCTAATTCATCAATTCAAATAATCATATAGAGCAGGAATAATCAACTGAAAAAAAAATAAGTGGTCCTACATTTGAACAACCTTTTATTTTCATTACTTGAATAGGTAAATATTGGTACAAAGGGGAACCAAATGCATATACATCACATAAGTCACTTGGTTTGTGTGTGGGCTGTGATACTGCTCAGGTGCCCAGACTGAAGTAAGTGGTTTTCTTAGGGGGTCACAACCGGAGCGTTCGACCTAAGGGTCTAGTCCGCAATGCAATGGAGTAATGTTAGCAGATGCAGTCCCATGGTAGCCGGTGGTCAACAATTGGTTTATTCGCCATTTGTTCCTTCAGAATACTGGAGCACATGTACACCGTTGGTTTAGAATCAGAATTTTCCATTTCTTCTAGGTGGATCCTACTTGTCTACTCACTCGGTTAAAGTGCTTTATGTCATATCAGTTTCGTAGATAATAGTAATGCCGTAAGAAGGCAGTGAGTAGAACTTCCCCTGGCATTTTCTGTATAAGTGTAGCATATGAGAGCATTTTGAGAGGGAGAGATGAATCTCGCCACCCTCAGCTATACCTTATTTTTGAAAAATCATAACATAAACCTACATCTTTACACATACAGTATTTAATTCTTGATATATCAAATATAGATTGAGTAAAGGCAATGTTTGATGAGTTATTGAATATGTCAACTAATGTGTTACTCTGCAACATAGTCAAACGGAATAATAAAACTGAAAATATTTTATTTTCGAAAAACGATGTTGACGCATACCAAAACTTAACAACCTAACAGCGATTGCAATTAATCAATAAGTAACAACGGTCATGTGGAGAACGGGATTAAGAGAAATACATCTGTGGTTATCTTTTCCAGTAAAGATTTAAGTAATTTCGTAGTGATCTCAGCAAGCTGAGATCTGTCATTTTACTAATTTCTCTAATTATCTTAACCATAAATAAAATAATTGATTATTTGTCGATACTATATAGTAATTTCACTTACTTACTTACGCTTGTTACCTTTCATAGAGAAGCATAGAACGCCCACCACCATTCTCCATAAAATCTAGATAATCTTTTGCACTTATTTCCACTTTCTATTCATCCTTTTGATCTCTGCTTCCGATCCCCGACGAAGTCATTTCTTTGGCCTTCAGATTTTCCGTATCACTTCAAGATTACAACTTAGTGCTTTCATCGTGATGCAATCTGGTGATTTCCACAATTTATGTCCTATCTTTTTCTAAAGTCTCTTCTCAGTTTTCTCTTCAACCAGAAGCTGGTTTTTTCTCTTCCGCAGTAGGTTGTTGGCGATGGTATCCGGTCAATGGACATTGAGTATTTTGCACAGACAATTGTTTATGAATAGTTGTATCTTTTTAATGATAGTTGTGGTAGTTCTCGAAGTTTCATCTCCGTACAGTAGAATTGTGTTGACGTTCGTATTGAAGATTCTGACTTTGATATTGTCTAACTAAATCAATACAAATTTACGTGAACAATCGTGCGTGGAAGTTTGAAAAGTAAAATATCAACCAGATTCGCATTTCAAATCTTTTCTAAGCAAACATTTTCCATATTCTTTCATAGAAATGATGTTTAACTCTTATGATAGCAAAAAATTTCGTAATCTGAAAAATATATATCTCACCTCATTGACCTATTTAATTTTAATTCACATAAAGTCTCTTGACTAGAAAATATGTGACGAGCATATAAGATTTAAATAGAGAATATACATTATATTCATTCAGATTAGTTTCATTAAACTAACCTGAAAAATCAACTATCTGTTGTAATAAAAAGATTTTTCTTCAAAATACCAAACCGTATTTCTTCTTAAAATTCTGAAAATCAATACTTGAAGGTTCGACCAAAGATAGTCCAGTTCACTAAGGATATATAACATGTTTATTTAAAACATAAGTCTATAAGCGTCGGTATTATACAGGGCTTATTACAGTAACCCATCTTTAACTCACATCATTTCATTATTAGTTAAATTTCGATATTCAGTATTGCTGTGTGTAGCATATATGGCTGAATATCTTCAAAATCTGTCATGGTTTGACAAACACAAAACTCTGTAGAAATATTAATACTCATAATGAATTAAGTGATTCACTTCTCATCCTTCCATAGCTTCAATTCCTTTCTCTAGTACTTCTTATCCTGTCTTCTTTTAATTATTATTTTATATATTATTTTTTCAGAACGAAATCAGTTATTATCATTCTATAACATTTTTTTTCATAACTATTCAATCGTTATTATGAACTTTACGTCTTTTATTTCTCCTTTATATCTGTCAGGTTGACAATTATCTGTCATCTTGCTGACTTTTAGATTATTTCCTATTTCCTATTGTTATCTGACCTCTTGATCATTCATTACACAAAGTTCTTTTGATCACTTTGTGATGTACTCACCTCTCTCTCTCTATTTTTCCATGGACTGATGTATTTACGAAACAACGGAACATGTTGACAAGATGAAATTTTCTTTACTGAATCCTCTTTATTTCAAGTGCTGAATAATGGTTATGTATCAAGTGAATATGTTATTCCAAAGTCAACAAGTTACATAATCATAATCGCGTTAGTTAAAAATGTTTATCAACTATTTAGATATTATAAAAAGTTATGTAGTAAAGTCTTTTTCAAAACAGAAGGATAAGTTTGTTACCTGAAAAGTATATCGTATGATTTCTAATGTTTTAATATGCTTATGAAACGACTTCAATGATTTCGGCATATAAAACACAGTCAGTTAATTAAAGTTCTTTGTTATCAAATCAGTTGTTGAATGCTACTTACTTCTATTCATTGATACAATGGGTTATTTCAATAGTTGAAATCACGAGTCCTGTGAGATAGTAACTCAACGAAGACAATGATGGATGTGTCACTCAATTTCGTGGATTGTTTGAAGTCGAACATTAACACCGTTGGATGTCGGTTCAGTCGTCTAATGGTTAAGCGTTCAAGCGCGAGAGTGATAGGTTATGGTTTCGAATCTCGCGAGGTTGGGTCTTTTATGAACACTACTGAGGAGTCCTACAATAGGACGAAACAGCAGTTCAGTGCTTCCAGGTTTTCCATGATGGCCTAGCTTCAATGAACTCATGATATCAACTATTGAAATTATTACAATCCCCACAAAACCCATTTTGTTACAACGGGTTACCATAATTATTTTCAGTATGTTATATCCGAGCGAAGATTAAATTACAGGTAACTCCCGAGGACTATTAACGGACTAATATTCTATAAATATTCTTATTGTAAAACTATTGAATAATTAGATTATGTAAATTTATATCCCTCTTATTATAAGCTTTATTTTGATCTATAATTTATTATTGTACGATTTACGGTTCTTAAACTATGTTCAGTCTATTAATTATTATCTCGCTCGTTCACAGCCACTTTTTGGCTCATTTGTGTACACATGTTATTTTCTAATTTATGGTGTGTTGTGGTCTGTCTGTTTGATATATAAACCGAGTATGTTTGAAATAAACGATCTGCTCTGATTCGAAGATGGTACTGTGTTCTGGACTCAAGTGGAAGGGCTCGGAAGACATAGGACTAATAAGTACGCTAGACTGCCCACACCGCTTTGAACGTCATTGGTTGGCCTAGTGTGAAGATTCGTATAAGTCGTATTCGGATTGGTCGATAGGTCGCGTGATAGCAAAACCCTGACATACCAAGGTCATAACACAGTATTAACTCATTTATTCTTTCTTCTCTCCTTTTTTCAACCGATGAATTCATTTTTCGCAATAGCCATACAAGTTGCGATTATAATATGTATTATTTTAAAGAGGAGATAATGATAATAACACAGTTGGGAAAATGGTTATAGCAACTCACGTGCAATTGAGTTTGTTTTCATCTAACTCAGTTAAACCATTTTGTTAACTTATTTAGCGAACAAAGTCATCCGTATACTATAACAACTTATTGTACCTTTATTATTGTTGTGCTTGTATGAAATATGTATGCTTGAACATTGCTTACCGCCTACGCATACATTCATTCTGCTAGCTTTATTATTAACTGCTTAATTGATTCGATGATCCATTCATTTTCCTATATATATACATGTACATTTAACACTACACTCTCGATTCGCTACCTCACTCATTTGTGTCATTGCTTTGTGGTCTGAGTTATCTGCTAATAAAACTGTAATCGCTGCTTCACTTTGTCTTCTGATTTCAAACACCTTTGATGATTATGTGATAACGGTTATGAGGGTGATTGGTTAACGAAACACAACCATTACATGCTTTTATTAATTCATTTCAATAATGTAATATTATTTAAGTATATAGAATGTTATATACAATATAAAACTTTATAAAATTGTGAAATGGGACAGGAAATCCTATGTGTAATCTATTGATAGGTATCTTATTACTGATATAGTCGTAAAATATGTCTGGAAGATTAATTGAAGTTATCCATATAATTAAATGAATCCCGAATTCATAAAAAGGTAATTTTATTCATGAATATGATTTTATACAACGTATATCTAGTTGTTTAATGGATGATCATTTACTTCACTCTTCATCATCATATAGATATATATTTTTGGCTTCTATTCTGTTCATGTTTTTTTATAGAATAATGGACTATCTGGTGAGTATATGACAATAATATTTTCCTTCACTTGCTAATATATAAATGTGCTTTTTTCAATAATCCATTTTCACTAAATAGACAAAGAATCATGTGATTTATGGAACTTTATTGGAAAAAAGTTGAGGAAAGTAGTATAAATTGAGAACTACACTATTATTATTTATGCTTCACACTTAAAGGAATACCTATATTGAATATGTGTAGGGACATTGAAATGTCACTGGAACATAGTTAAATCAGACGACCATTGGGTAACCAGATATCAAATAGCACAGTGATCCTTGTCAAGATCAACGCATAACAATTATTTGCATGCTATAGTCTGACATATATGGTGGTGATAGCAGTTTGTTCTTTGTACCCACGCTTACTAATATATTTTTGTAAGTAGCTAGTGTACCTGGATATGACAAAAGGATAATCTATGTTAGGTAATAATCTTGTAGTGTGTCTTCAACGTTAACTGGTTGCTTACATTGTTTACGTCTAACTTAATTAAGCTCCCAATCATCGGCACAGACCAATTATATTTGTGATCAATATATGCGAAATTCGGACATTTAAGGCATCAACTTTCGTCAACATATCAACTTATGTGAGTCTTTAACTTGTAAGTTAACATGATCTGAACACTCAAAGGTGTCAGTTATTTATTTCATGGCACCATGGAACTAATCATATGGTGCCTAAAATCTTGGAATAATGATCCAAACCTATTAATCAATCAACTTGGTGTCAACCTAAAAATTACAAAACTAAAACTATAATTCTATCTAAAATGTGGTTTAACAGTGAAACATGAAAAAATGAACTGAACTACAATAAAACCACCAGTTGAATGAGGACTCATATATACGCATTCTATGTCACTTTTAAAGCCTTAGAGTTATTTCTTATAGTTTACAAAATAATTGATTTACCATGTTATTAGTATAGGGGATTTATAGAGATTGTAGTATTTTCGCAGTTGAAATCACGAACTGATCGTATCTAGACGACTATTAAAAACTTTGAAGCGATGGACGGTTATTTTGTTCTAGTATGGGACCCCTCAGCCATAAGGATCCACGACTATACATAAAGGAATCCAATTCATGTCACAATATTATGAATTGATTTAATTCATTCACTAACACAAATAGATAACGACTTGGTAGTATAGAATTTATGCATTCACATGCAAGATCGAAGATCCTTGGTTCAATTCCCACATTCGGGTTCGTGGATGCACATTATTTAAATATTTACTGAGAATGAAATCAAAATGTTGTGCTTCATTTTCTAATCATTCCAACTATTCACTACCAATCTATTATAAAGTGATTCATTCTACTTGAAAACACAATACAAACAATTCAATTCATAAGAAAAACTGAATACTCTTTAAATCTAGAATGATAATTTCACACAAATCAATTACATTCTGATCCATTGTATATTAGATACTTTCAAGCATGCTGATATTTCCATTGAATATTATCTAAATTCTTTATTCATTTTTTTCTATAAACAAACAAACAAACATCGGAAACAATTACCTATGGAGACAATGAATAATCAATAATCAATTGTTGTTGTTATTTCCAATAATTAATAATTTGATTATTAATATTTAATATTTTGTCACCATTATTTATCATATTTAAAATGACGTTTTGTGAAATTGTTGCTAAGCAACTTAAAATATGTTTTTTTTAATGATGGTTGATTTCATTTAAATATGTAATGTATATTTTGAATATTAGTGACTAATTACAAAATGTGACTTTGAATGTTTTAATATAAAACAATGATAAACGGGGTTAACATAATATTTGATATGAGATAGATATTTACATTAGATAATGAAAGATGGTTGTATAATATTGTGGATTGACTGAAGTTAGATATGCACATCAGTAGATCTCAGTTAAGTGGTCTAAAGGTTCAGAGTTCATGTATGAGGTCAAAGGTCATGTGTTCATTTCTCAGCAGTGGGATCATGAATGCACACTACTGAATAATTAGTCCAATATTAGAATGAAGCGACAATCCAGTTCTCCTTATTTTCCAGTAGTGGTTCAGATAAGATCCATCCGTGATTCAAACTATAAAATATAGGGTTTAAAAAAGTAAATAATGTTATTCAAACAATAGCTGAGTAAATTATTGGCACTGGATGAAAAAAATCTTACATTGATGTAGCATGTCATCCACCTAGACCTGGACATGGCAATTGTCATTATAATCTTCAATATAGTTTTCCCGCGGGTCACTAGTGACAATGTGCGTAATATAGGTATCCCCGACAATTGTGGCAGAAATCTCATGCAATTAGTTGCCTTTACGAATTTAAATAAAGCCAGAACAAACATCGATGTAGAATTTTACATTAAGATAAGAAATAGTATGAAACAATTGACATAAATGAATGTACACAATTGGTATGACAAAGGTTATAAATAATAACTATATATACATGTGTGCAAGAACAGATCAGAGGTTATTTGGTGTTAGAATTAAGGAAACTTTAAGGATGAGTGATGTAATGGTTGAGTAAAGTTCAGAGACAGATAAAATAAATTATGTGATAATTTTAGAAGTAATGAGGGGTTTGCATGATATTCATGGAATTAAAAATTCAGTAAGATGGCGGCGTAATATTTGAATAGGAATTGAAGAGTTTACAACGGTCTTTAAAAGCACAATAGGTCGGCATTTACTTGACACCAGGCATACCGTTGACATCTCTCATGCTTTTAAAATTACTAGCAGTCAAAGAAATACTACTTCACTCCATTTTGCTAAAGCGATCGCGATAAAAAAACTCAAACCTGATCTATGTATTCAAAGAGAGACAGCAATAAACCTATTACTACCCTAGTAATTCAGTTTTTGGTCATTAGTTCAATTTCGTTAATGTTTAGTTTGCTATATTTCTCTCCCATTACCGCATTCTTAAACTACCCCTTCACTCATATATTTCCATTCACTTGATTCTCATAAATTATGTAAACTCTTTAAATCCTATTCAGTTTTTATGTAACCCATCTTACCAGTTTTGTTTTAATTCCATGAATATCATGTAAACCCTTCATTACTTCTAAAATTATCACATAATTTATCTTATCTGTCACTGAACTTCACTCAACCATTACATCACTCATCCTTAATGTTTCCTTAATTCTAACACCAAATAACCTCTGACCTGTTCTTGCACACATGTATATATAGTTATTATTGATAACCTTTGCCATTCCTATTGATTACATCCACTTATGTCAATTATTTCACATTATATTTTCCCTCAATGTAAAATTCCAATGCATATTTGGTTGTAATCAGCTAATGAGAAACCACGAAACGCAATGAATTCATATTATTGTGCATCAATGATTGTTCTGGCTTTATTTTATGAATTACTAGTTATGAACTCAACTCCATTGAATTAATAAGTAATTACTTTATATAAATTTATTATGAAATAATAACTAGTTTACTTAAAGTAAGATATAGATCAGAACCTAGTGGTATTCTTTTAGATTCTGCCTTTGTTTTCATGATTGAATTACTGATCAGTTTGAAGAAACATAGTTAATATAAACAAATGTCTGCATTAAGCAATATATCTTCCAAATTATTGAATAGTTAGCAGATTTGTAATTCATTGAACTCGTAGACTTACTTTATTCGAGGAGTGTATGGTCATATTACCAATTCATTAAATAAATTTATAGTGAACGAAATTAACAAACATTATCTAACAGTTTTCATGTTTAATATTTAATACATATATATTCGAAAAGCTTGGATTAATAAGTTAATTAATGATGTTTTATTATTAATACTGTGATGTGTGCTACTGATGTCGACAGATATAAGTAGTATGTATCATCAATCGAAAGTGAAATACCTAGCGACAAAAGGTTAAGAGGATCGAAGGAAAGGGAACGAAAACAGAGAATGATTGGTATGGAAACGAGGGAGCAATGAAGTCTGAGACAATTAATTAACGTTTTGCAAATGGAGTATATATTGCATGGTTCTCAGATTTTGCTAAGTAATTCTGTGATTTCACGTTCAAATTTATTTGGTTATCCTCACTAATGTTCTCGTTCAATACAATACTGTGACTAGTGAATCACGATATTGTATGAACAATATACAGGCTGAAATTATAACACTCATATTGCCTGATTGATTAAGATTCTTAATCATAATTAAAGGTTGAAATATAAAAGAATAATGTACGTTGTTAGATTTTAATCAAATGACTTATGTATGCTCTTAATTTAATTCTATATCTTCAATGTACATATGATTCAAAGATATAGTGGTGTTATTTCGGTCTATGAATTTCTTTTTCTATAAATTACTTAAATGGAAATTAAGTAGTAATATTATACATCATATTAGACTATTTCGTTTGTTGAGATAACTCAGACTAAAATGTCAAATAATGCAAATAATTAGGTATAAATCTAATAACTACTGAATAATTGATTATAACTTATCATCTTTGTATATCAGAAATATGAATGTATTAGAATAAACAATCATAAATATATATCATTAATCGATAAATGAAACAGAAATTTTATGCGAATCAATAATCAATAATCCCAAGTGAAAGGACCTTTGATAATCGCAATATTATTATTATCATTATTACCATTACACTTTTAATGGGATAACTGAAGAAAAAGTAGACATATAATTGGTTAATTTAGATTTGAATGGTAAATCATATTTAATAATATTATTATCCATATCTTTTAAAATGTTCTTTATGTACACAAATCTTCATGTTCACATCAAAATGTAATTTGTTTTCTTTACTTCTAATGGTCATTTCGATTACTGGTACAGTTCTTGAGTTTGATTTTTAAAGGTAACATTTAGTAGGCAATGATGGATAATGGCTAGCAGTGGAATACAGTTTGACGCGCGTTTCGTCCTATTTGGGACTCGTCAGATGGATGTGCCTGCATCTCAGAGTTCATGTTCACTTTGGGACTCCAACCCAGTACCATTCGCTTCAAAAGACATCGCGTTATCCACTTAGCTACTGAGTCCTGATAGCCACTTGCTTGTGCAATGGGGTGAATTTAAATTCACTTGGTATTGTTTGGCTTGTATCTTCCCATTGACGTTCAAGACGGCGATTGATCAGTCTGTTATTGACATATGTGCATACTGTGCGTATGCCTCGATATGAATTTAAATTCACTCCATTGCACAAGCAAGTGGCTATCAGGACTCAGTAGCTGAGTGGATAACGCGATGGCGTTTGAACCGAATGGTACTGGGTTGGAGTCCCAGAGTGAACATGAATTCTGAGATGCAGGTACATCCATCTGACGAGTCCCAAATAGGACGAAACGCGCATCAAACTGTGTTCCACTGCTAGCAACTATCCATCATTGCTTACAAAAAACTTTTGAATTCAGGCAATATCGAGGCATACGCACAGTATGCACATATGCCAATAACAGACTGATCAATTGCAGTCTTAAACCTCAATGGGAAGATACAAGACAAACAATACCAAGTAACATTTTGTATTTGTTTTACATACTGCTGGTTGATGTTTTGTGTACGTCTATGTTAATTAGCAACATCGAGATAGTGAAGAAGATTAATAGTCTAAGTAAATGAACTTGATGAAGTTTTGTTTGCTGAACTGGATAGTTTAATCGTTAAGCATTTATTATTTTTAGGAACGAAATTATTATAATCAATAAAGATCAAAATAAGTTGTCACATATATGAGGGAAAAAAGGTTCTAATACCTTACTTCTATCAGAATTTTATGTTGATGGTTTTGTCCAGACGAATAACAGAAGCTCCATTGATTTAACTATCCACCCTTGAGAATGGAACTTTAGCAAATTTACCATTATTATTATTATTATTATTATTATTATTATTATTATTATTATTATTATTATTATTATTATTATTATTATTATTATTATTATTATCTATATACTGGATTTTGGTCGATCAAAAATTAAGGGGTTGATAAAGGGAAAAAGGAACGAGTAACTTATTTTCCTACATTGGAATCTCTTCAAGTTTTGAAATACAGCTAAAATGACAATGTCTATGATAGTGACGTAGGAGGATCCTTCCTACGAATATTCACACTCACTAATGCATAATCCACTTCCAAACACTCAAATGTTCAGTCTTCATTTATACCATCAATGATATATCCAGATAATGTAAATTACATTGTTTGCAAATCACTACTCTCATCAAAATTTTACTCACTCATCCATATCCACTACAACTAATCAGTTTATTATCGACCTCATTAAACTCAGTTAACACTAGTTCCACTGAAAATGTTTATGACAAATAGGTTGAACAATAAACAAATACAGTTTACAGAAATCATCGAAACACAAGTCATTCACATATTACTTATTTATAAATACTGATCATGGAATCAGTTTCACTGTCAATTCATCTGTGTGTTGATTACGGTTGACACAGAAACAAAATGATGGAATGCATGAGCTGGAAAATATGCTCAATAAGATGGGAAGGGAATAACACAATATGAAAAATTAATTGAAATGAATGTGAATAATAATTATTTGGAGAGTGAACGATAACATTAGTTTGTGTTACAGGTCAATGCTTTTTAAATAAAGGAGCTTTATGAAAACTAGTAAGAACTCATTAATTCGCTTTTTCTAATGGGTCATCGAATGTAACTATTAAATTCATTATTGAGATCATGAATCAATTGAAGTTAGACCATCATGGCAAACCTTGAAATACTGATGGTCTAGCTTCAATTCATTCATCATCTCAACTATTTAAATTACTATAATATCCACAAAAAGCCTTCTGAATGTAGCTATTGTTGAAATGAATTTCTTTTGAACTGATAATTTATGAATTTTTTATAATTGTTTTGTTAAGAAAATCGGCATATTATTCGAATTTGTGTGAAGGATGAGCTCCCGCTTTGTGCCAAATCAGTGTGCATGGGTCAGTTTACTCTCTTATGTGGAACAGGTTACGTTAGCCACACAAAGTAAACCCTTTCGAAGCACGTGTTAGACCATTAACCTATCTGACTCTCTAAAGGTTTGCAAAAGTCACTTTGCTCGTTACGGGTTCAGCCATTTAGTGAAACTAACCTCCATTCAAATGTATAATGGCTAATTCCATTCAACTGATTGTTCAACAATTATCCCTAGTGCCGCTATTGGATCTGTACACTATCGGTCTTTAGGGAACCCAGCCTGCTGATACTGGTAGCGGTGTGATGCCTCTGTAGTTCCCACACTTGCTCGAATATCCTCCCTTTGGTATATTGATGAAGTATCCGTTTTTACAGTTTGTTGGTAGTGGTTTTTCCTCTCAAATTTTTCGGAAAGGAATGTAGGGGATTTTTGCAGTCACTTCTATGTCTGACTTCAGTACTTGATCTGGTATATTGTTAGGTGCTGCTGCTTCCCGACTCTTGATTTGTCTGACGAGCATCCTGATTTCTTCGATCGTTGGTGGAGTGACATCTATATGAAGGTCTGTAGATGTTGCTTCGATATACGATGGATTCAATGGACTTAGTTTATTCAAAAGTTCCTCGTAGTGTTCAAGCCACCTGCTCCTCTGTTCTTGAAAATTCAGTGATTGGCTTGTCTTCTTTGTCATTGACCAGTCTCTTTGGTTTACTATTTTTCCCTGCTAGTTCCTTTACTGTGTCATATTTTCATATTTTCTTCCCCTGCATCTTTTTTCTCTACCGTTGGTAGCTCTTCCACGTCTTTCTATTTGCCGGTTTTAATGCTTTTTTAACTTGTTTGTTTGCTTCTGTGTATTGAGCTTATGCCTTGACTTTTTCTGTTCTTGTTTGGCTGTTATTATTTGCTGTCTTTTTGTTCTCCCTTTCGTTAATCTTGTTCAGAGTTTCCACAGAGACCGATTCCTTATGATGATGTTTCTTGCTGCATATGGTTGTTGCTTCCTGTTTAAGTAGATCTCGCAAGGCTTGGAATGTATTGTTGAGAGTTAACTTGAAGTCGTTAAGTTTTTTAGTATCTCAAAGACTGTATAGAACGTTTGTACTACTGTTTCCCCGGTTGTCCAGTGCTTTTTGCTTTAGTTTCGTCTTAGCAACCACCAGGTGGTGATCCTAAATCATGTCAGTTCCTCGCCTATTTCTCAAGTCTTCCATTGTCCTTCTCAATTTTTTTGTGATGAAGATAGTACTGATCTGATTCTCTTTAGTGTAACCCGGTGAGACACATATAGCTTTGTGTATGTGTTTGTGTGGGAATGTTGTGTCGTCCACTTAAATTCTCAAATCTCTCACCGTTTTCGTTCCTTTCTCCCAGACACTTCACCCTTCATAGCCAGTGTTGTCCATTTCGACTATGGTGTTTAGATCTTCCATCAGTGTGGTCAGATCCTTTCCTGAGTACTTCACTATCATTTATTTCAGCATTTCATAGAATTGATCTATATCGTCGTCATTGCTATCATTGGTGGATGCATAACATCGAGTAATATTCATTGTGATTCCATCCTTTTTTTTTTGAAAGATGCTTTAATTATGTTGGATCCATGAGATTCCCATCCTATAAATGCATTTCGTGCTTCTTTGAAAAACATCAGAGCAACTCCCTTAGCGTAAGAAACATATTCTTCTTGGTGATCAGTATCTCCCTCGAACCTAAGCTTTTCTATCCACTTTGGTTCCAGTGGGTTTCACTGATTACAAGCACCGTCATTTATATCTCCTCATTTCCATAGCTATTTCACTGGTCTTCCTGGTATCTCGTATTAATCACACATTTCATGTACCTATGTTTATTGTTGCTGTGGTTGTTAGATGAGGCATTGACCGCGTGATTTCTCAGGAATCTCAACTCTCACTATTAGGCGCTATAATTCTTTCGAATGAGGATCCTTGAACTTACGGGACAGAGTTTACATGTTTTAAATTAGTTATTCTGACTAACTCTTCTCTAGAAAGTTTGCTCTTTACGGGATGGGTTTTGTTATCTTATGCCTAACTCTGCTCTTTTATTTAGACTTGGGACTGTCAGTAACTCTAAAAGAGCTATAGGTAGAGTTGAAATTCTGAAATAGAAGGTAAAATATGTGTAACCAGTGTATCCTTAACTTTTTAAAACTTATTAATAAAATCATGAATCAGAACTTTTGGGTCCCATAAAATTATTCAATTAATTCTCACATTTATGTTTAGCTCATAGTTTAGGCATTTCTCATGGAAATGCTTAATATTGAAGTTAACAATCTATCTACAAACAAATGGTTTGCTTCACAGTCCAGGCATTCAGTATTGAGTTTCACAAGAAAACAAATTCAGGTGTTTTATTTCAACAAAATGACATTTGGAATTGATCAGAAGACAAAAATCATTTCTTAAAATAATCACTTACACCTTATAATTTATGTTCATCAAATAAAACATTAAGTAGTATGAAAAAATACTACTAAATTATCCTATCAGTTTTGTTTGCATATAGTTTTAAACATCCATTTTTCTGTTGTTCATCATCTATTTTATAAATTTTATGTCTGGAAGACTGAGATTTGCTTATAATTAAGATGGTCGAATGAACAAGGAAATTTTCAGTTCATTCATATAAGTTTATTTCTAATAAATAATGAGTAATTAATTTGGGTTGTAAAGCTAATGAAATGTCACTGAGCTCCAGATAAATCATCTGACAGTTGGGTCGATGAGTATATAGAACTGTTCATCGATCCACGTCTAGGTCAAGCACAAACAACACGCATCAGTTAATCGTATCCCTTGAACTGTCCCATGTGATGGTGCTCGCGAATTCTCCCTCGTACCTAATTTTACTAATACATTTCTGTACTAACATCCCTTGTGTTATACGGTCTTCAAAATAGCAATAGTATCTTGATGCGACGACTGGTTAACCTACGTTATATGCTAACCTTGAGATGTGACTTCGAAGTTACCTGTTTTTTTCACACCATTCCGATCTATCTCGAGTAGGTCCCCGATCATCCGACATAGATCATCAACGTTGGTGACTTAGAGGATTATTTTGCCACTATTTTGTTAAACGACAACATTCTCAATATATATAAGTATTGAGTAAGTAAAATTTATTACTGTTTACGTGGCTGATTGTGTAATGAATATGAAATAAACTCGAACCCTCACCGATAAACAGTTTCTATTTTAGACTGCAGAACACTGGACGTTGAATAGTTGACAAAAGTGTGAAATATAATAGATGGATGAAGTAATATAATCGAGACGGTGTGGCTTCGCCGCGCAGAGGTGTTTGTCAGAAATATATTTGTTTCATCTTAATTTTAAATGTATTGCTCTGTTGGTAAGATTGTATTTGTTCTTCAAAGGTTCTTTCAAATGAGTGCCTATGGTTGTCATGTGGGCGAATCGGGATAGAAAATAACTTGACCTCACTGTATGACCACATAGATTAGGTCATCAAATTTTGAAAATCCCATTTTATTGGATTAAACTGTTTATACCAGTAGGATAAATAAGTGTACTAATATCGATCTTAAACATAAATCCTACAAGTGAATAGTCTTGAGCAATAAAGTTGATTTACTTAAGGTTTGACTAACTTTTCATGCGTAATGAAATGAAGAATGTATTCTTTTCATGTCATCAGATTGCTTAGTCAGTCATAATTCAGATCTGAACAAAACGTGGTTTATCAAGACGAATAACAAAGTGTTGGTAACAGAAAAGGGAATGAATGTGTGATAGAAAATGCTTAAGAAAATTTCGGAACTCAGGTTTTGAGAAAAGATAAAGAGAGACAGATTCTGAGGTATGTCACTTGACATCTATAATGATTAGTCATGGTAATATTGTGAACAATAAATCAACAGTCTACACTTCTCATTCAGGTCAGTAAAAATAATGAATGACCTGATGGACTGATACCACTTCTTGGTTTGCCACCCTTAACTTTTTTCCACTTTATTAGTAAAACAGTCAACAACTCACGTTGAGGTAGGTGGTAGTCGGTTATAGGTAATAAATGTCTTAATTGCTTCAGTTCACTGTATTCAATTATGATCAAAGGATATATGTGAACTGGAAGCCATCGCTTGAAATAGATTACAGAAGTATGTTTCATACGACTTGCAATGGGAGGCTAAAATATATCATTATATTATGTTTTTCAATGAAGCCTTTTATTATTTCCCAAAAACAAGTTATTCGCTTATTGACAGTAAAGTTAACATTCTGTATTCAATTATTCATAGTCATACATTTATAGAAATAATTATTATGGCTTTATTCAATGGTACATGTTTATTTCTGTATGGAATTCTTATTAATAATGTAACTTAAATTCACAAATCGACGAATAAAATCTCAATTTATTTTGTATACTCTGAAATCTGTGAAGACAGGATAAGTAAAATCATAATCACGAACGAATTGATGTTGACTCGTCTTCATGAAATAATTTGGATGGTTTATTGTCTTTTTAACTTGCATTTTCATTCCGAGTATCCTTGATATTAATGCTAAAGCGACTACTGAATTGCTCTTTTTGTTGTTGCTGATAGTGTTTAAGCTTTACTATGAAGGGTAACTGGGACTGCCTTTTTCCCAATTAAATTTTTTGCACGACATTTGCCACTTTCTGGCTAGTTGCTAATACTTTATTCTATGACTAATTTCATGCATATTTGAAAGTTATGCTTTCTCTACTGTATATAATGAGTTGTACCGTTTCAAATTGTTCTGTTCCAATATCAAATTTTTCCTAAGTTTCGTCTTCTGGTGTTAACAAATAATTGTTCAACTGCTTTATAATAGCTACCGTTAGAGTAACTCAATCAACCTTTAATTTGCAAATGCCATAGGTTAACCCCAGTCATCGTAACTGTTCTTATTAAAACTTAATAACTTGTCTAGATAATGTCTGAGTTTTAGACTTAAAAGAAAATGTTCGAATCGGTGCGACTAATTTGTGTTCACCAAAATAAAAAAGTCAAGCAGAACCGATTGACCACTTACTAGTTTGCTAACAGTTTGTAGTTAATTACTTATTTTTTTGTGAAAAAGAGAACAATAAATTCATTCAAAAATCATCGACCAATGAATGTATTCGCAACTCGATGAGACATTTGAAAGTAATAGTCCTCAGTAATTAAGAAATCTTATATTTATCATAGTATAACGATTTTTTTGTAAAACTGAAGATGAGTTGAGTTGTGTGCTATGGTTGATTAGTTAGTGAATACAAACAGACTTGACCTATAATCTGTCGAATAGAACACCATCTTTATATTGAAAGTGATTTCACCTCTGAACTCACTATATGTGAAGCATTTATACTTTTTGTGAATAATCTGATGTTATTACTTTCATTGTTATCGTTGTGACTTTTGTACGTGATAAAGACCAATAATCGTACGGTCTAGTATCGTATTATCTTGTATCAAATATGGAACTCTTTGTTTTTACACAAATTTGCGTTAAAAAAAGGAACAACATTTTTAAAACTAAGTTTGATCAAGGTGAACCATACGATCATGCTGCAAATCATAGCGAACTGTACTGAACGTTTACTCACTAATAACTTTACAGTCAAAGAAATTTAGCAAATAACCAAGAGTATTTGGATCGAATGAAGATATTGAAGATTACATAACAAGCCTAAAGTTTTATGTCGGTTACTATTTCTTCAAGTTCAAGTCTAGTTAACTTTATAACCTCGCGCATAAATTTCTAAGCTAATTCTCGGAGTATAGACAAATTTACTCCTACTTGAGAAATTCAGAAGCAAAACACGGGCCTGGACTCAATCACTTTTACTTAGAGTAGATAAATTCCACTAATTATACTTCAGGAATCAAATTGGATAGAGAAACGGAGTGTAGAATGTGCTTCGAATATCAGTATGTGTACATGAGTGACATTAACTATTGAGCGACTGGGTATGCAACCAATTAAACGACAGATAAAAAATAGACAATAGACATGTAAGCAATGTCATATACAAATGGGCAGAAGTATAGCTTGTAGATCACCAACGTTGATGATCTATGTCGGATGATCGGGGACCTACTCGAGTTAGATCGGAATGGTGTGGAAAAAAACAGGTAACTTCGAAGTCACATCTCAAGGTCAGCATATAACGTAGGTTAACCAGTCGTCGCATCAAGATACTATTGCTATTTTAAAGACCGTATAACACAATGGATTTTAATACAGAAATGTATTAGTAAAATTAGGTACGAGGGAGAATTCGCGAGCACCATCACATGGGACAGTTCAAGGGATACGATTAACTGATGCGTGTTGTTTGTGCTTGACCTAGACGTGGATCGATGAACAGTTCTATATATTCATCGACCTAACTGTCAGATGATTTATCTGGAGCTCAGTGACATTTCATTGATGCTAAAAGCTAATTACATAATTATAACATAATAAAGGATAAATTGAAGTATATTGGCGTTTGTTTGACTGCATTTAAACTGTCCATGACAAACCAGTTAATCTAGATACGTAATGGAAAGTGGCTAGCGAATTCAAATAAGGCAATTCAAAATAACACATATGCATACGATACAATTAGATAACCTTTGATGCCAAGTAATGTTATTTGATATTTACTCAGAAAACTGTGGTCAAATATAATTAACCAATTAGGCAAGACAAATTAATGAGTTCTTACTAGTTTTCATAAAACTCCTTTATTTAAAAAGCATTGACCTGTAACACAAACTAATGTTATCGTTCACTCTCCAAATAATTATTATTCACATTCATTTCAATTAATTTTTCATATTGTGTTATTCCCTTCCCATCTTATTGAGCATATTTTCCAGCTCATGCATTCCATCATTTTGTTTCTGTGTCAACCGTAATCAACACACAGATGAATTGACAGTGAAACTGATTCCATGATCAGTATTTATAAATAAGTAATATGTGAATGACTTGTGTTTCGATGATTTCTGTAAACTGTATTTGTTTATTGTTCAACCTATTTGTCATAAACATTTTCAGTGGAACTAGTGTTAACTGAGTTTAATGCAGTCGATAATAAACTGATTAGTTGTAGTGAATATGGATGAGTGAGAATAGTTTTGATGAGGATAGTGATTTGCAAACAATATTATTTACATTATCTGGAGATATCATTGATGGTATAAATGAAGACTGAACATTTGAGTGTTTGGAAGTGGAGGATGTATTAGTGAGTGTGAATATTTGTAGGAAGGATCCTCCTATGTAATTTATTTATGTGTAGAAATTGAGAATGTTGAATGTCATATTATTGATTGAGAATGGAGTATTTTCACAATATTCAACAAACTGTTAACTAATCACTAATTGATAGTCAGATTTCAGTGCTCTAACAGCTCTGAACATTGATATTTGTGATATATCCATCTAACTATTATTTTGATTATTTAAAATACACTTTGAGTTTGGTACAGATATGTTATATGATATAGGCGTCGAAATTTCGTTGTGTATGTTGGGATGCGTGAAAGAAGAGTGGAATGTTGTGGTGATCAGAGTTTAATGAAGACGTCTTTGATTGGATGATTTGAATCGAAATGTGATTATTCGCTGGACTATTTGTAGGGTGAGTTTTGTGTATGAGAGATACTATCGTGTGGTATAAGTGCATTCACTCGAATGGATTTCATCTGTAGATGGCTGGTTAATGATGATGCATTGCTGAGTGGATGTTATATGAATAATTCCTCAAACCTATTTACTTGAGTTTATTGTAGTGCACGTGAATTGGTGAAACTGAATTGGTTGACATCGATGTTTTTGTCAACATCATAGATAATAAGTTGTCACATTAATGTATGGTGACTTTGTAAATGTGGTGATGTGATTTGTGAGACTGTTACAAATTTGGGGCCTGTCAGTTATCTGAATTAGCTCCACCATTTCCCACTTTGACAGAATGACTTGTAGCAAAGTGATCATTCACTTCTGCTCGAGTGAACCCCGTGATGGATCTTGCAGAATAGTGAAGAGTAAATAGACTTGTAGCGTGGCGTCGAGTTGGGATTAACTATGTACACCGCTACAAAGCTCGTTACAAATGACTCCATAAAAACCCCGAGAAGCCAAATATTAGAAGGCAGAAAATGGACCAAGTCAAGATTTATTCACTGGCGATCTCGTGGTATCGAAAGGATACCGAGATCCTGCCAGGATACAAACTTGGTTACAGAAGGTAACCGAATTCGCGCGAAATTACAATCGAAGAGTAAGAACAAGAATGGAAGCCCAATATAGCTGTCATTAGCACAGTCAAACAAAAGAACTTTAAAACAAACACTGGTACAACTGTTTATAACAATAATTGTTTTTATTGAACCAGTCGTGTTCTCATAATAAACGTGAGTCACTACAGACTTATCAGTGTAACGCATTGTGACACTTGCAAAACGTTTTAATGATAATCTCGTTGAATAAACATTTCCCATATTGGATCAGATTTCTCACAATCAACTCACTATTTCATCTAAATTCATAATAGATTATTGTTCGGTTTCACTGAAACTACACATGATTGAATTGTCGTTGCCGTTGTAATGTTGATCGAATCAATGTTATTCAGTGAATGACTCATGTTATTATTTTCATTATTAATAAATAGAATTGTAGAAATGTGATTGAATATGATGAAGTGTTTACTCGACAAATAATTATTCAATCAAAACATAATTGATGTTTTTTGTAAGCAATGATGGATAGTGAATAGCAGTGGAATCCAAGACGCGCGTTTCATCCCATTGTGAACTCGTCAACTGGATGTACCTGCATTTCAGAGTTCATGTTCACTTTGGGACTCCAACCCAGCACCATTCGCTTTAAACGCCATCGCGTTATCCACTCAGCTACTGATAGCCACTTGCTTGTGCAATGTGGTGAAGTTAAATTCACTTGGTATTGTTTGGCTTGTATCTTCCCATTGAGGTTTAAGACTACAATTGATCAGTCTGTGATTGGCATATGTGCATACTGTGCGTATGCTTGTGAATTAAGGCAATATCGAGGCATGCACACAGTATGCACATATGCCAATCACAGACTGATCAATTGCAGTCTTAAACCTCAATGGGAAGATACAAGCCAAACAGTACCATGTGAATAATTGATGATTGATGTGGGTTTTTTTTGGTACTATGTGGTCTGTCTGGTTGATAATATAAACGCAGTATGTTTGAAATAAATGATTCATATTGCAGAGGCTGAGATTGGTGTTCTGGACTTAACAGGCTGGGCTAGGCGGGAAGTAGGACTGATAAGGATTCTAGACTCCTCGTACAAGTTTTATGTGTCATTGTTCCGATCGATAATTCACTGTTCACTAACTGGCGGTATCAGCACGTTATAAATTAATAGGGTACACAAACTACAAGTTATAACACACTTTTATCAATATACTTCTTTTACCCAACTGATATAAATCGTCAGACCTTAATCGTTGTACATTCTTGATGAATTTGTTTTCGATGTTTACAAAAATTATCGTTATTTATTGTTAACAGCAAAGTCATTTACATGTGTATGATACGTTTATGCGTTTATTAATTGGATATATACATCTTACTGATGTTTCCATTAAGACTGAATTAATATACCTATCATCTATTGTATATACTTGTAAGATCCCCTCGATATGTTACTATCTGGATTGGCATCCACATGCGTGTAAATCTCTAAATGTATGTTTACCCATGTAACTAGTTATTCATCTTTTTTCGGATATAACTTTATTCTCGAGAACTCTCTGTATTAAGATGTACTGTGTTCACCTTTTGATTCATTTTGAAACTGCTACTATTTTGTTCTAGTTTTTAGGTTTCGATCATGTTTTTAAAAAATTCTATTTCGTTTCCTGCTGTGTAGTGGACCAGAAAAATGAAGGTATTTTACCAAGACAAGTGTTATGCGAGAAAGTGTAGCTTGCGAATAATCAAGGGCTAATGAAAAGGGGAAAGATAGTCCAAAAGTTCATAATATACCATCTATGTATGTTTGCTAATATGATGTTATAAAACATGTGCTATAAATCTATGTAAAGGGGTATTAACAGCTTATAGGTTAGACAGAGGATAGAGTGAGAACGAGAAGCAATGCAAGTAGCACGTGTACTTTATCAATGGCAATCAGTGTATCATTCCAATCAGTGTATTGAGAAGTTGAAAGTCTATCCAAACAAAATTCTCTAGTTGATAATGATGTTTGTAGAGATCAAATAAAATCATAAAACGATAAGAATAATGTCAAATTTTTTTTAACAATTAAGTTTAATCATCTCTACAACTGTTATAGTTTTTGTTTCACTCGCCCTTGTACTTGGGCGGTTATCTTTCTTACTGGGCAATTGAATTCAAAACTATTTTTTCATTTCCTATAACTGATTTGATATATACTTCATTTTGATGTGAATCTATTTGTGGGGAAAGATGAGTATCGGACGCCTCACTAGAAGCTATACATAACATAAACCACCGCAGTTTGGACACAGAAATATTTATGATGTTGACTGTGATCGGTTTATTTCTTCAACTAAACCTAATTACTGTATCTTCTCTTCACATTGTTGTTTTAATTTCATATTGGTAAATAAATCCCCATTATAAGAAGTTATACAAATCTTTGACATTGATAATGATCTTTTTAGTTTCAGCGGATACACTCACAATTGAAGGTGCTCAATCAAAAAATCGGGATCACATTACGTTTAGATACGCCGTACTGTGTTTCTATCATGACAACTAGTCAGATTAGACTTCACACACCTCTACACATTGACTATTATTTAACTATATCTCCATATTCATTCATTCATTTTTGACTTCTGGTTTAATAGGTTTCGAAAGCCTTGTATAAGAAGACGTTTTAGACAGTAGAGTTGACAATTTCGCATAACCGTGACATTTCCAATATTTAACTCTTAATATATTTACTTTCTTAACAATTCATTAAAATTCACTTCAGCAAAATCAACCTTCAAATCGTATAAAATCAAGATTTGCTAACAAAGTTCTTACCCAAATAAATACTACTTATATAGTGTTGTTATGATAGTTTTACTTTTAGAACAAGTATCATTAATCTGTTACCTGTCCTTAATCAAGATAATATTTGTAGATATGTTACTTACATAAATATACTCAAGAATAGCTTCTTACTCAGTTTTTATTTTATGTGTAACTATCTATCAACACATAGGAAGATTAAAATCCACGAGGTTGCGCCACCGTATACCATTGTCTTCAGTGAGCTGATATCTCACAACAAACCTGGTTGAACTCCACTGTTAACGACTTCTCACTAGAACTCCAGGAGTATCTCTTGAAGTCAGTCACTAGTGAGCAGATGATTATTATAAGAAGGGGTTTGTGGAAATTTTAAAAATTTCACAGATTGAAATCATGATTCAATTGAAGCTAGACCACCATGGAAAACCTGGAAGCACCATCGGTATAATTTAGTAAAGAAAAAAGCTAAATGAATTAAATGGTCATTTTATTTTTCGAACCAAGTCTGTTGTGAGATATCAGCTCACTGAAGACAGTGGTGTACGGTGGCGCAATTTCGTGAATTGGTTGAAGTTAGACCTCAACATTGTTGGATGCCAACTCAGTAGTTTAATAGTTAAGTGCTTGAGCGCGAGACTGATAGGTCTTGGGTTCGAATCTCGCGGGCGGATGGTTATGGATGTGCACTGCTGAAGAGTTCCACAATAGGACGAGACGGTCGTCCAGTGCTTACAGGTTTTCCATGGTGGTCTATCTTCAATTGAATCATGATTTCAATCTTTGAAATTTTTAAAAATCTCCACAAACCCCTTCTTAACATAGGAAGATTAGTTAACATCATGGTAGGTAACCAACCATTGAAAATTTAAAAAAACCAACACATCTTACATTAAGTCATTGGACTAGTTGGATAAGCGCGAGATAGACTTACAGACATGTATGAAGTAACTTAAAACGTAACTGTTTTTCACAACCTTATGTAACCAACTTAATTAAATTGACTTGTCTCATTATCAGTTTTGTATTCTTTTTTTATGAGTTTGAACATTTTAATTATAACAAAATAAAGTGAAATTTTAGTAAATGATGTTAAATAAGGGACGGATTTGTTAGAATTCATTATACAACATATATAGTTTACAGTTAAAATCCTGGACTAATTATTGAAAACCTGGAAGCAATGAATAGCTATTTCATCAGGTATAGGCATTGTGCCATTAGAGCATATCCACGACCTCACCACAAGGTATCAAACACAAAATCTTTCGTTTCTTGTGTGAACGCTTCACTTATAGACTACTGAATCGGTATCCGGTAGTTTACATGTCTAACTTTAGTCAAGTTGTAATATTAAACGGAATATACCCATTGAGACAAAAAAATATGAGAGATTGGTTTAGCGAATAGTTCGCTTCTAGTAATAACATTAACTTATATGTAATTTATTGAATCGTAGAGTCATATTGCCACATTTCATGTTTTCTAGATTTATCTGAAGTTTTTAGAGACGTCATTGTTGATCTGTTCATTTTTCTCATTGACTACTTCCTAAACCTTTTGTTTCTTAGAGAAAAACAGTGAAAATGTAGTAGCGAGTCGACTTTGTAGTAGATTGCAGATAAACTTAAAACTGTATAACAGTAATATTATTTATGAAACAACGCAAAGAACTCCATTTCAACTTACGTCTTGGATATGAATTTTAGAAACATCGATTTCATAGATTACCTTTCATTTCATTAATAGTACTTATTTATTATTACTCAGTGTGTATAGTGGAGACGGTTTGTAGATCAGGTGAATAATCCTGATGAAATTTCGTTTTTTGAGTTGAATGATTAAATTGTTAAGCTTTTGTTGTTCTTGTGAACAGCCTAGTCAGCAGAAATGTCTGATAGAACTGAAGCATTGGAATTTTTCCACATATGACAGCCAAGTTGATCCTAACTGACTGTCATTAAGCTTAAACCTGTTTTCATCTGGATATTTATTTTGTTGGTTTCTCCCTTCGACCTGATTTTCGATCCTATATTTTTCCATAAATTTCGCAACTGATTTGTAGCGGTAAATAAATCTCCACCTTAAATAGTTCTGTTAGTCTTCGACATTTGATGTTGACCTCACTAGTTTTACTGGACACATCTGACTGAAGGCGTTCGGTCACGTATACGCACCAGATCACGGCTCGGTACGCTGGGCTACACATCTATTACAACTGTTAGTCAGCATAGATTAAACACTTGCTGATATGTCGTTAGCCTTTCAAATATATCTTCCAACTTTTTCATTTCTGAATTTCGATTTGACTGAGTTGACATACTTCGATCATACAGGTGTTCCGTGTAAAAGTGTTGTCGAAATCCGAATACCTGTGGCATTTTTAGATTGATAAAGTGGATTGGTTTCACTTTGTTAACCGATTGCCAATTGACTTGAGTCCCTAGCTTTAGGTAATTCTCTGGTTGTTCTTGCATTCCTTTTATTCAAAATCTCAACATATTACCGGTCTACAACGGTTCACGTGCATTGATATAAGCGAAAAAGACATAATGGCGTTTGACGGCTGGTTTGCATTCATGTAAACGAAGATGAAGAGGTCAACTGTTATGTAAAATCCTAGTGTTTGTCACAGTTGAAACAGTGTATTTTGTAAATATTGTTAAACATATGTTCTTTCCACTGGTTGAAATCATGAGTCAATTGAAGCTAGACCACCATGGGAAACCTCATAATTTCGACCAGTGAAATTTCTAAAAACCTCCACAAAACCCATTCTGATAATATGTTCTTTTGTTATCTCATTCTTTGGTTTACATAAGATTGACTGAAGCAATTCTACTAGTTTATTTGGTACACCTATTCCAAATGGTCTCAATAATCTTGTCTTAATTTCTGATATATCCTTCTTATATGGCAAGATGATCTGTTCGTTGGTTCCCATATTTGATTCTGGTTTTGTTGGTGCATTTGATTAATATTTCCTGATGAAACTGCCTAGACAACCATATTTTAAAGTCCATGAAGTAAGTTAAAAATAATGACCCAGTTAATACATCAATGACTGACTATCTGAACCAATGTAAAATGATCAAATGATGAATACTTACAGAAACTAGCTGCTAATATAGCCGTACTAACAAATAACAGGACTAGTGACAGACAACTTTGTTTACCAAGGTAATTAGCATATTTACATATATATAATGAAAACAATCATTTAATATTAATGGTTGTTCAATAAAATGGCGTTTTTCCCATTACAGGCAACTCTTACACAGTGAGTCTATCCATGATGATGTAAATGATCAAGCTTATTCTAGCTTTCCAACACTAATCCCTCTTCTATAGACGTTATTACACTATAATAGTGATAAGTCGGTATAAGAAGACGAGTTTATGATCTTTTTAATTCAGTGTAGCATTTTATGACATTAGTTGTATTCCCATTGTGTCATTTTGGCATTGGTTTTATTTTTAGTGTAACATTTTAGTTAGTACTATATTGGTTTTATATTTTCCAATGTAACATTAACTCAACTTGATATACTTGTACCAATTAAGTGTAAATTCAGTATGACAGGTGTGAAATTTCTCACAATGTGACAATTTTATCCGTTGTATCATTCTTTGTGAACTTCTTATGTGTTTTACAGTAAATCTATGTATCTTTTCAATGACATGATATATATTAACTATTTATAATTTCAATGGTTAAGATCATGAGTCAGTTGAAGCTAGACCACCATGGAAAACCTGGAAGCACTGGACGGCCGTTTCGTTCCATTGTGAAGCTCATTAGCAGTGCGCATCCACGACCTCGCCCTCTGCAAGATTCGAACCCAGAACCTTCTGGTTTCGTGCGAGAGCACTAAACCACTAGACCAATGAGTCGGCATCATTTGTTTTTGGTTTAATAATGATATCCTTTTGGATTAAATGCTTTGGAAATTTTTTTAGAAAGTTATTTAATATTCATTTGTACCAGTCCTCGTTCTTTCACTTTGTATCGTAAGAATTGCAATGGTTCCTATTTCCAATTCTAACCAATGGGATCACATGTACATAAAAAAGCCTAGATATATCAAAGGCGAGGTAAATATAAAAAGTACAATGAATTCCAATTAAGAATTGATAATCACACTTGTTAGGATAAAGGTGCATAGAGTTGTTAAATAACCTTCGTAATACGATATGTACTTCTAATCAATATAGATGAAAAAATATCAGTGATTCTAATGAGTAAATCAACTAATAAACATAAACAAAGTATATATAACTATTTTCAAGTTCTTATTGGATCTTTTTCACAGTAGAGAGATCACTTTCTAAGCAATTTGATTTGTTTCAATTTATCCTACTTTGAGTAATTTATCCCATTGGGATCTTTTCTATCTTATAATAATATAACTAACTAGAATACTGAAGTGTTAATTATTTTCATACCACTGAAAATTTATTAAATGCGTAACAAATATTTAGTTATTATCTATAACATAGAGTCTTGAAAGTTTATATATATATAATCCGGCTTACCCCACTTTCAGTAAGTAGCTACTGTGATTAAAATCATCGAATTTGTACCGCTAAGATAGAACCTCATTAGAGTATTATAAAAATATTGTTTCTGAAACTAATATTGTCACAAATAATCTGGTCAATATTTTTTAAAAATGCGAAACTCCTTAATTTCGTTATCGTACTCAATTCAAATTAATTAATATGCATAAAATGTTTACCAAGATTACCATTAGAAATTGATTGAAATGATTATTGATTGTGTAGTTTCGTGAAATGAATGAAAAGACAGTCGAAATTATGATATAAAGGTAACAGATTTACTAAGACGCCTGAAAAGTATGAGTTTAATAACTGATATTGTAGTGAGCGAAGACTTCAGCGGGAGGTAAAATGTGAAAACCATACATTAAATACATTATTTGCACATCTTACTTCACTTATTCTTTACATGCTTCATGAATCATTTAATTCTGTTGTTCTTACAAATGCTCTCTGTTTTACTTATTGTTCTCTTCAGTTCAATCTGCTGTTGACTGACCTACATGTGATTGCTGCTTCATACTACTTATATCTCTTCAAATAAGTGGCACACAACATAACTGTGTGGTTGTTTTACTAAGGGATGCAATGATAAAACAAAACGACTTTATAATGATTTCTTGGTTTTAGGTTATCTAGATAAGTTTAGTTTGTGAAATGTTTATTTTAAACCAGAACCAATCATACATTACAACTTTAATTCGTCCAGACAACAACTCTAATGAGGAAATTTATCTTGCAATTGTTTGAATTGTCCGGTTATTGATATTTTGACTGGATTATGGTCGGGCTTAATTGGCATAAGTGCATTGCGTCGATATTGCCATTATGACATAATTTTATATCGAATAAATTGAATGAAGCTAGCGGTGGAATCAAGAGCACATGGTTCATCCTATTTGAGATTCGACAACTAGATATATCTGGATCCCAGAGTTGAAATTCATTCCGGGACTTTAACTCAGTACCTTTCGTTTGAAACGTCGATTCATTGTTCACTTAGCTACTGAGTCCAGTCAACGATGAGATAATTCGAACCATTACAAATTCAATCAATATTCATACCTGTTGTACAAGAATAGCTATCTGGACTAAATAGCTAACTGAACAGCGAATTGCAGCTTGAAGTGTAAAGTACTAGGTTAGAGTCTTGAAGTAAACACCAACCGTTTCGTTGTTACACTAGTATCCTAGACTTCGCCAATTATGGATCTTGACCTGGACATTTAATCTCAACCCAATGTAAGCCACGCTCCTATTGGTTGACTAAATAAATATCTTTCTTCACCTTTTGCATTAGATTCGAAGAGAAATCAGCAGCCAGTTTCTGTAGTATGTATATTTCGATAACCCAGTCTAGCTACCCAGCACGGTCAACATATATCTCAAACATCAATTAACTTATATACACTAATTATTAGGCTGTGTAGCACACCAAGTAATTAATCATACTTTAGCACACAATACGAAGTGAAGAAAACAATGCTAAAACAGTGGTATAACATATAACGATAGTTTTATGTTAATTAGAATCTTACAATGAGGAGAATACAGAAGTACAATATTGCAGTTAGGTACTAACTATATAATAAATAATAATAATAAATAAATAATAAACATATAAAGAAATAGCCCTTTATGTCTTCGACATTGGATGCTGACCACATTAGTTTTAATGGACTCACCTAGCTGAAGGTGCTTGGTCATACATCCGCACCAGATCATGAGTGGGAACGCCGTGCTCAGCATCTCCTGCAATCGCTAACCAGTTTAGATCAGTCGCTTCTCGATATATTGATAACCCAACAAATATATCTTCGAACCTCCTCGCTTCTGACTTGATTTCACTGGATGGGCACGGTTCATAACAGAAGGTGTTACTGATTAAAGCGTTGTCAAACTCAAAATACATGTGGCATCTTCAAAACATGTATGAATTATCTACAAGACTGTTTAACAATGATTAGCATATAATTACATTGATTAATATGAAATTGTTTTCTTATATATCTTGTCCTAACAATATATTCTGAACGAAACGGATAAACATTATTCTGGATATTTTTAACTTTGTTAAAACTAATTCATTAGTTATTCAACACACGGATAGAAAAGTGATCAAGGTTGAAAGCTTCATTGTTACGGTATTTGAGTCAAATATGACAGCATATAACTTCTATATCTTTATGCATATAAGTGTGTGAGAGGCAATACGAGATATAATTTTGCAAGAGTAGTTCAAGTTGGATAACTGTTGAAAGATGGTGGAATATTGAATAGTATTAGGATCAATTATCATATGAAGTGTTTTGAACATTCATCATCCTGGATGGATCAAACAACCCATAATTTGCGTTCCTATGCTCCAAGTTATTTCATATGATAAAGGTACCAATGAAAAATGTGATACATAAATTACACAAGTTTCATGCTTGGTAGGAGCAAATAATTCAGCCAGTCAGTAACAACGTAGAACTTCGTACGTACGTACATCAGTTCGAGTCACCACACCACATTAGCACAGAGATGCAGTGGTCGATTCAAATCCCGTAGTGGTAGAGGTAATAAAAGTATAAGCAGTAATCTGAAAGATTAGTGTTTGGAGATGTTACTTAAAGAGTATAATACAGTGAAATAAACTTGTGAAGAGAAAAAAAGAGACAAGGAGGAATAAGGCGATCAAAATTTGGGAGAACACAAAGAGTGGATGCACCTGCGCCATTGCAAACGATTTTGAGCCATGTCATTCAAGGTCTCTAACCATCGGTTGCTATCATTTCGCGGTCCCCAACCAGGTAGTCTACACCTACCGACATGACACAGTTCACTTGTCAGTGACTTCATGGACTTGAGCCATGTTTTGGTCTGGCCGCCCCTAACTTTCTTCCAGCCCACTTCTACACCATGAAAGAGGAGCAAATAAATAAATAAATAAATTATAAAGTGAATAAGACATTTATTTGAAATCTTACAACTCAAACAATCCAGATACAGGTTGATGGATGTTTAAAAAAATTATACATATAAATTTCAACAAATAAAGTCATGAGTCAATTGAAGCTAGACCACCATGGAAAACCTGGAATCATTGGACGACCGTTTCGTCCTAGCACAGGGCTCCTCAGCAGTGCACATCCCTGGTTCCGCCCCCCCTACGAGATTCGAACCCAGGACCTATCGACCTCGCGCTCGAACACTTAACCACTAGACCACTGAGCTGGCATCCAAAGATGTTGATGTCTAACTTCAACCAATCCATGAGATTCCGCCACCGTACACCATTGTCTTCAGTGAGCTGATAGCTCACAACAGACATGGTTCGAAAAATAAAATAAACATTTAATTCATTTAGCTTTCTTTCTTTATTAAAATTATATTGATGGTAGGATGAAATCAGTTTTAAAAGAGCACACAAATTTGGCATTGGTTACTCTCCAATAATCAATCAATTGCTGACATCACTGTCCTATAGAGGTGGTTATTTGTTGTTCAAATAGCTTAAGAAATATGGTCTCATACTGGTCTCAGGCTGATTGATGCAGATATGAATCATTCAGAGAAAAAAATTTTCATGAAGATTACAGAGACGTCTTGTTGTTGGGTACCAAACAGCACAAAACCTAGTTTCAGTGTTATCTGTCTACGGTCTTCTTTCACATTCAAAAGAAAATTGTTTTTTAATACTATTTTACAGTCTAAAAATGTATAACTTGTACTTGACATATTTCCTTACTTCATGTATCTGAGATGATCTGTAGAGAATTAGTCATCACAACTAGTTCTATTGTTTAGGCTAGATTTTATATTACTTGATTCCCTTCTCTTTCTGTTTACACACAGAGACAATTATTGATTTTCTCCTCAACTTTGTATGTACCAATGATCAGACCTTTAGGTAAATCTACATAATTCATTCATCCCAACCTTTATGAATTTATGTTTTTTTATTGCCTGTAGACTAACTCCACAATGGATAAATAATTTATTACACATTTTATAGCGTAATTATTTCTGAAAGTACTAATGAACACATAAGTATTAATGACTCAATCTCCTAATTTTGAGAAAATTTTGTAGTTTTCCCTAAAGTTTGAGGAAATCCCTAAAATTTTGAGGTTTTTGCACCATTTCCCTAAATTTTTTTATGGTGGCTTCCTTGAAATTTCTTTGAAACGAACAAGATTTTCCCCAAAATATGGAGATTGTATAGTGTAAATAAACTATGTTAACAATACAAAGTAGCGAAACATATTAATATATATTATTACTAATGGTACTGTTCGAATTGTTCCGAATTAAATGATTACCTTAGGTAAAGACTTTGATTACGTTTAATACATTAAATAACTGGATAGAGAACATTTAATCGATTTCAATAGAACTTTGTTTAGTTATGCCAAACAATCATAAAGAAAATAACCAAAGGTTTTAGCAAGTATTTTAACTCATAAACATATATAATTATTAAGACAAATTTTTAATTTATTTTGCCACAGAGCTTTTGTACAGAATCTACGTAACAAAATTTAGCATCAGACACCACTGTTCTGAGTTTATCAGCTGCAGAGCAATAAAGGATTGGTTGATGTTAGACATTAACATCATTGAATACCAGCTCAGTGGTCCAGTAAGTTAAGCATTAGCGCACGAGACTGAAGGCCCTGGGTCCGAATCCCGTGAGCGGGATCGTGGGTGCTCACTGTTGAGGAGTCCCACAATAGGGCAAAATGGTCGTACAGTGCTTCCAGGATTCCAGCGGTGGTCTAACATCAATCGGTTCATGATATCGATCAAAAATAATGGAAAACATAATAAAATGAATAATGTGGAGAGAGTTTTGGGGATTATTTTTAAATTGTAGATGATATTGATCACAAAGAGTGATTTCAGTTAGGATATCATTAAAAATCTAAGGAGTGTTGTATAGTTACGTTATTCAAGTGTGGAACTCATAAATACTATATATTCATAACTCAACCAGTAATCGAATCAAGGATCTTCATGTTGATATAATTTTCTATTGCTTCTTAGTTTTCAATGACAACCCAACTGAGAACATTCATTGACAAGTATTACCTATAAAATATAATAATACCAGAAAAAATGAGTAATACTAACGATCCAAGATTTAGAAGATAAAGAAATATGTTAGGTCGATGAGACTATAATTTATGGACGAACTAATCAGATTTACGATAACAGGTCTCGGATTTTGGCGCGAAATTCACTCATCGATTTGGCAAAATAGAATTTCGGCATTATAGCTGATGTTAATTTGTAATGAAAACCCTTAATATAATTTCTTACTTTAACCGTCATCTGTAAATCACGATTCAAAGTCCTCACACAGGTTTATAACCCTCATTTGGTCTTAGTTATTATGTGGACACTCTCAACGTCACTAAGGCGTCGCTCAAATGTCGTCCATAAATTATAGACTCATCGTTAAATCTTGAAGATTGTGAATAAATCTTAGGATTAATAATACTGATAACTGAGATATTTGACTACTGTTTAGATTGATTCTCAAGAATTTTTAAAAAAAAGATTTATAATTCTTAAACTGATTGTAAATACCATCATCGAATGATGTAATACCTTCTTGTTATCTTTATAAATCCTTTCTAGGTTAATCCTACTTTAATCACCATTATGCTTCAACATAAAAAAATGTTTTTGAATTTGGAGAAAAAGTATCTTAGGAATCTTAGTCAGTAAAAGTCGTAAATTTTTTTAAAAAGAAGGATCTAGCCCAATATTATCTAGAACTGTAAGTCAAGTTTCAATACTATTTATATTGGTGATTTCGGTTAGCGTTTTTTTAGTTAGTTAGTTTTTCATGGGATGGAGTCGCTAACCTCATGCTCAACCCACTTCTTTTATCCAGGCTTGGGGCTGGCAGTAGCTCCCAAAAGGGCTCCAGGCGGAGTTATCTATATGGTGATTATAAGACGAAAAAACAATATCTCTAATACACTTACATTGAAATACTTATATTATCCTTATTTCATTAAGTCAGCATTTTTTAACAGTCATCGAAAGCCATACGGTGGGATATTTCATTTTATAATACATTTTCTAATAGGTTATTATTCGATTAACTTTAAACAAATTTCTATAAGAAGCATCTGTAAATTGATAAATACATTTATGATTCACATGATATTCACATTTGAAAATGATGATAAACATCATGAGTTATTATTCTTAGTTTATTTACACGAAATTTAAGTAGGACTGTAAATATGATAAACATACTAAAGGTGGTATATCGATAGAAATTCTACAAACTGACAAATTACTACACTTTTTCTGGCTCTCAAACTATTTAGGTGAGTTATCAAAATTCCTATGGAGTGAACTATCACGAAGTGGTACTGTCACTTGATCGTACCGTAATGGCGAGATAGTAGTAGTAGTACTGTGGTGTGAGCTACTTATATTCATATAAGTAGTATATAACGTGCGTCAAACATTTGGTGTCGCTGCCAACCAGGAGAGGAGGAGGGTGCTGTTCTGCGGACGCTGTTGCGGGCCTGGAGCTGGGGTGCCAGTTGGGGCAGTCTGGTGCGGAGGGGTGGCGTCTGTTGGAGTGTTCTGGCGGGGCGGCGTTGGCTGTAGCGGGTGCTGTCGACGGAGAGGAGCGGTGGGACGTCGGATGTAGATGGCCCAGCAGGCCGGTGGAGTACGGGTGTCAAGCATCCCGGCTGCCGGGTGGGTGTCGGTTGTTGTTGCCCCGGCAGGTCGACGGAGCTATGGAAGTCAGCGCACCGCAGACTCGACACTTTGATGGAGAGCGTGGCACAGACTGCAGAGACGGGGAATGTTGCACGGCGAGCATGAACCACCGCAAGAACGACTGCTTTAAAGGGGGGACGAGTGTGATGTGAGCTACTTATATTCATATAAGTAGTATATAATGTGCCCCAAAAGAACGTAAGGTCTGGCAGCAGAAGATGGCGAAGATCAACAATGGTAGAACGAGAACATAATGGAATTTGTAAGAAAACCTATGAACAATGGAATGGGAGACAATGGATTAGTGTTTGCAACGGAAACAGTCTGGTTTGATTTGATACATGAATATTTTGCAAATTCACGATTTACTATATGGTATTCGGATTTTATTGAGATAGTCTGTAATTGTTGTGCTAAATACATCCGTTTGTCCCCACCCGTGTTCTCGTTCACTACAGTACAATAGGTCTTAAAATTACATGGAATAAAAATTTTCGGTAGATTAACCAAGAACCTTCAAAATACTTTAGTTAGAATAGCAGTGAATCTCCCGTTTTTACTTACACAGAACTTAGTCTATAGATTAGGGTACCTAATAATAATAATAATAATAATAATAATAATAATAATAATATTAATAATAATAATAATAATAATAATAATATTAATAATAATAATACCTATTCAATACCATAAGTCTTGTCACAATTAAGAATTCTTGGCATTATTTGTGCAACGCTAAAACAATTGTCATTTTATCATTCATTCAAATTACATTAATTCAAAATATATTTTAAGTGTTTGACACTTGTAAACAATCATTAAAGTTTTCTAGCAATCCAGCTGCTACATCTACGGTTTCCTTCCCTTATAGATAAGGTACTTGAACTCTAATGAGTAGTGGTTGTCATAATGAAAAGGAGCATTCTGTGAAATAACACAAGCACTGGGTGATAAATCGGTTCCATAGCTTCGACATATCTCCAACTATAAACAGATATATTTCAGATTTCTCAATGATAGAATCACAGCTATACTTCATCAGCACACTGTAGAAGTCAGAACTAAAAGGCTCAAGAATTACCTAGACTAGCCACCTCTTTCTGTATCTATCAATCCAACTGCTCCCGTGGAGCAAGTTATCTTGGCAGACGTTCTAGGAATTTGTACATTGGGGCTCGTGAGTACCACTCCATGTGGTTAAGCAAAGGTGTTGTCAAAACGGTTAACAGTTCCATTTTGGACCATCTAGTTCAGACTGGACATGCAGCCAATAAGAAGCAATCTTTCGCAATATTATGTCGTGTTAACAGCAGTCTACCTAATTCAGTCAGACTGAGAATCCTACAGACGACTGAAGCAATTGCTATTCGGATAAAAAAGCCAGAGCTTTGCATTCAAAAGAAATATGTTCAGCCACTCCTTTTACCCTGGCCAACTTTGGGGTCAACTAGTTAGTAATCAATCTTATAATACGGTGACGTGATTTGATTAATGCTCATTTTTATGTCCCAAACTTATCTTCTTTTTCTTCTGCCGCACGGGCCAGTCCATGACATACGATTGACTGATGCGCATTGGTTGTCCTTGACATTGACGAGAATCGATGAATTGTTCGATATTCGATGGCCCAACTGCCGGATGATTTGGCTAGGGCTTAGTGACATTTCACTGATCCTACAGTTGGTTTACTTCGATTTATGAGACTTATAAACATTTCACTTACCAAAGTCCAATTGAATAACAAATAATTAATGTTTAAAAAGAATTTCACAATTCTATGAAATCAAAATGAATAGCATTCTACTGAAATGTTAAGATACACATACGCCAACAAGAGACTTATCAACTGCAGTCCTAAATGACAATGGGAAGATACAAGTAAAACAACACCAAGTGAATTTAAACTTCACCCCATTGCACAAGCAAGTGACTATTGGGACTCAGTAGCTAAGTGGATAACGCGATGGCATTTGAAGCTAACGGTACTAGATTCGAGTTCCAGAATGAATATCAACTCTGCGATGCAGGTATATACGGCTGAGGAGTGCCAAATGGGACAAAATGCGCGACAAACTGGATTCCACTGCTAGCCACTAAACATCTTTGTTTAAAAAGCTTGTAACTTAAGGTTATATCGAGGCGATCAGCACAGGATGCACATATGTCGATAAGAGACTGATCAATGAGAAGATAGAACACCAAGTGAATCCTCAATATATGAGTTTGCTGTTTAGTCATTTTACAGTTTGACTTTGGCTATATATATATATATATATATATATATATATATATATATATATATATATATATATATATATATATATATATACTTTTAATTTTTTTTAGAATTTGTCGATGAAGTACCTTATGAACTCACATTCTCGTTGAAAGATACAAGTACATTAGATTTATTGTTAATTACTTCTTCTATACATCAATTCAAAGTTAATGATCAAGAAAATTATAAGGTCACATAATCGTCCATACATTTGTGTGTATGTGTGAATGACAGTTTTTTAGCAATAAAAATAAACAGCAAGGTAGAGTTGCTTATGATCAGTTAGAACCGTGTAACGAAAAGAAAACTTGAAAATGTTATGTCGACTTAATTATGATCAGATTAACATCATTCAAAATATGAATAAAATTAATGGACATTCAGATCATTAAAAAAGGAAAGGGAATAAAGAGCTAAGTATAATGTGAGATTATCAAGAATGCTGAAATAAACATTTTCGTTAGAAATGAGATTGTGGTGTGTGCTACTGATGTCGATAGATGTAAGTAGTATGTATCATCAATCAAAAGTGAAATACCTGGCGACAAAAAGTTAAGAGGATCGAAGGAAAGGGAACGAAAACAGAGAATGCTTGGTATGGAAACGAGGGAACAATGAAGTCTGAGACAATTGATTAACGTTTTGCAAATGGAGTATTTATTGTATGGTTCTCAAATTTTGCTAAATGACTCTTTAATTTTGTATCCAAATTCGTTTGGTTGTTCTCACTGATGTTCTCATTCACTACAAGATAACCTTATGAAAGTCTTTGGCGAATGAAGATATTACACTTCCATTTTTAATGTATAAATCAGGTTGCATAGAAACAATCCTTATGGCTTTCACTACTTAATAAAGCTGTAACTGTGTTTTGCTTAATTTATTATTAGAAAACAGGCATAATTGTGAATAATTGTCATGTTAATGCAATATCTATCATTTACCTGATAGAACCGATTGGTGTTTAATGTAAACCTGATCAGTCTTATTTTTTAAATCATAGATTTACACATTTAAGCACCCATAAGGACAATAGACTCCTATTATGTTCTATTTAAAAATGACGCAGATATTTGTAGGATCATCATTTATAATAAATCCTATTAGGTAGTACAAGTATGATTCAGGCGAGAAGCAACTTGGAAAAACCGGACATCTATAAAACACTAGAAGTATTAGTCTTTAAAACACATCTTGCATAGAAGGCTGTTCTACTCACGACCACTATTCTTGTATCTTCTCTGAGTTTTGTTTATTCTGAAGACGAAAGGAGAGAAATGGCAGACCAAAGAACAGCTTGTTCTATGAACAGGAATCAAAGATCAAAAGAATGAATGTGACTTGTGAACAAGTGATATGATAGTCCACATTGGAGCAGGTTGGATAATGGTAATTTCAAGTAATTTTCCATTGTTTTGTGTCTGTGAGTCACGATATACTTTTAAGATGTTAAAGTAAGTATTTTTACGATCATGATATTCAGTATATTTGCGCTAACACGTTTGAATCACACAAGAATAATAAATTTGTTATTTGAAAAAAGTCTTGATTGCTTTTGGTGAACACTTCATGTTGTGCATGCGACTTGAATGAAGACTAATGTATGTACTGATAATGATAGAAACAAATTAGTTACATTGATAGTTTTGGGATTTGATTATTCGTCTTGAATCCATCTTTATGAATTGTAAATTGTTTTTCATCTGTCTGAGTGATTTATTACTTGTTATTGTATTAAGTCTATCTACCCCAATAGAGTAAGTTAAGTTTTTGATTGAGATCATGAACCGATTGGTGTTAGACCACCGATGGAAACCTGGAAGCACTGGAAGGCCGTTTCGTCCTATTGTGGGACTCATCAGCAGTTTGCATCCACGATCCCGCTCGCGCGATTCGAACACAGGGCTTCCAGTCTCGCGCGCGAACATTTAACCTATTGGGCCACTGAGCCGACATCCAATGGTGATAGTGTAAGTTAAACCGATCATACTTACATGATCTGAATTACTCATCATTGTCTATTTCAATTTTGATAAATAAATCATCAAAGAAGATACAATTTGACGATGAAAAGTTGTCATATTGGATTAAAAACTTTATAAAAATCAAATGAGATATTTTTGTTTCCAGCTTATAATATTAAAATAGACTCAAATGAACATCTTATTTTTATATTTATTGCCTAAGGCATAACCATGTTTCCATTATGATTGTAGGTTAGATTCTAATTAACCTCAGTCTATTCCATTTAACTATTTGACATCGGTTTTGTTACTTTCGATAATGTCTATCATCAATTCACCTGGTTCTCGAAACGCTATGACCTTACTTCAGGGAATCTGTATATATAATGGAATTTTATAATTTACCTTATCATTATTATTGATGGCTTTATTCAATATTATATTTTTGATGTAATATAAAATCCTTAGCATAAAGTATTTCAAGAAGCTTCCTTTTTTTTTTCTTGAACTAACCTGACGATAAATATCGAAGGATCTCCAGTTGGATTTAAGCAGTTCAGGAATCGACATCTGAATAATGTTCATTCTTTCCAATACATACTGCCAGTAACCACGATATCTCCGATTGCATTTTTCTTACATTGTACAGTACAAAGGTTGTAAACTTTTCATAAATGCGTCTGAATAGGTTATGCATTTATGAGACATAATGATGTGTTAAAACAAAGAAAAACAGGTAACTTGTTGAAATATCTAGGTAGTAAGAATAAGTAGCCCAGATATTCAAGCAGGTCATCATCTTAATAGTCCAAAGCTTGAACACTCGTTGTGAAATCTAAAAGTACTATGTTTATTCGTCAGTTGGGGGGCAGTGGAAGTGCACTGTTGAAGAGTCCCATACTGGGAAGAAATAAATATTCAATGTTTCTCGGTCTTCAATGATTGTTTAAATTAAGTCGTTTAGTAATATATAGTATGACTTTCATTGACGATCATTTATTTCACTAGGGTCATTTCCTATATGAATAGTTATTTATATGTTTATTAATCTAGCTACTCTATGTCTGTGTTAATCGATTTTCATTACTGTTCATTTTAAAAGTGTATTAGTATCAGAATGAGTTTTTGTGGGTATTATAGTAAATTCAATAGTTGAGATCATTAGTCAGTTGATTCAGTTTATATATTCAAATTCATTACGTTCGAATCTCGCGAGGACGAAACGGTCATCCAATGCTTCCAGGTTTTCCTTGAAAATCTAGCTTCAGTTGACTCATGATCTCAACTATTGAAAGTCAAAATGTATTGTTTGATAAGTATTATAAATAGTTACTAGTGTTGACCATAATTATTTATTGATATATATATATATACTCTACTATAAGTTAGATTTATTTTCCATGTATAAATAGCGCTCAATATTCAAGTTTGCGGAATAGATTTCCCTCAAGACTATAAACATTTCCCGTCACATTTAAATGTTGGTAGACGAACAAAGAGTTTTTGTTCTACAAATATATACGTAAATCAATAATTTAAAAAAGTAAACAGGCATTAAGCCAAATGGACAGTTTAAAATTATAACATGCGGATTTAGGATTATTTATGAAGTAGAATAAAATTATTTATTTCCAATTTTTGATTGAGATCATGAACCAATCGGTGTTAGACCACCGTTAGAAACATGGAAGCACTGGATGGCCGTTTCGTCCTATTGTGGGACTCCTCAGCAGTTCGCATCCACGATCCCGCTCGCAGGACTCAAACCCAGGGCCTTCAGTCTCGCGCGAGAACGCTTAACCTTACTTACGCCCATTACTCCTCGTGAAGGAGCATAGGCCACTCACCAGCATTCGCCATCCAACCCTGTCCTGGGCAATCGAACGCTTAACCGACTGGACTATTATGTAATATCGACTCGAATACATTTGTACATTAAATTAAATTGTGAGATTAGTAATGAGAATGAATATAAGTAACATAGAGTGATAGAGAAATAATACTGATGTAACTATAAAAGGGATCAAATGTTATCTGAGAGACTATGTAATGTATGAAGTAATATGAATTCCGTACGAAATGATAAAGAAGATTGAGTGTCAGATAAATTATTCACGTGAATTTCGCAAATAAATTTCTAGTCATGAAAGCTAGAATAGGTGAAGTGCAAACAATGAGTAAGAAATCTTCATTCATGCCCTTGCAATCTACAGGGAATGAGGCTAGTGAAATTCTAACCCATACTGTATGTAGAAAAGTCAAGTGAGCATTACATGATGGAAAATTTTGAACCGTGTTTTCTATGAACTCGATTGTGACACTGAGACCAAACGATGTAATACTCAAAATAATCACTTCGTGTTGTATTTGTAAATTCACCTATTATTGTGGAGCAAATCACATTGGCGGAGGTTCTAGGGATTCTTATTTTCGTGCTCACAAACAAATTCCATAGTGGTAAAGCACAAGTGTAGTCAGAAGAATAAACGACTCAACATTATCCGGTTTAGTCTAAATTGGTTGAATCGATCGCTCGGACAAATCGATCATTCTCCATAGTTTATCTGGTTATCAATCTCTTTGATAAAGTCGGTCAGTCCTCCAAAAACCAGAAGCATCCACGATTTTGATAAAAAGCTGGAGCTATGTGTGGGAAACAATAAACTTCATCGCTTACCATGGTCAATCTCAAACTCAGTAAGTCAAAAGTTATGCTAATTACTGGATAATTTAATTTGAGTATCCTCTGATCTTATTGGGTCCCTTGATTGTATTTGTTTCTGCAACCATTTTGGTACATGTTCACACACCCTAATTTTGAGATCACGATTGTTCCTCCCTATGTATGTGTGACTACACACACATTTAAATTCATATACACAGTGGGATGTGACACAATCGTTTTCATGCCTTTTAGGTTTCGGATGAAGCATGCACCTTGTTCTTTCTTTGATAATGACATTTGCTGTGCAATACGTTTTGTTGATGACTGATATAAGCCTTTGTTTTAATAAAAGGCTATTTGAATCACCTCTAAATAGTAAGGTGATGTAGATAGGCTTTTTTTCTACCAAGGCTACAGTAGGTCTCACTTTACCATGGACTTTCCATCTATTTATAAATTTCAGAGGATAGCTTTTTTCCATTAATATTTTATTTAGCAACTTAACATCATCATCAATGGCATTATTTGTACAAATGCGATCAAGCCTGTTGAATAGGCACCTTATCAAACTACGTTTGTATTGCACGGGGCAGTAACTATAATAACTAAGGTATTGACCTGTCCACGTTGATTTTCTAAAAATGGATCTTCTCATATACTCGTTTACTTTATAAATGCTCTTAACAAGTATATGTGTATGATCAGATTGTTCGAAGTGTTGTATTGTGCTAATATATATAGGTCTGATAATCTTCGTCTTCTTATTACATTATAGAAATGATTGCATCATAAATTGATTCGATACTTCTATTATTCGATAAGATAACATAATAATCAAAGAATAAAAAAAGGAATATAAAGATGGAAATAATTTATGGGTCTATCCGATTGACAGATCTGGAGCAAAAACGAAAATAACCCATAAACGTCATAATAATAAAAACTAATGGATTGAAGATGTCAATCTTACATGCATCTTTCTTTGACCCTAATTTCCTTCTTTTTTATGATGTTTGTTTCTTCATTCATTATTACTGATTTTTCTAAATTAATGTTTTTGTAACTTTAAAATGTAATAGGTTATTATTACCCTTTAAAATGTTTTCGTGATTGTTATTCAGTTTTTTTATGATTGACTTTCATGTTTTTCTTTTTTTTTTGGGGGGGGCGTATTCATATCTGTCAATCGGATAGAATAAGTGCTCGCGCGCGAAACCAGTAGGTCCTGCGTTTGAATCCCGCGAGGTGAGGGATCGTGGGTGCGCACAGCTGATGAGTCCCATACTAGGACGAAACGGTCGTCCAGTGGTTTCAGGTTTTCCATGGTGGTCTAGCTTCAATTGATTCATGATTTCAACTTGCGAAATCGGATAGATCCATAAATTATTTCCATCCAGATATGTTCTTTTCTTACCCCTTGATTACTGTGTAATCTTATCGAATAATAGAAGTATCGAATCAATTTATGATGTAATCTTCTTGGTTGAGATCATTAGTCAATTGAAGCTAGACCACCATAAAAACCTAAAAGCAATGAATGGCCTTTTTGTCCTAGTATGGGACTCCTCAGCAGCGCGCACCCACGATCCCGCACCCTGCGATATTCAAACCCAGGACCTATCAGCCTCCCGCCAGGCGCTTAAACAACTAGACCGCTGGGCCGCCCCCTAATGTTTTTAATGTCTAACTTCAACCAATCCACGAAATCGAGTGACCATCTTCCATTGTACTGAGGTAGACACCTGTTTCTATCGGACACGTATTAGCTCCACTGATGTAATCATTTCTATCCTTCTACAGATATATATTTTTTCCATATAACTATAAACATAAATGTACAGTGAATGATTTCATCGAAAGAAAAGTTTTCTTCATTGAATTCTGTTTATTTTCATTCAACAACACAGTAAATTATTTTAATTATGTTACATATTATAGTTTAAATATTCAAATTTATCTTTTTTTTCTATTTGATAACAAGAAAATCAATTAGCCACTGAACTAATAATAATAATATTAAACGGATAGTTCCTGGGTTCGAATCCTGCTAGTGGGATCGTGAATGCGTACTACTGAAAATGACGAAACGGTCGCTCGGTGCTATTAAATCACTAAAGTCTCCACAAAACCTCCTTCTGGTATTATTTTCAGTGTAGAAAATCTTGGTTGATTAGTACTCGTAATTCAGATATTTGTGTAGCAACCATTTTGATAGTTTGTTTATCTGATCTCATCAAAATATTTCTCAATGATCATTTAGTTAGTTTTTTTTCTTCAGATCAGTATATAAATGTGTAAGATATGTTTACTAGATTCACTTGATGTTTGTTTTACTTGTATCTTCCCATTGTTATTTAGGACTGCAATTGATCAGTCTCATGTTTGCATATGCCCATCCTGTGCGGACTGCCTCGATATTGCCTTAATTCACAAGCCTTTTAAGAAAGGATGGATAGTAGCTAGCAGTGGAATCCAGTTTGACGCGCGTTTCGTCCTATTTAGGACTCGTCAGCTGGATGTACCTGCATCGCAGGGTTAATGTTCACCCCAGGACTCGAACTCAGTGTTTGTTAGACTCTATGAATCTGAATGTTTCTTCGTGTATTCTTCTTAACTGTAGTGAGTTATTTTTGACTAATTCACAATCCACGAACTTATATCAACAATATTTAGCTTCCTTAAAACATCTAAAAACTTGATACTACATTACAGTAATTATTATTCCATTTAAAAGTAAATAAGTATTGAAAGTGTGACATTGAAAAGTCTTGAGAAGATATTTCTTATCCTAAGTGATCCTTCACATGTGACAGATATGATTTATGGAATAGTAGTAAAATAAAGCTCTAATAGTCAGTCCGTTAGTAACAACGTAGAACTACGTACGTACGTATATCAGTTCGAGTTGCCACATCACATTAGCACAGAGATGCAGTTGTCGAGTCAAATTCCGTAATGGGAGAGGTAGTAAGATGAACTGCACTAATTAGTTTCATTTTATGTTTTTCAATCTGACAAACATACGTAATCGTATAGTGGGTTTTATGTATAGTGATGAATGTTTGTAGTTTAAAATTGCAAATTATTCATAGTCAGACAATCCTTGAAAACTAACACATACTGGACAATTGATTCATTGTGGTATGAAACTCATCAACAGTTTGTACATATCATCCATATTATGATAAAATCAGTATCCGGTGATTCTTGGTTTTCACTGATTATCTAACTAACATCAATCCTTAATGTAAATAAAAGAAAAAAAACACAAGTAGAACATAGATTTTCTGTTTAAGTTTAAAATAAAATATCTATGTTTCTTTAAGAGTTTGATTCGTTATCTACACAAAAAAAATTCACTAATAATCGGTTTTTGAAGCCATTTTGTAAAACGTAAATTTCACGAAATTCACTGACTGAGGTAAGACCCTAACACTGTTGAATGCCGAATCAGTGGTCTGGCAGTTATGCGTTCCTCGGTTCGAATTCCGTGAGCGGGATCGTGGATGCACGCTGCTGAAGAGCCTTACAATAAGACGAAATAGCCATCCATTGCTTCCAGATATTCAATAGCGGTCTAACACCAATCGGTTCACGATCTCAATTAAAAATTAAGTTTTTTCAGAAAAGGTTTTGTGGAGATTGTAGTAATTTCAATAGTTGAGATCATGAGTAAATTGAAGCTAAACTACCATGGAAAACCTGGAGTCATTGGATGGCCGTTTTGTTCTATTGTGGGACTCTTCAGCAGTGCGCATACACGATCCCGCCTCGCGACATTGCAATCCAGGATCTATCACTCTCGTAAAGTGAACCTAACCACTAGACCACTGAGCTGGCAATCCAACAGTGTTAATGTTTAACTTCAACTAATGCACGAAATTGAGCGACATCGTTCACCATTGTCTTCAGTGAGTTACCATCTCACAACAGACTCGTTTGAACTCTACCGGTCACTGCTTCTCACTAGAACTCCTGGATGTACATCTTGAAGCGAGTCACTAGTGAACGTATGCTGATTAATTTCAGGAGAGGTTTTTTCCAATTTAAAATTATTTAAAATAGCATTTAGAAAATTAAGTTAAAATAACTATATTTCATGCAAAACTCTAAACAATACATTAGTCAATGTATAGTATATATATATACGTATAATAACATAACAATTATATTATCCTCTCTAACAGTAGAACTATTCCATTGAATTCATAAGACACAAGATCACATGTAACACATATTGGATTGAATGTTACTATAAACTATGAATGACAATTTCTCATTCAGTATTATTCATAAAACATATCACCAACAATATGAATTGTAATTGTCGAAAGTAGAAACAAAATAAAAAGAGAAAAACAAAACAAAGAAAAATAAACCAAATGGTTTCGAGCATTCAAAATAAAATCTAACTTATAATAATAATAATTTACATTTAAGATAGGCGCTTATGTTAATTAATGAATGAGAAATTTGAAAATAATTCATATCCATTAAACAATTTTATGATAACATAATAATCACGTTTAGGTATATAGTTGCACACAAAAGAGAAATAAAAGGTAAATATAGGAAAATATGAAGTTCAATAGTACTGTCATTTATCATTGGTTTATTATGACAGTTATGAATGTGTTTAGTTAATGATAATTAAACAATAGTTAAGTTCAATGAGTAATTTCTTTCTTTTTTGTTTTGTTTGTTTTTGTTTCTTTCTATTTTGGTTTAATTAACTTTATTCTTCACCATCTAAAATATAAGAAAAAAAAGAATACAATGGATTATATATATATATAGTTACATAATAAACCCTGGTGGGGCAGAGTACTTTTACATTGGTTTTCAGGAGATCTAGACATCATCCAGACTTTCGTGTGACAATACAAACAGTACAGTTCAATCCTGTTTAACAGGAGAACCAGACACCATATAGACTTTAACACTATAATCTGAATAATACAGCTCAATCCTGTGGCTCATCCACACAGGTACCAGTCACCTTAGTGGACCATATCTTTTGAATTAACTGATTATATTGTAAAGTTTCTTTAGTTCTTCTAAACATTATAGTTGAAAAACAATAAGTGTGTAATTTAAGAATTTTCATAGTAATCTTGTTTTATCAAGATGAAAGAAAGTGTTTAGAAAAAGTTAGACTGAAAAGTAGTACACCTTATCTTTTCTTCCCTCTAATGGAATTCTTTCTTCCAGAGATAATGTGGTGTGTGCTACTTCTATCGATATGAGTAGTATATAACGATAGTCAGGATTAGAATTTCTGGCAGTAGAAGGTCGTCAAGGAAAGAACGGGAATAGAAGGCAATTAGTATGAAAATGCAGGAACAATGAAACGTGAGACGATTGATTCATCTTTGCAAAGGGAACAGTAGGTTTTGAGACTATTAAGTATTCAATGTATGGTTCTCAGATTTTACTAAAACGTTTTGTAATTTTGTGTTCAAATACATTTGATTGTCCTCACTTCTGTTCTCGTTCACTACAATAAAACCTTAAAAGTATTGGGTGAACAGATTAGAAACTACCTGCGTAAATGCCATATATAATCGACCTCAAGCAGCTGTTTCTAGGTCATTGTAGCTATGCTCCCGAGCTTTCAAGATCATTGCTGTTCTAATTACAGTTTCATGAACTCTAAAGAGTAGTATTTTGTCACGGTAATATTATTCAGAATACAACAACCAATTACACATCTCTAACAGCATTTGAGTCAGTCTTGTACCTGATCGAATCCATCTATTACTTCCCAACATTTCGTCTATCCCCATTACGAATTCCCTTATTATGACTTCATCTTTATCTCAATACTCCATCTACATTAAATATTAGATCACATGAACTGATTTCATGATTATTTGCCTAACAAACTATAATTCTCAAAGAACTCTTATTGAACTACAATTATTCTCTCTCATATAAGTCTTTCAAAATCATTAAAGACAATACTATTGTTTTAAAAATATACACCATGGTCTATAATAACCTCATCTTGAAATTAAAGTTAAATTATTGATAACATATTTCCAAAGTCTACACATTTGAAATAAATTAAGAATTGAACATTCAGGAAAAAAACAGAAATGAAACTATGGAATGTAACAACATTAGAAAAACAAAACAAACAAATGGAGTTACATGTGATGAAGCTACTACTGTTTCAATAATGAATCGATTCATATAAACTTCATATTTAATACATTAGTTTATAGAGTAAAACAGAAAGAAAACACCACATATATTGTATTCACAAATACAGTCTATGTAAAAGTATTTCTATCATGGTAAAATAATACACATCTAGTAAATATATTGTTTTCTGTTATATTCTAATGTATAGCAAAGTTATATTTCTGGCGTTTCGTAACTTAATATAAACCACTTCTTCAAAGTAAATAAATGACCGAATCAAATGAATATAAATTTAAATAGTATAAAAGAAATAATGAAGAATATTTTCGGTATAATCAATTATAATAAATCTGAATTTGTCATTGTCAAGTTATTCTTGATCAAGGTGTATTTACATGACCAGTGGAAAATAAATAATCAACATACACACCTAATATCAACCCCACTATTTAATATTACAGCTGAATACATTTTGACATGATAATGAAAAGAAATGTAAAAAGGCTAGTTAAAAGTAATTGATTTTTAGAATTAAGTGTTAAACATCTAACATTAACTATAAATAAAACTGAAAGACTAATATTTTAGTGACTATAATTGATGAGTATTATATCTACAACTTACCCTATCAATTATAATCCAATTAATGAATAATAAAGAAATTAGATAAAGCAGAATAATTAGTAAAGCAGGCAAAAAGTACATTTCAATTACAACTTTTCTTAACAAAACTAAAAACAAACTTTCATGACTTAAATAATTATCCACCTCATACAATGAATGAAGGGTTGCGTAAGAGTATAGATCTATTGAAGTTAGATATTAACACCGTTGGATGCCGTTTCAGTAGTCAAGAGGTTAGGCGTTTTCGAGCGAAACCGAAGGTCTCGGGTTCGAATCCCGTGTGTGTGATCATGGATATACACCGCTGGGGAGTTCCATACTTAGGCAAAACGACCCTCCAGTGATTCTGGGTTTCCAATGGTGATCTTGTTTAGATGGACTCCTGAATTCGACTATTACTATGATTTTCACAAAACCCCTATACTGATTTCAAAATAATTCACAGTTAAAAGAAGAAATAGGCAGAGATTTCCAAACCAGCCTAGTAAAAAAATATTAAACTAATGAAATCAATGAATGATATAAGTATAATTAATTATTCACTAAAGTTTTATTTTAGTTTTCAATTATATTTAATAAAAATATAGTAGAAAACAATTATGTATATTCAGTATTATTTCATTGTTACTTGTTCTATGCACACATCTTGAATAACCATAAATAAAGATGGTTTTGAAGAATATAAATGAATCTTTATTCAAGATTTATTTGTAATTTGAGTAGTACTGTGGTGTATACTACTAATGTCAATAGATATAAGTAGTATATATCATTAGTCGAAAGTGAAATAAATGGCAGTAGAAGGTTAAGCTCAAAGAAAAGAGAACGAGAACAAGAAATGATTAGTGTGGAAATGAAAGAACAATGAGATGATTGACTAATATTTGCGAAAGGAACAGTTAAGTTTGAGACAATTGATTGATATTTTGCAAATGAAGTATTGACCGTACAGATTTTACTAAGATGTTCGGTAATTTTTTGTGTTCAAATACATTTAGTTAACCTTACTTGTGTTCTCGTTCATTACAGTACTTAATGGATTCAATAATTAAACAAACTAATGTCATTTTATTTCATTATATTTATGTAATAACAATCTTGTCCTCTTCAAAATATTCTATTGTTATGTTAATACATCTGTCTTATCGCTGTAATCATAATTTTGATTATCCCTAAAGGTCATCCAAAATCACATACTTCAGTAACCTTAACTATTTCCTTTTTATTCTCTTCATATCAATCCACTTCTACACGTGAATGATGATTCCATGTTTAAGGAAAGAAATGAAATCAAATAAGACTATATCTAGCAAGTAAGTAAGGTATGTTAGTGTGGTTATTGAATTAACTAACAACATTTGGTTGGTTAACTACATTATTCTAGTGTAGTGACCAATAATCATAATTACAGTCCTGAAACAGAAAAAAAGTGATGACAATAAAACAGGAAAGTAAGTAAAATAAACCAAGCTGCACACAATTATAAGGTACAACAAAACTAATTAATTAGGGATTATAGTCATTTCTGCAAAGAAATCTTAATGATCATTGATTAGAAGTTTATATAATGTCAAGATGCTAAGATTAGATTAACTGTTGGGTGGTAAATAATGAAACATTGTGCAATTGAACATTTGTTTTGTTATATCTCTAACTAATAATCTATATAACCCATTGGACCTATTTGTTATACAGATAATGTAAAGTTTTCATTTGACTATTTGTTTCCTTTTTTTTTGCTATGACAATAATGTAACAAATTATACACCAGTTTATTATGACTACTGACTTCAAAGAATTGGTTTGTGTCTCTTAACTTGATGTATATTAAAATATAGGTACTTTTTCTAATGTTCAGTTTGTTTTTGTTTATAGTATAATATAACTTAGACATTTCTCTACTACAAATTACAATTCAAACATTGAATATCAACGATCATCGTAGTGTAGCACTTATAGTCTGATTCATGACTGCATATTTTGTGTATTTTTACTTAAAGTAATTAAGAAAAGTAGACGGATAAAGTAAATGTACGTTATTTTTTTAAAAAAACACACGAAAGAGATAGCTGCTTATTGCTTACTAGTTAACTTTTTAAAAAGTGAATCGCCAAATTTATACGTAAAAACATTCTAGTTTAAGTACAACATCTTCTATGAAAAAGATGCATGATTCCAATAATTCTGTTATAAATATAACAGAATTATAAAAGAATTATTATATTTATGACTTCAAATGCCCTAGTACGGCCGACGGTGGAGAGATTCATCTCTCCCTCTCAAAATGCTCTCATATGGCCATGCGTACACAGCCAGTCCCAAGGAAGTCCTACTCACTACATTATCGCAGCATTACTGTTGTTTACGAAATTGATAGAACGAAAAGCAAATGTTTGGCGCTTTAACCGGGTTGGTGGATATGGAGGATCCACCTATGGGAGTTGGAAAAGCCTGATTCCAAACAAGTGGTACACATGAGCTACTGGATCCTGAAGGAACAAATGGTGTATGAACTAATTGTTGGTCACTGGCTACCATTGGACTAACTTTGCTCCGCTGCCTTGTGGATTAAACCTTTAGGTCAAACGCTACCGGTGTGGTTTCGTAAGATAAACACCTGCTTTGGTCTGGGCACCCGGGTAGTATCATAGCCCACACACACATGAAGTGAATTTTTAAAAGGAAGAGACTCATCTATATAACCTTTGCTCTTTATGTATAAACTGCTTATTGAACTTGTCAGTAATTTCACTTATCAAAGCAATTATTCATGGAAGATAAGTTAATATTCTGAATAAGTTTTTTTTTGATCGGTAAGATAATCTAGTATAAAATACAAGATGCGTATCGGTGAATTTGTAGGTTATCCGATTTCAATGTTTGATTTATGATAGGTATCATTCATTTTCAGTCATTTTCCCGTTTATTTAATCAGAGGGCGCTGCATGTAAAGGAATTATTCTAACTGAGGATTTCATTTCAAGCTCAAATTTTCACGTTATCTACTTTTTTTCATCCATATTGGGGTGATTTACAGTGATGGAAGACATAAGTTAGATAGTTTTAAACGATTAAAATAAAATCCTCTGTGTAAAGTATGCTCTTGTATTCAATATTCATCCTATGAATGAACCTAAGAATACTTGAAAACATGTGATATGGTACTTTTACTGAACATTCAATAAAGAATGGTTAACCTCACACTACCAGAAGATACTGGTATTTCGTGAATAAAACTGACAATAAATGTATGCAGAACAACTGTGAAAGATCTGATTTCCGACAAAGGATTAAGTGGAGAGATTTTAAGTAATGACTACATTTTATTCTATAAACGAAAGCTATCCTAACTATAAATGTATTAGTTGAAAATTGAGACAAAATTTATATGAAAGAAATCTTCGATTAAAATGTGTAATATAACTTGACTTTCGATATTTTGCTGCTATGAATTGATGAGTGAATAGGTGGTCAATCATTTGTAAATGTATCTCAGTCTTGTAAGAATTCAATCTCGATACAACTAGCTTCAAGATAAGTTGTCTAACTATGAAACTAAGTGACACGGAATTTAATTCATTAAAAAAGTATCATCTTGAAAATTACAAATACATCTTTCTGACAAGTGCCAAATATCAAGAAACCTAATCTTAGGGTTTCTTATCGACGACCTTTAACCACCACTTTACAGAGGTTACCTAAAAATGAAAGTATATCACTATATCAAAGATGGATAGTGGCTAGAAGTGAAATCCGGTTTGACGAGCGTTTCATCCTATTTGGGACTCGTCAGCTGCATGTACCTGCACCTCAGAGTTGATGTTCACTCTTGGACCCGAACTCAGTACTGTTCGCTTCGAATGCCACCGTGTTATCCATATTTGCTTAAAATGCTTGTGACTTAAGGCTATATCGATGCAATCGGCACAGGATGCATATATACCAATATGAGACTGATCAATTGCAGTCTTAAATAACAATGGGAAGATACAAGTAAAACAACATCAAGTGAATTTATATCACTCTATATCTATCATAAACTCTGAATAGATCTAAACGTTTCGTTTTAATACTGATAAACTACTATTTGATTATTGTTTTCTCTTACATAAATCTAATAAGTGAATGCTTATAACACATTTGCAATTATCTATAAAGGTTTATGTCCTATATGATACATTTAGCAATGCTTAAACCATTACAATTTTAGGCAACAAAAAGTAATCCACTTTCATCAATCAACATAATATAATCTAATCTTGTGAAAGAAAAGGTTTAATTCTTAGCTATGCAGATGTTAGATTAATTAGTTTACATTAGTAAAAAGACTCAAACCAGATGACAGATTGAGAAAATTACTCAAATGAATGTAAATTGTTCTTAGAGAAAATTGTTCAGACATCAAATGTAACTTGAACAATTAAGATTGTTTTCTTTTGTTTTGTTTTTTTCTTAGACAAACCATTAAAATGCAATCAATTGATGGAAAGTACATTATTCAATTAGAGAGAAAATTAAACATTTCAAAAATCTTTAATAGTTGAATTCATGAGGCCATTGAAGCTACCACCATGGACACCCGGGCAGTATCACAGCCCTCACACAAATCAAATGTGCTTTGTGTGGCGCATATGTATCTGCTGCCCCCTTGTACCAATATCTGTGTTCAAATAAATAAATAAATAAATAAAACCACCATGGAATACCTAGAAGCACTAGATGGTCATTTCGTGCTAGTATGGGACTCCTCAACAGCGCATATCCATGATCTTAGTTTAAATAATGAATTGATCATAACTAGACAACCACTAAAATCTAGAAACCACTAGACAAACTATTTAGTCCTAGTAGGTGTCATTACCAAGGTTTGATTTGATAATTTCGAATAAATTGAGCATTGGGTTCATTGTTATAAATAAAAATAATATATTTGTAATATCCCAATGAGTAGAAAATTGGATTTTCTGACGTTTCGTGACTTAGTGTAAGTCACTTCTTCAGAGAACAAATAACCAGTCCTAGTATGAAACACTTTAACAATGCACAACCACAATACTCTCATAAGAAATCAAACCTAGAAACTATGATTTCATACATGAACGTTTAATCTCTTAACCACTGAGACAGTATCCAACGACGTTAATCAATGTGTGATTATTCAAATGGTAATTGATCAACTATAACTTACTTCTATAATCTCTTTCAATAACAACTATAGGTGAAACAAAGAAGACAAAAAAAGATTTGGAAAAATACACATTTATTTATTTATTTAAATAAAAATAAAAATGAATAAAAAGTAATTTCACTGTTTGAAATCATTAGTTAATCGAAGCTAAACCATCATTGAAAACCTGGAAATACTGGATGGCCGTTTCGTCCTAGTATGAGACTCCTTAGCAATGCTTCCTGGTTTTCCATGATGGTCTAGCTTCAATTGACTCATGATTTCAACCAGTGAAATTTCTAAAAAATCTCCACGAAACCCATTCTGAAAAAGTAATTTGTAATAAAGTGCTGAAAATTATAAACTTTTTAAAAAAAAATTAGTATGGATTAACCATTGTTAACACACACACACATACACGCACACGCACACGAACACACATACACGCACATACACGCACACGCACATACACTCACACACACACATAAAACACGCGTACACACACTTTCAGAAACGAGGTAACAATGAGCGTTTGTAAATTTATTTTTTCAGTATTTTTTTGTTGTTTTTAATGAGCAGTTAAGAAACTTTTTTTTATTATTTTTTTTTGAAAACAAAACTAAGTAAACACTAGATTCAATCGAATTTAAGAAAAATATGCGTAGTAGTGAATCAATAGTTAGTCACTAATCAATCTATTGAATTAATAATAAGATTTAAATGAAGAGATTGATGTCCGTTTGTTGTTGTTGTTGTTGTTTTGTTTGTTTGTTTTAGTACTCATAAAATAGTTTATCTTACCCCACTCAAGTTGTTTCACATTCTCGAAATATACCCTAAATGATGTAGTTAATATTAATGTTTTGTTGATGTTATTGTTGTTGTCGTTGTTGTTATTAGAATGTTTAGTTTTAGTACTAAATTATTCATTGAAAAAATGATTGTTTTTATTTCCATTTAATTAATCAGTTGGATAATTGAATATTATAGTGATTGACTATATAAGTACACTATTATTATAATTTAAGATGACTTATAAGCAAAGATGGATAGTTGCTAAAAGTGGAATCAGGTTTGACGCACGTTTCGTCCTATCTAAGACTCGTCAGTTGGATGTACCTTCATCTCAAAGTTGATGTTCACCCTGAGACTCAAACCCAGTAACGTTCACTTCAAATTTTATCGCGTTATCCACTTATCTACTGAGTCTCAGAGTGAACATCAACTCTGAGATGTAGGTACGTGCAGCTGAGAAGTTCCATGTAGGACGAAACGCACGTCAAACTGGATTCCAATGCTAGCAACTATTCATTTTTGCTCATAATGTTTGCGACTTAAAGCAATATGCACATATACTAATATAAGACTGATCAATTGCATTCTTGAACATCAATGGGAAGATTCAAGTAAACAATACTGTAGATCACCAACGTAGATGATCTATGTCGAAATGATTGGAGGCCTACTCGAGTTAGACGTGAATGTTGTGACAAACTAGCTAATGTCGAAGTCACACCTTGTGGTCAGCACCGTACGTGGACTACCCCATTAACGTATCAAGGTATGGCTTAGTGACATTTCGCTGGCCCTACAATACCAAGTAAATTTATTGTATACTTTATTTTCAAATGGTCATATTATATAACGATATGAGAAACTTCATTCTTCATTTAATTGAATTGATTAATAATATTTATGAACAAAAGATGGAAAATATTAAACTTTAGAAATAAGAATAAGCTGATCTATCATTATGATTTTTCTCTTTTAATAATCTGTCTATCAAACAAGCTCTAGGAATTGTGAATCAAAGTTTTTCACGGCTACATTACTTCACAATGTTTATATTAATTTTAGTTTCAAGATGCATAGTTACTAGCTAATCAATTATTTTAATGTTTGTCAGCAATCATTACGAAATTAAGTGAAAAATAACCGTTTCATAAGGAATAATGGTGCACATGGGCTCGAGTATCCTGCGGGAACAAATGGCGTCTGGACCAATCTCTGGTCACCGGCTTCCATGGGACTGCATCTCCTTACGATGCTCCACTGCCTTGTGAATCAGTCCCTCAGATCAAAGGCTCCGGATGTGGCTCCCTAAGAAAATCACCTGTTTCGGTTTAGGCACCCGGGCAGTATCACAGCCCTCACACATATCGAATGAGATTTGTGTGGCATATATGTATTTGGTGCCTCCTTGTACCAATATCTATGTGTTAAAATAAAATAAATAATAAATACACAAAGAATAATAATTGTGAATTAACAAAAAGAAAAAAATATTAAACTTACTATTATGTCCGCGTTGTTTACAGTCTACAGGTGAATAAAGCGGTACTATATCTGTAGAAAGATGAAAATCACTTTGGTGTTCATGTTTACTTAAAAAAATTTAACTGTTTTTAAACACTGTTCTCCCGCCTCTTTATTGTAAGTGACACATTTCGGACGATAATGTAACTCACCAACGTCATCATCAACACCATTATTATTATTATCATCATCATTATTTTAATCGTGACAAATAAATTCATCATAAGAGTAATAATTTCAACCAAACAAACAATAGTATAACTTACCAGATTCAATACAGTTAAGTCAACAAGTTAACTAATGACTCGTTATAAAGTCTTTACTTCGTATGGAAACTTGCGATATGATATATAAATGAGATTAATTTTGATGATTTGGATAGATGGAGAAGTATTATTGTTCACTGTTTTCATTTGCTATATAAAACAGGGTTAATGCTAGAGACTGTTTCTATGCTCATCACTACATTCATGTAATATCAAAGTATACATTATCTATACAGAGGTTTAAATGAAAGAGAATTTAGTTTGAATTTACCTAGATATCATAACTTTTCTGTTAGAATAACTGTCTTAAAGTTATCTTGGGAACATTTATTAAAATATATTGTTGTAGAAGAGTTTCAGTTTAAGTGACTTATCTTAATCTACCATGATTATAATCTCACTGTACTAAGTATGACAAAATATAAATATTTAAATGATCGATTGAACTTACATGAACAATATTGAATCCCTTTGCCCGAAACGCTTGAGCTTCCTAAATTAATAGAAATCAAAGAAAATGTAATTAATGCATAAAATTGTACTGTACTCAGCTGATATTATGAACTGAATCTAAAACCTTCGATCTTGCACCCGTACACTCCATCTTTAGATCAATAAACCAGCATCCAGTGGTGCCATTATGTAACTTAAATCAATCCACGATATTGCGTAACTGCCTTGCATTGACTTCGGTGGGTTACTGCTTCACATCTTACACGGTTAAGTTCAACTGGCCACAGCTTCTCACTAGAGCTCCGGAAATTTCCATTTGAATCTAGTCACTAGTAAGCACGTGATAATTTTCAGTACAAGGTTGTAGAGATTACTAAATCACGTTGAAATTATGAACCGACCAATGTTACACCGCCAGTCAAAACCTGTAATGCTATTGGCGATTTAATTTGGAGTCTTCCCAGTTCCACAAGATTATCAGGTGGTTTCTTTGTGCACCTAATCCAAGTAAATATCGTGGATTGACACTGTAGTTTTACCATACCGTCATAGTACAATACAAGAACTCCAAACAGTTTTAAAACAACACAGAATTAAAGCATATTACGAAACAACAAACACCCTTCGAAATGCTTTAGTTCATATGAAGGGAAAAAATCCCGTTTATATCAACACAGAATTGTGTTTATAAATTAGAATGTGCCGATCGTGATGCCTTTTATATCGGAGTGTTATCTCTTGAAATCTTGACTCGAGTAAAAGAACATCTTAGGTACACAAAGAAACCGCCTAATAATCCTATGAAACTGGAGAGATTCCAAATGAAATCGCCGATAGCAGTCCATGCCATTTTCTACAAACGTCAAGGCAATACTGAAAATATAAAAATAATTTAAAATGACTTTTCCAGCTATAAAGAAATGCGAATAGCTGAAGCTTTATAAATACTGTCTAATTTTAATTCTTTCAATAATGAAGAAGACCTCACTATCCATTTGACTTCGATAATCTATCTGAATTACCATTTCTGTTTCTATTTACATCTCACATCATTATCGTACATACAAATTATACTCTATCCTTTTGCACCACAAATATCACATTTTTTTATCCTTTAACACACAGTCCTACACACAAATACTCAAACACGCTTCATATAAGTCAACATGACTTGAATGACATGACATGACTTGATTAGAACTGTTCCTGATTGATCACTAAATATTCCTGCTTTATTTCTTTGAACAATTTAAACTTGAGTTCGTTTAATTTGTTCATTTATTTTTTGAAGAAGTGCCTTACACTGAGTGACGAAACGTTAGAAAATTTAAAAATTTAATTTTTCTATTCATTGGGATATTACAAATATATTACTTTTATTGGTAAAGCTCAATATTTGATTAGCCTTCATTACGTACTCTAGTTACACACATTCGAGTAGTATTACTTAATCATCTTAAAGACTGATCTCAAAAATCACTAATTTATATTGACGGTTAAGTTTAAATGCAAGATACTGTATCATCATATAAAGTTTTGTTGACTGCCCACCATTGTAAAGATAATAAATTGAATTAAAACTAGAGACTAATGAAGACTATCGATAACAAATATTTTCCCTAATGTAGGTCAAATGATTACAAGAAACACCGGAAATATCTTTATGATCTTTTGTAGGAATCAACATTATATAAATTTGAATCAGAAAAGTTCAGTAACACTTGTGTCAATCAAATAGTTTCAGATGTGTCGGCAGATAAATCTTATTATTTGACATTTAAATATGATTCTTCCATAACTTTACATATCAAATGGGAAAGTTATTTAATTATAAACTTGAAATATTTTTTTCATTAGCCAGAGTTCTTTTAAATCATCCCGTTTTAGATATTCAAGATTGCAACTGATCAGTCTTTTTTGGCAAATATGTACATTCTGTGCGGATCGCCTCGATTTTAACACTGCTATGGTGTAGATATTAAACCTTAGTCCTGGAACACTGAACTGTTAAGTCCCAAATGGAACGAAATGTTCATACTGGATTTCACTACGGAACTGTGCTTAATTTGACAATGACAATGTCAAAACAAACTGCATAAGATGCACTTTTGGTATAAGGCATCTGGTCAATTACATCCTTTGAAATTATCAACGGGAAGATTCAAATAATCCTTACAATAGAATTAAAGTATATCGCTGTTACACAAGCCAGTAGATATTTGGACTCAGTAATTAAATGTAAAATGCTCAATGCGTTTTACATAAAAGTTACTGGGTTCGAGCTCGTATGGATATCAACACGAATGCAGATATATCCAGCTGACATGTCCTAGAAAGCATGGAACACGTGTTTTGGATTGCACCACTAGCCACTTTCCAACTCTGCTTCCAAATATTTATATTTCCAACGGATGACATATAATTTGTTACACTTCATTCTGAACTTTTGCAAACAAACAATATGAAGAACCATCAATTATTGTGACATGTAATTTATAATACAATTAGGTGATCAAATAATCAAAGAACTTACTTAATGTACTGTTACCTACACATTGAAAAATAAGATAATAATCGCTTAGATACTAATATTAATATATAATCATTGAAAACAACATTCAGACTGTACGTGAAGTGTTATCAAACAATTTATAGTATTTGTTTAATTCAGTGAAATATTAAATCCCATATCTATCTACATAGAATATTTCAAGCAAAGTGCTAATTTGATTATTCATTTTCGGAAAGGGGTCTCCAGTAAGCCATCATGTATTTTGTCGGTTAAAAGAATTTAGAATACTTATTATGTTATTATGTTAATGAATAATTACAGTTACACCACCATGAAGAGCCTGGGAGCACTGGAATGTCGTTACGTCGTAGTGTGGGACTCCTCAGCAGTACGCATACACGATCCCAATCGCGAGACTAGAACACAAGACCAGTAGAATTCAACCGGGTCTGTTGTGAGATAGTAACCCACTGAAGACAATGCTGGACGGTAGCTCGATTTCGTGGATTGGTGAAAGTTAGACATTAACACCGATGGGTGCCAACTCGGTGGTCTGGAAGTTAAGCGTCCGCATGCGAGACCGACAGGTCCTGAGTTTGAACCCTGCAAGGGGGTCGTGGATGTGCACTGCTGAGGAGTCCCACACTACGACGAAACGAGCGCCCAGTGCTTTGAGGCTCCCTATGGAGGTGTAGCTTTAATTATTCATTAACATAATAACATAATAAGTATTCTAAATTCTTTTAACTGATGAAATAAATGATAGATTACTAAAAATACGATAGATAAAGTACTTCTGTTGACAAATTCACTAATATACTATGCTGAGTTATAAACTATTAATTCAACAATGTCCAGTGATTCACCAGCCTACATCTATCCTTAGTGAAATTTACTTCTAAATAGATTATTTGTTTATTTGTATACCTTTTAACAAGATATACCTTCCAGGAAAAGTATTTCTTCATTATAAGCAAAAATGGAGAGTAGCTAGAAGTGGAATCCAGTTGCATGTACCTGCATCTCAGAGTTGATGTTCACTCTTGAACTCAAACCCAGTACCGTTCACTTCAAACGCTATCACATTATCCACTTAGCTACTGAGTCTTTATAGCCACTTGATTGTACAAAGTGAATATATTTCTTTATTACTTTAACATGACCATACTAACTCCAATGTTTTATTTGACTAAAGGATTTATATTGTTTATTTAATCTATGTTTAAATCAATTTAACCTTTGAAACATTGTAATATAGTAATAATTATATTCAGCATTGATCATTGGGCAGAAATTTATCAGTGTAAAGAACTGAAAAGGTTATTGCAATAAAAATCATAAATATATGAATCAAAATACATAGTTTAACTTACAGTCATCATCTATAAAAGGATTACATTAAAAACAAAATAGTTTAATTTAGATACAGAAAACTGTCATGGTAACATATAAGCATAACTTTAAAACAATGGACATGATGTTTTTGATTGGAATCATAAATTTATTGATATCAGACCACCACTGAAAACCTAGAAGTACTGGACAGCCGTTTGGCCCTACTATAGGACTCCTCAGTAGTGAGCATACTGTAGATAATTTTAAATGGTGGTTATAGCAAATGTAAATCATAAGATTTAAAGTACTAGGTCTGTGGTGTGTGTTACTAATGCTGCAGATATAAGTAATATATATTATCAATCGAAAGTGAAATATTCGATGGCAGAAGGTTAAGAGGATCGAAGGAAAGAGAACGAGAACAGAGAATGATTAGTGTGGAAACGAAGGAACAATCAAGTTTGAGACGATTGACTGACATTTTGCAAATAAAGTATTTGCTGTATGGTTATCGTTTGAAGCGAACGGTGCTAGATTCGAGTTCCAGAGTGAACATCAACTCGGATGCAGATACATTCAGATGACGAGTCACAAATAGGACGAAACGCTCGTCAAACTAGATTGCACTGATAGCCACCATCCATCTTTGCTTATAATATTTGTGACTTAAGGTAATATCGAAGCATTCCAAACAGTATGCACCTATACCAAATAAGAGACTGATCAATTGAATTCTTGAACATCAATGGGAAGATTCAAGTAAACAATACCAAATGAATTTATTCTGTAATTTTGTATTAAAATACATTTTGTCATCCCCACCTTAGTTCTCGTTCACTAATAGTGAAATGATATAACAGATTTACATTTGAATGAGATAAAGTAAACTTAGGAAAATACGAATCTATTAATCAATGCATTCAAATATGATACATTATACCATATATCTATTTTGGTTCAAATTAAAGACATTCAATTCTGTCTTTCCAATGTATAGTATTATTCACTACATTAATGCCTGTGAACGTTTATATAACGAAAAGTCTTACATAAGTTGTAGAATTGAATAAACAATTAATAGATAATGATGTATATCAGTAGTAAATTTAGTGTTTTTATCCTCATAGCTTGTAAACTTAAGCTAAAAAATGATTAACAAGATGTACCAAATTACATAGATTTCATCTTATTCTACAAATCATATTATTATTGACTTGATAATGTGTACTATGAAGATTTATGAACTCCGCCTGGAGCCCCTCCTGTGGCTACTCCCGGTCTCAAGCCCGTATAAAGGAGGAAAGTTGGGCATGGGGTTAGCGAATCTATCCCATAAAAAACTAACTCTCTAAAAAAAGCCAACCAGAAAAAATTATTCAAACCATTTAAACTCTGCCCTGGGAATCAGAAGGTTTTCAGTTAGAAAAGTTATGATGCCTCATGATGAAAGCCGAGTTCCTTCGGAAGTCATGAGGCCAATGCCCATTTTGACAACCATAGCAACCATTAATTCAGGTACATGGAATGCTCGTACAATGTGGAACAACGGGAGAGTCTTTCGAATTGCTGCCGCATGAAGATTTATTAAGTAACGAAACACTAGTGTTCTAGTTTATAATGAAGTAAGTAAACATTACAAAATAGTAATAAACACTATGTATGTATATATCTATATATGTATGAACTTACTTTCATCTATGAAATAAAGCAGATCAAAGCAAGAAATCAGAAACCGATTCAAATTAACATATTAAATATCTTTTATTTAACTGAAATTATATACTTTGTGAAGTAATCATTATTCCGTTATTCTAGAATTATATATTTTTAGAGTTTAATTCCAAATAGTTGATTATGATTATGATTTTTTCTTCATGCTTTTAAAATACTACTGAAAACTTATAGAATTACCAAGAATATATCACAAATCTGTTTTAAGTATTAGAATGGGGTATTTGTGTGTGTGTGTGGATATTATAGTACTTTTAATAGTTGAGATCATGAGTAAATTGAAGCTAAACGAAACGATCGTCCAATTATTCCCCCCGAGCTTTCCATGGTGATCTAGCTTCAATTGACTCATGATTTTAACAATCGAAATCTGTTATTATTATTATTATTATTATTAATTTTATACTTATCTAATTGAAAAGAAAAAACTATAAACAAGCGCTCTTTCATGTAATCGATTTGAACATAGCTCCTTTCCCACATTCAGGATCATCATAATGAATAATTAAATAATGTACATGGTAAGCAATAAGATACACTTGGAATTTGTCATAATATAGACAAGATTTTGGTGATTCAGACCAAAGAAATCATTTTTAAAGATTTACATTAAATAAAGAAAATAAAAAGTACATAAAATAAAGCTCTTTAGAATACCATGAAAATAAATGCCAAAATGTAATCACATGTTATTCAAGTAACATATTTCTATTTCCTTGACAACACCGTAATCTACTAGTTGAATTCATGAGTTGATGTAAGCTAGACCATCATTGAAAACCTGGAAGCACTGGAAGGCCATTCCATTTTAGTATGGGACTCCTCAGTAGTGAGCAACCACGATTCCTCACACGGCGTTGGAATATAGGACCTTCGGCCTCACGCATGAAGGCTTAACCTATAAACCACTGAACCGGTATCCAGTAGTGTTAATGTCCGTTGATGAATGGCTGAGCAACAATTTATCCATTGTCTGAGGTTGATACCTGTCTCTACCCGACAAGAACTGGAATCCATTGGTCACAACTTCTCACAAGAACCCTAGGAAATCCATCTTGAAGCAAGTGACTAATGAGAACTGTATTCAATTTCAATCGAATTCTACATCAGTTAGTCACAACAACGTCATACATTCAGCTAATCACGTTTTGTGAAATCACAATACTTAAAAAAACGATTGGTTCATGCTCAATCCGTTCAACATTCTCATGATTAATTTTGTTTACAATACACACATTATATGTCATTTGTGAACAATTTCAACAAATCTAACTAACAATTATGTATTGATGGCGTCGTTAATGATAGTCAATCTGTGTATAATCACAATAATTGACAAACTGAAATGAAACATATAAAATTGGAACGCATGGAAATGCATGCTGAGTGAAAACATCAATTTCCAATTTATGGTATTTATTTCAAATGTGAAATTTGTTTCTATCTGTTCGATGTGATGATCAGGCTGACATATGAGAGATCAGGTGAATGGAATTACACCACATTCATCTTACTCCACAAATTGCATTCCATTCACATTGAGGAGAAGTGCACATCAACTCGATCAATTGTATATGTGATCACTTTCCATTGTGCAGTGCACATACGCACACACATTGTTTCCTCCATACAACTCATCACAATATATATAGGTATATATTAGTAGGTATATAACAGACAAAATGAACTTACTTCCATCTGAGAAAAACAAATTGAAACAAGAGATCATATAAGATATTTGAATAGTTGTACAAATATGATTTATTTGTATGATGTGAATGAGGTTGGTGTAAATTATGTATTGTTCGTCAATTATGAACATGGATTTCACTCTATCACCAAAGTTGTGTCATTTCATTCTCACACTAGAACACAATTCCAAATGTACAGTCACTTATCATATGAACGTTTAATGGGATTTGGATGACATTGTCAGTCGATGTGAATTTCTGTGACCTATCATCACCTGTCATCTGACAAATGAGCTGTCCGTCAACCACTACACAAACAGCAACATATTGAGGTTTCATCAATCAACATAGCTTTTGTTATTTCATTCATAACTATCTATTCTGCAAAGTATTCAAATACCCCCCAATAAAGTCATTCTGTTTACACATGAATCTGAAATGTGAAACATCTGGTGCACCTTAATTATAACAACCAGTGAACAACAGTACACGATGTGTTTGATTAGAAATATGTGCAAATCACATAGTTCATCTACTATCTGACTACCGACAGTGTGCAATGTCACTTGTGCAACTGAAGTGTATGATAAATGTGGAAGCACAAACTTAGTTAAACAATTGTAAATGTGTGACGTTTGACTATCAGTTGAGTTGTTATGAATGTATTAGAAAGTTTATAACAAGAATATGTGTAATATTGTGATGATTTTGAACGTACGTTGTTCGTCTTCTAAATTGGGATTAAATCGAATATTTGAATGATATTAAGATAGTGATAATTGTGATTTGACTAAATTAGTGTTTATGATTTTATCTTTTTAAACCTTGATTAGGCCTTGAGGTTAATATCATGTTTCGTCAGGTTCGTCCTATGAATAATCCTTTTAATGTGACAATTTAGTTCGTAAATCGTAACTAATTTAATTTCATAACTGACTGATTACTGGGTGGTGATCAATGTTATGCGTGTCAAGTCCTTCGTGGTGCAGGCCGAATGCTATCGACCAAGTTGAAATATGGCCACTAGTCTAGGTTAATTGACATTGCGCGCACTATGTTGAGATAGGTTTTTGGTTGAAGGTAGTCAACAGGAGACTCTGGACCCGGGTTTCGTGCTATTTGGCACTCGTCAGGAAGGAGTGCCTGTAATCTTGAGGAAACCTGTGCTCTCTGACGGATTCGATCCCATATCACCTAGCTTCGCAGTCAGAGACGTTACAACTGAGCTATCCAGGCCGTGGCCGACCTCCTGTAGGATTGAGATGATTGGTCACTGGGTGGTGATCAATGTCATGTTTGTCAAGTCCTTCTTAATGTAAACGTTTCCGTTAATTTCATTTTCATTGTTAGTGGTCCGGATAGCACAGTGGTAACGTCTCTGACTATGAAGCTAGGTGGGATCGGATCCGTCAGAGAGCACAGGTTTCCCCAAGATTACAGGCATACCTTGCTGACGAGTGCCGAATAGCATGAAACCCGGGTCCAGATTTTCCTGTTGACTACCTCCAACTGCCATCCTATCTATTGTGATTTCATATAATTTCTATCAAACATTTTTATGAGTTCCAGTCAAAAGTCAATTCTTGTTTCATCCTACATACTTGCGTAATTAAGAGCATACTAAAATGACATGCGTGATGTAATCCGCGACTTAAGCTGAACAAAAACCGCCTGTGGAAGTACAGTGACACTGATCCTGTTAAAAGATGATAATGTTTGATGGATATACCGTACATCAGTTTTATAGTGTCGCTAGTCACTTTACTTATAAAATGCTTATGACTTAATGGGGATCTGTATGGCAATATGTATAGGATCAATGGAAAAATTAAAAAAATCCCATACTACTGAATTAAAACAGTAATATTTTATTCCTTTTAGAGCAAATAGAAGAATATTTGAAAGTGTTTACTAGTTGTTCAAATATTCATTAGTTAAATTTTCAAAATGAATAAACTATGTTGCCTAATTTTTCCAATGATCAAAATCATCAGTATTTACATTGTTTGTGTAGTGAACGAGAACACAATTGAAGACAATCAAACGTATTTGAACACTACATTACAGAATCTCTTAGTAAAATCTAAGAACCATACAGTAAATACTTCATTTACAAAACATCACTTAATCGTATCAGACTTGATTGTTACTTCGTTTCCAAACCAATCATTCTCTGTTGTCATTTTCTTTCCTTGGATCCTCTTAACATTCTACCATCAGGTATTTCACTTCCCATTGTTAATATATACTACTTATATCTGTCGACATCAGTAGCACACACCACATATGTAATTAACAAAACTGAATTATAGATACTAATTCAAAATTACTACTAATAGTCATGCTTAAATTTTGAACATTGTTCTATACTATCAGTTGTTGATCATTAAGTCAAACTGATAATTTTTACAGGGATAAAAGATTCATCATATACACTACATAATAAATATGTTTATTTGTGAATTGAATATGATGAATGTCTATTGCCTTATTGATGTTTCGATAATTTCACCAATACGATATAAAATCTAAAAGGCATTAGAACTTACTTATATAACTAGATCCTGAAATTAAAATGAAGGATAATACATGTAAATATTGTTATTGACTAAAGATACTGACATAGAATAATGTAGATGTATTATATTCACATGATTCTATATACACATACTTTCGTGACAATAGTTGTCAAACTGAGCTGAATGGGTTTTGACAAGTACCATATCTTAAATTGAGTTCTAGGAAAATGAATGCATGATATGTAAGTGCTGATAATCAGGTCATACTAAGATCAGGCTGAGTTATCTCAAAAATTGTGCGACTTTTCACATACAAACAACATTTCCAATGAAACAGACTTACTGCATATGAAAGAAGAAGTTTGAAAATATTTACCGTCATATCAATAAATTTTGTTGCTAACGATTTTAGATGATAGCGGTAAGTTTTAAAATATTCTGAGCAATTATAACAAAAACGCCTGGAGTCCCCCTGGACATTTTAGTCAGTACTGACGATTTCTAAGTTATATTATTTTCCTATGTTTATATGCTATGAGAATAATACTGACCGATGATTCTTTCCACAAGGGACTAGGATGTGAAACTTGTAATAAACTCATTGTAAACGGTTATAACTTCATCAATATTGAATAGGAAACTATCCAAGCATTGGAAAATACTATCGATTTTGATTTAGTGATTGACGCTTCTGGTATTAATGATAAAAATGTAGTGATTGAACTATTTAACATCTTGTAGTTGTATGACGCTAAATAAACCGTTTTTATGAAGAGATCTGATGGCTTTAAAAAAATTTAGCTCGAGGAACTTAACACTACCCTGAGCCACAAATTTATGAAGATCTGATTTCATCAACTTTATTGTTACATCAAAAGCGATTCAACACGAAATCGCAAAAAAATGTCACAACTAAACTAAAAGATACGTTTGCCCAAAAAGACTGAATCGTACGAGTAGATATAATTTCTTGAGAATGAACAATCATAAAGTGTTATACAGTTTCTTGCAGCCTATAGGCTTCTCTGATAATAGAAAGATTTGGTAAACTAATTTACAAATGCAAAGAATCGTTAGGCTTTGGAGTGTATCTAACAAAATCATTTGAACTGATTATATATGGTGACATGACGATTTCACATATCAGTAGTATTAATGTAAAGACATGGAATTACACTTTGGCAAAATTTTCCGTGTAACATAACAAATTTGTATTTATTGCTCCGAAAATGAAGGACTTTAAGCTAAAATCAATCGGGTATCGGACAAAGTCTTTATTATTTTAGTACACTGAAAATGTTCGTCAATAGGATTTGTTGCATAAGTGACGATCATTTATGTTGTAATTTATTCATTGTATCGTATAATTCACCATACCAACGACAAAATATTCACAACAGGCTACATAAAAATTAGGAAATAAGCAAAGATGGATAGTGGATAGCAGTAGAATAAGTGATACGCAAGTGGCAATAAAGTAAGTGGCTATAAAGACTCAGTAGCTAAGTGGATAATGTGATGGCGTTTGAAACGAATGGCGCTACGTTCGAGTCCAAGAGTGAACATCAACTCTGAGATACAGGTACATCCAGCCGACGAGTTCTAAATGGAACGAAACGTGCGAACTGGATTCCACTTCTAGAAATTATCCATCTTTGTTTAGAATGCTTGTGAATTAAGGCAATATCGTGCAATATGCACAGTATGCAAATATACCAATAACAGACTGATCAATTGCATTCTTGAACACCAATGGGAAGATTCAAGTGAATTTAAATAGCAAATAATTTACAAATATTATAAAAAACCAACAGAACAATTGAACTTACTTCCATCTGTAGCAAAACAAATAAATGAAACAAAGACCTCATGATTATTTATGGGATTAGTATTTTATAAAAAAATCCATTTAATTCATTCTATTTTCAGTATGAGTTTATGGAGATTATTAAGTTTTTGATTGAGATCATGAATTGATTAATGTTAGACTGTGAATGCTCACTGATGAGGAATCCCATAATAGGATGAAACGGCCATCCAGTACTTTTAGGTTTTCAATGGTTGTCCAACATCAATCGCTTCATGATCTCAATCGTTATATTTTATTGAATTGTTATACTTTTAGAGCTTTTACAATTTATAATTCGAGGGAATGGTGATTCAGCTATAAACTTTTATTATGCATAATTTCTTATTTCAGAAAATAAATAATTTAATGTACAACCACTTTTAACATTGATACAATTTCATGTGCGATACGAATCTCAGTCTAGTTTTTTGATAAAATATTAAAATACTACTGATGAAACATTTCATATAGTAATATGTTTCGTTATTATGTGTTTTCTTTAAGAAACATTATTCCCTTTTACAGAATGAAGAAACATCTTATATCTAAGTACTATGATAAATAGTAACGATAATACACTATTATGTATGCAAACCCCACTCTGATCATAATCATCATGTGCTCATTAGTGACTGGTTCCAAGATCATTCAATGGAGTTCTAGTGAGAAGTCGTGACTAGTGGAGAGTCTAACCCGTTTCGGGTAGAGACAGGCATCTACCTAAGACAATGGATAAATGATTGTACAAAATCATGGATCGATGGAAGTTAGACGTTAACACTGCTGGATGCCAACTTAGTGGTCTAGAGTTTAAGCGTTTGCACTCGAAGCTGATAGATCCCGGGTTCGAATCCCGCGGGACGGGGTCGTAGACGCACACTGTTGGATAGTCCAATATTAGAACGTAATGGCCATGTATAAAACATGTAAGCAATCTAATTTTGAACACAGCAAATATTTAAAACTGCTAAAATTAATTTGAATTCAAGATAATGGAAATGTTAATAAGATGAGGATGATAATGACTCTTAAAATTTCAACATACATTGATCATTTTCTGAATAAGAAGAAAAACCGATTACATAGAGTTACATTGAACTAACAGGGAACAACATTTACAAATTAAAGTCCAACTTTATGAATGACAAGTAATTCATATTTATACAGTCAGCCTAAAAGATAGATAATAATAACTCCAATATTGATGTATGGTTAAAATGAATGTTTTGTTTATTTAACACTAATTATCTCTCATGTATGAGAGAATAATAACTTTCAGATCTTCATTGGTTATGTTACTAACATTGAATTATTCTATGTAATAGGGATCATTTCAGTGGGATATTAAACTACATTTAGTTCACTTGAAATTGAAATCGAATCCATATACGATACTACTAATTAGTAGTTAATAAATGGAGCTTTTGATAATGTTCAAATAACAATTCTTTAAATGCTATGTTATTGTTTATTCGTTATCTAATTAAAAACATTGTACTTTTGTGTCTTATGTTAACTATCACCACTATAATAAATAACAAACCACTTGAACTTACTTATATAACTAGCTCCTGAAATTCAAATAAGATAAATTAAACGGATTATATCATATTCTATTACTATTGAATATCAATCAAATGATAATGTACTAATTAACAGATAGAATATTTCAGTGGTTGAGATCATGAGTTAGTTGAAGCTAGACCACCATGGCAAACCTGGAAGCACTGGATGGATGTTTTGTCCTATTGTGGGACTCCTCAGTAGTGTGCGTCCATGATATAATATTATTATCATTATATCCTTCTTAGTTGAACAAATAACTTCTAACTTCCATGACAATATCTAATGCCCTTTTAAGAGAATAGTTGAAATTCATCACACTGACAGAAATGAAACATTTTTGATCAGAACAAGGTAAATAATCTACCTTCATATCATATGAAATCATTACGTGTACTCAGTTATACTTCAGGGTCTTTGATAAAAACCCAAACAAAATGATACATCAGATAAACCGTTTGTCTTGCAATTACTTTCTGTGTAATGATATGGGTATATCGTTCTATGTCATGTTTATAATAACTAACAAACTATCGAAAAATATTATGAATAATGATAGTGATGATTTGTATATTTTACCAAACAAAAACATTTTTAGAACAATGATGAATTTGTATTAGACAACTGTTAATGAATTTGTAGCTTCAGTGGATAGAAATAAAGTGTAGTAATGAATTCAGAAGACGTTTATGAAGAGACTGAAATCTTGATGTGAGGTGAAGAATATTCATCGTCTAAATCACCAACGGATCTTAGATAGCCTACTACTTACACCCACTTAGCATTAAATAGTTTAGAACTCCCTAGAAGTGCCCATTCATGTATCTTAATAATTAAACAGACGAATGAAATAACACAGTTTTCATAGTATTCGACGAAGTAATTCTTCGCGCATTGAGAAAAAGTATTAATTAACGTTTTATTCAACAAGTACATATTCATTTCCTAAACAGTACTGCAGTCATCTTCAGTCGAATTCTACATCAGTTAGTCACAACAACGTCATACATCCAGTTCATTATACTTGATAGAATCACAATACCTAAAAAAAAGATTGGTTCATGCTCAATCAGTTCAACATTCTCATGATTAATTCTGTTTACAATACACACATTATATGTCAATTGTGAACAATATCACCAAATCTAACTAACAAATATGTATTGATGGCGTCGTTAATGACAGTCAATCTGTGTATAATCACAATGATCGACAAACTGAAATCTAACATATAAAATTGGAATGCATGGAAATGCATGCTGAGTGAAAACATCAATTTCCAATTTATGGTATTTATTTCAAATGTGAAATTTGTTTCTATCTGTTCGATGTGATGATCAGGCTGACATATAACAGATCAGGTGAATGGAATTACACCACCTTCATATTACTCCACAAATTGCATTCAATTCACATTGAGGAGAAGTGCACATCAACTCGATCAATTGTATACGTGATCACTTTCCATTGTGCAGTGCACACACGCACACACATTCTTTCCTCCATACAACTCATCACAATATATATAGGTATATATTAGTAGGTATATAACAGAGAAAATGAACTTACTTCCATCTGAGAAAAACAAATAGAAACAAGAGATCATATTAGATATTTGAATAGTTGTACAAATATGATTTATTTGTATGATGTGATTGAGGTTGGTGTAAATTATGTATTGTTCGTCAATTATAAACATGGATTTCACTCTTATCACCAAATTTGAATGATTTCATTCTCACACTAGAACACAATTCCAAATGTACAGTCACTTATCATCATCATCATCATCATAATCATCATATGAACGTTTAATGGGATTCGGATGACATTGTCAGTCGATGTGAATTTCTGTGACCTATCATCACCTGTCATCTGACAAATGAGCTGTCCGTCAACCACTACACAATCAACAACATATTGAAGTTCCATCAATCAACATAACTTTTGTTATTTCATTCATAACTATCTATTCTGCAAAGTATTCAAACACTCTTCAATATAGTCATTCGGTTTACACATGAATCTGAAATGTGAATTATCTGGTGCACGTTAATTACAACAACCAGTGACCAACAGTACACGATGTGTTTGATTAGAAATATGTGCAAATCACATAGTTCATCTACTATCTGACTATCGACATTGTGCAATGTCACAATAATAAACACTTGTGCAATTGAAGTGTATGATACATGTAGAAACTTCACTTAGTTAAACATTTTGTAAATGTGTGAAGTTTGACTATCAGTTGAGTTGTTATGAATGTATTAGAAAGTTTATAACAAGAATATGTGTAATATTGTGATGATTTTGAACGTACGTTGTTCGTCTTCTAAATTGGGATTAAATCGAATATTTGAATGGTATTAGGATAGTGATAATTATGATTCAACTAAATTAGTGTTTATGATTTATTCTGTTGTAATAATGCTAGTATTCGCACTTACGTGAATGGTTGTCGTTCGAACCTCTAGTATTTACGGTGCCTAGAACATCACAAAGCAATCAAAGGTTTGATGCGACTTGTATTAACTTTACATTTCTTCATGTTCATCCTAATCAGTAGCTTTCAACTGTGGCAATACCTCATTGTATCAACCCTTTTACTTAATTACTTGAGATTTTACTAAAAAGACATCCATTATTTATTGCATAACTTAAATTGCTTAAGAGCCATTCGTGTATGTGTCAGTGACTTTCAGAAACATTTCGGTGTACTGTTAAAAAATTCCCCCAACAAACTATCTTTCCCAGTAAGATCATAAATCAACTTATTTCCCAATATTCATCCTTTAAAATTCTTTCACCTTTTACAGATATAATTTGTGATATCTCTTTCATCCCGCAATATAATTTTAAATCTATATTATCTGTGATTAATAAGCATATTATTAGAAAGTAATAATATTGACTCAGAATTACTATGGGGTTATATTTGTGGTTTGCAGGAGATTTTTAAATTCAACTACATCTCTTCAAATTTCAGTCTAAACAGCCAGCCAATAGATAAAAAAACTTTAACAGACAATTCTACACCTTGTGTTGTTTTTATTTATCAGTATTTTTCACAAGTTGAAATCATGAGTCAGTTGAAGCTAGACCACCATGGAAAACCTGGAAGCACTGGACGGCCGTTTCGTCCTCATATGGGACTCCTCAGCAGTGCGCATCCACGACCCCGCACCACTCGGGGCTCGAACCCATTACCTACTGGCTTCGCACGCGAGCACTTAACCATTAGACCACTGAGCCGGCATCCAACGGTGTTAATGTCTAACTTCAACCAATCCAGTATATTGTCGTGGATATTGTTGAGTTTTGATTAAGCTCATGAATGAATCAATGTTAGACTACCATTGAAAACCTAGACGTACTGAGTGACCATTTCATCCTAGTATGGGATTCGCCAATAGTGTGCATCCATGATCCCATAGGTGGGGTTTGAATTCAAGTTCATCGTAGTATTATTTACTGTAATGCCTGATAAATGCTTAGTTTTACTTGTGGTATCTTTTTTTTAATGAATGTATATATAGAAATTTCAAAATATTGTAGCTTACTTAGATAGTTTGCTCCTGAAACACAAAAAAGGTTAGAGTATAGTAACATTATCATACTTTAACTAGTTAAATGAGATGAAGTTAAACCTCTTTCTATGAATAGTACATTTATACAAAATACCAACTAATTGTATTTATTTAAATTAACCTTGTATTATTCGATGGTTTCTTCAATGGGAACAATCAAATATTACACTTATTGAATATAAATAGTATAGTTTTGATTCAATGTATGGTTTCTAATAGTTTCCCTCTCTTACACGTATTATACGATGATATGTTAATAAGTTATTGCGACTAATCACTTTATATCAAGATTCGCGACGCAAAATAGATAACCAGATTAACAGTGAAGAATACTTTATTCAATACAGTGAGTCCAGGGTAGAAATCAACGATAAGAAGTAAAATCACATATTTACTAGTTCGTAAACTGTTGTTGTTTGTTCACCCTCAATGACTAATCATACTTTGCATTCATTATCACATATCAGGTTTATAAATTAACTATGTACTAAACAAATAGATGAATAGTATTAATCCAATGCTCAATGTGAAACATGTTGTTAGTGTGTGTTTAAAATATGAATGGCACAAAAAATCATAGTAAGATAAAAACTTTCATGATATAAGCGTGTTCAGTCATTTATCTTCCCATAGATTTTGAGTTCTCGTATTCCTTCATATCTATAATTTCATTTCATCCTTTTAAACAATGTCTTCAACCTGTAATCATTCTTATTGTTGTTACATTATTTCAACTACATCGCTATTCATTTCGTTAATTTGACTCTGTCTTACTAATGTGATATTATGATGTGTGCTACTGATGTCGTCAGATATAAGTAGTATATGTCATCAATCGAAGATGGAATGTCTGAAGATAGAAGGTTGAAAAAATCAATGAGAAGAGAATGGGAACAGAGAGTGATTAGTATGGAATCGAAGGAACAGTAAAGTCTTAAAGAACTGATGGATATTTTGCAACTGAAGTATATACAATATGGTTGTCATATTTTATCAAGATATTCTGTAATGTATCAAAATGTATTTGATTGTCCCAGCCTGTGTTCTCGTTCACTACATCATAACTTAAGGTCATAAATGGTTAACAATTTTTCCTAACATTAGATCAACATAATATATACATACAGCTGTTATCTTAATACGATTTCTGCTACAATTCACACTTATACACACACTAACAATATGTATCACATTCAGCATTGAATTAACACTATTCAACTATTTGTTTAGTACACAATTCATCTGCAAACCATAATATTTATATTCAATAATTGTAATATTTGATTATTGCCATTGAAGGATACTACGGGGTGCCTCAGAAGATAGTGAATATCATACGGAATTCCTATGCTAGATTAAACTGCAAAATTGTGCATGAAGGACAACTGACAGACTCGTTCGAGGTAAAGACCGGTGTCAGGCAAGGTTGCTTACTCACACCAAAAGAGGAGAAGAGCAATACCAAAGAACACATTACGCCGGGAAATGGAAATAGATATGAGAAAAATGAACAAGAATTGGATAGAATTAGAAAAGAAGGCCCAGGACAGAGTGGGTTGGAGAATGCTGGTCAGAGGCCTATGCTCCATTAGGAGTAACAGGCGTAAGTAAGTAAGTAAGTCCATTGAAGGAACTTGAGTCAAACAATCAAGTGAAACATTGAATGTATGTTAATTTTAATTGTTGATAGTTTTATAAATTAAATTTTAATTTTAATGGTAGACTAGTGACGTTTAAAGTGAGTTAAAATAATCAGTAGTATATATCATCTGACAATTGAATATATATAAGCCAACCAAAAGAACTTACTTCCACCTGTAAAATAAACAAATAATATGTTAAGCAATTAGTAATCAATGGTTGTTAATTATTAATAAATATTTCTGCATGCATGATAGAATTTATAATTTCTAAAATAATATCTATAGTTCAAGTTCTGTGGGCGGAATCGTGGATACACACTGCTGAAGAGTACTATACTAGGACGAAACAGTTGTCTAGTGCTTTCAGGTTTTCAATGATATTCTAGCTTAGATGGACTCATAAATTCAACTTTGAAAACATAGATAATTCATCGTTTTATAAGAATAATCTGTCAAATATTCAGTTTAGCTAAATTATAATCAGTCTGTAAACTATACGTATTCATGATTGTTAAGTCTAATTTACATTCACCGTCACTAATCAGTTCCCTTAGACTCTTTCAAGCTTCATTTTACACTACTTACTAATATTTAGTAAGTAGTTGTATCGCTGGCAATTTTCACGCTTATATTGTAACCCTAGTCGTGTAATATCCTGAAATATTTACATATACCTATAACATTTATTGTATGTATCATTATAATTACTTTATTGCAATCATTGTAGCAGTTATTTACAAGTTGTGTATTTGTTTAACCCTTGTTTAAGTGCAACGGATTTCATATTGTTCTCTCTTGGTTCGGTTTTTGCTTGTTGATAAACTGTTGCCAAGTTTAGATAAAACCAATAGCTGTCTTTTGCATTATCATATGTTGTAATTATTCTTTATGTTACTATAACAGGAAGTCCTTTTTATTTCAGACAAAAGGATGTTGTAAACTCCGTAGACACCTCACAAATTGCGGTATATTATTCAATAATGAACCGCTATTTTAGACAAATCGTTATTTTGTGAACTTCGATTTTGCACATATCTCAATTGGGTGAATTGGACAGTTCGATAGACTTAACAATGATAAAGTTTTAAGCAAAATATAATTCTGTTAAACAATTATTGTCTGTATAACAGAATTACAATTGGAAGTAGATAAATATATAAAATGTTGAAAATGTCCGGGTTCATTTTAATTTTATATTTAAATGACAAATTTCATATTTAAAGCAATTAGTCCCTTTTATAAATTTCGATAAAACAATGAGAAGATCAACTACGTCTTCTCATTGTTTTATCGAAATTTCATATTCTTAATTTAATAGGAAATCTACTTACTTGAAGAAATACTGCTCTCTCTTTCATATGAGTGTCCATCTATGAAATTATAGGCAAGAAAACAAGACTTTAAATTACTACTACGGATGAATAACAACACAGAAGGTAATCAAACAACAAACATTTGAAAAAGAATACCAGAATACATCCAATGAACACAAGTTCATTGAGCCAGTAACTTTTAACGTCATTTATAATAAAAGCAAGTTCATTGTTGTTGTCGTTGTTGTTGATTTTATGGATTGGAATCAATCAGTTGTTTTTGACTTCTTTTTATCATTAATAGATTGTCTTGACAGTGTTGTTAAGTTATAAGCATAATTAGGAAAACTTTTAATAGTTATTATTTTAGAGTTCAAGACGTATGTTTTATACTATTTCAAATACATCGGGTAAATGTATTTGGAATCGGCTTTGATGTTCACACTAGAATGTAAATCAAATGCCTGCCACCTTAAATTCTCAAAGAGGTTTTCACTTAGCTGCTGAATATGTGTTCTAATATTAATGTGAACATTAAATTTAAGGTGTACTTACATATAACTGATGAGTTCGAATTAGGGAAGAGCATATGTCTTGGTTGCAACTGCTTGCCACTCATGAGCGAATAGAGTATAACAGAGAATTTCCCGATTGCGTTCGGAAGGAGCTTGAGGATCAGTAATGAATAATATCCTCGTATAGTTTTTTTATTGATAGCTATGTCATTCGGTAAATGGGTGGTCATCAGCTCTACAGGTAATATAAGCAAGCTAAGTTATGATTGAACAAAAGCTGGTGTAATAACGATCCAATCACACGGGGCTCAACAAAAGCCAACTGTTTGTTCCACTTTTCACTATTGCATCACATTCATAATTATCTTTTTACGTTTAATAAGCGTATTTAATGAAATAAAAAGGTAATGGATGACTTAACAATGTTACCGAAAAACTCCAAGTATTGAACACAAGTTAGATTATCAAAACGTTAGTGTATATTTCATATAGTACAATTATTATGTTAATTATTTATTAACTTACTACACACTGGTGTTGAACTTCTTGTTGGTCGTCTCATTGATGTTCTGATAGACACACGATTGGAACCCGAAAAGTCATCTGTAGAATTGATTAAAATATTTTACACAATTAGATCAATGAAAATAACGTTTATTCAATAGTATTTAGCTCAACTCAATAAGATATTCTATATGTATCCTGTAATCTACTGATTATTACATCAATTTGTACATAGATCTAAGATGTCTTACAATTAAGATGGAATACAGAATACTTGAATGCAGAATATATATGAACAAATCAGTTAAAAATATACCTGATGGTTTCGTATTCGTAACTATAAAAGTAAATTAAATGAAGAAAGTATGGAAGTTTGAGTTCAACGATTTGAATATTACTCATTTTAATTCAACATTATACAATATCCTTGAATGTTTTTTGTACAAAGTAGCTGTTATGTAGAAGAGCAGTCTTTAATTGAACATATTACATAAAGCTAATATCTATGCTGTCGATATTTTCCAGAAAATAAATTTCCTTCATATTTATGTATGTAGCTTGAAGTCAGTTTTCTCAATAAACCACAAATTTTAGATTTGTTTTATTTATTTATTTGTTGGAAAACATAAATATTGGAATAAAGAGGCACCGAATACATATGCGCCACATAAGTCACTTGATTTGTGTGTAGGCTATGATACTGCTCGGGTGCCCAGACCTAAGTAGGTGGTTTTCTTAGAGAGCCACACCAGGAGCATTTGACCTAAAGGTCTAATCTACAACGCAGTGGAGCAATATTAGGACATGCAGTCCCATAGTAGCTAGTGACCAACGGTTTGTTCTTACGCTATATGTTCCTTCAGGATCCTGGAGCTCATGTTCACCACCAACTCACTTAGGTTCACCCTCCGTGTCCACCAACCTGGTTACAGCGTCGGACATTCATTTTTCGTATTTTCACTTTCTTGAGCAACAGTAATGCCGCGAGAATGCAATGAGAAGGACTTCTCTAGTAGAGGCTGTATACGCGTGACCATGTTAGAGCAGGGAGAGAGAGCTGACTCTCCCCACCTTCGGCCGTACTAGAGCACTAAGTTGTATCGATCTTCATAACTCCGCCCTGAGCCCCTCTGGGGCTACTATCTGTCTCAAGCCTGGATAAAGAAGGTGGTTTTGGCATGGGGTTAGCGACCCCATCACGTAGAAAACTAACTCCCTATATATGTGTTGATGCGTAAAACTAATTAAAATAAAATATCAGGTTTCATTATCACTGAATTATTTATTCATAATGTAAATTGGTTACTGTAATATAGTTAGTAGTATATATATTCAGTTAAAAGAAAACTATGGCAAATACATACCTATTGCTGTAAACAAAACAAAAAACAAAAATACGAGTGGATCACTTTCTTACTATATATATTCATTTATTTATAATATATGTAACATACGTATTTAATTAGAGTTATCCATTAATTGTTCATGAATAAGGAACTTTTCAGCATAAAGTAATAAATGAACGTCTTTTTCAAAGTTACAGTTATGTAATATACCCCCTTGTGTGCCAGATTAATTTTACATTGGTTTCCAGGAAAAATCAGACATCATCTAGACTTTCACATAACAACCCAAATAGTACAGCTCAATCCCGTTTGACAGGAGAGCTAAGTTAAATACATAAGTTGTGTTTAGATGTATGACATTAAACTGACGATATCAGAAGTCTGGTTGTAATGTCTTTCATAAGTTCGACATAAATTTAGAACTTTTTGTGGAATTGAACTAATAATACTATGATCTACTCAGGAAATCACTTCAATTAAAACTCCAGAAAAGTATCTTGAATTTATTTGGAAGAGATATTTTATCATAATTTAACTATTATTATCTTGTTTATCAAAGATCATAAGCAATCACTTGTCTGTAAATGTCTTAAACATACGGTAAGTATATCATTTGCAAAACTATTAATATTCATAGTTTAGATTGATGATTCATCACGGAACATCATTAAAAACCTTGGAGTAGCGGATAGATGTTTCTTCCTGATGTAAGATTGAATTATCCGTTATGAACATCCAAATCCTCACCACTGAGGAACGAACCTTTAGATCACTGAACTAGAATCCAGTTAAATATTAACACCGTTAGATGCCGGGTCAATGGTCTAGAGGATATGTGTTCACGCGTGATACTGATAGGTCCTGGATTCGAATACCGCGTGCGGGATATATATATATATATCCATACACAAGAATTAATAATGAAAAGTTTATAATCCAACGTAATTATCTAAATCATCTAACTTACTTGGACGTTCATCTGAATTCATGAAGTTTAAATTGATCACTGTTGGACTACATAATGAATTGTGTGCATCATCTGTATTCGGTAAACTAGTAGTAGTGACATTTATAGTTTTAGGTCGTAAATCTTCAGAACTTCTTGTATATACAGATTTAAAATGTATATCATCATTATTTGAAAATGAAGTAGGTCTGGAACGTTGAAAGTCACCACTACGTATTGAGCCAGTTCTAGAACGTTCATCTTCGTTTATTATAGAGTGTCCTTCAGGTGAATATGGTGTATGATCCCAGTAACATTTGCATCTTTCTAAATAAAGAAAATAATTATATATAATAATTTAAAATTTTAAAAAAGTATAGAAATGAGTAGTCACATTTTATCGTTATGTAGCTTAAGAAGAATGGATAAACTGGCTTGTCTGGAAACTAGAAAAAACTAGGTGGGCTCGACATTGGACCAGCCACTAGAGTTATTATTTTATTTACAATATATCATTTTTACTCTCGCTCACGTATTACTGAGCAGTGCTTTGTCATATAATATATTCTGATATGTAGAATAATACTCAGAGTACGTATGGAAATCTGTTTATGGGGTATGCTACTTATGTCGACAAACATAAGTAATATGTACCATAAATCAGAAGTGGAACGCCTGGGCAACAGAAGGAAGAAAACAGAAAGGTAAATAGAAAGGAATTGAGAATTGGAAAAATCATACAGAATGTAATGGACAATCGGTGGGAGATTTGTAACTGACTGACATCCAGTTAATATAGAAGACCAGGAAGAACATTGGTGCAATTAGACTTGAGTTCATACAGAAAGACTAGAATGATTTTAAACTTTAAATGTAACAATCAATAATTTTCAACTATTAACGCAATATGGATAAAAAGATTTCTTAGTATTTTAATAGTCTAGTGTCTTGAGGTTCAATTAGGAATCATTTTCACCGTTCTGGTAATCATTTATGTAGAAGTGACTTTGAAAGTTATTCTGTAAGTAATAAGTCAATTCGTTCTAGTTAGCTGTCTAGTGACCTTTGTTGTTTTCATATGTTCCTATACTCTTCTTCGGTCTCTTTCTGTTAACCACTGATCGTGTGACTGAATAACTTCCTCTTTCTGCGTTTGATTTATATCACTATATCTGTTGATTATCAATTGATCTAAATGTCGTCTTTCTTGTAACTTATAAGTATTCTATGAATTTTACCAATTCGAAATTTTAACGTATCTTCATTATCATTCATGACTGCCATTGTCCACATTTATTCAAATCATATAATCCCATTATTCATGGATGAAAGAAGATACATAGGATTACAAAAACTTAAATTTTCACAGCAATATAGGAGATTTTCAACTTGTAAATATTCATTTTTATTATACACTTCTAGAAAAAACCTGTATGGCTTCCAATTGATGACGAAAACATTCTGATCAGTTGTTCTTATAGTCCAACCAACTGATCAAACTATGTTAAACCTAAAATGTCATACATTATACAGGAGGCTAGTACATTATTTTAAATGTTGAGAATTCATAATTGTTCAGGTAAAGCTGTACCGTTTTCGGATAATAACTTGAATTTATATCGTAAAAGAAAAAGATCAATTAAGGCTTTTCATCATAGTGACCTGGATTACATTTTGTAGGAAATCTTATTCAGGAATATAGTTAATTTTTTTTACATTAATTCATCATTAACTATGTAGGGATACTGTAGTGAACACGAACACCAGTGGGGACAATCAAATGTATTCGACACACAGTTATAGGACTTGTTAATAAAATACGTAATTTGCAAAATGTTCATCAATTTTCTCATAATGACTCAGACTTGATTGTTCTTGCACTTTCACACAAATTGCATTATGTTTCCATTCTTTACTGTTTGATCCTCTTGTCTCTCTGTTGCCAGACATTCTGTTCCTGACTAACATCATATACTATTTATGTCGATATAAGTAGCACACACCACAATACCACCCCTAAATCAAGGTTTGAGAAGTCAGAAAAATGTAAATTTCTTAAATGGGATAAAAATGATCTTGCTGGTCCTGTAATAGTATTCCGACGCTAGAAAATGAGTTTTAAACGTTCTTTAAGCCTTAACGCTTCAGGCTGGGCTATTTCATTTACTATCCTACATATATGTTGTGTGCAGTATAAGCTATATGGCTATGTTCATCTGAAGGTCTCATATGAGACTGGAGGTTCGCCATTGATATTGTTGGTGATTCGGCATTGGTTTGGAAAGTTTTTCTGCTTATTTATGCATAAAATTGGTTTGCTGGTTAACCGATTTCATTCATACATGTGTTCTCAATGGCCATGGTCATTTTGACATTGTAAGACATGTCTTCATATCTAACATTAATGAGTTTGACTATGGTGTAAGCGAAGTAGGTCAATTTTGGCCTGTTCGTGTTGTGTATAATTGATTCATGAGATCATTGATCGGAATAACTGTACATGTGACGTGAATGTATATATGAGTGGTGCGAATGGTCCACCAGGGTTCTTGATACCTGTGTGCTTGCGCAACAGGATTGAGCTGTACTATTCAAATTGTAGCGTTAAAGCCTATACGGTGTCTGGTTCTCCTGTGAAGCGAGATTGAGCTGCACTGTTTGGATTGTCACATTAAAGTCTGTATGGTGTCTGGTTCTCCTGTGAAGCGAGATTGAGCTGTACTGTTTGGATTGTCACATTAAAGTCTGTATGGTGTCTGATTCTCCTGGAAACCAATGTAAAATTACCCTGGCCTACAAGGTGATATTATATAACTATAATAACTATCACTAACTATATACAAGAAAACTAACCTGACAATCCTAGACTTTCTCTAAAAGATCGTCTATGACTTGATCTAGTTGAATTACGATCCAATGAATACATACTTTCTGTGTCATTACAAAAATAAAATAAACATTGAAATGAAACAGAATCATTATTAATTTCAATGAAATAATAATGAGATTGTTTAAAGAGAAAACTAATATGTATCATTCACAAAAACTACTAATGTAAATGTCTAAATACATACTGTCTATCAAAAAAAAAGAAAGAAAAATATAGCTGTCAATATAGTCAAAGTGTATTGTATCCTTGATGATGAACCATCATTCATAATAAGCACTAATTAGTGTTCTTAACTATTTTACTTAGAATTCTACAATAATCTATAATTGATTGACATCAGTAAATGGATAGAAATAAATGTAAATATCGCAAATTCTCATTATATTATGATTGTAAAACTATAGATATGATTGACAAGATTATGTAACAATGAAAAATACTAACTACTGAATGATTTTTAATAGAAAGTAAAATACCTACAGTGTATTAAGAATCTTAATAAATAAAGAGAAAAAACTAATTTAGAAAGAAGATACGATCTTGTTGATGAATCGCTTGTTTATCTAATTTGAAATAATCTGTCGAAGAGATATTTTTATAGTTGAACTCATGAGCTAGCCCATCATGAAAAATCAGTAAGCATTGGATAGCCGTTTTGTCTTAGTATGGGACTCTTCAGCAGTGTACAACCACATTTGCACTCGCGGGATTTGAACCCAGGACCTATCGGCCTCGCGCTCGAACATCTAACCTACAGACCACTGATTTGGTATTCCATGATGTAATGTCTAATTTTTATGTTTATTTATTATTGGGACAAGTTTTCTAATAAAATATGACAAAAATACAAAGTAATTATTTTAATCATGTAGAAAAACCACAATATAAATATAACCTTAACTAGAGCTCGTAATATTCAATCAACTTATGATAAATGTCTTTGAAGAAAATGAAATTAAAGGGGAACCATCTTGATTCTTTATTTTTCATTGTTTGTTTAAATTATCCCATTGATATTCATGACTGTAATTGATCAGTCTATTACTGATATATGTGTTTCCTGTGCTAATTGCCTCGATATTGACTTCAGTCACAGCACTATACGCAAAGGTAGATGGTGGCCAGTAGTGGAATCTAAGAAGCGCGTTTCCTCCTATTTGGGACTCATCAGTTGGATGTACCTGCATTCTAGAGTTGATATTTACTCCATGACTCGAACTCAGTACATTTTACTTTGAACGCCACTTAGCTAATTGGTCCTGGGAAGATACAAACAAACAATACCAAGTGAATTTATACTTCACTACATTATACAAACTAGTGAATATCTGAACTCAGTAGCTAAGTGGATAACGTCATGCTATTTGAAACGAACGGTTCTAAGTTTGCGAAGTGGAGTGAACATGAACTCTAGAATACAAGTACATTCAAGTGACGAATCCGAAATAGGATGAAACGCGCTTCTTACATTCTACGACTATCCACCATCTATCTTTGTTTACCTTGATTCATGTTTATAAACAAACTGATAAGGTTAAACTAAGAAAATTAATAAAACTATTTGATATACATATAAACATGTTTAGTATAATAAGACAAAATTATAATATATACAATATGATAATTCAAACTACAATGTTAGTATTTGTCACTATTCATACAAATCTACGATAGAACAAGATTCATTTAGATGATAATTATTAATTTATTTTATTACATAATCAATGACATAATGTTTAGTTTTACACTTAAATCATTGAATAGTTCAATTATATTCATTATTCTTGATATGAAACTGATTTAAAGATATTTCCCTTATCCAATTATTCACAATAACTAACATCTATTGAATTCCATTTTTATATAAATCAATTAAAGTGTATTATTAATTTTTTTAAAATACGGAGCTGAAACTTGGAGAACTACAACAACCAACATCAAGAAGGTACAAGTATTTACAAACGGTTGTCTACGCAAGATACTCAACATTCATTGGCCGGATACCATCAGCAACAGCCTTTTGTGGGAGAGAACAAATCAGCTTCCAGCTGAAGAAGAAATTAAGAAAAGACGATGGAAATGGATAGGACATAAATTACGCAAATCATCAAACCGCATCACGAGGCAAGCCCTAACTTGGAATCTTGAAGGGAAACGGGAAAGAGGAAAACCAAAGAACAAATTACATCAGGAAATAGAAGCAGATATGAAAAGGATGATTAACAACTGGAAGGAGCTGGAAAGGATTGCCCAAGACAGGGTTGGATGGCGAATGCTGGTGAGCGGCCTATGCTCCTTGACGAGGATTAACAGACGTAAGTACGTAAGTAAATTTTTGAGAAGAGAGTTTTGTGGAGATTTTAATAATTTCAATTGTTGAGATCATAGGTCAATTGAATTTCTGTTTTTAAAAAAAAGATGAAGTAACCAAGGGATAGTAAGAGTTGCCTTGACAAATAATGAACCATATAATTCATTGTTTACTAATAATCAAAGAAAAAAAATCAATGTAAAGAAAATATAACTGAAGTAGTTGAATAATGAAACATATAAAAGCAAGTAGATAAAATTATCAATATAATATCCTGCAATATTATAAATCAATTAAAGTTACAAGTGTATACTATTGTATACTAACTTAGTCATTGATAGATAGTATTCATTTCCAGAGATTGAAGGTTCTAGGTAGAATATTTTATGGTGAAGCTATGTGTGCATACTTCTAAGGAGTTTTGTACTTGGAAAAGATAATTATTCAGTCCTTCCCTCTATTAAATGAATGTTTTATTTAGGGTTACATCGAAATTTCAATAACATTCAATAATCTTTATAAGCTCCATATTAGTTAAAAGGAAGTAAGTAAAGAATTAAGCGGAATTTTGGTAATTCATAGTTTGTTTGATAGAATGTTTATAGCGTGAATTGAATAAATCAATAGAGATGAATTTATGGGATTTCAATCTTAAATGTAATCAAATATTATATTGCTTAATCTTATACTGAGATGTAATTCCTCTAATGAGATTGTTATCCTTTGAGTTTACACTAATGTCATAAAATATCACTCGGTTGAAACAACTAGTACTTGAAATGTATGAAGCGCAGAAAAAAGAAGAAATGGAGTGGGGTCATTACGGAGATCCAGATGCTGTTTTGGTTCATCGATTCCTCGTCAATGTGAATCGTGATAATTGAGTAAAGTATAATCATCCAATAATAGCATCGGATGCCGATGTAGTTTTTGGAACACACAGTCACTATTATATAATCAAGTTTAGATTATATTTTACTCATGTTTCTAATGAAATAAATTACTTGAATATTATAAAGACTATTTTTTAGTAGTTGAGATCATAAGTCAATTAAAACTAGATCATCATGAAAAGCCTAAAAGCATTGGACGGCTGTTTCGTCCTAGTACAAGACTCCTCATTATTTGTCTTAAGTTTCAATTGTGATCTTTTTTTTTTAATCTAAGATAAGAGGATGAACTTAATAAGGTATATTTCGTATTCTATTTAAAATATAAAGTGAAAATCTCTGTCAGTATTCTATCCCCATGTTGTTATAACTCTCGAATGAACACTAATCCTTTTGGATATTTGTTGTTAGGAGAAAAATCATTGACTTAAAATGAATGCAAACAATTATTGTACATGCTGTATAACAAAATAAATGTTATAATATCTGTTATGAGTCAACACTGAACTAACCAAATAGAAATTATGAATATATACAAGTAAATGTTTTAATGAATTGAAAATAAAATAGTGAGACTATAATTTATGGACGAACCAATCAGATTTAAGATGACCGATCTTCAAATTTTGGCGCGAAACCAATTCATCCACTTGGTTAATTGGATTTTTGGCATTATAGCTTATGTCAATTTATGATTAAAAACCATAAATCTAATCTAAATCATAATTCTAATTCTTCACACTGGTTTTTAGTCCTCATTTGATGCTAAGTTGTTAGGCGGACACTGTCAAAGTCAGCATAGTATCACTCAAAGGTCATCTATGAATTATAGTCTCACTGATAAAATTGTTACATTATTATTTCAATGTAAAGTCGTTTATTATATCATTTTTAGTGTAACCTTGTAATTTATGAGAAAGAAAAATTGTAAATAAACATCAATTCATTTGTAACATTTGCCAAAATCATGGATACTGTAGTAACTGTGCTTCGTTAACCAATAACCCTCGTAACCGTTACCATATGATCCTCAATGGTGTTTGAAATCAGAAGGCAAAAAGAAGCAGTGACTACAGTTTTATTAGCAGATAACTGAGATCACAAAGCAGTGAGGCGAATGAGTGAGTCAGCGAATCGAGATTGTAGACTGTATATGTACATGTATATATATAGGGAAATGAATGGATCATCGAATCAATTAAGCTGCTATAATACACTACTAAGTAGATCTTTTTAAAAAAATAAAAGGAACCATTCCAGAAATGTTATTCTCATCAACAACAACAAAAAACTATCCGACAATATGATGTAGTAAACGACTTTGATTCAATATGAGATAGAAAAAAAATATTTATACATAGAATGCATACAATTATAGATTGTATTATTTATGGAATATACTCAATTAGTGAGTAGTTAAATTCCAGTATGTACTTTGCTCCAATTTCAAAATCCATATGCTTTAACAATTCTACCCTTATGATCATAACTGAAATCTTCTCAAGACTTTCAAAACAAGTATATTATTACTTTCACACTAATAACACTATACAACTTCTAATCACTTTGACGCTTCATAACATTCATTGATAAACTGTTTATGATTAACAACAACAATGATAGCAACATAATTAGTTCTTCATAAACACAAAAATAATAAAGAATCCAGGCAATTTATTCTCTCATTTAAATAATCTGATACACCCTAATAGATGAATCAGATAATTTATTCAATTCATTATGGTGATAATAATAATAATAATTTTTTGATTTGGCATCTATTAAGATTTCTATGTATGTACATATTATACGTGACAACTATTTGTTTTTGGTTTTTTAGTTGTCATAGTAACCAACATAAGTTTTCTTTTCCTTGTTTTTTTCCTTTCATTTTTTTTTAAAATTTGTAAAACAAAAATATAACCATTTCAAGTTATGTAATAAGTAACAAAATGAAATTCATTATATAATGAATAGATAAGTATAAAGAATGTATATGATTATTATAAACGTTTATATTAGAATGAAACATGTGATTGAATAATTATATTTTTCGGTATTTCTATACTTATACTTTGAAAAGGCTTATTATTTTATGATAATAATTATATTCTTAATATAATTATTCATTCTATTACTCTGGTGTCTTTTCATTTGTGGATAAATCTTTTGCCTTTTATTAAAGATTCGAAAGTGATATAAATAACCATTTGAGGTATTCAAGTTTCTAATAAGATTGATCCGATTTGAAATGGTTTGAATTATTTAATGAAATTTTTTATCATTCTTAATTGATATTTGAGTATTATGTAATTGATACTGACATGAAATTACAAATTGATATAGAATAAATGGAACTTAACTAGCAATAGAATCTATGATGTATGTGTTTGTATTATTTGAGACTAATAAGCTGAATATACTTGGATTCTGAAGTGAACATCAATGCTGGAATGCAGGTATATAGAGTTGACTGATACTGAATAGGACAAAAAGCATATCCTGGATTCCAATGCTAGTCATATTCCATTCATTCAAGAATAGGAAGTTTAATAAGTTTGGACAGTGTTTACTATTAGAATTTAAGATCAGCATTTCATTTTATTTAGAATTAAGTATTTAAACGTATCTCCAGTTGTACTGATTATTACACAACAATTCAAATCCGATACACTTGACCAATTCACTATTTACTGAGCTATTAAATTCAAGTGTTCACTAAATTATTCAGTGGGTGTAATAATATTATTAGTACATTGTAATAACCAGTTATTATTACATGAAGCAAGATGAAAAGAAATAATTTTCTCAAGTAATAACCTGTCAAATATGATCGGCAGAAATTATCTTTAATTAGAAAAGATTCTTGATCTGAATACTAAACCCTAGATAAATATATTCTTGTATGGTTTGAACTTATTATGTTAACTTAGCTTTTTTGTTACTAAGTGCCCCCTTTTCAAATAACTACAATTTATTGTAGTATATGATATTTTCAGCATACATTTTTTTTTCATTCATCATAATCAGTCAATCAAATAACGTAATTAGGCTATTTGTAATCCCTATCTCTTTTCAATGAAATAATCAAAGTCAGTCAAATAATAATTGTGTATCATTTTATTTTTCATAGTTCTTAACGGTTACCTCTGATATAAATGATACTTTGCATTACATATCAAAATAGTGATTACGAAAAGAGTAAGAATAAAGATTCTAGCAGAATAGTATGAATTCATTTTATTTCGTTGGTTCATGTCAGCTGTTTACATTAAAGAGTTTGGTCGGAAGTTACTTTAAAGACACATAAGTATAGTATAGTCAGGGTGTAATTAAACTTCATAAACTGAATATTGTCAATATATACCTTATGTAAAAGAACATTCCATAACATTGATTGTAACAAGAATTCAAAGGGCTAGAAACAAGTAATTACATAATGAGTAAACACTGATAGTAATTAAATGAGTAATCACTTGTTTATAACCATCTGAACTGTTGTCACAATCAATGTTGTAGAATGTTCTTTTACATAGGGAATATATATTTACAATATTCAGTCTATTAAATTCATTTACACCTTTGCTATTCTATACTAATGTGTCTTCAATATAACTTTCAACCAGACCCTCTCATGTAAGTAATTATGATTTATACATATCAACGGTTGTTAACAGCTGATGAGAACCAACGAAATAAAATGAATTCATACGATTCTGCTAGAATCGTTATTCTTGTTCTCTTCAGTAATGATAAAAGGAACTATGTGTATGAAAAAACAATACAAAAATGTATTATCTTAAAGTTGAATCACAAAATTCATAGTATAAAGGCCTTAATAATAGCCGGTTATAGCTTATGAACATTATGATATCATTACTGGAAACATTGTAAAATGAGAATACAAAAGATAGTATTATATAGCTTATTAACTTGCCTCTTGATGTATCGTTATCTGAAAATAATGTTTACTAACTTTTAGTTTTAAAATCATTGAGATAAATGTAAATAAGTATTTCAGTAGTAAACATAATCCAATGGTGAAAAGAAACTGTTCACAGAACGTTGTGTATAAATATACACTTTCTATAGTATTGTGTTGAACGATCGACAATCGAATGTAATTGAATATAAAATTACAGAATGACTTAGTTAAATCTGAGAACCATACAATAAATAATTCATTTGCAAAATGTCAATCAATTGTCTCAGACTTGATTGTTCCTTCGTTTCCATATCAATCGATTTCTGTTCTCACTCTCTTCTGTTCGATCTTTCCAACTTACACTTTTGATTGGTGATACATACTACTTATATCTGTTGACATCAGTAGCATATACCACAGTATTTTTATGATTAGTCAAAAGTTCGATTTAATATTTCAATATAATATGCTACAATATGGTCTTAAACACATTCTTTCTTTCTAATTTTACTTGAAAAACACATACAATTGCATAACTTCAACATTTTACAATGATGCTAAATTGTTCACATAATTATAATCTAAAATTAGTAATGCTTACAATTAGAGGATACTCTAAATCTCGTTTATATATAATAATTTACAGTAATGGTTGATTATATTAATCTTCATAAATTGTTACTTATTATGTAACTCGAATGTTTTTGATGGAGTTTTGTTCTTTGAGCTCAGAGAACAAAACCACCTGAGTTACAAATTTTCTCCACCATCTCAAACTCGAATGTTATAGTATTAGTAAAAGTAATCAATAAATTTTTTTTAATATCGTATCTTTGAAAATCCCAACCATCCATTACAATTCGTCTAATATAAATATTCTATAGATTTAATTCCTTAATAATCGACAATTCTTTAGCTGGTCAACTTTTAAACGGAACTGTATATTGTTACTCAAATGATTCAATGAAGAAAAAAAAGATGTTAAACTGAACTGTTCTAATATATGAATCAGTATGTGGATTTTAAAGATTGTAATATTTCACGGTGGTCTAGCTTAGATCAACTCGTGATTTCAATGGTGACATGATAGATATGCATATATCTATGTATTCAACTGTTTTTGTTGATGAATGACAGTTGCTATAGCAACACAACTAAGAACATACATAAGTATATTTTTATTAAATAAAATTTGATACTCTACTTTCTTTTTTTTGTGTTTTTCGATTGTTAACACAATGAATTTAGTACACCATTAATAAACTATGGTGTATATTATAAATAGCTAACTGTATAGTTAACTATGATACATCACTATGTTTGTTATTATTATTAATGTATCTTTATTCATCTTTTCCGATATTTGAATATGAAGTATGAAATACAATGAAAATGATTATCTTACTTGTTGATCCAGTATCATTCACTTGTTTAATCAAGATACAAAAAGCGGTATGAACAATATTATTATTATTGTTATTAAAAGGTAATAATGTAATGTAGAAATATGCCATGTTCTACATTATAAGCATGTTACTACAAAGATAGGTGTAATGTATAAACACACTTGTATGCCTGTATGAAGTCGTTTTCAATGTTAGTAAACAAAATAAATGGTGTACTAAGCCAAGTATCATAGTTCTAAAGTAAAAAAATCTTCAATCTATTCCAATTCTAATAATCTAACGTGTAGTTGAGAGAAAATCCCGATGCATTAACTTAATGCATATATATATCCCTCAGTTTATTCGAACCTACCTTTTGCATATTACCAGTTTGTAATTCATATGAAATATAACCATACACTTTAATTCTTAAAAAATTACTTTGTTTAATTAATAGATGACAAATAATTTCACATAAAAATTTAAAATGATGTTTCCCTACTATAGAATTTGAATAGTTGAGATCATGAGTGAATTAAAGTTAGACTATCATGGAAAACCCAGAAGCATTGGATAGCCGTTTCGTCTTAGTGTGGGACTCCTCAGCGGTGCGCATCCACGATCCCGTCTCGTGAGATTCAAATTCAGGATCTATCGGTCTCGACAGCGAATGCTTAACATCTAGACCATTGAGCCGACATCCAACGGTGTTAATATCTAAATTCAACCAACCCACGAAGTTGCGCCACCGTCCACAATCGTCTTCAATGAGTTACTATTGCTTAACAGACCCAGCTGAACTCAACTGGTCACTGCTTCTCACTAGAATCTCAGGAAATACCTCTTGAAGTCAGTCACTAATGATTTCAACTATTGAAATTACTATCAAAACCCACAACAAAAAACCTTCGACTATAGAATTAACATCCAGCTAAGTTAACAATCCGTAAAATTATTGAAATGAATTCAATTCATCAACTAAATAGATAAGTCAAACTATTATGAAACCAGGATTCTCATTAACAAGGAAGATGACAACTATTTATGGTCAACAAAAGGAATTATTAAACACTTATAGTGAAATTCTTATAGTTTATTAATATTTGAGATTTTTCTTCAACGATATGATTTAGAAAGACAAGAAGAGCTCAAAATATTAATTTACAGAGCGTAATTTTAGCAAAATCTTCCTCCTGAACGACAAATCTCTACAATCTATAAGTGACATGAATACGTTAAGTTTATAGACTAATTATAATTTACTTAAACTGAATATTTTGATAGATGATTCTTATGAAATGGTGAATCATTTATATTTATATTTAAGAATCAATCTAAGCTAAGATAATAAATATGATTTTAATATAGAGATAATAAACTAAAATGAAATAACTGAATCAGTTGTAAGATATACTCACATTTTGCACTTCCTCCATCTGCTAAACATTGTCATTTTGAAAATAATAGATTTTAACAATGCAAGTTACTTTATTGTAAATAGTATAACAGTAATATTAATATACAAATGAATACAGTACAATTTCCTGCGTACTAATAAGAAACCATGACCAGTAGAGTTAATCTGTGTCGGGTGTGAAACAATTACCCATTGAAGACAATGAAAGATGACCACACGATGTCATGGATTGATTAAAGACAATAATATTGTTGTCAGTGGTGCAGAAGTTAAGAGTAAAGTGTGAGACCAATGGTCCTGAATTTGATTGCTGTGTGCAGAATAGTGGATGAGTACCGCTAAAGAATTCTATACTATGATAAAACGACCGTTCAGTGCTTCCACGTTTTTAATTGAGGTCTAACTTAGATCAGTTCATGATTTCAGTTCAGTGTAGTAACTTTATTTCAAATATTTACAATCCACTGTATATTTTTGTCCAGTGACACAAAACAAAATGTCAGGAAACTAAGAAAATTTTCAGTTAGTCAATATTTCTTACTATTTGAAATGATCTGCGACTACTAAATTATATCGTGTAAATAGTTGGTTAATCACATTTAGATTTATTCTCAGAGTAAGTTGATGCTTTATGTAACATGAAACTGTTAAAACCCATTGAAGATGAAGTTAATCTCTGTCATCATTTATCAGTATTTCATTTAGCAATGATCATATTCACTAGCCGATAAAAAACAACAACAAGTGAACCATTAACTAGCATTTTACCAACATCGAATACGTAGTCGACATTCTTGTTCATTTTGATGTATAAACAATAAAATGTTTGGAGTAGATATTTAGTTCGAGTTGACAGTCAACTAAAAATATTTTCCCAGTAAAACGTTGGAATGAAATGATAATTATTAAGATCCATTCCATTAACTTAATAAAGTAACTTTAAATCGATGAAAAATAAAATCAAAGTGTATGAGTCTTTGGTGGCCCTTAATCTGACTCCGATTAAATCGTAGGAATAATTGTTGTCAAAATATATATCCTGACTATTCTCGTATATAATTATTGATTTAAATCGCGTTAGTCAATAACGGAATGAAATAAGTCAAATACGAGAATGGATGTTTGAATACGTATATTTTGTACGTTCATTGTTCTGGAAAGGCTATCAAAAGGATGAAGCGAATAGGAGAGAGCTAAGCGAAATGACTGGCGGTTGAGAAGGCATGTGAGCCAACTGCATTTCGATCAAGCATTAATCAATACTTATAGTCACACAAAAATAAGTTGAAGACGTGTGATGAATATGATAAGAAGTGTACAAACACGCTCATATAAAAACACTCAAGGTTGATAAGTGAATAATTAACAAAGTGGAAATGTGACTCAAGAGAAATAGATAAATCGGGCTGTCCAAAAGCTACTATAAGCTATGTGGACTTAACATAGTAACCGACATTACAAGTTCAAGAAGCATATAAGAAACCTTTAGTTATATAATACTAGCATTATGTATTCTGAACAACTTAAGTAATTATTATCATCATTGAGTAAATAACATATTACAAAAGTGTTTTGTTCTTGCATTTTCTCGAAAAAAAAAAACAAAATACAAATAGCATGTAACCCTAAGTGATAAAAAGTACTCAAATATAAATCTTATAACAACATTCATGTTCATTAACTTGATGAACAAAAAAATATATTGATTGAAATGATGAGTAAATTGAAGCCAGACCCCCATGGAAAACTCGGAAGCACTAGATGGTCGTTTCGTCCTAGTATGGGACTCCTCAGTAGTGAGCACCCACGATCCCATACCCCGCGAGGTTCGGGCCCAGAACCTATCAGTCTTGCGCCAAGCGCTTAACCAACTAGAACACTGAACCGGCATTCAACGGTGTTAATGTCTAACCTCAACCAAGCCACGAAATTGCACGACCATCTTCCATTGTACTGAGGTAGACACTTGTTTCTACCCGACATGAATTAGCTCCACTGGTCACGGCTTCTCACCAGAACTCCGATAATTTTCTCATGAAGCTAGTCTCTAGTTGGTTAAGCGCTGGCGCGAGACTGATAGGTTCTGGGTCTGAATCTCGCGGGGTGCGAGATCGTGGATGCGCACTGCTGAGGAGCTCCATACTAGAACAAAAAGGCCGTCTACTGCTTCCAGGATTTTCATGGTGGTCTAGCTTCAATCGACCCATGATTTCAATCAAAAACTTAGCCATCTCAACAACCACTAAACTGAAAAAAATATATGATGTAGAAATAAATCAAAAAGAAAAATAATATTAATACTATTCCAGAATTAGATTTTCTAAAGTTTCGTAATTCAATTTAAACCGCTTCTTCAAAAAATAAATAACCAACATCAAAATCAATCCAAATTTTCTTGGATACAGAAGTCCATAGAAAATGTCTTGTTTTTTTTATAATTCATATTTTAAATTGTCAATAATGTAATTCTATTGGTTATTACTTAAAGCTTTTTTTGTCTTTTTTTAGAAAAAGAAAAAGAACCACACGATTTGACTTTACTGAAATTACCCACTTGTTTTTTTAAAAACTCATCTGTTTTATTTTCAAAAGAGTAGTATATTTCAGTTTAGAAAAGAAAAAGACAAAAACAACTTATTTCCTTTGATAACTTTATATATTAAATATCATTTTTTTGCTTTTGATCATTTCGATACGATAATAAGATCTTTTATGGTATGGGGCGGAAACCTGGCGAACTACGAAAGTCATCATCCAAGAGATACAAGTGTTTATTAACAAATATCTACGCAAAATACTTCGGATCCGTTGGCCAGACACTATCAGAAACAATCTACTGTGAGAGAGAACAAACCAGATTCCAGTGGAGGGAGAAATTGGGAAGAAGGGCTGGAAGTGGATAGGACACACATTGAGGAAAGCACCCAACCTTTGTCACAAGACAAGCCGTCATATGGAACCCTCAAGATCATAGAAGGAGATGAAGACCAAAGGATACATTACTCCGAAAAATGGAGACAGACATGAGAAAAATGAACGAAAATTGGATAGAACTGGAAAGAAAGGCACAGGACAGAGTTGGTTGGAAAATGCTGACCAATGGCCTATGTTCCGTTGAGAGTGGCAGGCGTAAGCAAGACAGTCGGATTCAGGTTACGATTTACTCAACAGTTAGGTGTGAAAGAAAACTTACCAGTATTCCGGCCTGCAAAAGAGATATATTACAATTAATCATTCTTTATTTACAAGAAGAACAAGAAGTTCAACCGATAGGAAGTAAACGTGTTAATTTGATTCAAATCATCCATAAATCTTACATTATAAGTTTTCATGATAATTTATTGTTTAACAATTATGTACAGTATAATTTTAAAACAACAACTATATAAACAAGTGTAAATAATGTTCTTATATACACTGAAACTAAGAACACAATTCAAAATTGTATATTGAACTGGAATAATTCAGACTGGTAGAGTAAATATTAGTGAATTTATCGTTCATAGAATGAAGGTTTGTGGAGGTTGCAATAACTGTAATAGTTGAATTCATGAGTCGATGTAAGCTAGACCACCAATGAGAACTTAGAAGCACAGGACAACCATTTCCTCCTACTATGGGATTCCTCCGATCCGTGTCGGATAGAGAAAGGTATCTACCTCAGACAATGGATGAATTGTCTCAAAATATCATGAATCAATTGAAGTTAGATATTAACATCGTTGGATACCAAACAAGTGGCCTAAAGGTTAAGCGTTCGCACGTGAGACCGAAAGTTCTGGGTTTGAGTCTCGTATACTGGGTCATGGATACGCACAACAGAAGAGTCCCATACTAGAACAAAACGACCATCCAATGCTTCCAGTTTTTCAATGGTAATCTAGCTTACGTTGACTCATGAATTCAATGATTAAGAATTTACTGTTGTCAATAACTGATATTACAAGTCCGTATTGTGTATTGAATTTGGTTTGCATTAGGGAGAGCTATAATATTCATTGCTTTTTTAAAATATCATTTTCCAGAAAAACTAACTGTATTTTATTTGTAACTTTTGCAATCATTCGCAGGTCATTAAACCAATCATTATTCGGTTACTCGGTCAGCCGTTTTAAAAACATTGTACCCTCTGATCTGGATAATTTAGTTATGAAGCTTTTATTATTGTTCTAGACAAAAATCATCAGTATAAACATTAGAAACAATAATGTGTTTGTTTTAATTATGAGATTGGCTAAAGTGAAGATAATAACTTCATGACTATATTGTCTAGATCAGAGAACGCAAAATCTCTAAAAAAACATTCATCTTCTGAGAATTTACAACTGTATGCAAACAGTATACATATCAACTGAGAATTGTTAAGCACCGCAAATGTATTTCATATTAATCTAATAGTAAACAATCGATAAATGTTATTTCCCTACAAAATAAACATGTTTTTTCTTATTATTTTCGTATATTATCAAAAGGGGTTTTGTGGAGATTTTAGTAATTTTATGGTTGCTATTGTTACTGAAATAGCAACTGTAATTAAATAGAAGGGAGAGCCATTTTCTCTTTCTAGATGAATCAGTATGGTAATAGAAAATACAGCATAACAAATTAACCATCAATATCGTTCAAAGACACCGACGACAATTCTGTGTGCTGATTGTCTTGGCTCGTTTTTTTCACCTCATCGCCAATGATATGTCTTGTCAGTTGAATGCTACTTCTTAGAACAGTTCGTCGCTGGTTGTTGTGTCGGAAATGCTGATCATTTATACTCTAAACGAGGGACCTCTGCAATTTTCACGACGCCAAAGTAAGAAAACAAATACTGGTATAAGTGTTAAGCGTTTCTGACACAATAACCAACGATGACCAGTTATAAAAAGTAGCATTTAAACAACAAGACATTATCAAATTCATAAGTCAATTGAAGTTAGACGACTATGGGAAAGCTGGAAACACTGGATGGTTATTTCGTTCTAGTATGGGACTCATATATATTATTTTAGGTTATATATCCCAATACTTTCGAATGCAGATAATGACCATTACATTTAATTATTTATTAATAAATAAATACATACATATACACAATGAACATCAAGTCAAATTGGAATAGCATATTTATTTAAATGGATTTATCATAGTTTATATTTAAAATTAAATATTTACTTTCATTGTCACCTATGGAAGCAAATCATGTAGCAAAAAGGAAAAGAAAATAAACAACATATATGTAAATTATATAAACATATAAGCGAAGAACAAATGTAATTCAATTGTAACTAGTTGAATTTTGCTATTCTTCAAGTTATGGATTATAACTGATTCGGAACGTTTTTGATTATGCGTCTACTGTGCGGATGACCTTAACATTACTATCAGATGTAAAACATTTGAAAGTAAAGTTGGATAGTGAGTAGTAGTAAATGAATAGTTCATTCTTTGTGAGATGAGTCAATGTGATATGCCTGCATCTCACGGTTGATGTTCATTCTGGAACTAGAACCTAATAACTTTCGCTTTAAATGCGAATTTACTGATAATGATGATCAAACATATATCCAAGATTCTACTGTTAGCTACTAATCAACTATGCTTAAAAAAGAACAAATAAATTTTTACGGTCCAAGTCACAAACTAATATCAGATAGATCACCATTAAAAATTTAGGAGCATTAGATGACCGGTCTGTTCAATTGTGAAGCTTCTTGGCAGTGCTTGGGACATGTATGCTCACTGTTAAGTCAAATTTCCTTTAATTCTCTTTAATCAGTACACACTAAAGTGTTGGGCTAACGTAAAAATGAATCTTAATTTTCATTGAACTATTGATTAGGTGAAGCTGAAATATGTTACACAATTAATCAATTGGTGTGAAATAAAACTTCAAACCCTTTGAGTATACTGGAAAAAAAACATGACTGATATGCAATTCTTATGTAATAATAAATTGTTCGAGAAAAAATGTTACAAGGGTAAAGAGAGATTTATAAAACGTTTACGTAATATTACATAAGAACTTTCATCTGACATTGGTCGAATCAGTTTCACAGTATTTAGGCATCGAGTTGATATGAAACATTAAAGAAGAAGAATGTATTTTAAGTAAATCCAACGTTTTGCCTGACAATCTGGTTCAAACGTTTTTTAAGGAAATTTAATCAAACATCAAAATGATCGATTATATAAATAGGTACCTAGATACAAATACATTCTTCCTTTATCATTTACGTAATATTCACAATGGATTGTTATCTATAATATAGTACTACATATTAATGTTGTATTTTAAATATAATCAAGTCATCCAAAGCTTTTAAGAGTATATACTTTCACTAAATTAGTTACTAACAAAACAAAATATTATTCTCAGAAGAGGTTTGGTGGAGGTTTTAGAAATTTCACTGATTGATATCATGAGTCAGTTGAAGCTAGACCACCATGGACTAGTGACTGACTTCAAGAGGTACTCATGGAGTTCCAGTGAGAAACCGGTTTGTTGCGAGATATCAACTAACTGAAGACAATGGTGGTCGGTGGCGCAACTTTGTAGATTGGTTGATGTTAGACATTAACACAATTGGATGCCGACTCAGTGGTCTAGTTCGTTAAGCGCCTGGCACGAGACTGATAGGTCCTGGATTCGAATTTCTCGGGGTGCGGGACCTTGGGTGCGCACTGCTGAAGAGTTCCATACTGGGATGAAACGGCCGTCCAGTTCTTCCGGGTTTTCCATGATGGTTTAGCTTCAACTGACTCATGATTTCAATCAGTGAAAATATTATTCATCTGAGCTTTTTAATCTTAGAAACGAATGTGATATTTATTGTTCAATAAAACACACTGAAAAATAAGAAAAACATGAATCTGCATCGCCTTTTGTTATTGTTTAATAACTTGTTGCAGTTTTATCCCGATGAGAATAATGAATAGTAACTTTTGGAATCCATTTATGGATCAATATTATACGTATATGTCTATCGTATACCTTTTTAAGTAACTAAACTATTCATATTCGTGTTCCTCTTATTATGAGCATTAGTTTGACCTATGAACTATTATTATACGATTTACCATTCTTAAGTTATTCTTAGTTTATTAATTACAGTCTCCCACATTCACAGCCACATTTGGCTAATTCGTGTACAAATACCGCTTTTTATTTTATGTTACGATGTGGTCTGTCTGGTTGATATATAAACCTAGTATGTTTGAAATACATAAATGATATCTCAGAGGCTGAGATTAGTGTTCTGGACTTAACAGGCTTGGCTAGGCGGTAAGTAGGGCCGATAAAGACTCTAGACTGCTCGTATGGGTTTTATGCGACATTGGTTCGATCGAAAATTCACTGTTCTCTAACTGGAGGCATCATTACGTTATACAATTAATAGGACACAAGACAGAAGTTATAACAGCTGCTTATATTTATTATCCAGATGATAACAGTTTGTGAATGAAAACTTACTATAAAACATATAAGAAATCTCACTGAATTGATTCTTTTATCTTCATTATTTTCAGAGTTTATTTAAAGTTATAAGAAAGATAATTTCAAATATACAACTTACCAGATCTTTTAACTCCTTGATAATGTGGTACATTCCATCCGAAATCTCCTCTATTACCTACAGGTAAATAACGTCCAACAACATATGCTTTTGTTTGATCTTGACTTAAAGCTAATCCAAATCCAGCATGTGTTGTGGATTTCCAAATCATTTGAGTAAAATGACCTAAAATGTCAAAAATGAAAATGAGATTTAATTTGCCAATCAGTTGTGTCTTGACATGAAGTATTTAAATTGGATTCTTTTTTTAACAATTATTTTTGAACACTTTTCCGCTAATATGAGTAACCTGACATTAGTTAGCAAAGTACAAACCACAAAAAGAAAACAGCCAATGTAAGGAACCATAGACACTTACACTATTACTGCCTCTTACCAATGTCCACATCATATATTATTTGTAACGAGTAAGATGTTATCCGAATCCTATATAAAATGCTAGACCTTTTAACAATTCATAATAAATACATGATTAGAGCTATGATTGTATAATGTCTGGTGGCAAATGATCAATATGAAATCCAGTTTAGTATCACGACAACCTTTTGTAATTAAAATATGTTCTTCATCTACTCCGGTACATTTAAGATGAAGATTGATCTTTCACGTAATTTTTGTTATAAGACTCTAAGTTTGATATTTTTCTCTACCTTTTTTGTACCAATCCGATGTATTAAATGCATTGAAAAAAGACTTGGAATACCTGATCAGTTGTACTGGCTGTACACCTCATTATTTGAAACTAGTGTAGTTAATGACAGTTAGACAGTCAAATAACAGACATACACTAATAAGTAAGCTGAACATCAGGTTAAATTTGGGAAATCTATTTAATTTAATCATTGGGACCAATCGAATTGTTTCAACACATTCAAATAATGTCTTCTCTGTTTAAAACATTTAGCTATTTACGTACGTAATAAAATGCTATTTGTTATTCTATTTTAAGTATAGCTTAATGCTTAATGTATATCTCGAAACTAAATGAGTAATAAAGATGAATGGTGGCTAACAGCGAAATCCAAGACGTGCGTTAAGTTCTATTTAGGACTTGTCAATTGTATGTACCTGGATCATATGGTACGTGGTTGGAGTCCTGGAGTGGACATCAACTCTAACATGCCGATAAATTCAGCTGACGAGTCCGAAATAGGACGAAATTTGTGTTCTGAATTCCACTGTTAACTACCTTTCATCTCTGTTCACAATGCTTGTAAATTAATGGTAATATCGAGTCAATCCTCTTAGGATGTCAATGTTCCAACAGAGACTGGTCAATTTCAGTCCTAAATAATAATCGAAAATACAAATAACCATTATATATGAATTAGTTAAGTAATGGGAAGCTCTAAATGATGAAATTGTTTTATACTCTATCAAGATGGTTTAATTAAGATCTTTAATATTTCCAATACGTAGGACTATTCATTTTATAGAATAAAGTTTAGTATTCAAACCACTATGTTTGTACAAAATATACACCACTCAAGATAAATTGTTTTTCTATTTTAAATGAATACTAAGACAGTAAGTTTGAAGGTTGAAGAAGTAGTTGTACATTCAACCCCGATTTTATTATGCAAAAGAATACTGAACTTTGATACTTTCATTTTCAAGTTAAAAGTTCCCCAAAAACACGTATTAATGGAACTGGTTAAAGAAATGATACAGTATCATATTTATCATTATGATCATTGCAACTCACGTGAATTTGGATGATAACATTGATTAAAGTCATGATAGTCAATCTCACTATACCAGGTCTGTGAAACCTCTTCACCTAAAAAAACATTATAGTGAGAAACATATGATAATAATATTCAGTAGGTTACTAAATAATCTGCATATTTAGTTTTAAAAAATAACGATTGTAGAATATATTTCATAATCTGAAAACATATTGCCTTTTACTTCCGGTCTGTTGGATAATAATAAAAGATTATAAGCAAAGGTGGATTGTAACTGGACACACCTTTACTAAACTTTCAAACGATCTTCACATTTCACTATTTAATTAACGTACGTTTGAATCATGAAATGGTCTTTATTAGGTAGATTATTATTTACTAAGACCTAATATCTAATATAAATATATTAAATTATTAGACCCGATTAGACTTAGTTTTCATATTCTTTGACATTAGTCAACCAATTGTTTTCATTGAATAAGTGGTGATTGGGAAAAAAATCTAGATCCAGAACTTTTTTCTGATTGTCATAATCACTCAGGTAACATACTAACTTATAAACCTGAAATTCAGTTGTCCCAACTGGTCTAGAAACATAATGTAACTTCTATTCAGTACTATTAATTTCTTAACAAGTCATTGGTTGTAGTAAAAACCTCCCATGTTATCAATATTTATATCTTTAACTTGTATTAGTTATCTAAAGCCAATCCTTTCAAAGGCTACTATAACATTAATCTACAATTTGATACTAGTGTAGAGTGTGCTACTGATGTCGACAGATATAAGTAGTATGTATCACCAATCTCAAGTGAAATGCTTGGAGGTAGACGTTTAAGAAGATCAAAGAAAGGAGAATGATTAGTATGTAAATGGAGGAACAATGAAGTTTGAAAAAATTGATAGGCATTTTATATAATTGTATGGTTCTCAGATTTTACTAAGTGATTCTATAATTCAATTGTCCCCATTGGTGTTCTCGTTTACTACACTAGTATCGATCCAACTGTAACGTAACTATTAAAACCAACTTGATCAACTTCTATAATACATTTCAATAAGACAATCCACAATCGTGTGTATAACAACTGAAATAACAGTTATCAAATTAAGTTTACATTGTAAAACATTTGACAATTCATATTACATTCATTATTTAGTAAGTTCTATTCAATATTACATTACTGTCATTCATATTATTAAAATACAATAATATTCATTCATCATTTGAACTATCATTAATTTGAGGTCAACATCAGGTGAGTAAAACTATTTCTTAATAGTACATACTGTTCTCAATATTGACCAATACAAATTAATACCAATTTAATCTACAATGTGTTATGATAAGCATAGATGGATAATGGCTACCAGTGAAACCCTGGACTCGCTTTTCGTCCTGTTTGGGGCTCGTCAACTGGGTGTATCTGCATCTTAGAGTTAATGTTCACTCTGGGACTCGAACCAAGTATCATTCACTTCAAATGCTATTGAGTTATCCACTTGTTTGCGCAATATGGTGAAGTTTATATTCACTTAGTATTGTTTACTTGAATCTTCCAATTGATGTTTAGGACAGCAATTGATCAGTCTGTTAATAGCATATATGCATAATGTGCTCATTGTTTCGACGTTGCCATAATTCACAAGCATTATGATCAAAGATCGGGCGAAGATTATGCGATCGGTACTGGGTTTGAGTCCCGGAAAAAACATCAACCCTATGATACAGGTATATTCAACTGATGAGTCCCAAATAGAATGAGGCGCATATCCTGGATTCCACAACAAGTCAATACCTATCTTTGCTCATAATGCTTGTAACTTAAGACAATATCGAGGCAATACGCACAGTATGCTTATATGTCAATAAGAGACTGACATATTGCAGTTCTAAACATCAATGAGAAGATTCAAGTAAACGATACCAAGTGAATGTATTAGTCTTTGTAATCTAATTTTTCTACATTAAACAGTTTGTATCGAATTAAGGCTTTGTTTAAAACTATGTCACCAAAGCTAAGAATCTAACCACTAGTTGATAAATAACCGAATTGTATGATGCCAAGTAGCACGAAACCCGGGTCCAGGGTTTCCTGTTGACTACCTCCAACCACCATCTAAATCTCAATACATAGTGCTCGCAGTGTCGAGTCACCTAGACTGGTGGCCACATTGCAACATGATCGATAGCACTCGATCTGCACTAATAAAGACTAGACAAGCATGACATTGATCACCACCCAGTGATCAATCAATTGTGAGCATGATAAAGTATCTGTTTCAGTTACTAAAAATAACCGAGTATACAGAATTATTATTGAGTCTATGTTTTAAAGATTGCTTTAAGATGAATAACCATTAAATCGAAAAATTGAATAGTGATAAATATACCCTTGGTGATATTTCAATGAGCAGAAAATTGTATTTTTGATGTTTCATGACTTAACGTAAGCCACTTCTTCAGAATAAAAGAAACATTGGGATATAACAAAAAAATATACAGTTGTTATAAATTCCTATCCAATGCTCGATTTATTTGAAAATATCAAGTCCAATCTTGGCACTGATACTAATAAACTGAATAGTAAGATGTTCATTGTGAGAACCAAATGTCATGGAGTAGTTTCCATCATGTGTTTATTCTAGAAAAGTTTTGAATCTGAGATAATACTTCTGTTTATTCAACCCCAAGTTTTAATTTCTTTCCGTATGATAATAGTATACGATGATATTAGGTTTTAAATGTAGTAAATTTTTACGAATCAATTAGTTGAGAAGTACAAGTAAATGATAAATAGCAACTAACTATGAATTTATCGCCTTTAACTTGATGTATTTTATGACGACTGCATTTTAAACATAAACTACTAAGTTAGTAAGTATTCAGATTCAATAGTTTATAGGATGACATTTTAATGTTTTAACGGACAAATACTGGGTTCGAGCTATGATGACGACACCCGACTGGGAAGTTTCAGATAGGAGGAAATGAGCACTATGTATTTCAGTGCCATTCAAAAGCGGAATATAAGAAAAACATGTCACCGATAGTTTGTAAACAACTCAATCTTCTCGCGATGCACAAGTATGAAAGGAATCTTACTAATTCCGGTCCCTAATAAAAACAGAAGAAATATATAAATCCTTACAAATATCATAAAGTTATATTTGTTCATTCTATTCAGTGATTAAATCACCATGAATAAATCACTAACTCATAAAACTAACAGAATGGTGTGAGGAAAAATAGTTGTAGAATAGGATGTAACGCTTCATTATAGTCTAAATTACATTAAAAGCACAAGAAGTTAGTAATTATAAATATTCTAACCAAAACGGATCTAATTCATATCATAATTTCAACATTAGAATTAAAATTCATAGCCTTTGCACAAGAGGACGACTACATGGACTCATTAGCTAAGTAGTGGTGAGTTAACGCTCGAGGCAAAAGGTGCTGAGTTATAACTCCATAGTGGATATCTACTGTGGGCACCCAGGTACATGCAACTGACAAGTCTTAAACAAGGGGAAGTGCACTTTCTGGATTCCACTGTTATCTAAATTCCATTTATTCTATGTAGATGATATTTAAATAACTGATTTGCGATTTTTAGTTTAATTCAAGTTAGATTTCACTAAAGATTGATATTACATGATGAGATTTATCATTATTTTGACTGAAACAATGATCATTAATTAAATCAACTGACACACTTGATCAAATATCAGTTAGAGTGGTATATGTAAGCAACTGTAAATCGAACTGGAAAGCTGGAGATATTATAAACACTTAGATAACTGGAGATCTGGAAGACAAGGAAGTCCAAAAGTCTTTAACTATAATCCATAGTTCATAACAAAAATAACCATCAAATCGACATTCCAAGTTCCGATCAGTGATTCTATTATAAGGTACCACACAGTTTCAAGAGAACACTCATTACTGAATCTCTGAAATGAATTCTTAATGACAGTTTGGTAATCAGAAGTGTAAACAGTTTATATTATGTTACGAATAAGAATAAAATCCAGTACAAACTTTGCTTTAAAATAAAATTTCTAAATTAATATGACTCCGTAAATATAACAAACTGTTATTACCTGTTATTTGACATGGTGCCGCAGACATTTTAAAAGCCAAATTTTCTCCATAATCATTATAATTACTATGATATAATTTTTCAGCTTCAGCTAAATTTTCCGCCCATTTTTGTGCTGAAATCATTAATTCTTCATCTAATTGAAGTTCTCCACATCCATGTAAAGAACGAAGTCTTTAAATAATAATAAGATATAAATTATAATTATATTATGCAATACACTACTTAATTAGGAATCATGATAGTACTTGTATACATCAAGATATACATTTTTCATAATATGTTGCAACTCCATTAGAATAATGGTGAATAAAACATATTAATGTGGATGGAATGCATCAGCTTACTAATATTAGCATAATATAATAATAATAATATTGTAGCCTAATCATAGTGAATAGATTCATGTGCTTAGCTTTATGCTACATAGTTTGTTTAATAGCGCCCAGGAACTTCAATTCAATAAGATAGATCTGGGTTCGAACCTATGAGTTGAAAACCACTATACCAACACTTCATCTACTCAAAAGATTGTCTTGAAATTACACCTTATATTACATTAATATAATGATACAAACAATATTCCATATTAACCTAAAAAAATCATTTGATGGCATTAAATATTACGGATATCATTTATCTGGGTTTCATATTTTATTCTCCTAGAACTCTTTTTCTTTCGTAAAATCAGTGATTCGAATGAAATCAGTTTCTAATATTTCAGAGATTTCAGACTGAATTTAACATTTCTACTAATTTTTTTAACTTAATAATCACTTTCAAAGATAGAATCATTCATCAAACTATTTAGAAATAGTGCGTATCCACGATCCCGCTAGTAGGATTCAAACTCAGAGCCTTCAGTCTCGAGCGCGAATGGGGCCGTCCAGTGCTTCCAGGTTTTCAATTGTGCTCTAACATCAATTGGTTCATGATTTCAATCAAAAACGTAACAACCCCTAAACTGATGTTTAGATCTAGCTTGGATTTTTACGAATGATACAATTTATTTATTCAAGAAAGTACAATGAAAGAAAAATTTAAATCAACTTTCGAATATCTGTAAATCATTAACGATCCAAGTTTTAACTTGAGAAAGTAACATTATTTTTACAAATTAACCATTATGAAGTTATTTTCTGAAATGATTTAATCTAATGTGATAAATCTACTTATATCATGGTACGTTGAACAGATGTTTCGTTCTTATATGAGATCCTTTCTTCTTATTTTACATCTACAATATCATCACTGAAGGTAGTTTGCTTGAATATTTGGACTACCTGTTGCTGCCAATTAGACATTTCAACAAGTTATCCATTTTCTTGTTTGTTTTAATACACCATTATGCCTAATACTCGCATAATCTATTCAGTTAAGATAGAACACAATTAGAAACATTGTGGTTGCTAACAGTATACATCGAAAAGAATATACATTAATTAAATGTTAATTCCTGAACTGTTACCATTTAATTAGTGATTACTCAATATATATCTCAAGGATCGATCAAGAAATAAGAAAAGGAAACTTGTTGAAATACATTAAAACAACACATATAAGCGAACAATTGTTTTCAATTAGATCGTCATCAGGCTTTACTTTAATATATGACGATCTAATTGAAAACAATTGTTCGCTTATATGTGTTGTTCTAATTTTCACAATGGAAATACATTAGGCTGAAAATTTTTAATTATACCAAAAATATAATATTGAATAAAGTCAATAATAATCATAATAATAATGCTAATCATTCCTATTCTTAGAAAACTATGGAATTCATATAAGCTATTATATCAGCATATTCATATATACGTATAAAAACTGCCTCCTAGACAACATGTGGAAATACAAGTTGGTAGAATTTATAAACGTGCAAATATAAACCATAACAGATATAGTTCAATTTGAATGATAACTGTATATATCCAATTTTAGAATGAATTATATTGAATGAACAATATTAAAAATACCACTGTTTATTTCAATGAACTAATATATCAGTTTAGGGGTTGTGGAGATTGTTAAGTTTTTGATTGAGATCAATGGTGGTCTAACATTAATCGGTTCATGACCTCAATCAAGAACCTATATATGGTATATGTTATCAAATAAATTTTATATCATTATCTCATAGAATATTTAAATTGCTTCTATGTACATTGATGTTATAAAAAAATTGGTCGTGATCACAGATCTAGATGATCTAGATTTAGATGATCAAACTATGAGTTGTAAAATCCATCATGAACAGTTTTGACATAAATCGTTAGCTAATTTCATTCTTTGCATAACAATAACTTCAGATAAATTTAAAACTAGTAAAATATTATGTGAAATGGAAATAAAAGGTCTTGCTTATTTTATAGTCTATTAATTAGTATTATTTTGAATAAAACCAGAACAAACATTGATGCAGAATAATATGAATTCATTGTGTTTCGTGGTTTTGTATCAGTTGCTTACAACTAAATATGTATTGGGATTTTACATTGAGGGATATAATGTGGAACAATTGACATAAGTTAATGTACAGGATTGGGATGACAATGTTCATCAATAATAACTGTATATACATGTGTGCAATAGCAGGTCAGAGGTTATTTGGTGTTAGAATTAAGGAAACATTGAGAATGGGTGATGCAATAGTTGAGTAAAGCTCAATGACAGATAAGATAAATTATGTGATGATTTTAGATGTAATTAAGGGTTTACATGAGATTTACGAAATTTAAAAAAACTGATAAGATGGGTTACATAATATTTGAATAGAATCTAAAGAATTTACAAGGACCCTTGAAAATGTAATAGGTCGGCGTTTACTTGACACCAGGCATACCGTTGACATTCCTTGTGCTTTTAATATGATTAGCAGGCAAAGAACTACTACTTTACTCCATTTTGCTAAAGCGATCGCGATAAAAAAAACTCAAATCTGATCTATGGATTCAAAGAGAGACAATAATAAACCCATTACTACCCTAATAGTTCAATTTTTTGGTCATTAGTTCTATTTCGTTAATGTTTAGTTTGTTATATTTCTCTTCCATTACAGCATTCTTAAACCACCCCTTCATTCATACATTTCCACTCACTCGATTCTCATAAATTATGTAAACTCTTTAAATCCTATTCAGTTTTTATGTAACCCATCTTATCAGTTTTTTTAAAATTTCGTAAATCTCATGTAAACCCTTCATTACCTCTAAAATTATCACATAATTTATCCTATCTGTCATTGAACTTCACTCAGCTGTTACATCACCCATCCTTAATGTTTTCTTAATTCTAACACCAAATAACCTCTGACCTGTCCTTGCACACATGTATATATAGTTATTATTGATAACCTTTGCCATTCCTATTCATTACATCCACTTATGTCAATTATTTCACACTATATCTTCCCTCAATGTAAAATTCCAGTGCATATTTGGTTGTAATAAGCTAATGAGAAACCACGAAACACAATGAATTCATATTATTGTGCATCAGTGTTTGTTCTGGCTTTACATTTATATTCATAAAGGGAACTAATTGCATGAAACAATATTGTGATAAACTTTGTATCCTCTCTACTTGCAAATACATAAAGATTTTAAAAACATATATCTGAAATTCATTCTATTATATTACTGAACAATTAAAATGATACGGAACTTATGGAAGATTTAAATCGTTTATTTATCCACTTTGCTAGATGATTCGTACTACAGAGGTTATTCCGGTAAGTCACTAAGGACTAGTCAATCAAAACTAAATTGTAGCCTCATTGAAAATAAAATAATAATGATTTTATTTCAAACCTAAATTATAGATTCTGCGAATGGTCCGTAAACATTTATCTGATTCAATATGGTGATATGTATAAGCTCGTATTGGGCAGAAAAATGATCTATTCAAACATTATTCTGTGTAACTAAGTTGTAACAGAAATAGATAACCGATGTATTCATCAGCTCATCAAATGCGATACAACAGTGATTTACTGATCAACCTATTGCTACTGGAAGACAACAGAGAAATTCATGTGACTCTCCTGAATAAACAAACTTCGTATTACTATCCTAATTAAAAATAATATTATAATTACCAACTATCAAGATGTAACCACGTTGACAAACTAACCTCTTAGAATAACAGAAATATTCATATACTGGCTAATGTGTAATATAGAAATTAGTTTCTAGTGAATTATAACTATTTATTCAATGTTATTTTTATAAAAAACCGAACGGTCCTATAGTATTCTATCAAGATAATAGTTATAAACTAATATACTGTTAAGTCTTACTAAAAACTGTTACTTAGATAATGAGGCTTAATAGCATTCCGATAAAACCTAACATTCTATACTACGTTTGTTGTTATCTCTCAAGGAAAAAATTACCAATGAATAATGTAATAGAGAAGATTTGTAACTCTGGTGATTCATACTAAATGAGTTTACTTCTCTAAGCTGGATTTTTTTTAATTGTAAAGTTTCCATTATTCTTCTGGACAATATCATTATTACTATTAGCATAAATTTCGAGTAGAAGTCAAAATCTTCATAATTAAACGTCTCAGCTCATAGAAGTAAACTTCATAGGAAACCTGCTTGAATATCTGCTCTACCTGCTCTTATCATTTAGATATATCAACAAGTTATTTGTTTTCTTTTGTTTTAACACATCATTATGTCTAATAATCACATAAACTATTCAAGCACGTTTGTAAAACGTTTAAGACCTTTCGCTTTATAATTTATAAAAAATGTACAAACAGAGATATCATGGTATCTGACAATATGCACTAAAAAGAATAAACATTATTCAGATATCGATTCCCGAACTATTAACATCTAACTGTTGATCATTCAATATTTATCGTTGAGTTTAATCAAGAAATAAGAAAACATAGCTTGTTGAAATACATTGTGCTATATTGTACCTAACATATAATATTGAATAAAGCTAATGGTAATACTAATAATTTCAATGGTTAAGATCATGAATCAGTTGAAGCTAGACCACCATGGACAACCTGGAAGCACTGGAAGACCGTTTCGTTCTATCGTGGGACTCCTCAGCAGTGCGCACCCACTACCTCGCCCCCTGCGGGATCCGAACCCAGGACCTACTGGTTTCCCGCGCGAGCACCACTGAGCCAGCATCTAACGGTGGTAATGTCTAACTTAACTATTGTAGAAAAAATGACGGAACCACGTTGACAAACTAACCTCTTAGAATAACAGAAATATTCATATACTGGTTAACCCATCTGATAATAATATAATCACCAAACTATTCATATACATATATATATTATAGTAATAAAATATCAAATTAACTATTCACTTACCGATTATGTTCCCGTATAGCTTGTTGATTAAAACGTTCATTAATCATCTTAGATTAATAATTCTTACTATGAATATATTTTTAGAAAAAAAGAAAAAAAGAGAAACAGAATGAAAGAAATAAAAAAAACAACAAAAAATAAGACCATAGTAACTATTGAATTTCACTGAATACTCTTCATTATTATAATCAACAATTAATATTGAATAAACAATCATCATAATTATCACCACGACTACTATTTAATGAATTTACAATAAAACAAAAAAAAACGAATAAACAACCGAGTCACTTTTTAAAAAAATGAAATTTCCATTTAAATAGTTCAATTTATTAAACACAAGGTTATTATAATCATTATTATTACTATTATGATGCATTATTATTAGTAAATTGAATATGTGCTTCTTTATTCTATAATTGGCTTCACGTGATTAAAAAGTAGATCTAATTCATTCATTCATTTCTATTGGTTAAAATAGTTTCTATGATCAAAATGTAAAAAGAAAAAAATATTAATTTTTTTTTCTTCATTTTTATGAATTTATTCATTATTAATATAAAGATGAAAAAAAATGAACGAAAAAAGAAAGAAAAAGAAAAGAAAGAAAAAAAGATTTGTAACTTAAATAGAAAGAAAATAAAAAGAAGAAATAAAAAAGTAAAATATTAATCACATACTGTGTAAAACATACAATTCCATTTGACAGTTTATGATTAAATACTTATGACAAATACAGGTCATAATGAGTTAGATGATTGTAAAAACTGTAGTAGTAGTAGTAGTAGTAGTAGTAGTAGTAGTAGTAGTAGTAGTAGTAGTAGTAGTAGTAGTAGAAGTAATAGTAGTAATACTTATTATTATGATTATTACCTTCAACATACTTATTCCTACTGAGTTTGTACTGATTTATATAGTTGTAAATATACATACAGATATGTGATAATTATAAGGAGAAATTTTCGCATACAATACATAATGGTCTTAACTTTAGAATTCAATTCTATTGTGTATATATAACTGTAGTATATTACATGAATGACATAGTTTTTTTTTCATCAGTATAACTAATGAATAAATGAGTAAGTACACGTGATTAGTATTAGAAATCTTTATAGTGAATTGATGAAACATACTGTCAAGGATAATATTCGTTTTACGGTACATTTATACTTTAATAGGAAAATAATATATACTCAAATGTATATAGATAAAGGAAGGAAGGATATACAATTAGTTTTAAAGTCGTAGTCAATAAAGATAGAATGAACCGAGAGAAGGAATTTTGTTGAGACTTTAATTTATGGACGAGCCAATCAGAGGCGTTTTAGAGATTTCAAGGTCACGGCGCCAACTTCAGTGCTTAATACTAACGTACGATCGGTTCACAGGGAATTTTGTACAAAACGTGATAATTGAGTGGTTAGAGCAAATAAAACGGCGAAGTTATAATTCGTGGACGAAACAATCAGGTATAAGGTAATAGATCTCGGATTTTAACGCGAAAGCCTTTCATTCATTTGGCTAAATAAATTTTTGGCATTATAGCTGATGTCAGTTCGTGATGAAAACCCCATATATAATTCCTAACTAAGGCAAATTACGACCATTTTCGCCAACTGGATAATAAAAGCACCAGTAACACTTGCTGCAGCCAGGTACTACAATATATACGGCTTGGTTATGTGCATCATGTCGTTATCCGCAAGTAGCATTTCGTGCACTCAATAACCGGAATGCACATAAACAATATTGAAGCTATGTGGTAGAGGCTGAGAGAGTTTTTGAGACTTTATCATGGCTCCAGAGGCCGACTATTCTGTAGCCGTATGGATGATTTCCTCTACTGAACGCAATACGATTTTAGATCCTCTGAACCACTTTCTAACCTTGACAAGCTTTTGAACCACGTATAAGAAGTATATCCACTTTATTTCCTTGGTTTTGTATAACAAATTTTTACTCAATTCTGACTGTTTGCTGATTGGCTATTATTTCTCAAGGTCACTTAAGATTCGTTCATAGGTCGTCCATAAATTAGAGTCTCGCCGGAATTTCTTTCCTCTTAGTTTTTCATCATGGCTCTACACTAACATATATATATAAAAACTTATCGAGTAGATACGTTACGTAATAATTATATCATGACATATCGATTATAAACTTACCTTGACTAATTAGAAGAACAAAAGGATAATCAATGTAATTATTCGAAAATCAAGCAGTTGCTACGTTTTCTGTACCGCCTTCCTTAACCTCTGAGTCACATTGTGTTTCTCTTCAAAGTAAATTAATACCTATCATTTACTACATTTTAATTTGACATTCTGGTTGTCCTGCTAGATTCTTTCTAACTAAACTTTTAGGATAGATTATATTGTATAGATGATATCGTGTTATCTTATCAAGAAACACATGGAGTATTATCAACCTTTAAATAAATGTTACATGATGCTTCAAGATATTTATTGATTATGAGAAATAGTGATAATGATTTGTTCGCAATTAGTTTCAGTCGAAGTTATGTCACATGAAAGCAAAAATTCTAAATTAGAATGAACTGTTTAGATACGTAAGGATCACGAGAAACGTAGGTCGGTACGTTTCTCGTTCTACTTTTACAAAAACATTCAGGATGTGTCAGTGAATTTCTATCTTTGTCGTAATGCAATTATCAAAGATAACAAGACTATATTGAGGAAAAATAAAGTGGAAACTATTCTTAAACTTTGTCCTTTACGTTGTTTAAAAAGTACATTCATTTAGCAAATGAAATTTCACAATCAGCCACTGATTCTAAATACAGTGTGATTGTATAACTCCCTTCTCAAGGGGAATCAACCAAGACTTAATATTGCACTGAGCTATTTTCATGTGATGCAAAAATTCTACTCAAACAGTCTAATGAAGTGATAAAACCTTTTAAAGTTAACTCCAACTGTCTTTACTTATATACTTGTAACTACGGTTACAAGTACTTCAATGGAATGGAATTTTATCTAGAAGGGTTTCTAGACTCATATAAAAAATGATGTCAATTAATATCCACAAATCCTGAGGTAGCACCGTAGATATATATATATATATATATATATATATATATATATCATGGGTACAATAGGTTCCAATAGAGTTTTAAAATAATAGACAGTAGCAGAATGATCCTACAAATGTTTAAAAAGGTTTATACGACAAATAACCTTTGCAGACATCATCCGTTCTCATTGTGAGATAGTGGGAATTGTTGAATTTCAATTAAATCATGAACCAATTTTAGTCAGACAACTAATAGAAACCTGGAAGCATTGGAGGAGTCTGATACTACAGTGAAATGTCTGTCCAGTGCTTCAAGATTTTAATGATTTAATGACAGTAATACCTTTATTGTTCATTTTCTAATTTATAATTGATACTATAATAGACTTTATTATTCTTCCCATTAATCCAATACAATATTTCACATGTTTACCAATTTAGCTATTCACATGTTTACTTTTTCAAATATTATTATAACTTAATAACTAACACTGTAGAATGATCTAAATCAAGCATCACTGAAAACCAGGGAATCCCGGATAGTAATTTTATCTTAGTACACGAATCTTTAGTAGTGCACATCCATGACTCTGTCACCATAGGATGAATATATGAAGTTCAGTCTCATTCAAATACTCAATATCTAAACCACTGAGCCAGCATCCAATTGTTGCGTGCTGCTGAACAGTCAAATGCGAGTATGAAGCAGCTCTCTACTTATTCCTGGTTTTCAGTGATGTTCTGCTAAAATCACTCGTGACACTAACTTTGAAATTGCGAAATCTCAATAGAAGTTAATATAACTAAACTGCAAGTATATATGTGAAGTTATTAGGTTGATTATTCGTAAAATGAACAAAATAGTAACATACGGAATAATTATTTGATGATAAACTAAATAACTCTATGAATGTTAAGTACAAACTTGCATTCGTGAGTCTACGAAATATAACATTCTCCATAAACCCCACTTACCAATGGTAATCATGTACTCTCTATTAATCACTTCCATGAGGCAATTTACGAAGACCTAGTAACAACCCGTGTTTAATAGAGTTCAACCTAACATAGGTATTCACAATGACAATGGATGTCAGCAGCATGATATCACAAATTCACTAAAGTTAGATATGTAGACGATTGAGTGGTAACGTAATTATCTGAAGGTTAAAGATTAAGACGATTCTTGAAAGTTTTAGGTATTACTCTTTAAGGAGATATTTGATGGGCATTGATGATGTGCCTTATACTTAGACCAATCCATTTTCTAATGCTTCTTGCTTCTTAATAGTACCTCAACATGAGTTAACACTTAACGAATACAGTATCGGTTATGGTATGATCTATTTATTCTACCTAATCGTTACCTCTAAAATGATTACATGAACAATATTTGATTTGAAAGTACTTCACTTTTAGTTCTATAATATCTCTATTCATTGTATTTATACTCAAACTACATATCGGTTAAGAATATCACAATATACACCTGATAGTATACAACAATTTCTATGTAGAAACACTTGATCATTAAAATGTTTCATTATTATCCTATTCATATTTAAACTACCCCTTTTTCTATATATCTCAATAATTCTTATAATAAATGATAAAACTCATGATTAAATTGAGATTTAGAATAGAATATAAATATTAATGTGTTTTATTCATGCCTTGAAACTGTCATAATTGACTGATTTTACATAATACATTCTCATTGTCACATTGTAATTAAGATTTCGAATAAATGAATAAAATATCATTATTATGTGATAAAAATTATTGCTTAAAACAAAAAAAGACAAGAATATAAAATTCTTTGGGTTTCTTTCATTTTTTATTTTATTTATTTTAACACATAGATATTGCTAAAAGGAGGTTCCAAATACATGTGCACCACACAGATCTCATTTGATATGTTTGAGAGTTGTGATACCGCTCGGGTGCCCAGACCGAAGCAGGTGTTTTACTTGGAGGGCCACATCCCGAGCCTTTGACCTTATTGTCTGACCCAAAAGGCAGTGGAGCATCGTGAGGAGATGCAGTGCCATGGTAACCGGTGACCAACGATTGGTTCATACGCCATTTATTCCCTCAGGATACTGGAGCCCATGTTCACCATTGGTTTGGGATCCGGATATTAGCTTTTCGTCCTCTCATTTTCGTAAGCAACACCTCCTCCACGAGAAAGCAGTGAGTAGGACTTCCCTGGCAGAAGCTATATGCGCGTGGCCGTGCGAGAGCATTTCGAGAGGGCGAGCGGACTCTCCCTACTCTCAGCCGTACCAGGGTATTTGGAGGAGGTTTCCTTCAAATGAAAAATGATTTACTATATGATAAATCATGTTTACTTAGTCATCATTTAGTTGTATAGACGTAATGTTGATTACTCTAATCCTATATCTTGAGATTTAATTTATATATATTTCTAATATAATGAGCTGAGAAGTGTGAAAGTATAAATCTGGAAGCAATACGCGAAGTATTATCAGATGTTGACATAATAATCTAGCGTTTAAGCTTTTTTACATGAGACCGTTGGTCCGGGGTTTGATCACCTGTTGTAGGGTACTAGATGCATAATGATGAAAAATCTCACACTAGAGTAGTACAGGGTGTCTAGCACTTCGTTGTTTTCAGTGGTTGTTTAACAACAACAAGAAAAACAATCAGTGGTGTTAACCATGAGGTTAGAAAAACTCTCTATAAACCCTGATAATGCTTATTGACAATGTTTTTATTGTATACTTGGTAAATACTTGAATTGTTGTATTTTTACATTTTACAATTGCTGAACTATTGTTTGATTTATAAATCGTTGTTATATATCCTAGTTTTATACCACTTATGATTAAGTTATGTACACACTGTAATTCCCTAATTGTGTTACTATGCAATCAGTCATTTTAGATATACTAATGTATGAGTTTTGAATCATGATTGAATAGAGTATTTCAGAGAATTTTTCTGCTCGGATTGAATTAGATAGATGCAGAGGACCAATATGCAGTAAAGTCACGATTATTTTTCAATGGTTGATGCGTCAATTGGCAAATAGAATCTGTACGGTTCTATCAGTAATACAAATGAATTAAATAATAATCCATCTCAAATATATATATATATATATATATATATATATATATATATATATAAGAAGGGGTTTTGTTGAGATTTTAGAAATTCCACTGGTTGAAATCATGAGTCAATTGAAGCTAGACCGCCATAGAAAGCCTGGAAGCACTGCACGGCCGTTTCGTCCTAGTATGGGACTCCTCAGCACTACTCATCCACGATCCCGCTCCTCGTGATATATATATATATATATATATATATATATATATATATAACTACTTCTATAGTGATAGCTCGTTCAGCCGAGTGCCAATATAATAAACCAAGTATCTGTTTCCTCTTTATTCAGTTTTATCAATTTCATGTTCATATATTTTTATAAATTGAAGGTATACAAAATCCCGATATACATATATCTTCCATATAATTTCTTCAATGATGGAATGCTAATTAACTGAATTAATGATTATTTCTTCACTTTCTTTTTGTTTGTTTGTTGTTGTTGTTGTCGTATTAAGAATACATAAATTGATTCGTAGTAATATTGTTGATGAATATATAATTGACAGATAATACCACATATCGGTTTTTATTCTCTAATGATCTAATTATAAGGTTGTGAAGATTGTTAAGATCATGAGATCATGTACATATATAGTCCAGAGTGTTATGTTGATGATTATTACTAAATTTTTTTTATTTTGACAACGTAAAATCGAACTATGTTATTTCAATTGATTTATTTAGGTAAGATACTTACCATTTATGATATGAATGTGGGATTTAAAGGTAGTTAATTAATGGATTCATTAAAAAGAACTATCTTTCTATTGGTTTTAAGAAACTTTCATTTAGCTAATCAATCTATTTTTTTTAAGACGCTTTATAGAACCACTACAAAATTAATAATTTTATTAAATACATATTCATAAGTGAATTCTAATATGATTCCATAAGCCTGAAACAATACAAGACCTGGCCCTTATATACCCCCCCCTGCAAGTACACGAAGAAATCCAAATGAAGACAACTAGAGTAGTAGCAGCCTCTGCATCAGTAGGCCTCAACATACAAAAAGGGAAAACCAAGGTCCTTAAATACAACACGGAGAACGCCAACTCAATCATAATTGATAGGGAAACTTTGGAAGATATGGAACCTTTCAAGTACCTGGGTGCACCAACAATGAATATGAAGGATCAAATGCAGACGTAAAGACGAGGATTGGCAAAGCAAGGGTCTCATTCCTACAATTGAAGAAAATATGGAACTCAAAACAACTGTCAACCAATATCAATGTCAGAATCTTCAATAGGGACGTCAAAACAGTTCATCTGTACGGAGCCGAAACCTGAAGAACTACTACAACCATCATCAAAATGGTACAAGTATTTATAAATAGTTGTCTACGCAAGATACTTAATATCTGTTGTCCGGATACCATCATCAACCGCCTTTTGTGAGATAGGACAATCCAGTTTCCAGTTAAGAGGTGGGATTATGGCAGGACGTTGGAAGTAGATAGGAATACATTATGGAAATCATCAAACTGCGTCACGAGGAAACGATTACCTGGAATCATGAAGGGAAACGGAAAGGAGGAAGGCCAAAGAACACACTATGCCGGGAAGTGGAAGCAGATATGAAAAGGATGGATACCAACTGGAAAGAACTATAAAGGATTGACCAGGACAGGATTGGATCGAGAATGGTTGGTGTGTGGCCTATGCTCCTCTACGAGAGATAACAGACGTAAGTAAGTAGGTAAGTAAGTAAGTAGGTAAGTAAGTAAGTAAGTAAGTAAGTAAGTAAGTAAGTCAGTCAGTCAGTCAGTCAGTCAGTCAGTCAGTAAGTAAGTAAGTAAGTAAGTAAGTAAGTAAGTAAGTAAGTAAGTTAGTTAGTTAGTTAGTTAGTTAGTTAGTTAGTTAGTTAGCTAGTTAGTTAGTTAGTAATTAAGTAATCAAGTAAGTAAGTAGGTAGGTAGGTAAGTAAGTAATTAAGTAATTAACTAAGTAGGTAAGTAAGTAAGTAAGTAGGTAGGTAGGTAGTTGAGTAAGTAAGTAAGTAAGTGGGTATGTAAGTACGAAGCAATAGGAACGAAGAGTTCAATTCTTAAACATTCAACTGAATTTGATTTCTCAACTAATCAACAAACTGACCTTAATAATTATCTTTTGGATTGTTTTCAGTATCCTATGATCGCTCGTTATTTAATTCCTCAAAATAAAAGAAATCGTACTTATGCCTCAAATGAAGCCTGATCATTAGATACTAAACAAATATGTCCTGAACTTCTCTTCTTTAAGGATTAATGAGAAATTATTCGATTTATTGACTTGATCCCAAATCATATATATATATATATATATATATATATATATATATATATATATATATATATATATATATATATATATATATATATATATATGGGTAAAACACATATAAGTCAATGCAATCGTGAATGAATGATTGAAGAAGGGTGAACCTAATAAAAAAAAGTGATTAAGTGTATGAAAACAAGTAAAGAAGAATAGTATAAGATGAGAGAGACAGTCTAGTTAGAAAAATACAGCTGGGATGAATCCTTTCAGTTAAATTAATTTTCATTTTGATGAAGAATTTCGAAGAAAATTATACCAAGATCTCTATCGGCTTCAATATGTGATAATATCTCAAGTTGTTGGGTTACACTATCTCTAGGACCTCTACCAGGGAGTAGCAAAGGACCAAGTGATAACGGTCTTATATAACGTTCTCTTCATATCTTGGCATCTTGTCATAAATTGACCATCTCTCTACTCCTTCCAAACCATTACAAAATCGTTAAATAAAACACGGTGTGGAATTCACTTAGATAACATTCATAACACATGTCACAGCCATCGGAACTAGCCTTGCAGGATGGTGACACTAATTGAATTATCTTCACTATCACTTGGCACACATCGCAACACCTCGGCATTACTAACATAGTATTGCCAGTAGATTTCGGGAATAATTTGGAGATAATGATAGTCATTTAACATCATCTCGAAGAGGCGAAATCTTACAAATCGCCATACCTGGTAAACATTAATCAAAGCTAAACTTTCGGAACTGCTCTACCTGAAGTTATTGTTTATATTTCCGTAGTATAGTTACTGAATATTTAAATTATTTCCCTACTTGTAAGCTTCTATTGACACGTAAACCATTGTCGTATGTTCTATCTTTCTCAAATACTCGTTAAATAATTACTGACCTATCAAATTGTTCTCTTCCACAAACGGCGTATTTAACTATATTGTAAATTTTTTAGAATATTTTGATGTGTGGCTAAGATTATTAAAGTTCAACTGTATGATCAAACTGTATAATTAGTGGCAATCTACTTGTTTAGTTGTTTTCCATTCTGGCGATCAGGCAAGGGAGTGTGAAATATCTGCACTCTAGACTAATAGTTGCTAATTATTGTTTCTGGATATTATCTCATTGTCATCGTGTCATTGGTTAGTGATAGGTCGTTCGGACTAGACAGACAATCTAGGTAAATAATCAGTTCTGGAATTGAGTCTTACGACTATTCTTTCGTCATTACGACTCGATGATATGGGCTCCAATATACTATACTTGACTTTCGTTTCAACGAATATTGGACATAAAATCATAAATTTGTCGGTATTTAGGTGCTTGAACAGTCTACTTGTTCCACAAAGGACATTAAAATATTCAACAACCATTGTTGGTTTTCATATCATGATTAATACTACCACATATATCATACTGAGTCTGTATAAAAGGGGATCTGACACTGTTTAGAATGTATTTGTTCATCGACTGAAGATCAGTATACACTATTATAAAGTTAGAAGTATCATTTTGCACTTGCCAAACGTTAGAATAATCTGATAATAATTCTCCAGTTCTTCAGTATGGATTTATACTGATTCACATATTCATTTACATGAAAATCTGTAGCTTATACTCTTTTTTTGACTTATACATACAAACTTAACCTTTTTCTATGAATTGTCTTTACAGTTGTATTTACTGACAATAAGCTGCTTCCTTTTGACTACCTCCAACCACCATCTAAATCTCAATACATAGTGCCCGCAGTGTCGAGTCACCTAGACTGGTGGCCACATTGCAACATGATCGATAGCATTCGATCTGCACTAATAAGGACTAGACAAGCAAGACATTGATCAACACCCAGTGATCAATCAATTGTAACAATATTTCTCAGTTGCTTTTACATATAAGATGGAATATTGGCCTCACCTTCGTAAGAGTTATTCACGCGCTAGTATTCACTTGAACTGATCCCATCAAGGTACTATGAAGTACCGATCTACTCCTGAAGAAAGTTGTTCAGCGATTCTTTTGGAATTGGTGACTTTCCTGGTCATACAGTGTTACGAAATGATCACAATAATAAAAATTTTTTTTGCCTCACCCTTGAATTGTTAGTTTCAATACCTTCTGTTAATTTTTTGGTTCCAGAAGAGACTGTTGATATTTGTTTTATTTACAGTTTCAGTCTTCTTAATATATTACCTTGTTTGTGAGATTTTCATGAGCCATGGTAAATTTGTTTTACTTGACTTCGAAAGTTGATGACTATCAACTTTTCCCTGATTTGACTGTTTCCGTTTTAAAGGAATATTTTGATCAAACCAGAGGGGTTAAAATAATATTCGCTAATTGACAAAAACTTCTCTTTTCTTTTCATTAAGTAAATGGTCCATATTTTATAGTAGATTTATTGGTTGATGATTTACAGGTTGGTTGTAAAATGTTTGCACAAATAAACTGCTTGCATCTGATTGATTGAACTGTTTAATCGTTAGCTGGCAGAATTACGTCCCATTATTGATAAAGATTCATTTATTTATAGCTCAAACATTGGTGAACAACTCTGTGAGCTTCATAGACTAATAGCACTATTCGTTTAGGTATTTTTTGTATAATTCATATTTATAATTTTCGTGATTACAACTGTACCACAACAAACAATTGTATTTTGATCTCACATATAAGAAACCACGGTTATTTAAAACTTCACTGGAGGCTATACAGAACAGAGACTATCAAAGTCTCGGTGTTACACGAGTTTCTAAATACTCTGCATACTCATTATTATTTCTTACAAAACATTACAAAGGCTGTTTCTCTGTCGCCTTCGAAAAGATGTCTAACCTACCTAGCCGTACGCAGTTTGAAAGTCGATAAAATCACTTAACCACAAGGTCGCCAACAATAGTTATTATAAATAACGCTGTTGTGGTGCTACACTTAGGTTAGTTAGTTAATCTCACCCAACTAAACAACAAAAGCTAGAAGTCTTTTCGGGTAATAGAAAAGAGCCTTTAAAAAGAGTACGAAACTGGAGCACTGTAGAAAGAAAAGCATGCGGACATGTTACAGTCTACATTGCTGTTTTTTGTTAATTTTTATAGTGCTGACGGACACGCTACCGTCCACGCTTTTCTATAACATTCGGAAACTTTGTACTGACCTAAAAGCGTTTAGAACAATAGTGAATACAACACTATGGTTCGTGGTACTGCCGTAAGTATGCGTTACATGTATATGGAATGCACACGTTAAGGATATTTACACTCTACAGTACACACATACGTATAGGTGCTTAATTTCATAATTATACGTTACATGCATATATAAAGTCCACAGAACAAGGCCTACATACTCCATAGTATACACACAGATGTAAATGCGACCCACCCCAGGCCCAGTGGTTATCAAATACTGAATGAATAACAAGTAACCGAATCGATTCGGTCGTCATTCGACAACATGCTCTCATCAAGCTCTTGCCAAAAGCAAGTTGTATAGTCAACCTCTGTGCACTGGTTACCGAATAATTCATGGTCTTTGCTCTGACCTGCTCCTGCCAGACCTGATAAGCATTTCAAAAGTGAATTTGGTCAAGGACCAAATGAAAATATACCCCCACTATTACTTTTCGCGCATGTCAATACAAAGAATATTCCTCCTTCCACTACGACAGTGCAGGTAATTAGGCCGATCTCTACCGGTTTAAGGAAATTGGTTGTTCAACCCGATCTTCACTGAGCCCTTCGCGTTAGCTTATGAACAGGGTTAACTAAATCTAGGGCAGCACGTAGAGGCGAGGGCCAGTCATTGGCCTAGAGTTTTGGAGTTATAATCAGCGCATTGAAATATACTAGTAACTACCTGTAATTTCCAATTTTTCACATTTTCCAGGGTGGTGCAGAATACTGCGAATATAAGTATAATAAATCTCTGAAATGAACGCTTGAATCGGTTTCTTAAGCCGTTCTGATAACCCCAGGCCTAATCTACATGACATCTTGAACATGAAAGCAAAGGCATGAAATGTGAAAAGAGCACTATACTCAGAATTCAGTTTATGTACAGAATATCGAGAGTATTTATATTACCTCAGATGGTCTTTGATTTCTGGAAGGTTCTGGAACCATACTAAACATAGTAGCAAGATAGGTAATCATCCAATCAGAAATGTGACACGGGATTCTTCACTTTCTAGATGTTTCTGAGAAACTTCCATTCAACGCTGACAGGATAAAATATTTTTCAGAGTTTTCTGGTCAATCTGGACGCTTTTAAGGTTTCTTTGGCCTTTTCCAACGCATTTCTTCTTTCAAAAAATAAGAATTCATCTTTGGATCTACTTGGTATATCAGTTCCCTCATTTCAATTCCGCTTCGTAAAACATAAATTGTTCAGTTCGGTATTCTCTCATTTTATTTTCATGTGTACAACATCACTAAAGTTTTTTGTGACTCAATCGTTCGTTTTATGTAGTCCCACTGTTGTATTAGTAATATAGTGAACAAGAACATGAGTGGGGAAAACCGAATGTAATTGATCACAAAATTACAGAACATCTCACTAAAATCTACGGATCATACAATTAATTTACAAAATATCGATCCATCGTCTTAAACTTGACTGTTCCTTTGTAAATATTAATCCATTGTCTCAGATTTCATTGTTCATACATTTTCATATCAATTGCTTTCCGTTCCCATTTTTTTCCCTCTGGATCTTTCACTAAAACACATTCTATGTCTAACCATCGTTATATACTACTTATGTGGATATTAGTAGCTCACATCACAATAATACTGTCACTGTTATACTGAGTAACAACATTTAATTATTTGTCTTCATGACAAAAATGATCAATATTTGAGTATTCAAGTGATAGAATTAAAAATCTACGGAAAATATTTATAATTTAATTGTATTTACTATATACATAACTGTATTTTCATTTCATTTCATCTTATTATAATCGGCTATTTATTCGTGGTAGGTAATTATAAGAATTAAAATTGTTTAAATCAACATATATACGTCATTTATTCAAAAGAGAACTATAATGTAAACATTTAAAAAAATATAATTTGGTTATTGATTTTTCTTATTTTATAATAAAGGCATGACAATTATAATCTTAGAGTTGTTGCCATAGCAACACAAATTTTATTAGTTTAGTAGTAAAAATCATTAATATAAGACCAACAAGTAATTTTGAGATTTATTTTACCACACGTATCAAAAAAATTTTACATAAACAACTATGTCACTTAGTTATTAGATGATAATAAAACTTAGTCATTATTATTATTATTATTATTATTATTATTATTATTATTATTATTATTATTATTACTATTATGGAGGTTTATGAAGAGTTTCTGCGGTATTATAGTTAACATTACAAAATGATCTTAATTAAATGAATCATGTGTTCACTAGTGAGTTATAATTTCAGTAAAAAGAAACAACAACTTATTATCAATGGAGTTCATCTATGTCAACTGTGAATGAATTCAAATATGTAAGCATTTTGGATGACAGTTCTTTAGCATAGAGGTCAAGCTCAAGAACTTGAAGGCTTTGGGTTCGATACCTATTAGTGTGATCATGGAAGGTTAATGCCGAGAAGTCCAGTACTAAAACGATTCATCTGTCCATTACTTCAAGGCTTTGATTGCTTCTATAACTAATATCATTCTATAACAGTAACTATTAAAGTTAATTAACATTCTTTAAAAGATATTTTTTCAGCGAAACTGACGATTTTTCATATTTGATCCTTCGATGGTTCTATTTTAAATGAATGATATTAGAAAAGTAGAGAAACTGAATTGAAATATATACTTTTGTAAACTAACAACGAACATTTTATTAAATATCTCATTTCTTTATGTGTTGAGTAATTAACACTGTAATAGTAATGATAATAGTATTTATTATAACTGTTACCTATTATATTGCGACGAGAATTATGAATGGTAACTTTTGAGTAGCTAAAGTATGTATATTCATGTTCCTCTCATTATAAGCGTTATTTTAACCTATAGACTATTATTAGACGATTTACCATTTTTAAATTATGCCAAGTCTATTCATTACAGTCTCCCACAATCACAGCCACTTTTTGGCTTGATGTTGTTTAAGTGATATTTTTCATTTTATAGTGTGATGTGGTCCGTTCTGTCTTGTATATAAACCCAGTATGTTTGAAATACATGATTTATATATGGGAGGCTGAGATTGGTATTCTGGACTCAACAGGTAGGGCTAGGAGGAAGAAGTGCTGATATGAACTCTAAACTGCTCGTATGGGTTTATGTGTCATTGGTCCGGTCGATAACTTACTTTTCTCTAATCGTCAGAATCATTGCATTTGTATATTAATAGGTTACAAGGCCATAAGTTATAACATTACCATTATTATTATTGTCAGATATATTCGACGATACCTTACCTAAAAGAGAAATTAAGTAATTTGATTCAGAACTCCGATACATCACAAATTTATGTTTATTCAAAATAGATTCACAAACAAAGAACATTCTTCAGAAAATGATAAACGTATTCCAAAAGCCATATAAATGTATAATAGTATGTCTATATACAATCATGCTAACAAATCAAAAATATTTAATTATAAAGTTTACAGTTAAAAAATTCATCAAACACAAGGGATCGAAGATGATCAGAAATGTCAACTAAAGTGTATGTACTATATTACTAAGAAAATAAAAGATCAAATAACCTGGAACAAGTATCGATGATCCTCTTAATTAGAGCTAAATGAGCTACGAATACTTAGACAAATTAGATACAAAATAAAGGTTTAGAATGATGTTAATGAATCATTAAGTCAAAGAGGCACATTTATTACATGATAGAAAAAGGAAATAGATGATACAATAATATAGCATGTGTACATAAAATTAATAAAAATGAATGATCGGCGAGACTATAATTTATGGACGAAACAATTGGATTTGGGATAACAGGTCTTCGATTTTGGCGCCAAATCCATTCACCCACTTAGCTAAATAGAGTTTTGGCTTCATAGCTGATGTCAGTTAATGATAAAACTCCTAAATCTAATTCCTAACCTTTACTATGAACTGTAAATCATAATTCTAATTCTTCAAACAGGTTTATAACCCTTATTTGGTCCCAGTTACTAGGTGGACACTCTCAAGGTCAGTCTAGCGTCGCTCAAAAGTCGTCTATAAATTATAGTCTCACCGAATAATCGAGTAGAATTTATTTAATAGTTATTTAATACTGTTCTTACTGTGAACTGACATAAATAGAATAACTACTGATAACCATTCATTGATAAATAACTATTTCGTCTTAAAGAGAGAACGAACGAAGTTTGGTGCACCAATCCCCATGTATGCTCTCTTTAAGATAATAAAAAGAACTGTGTATAAAATGTTTCGTCTTATTTCAGCCCTCTTCAATGATATTCATACAATAGTCTAACACTAAACTTTTAATGGTTGAAATCATGAGTGAATTGAAGCCAGACCACCATGGAAAACCTGAAAGCACTGGATAGCCGTTTCGTCTTAGAATAGGACTCCTCAGCAGTGTGAATCCACGATCCCGCCCCCTGCGAGATTCGAACCCAGTATTATACTATTCATATTATCATTGATTATCCAGTGATCTACACAATTATTTAACTCAAAAGTTAAGAAGATTCACAAACATACAATTCACTAATTGTTTTCATTTGTTACTAAAATTCCTGTGAAAAAAATCGAATAAAAATCTTTTTATTCTTAGAGATCAAAAACATTAAGTATCATATAAGAAGAATGATTCACCTGTGATAGAATGCATACAGACTATATTAATAATCGTTTAGTTTATCGATAGAATGTTTATTTGATTGACATAGAAAATTTTCAGTACACAAACACACACACAAACAAACAAACAATGAAGCTTAGTGATTATTTTGACTGATTTCATTTTGTTAGTAATAAAATTCCACAATAAATAGTTCATCATAGCAACACTAAAAACAACAAATTAATGTAAATCATATGAATTTCGGAAGTGTTATTCCTTTAATTATGAATTTTAACTCTATAGGATACCTTTTTCTTTCATTTTTATGTATGGAATTAAAAGATGATAAATGACAAATTAATTTCATTAACAATGATTTATTATTTTCGGGAGGCTGTTTTGTGAAAGTTTTAGTAATTTTATAGTTGAATTCATAAGCCAATTGAAGATAGACCACCATGGAATACCTGGAAGTATTGAACAGACGTTTCGTCTTAATATAGGACTCCTCGGCAGTAGGCGTCCACTATCCTGCTTTTCAGGATTCGAACCCAGGACTTATCGGTCTCGTACACGAACGCTTAACCTCTAAACCACTGAACCGGCATTCAGCGAGTCCTACACTAGGACGAAACAGCCGTCCAGTGCTTCCAGGTTTTCCATAGTGATCTAGCTTCAATTGACTTATGAGTTCAATTATAAAATTATTTATTAATTAGTAGTAGATTGAATTCTCAGTTAAACTATGAACAAACATTATCGTTAAAAGAAAGAACAACAGTATAAATACTTTTTTTTACAAATTTTTCGAAATAATTCGTTAGAAACTATGCATTAATTCATTGAAAACGTATGAAATACAGATGGAATACATCAGAAATCAATATATTAGTATTTCGATAAATTAACTGGTTTCATATCATTAAGTCTCGGTTACACCTCGTGCAAGAGTATAGACCACCTATCAACCATTCTCCATCTAACTATGTCATGGACAATCTTTTCCAGTTGTTTCCTGTTGCTATTCATTCTTTTCATGTCTAGTTCCAATTTTCGACGTAATGTATTCCTTGGTATTCCTCTTTTCCGTTTCCCTTCAGGATTCCATGTTAGCGCTTGCTTTGTGATGCAGTTTGATGATTTCCATAATGTACATCCTATTCACATATCCACCTTCAACATCTTTTCTTAATTTCCTCTTTAGATGGAAATTAGTTTGTTCTCTCCTACAGTAGGTTGTTGCTGATGATATCCGATCAACGGGAAGTAAATATCTCGAGTAGGCAATTGTTAATACATACTTGTACCACTTTGATGATAGTTATAATAGTTCTTCATACGAATTATATACCCTATTTTATTTCAAGGCTTCCTATCTCATCTGGAAATAGTTTGAAATTACAAGAAGTAATTATGAACAAAGATTGAATATGCTTTAGTAGATGAAGTATTATTGGGTGTTTTAAATGAAATTATAGATTATAACAAGAATAATATACCACAAAATAAGATTGATATATATTTACTTATACTGGGAAAAAGTATATTAGTAGAAATGAATAGTGACTAGTAGTGGAGTCCGGGATGAGAGTTTCATCCTATTTGAGGCTCTTCAGCTGGATGTGTTCGCATGCCAGAGTTGATGTTGTAGACAAAAGAGATATTAGAGTAGTGGTTTTATAGTTACTAAGTAGTGAAATGAAGAGAAATTAGATTACTTAGAAGTAATGAAATTAATAAACAGTGGCATAATAATTATTCAACATAATTATGAATAAAGTCCAGTTAATGTACAAATCGTAATAAGATTATGTAGAAGAAAGAAAACTAAAAATATGATTTGATTGACATTTATTAACCATAGCTTGACCGCTAATTGACGTTAATGCAGGCGAAGATGAAGAGGGCGTCCATTTTGTCAGATATAGTGTTTTTTGACAATTGTGAAAGTTTATTTTGTAAATGATGTTCTATTTTCCCTCTTTTGTTATTTCGTACTTTAATTTGCACCAAATTAACAGAAGCGGTTTTTCTATTTTGTGTGCTACATCAATTCCAAACGGCTTTAATAATCTTGTTGTAATTTCTAATGTCTTTTACATCTTCCCAAGTTCCGAATTTCTTTAAGGCTTTTTGTTCTGTGCGGTTGGTTTGGTGATTTCTTTCTTCCGTCGAGTTGACGGTACTATGGTTTGACTTATTTCCTGTTCAGTTCCTTCATTTATGCCGGGATTGTTGAGGGATGACTGTAATGCACTGAAGAATTCTAGTTTTGAAGCGTCACTTGTATTATAATTCAACCTCGTTCGAAGGAGGTATTGTTTAATGTTCACCAGAGATTGTTTTGTCTGGTTGACCATTTAGCTGATTATGTTTTCTTCTGCGGATGGTTTTAAATCATTGACTAATTTTTCCTTGAGGGTATTTCTTCTTTTTCCTCTGTGTCGTCTGCTTGATACCACGAATGCTGCTCTCAGGATTGTCAAACATTCCCATGTACGTATCTCCATCAGCTTCCTCTTTTGTTCATCCACAATCATGATACACCTAGTGATAACTGATGTACACTACATGATCCACAAATATCAATACATAAAAAAACTTAACAGGAAATAAGACAAACCATAGAACCACAAGCTAGACAGAAGAAAGTCATGCTGTGTTGTAAGTACAGAAATCTGAACACTTCACTTCCACCTGAAGTTTGTGCTGATAATGTTGTTCAAAAGAACAATGAAAGCTCTACGACCAAACCATCTAGCTCAGAAAACAAATCTCCATTTAAAACCGGTAACTTTGTGTACCTAGTGAAAGTTTGTTGTTTATTTACGTCCAGTAACAATGAAATCATATGTTGATGGGCCATATTATGTCACATCGACGTGTATTTATTAGTTTCCTAGCCCTTGTGGAGTATGTTACATTGGCCGCAGAAAGCGAGAGCTTTCCAAATGCATCTCAAAACATCATCCTGTGTGACTTTTTAAAGGTGAATGTAAATCAATCAGTAGTCCAGTATTAAAACATCTGATCACATGGCTCCACCTTGTAATTCCTTCGAAATCATCTATATTTTTAGTTGGTTTAATTATTAAGGAACGTAAATCAATAACTTATGCATTGGTGAATCGTTGTCAATCCACCATTTCTTACCTGAACTCTACATGTAAAAGCAACACATACAAACATTCATTCTCCCATAGCCCTTGCACATAATCTTCATAAGCTGTAACTTGATTGTTAATACATCCTTTTAATGTTCTAAATCTTCATAATTTTTCATTACTTATTATTATCATCATCACGTTTTTCTATTTAAGAGTTGAATTCATGAGTCAATTAAAGCTAGACCACCATGGAAAACCTCAAACCACTGGATGGCCGTTTCTTCCTAGTATGCGACCCCTCAGCAGAGTGCATCAACGATCCCACTCACGGGATCTGAAACCAAGACTTTCAATCTGATGCGCGAACATCTAACCTCTAGACCACTGAGCCGGCATTAAACGGTGTTAAATTCTAAATTAAACTAATCCATGAAATTGAACATCACATCCATCATTGTCTTCAGTGATTTATTATCTCACAACAGATCCGGTTTATCTCCACTGGTCACATATTCTCACTAGAACTCCAGTAAATACTTCTTGAAGCCAGTTACTATTGAGTATTTGATGATTATTACCAGAAAGAAGTTTTGTGAAGATTGTAGTAATTTAACAGTAGTAATTTATTATTTCTATTAAACAACAATGTACATTTAAATTGAAAGTAAACAATATCTTCAGTTCATATGACTAGTTATTTACAAATTTACATTAGCAATATTCATTTAATTCTTCTATACAATATAATACATTTATGATTGATTGGTTAATTGACGCCGAAACGTATTTAAACCAGATAAAGCTACGGATTTTGTAGTAAACCAACACTAAATAGATATCTCTAAATAATTAAACAGGACCAAACCTGAGGCACGGTTTTAAGTAATAATGTGGTATTGTCACTGTCTACTACTGGTGAGTTCCAGCTCACGACAAAATACACATCTAGTACTCCTTGGTTAATAATAGTCATATAGCTGATGTAACTTCATTATGAAGACCAACTACAAATATTTCGAATATTGGTCGAGTTTCATAATATGACTGACTGAAATGAATTTTCAATCAAGATAAAAGGATTATACTAACTGGAACTAATATCGAATCTTCGTAAGCTTTCTGTGTCAATTATCATTACTTATTCAACGACTGAAACTGATATTATGTACTGTAGAATATTTCCTGTCAATATAGACAATCGGCAAACACTGATCAAAATGTACTCTTAAAGTGGTGAATTTCCAGATATTTTTCAGTTTATACAGCTTCATGATAAAAGCTGTTTCAAAAGCATACTAATATCACTAAAGTAATCACTTGGTATTGTTTACTTGAATTTTCCCATTGATGTTTAAGACTGTAATTGGTCAGTCTATTATTGGCATATGTGTATAATATGCCGATTGCCTCAATATTACCTTAATTCACAGGCATTATAAGCAAAGATACTGGTTTTGAGTCCCAGAGTGAACATCAACTCTGAAATGCCAGTACATCCAGCTGACGATTCCCAAATAGGACGAAACGCGCGTCCTGGATTCCACTACTAGCCACTATCCATCTTTGCTCATAAAGTAATCACTATTTAAAAGATCCGTTCTATAGTTTCAATTAAATAATTTATTCAAATCTGAAACCCTTAAAACAGAAGATAAAATTTGTTTAAAAATTGCTAATCAATATGGAAAATAAATGTCGAATAGATAAAGAGGTATGAATTATATTACACTTCAGAAAAAAACAGTACATATTCTAAACTACTGAATATTTTAAAAGTAGTGTAGCATAATATACAAAAAGCAGACAGGAGAAAAATGAAGTTAAGAAATGCAAATCACATTTAAAATCTTTAATTCCATTTTTAACTGCTTGAAAAGATCACTTTAATGCAACAAAACTTTGATTGCTCCTTTTTATCATTTATTACAATCATTGTAAAAGATTATCTTGTCAATTCTTCTGTCGAATAAATCTTTCGAAACATTGACATTATAATCCATGTGAAGTTATGAGTTAGTCTATATTAACATATAACAAATTATAATTATTATCACTTTTTTGGTTGTATATTGAAACCACTTGTTAACTACATGATACTACACCTCTTCGCACATTTTCGTTGACGTTTCTTCTCTGTTCGAATTGTACGTTCTAGAAGGTTCAGGAAATAAAGTATAATATATAAGTTGAAGACAGAATTTTGAGATTACTGTTAAATAAAGATAACAAAAATTAATTATAATTTATTTAATCACCAAGAATATATATCGTTTCCTGAAGTTTTTCGTCAACGAAAGTTTATCACTTCGTGTCAGATTTTCTTAAATGCTTTTAGAGTTACACGTAAAGGGAATAATGCTGAGAACGTATCTTGTTAATAATATTAGGACCAAAGGGCAGTCCACTGCCTCCAGGTTTATCATGGTGGTCTAGCTTTATTCGACTCATGAATTCAACTATTAAATTGATACAATCTTCACAAATACTCCATTTCTGATAAAATCAATGAAAATTGGAACTAGTAATCTGTACCAAGTTCACTACTTCCTCCCTAATCTTTTAGCTGATCATTACAATTCTTTGAATCTTTCTCAACGAAGTATACATGTGACTAGATGTGTTTTAAATACTAGAGTGACAATAAGCATGACTACGACATATGGATGACGTATTATTAGGGAAATCAGTGAGCACGAAATTACGGATACACTTCGCCGATAAGTCCAAAGTGTTATATCCTAGTGAAGATTAAATTCTAGGTAACTTCTATAAACTATTTACTGACAAATATTATATCATATTCTTATTGCACAACTATTCAGTAACTAAATTATGTATAGTTACTATAGCTTCATTTTGACCTATAGACTATCACTATACGACTTACTATTCTCAAGTTATGTTCAGTCTATTAATTACAGTCTCTCACACTTATAGCCACTTTCTGGGTAGGTTTTGTACAAATGTTATTTACTATTTTATGATGTGATGTGGTCCGTTCTGGCTTGTATATAAACCCAGTATGTTTGAAATAAATGATTCGCATAGTGGAAGATGGTATTAGTGTTCTGGACTCAACTGGCAAGTCTAAGGGGCGAGAGAATCAATAAGGACGCTAGGCTGCTCATACCGGTCGAACGTCATTGGTTTGACTGATCATGAAAGACTACCTAGGGTCTTATTATAGATAAGGTATAAACTATCAGTTTCCTAATAAGATTTCTTCTCGTGAAAAACATCATTAAATTATACTTAGAATCCCCCTGATATGATGATAAATCTGAACAATAATTTTGTTCTCATTCACTTGGAATAACGTTTTTATAGTGTTCCCTAATGATTACACTCATTTTGAAAACCTCAACTTAATTATTTAAATAATTGAGTTCATGAGTCAATCTAAGCTAGACCACTATGGAAAAGCTGAATGCACTGGAAGGCCGTTTCGTCGTAGTATGGGACTCGTCAACAATGCGCATCTACGATCCCGCTCACAAGAATAAAACAAAAAAATGTACGAGTCCATAATAGAACTATATATAAATACTTTATTATTATTATTGTTATTTCGGACGGACTTCTAATAAACTAGTAACTTCTATTTATGAACTTTAAAACACTGAAAGTTCAGTATACCTTCAAACACTTTCACTAAGGACTAATAAGACTGGATATATTGGGTTATCCTCTTTCCAACAATTCGCTAGTTTGCAATGCGAAATCAAGAGAATGAATCTTGTTCGATGCATTAACATCGTAAAGTTGATGTCAAGATAAAAGTTTGAACTCAATACCTTTCTCTTTTATGCTTTTCACTGAACCACCGAGTTTTTGTAGCTAATAACTTGTTCAACTGGCGTGAAGTTTTGAATTTCCTTGTTGTCAATATTTTGGACAGCAGCCACTCAGTCTCTCTCATATTTCGAGCGTTTGAAGTGAAAGGTACTAGATTTAACTTTCATTGTATATATCAACACAAAGATATAGGTAACAATGAAACATCGAGACAGTTCTCTCAAGATCCACATATGGTGACGGTGTGTGGTCAGTTGCGGTCCTGAATATCAACAAGGATAAATTATAAACCCTTATTAATAAGCCAACTTTACAATGAAAAACCAGAAGGCACTAGACAGCTATTTCGTCTTAGTACATGACTCTTCAACAGTGAGTAGCCGCATTCTCACTACTGAAAATCGAATCCAGCAACTTCAGGCTCGTACTTTAATACAAGTGACTAATTTCTGAAGGTGGTACGGAAGTTCTAGCAAAAAATCGTGACCTGTGAAATTTAACAATGTCGAGTGTGTGGTAGTTACATATCAAGTGTGTTGGAAGATAGTTTTTTTTCGACATTGTGGATTGGCTGAATTCAAACTTGCAAATCAATAAATCATGGCTCAGTACTCTAAAGTTTAAGCGTTCACGTGTGAGACCGAAGATGACGGGTTCAATCCTCAGGGGTGGGGTCGTCGATGTGCGCCACTGAAGTGTCATATACTATGGTTAAGTGACTCCATAGTTAACGGAATATAACAGAAACCTGACAGGGTTCGAACTTTATAAAACTATTCTAGATAATTTAAAAAAGTATTCACGAAGTAAATCTAAAGAGTAAATCATTTAAAAAGGTCGGTGATTTGTTAGACCAAATATAAGGATTATTATATGAGTCCTTGGACTACATTTCATTGTTTACATAATTTTAGAGAATCTATGGTAGGAACATCCAGAGGTAGGTCTCTTATCATTTAGTGAATGAATCTAAATGATAAGTACAGTGTCAGCTATTCGAATACTACATTCTTTGCTATGTTTTAGTAACTCTGTAATATGATTAGTTTAAACTCGCTTGTACAGAATGATCGACATTTGATCAATAAAGTCGACTGTAGATGCGTTGGCGAAGTAGCATTTCACATACGCCAATGCACGTCTCTTAAGTTACCAAATTTGAGCGACTATCTGAAGAACCTCATATTATTTCATGTCGGGTATCGGTTTATTTATTGTAATAAAACGTCTCAGTTTGGAGTTGTAGAGGTCGTCGAGTTTCACTGAAATAATGAATCGATCGATGCTAGTGCTATGCTTCGGTGAGAATAGTGAATGTTATCTGTTAGGATCTATTTATGGACCAATACGATACATAAATTTTAATTATGTAGTTGTTAAGTAACTAAACTATGTATATTCATGTTCCTCTTATTATAAATGTTATTTTGACCTATAGATATTATTAGACGATTTACCATTCTTAAGTTATGCCAAGTCTATTCATTACAGTCTCCCACATTCACGACTACTTTTCGGCTTGATGTTGTACAAGTGTTACTTTCCATTTTATGGTGTGATGTGGTCCGTTCTGGCTTGTATATATAAACCCAGTATGTTTGAAATATATGATTTATATATGGGAGACTGAGATTGGTATTTTGGACTCAAAAGACAGAGTTAGGAGAAAGGAGGACTGATAAGTACTCTAAACTGCTTGTACGGGTTTATGTGTCATTGGTCCGGTCGATAATTTACTTTTCTCTAATTGTCAGAATCATTGCGTTTGTATATTAATTGGACACAATGCTACAAATATAACAGTTAGGCCACCATTGAAAGCATGGAAGCAGTACACAAACTACGAGATTATATTCGATTGTTTTTGTTGCGTAACTACCTCACACCTGACACAAGTGAACTCTACTAGTTACGAGAATTCCGTCTCTAAATGTAATCAATAATGACAATATGATAAATATCAGTATAGGATTATGGTTAAAGTTAGACATCAATAACACTGTGGTTTAGAGGTTAAGCGTTATATAGGTGAAACCAAGGATTTTAGGTACAAGTCCATCGTGTGGCATTTCAACACTTATCTTTGAATAGATTTATTAATTTCATATTGATTAATATCAGATGTATTTTGTGAATATTATGGTAATTTCAATGGTTAAGATCATGAGTCAGTTGAAGCTAGACCACCATGGAAAACCTGGAAGCACTAGACGGCCGTTTCGTCCCAGTGTGGGACTCCTCAGCAGTGCACATCAGCGACCCTGCCCCCTTCGTGATTCTAACCCAGGACCTACTGGTTTCGTGCGTGAGCACTTAACCGCTAGACTACTGAGCCGACATCCAACGGTGTTAATGTATAACTTCAACTAATCCACGAAATTGAGTGACACATCCAGCATTGTCTTCAGTGAGTTACTACCTCACAACTGACCCGGTTGAACTCCACTGGTCACTACTTCTCACTAGAACTCCAGAATATACCTCTTGAATCCAGTCACTAATGAGCATATATTAATTAATATCAGAAGGGTTTTGTGAATATTATAGTAATTTTAATGGTTAAGATCATGAGTCAGTTGAAGCTAATCATATTGATTTGTAGAACAATTATGAAAATATTTAATAAATTTGTTTAGACTGAAATACCTTTTCGTTTTAGTCAACAATATAATTATGATTACAAAACAGAATGTTGGATCATTATTATTTAAAAATTCCGGGGTGTTTTTTTGGCGTAGTAAGATAAGTGTTTTTGTTGTTCAGTAAAACAAAATGATAGATGAAATATATAAGAAAAACTGAATTAAATTTATACAAAAAAGTGTATATATTTACCATTGTTACTATTTGGCGTCGTTCCATTTGGCCAGTTTCGTTTAGAACTATCTACCATTGTAATATGATCTAGTAAATTCATTAAAAACAAATTTAAATGTTAGCAACATCATATGATTATTTTTTTAGTGTTTATCACTAAGACAATTCCAAAAAAAATTTTTTTATTTTTGCATTTGCACAATATTGATTAGAATGAATATAATACAAAAATAAGACTAGACAGTTTGTATTCCAATTTATTTAGATAACCTTTAAACAATATTGCCAAATGAATGAGTAGTATTAAATGATGAATGATTTACAGTGAAAAGCAGTGATAAGTGGAGTTCAACGAGATCTGTTGTGAGATAGTAACTCATTGAAGACAATGGTGTCTTAGTTTTGCGGATTGATTGAATTTAGAGATTAGCAGCGTTAAAGGGTAGACGTTTGCGAATGAAACCGATAGGTCTTGGGTTGGAATCTCATGGAGCGGAACCGTCAATGTGCTCTGCTGAGAAGTCTTATACTAGGACGAAACGGCCATTCAGTGTTTCCAGGTTTGTCATTGGTGGTCTAGCTTTAATTGACTCATGATTGATTTGTGGAGATTTCTTTATCGTTTTGAATAACATTATTAATACTTAATTGATGTAAAGATAAGTTCGATTATATTCTATTAGTAATAAGTTAGTTTATTCTGGTAACTTTGTTTGTAATTTGTTATCATAGTTGTCGTTTGTTTGTGTGTTTAAATTGAATGTCCCGTTCCATTGACCACTGATCATTTTATTGTTTGAAACATACTCTGATAACGAAATACTAATCATAGAATAACTGAACTCATTTCTACATCAAATAAGCAATGATAATATTATTCAGAACAATAAATAAATCTCCATAAATCAATCATCCAGATAACAGAATTCAATAACTCTGAAAGAATAAGGATTATACATTTGGTTTCCGAATTAATTCTGAGCAAAGCCAAAAAAAAATAATATTTTCAAATTACTAACGACGTATAGTTTACAAAAAATCGAATGCTTAGAAGTTATGATTAATGAAATTGTCTTCCAATTTACAAATGTTGTTTACTCTTAGCACCCTTGAACAATGCTTGAATTCTAAGTTCATCTAATGCGATATAAAATGGTTGAGTAATTATTGGAAAGTTTTATAAAAAGACAGATATTTAAACAAATTTATTATGTACTACTAAAAGAATAATCTTAAAAATGAAGAAAAAAAATTTCAAATGTCGACAGCAAATATCCATGTTCTTTCATCTTGAATTCTTGAAGATTAAGAAATCCAAGAGGAATGAATTCTTTGAAGAATAAGCATTATTCTTAGAAGAATTGTTCTACAACATAACTTCTTTAGTTACATAATATTAAGTAACTTGGAAACTAATTATTGATAGATTGATGATGTTTTGAAGTTATTAATTCATTTTATTATGTTACTCTTACTGTTTTTCGATTTTTTTTTATAGGTTGAATAACATAACACGTAGTTTTGTGATACAGAAATAGGATTCCTTATTTTTTTACAGTTTGTATCACTTACTGATTGTAATTCAGAAATAACTAAAATTCAATAAGTAATCAATAGTTGTTTCGTTCCAATCAGATCTCTTCAGAAGTAGAAGTTTATGATTCAGTCAACGATCTAAATCCAGTCTACACTACTCCAAAATCATTTATATTCATACCATCCACATGCTTAATAGTTAACCAGCCTTGACAATAAAAATCCAAGTGTTCTAATTAAGAGTAGTGATTAATGAAGTTTATACAAGTCAGGTCTGAAACATGAACCGAAGATATCACTAAAAGCTGGTCACATAATATCCCTAATTGAATGAAGTAAAAACGTTAACTGTTGAACAATAGTTCAGTTACCTAATTGTCAGGAGCTTTCCACAGAATCTAAAGACCCTAAGTTTGATCCTTGATAAGAAAATATTAGCTGATTATTGAGCAAGATGAAATAACTGGTTAATCCTTCTCAATACAAAATATATATTAACTGAATTTTTAAAAAAAATACTCAGAGATTTACTTGAACCATTGTTGTCTCTTCTATCTGTCTCTCGAACAATAACTATTTCATCTGAAAAGGTTCAAATAAAAAAATATTATCAATATAGTTTGTATCACAGACTGAGTATATATCATGTCATATATATATATATATAAGATAACTTAACAATACCTACCAGCTTCTTTTTGTGGATTGCATTTATAATCATCAGCATTCGTAACAACCCCTTTATTGATAAACCAAAGATTTGACATTATTTTATATGATTTAGAGTTTATCAGTTTTTATAATGAATAAAATTTACAAATTAACCTATTAGTGAGCCAAATGCATTTGTTTACAATTTAAATTATACAACTGGGTCAATCAAAATAAACAACAGTGAACTCATGAATGGATTCAAGCAATGACATATATATTCTGTAAGTGTAAAAGTTGAATTAAGGAACCAGTTAAAGTTTAACAAACTACTGTGAAAGTAAAACAAAATAGTAAATTACTTCTCAAATAATTTCTCATTATAGTTTTTACATAAGTATACACTACTGAGGAGTCCCACAATAGGACGAAACGACCGTCCAGTACTTCCAGGTTTCCCATGGTGGTCTAGCTTCAACTGACTCATGATCTCAACTGTTTAAATTACTACAATCTCCACAAAACCCCTTCTGATAGATGATTAAAGTAAAGAAAATTATCTCAGTTGAAATGAATTTCTAATAAATTTACTATAAGAAATGATACCTGAAAGAGTAAATCAGGTTGAACAAGAAATAAATAACTTTAGAAACTATATTTACCTGCATTCAATGATCTGTATTGATTGAGTATTCGAAGAAAATAGTTATTTTTCTAATCACTCTCTTCTATAATTTATATCAAAACTCAATGATTAATGATCAAGAATGAGATAAGGAACTTGTCAAATTCTACATTGTACGAAATAAAATATATTATGATCAGTAAAATTGTAGTGTCAGTTATTATGCCAAGCCCATATACCTTATTCTAGCTTGCGGATATCCCATTTTATTCATTCTACTTGAGTCACATTTTGACCTTGTTAATTATTCGCTTATTAGCCCTGACTGTTTTCATATGAGCGTATGTGTGTACATTTCATGTCCCGTGACTTATCACATGTCTGTCGTTTATTTTGTCCGCCTATAAATATTAAGTAATGCCTAGCTTGAAAGGGAGTTGGCTTCCCAGCCATCCTCCCTGTGCGTCATTTTGCTCTGTTCTATTACATTCACTTTACATACAAAATATATGTATTCAACATCCCATTCTCGTTATTTGACTTATTTAATTCCGTTACTGGATAACGTGATTTAAGTCGGCGATTATATACGAGAATAGGTGATAGCCATCATTCATACAATCTGAAATGGAGTCAGATCTGGGCCTCTACAAAATGATTTACACCTTGAACCACTGACACCAAAGTTCCAGTTCACTATATTTTACTTTAGACATAACCATATTATATACATGAAGGTATTTCTTTGTGGATAGATGGTTAAGCAATTTTATTATACATAATTTATATCTAAATCTTATAAAAGTGCTCAAATGCTTCATGATTTTAGACATATAACAATCCAGCAAATTTCTACTAAAAGCAATTAATAGTTTCAATGAATTCAATTTGAAATGGATAGGATTATCCTGTTGTTGATATTTATTTCACTGAAATTTGATCATTCTCTGTTAATATATTTGCATCCTGTGAGAATTGCCTAAATATAGACATTTTGATACAAGTTTATGTAGAATGGATAGAATGAATCAAGTATTGAAATATAGGATGCATGTTGTTTTCCTATTTGGGAATTGTCAGCTGGGTACCAGGTATATTCAGCTGTCGAATCTCAAATAGAACAAAATCTACATCTTGTATTCCACTGCTAGATACTTTCCGACTGTTCTATATACTTCAGTCATTCAAGGTATGTAAGTTTTAATTATTTTAAAAATAGAAACTGAACGTCTAACATTATTTAGACAGGCGATATTTATTCAACTCATCATGATTGATGACCGGTGTATACATTAAATATTAAATGCGTATAATGGTCACAGTAGTGTAAATCAAAACAATGTAATTGACGATAAATATTTTAAAATTTACTATAACATCTAATCGACCAATATTTATGGTGAAGGACTTGATGATCTAATCGCGGGTCATTTACATTACTGAAACTTGTCCATATGATAATTGAATTGTTACCATTATTAGCAGATAGCAGCACAGTAGAATACACTAATCAAAGAATGTTTGGGAATTGCCATATTAAACTGTACAACTTCAATCATTGACAGATATAAAGAAACGTTAGATAGATTATAAATAAATAATAATAATCATTTTATTCTATACTGTATATTTAGCACAATATAAAGATGTCAGCATACATCTCAATCAGTTTTTCTCAATTTTTTTAGTCATTACAAAGTTAATACACATAAGTTTTGAAGAAAGCAAGAACAAATATTTAATCAGAATATCATGAATTCATTCTATTTTAAAAGTTAAATTCACGAATCGATCTAAGCAAGACTACCAATGAAAACGTAGATCACTGAATGGCCGTTCCATCCTATTATGGGATGACTCAGCAGTGTGCTTACACACATACAAGATTCGAACCTAGAATCTTCATTCTTGCACACCAACGCCCAACCTCTAGGTAGTAGACAGAAAACACTCGACATAGCTTTCATGTTGTTTGGCACTCGTCAGTAACGTGATACTTTGAAGCTGAGTTACGTGGAATCATATCTATCACAGAGCATCACGTCACTCAAGATTGCAAATACACCTTTCTCACAAGTGCCAAACTGACCGAAACCTACATCCAGCGTTTCCTGTCTATATGTATGAAAAATAAGTCAATGAAATTGTGTAAAACTAAATGAAATTTCCATAAAAGAAAAACATATTTACAACACTTAATAAGTTAGATGTTCGAGAGGATAGAATTCTGAGTAGAGCAGGTCATACAATATTTCAGCAGTATGGTTTATATATTAAATACGATATTGTAAAGTATCTGGAAATGTTTTCGCATCCATGACTTCTATTGTACTTGTGTTACCTTTTGTCACACAATATATAAAGCGACAGAAGTGAGTGGAATAGATAGTCTGTATTTAATAAAATAACACACTCCAGTTGGTTACGAAATTTCAGATGTCTATCCACAATCATATTCATGATAGTTTTTCAAAATTCACTCAACAAATAGACTTGATTGTTTTACGCAACACAGTATAATCCTTTCACAATAGTTCAAGAAGAAGTAATAGGGAACAGTATGGCTTGACACTTATCGTAAACATTTAGAAATAAGTCTACTTCGAGTTGTATATTCTACTTAATAATGAATATCAGAGAGTCAAAAATAATGGATTCTATCCTTTTTCTTATTTCATCATTTCGACATTAACACCGTTTGATGCCGGTTCAATGGACTAGAGGTTAAGTGTCCATGTGTGGGACTGAAGATCATTGGTTTGAGTCTCGTATAAGGGGTCATGGGTGCACAATTCTGAGGAGTCTCCTACTAGGATGAAAAACGGTCGTTTATTGCTTTCGGGTTGTCGACGATGAATCCAAGTACTTAAACTACTACATTCTGCACAAATACACATTTTTGTAATTTTTAAAGTATTAACAATCAAAATCTCTATAAACAAAACATGATTTTTCACACTTTTGAATATACTACAAAAGTCTAACTCAACACAAACCTTACATAATCATTGGAATAATTTGTATGTATCACTATCTACTACTAAAACAAAATGAGTAGTTAATTCTTTAAACTGTGCACATAACGTCAAAAAAATCCATTAATTAGCAGAAAACTAATTATAGTGACTAAATGTAGAAGTTGACTGTGAAATAATATCGGATTAAAATGTTTTTTGTCATTAAGCAGTGATCGCTGAAGAATTAATAAAAATCAAAGGTAATGGATAAATGTTTTATCTCATTTCTATAGTACATCTTTTAATCCCGTTTAAAGTTGTGGGTCAGCACGCGGATAGCTCAGTGGTAACGTCCCTGACTGTGAAGCTGAGTAACACACGATCGAATCCGTCGGGGAGCACCAGTTCCCTCAAGACTACAGGTACACCTCGATGACGAGTGCTATGTAGGACGAAACCCGAGTCCAGGGTTTCTTGTCGACTACCTCCAACCACCATCTAATCTCAACATAGTGCACACATTGTCGGGTCACCTAGATTGGTGGCCACATTGCAACTTAGTCCATAGCACTTGATCTGCACTAATAAGGACTTGACACCTATGGCATTAATCACCACCCAGTGATCAATCAACTGTGATTTACGAAGTGTCATAAATGAAGACTAAACGTCTACTCAATACACACTAGTTTCAAATTATTGGCTAGATGTGATTAGGATTTAATGAAAACTATAGTTAAACTATACAAATCTCTTTACGAAACATTCTTGAATGCTTTATATTCTAAAAGATAGATCGTTATATCAGATTAATGAACTTAGAAATGATGATTGGATCTACGACAGTAATAATAGTAATGATAATATTGATAATAATAATTTCCATTATTTAAATTATATATTTACTAGAAAAATTTCAGGTTTAACAAGTTCTTGTATTAAAATATTATACTGGTTGAGATAGATTCAATCTAATTGCACCGAAGCCCTTCAGCACCTCTCCAACAATTGGGTTTGTTTACGGTCAATTTTGTCGGGTTCTTTTACTAACTTATTTAACAGACAGTGTTATTCGAACTGTAATATTTTGTCTATTTCTTTGTACTATGATTATTACTATCATATTTATATAAATAGGTATACTTGATCAAATGTGACGGCCTAACCATTTATATATCTCTCTAGCGTAAATGCTAGTCGTTTACATATTACTGAATGAATCATTTGCTTTCTCATAAACATATCTATATACTATGCTCATATGATTATGAGATATACATATATTTGACTCTGTATTTGCTTACTCAAGCATATTAGCATTTCTTCCCAAATTCATTTGGTGTACTTGTAATTTTGCTATATGTGCTATCTAATAAAATAAACTATAGTCGGTGCTTTATGTTACCTTCTGAATTTATACACCGTTGAAATTTATTTGATAACGGTTATTAAAGTGATTGATCAATGAATCTTAATGAATTGTTTCGAAACCAAGTCATTACAGTCCTAATTCATGTCATACCATTTTATAATGACATTTATATGAATTTTATATTAATAAGAGTGATTTATACACAATTATTTTAAGACCGTTCTTCTTAAATCTTAATTTCCTGGGATATAAAAAATTATACAAATGGAAAATTATTAATTTCATAATCAAATCTACCTCGATAGGTTCTTCTTGGACCATTTCGTTCATCATGTTTGTAAGAAAATTCTTTGGATTTCGCTGTAATAAATAATGGTTATTTAAAATTAATCAATTTGACATGATTTTTAAAAAAATATTAAATACTGAACATTGAACATTTTAAAATTTGTTTTGACAAGACTATAATTTATGGATGAACCAATCAGATTTGGGATAACAGGTCTTGAATTTTGGCGCGAAATTCATTCATACATTTAGCTAAATAGAGTTTTGCCATTATAGCTAATGTTAGTTTGTGATGAAATTCCTAAATCTAATCCCTAATCTCTACTATCAACTGTAAATCGTAATTCCAATTCCTCAAACAGGTTTATAACCCTTATTTACTGCTTGTTATTAAGTGGATACTCTCAAAGTTCGTCCAGTGTCTCTCAAAGGTCGTCCATAAATTATAGTCTCACTACTTTTTTTATATTCATGTACAATTTTTAAAAAAAATATGAAGTGTTTAATCAATCATATTTATTTAAATGTTGAATTCATGAATCAGTTAAAGCTAGACCACCATGGAAAAGCTGGAAACACTGGAGTTCCGTTTCGTCCTAGAATAGGATCCGTCGTGGATGTGTCCTCATGAAAAGTCTCATACTAGAATGAAATGACCATCTAATGCTTCCAGCTTTTCCATGGCGGTCTAGCTATAATTGACTTATAAATTTAACTATTAAATGAAGTGTTTAATCGATGTTATTTAATCCATCACTAATTTTAGTTATAAACACGTTTCATTTTGTAAAATTCTAAGATGATGACATTTCAATCAGAAGACTTTTGTGATTCATTTCAAGTAAGATCATGCACAAAACCTTCAATCATAAACGTTCTTGTTTTGTTTTGTAAACAATGTACCATCAATTAAAACAAAAGAGAATAATTTTCTCATTGTGCTCATAAACCTAAATTGGAAACACTTTTTTTTGTTGAATCAGAATTTTTGTTTAATCATTCAAAACTGATTTCTGAAAACATTTTAAGTTAATACTTTACATATTTATATGTTTTCTAAGAGAAGGGTTTGAAGTGGGTATTTATATACTATGCAACTGAATTATGATAAAATTATAGTACTCTATCAATCTTGAAAGACGTTTGGAGTAACCGTGATAGTGTTTCTTTTTCTTAGTGAATAAATGAATCTGTAGCTCCGGAGGTCGTAGAGGAAGAATTGAGCCTTTTAAAGGAGATTCTTATCAGAAAACGGATATCCTTCTACATTCATTGATAAGAACATGAAGCTGAAAATGCCAAAACCACAAACAATTACAGTAGAGAAGAAAATTTTATACATGAATATTGACTTCAAAGGTGATAGAGCCGCATATATCTTAAAGAGGAGAATTTCGGATTCTTTAAAAAGAATATTCTTCGCAGCAACATTGCGAATATTATTCTCCAGCCGGTCACTGTTCACCAATAATCTAAAAGATAAATTATCGCATCTGACCAACTCAATGTGCATTTACCAATTTACCCGCTCTTGTGGAACTAGGTATATAGGTCGTTCGAAGCGTACTTTATCCAAAAGAATTCAAGGACATTGTCCGGCGTGGATAAAAGGAGGAGGCAACGGCTCAATAAGAAGTTCTATAATCGAACACCTTGTGAACACAGATCACTCAATCAAGACAGACTCTCCGTTCAAAGTCATCTACAAGGTAAGTAGAAGCCTTCCTAAGACAATTAGACTGCATCTTCTTTGCATTGCCGAGGCAATAGCCATACATTTTGAAAAACCAGAATTATGTGTACAAAAGAGATTAGTACAACCTCTTCTTCTACCATGGTCTTAATGTATTAAAATTTTTTCTCTTTCTTCATACTCTTGATCCCTTACATCCACCTGCTTCACCTTCCATCTTCCCTCCAAATCTTCTACCCCCAAACGGTTTGCTTTCATTTGCACGATCATTCCGATTATATTTCATCTCTGTTTCAACATTTGATTTTATGATACTGAGCCATCCTTACCCGATGAGTGCTTGAGCCATTAACTATCAAACAATTATTAAACTTTCCTTGTTTTAAAATTTTTTTTCTAATACCTCTGTTTATTTAACCTCACTGTCACCATGTATAACATAAGTTTATTATCAGGATTATTATCACCCTGTAAAAATAAGTATATATATTTGCGATTGTACAGCTTTGAAAATGAATTCACCGAAAAGAGAACTCTTCACTGAACTAATCTTTCTTTCTTATTTAATAAATGAAACATCGGTAGATAAGAAAGCTAACAAATTGTATGTCTTTTTCTAAATTTTCTAACCGTGGTTTTACTCTTTTTAAAAAATAAATTAATGAATTCTTAGTAGACGGATCTACATTAGAGATTTGTTTCATTTTGACTCATTGCTATGGTGACAAAAATTTGATACTCTATACTTGATTAACTGTTCTTCGTTTATTCAAGATATTTTTGTTATGTCCTTATGCCCGATTAATTATATCATGTGATACAACCACCTATTACAGACATCGACTTATACGATCAGATTAATCCAGAGAGATAATAGCTTCTCTCGTAACCCAAACGATTGAGTTCAGGATGCCAATATCAATTCCCGCGATACGAATCATATATTTCAGACATACTGGGTTTATATACAAACAAACCAGACTGCATCATATTATAAAATAGAAAATAACAATTATATAAGATCAAGCTAAAAAGTGGCTGTGATTGTGGCAAACCATTACTAATAAATTGGGAATATCTCAAGAATAGTAAATCGTACGATAACAGTCCATTAGTCAAATAAAAGCTTATAATAAGAGGAATATGAATATACATATAATATAGTTACCTAATAACTATACAATTAGAATATCCATATAATATTAGTTCATATGTAATTCCTAACAGTTACCATTCACTTACTGTCGTCCGTATTTAATAATTCTGATTACTAAAAGAAATCATATTATAGACAGTTTTGAATTTGTTAGGTAATGGTCAGTTTTATTATTTACACTTTACTATAAAATCTTAGAATTATTAATTTGAAAATGATTACTTCAGTACTGTAGTAAACATTAACTCTCACTTCTCCTGAATGATTTCAGTGTAATCTTTCTGTACTGCAAGTAATATTCACTAACTAATCTTTTAATTTCTAAGAATCACTTACGAGTTGACTGTTCACGGATAGGTCGAGGTACATTTTCTTGAAATTGACCATATACATTCCCAGCTGGTTCATAACGTCCTACTATATATACATGATGTCCATCATTTGAATGTTGAATGCCAAATCCTGCTTTTGATGTATTCTTCCAAATAACCTGCGTAAAATGACCTGATATTAGTGAGAAGAAGTAAAATAATCATTATGTACATTTCTTTAATAAAAGTTTAACGAATTTAGTTAATTATTAGTTTTATAATTTGTTTCATATGGTTATAACTAGAATTTTTTTAAATTTATCATTATGAACAGTTAGATTATTCGTTTTCCTTTACTTCCTTAATCTTAAGTTTTTGTTTGATTTATAGACAGTTACTATATTTTATTCTTATCCAATAGTAATGTAACCATGAGCTTGATACAACTGAAGAACATCTGGAACTAAAAACAACTGTCAACCAACACCAAGGTCAGGATTTTCAATACAAATGTCAAGACAGTTCTACTGTATGGAGCAGAAACCTGGAGAAATACGAAAGCCATCATCTAGAAAATACAGGTGTTTATTAACAGTTATCTACGCAAAATACTTCGGATCCGTTGGCCGGACACTATTATCAACAACCAACTGTGGGAAAGAACAAACCAGATCTCAGCGGAGGACGAAATCAGGAAGAAGCGCTGGAAGTGGATAGGACACACACTGAGAAAAGCACACAACTGAGTCACAAGACAAGCCCTCACATGGAATCCTCAAGGCCAATGGAAAAGAGGAAGACCAAAGAACACATTAAGCCGGTAAATGAAGATAGACATGAGAAAAATGAAGAGAAATTGGATGGAATTAGAAAAAAAGGTGCAGGACAGAGTGGGTTGGAGAATGCTGATCGGCGGCCTATGTTCCATTAGGAGTAACAGGCGTAAGTAAGTAAGTAAGTAAGTAAGTAAGTAAGTAAGTAAGTAAGTAAGTAAGTAATAAGGCAAAAGGCTTTATTTAGGAAATTAAATTCAAGCCAGTTACAGATAAAAGAAGAATAAATTCCTTAGATCTAAGTTAATAAACCAATTCATAAAACAAATTAGGCTGAATGCACGAAATCTGTTAAAACTTCGGAACTGTCAGTTTGACGTAAATAGTTAGAAACAAATGTTATCTTAACCATAAGGATTTTGTGACCATTGTTAAGCTTTATAATTTGCACCACTAGATGGTTTCGACTAGACAACTGAGAAGCACTGAACAGATTTTTTGTTATTGTATGGGATATTTCTGTAAGAAAAATTTCCAGTTCTCTCCCTCCGGAAATCGAACTTGGGATGTTCAGATCTAAAGGTAGAGACTGACAAATGGTCAACGGATCGTCATCCAATCGTTTTAATGTTTAGGTTCAATCAATTCGTGATATGGTCCAACCATCTTTTAATCTCTTTTAATGCATCACACTCACCATATTTAAACTTTACTAGTCAAGATTTTTTATAAGAACCCCGAGAATTTACTCCTCATGTCAGTCATTATTAAATTATTGAAGGATGGTTAACAATGAATTTTGAAAGCTTTTGACAATTTCCTAATCAATGTGCTTACGTTCGTTGGTCAATCCTATAAATTTTCGACACATTTTCCTTAGATTATCAATGTCTGTCGGCAATCCGTTAAACAGTTTCATGTATTTTCAGTGGAGTTTCGTGTTTTTGAGCAGGATCGTTTAATCATGATGTCTTTATTGTTCTCCTGAACAAAGTTATCAACGCAAAGTTCCGGTTGCTGCGATCCATCCCAATTTCTTCACAGATGACTGACAGCTAATCCTTCTGACTACAATCCGTCAGTCATATATAGACAGATTTGAATGGATCACTCCTACCTGAATTCGAGTTGACGTTTATCCTTTGGAACGCTGAACCGACATCTAATGGTGTCGGTTGACAGTATTGCTCGAGAATCTTCTATTACCACTTGTGGACAACTGTATCACATCCGACATGATTGAACTCTCTTAATCATGGCCTCTCACTATAAACATCTGCAATTACCTATTGACGTTAGCCATTAGTGAGCAATTGATTATTGTTAGTAGTATGATAGTTTTGTGGAAATCGTTAAATTTTCAAGGTTTAAACCACGGATTACTGTTAGTTTGTTTAACACTGATAAACATAACATATTGGTTTTCATATATGATTATCCTTACCTGTTTGACTTTGAAATTGTTTATCAAAATTGTGATCATGAATTTCATTGTACCAGTTTTGTGTTGCTAGAGCCCCTATAAAACAAAACAAAATTGATCTTTAACATTACAAATTAGTTAGGTATGAATAAGTCAAGAGATATTACTCTTACATAGAGATAACTTTATTCAAAGAAACAAATTTGGATTATATTCTCCAACCAATAAAATGATGTAACAATTTTATGGTTTATGTTCATATTTCGTTTCATTTCATTTCAAAACATTCCTTGAAATGATAGATAAACGTTCACAAAAATAGAAACATCCCTATAATTCCTGGTATTTATGTAAAGCTTTTGTTTACAACATGTATTTTATATTGATTAATTTTGTTTATGGAAGAGTTTGACTTTGTTATTAGACAATTTGATAAAACTCATGCAATTAGCAAAAACTAAACCATGTAACAGATAGATTGAATAAGGTTCAAAGATTGGAATTCATTTGTTATACATTAGATTTGATAATAAATAGCTTTATATTTACATTTTTGTTATCTCACAAGTGTCATTGAGGTACTGGGATTTCTGGTTAGGTTTTGGTACATTCTGTTAAAAAACAGCAGGAAATTCTTGTCATACAACGTAAAGTATGGAAACTCAAATAAACTGGACATGACAACACTCCAATCTTAATAATTTACACATTAATAGATAACAAATTTATATTTTGTACAGATATAAAATTCATAAAGGAACAACTCGATTTTTGTATTAGCGGTGTGTATAAAAAAGTTAACAAACTGAAAACGATGACAATTAAACAGGTATTAGCCGATGTTATTACGGAAATGTAAGTTATGGAAATGTCATCGAAATAATTCTTTAAAGAAAGAGATAACATGTGCGAACAAAAAATTAAACAAACCCGATTTCTTCTTAATAGCATGGATTCTACATTCTATATAAAATTCAATTATTAAATTCCTATAATATCCGCAAGACCCTTGTTTGATTATAATCATTATATGCTCACTAGTGAGGGTCTCCAAAAGGTATTTCCTGGAGTTCTAGAGAGAAGGAGTGAATAGTGGTGTTCAACCGGGTCTGTTCTAAGATAATAACTCAATAAAGACAATGGTGGACGGTCGCGCAATTTCGTGGGTTGGTTGAAATTGGACATTAACACCGTTGGATGCCGGCTCACTGGTCTGAAGGTTAAGCGTTCGCGCACGAGACCGACGGTCCTGGGTTCGAATCTCATGAAGCGGAGTCTTGGATGAGCACTGTTGAGGAGTCCCATAATAGAACAAAACGACCATCCAGTGCTTTCAGGTTTTCATGGTGTTTTAGCTTCAATTAACTCATGAATTCAACTATTAAATTACAGAACATTCACAAAACCCCTCTTTGTTATATATTTGTTCCTGAAATAATATCATCATTAGATGAAAGGAATTTTCTACTTTAAAAAGATTCTAGTCGTTCATCTAGTCATTAATTCCTATAAAGTTTATCCAGTTTAAAACTACTATCCTTTTCAAATATTTATCTATCAATATCGACACAGAAAAGTATCAATTAATTTTTTATAAAAAGAATAACGACGATTTTAGGTCTTCGAATGACAAAATGTCAAAGAAATATCACATATCAATTTCTAACCAAGATGTTTACTGTTTCAGTCAATTTGTTAGTGGAACAGAAACCATCTGATGTAATGGAAAAAACAAATTGTTGATATTATATCTGAGCATGTGAAATCAGACAGTTATTACAGGAGAGTATTTTTATGATCTTTTGTAAGCCTGATTATCAGTTTAGTTCACCCAATTCGTCATTTGGATGGATGACCTTCGACTTACCAATTGAAATATCAACTAATGAACAACAAAAGGTCTTCAATGCTTATTGATCCTCAAATTGTTTTTAACCTGACGTCCAATCAAAATTCAGTGATAGAGATCAAATCAATTCCCTATCGTTCTACGATCAATCATAACTCAAAACTCGTGCAATAATAAACCTGATATTTCTGACTTCAGAGAAGCACAAATTACTATGTATACTCTAATTGGTCAGAAGTAATATCATTCATGGTAGTAGAGTTACAGAGACTAAAAAGTATAGCCAAATATGAAAATCAATTTTAAATCTCGTAAATATTAGATGATTAGAACAAAACAGTTTTAATCAACCTCTAACACATTGAAGAACCTGTAAATTATTGTGCAATAAAATAAAAGTTTAAACGAAGATAGTGAATCATAGAGGAAAACTAATCATTGATCTGTGGATACAATTAAAAAACATTATTAGAAAGCCCAAATATTAAACACTTTTATATATTAAGATGACATACAGTCACGTAAGGTGACTACCTCGACATTTATCTCGATTACTAATTTCAGTTGCCGTTAGCATAAGTTAATCTTCATCAGATCATTACCATTAAAATAAAGTCAATATTGAGTAATTGTCTAAACTTTTTAATTGTCAAGATTCACATATATTAAAGTTTAACTTAACAAGATATAGACACCACTAACCGATTGTCCTTACTCCATTGACGAATACGATCGATTTCATCTAATATTAGCTAACATTTGATTTGTCAACACATTTCTATGGTATTTCAACGCTATTCATTTGAAGTAATAGAAACAATGCGTCTTACAGACTAATAACTCAACTACTACGGCAATAGTAAAACATTAGTTTCTTTCTTACCAAGTAGTATAAATTACTTAAAATATAAATGTTAGTATGGGGTTCTGAAAATTGTTGAATTTCATTAAAATCACGAATCAATCCAAGTTAGACAAACATTACAAATCTGGAAACACTGGATGGCCTTTTCATCCTAGTATGAAATTACTTATCAGGGCTAATAATAGTCTAATGGCTAGGTTGTTTGCATGTGAGACCAAAGGTTCTGTTTTCTATTTCCGGTTACAGGGTCATGGATATACACTGCTAAGAAGTTTCATACTAGTATGAAACAGTCATCTTATACTTCAAGGTTTACAATAATTGTCTAACTTTTATAAACTCATGAGTTCGATAAATTATAAATATCCGTAGAAACCAACAGTTTAAATAATTCAAACTAAGCATTTTTCTTTCTAGCATCATTTTGATTAACCAACATGAAGAACTCATTTTGTTTTACAGCGTATCTTTTAAAAGAAATCTAGCCAGTATATCGAAATAAAATAGTGTATTTATTTTAATAATAATTCAGTTAAGATTCAGTCAATAAATTAAACTAAACACTATAACCAACCGGTCAATTCCGCTTTCCCAATAGATTGTGATGTTGCCAAATTTTCACCATATTCATCACATATACTATGTTTCAGAATTTTCATACGTGCAAGATTATCAGCCCAAGCTTGTGCTTCTCTAGCAAGTCTTGAATCATATTTCAATGGAGGACATCCATGTAATGCACGTAATCTGAATGTATAAGAGATAAACAATATAACATTCATTATTATCATGTAAACAAATTACATTGTAAATAAAAAGAGCTCATAAAATTACTTTCTACAATGTAAGCTATTTGAAATTTACATAGTGATAGATAGTTGTGTATTATTATATGTGAAAATTATATTTGAAATAATCTCAACGATTGAAATTTAAATAATTCCAACGTTTCGTCTAGCTAATTTGTCTGGACTTCTTCAGGGTAATAATCAAAATCAAAATCATCATATAATGACTTCTTTTTCCTCGACGCTCAATTTCTGTCAAACTATTCGTTTTAATCCTGACGAATATTCGTATAAGTTGTCTATTAGTTTGACAGGACTGGATTTGAATAGGTTAACTTTTACTGAAGAGAAAAATTAAGATCTTACTTTAGTTAATCAGAAAAGAGACCTGTTGTCCTACATTGAATATACATTCAAGTATTCACAAATTGACTTTCAAATATATAGTTGTGATCATGTCTATAAGTATTAAGTAAATTCATTTCATAACAATCCATTTCATCTACAGAGTTTAATGCCTTATATTTCATATTACATTAGCTGAAATCAGTCAAATTCATATATGATATACTATTAAAATAAATTATTACACAATCTTTATATTCGGTCGGTTTTGTTACTTACAGTATTAGTGATAACTTCCAAGCACATATAATTAAATATCATTTCAAAAAGTTTATGATGAAATGGTATTCTTTCATTTATTATTCCGGTGTAAAGATTTATTGACATCATGAATCGACCAAAGTTAGACAACCACTGAGAATCAGGAAGAACTGGAAAAAGAGCTGTTTCTTACTAGTATTTGGCTCCTCAACAGTACGCCTTTATAACTCAATAACCGGGAGTCCGGCTTAGGATCTTTGGTCTTATGTGCAAACGCTTGACCTCTAGACATCTAAGTCGAGATTCACTTGTGCACGAGTCTAAGTTCAATCGATTCGTAATAATGGGGGGGAAATCTTCCACTGTCTTCTGTGGGTATCTATCTCATACCTAACAATAATTGGTCCCAATAATATTGGCCAATCTTCACAACCCTATGATTACGGTGATAATCAATATTTAGCAAGAGAGTAAGATTTTCATTAAGTCTTTTATCTCAATTATCTAAAGCTATTTATATGTTTCTTCCATGAACACACTGAACACTACCAACCTACCAAATGAAAACACCAAATGAAAGGAAAAATTAGAGCTTAAGATGAAATTCACAGTGAAACTTATACTTTTATATGCGGCTCTCACTCATTAATTAAACGAGAAAAAAATACCCAGGAATGCTTACTATCCACACAAACTGAACATTGAGAAGGTATACACTACAAATTCATGGATACTTAACCTATCTGTTAACTAATCAATTTGTTACTCAAACAACGAAATTTTCATTAAATAATGACTCGAAATCAATAAAATACTTTAACTTTGAAAGTTTAGTTTATTCCATTTAACAGAATGTTACAAGAAATTCAATTCATTTAATATGATACATACATTTTCATATGTAAAAAACACTTTGTTAGTTATTTTATATGAATTATGCACAGAATCATATAAAATTGAATTCTATCATGTTACATTAAAGAAAAAAAATCAATGAAAGGTTCTCAATGAAAAAACAAAGAGAGAAAGAGAGATAGAGTAGACAATCTAAAACTGTGGAACATTTAACTCATTTTTGTTATTATATTATCGTATTACATTATGCGTAATAAAATACAATTATATCCGACCGTTGTTGCCATCTTGACTTGGTAGTCAGGCTTGCTTATCGTGATGAAGCAACCGAGCTAAACTGGATGGAACAACCGTTCCTCAAGGTCCAACCATGTCAGACAGGTCGGTTGAAGAGTGGTAAGACTGAAAGCAACAAACCCAAGGTCCGAAGGCGAAGTCGTACTGCTGACTGTACAAAGGTGTGACAGCAGTAAGGTGTTTCCTTCAGACAACCAGCATGACAGCGATGTTGCCTTCCCACAAGGAGGGGTGGGGTTAGAAAAGGTCGACCCTGAAAATGCACACCTTGCCTTATCCCACGGATATCCGTCTCCGAAAGTAAGATCTCAACAAGTACGGAGCTAACACAAAAATTACTCATAAAAAGTCGTGCGTGACCGACCTCAAGCGGTTGTCCCATGGGCACTGCGGTAACGCTCTCAGGTCACTAAGAGCACCTCTAATCCAATTTCCTTTTCACGTACCTCCAGAAGAACCCTTCCAATGTGTGGGTGACCGGGAAGTGATAACCACCCTCATACCTCTAACAGCATTCAAGATATGAAATAATCAATCTACTACTGTTATTATGAGTAATACAATTAAACTATGATCAACTCCAAAATTTACAACGGCTAATTACACTTGGAATTTTGTAGTTCATGAGTGTCAACTTTTTCCTTGTTTTTCTGATATCAGTTTATTTTAAAATAAATTGTAACCTGATATTTAATTTGCTTGATGTATTGGAAATTATGAAAATCCACACAAAAGACACTAAATATATTAAAAGGAAATACAAGGAAATGATTCTCTTTATCTTATTCCGTTAATCTTTGAACAGCAGTTAAACAGATATAAATAATCAAAAGGGGTTTGTGGAGATTTTAAAAATTTCACAGATTGAAATCATGAGTCAATTGAAGCTAGACCACCATGGAAACCCTGAAAGCACTGGACGGCCGTTTCGTCTTATTGTGGGACTCCTCGACAGTGCGCATCAACGACCCCGCATCCCGCGAGATACTCCTGGAGTCCTAGTGAGAAGCCGTTACAAGTGGAGTTCAATCAGGTCTGTTGTAGATATCAGCTCACCGAAGACAATAGTATACGGTGTGGCAACTTCATGGATTGGTCGAAGTTAGATATTAACACCGTTGGATGCCAACTAAGTGGTCTGATGGTTAAGCGCGAGGCTAATAAGTCCTGAGTTCGAACCTCACGGGATGCGGGATCGTGGGTGCGCACTGCTGAGGAGCCCATACTAGGACGAAACAGCCATCCAGTGCTTCCAGGCTTTCCATGGTGTTCTAGGTTCAATTGACTCAGGATTTTAATGTGGGATATAAATAAATTAATATATTTGTATTATCTCAATAAGTAGAAAAATAAGATCTAGTGTTTCGTAACTTAGTGTAAGCCACTTTTTCAGAGAATAAATAACCAAATAAATTTAATCCAAGTTTAAGTAGTACATAGGAACAACACAGGAATATATTATGTGCGATCAATAAAAGCAAAACAAACAGAGGTGAACAAATCAATGTCATGTCATTTTGGTCAACGTGATTCATGATCGTCATGTATGTAAATTAGTTAAACAGAATTATACGTTAAAGCAGTATGGGAAAACTAAATAATTTCACTAGACAATGTTGTCAGATAATAACAAATTAAAGAGAAACATAAAAGAATATTTTACTTAGGATATAATGAACAGTTGTGTTATAGATGATTGGTACAGTATTTTATAGTATAAATGTGTTTCTGATCATCTAATTTAGGATTACTGAGCAGCGATTTCTTCCTACCCTTTGAATCCTCAGCTTTTCAAATTGATATTCTTACATGAGATTAAAATCCGAATATTTAAGTTTTGTGCTTAGTTTAACATCGTTGAACTTCACAGTTCTAATTCGATGTTTGATTGATTAGATTTCATTTAATTAGTGACATAGAATTACAATCTATCAATTCCACCAATGATAATTATCTGACTATCAGTATGAGTTACTCTTCATATAAATACATCTCCATAAATCCTCAAAATCAATCTCAGAAGTGATCATTAGTGCGGGATTGTGGACATTCACTACTGAAGAATCCCGTACTGGATACGGCTATCAATTGCTTTCAAGTTTTCACTGGTGGTCTTACTTAAATCGATTCATGGATTCAACTGTTAAAATGCTACAATCTTCACAAATTCCTACTTTGAAAATAAATTTCTATTGATTTGATGATAGCTCCTGTAAGTTTTACTATGACTACGAGAATTAAAAACCATGAATTCATTTTTGTATTCATTAGAATGCTACGACGATATTATATCTGTCATGAAGACTTTATTATTTTCATCAATGAGATCATTTTTAATTTCAAAACCCAAAAAATTATAGAAAAAATTACTTTTCCTTAAGAGCTATTAAGTATTTGGTCTTTCGTTCTAAACTATCTACAAACAGTTTAATGAATTTACAATGAGACTAACAATGGAATACTTGATTTGCATTTCATCCTACTCATGTATATATGTATATATATTCTGTGAAAGGAATTGTCGTTTGAATCAATATTTTGAGATGGTGGAGAAGATTTGTAGCTCAGCTGGATGATTTTTGTGAAGTTTTGTTCTTTGAGCTGGATCAATCAGAAATCTACAAGCATATTGAAATCAATCCAATTTACCAATCAATCAGAAAAATCATCCACAAATATAGGAAAAAAATCAAACCAATGGGAGACACAACCAAAACAAAGAAGCAAACACTGACAAATTTAAGGTCAATGAAAGCCAATCAACATCGAGGTGCACAGAACAAGCTGTGAAACATATGGAGAAATTCGAACACTTCCCTTCTATCTGAAGTTTGTGCTGATGATGAATGTCGTTCAGAAGAACGATGAAAGCTCCACGACCAAACCATCCAGCTCAGAGAACAAAGCTCCACCAGATTTAGTATTTATTAGTAAAGTCTCTTGGTCAAAACATAAGTTGAACATTATCCATATATACAAATCCAATTAAAGATATACACTTTCAGTCAACTATACATAACATGAAACTACACAGACTAAACAGACTCAAAACAGTTTACATAACGCACTAATTATAACTAGACAACTGAAAACAAAACAAACAAAAAACACACATTAAGAAGTACATCATGAATGTTTCTTTTAGGTATAAGACTTTTGATCTGTACTACCTAACCTATCCTCAATCCCTTTTTTATATAAATAAACTAAGTTAATTAACTATACTTTATAGTAAGGTAATACAATAATATAAATAGTTAATTTCACTGGTTGAAATCATGAGTCAATTGAAGCTAGACCACCAATTAAAACCTGGAAGCACTGGAAGGCTGTTTAGTCCTATTGTGAGACTCCTCAGCAGTGCGTATCCACGACCCCGTCCAACGTGATCAAAACCCAGGACCTACCGGTCTCGCGCCAGGTGCTTGACCAACTGAACCACCAAGTCAGCATCTAATGGTGTTAATGTTTAACTTCAACCAATCCACAGAGTTGCGCCACCGTACACCATTGGCGCAAGACTGATAGGTCCTGGGTTCAAATCCTGCGGGGTGCGGGATCGTGGATACACACTGCTGAGGAGTCCCATACTAGGACGAAACGGCCGTCCAGCGCTTCCAGGTTTTTCATGGTGGTCTAGCTTCAAATGACTCATGATTTCATCCAGTGAAATTTCTAAAAAAAAATCTCCACAAAACCCATTCTGATAATAATAAATAGTTAAATTTGAACAACAAAAAATACCCATCTTACCGATTATGTTCATTCAATGCATCTTCATTCAATTGTTCATTCATCATTCTATATTTTACAAATAAGTTAAAATGATAATCACTTTATTGAATAAACAATAGAATTACTCAATCTTATATTTATATGCATACATATGTATATGCACATGTCAATTATATTAAAAAAGAAACAAAACAACAACAACAATACAACTAATTATTGAGTGGATAGTTGAACATTTCGAGAATACAAATATGTCGTACTTATTTGATTGTATATCTTCCAATCAATTGTATATTACATAGTAAACATATTTTGTATTATAAAAATAAGATTCTTCTTATTCTTTTGTTTTCAAACGAAAGAATCGGTGAACAAGTAATATCTCTGATGTAGTTCTCTCCTTTTTTTGTTGTTGTTTTTGTATTTTATCTTCTTGGACAATTGTCATTAATGATAAATTAATGAGTTTAGAACAACATATATAAGCGAACAATATTGTTTTCGATTAGATCCTCATCAGGCTTTACTCTAATATACAGTAATATTTATATGCATATACGAAATTATTAAACTAATCAAGGTAGTAAGTAAGTAAAAGTAAGTAAAATGTGAGAAGTACAAATTGATGGTGTGACAACAGGTGCATTAATTTTGATAAGCAATAATAATAAAGGTTCAAATCAATGTTACATAATCGGAAATAGGTCAATGATTAGAAAAATATAGAAACTGCGATAACAATTATAAAATTATAAGATGACGTAATAAGAAATGTTCAGATAATTGGACCATGAAACGTATAGTTGAGAGAAAATAAAGTGGTAGGAGGGTGTGAAGAAAAATAATAAACGACGAGAAAGTTAGAAAAGGAATAAATAAATAAATTCATTTATTAATTAAGGCCAAGGGAGAGATAAGGGAGTTACAAATTTCTTCTGAACACAAAGACTTGGCTTGTTGGTTCGGATTCCTATAGCTTCTGCTATGTGTAAGAGACGAGATCGAACACCATAAGGAAAACTAGTGGGAATCCGATAAATAACTTTGAACGACTTGTTTCTGTCTACTATATGACCGCTATCGATCAAGTGTGATAGAACCGAGCTGCGTATTGTTTTGACGTAACCTTTTCCTAACCACGATGGGAGGTGTTCACTAACTCGTTGGTTCAGTTGCCTGGTAGTGCGCCCAATATAGCTTTCTCCACAGGAGCAGCTGAATTCGTAGATACACATAGAAGTGGCATAACCAGGTAACTTATCCTTCAATTGCGGAATCACCATCGATCGGGTCGAATACGATAGGCAGAGGTTGGCAGCATTAAACGTTCTCTTTACTGATCTAGTCAATCTATCTCGTAATACATCGCTAGCCAAATCACCATTGAATTGCAGTTTCAAGAAAAGCGGTTTCTTCTTAGCCGTCAGGGTCACTACTATACGTTTCATGGTCCAATTATCTGAGCATTTCTTATTACGTCATCTTATAATTTTATAATTGTTATCGAAGTTTCTATATTTTTCTAATCATTGACCTATTTCAGATTATGTAACATTGATTTGAACCTTTATTATTATTGCTTATCAAAACTAATGCACCTGTTGTCGTACCATCAATTTGTACTTTTCACAGTTTACTTATTATGTAATCTTTTCCATTGTTATCATTGACTTATAAACTACCTTGATTGGTTTAATAATTTCGTATATGCATATAAATATTACTGTATATTAGAGTAAAGCCTGATGAGGATCTAATCGAAAACAATATTGTTCGCTTATATATGTTGTTCTAAATTTACAATATGAGAATATTTCAAACATTAATGAGTGACATGTTATTATAATTGGCAATTTATAATCTAATTAAATTAGTCAATCTAATACTTTACAATATTTTTATAGGTTGATTGAATTCAATTCTAACTAACCATTTAAATGTATCATTCAGATTGATTGGTAATTTCTATCATGTAAATTAGAATAGCAAACATATAAAAACAATACTGTTTATCAATTTGAACTTCGGAGGAGTTCACTCCAATATACAGTGATATATATATATATATATATAAGCAAACTGTTAAACTAAGTAAGGCACTATGTTAATCAATGATAACTTAGAAATAATTGAGATAGTATGTTGATAGACGTAATAGTAGTTCAACAAATCATAATCAATTTGATAACACAAATCCATAATTGAATATATAATTTGAATAAGCATCTTTTAACATATTTCCTAATTATTCAATATGGTATAATGATATAATTAACTTTACTACTTCTACACTACTACTACTGTGGTGTGTGCTACTTATATCGACATAAGTAGTATATGACTTTAGTCGTGGACAGAATGTCTGGCAGCAGATAGACAGTAAAGAATGGGAACAGAATGTAATTTGTATGAAAGTGTAAGAAAAATTTAACAAATTAAACATTTACTATATGATTGTTAGATTTTATTAACAAGTCCTGTAATTTTGTGTCAAATACATTCAATTGTCGCTACTCGTGTTCGTGTTCACTGAACTACTACTCTTAGTGATGTCAGTTGTCTTTAAACTTAGTAAAACTTTACAATGTAAATGGATGAAAACTCGGATGAGAACGACCGAATGTATTTTAATACGAAATTACAGTGTCTTCGTAAAATACAAGAATGATACATTAAATGCTTCATTTGTAAATTTTCATCACTTGCCTTTCACATTCTATGTGATTTTCCAAATTCATAATTCCTTTCTAATTTTATTTCTATTTTCTTTAATTCAACTTTCATAGCCTTCTACTGCCAGGTTTCCCACTTCAGACTGGTGTTACATACTACTAATGTCTGTCAACTTAAGTAGCATACACCATACTGGTACATTATTAATCTCGTTATTTGTTATCTATGTAAGAGATATATGAATAGCTATGTCTCAATTGTTGTGTTAATACTCAAGTGTATGAAATTTTTTGCATAAACTATTTATGTGCTAGAGTATACATATGAATGAACAAATTTTCGGCTAATTTATTGAAACGAGCCAGTTGATTCCCTCATAAAAACTGCAGATTAGTAGTTTGAAGGCAATTACAGCTTGCTACATTAAGAAACTTTTGGATGTTAATAATACTTTATCCAATAAATACTCAAAGGGAGGTCACTTCTTAGTAACCCCAACTTCAAGGAAACATGGTTGTTCTCTTTTTATTCAAAGCATCAATGAATTCTGTCGGAAATTAGAATCTTTCATACTTTACTAATGATGCATGCTGAAATGATATTCTAAACTCCTCGCTATTATTAAAAATCCGGATGGTGAGTTGTCAGTTGCAACACACTAGAAAATATAAACGTCTGTGAGTTTCATCAACGCAAAAAGTCTCAAGGTTATAGCCTTTGATCATCCGACCAATATTTACGTCACTCATTAAAATGCATGACTCTACTATAGAGATCTATTTACTGTCTCAGAAAAGCTTCCTAACAATTTTATGTGAACATTCGTCAAAATTTGAAAGGAAGTTTGGATAGAAATTGAGCATTACGTATGTCGAAGTTATTCGATAAAAAACTTCACTTAGAAATAATCTCAATGACTAGAATTTGAACAATTTGAATGTTTTGCTCCAGTCATCTAGTCCGCATTACTAACACTAAAGGAAATGATAACGATGAAAAAATAACGAAATAGTCCCCGTAAAAATAAATTTGATGAGTGTAATGAAGTATATTTGAGGAAAACATTCAGACAACTAGATGTGAGAGTGAAAAAAGCATAATCAACTATTCAAATATGTTTCTGAATGCATAGGGGATCTCAGGATGATGAAAAACAAATCAGAGGTAATATTGTATTAAATAGTAACAATCAATAAATTAGCTTTAACAGATCTCTACTCAGCATAATTTATTTGTATACAATATAAGCGACAACGATCGCAACACCGCATATATGAGCGAATCCTAACAATCCAAATACACCGTCTGGAATATAGTTGATAGAAACTTAGTCGTTGACATTCACTCTCGTCTTTATTTGTTCACTGAATATTGAATGAAAAGAAAATACAAATTCTCCTACATATATTCCAACAAGAGACTGATCAATTGCAGTCCTAAACAACAATGTGAAGATACAAACAAACAACACCGAATGAATTCCCGAAACATCTGTTTTCACTATGATTTTTTCATACTTATATAATACTTATCTTCTTAATATCTATGTCGTATACAAATATACGGGTTATAATAATTATAAATGTTAGTATAAGAGGTTTGTCAGGTTTGTAGAATTTTCTCGGTTTAAACCACGAAATGATCTTAGCTAGACCACCATTAAAGACCAGAAGGCAATGAACAACAATTCCATTCTTGTATGGAACACCTCATTAAGTCGTATTCACAAACCCATAGGCAGAAATTCAACCTAACGCCTTTGGTCTTATAGTTGAATGCTAGCTCAATGGTATAGAGGTCAAATATTCCCGAATTATATCAAACGTCCTAAGTTCGATTCCCGTTTGCAGTCATAAATGTTCACTCATAAGCATACCCATACCATAACAAATCGGTCATCAAGTATTTCTAGGTTTCCAATAGTGAACTAGTTAAGGTCGCTTCATTATTGAAACTATGAAAATTTTAAATTTAGTCAAAAATACCATTCAATCTGTTTTACCAATACTTCAACATAATCAAATGTAGTTGTACTACTCATATTGATAAAGTATGAATACTAAACAATATAATAAGTTGTTCTTACATTGACCATCCTAATATAAATAATGAACTAATAAAAATAAATAAACATTATCCATGTTATTTAGTTAAAACTCATTATAATATTTTCTAACTAAAAGAAACTACATTGGTATGATGTTTATGTGTCTATAATCATGAAGTCATTAGATTATTATTAATATGACGGAAATAATATTCGTTTAAGCAAATAAACATACACTAATTGTAAATTACATGGGGTGGTAAAAAAAACTCAACAATTTTCTAATAATAGTTGAAGTCATGAATCGATCTAACCAAGATTACCATTGGAAACCTAGAAGCATTGAATAACTATTCAGCCTTAGTATGAGACTATTCAGTCGCCCCCAAATGCCCTGGTACGGCCGAGAGTTGGGAGAGTTCGCTCTACCTCTCGAAATGCTCTCACATGGTCACGCGTATATAGCCTCTGTCAGGTAAGTCCTACTCACTGCCTTCTCCTGGCGGAGGTGTTGTTTACGAAATTGAGTGTAGGAAAAGCGAATGTCCGGTGCTTTACACGGGTTGGTGGACATGAAGAGTCCACCCAGGGGAGTTGTAAAACCCTGATTCCAAACCAATGGTGCATATAGGCTCCAGTATCCTGAAGGAACAAATGGCGTATGAACCAATCGTTTGTCACCGGCTACCATGGGAATGCATCTCCTTACGTTGCTCCACTGCCTTGTGGATCAGATCTTCAGGTCAAAGGCTCCGGGTAAGGTCACCTAAGAAAACCACCTGCGTCGGTTTGGGCACCTGGGGAGTATCACAGCCCTCACACATATCAAATGAAATCTGTGTGGCGCATATATATTTGGTGCCTCCTTGTACCAATGTCTATGTGTTAAAATCAATAAACAAATAAACGTTGTTTTGACCTATAATCCATAACACGGGACTCGAACCCTGAAATAATTCGTAAACACCTAACATCTAGACCAGTGGGCTAGCATCCAATGGTGTTGATGTCTGACTTTAATCAATCCGTAATCTTGCGCGACACTTCATCTATTGTCTGAGGTGGATAATTGTATCCACACGACACGAATTGGACTCCAATGATCAGAGCATCTCACTAGAACACCAGCAATTCCATCTTGAAGTGAGTCATTAGCAGGCACGTGATTATATTCAGTATGGGGATATGTGGAGATTGTAGTATTTTCAAAGTTGAAATCACGAGTCGATCTAAGTTAGATCACCATTGATAACTTGGAAGCACTGTTTGATTTGCGTCAGCAGCTTACAACCGATAATATTCAAAAGTTATAGTTACAAAACAGTTTGAAATTAATTACATGAACAAGTTTCATTGGAAAAATTGATGCGGTCACACATCAGTATAGTATAGTTGGAGTGTAAATAAATTTTATTTTTAAAAATAGAATATTGTAAATATACATCTAACCTGAAAGAACACCTACGAGAGATGGAGTCAGGAAACGTCAAAAGATTGGAACCTGACTGTTTATTAATGCCCCTTAAAATATTTTAAGATATCAAACTTATGTCCTGTGTTCATGCGATGACTAGTTAATGCATGTGTGTTTATAGTAACAAACAACAAAACAGTTTCACACAAGCAACCTCAACACATGTAAGGTGTTGATTAGAGGTAGTAGACAGAAAACACTCGACATAGCTTTCATGTTGTTTGGCACTCGTCAGTAATGTGCTACTCTGAAGCTGAGTTACATGAAATCATATCTATCACAGAGCTTCAGGTCACTCAAGATTGCAAATACACCTTTCTCACAAGTGCCAAACTGAACGAAACCTACGTCCAGCGTTTCCTGTCTATATATATGAAAAATAAGTCAATGAAATTGTGTAAAAGTAAATGAAATTTATATAAAAGTAAAACATCCTTACAACACTTAATAAATTAGATGTTCAAGTAGATAGAATTCTGAGTAGAGCAACGCGTTCAATATTTCAGCAGTATGGTTTATATGTTAAATACGATATATTGTAAAGTATCTGGAAATATTTTCGTATCCATGAATTCTATTGTACTTGTGTTACCTTTTGTCACACGATGTATAAAGCGATAGAAGTGAGTGGAATAGATAGTCTGTATTTAATAAAATAACACACTCCAGTTGGTTACGAAATTTCAGATGTCTATGCACAACCATATTCATGATAGTTTTTCAAAATCCACTCAGCAAATACACTTGATTGTTTTACGCAACACAGTATAATCCTTTCACAATAGTTCAAGAAGAAGTAATAGGGAACAGTATGGCTTGACACTTATCGTAAACATTTAGAAATAAGTCTACTTCGAGTTGTATATTCTACTTAATAATGAATATCAGAGAGTCAAAAATAATGGATTCTATCCTTTTTCTTATTTCATCAATTCGACATTAACACCGTTTGATGCCGGCTCAGTGGAGTAGAGGTTAAGCGCTCATATGTGGGACTGAAGATCATTGATTTGAGTCTCGTATAAGTGGTCATGGGTGTGCAATTCTGAAGAGTCTCCTACTAGGATGAAAAACGGTCGTTTATTGCTTTCGGGTTGTCGATGGTGGTCTAGCTTATGTTGACTCATGAATTTAACTACTTAAACTACTACAATCTGCACAAATCCCCATTTTTGTAATTTTGTAAGTATTAACAATCAAAATCATTATAAATGAAACGTGATCTTTATGCAATTGATGTATTAAAAAAGTAAGTATAAGGGTTGTAAAGATTGTTAAGTTTTGATTGAGATCATGAACCAATTGATATTAGACCACCATTGAAAACCTGGAAACAATGGACGGCCGTTTCGTTCCATTGTGGGACTCCTCAGCAGTGCGCGTCCGCGATCCCTCTCACGGGATTCGAACCCAGGGCCTTCGGCCTTGCGCGCTAACGCTTAGCCTATTAAACCACTGAGCCGGCATCATACGGTGTTTATGTCTAACCTCAACCAATCGGGGAAATCGCGCAACCATCTTCCATTGTACTGAGGTAGACACCTTTTTCTACCCGACATGGATTAGCTCGATTCGTCACGGCTTCTCACCAGAACTCCGAGAATTTTCTCATGAAGCTAGTCACTAGTGAGCACATGGTAATTATCAGTATAGGGGTTGTGGAGATTGTTAAGTTTTGATTAAAATCATAATGATGATTCGCACTGCTGAGGAGTCCCACAATAGGACGAAACGTCTATCCAGTGCTTCCAGGTCTTCAATAGTAGTCTAACATCAATCGATTCATGACCTCAATCAAAATTTTAAAAAAGTGCATTTTGTCCTATATGAGACTCATCAATAATTTATCATTATTAAAACAATTCAATAGATTACTTTTTGAAATCTTTAATAATATAATGTCAAAATAATACCCATCAGTTAAATGAAAACCAAACAAATCTAAATCATGACAAAATAAACTTTTAATAAAATGTATAAAGGAATTCATTCAACAAACAGATCTATCATGTATTCATTTCTTTATATTATAAATTTTCATTAATTGTGAAATAAAGTCAATTCATCACAAATACTTTTATACATATATATGTATATTATTTTGTTTTAAATAAGTAGTCATATTTTTTGATCGTGATCCATTCTATTATTAACGTGTATTTAATAATTGATCCAATCCAGATACAAATTACAATATTGAACATTTACTTTCTGGTATTTTGATAAATTCATCTCCTGCAAATAATAATAATAATAATAATAATAATAATAATAATAATACTTTTATATGTTAATTTAATATATAAATACACAATTATCTACGTTCTAGTATGTAAACTTTTAAAATAACAAGTTATATATTTGTGTTTTGTTACTGGGAATAATAAATATTTGCTCCGTATCAATTCCCACTTATGATCATTGAATACTGTGAACAATTTTATGTATAAAAAATCGAAATGGATAGTTAATCATATTGTATTTTCCTAACAATAACAATTACATAGTGTCATGGACGTTTAATGTTTAAAGTCCTACAGGAGGTTTGTCACGGCTCGGATAGCTCAGTGGTAACGTCTCTGACTGTGAAGCTGGGTGACACGAGATCGAATCCGCCAGGGAGCACTAGTTCCCTCAAGATTACAGGTACACCTTGCTGACGAGTGCCAAGTAGCACGAAACCCGGGTCCAGGGTTCCCTGTTAACTACCTCCAACCACCATCTAAACGTTGAATGTTTGCTTGTTTACATCTGTTGCTCTTCATAGAAGAGCATAGGCCGACTACTAGCATTTTCTATCCGACTTTGTTCTGGACAATCCTTTACACTTGTATCCAGTTGTCATTCGTTCTTTTCATGTTTGATTACACTTCTCGACGCAGTATGTTTTTTGGTTTTCCTCTTTTTCGTTTCCCTTCAGGATTTCACGTAAGTGCTTGCTTCGTGATGCAGTTTGGTGATTTCCGTAATGTACGTCGTATCCACCTCCATCGTCTTTTTCTAATTTTTTTATTCAACTGAAAGTTGGTTTGTTCCCTTCCACAGTAGACTGTTGCTGATTGTATCCGGTCAACAGATATTGAGTATCTTGAGTAGACAATTGTTTGTAAATACTTGTACCTTTTTGATGATGGTTGTAGTAGTTTTCCATGTTTCAACTCCATACAGTACTGTCTTGACGTTCGTATTATAAATTCCAACTTTCATGTTGGTTAACAGTTGTTTTGAGTTCCATTTGTTCTCCAACTGTAGGAATGCAGCCCTTGCTTTTCCAATTCTTGTCTTTACATCCGTATCAGATCCTTCACGTTCATCGATGATGCTAACCAGGTACGTGAACGTTTCCATCTGTTCCAGAGTTTTCCTATCAAGTTTGATTGGCTCGGCGTTCTCTGTGTTGTATTTTTGTTGTTATCTTTTCCTTGGTGTATATTGAAGCCTACTAATGTAGAGGCTTTCGCTACAGTGGTTGTCTTGACCTTCATTCTTTCGTGTGTGTGGGATCGAAGGGTTAGGACATCTGAGAAGTTCAAATCGTTTAGTTGCATTCACAGTGTTCATTGTATTCCTGGTACGGAGATTACTACTCATAAATTAAAACCATTTCATTTCACTCACTAAGTTATGAAAATTAACAAGCAATATTTAACTCATAATCACTACTCTAGAAACGCCAAACATTCATCAAAATGATTTTTTTTTTATCAACATTTACTCAAACTTCGAAACGTACTTGCATACTTAATGTAAAATGTTGATCATACGATTATGAATGAAGTTATCTTACACTATCAATTTCTCTTCTTGGAAAAGAAGCATCTCTTTATTATCATTTAGCGAATAATCAATCTCAGTAGTTTTTCCTCATCAACGGTAAAAATAAACAAAATGTCGCTAACGCATATGAAACTTCTGAAAATCATTAATCAAAGCAATTATTACACTGATATTTATGATGACAATAACATATCGGTGAACAACAAAGCTAATATGTTGGTTACTAAAATTTCAACCACACTTTAAGACACTTATGTCTGATATATGTATAGACATTCATTATGTGGGGGTGGGAAGTGCTTTAATATCGCTTCATTATTTCAGGGTATTATCTGTACAAGTAACGAATTTACACAAGTTTATTGAACTAAGGAAGAAAACTATATGTGATTGAATTTTATACATAGTCTTTCACTATACAATATTTAAAACTACGTACGCTTTATTTTACAACTTTTATAAACCATAGTTATCTAACTCATATAAAGGTGAGTTATTTGCCTACTCAAACAACTAAGTTCTAACAGCATTTTTTTAAAATAACAAACAATGTAAGGACAGAACATTATGGGAATAAAGAAGTATGATGTATCTTAGGTCAGATTTTTAAAAGAAAACATTGACTGGGATCACTCATTTAGATTACTTTTACGATATTCCTTAGAGTGATTAAAACGGTTTTCAAAAAATTATTTAAGAAATTAACGAAGTAATCTGTGAGTAATATCATACTGATCTTAAAGATTGTTTTTGCTATTCAAATATATAAACACTTTTGATTACCAAAGTATCATTTATTCAGTGGTCTAGGGGTTAAGCGTTAGCGTGTGCGACCGAAGATCCCGGGTTCGAGCCTCACATGTGGGATCGTAGATGCACACTACTGAGGAGTTTCATACTAGGACGAAACGGCTGTCCAGTGCTTCCAGGTTGTCGACGGTGGTATGGCTTTTATTAACTCATGAATTCTATATTATTCACAGTAGATTATACGGACATTGTTTACTATCTCATATAATTTGCCAATGGATCCCTTCGTACTTCCTTCTAAGAAATTGTCTAAAGTAGGACGTTTCCTCTGATTTATCCATTCTACCAACCAGGTAAGATAATCAATCATAATCAAATTAACATTATTATCACTCAGTATGATAAGCAAACAATAAGGTACTTTTATAGGTCTAACAGAAAATATCAGTTTAATTTATTATAGGATATACTCAAAATACTTTAAGTTAATGAGGAGTGTGTGAATTAAGCAGTGATATTCTATGTTGTACCAAAATATAATATTGAATAAAGCCATTAATAATAATAATAAGTCCAACATTTAGTTCTGACTTTTTCCATACAGAAATCTCTTACTTATTGTAAAAACTAAAATAGTATGTTTTGACCTTAATATAGACTAGATAACTTTTATAAGCGTCAAGATCTTAACTGATGGGTAAGCTAGTTGAAATTTAGGTTACGTTGAGTTTCTATAGTTTACAAGATGGTGTGATTCATCTCTGGAATTGATTGATATATGAATATTAATGTCATCATGTTTCAACAAGACAGAATTCTTCCAAGTGAAATTATCCTTCAAAGTTGTGATGAGTAAGTACATGTGTTGATGCTAAGATGAATTTATTGAATTAACGGATGATTCACTGATTTGAGAATTAAGTCCGGCTATTAAACTCATTAGTACTGATTATTCAACAAAACAGATCATCCCATGAAATTTGTCATCCTTCTTACCAGATAGATTATGAATTCCAATATCATGTTACTAGCTGAATCAAGCAATAGATCATTTAATGACGGAGCGATTGACAGATGATATTTGTGGGAAACTTCACGGGACATCTGTTACCTATTACATTATCTTCAATTAAGTTCCTAAAATATATCATTTGCCCCATCCTATTATGTATGCCTTCTATTTTCATAAACTTTAAGTTAATAAAGCCTGTTTTGCTTATTGATGACGATTTAAATACGACCCTTGTAAATCCAAATCACTTGTTTTCTATTATCTTCTTCAAGGTAAATGACAGAATGCTACTATTGAATTCTCGCCTGGTGATCTTATCATAGCAACTAGAAACATCTTATTCAGTTTCACTGGTTTGTAGAAAAATGATTATTAGGTTCAAAAACACGTTTAAAGTTGTCTCATGTCCTATACATCTTGACTAACACTATAGTGATCAGGAATCTATCCTCTTTACTCAGCAACGTAAATTAAGAATTATCTTAAACACAGGTTTAATGGAGTTGTAAGTGAATAAGATTTAAATAGGGTGAGACATTTTACATTGTAGAGATCAGTAATTTATCAAGGAGTCAATTAATTTTTGACAGTAACTGTTAACAAATTTTCCCTTTGTGTAGATAAGGATTAAAATAGAAAATTAGTTTATGATTCACCAGCACACCTCCAGGTTAAACAACTCCCTGGTCTTACTGATGTTTATTCACTATCATGGGAAACTAACACACATATTTTGTAACAACTCGTGTATTATAAATTAATAAGTAATTTCACTAATCGATATAAATTATTGTCATTATTTCTGCTTACTTGGTGGAGGCTCTTTCTTTGGTTTCGGTACATTATCTGCATAATAACCAGTTATATTTCCGGATGGTTTATAACGTCCCACTAGGTACACTTTCTTTCCATCTTTGGAGAATGCAGAACCGAATCCTGCTTTATTAGTTGACTTCCAAATTACTTGAGTAAAATGTCCTGATGTCAGATAAAAAAATAAGAATAACTTAACATTGAAAATACTTTATAATCCCCTTTTTTGATGACATTTGTAGTCATACTGTAGTGAACGAGAACGCAAGTGGTGACAACTATGTGTATTCGGATGCACAATCACCGAGTTTTATGGTAAAATGTGAATACCATACGTTCATTACTTCAAATGCAAAATATCCATCACCTGTCTCAGACTTTTTCTCCCCTTCACTTTCATGTCAATCACTCTGTGTTCCTGTTCTCTTCTATTCGATCTTCTCAACTTTCTGCTGCCAGGCATTCCATTTTCGATTAGTGTTACATACTACTTATATCCGTGGAAATGAGTTGCACGCACCACAATACAATCTGTATTTATTCATTATCTAATTTCTTACTCGTTTATCTATCAGGCTACATATAATCACTGAAACTTAATGAAGGATACTAGTGAAGGTTATCGAATCAATCATTTACTGTTATTGGTATAAGATGTTTGTAGAGATTATGATTTGTACTACAGAGTAAGTTTACTCAATGAATTGATGAAAATGTTGGTTATTTAATCCCAATAGAAGATTAATCAGCACTAGTGGTTTTTGAGATATTTCATTTTTCTTTCCACTGATTAACAAAATGCTAGAATGCTAAAAGGCTTATGAATCAAGCATAGAATGTTGGGTATACAATGTTGAATAGCTACAAGCATAAACCACTTTGTTCGTAAAGAAATTTTCAATCGGAATAAGTCTGTAAAAAAGGATTAACTTGTAAGCAGATAAATTAATTACAGTAATATTATTCACTCATTATGAGTCCTTATAATCTCGCTAGTTAACCATTGCATACATGTGACCGGAACGATTCCATCTATAAATCAATCAATATATGGACATTTTACCGACTAAAATCTATTTGAATAATATAATAGAGAGGAAATTTGTACTAAAGAGGAAACCAGTTGTTGAAGCATATTATGTCATCATGAACTAAATATACATTTTATTTCCATTCACAACTATCCAGCATTGTTTGTAACTAATCATCGTCAGTAAGTACGGTTCATTCAAAAATGAATAAGAGAATGCTTCGGAAATCGGTACAAACCTACAACAATCTTTACTGTTGAAACTAGATTGCTTAAATTATTTAAATGTGATTAAATCGTTGTTTGAGATCCAGTTGTCAGATGAATCATTGACATTAATGAATAAAACTAAACTAAAGCTGAATTTGAAATCATCAGAACTGATTGTTGACATATTCAATTCAGTGTACTTTATTATGTAAATAAAGAAAGATTCAAATATTTTAAGTCTGTAGTGTTTATTTAACTAACCACTTATCTATCATCGTTGCTATCCTTTAATATCCTTTCTATTGTTTACATATTAATGTAGTCTTGTGTTTATCTAGTTATTTCAAAGTACGTTATTTCTTGAACAACTTGCAAATAAAACTTTGTTTTTAGATAATACAAATCATGAGATAACTATTTTTAGTAATATACTACTTATTATATTCCCTACAAATCTAATTGAATACCAAACCATCGTGAAGTTTGAATGGGATGTTACTAAATAAAACATTCATATATCTCGACACTTATTGGTAGAACATGCTGACGAAGACTCTCATGAGGGAAATAGAACTGTTCTCAAATGAAGGTTTGCGTTTCAGCGAAATTCTCCCATCTTTTGAACAACGAGAAGTGTACTGCGCTCATATGATTTTGAAATGGTGTAGAAGATTTTTAGGTCAGGTGAATGATTGTGATGAAATTTTGTTCTCTGATCTGGATGGTTTAGTCCTGTAGCTTTCATCGTTCTTCTGAAAGACATCATCAGCAAAGACTTCATGTAGAAGTATATCTTTGTTTCAATTGTATTTCACCAAGAAACTGGAAATACTTTGTTGTAAATAGACGTTTATATTCATGGATATCTTAATTTGTTACCTCTAAGCCCAAATAAGTAATCATGAGTATCCAGTGAAATTGTATACATTTTCAGTTAAACATATAAGTATTTACATGTTGAAAACTATGTGACACATTGAAAATTCATTTTAATCAATTACAAACAATATTTTTGTTCAGGTGAACCATAGTATTTTCATTTTCATTCAAGTATTCTTGGTCGCTGTTCTTTTGGTAAGTTTGACATGTCGAAGCATCATTCTCAAACCCTAATTTTCATGATATGTTTTTTGTTTGGTATGTTAGAGTGAACCACAATGAATAAAGTTCATAGCAAACAATTGGGGATTTCTTTTGTGTTGCACTTTATGCTACTTATCATTATTAAGTAGTGAAAATTGACCTTCCATTAACATGAACAGAGCTGTTACCTTATAACGAACATCAAGCTATTATTTTCTTTTCAGTTTGATCGTATTACCTCAAACTCTTCTGTATTACTTCTGAAAACTCGCTGACATTTTGTCCTTCTCTTTTATATTTATAACTAATCAGAACTTCGTATATACTTTGACAGTAGAGTTTGACAATTAAAGAGTTTTTAGATGAAATAAAGTATCTTTCTTGAAAATCAAGTAGTTGAAACTGGTTACAAATAAAAAGCTTCAATCGTTACGGTGAATAAACTGTGACTTCTATTCACGAAATCAAGATAGACAAGATAACTTGGGTTTGCACATAAGTGAACCTAATAATATTCAGATTTTATTATTCAAACGTCAGTGAATATTTGATAAAATTGTAGATACAGACCATGTTGTCGGAGACTTCATGAATAACGAAACAAGAGGTTTGAGATAATGGAAGAGACAGCTATGATCCGGTCACAGTAGCATGGAACTTCTTATTCTTCGTCTTCTCTTAAATCTTAGCTTTTAAAATTATATTGTGTCTTTTATTCGATGAATGCATTCTTGATTCTTGAATAATGCTGTCTGTCTCTAACCTTTCCTACTAACCACCATTCATCTATGTCTAAAAATGCTTATGAATTAAAGTCAATAGCAAAGCAATCCTCATAGGATGTACATATGGTAAAACACTGATCACTTCCAGTACTAAAAATCAGTGTGAAGATTCAAATAACAAATATAAATCAGATAAAATTCACTTGATTACAGTAACATAAACAAGTGAACAAGGTGATGAAAAAGCTAACGATAATGGGATTGAATCAAAGTATATTCAGCCAATGGGTCTCAAATAAGACAAAACGCGCATTTCACTACTAGCTACTATTTATCTTTTTTCTTAAAATACTACTGACATAATTTTTACTACTATCCTGACATTTGTATTGATAACTTTATCTCACTATTATGATATTGTGTGGCAGGCAAATGGAAGCGATGCATCACAAACTGACTGTACACTATTGGATATTTGAAGAATTTCACAATTACTGTTACTCATAATCTGATAGAATAAATAGCTAAAATTTAACAAGTATTAAATGAAAGCAAAGATGGATAATGGCTAGCAGTGGAATCTAGGACGCGCGTTTTGTCCTGTTTGGCACCAATCGGATGCAGATACATCCAGCTGATGGGTCCCAAACAGGACGAAACATGCGTCCTAGATTCAACTGCCAGCCACTGTCCATATTTGGTTATAAAGCTTGTGACTTCGGAAATATCGAGACAGTCCGTACAGCATGCACATATGCCAACAAGAGACTCATCAATTGCAGTCCTAAATAACAATCGGAAGATGCAAGTAAACAACAATTGAAGGTAACAAATGAATTCAAGAAATAAAAACAAGTTTAAAATGAACTATTCTTTTTCGGTTGTCTTATACCTGATCCAGGTTGATTTTGTCCATTGAAATCATGTTGCTTAATTTCATCGTACCAATTTCGAGTTACTTCACGGCCTTTCAAAGGGGAATATTTAAAAAATATGGTTTTATGTACATAATAATACAGTAAAGTCATCTATTTATAAGAGAACTACTCTTCATCATAATAGTTATTTTGAAAAAGAGTAATTAAATAAATTAAATTAAATAAATGAATCTGTAACAGTGTACCAGTATATACTAGTTGATTTGAGATATTTTATGTCTTATAACGGAGTACATGAAGCTTGTTAGGTCCTGTCTAAGGTTAGTTATATGAAACCGATCGACATTTACGTGCCAAATCACATAAATTGCAAGAACAGTGGGATGTGTACATATTTATATATTCGAGTATGTTTCGAGGAATTTGAGATTAAAAGATGTGAAAGTTTTAAATATTCCCATTACCTGGCATTTAATCAATACGGGACGTCTTCCAATCTTTCAGAATCATCGTCATACAAAACGAATGCATCTTCTTGATGAGTTACCGAAACAATGATGATTAAAAGACACCAAACCAGATTTATACTTTCAAAAAGAGACAGTCATCAGTTTATCACTATCTTCATTAATTCATAATTCTAATTACAACTATACTAATTATTATTACTAACATTATTATTTCTTTATTATTGGGTGCAACTGTTCTGTATTCTTCACTGAGCCGATTCTTACCACGCATCTACACCAGTTATCTTTTCATTCATTCATGATTTCAATTCGTTTAGCTCTGCGGACTTATGAGAATTCGTGAATTGTAATATAGTTGTTGGGCCTTCTTCCGAGAACTACGACGGAGCCTCCAGAGGCTCTAGAAGAGCCAAAGAGTCCCATCCAATCAGAAGGTAATGGGGCTTTTTAGAATATCAACGTAGCATAGCATGCGTCTTCGAAGATTGGTTGAATTATAATGCTGATTTAGCAAGCCCTAATATCTATAAATACCCATGATTTTCTGTACATTTTGATCCTTACCCAATACACACTTTCTCCAATCGTCTTCCGCTTTCTCATTTGCGACTTGGGAGGGTTCTAGCGTTCGAGTGCTCAAGTCATACGTGGTGTGTTAAGAATCTAAGCTTCTAGATGTAACAATAATTCACTCTATCGAATATCATTTCCAAGATAACTATTGACTCGTCTTCCGCCCCCCCCCTCTGTGTGTGTTTCGATTTCCATCTTCAAATAACGGTACATATAGATACTGATAGCCATAGTCATCTCATTTTTCTAAAAATTTGCAATCTCTATTGTGTCATATCATGCTATGTTTCAATATAAATTCGGTTTTAAGCAGCTGAAGTGACATCACTAAATAAAAATTAATTCATTTTAGTCCGTCTCAATTGTTGAATAAGAACAATAACGGGGCGGATTTGCATGTATATAATATACAATTCTCTTTGAAACTAGCACACAACAATACCATCATGCACTATCCTATCGCTCTTGGCAGGTCAGTCAACGCGAACGTCACATGAACACCATTAGGGCATACGACAGGCTAGGTGCCCCAATTATTGAATTAGCTTTATTTAAATATATTAACAGAACTAATTGTGTAAATTTTTTCTGTTATAATAACAAGTTTTCTCAACAGATACAATCCCTTGGATTTTTTTTCTCTGTTCTCAAGTATATATGCCTGACAAATTTTTAACATTACCACAAATATATTCAGTTATGTGTTGAGTCTAGATTTTACGATATATTTGTGTTTGGACTTGTAGAAAACAGTCATTATGCCATTATTCTAAACAATCCCAAATACAAATATACAAAAGCAAATACATTATTCTAATCTGTAAGCTTCTCTAATAAGATAATTCAAATATCTTAAAGATATTCAGATATATATAGGTATTCAACTTACCATTCAGTGATACACCGGCTGTAGCCATTTGAAATGCTAAATTTTCACCGTATCCATCTGCTTTACTATGCTGCATACAGTTTGTTGAAGCCAAGTGTTCAGCCCACTTTTGAGAATCACTAGCCAGTTTTGAATCATAACTTATTTTTGGACAACCATGCAACGCTCTAAGTCTGAGTTAAGAAAAATTCTATGTGTATTATGGATTGTGACAAAATCTTTTTACCACTTAAACGAAGCACAAGGATTAATTTAGGAATTATTTATAATTTTGTGAGGAATAAGTGTTGTTGTTGAGATAGTTATTGTGTAGAGTGCTATTATGAACTGAAAATAGTGGAATTGTAGCGGACGAACAAGAAGGTGGAGTTAACCAAATTTACTATTTAATGCAAAACTACAGAGTGATTTTGTAAATTATTTGAAAACCATATATCAAATATCTGATTCACACATCCACCAATTGTCCTTTTACATGCTTCATGATCCTTTCAATTTCGTCATTATTACAATCGCTTTCTGTTTCTCATTCTGACCTCCTCAATTCAATATTCTCAACCTTCTCTTGACAGGCATTCCACTTTTTATTTATGTTACATACCACTTATGTCTGTTAACATAAGTAGCATGTACCACAGCATGAACATAATTACGAGAGAACCAGTTGTAAAAACCCGTTCAAGCCTTTTAAACTGCTGAAGGTATTATTAAACAAAGAAATGTCAAGTAGAAGTTAATTCCAGCGGTAATATTGATTCAATAATGGAATATCAAGCTATTTAGACTTATGCAACTTTGGTTTGAACAACCATATCTTTACAAATTTCAAACTTCCTTGAAATACATTTATTAAAAGTCTATTTGGAAAAAGGATCAGAGTTAGATCATCATTGTGATTTATTCACTGAAATAACCAAGCAAACTAATTTAATTGTTTTCATCTGATGTCATAAGTTCATCTATAAATGGATGCATAAAGAGAATGTCATATGGAGCCTATTATTGAGGCGTTTAAACTATGTTTCCTTGCACAGTTTTATTTATGATTAAGCGCTAAACAAGATTTAATCAAGATGATATCAAGACGTTTTGTTTATTCAACGTTCACTAAGAAAAAAAGATCCAAATCGGCAAAACATATTTTAATAAAGATATTCTAATAGCATTAGGATCTTTACTTCATTCAGATTATGAATTTCCATAACCAATATGAACATCCATGGTTTTTATATGCGCGGACAATTATTTCAACTTTTTTTTTCATATGTGCCAAAATATCTTTTATTGGGTAACTCTAATTTAATATTATTAATATTGTATTCATTCCACCGTAACATTCCTGACTGTGCTATTATTTGATGTAAGTCTAGATCCCAAAGACAGCATCACTTCCATGGAATGTGTAGATATACTTTAGTAATCAAGATCTTAGATCCAGGGCTCCCTACCGTTTACTCCCATCCACTTGAAATAATGTCGAACTCTTAAACCGGTGACAACATTACAAGTAAACCAATCGAATTTGATCAGACTTGAAGAATATACAAGTGTAAAGTTATACATCACACAGTAAACAATCATGCATTTAAATTGAAGTCCAGTTGAAATGTTAAATACAAGTGCAACAATTAAGAACTGTCATGAATATAACTGAAAAGTTTTTAAATATTTATTTTTCACACAAGCTACTTAGAACATTAAAAAGTAGCTGCCTGAATTTGGCTAAAAAACAAAATGTTTAGTCATTTGAAAACACTAGTATAGGGGTTGTGGAGATTATTAAGTTTTTGATTGAGATCATGAACCCATTGATGTTAGACTACCTTTAGAAACCTGGTAGCACTGGACGGCCATTTCGTCCCAGTGTAGGACTCCTCAGCAGTGTGCATCCACGATCCCGAACGCAGGGCCTTCAGTCTTGTGCACTAACGCTTAACCCTCTAGACCACTGAGCCGGCATCCAATGGTCATAATGTCTAACCTCAACCAATCCATTTGATTGCGCGACCATTTTTCATTGTACTGAGGTAGATACCTGTCTCTACCCGACACGGATTAGCTCCACTGGTCACGGCTTCTCACTAGAACTCCAAGAATTCCTTCACGAAGTGAGTTACTAGTGAGCACATGTTGATTACTAAAACAGGGGTTTTAAAATACTTCTTCAACTTAGACGAATCAGTTCAGTTAAGATATTATAGTGATAAACACAACAAATTTGCATTTTCTCCAAATACCATATGAACTAATTAGCACGGAAAACCTGCAAAAAAAATCTTGTAATACACATTCTAAATGTAAGTATCTTCAGGTGAAAGTATTTTAATTATTTTACACTGTGACTATTAGTCTTCTTGCTATTCCAGTCATTTTAAAACTACTAACCTTTGTGAAATCGTACTTTTTCTGAGAAAATTGGTCAAAACGTTCATTTCTCAATATTCACATCTACTAAACATCTGCCATACAATAGTGCTGCTCCTACAACTTACGTAGATTTACAGTATTTAACAGATGCATGATAAGAAAACTTATGCAGAAATTGGTAAGCGTTCATTGATTCCATTGGTTTCATTCAGCTACCATTTGGGGGTCTTTTGTAATGTTAATGTTATGAGAACCACAAAAAACAGACTAACAGTAAAATGACTGTATTTGTCAACTTTTCAACGGATTTCACTTGATTTATGGTTGATGAATAACTTCCTGACCGTATCTGTACCTTGATGCGGCAGTCAGGCACAACAATTTTGTCTACTCTATCGAACGACACTGGTTAAAATATTTGTTTTTCGAGGTTCTTTCGTGTCATACAGGTTGGTTGATAAGACGAAAAGCATTAAACAGAAAGTCTGGTCGCCATCTTGCTGTCAAATGATTTTCAGTGTAATGATAGTAGGCTTTTTATCTACAGATAATCAGCTTTTCCATTTCTGCTGCCTCTTCTCATGGGAAGAGTAAAGTCATAAAAGTCAAAGTCTAAACAAAACACACTTCATTTTGACCCATCGGCCTGTATTTTTGAAGGTAAGACATAAAAATTATGGAATTAACAGATGTAAAATCAATTACATACATGCCATATGTGACAGTCTCAGACAGTTGTCTCTTAGAATCTGCGGTCATCATGATAATCACTAAACCAGCTTAATTTTGAAGTACCTTAACAAAATCACTAACCCATGAGGTGTAAAACCGGGGAAAGATACCTATCTACTAATTACCCAGATAATTTTTTTGACTAATCAAGAGTACGTACGCATTACAATATTTTGCTAATCTAAACAAATTATGCCAACGTATTCGATTTGTTTTAACGATCATCAGAAACCATGTTTAAAAACAACAAAATATGTATTCTTTGCTCAAAATCTGTTACAACTTTGACAGGAAAAATGTATAGAATAATAAATGTTCCGGAATATTACGTGACAATTAGAAACAAGTGTCTTATAGGTCTTTATAAGTAAAGTAGAAATGTACTTTAAGTGGTACCAGTTAGACAGATAGTTATCAATTATTATTATTATTATTATTATTCCATTTACCGAATAATCTACATGCAAATGAATCATCTTTAATTTCTAGTTTAGAAACGAGAACATTAGTTGGAGAAATTTTAAAAGAACTTTATTTCAATTTAATTTTTGACTTTTAAGCATTTTATGGGTAACTTGTGGGACCCTTTATTTTGTCGTCATTTAGATCGAACGATGTTTGTTGACGGGCTCTTCACTTTGGTGGCCCGGGATCTGACTCCAATTTGATTGTATGAATGATTGTTATTGAAAGTTATTTGTCGTCTATCCTCGTATATAATCATCAACTTTAATCGTGTTAGTCAATAACGGAATTAAAGAAGTCAAATAATGAGAATGAACTTTTGAATACATATATTTTGTATGTGAAGCGAAACGACGAGCAGTGGAGATGGCGGGTAAGCCAAGTCCCATTATTCAAGCGTTAGTTAATATTTGTAAACACACAAAAATAAGTTACATACATGTGATGAATAATGGGATGGGAAGTGTACACACATGTACGCTCATATAAAAACAGTTAAGACTGGTAAGGGAATAATTAACAAGGTCAAAATATGACTCAATTAGAATGAATAGATTGGGCTGGCCGAAAGCTAGAATAAGGTATATGGACTGAACACAATAACCGACACTACAAACTCTACATAAAAATCGGACTTAGAAAATATGAGATTTTTAAACTACTGATATATGCAAAACAGTTAACCAATAGTTTAATGGCTTCTCAAATGATATGATTTCATAGTGAAATCAATATTCATTTTCAATATATCATTACTAAACAATTCGTAACCATGATAAACAATATTTAAGCTGACTCTTATATCCAATAGTTTTTAATTTCATAATCATACTTGATTACATGTACATCCACTTCCAAAGAAGTCCTACTCATTGCCTTCTCAAGGTGAAGGTGTTGTTTGAGTGGACGAAAAGCGAATGTCCGGTGCTTTAACTGGATTGATGGACACGGGGATCCACCTAGAGGAGTTGGAAAACCCTTTTTCCTAACCAATGGTGTATATGGTCTCCACGATCCTGAAAGAACTAATGGAGTATGAATTTATTGTTGATTACTGGCTACCGTTTGACTGCATCTCCTTACGTTGCTCCACTGCTTTGTGGATAATACCTCTAGGTCTAAGACTCCAGGTGTATTTCCGTAAGAAAACTACCTGCTTCGTTCTGGGCAACCGAGCAGTATTACAGCCAACACACAAATCAAGTGACTTGTGTGGTGCATATATATTCGGTGCCTCCTTGTACCAATATTAATGTGTTCAAATAAATAAATTAATTAATTAATAAATAGAATATGTAGTGGATTTAATATATGAACCAATGATAATGTATGATAAGCTATTTATATTACTATAGTAAAATAACTATTAGCTTAAAAACTAAACAGATTTTTGTTCCAAAGCATTTACTGTTTATATGTTAATATTACAATTACAGAACTTCAATATGTAATGATTGATTACTAATTTCAACCCTACAATATCTTTTAACATTTCTATATTAACTTCAATACAGGAATTGAGTTTGTCACATAATATAAAACCATAATTTCCCTAATTTTTTTGTTGTACTCAAATAAATCAGTATGATTACATAATAACTAATTAAGTCATTTATCAATAGAGATCTATATTTCATTTAACCAAAATAGTTTCATGAAACATTATGATGTAATAACTTGGACAAAACATTTAGGCATTTTAATATTAATGATCAATTTTACTCTTTACTCTTTATAAATCAAATCTTTAATACAAATAATCAATATTTTCTTTAATTAGCAACTACTTAACAGAATATTCTCACTAATTATACACACACAAAAAAAGAAGAAAAAACAGAAAATTCTTTCAAAAGAGTATCCATGTCATGAGCTTAAATGATGTACTGAATGCAAGTTGAAATGAAGTTTATCTACGAAATGTAGTCATTTAATTCTTTATATAAATCAATAAATATTGATGATTATTGATTTTCATAATAAAGTATTTTTTTAAAATTACAATATTTAGTAAGTATTATGCAATGTTTGAGAAAGAAATCAATACTTCGATTAATTGACTGGATATATGTATATATTGATATGTCCCAATTTGGATTGGTTATTTGACTATAGTCAATCGATACATTGAATTTAGGGAATAAAATAATTATCATAAATAACATTAGTAATAAGAGTTTGAATGATTTCATTATTGACAAACAGAAATGAGTTCCAATAGTTGAAATCATGAGTCATTTGAAGCTAGACTATCATGGAAAACCTGGAAGCACTGGATAACAGTTTCGTCGTAGTATGGGACTCCTCGGCAGTGCGCACCCACGATCCTGCCCCCAGCGAAATTCAAACGCAGGACTTATCAGTCTTGCGTAAGAGTACTTAACCATTAGACTACTGAGTCACTAAGTTCTTTGATAAGTCGATATGACTATTTTGTCGCAAGTTTTTTTTTAAAACAGATGTATTGTGACTATCAATGGAATCCAAGATGTCTATATCATCTTACAAGAGACTTGTTAATTCAGTGTACCTATATCATAGTATTAATATTCATATTAAAACTGTAATTTAATGATTTTCATTTCAAACATTAAAGGGTTCTCGAAATGAATCGAACAAATTAGTTGTCATCCAGCAACAACAACAACAAAAATCATACATAGATTTAGGTAACATAAATTTGAATTTTATTAAAATAAATCCATAAACAGTAGAAACATCTACTTATGCTTTGTGTCTCTATTGATAAATGAAGATGTTTTCAGTAACTTTCTATCGAAAACATAACCATATTATTCTTAATGTATAAAATCACTATTTCTATTCAACTATTTCCTTTTTATTAATACTAAATAATCTTCCAGACAAAATTGTATCAGTCGTTACCAAGTTTTTCTTTTTAATTGAATTAAACAGGTCAAAACTATGGGAAAACAATTAATATATACATCTAGTTTATCTGATCAAAACAAATAACATACCTTATATACATATGAATGTAGACGGTTTAACATCTATTCATTGTTTTGATGAGAAACGTTTATGTTACTATGTGAACTAATTTCTAAAAAGTTAATTAATATTTCTATAACTGATTTATTTTGATCACAAGAGGTTTTGTGGATATTATAGTAATTTCAATGGTTAAGATCATGAGTCAATTGAAGCTAGACTACCATGGAAAACCTGGGAGCACTGGACAACTGTTACGTTCTAGTATGGGACTCCTCGGTCGTGCACATCCACGATCCTGAGAGCGGGATTCAAACCCAGGGCCTTCAGTCTCGTGCACTAACGCTTAACCTACTGAGCCGGTATTTAATGGTGTTGTTGTCTAACATCAACCAACTCACGAAATTGCGCGACCATCACCCATGGAACTGAGGTAGACACCTGTTGCTACTCGACACGGATTAGCGAGAATGAATGCCCTGTGTTCGAATCCCATGAGCGGAATCGTGGATACTGATGGGTCGCACAATAGGACGAAATGGCTATCCAGTGCTTCCAGGTTTTTAATGGTGGTCTAACATCAATTGGTTCATGATCTCAATCAAAAACAAGCAATTGTGTTTGAATACAAAACTACAGAACATCTCGGATAAAATCTGAGAACCATACAGTAACTACTTCATTTGTAAAATGTCTATCATTTGTCTCAGACTTCACTGTTCTTTCATTTCTACATCACTCACTCCCTGTTCTCATTCTCTTCTCTTCAATCTTCTCAATCTTCTACTTCTAGCCATTCCAATTTCGATTAATGTTACATACTACTTAAATCTGTCGATATCATTAGCACACACCACTGGAAATATTTTCATTTTATTTATTCAATAAACTAATTAAATATTATTTCTACTTGTGTAGGTGAGAATTTCGATCGAAAAACCAACGTATTATTATCGTATATTTACATTTGAATAATAACAAATGTTTTTTTTAAACGGTAATTACTAGGTCGGAAACTAATTCAATTGACTAATAAAATCAACATATTTAGGTATTTCACTCTTAAGAATAGATTTGTTGATGTTGAAACAAAATGTGTTTGTTTTGTAAAACTAAAATTAAATTAACTACTTCTATATTATTGGGCCAATATGCAGTTACGAAATCAAAGATAATGGTAGTTTAGTGTGTGCTATGGATGTCGGTAAATATAAGTACTATGCATCACCAATCGAAAGTTATATACCTGGAGGTTGAAGTTTGGGAAAATAGAAAAGAGGATAACGAGAACAGAGAATGATTGGTGTGCATGTGAATGAACAATCAAGTCTGAGACAATCGAATGAAATTTTACAAATGAAGTATTTATTGTATGATTCTCAGATTTTATCCGAAATGTTTTGTAATTTCATATTTAAATACATTTTGTTGTTCCCGTCTGTGTTCTCGTTCACAACAGTTGGACATAAAATAAAAGTCTGTCGATTAACGCTGCTACAGACCTCAACTCAGGGAAGTTGGAAACTTAACAAATCGTGAAGCAAATAATGGGAATTAAGACTAACGACAATACAAAGATAAATATAAAAAGTACGATTCAAAATGAACAGATTATTTTATAGAAGAGAGAATTGGGAATGACACTTAATGTAAAATTTTGTAGAAGATAGCGCATTAGCAAAATTACGTAATGTGACTAAAAACAATAATAATTGCTATGTTTGAAGAGATTACGAAATCACCGAAATCTGAGAACGGAACGAAGACTCAGCGACACAATGACAAGATAAGCAAACTATTGTGATGTGTCCTAGCTCCGCTATCTAGAGGGAGACATCTAGGTTCAGAAGAAAGAAAAATTATTCCATAAGCAGCCAGAAGCACGAATAAGAACAAGCACAACTCTAGTGTATATGTACAGCATAAAAATGTCCTTGGAAAAGGTCATAAAATAGAGTACTCAAAGAGGAAACGAACCAAATACATTCAGGGTTCTTCCAAGTAGGAAGTACAATTGGAAGGTAAAGGTGGGTGCATTGGACACGAATACAAAAAATTCAAATTTGCAAAATAAAATTACAAAAATGAGACGTTTTCCAAGTGAGTTCTAAGGATCTAATATCTTCAACAATAATATGATCACTTGTGATAAACTATAGAATAACTAGTTACCTATTACTTGCTTTAACTGAATAAAGAATGATATGACTCAATTCATAAAGTAATATGACACTGTAAATGTGAATTTACTGCACAGCAAACATCATATACTCACCTGGTCAACAGTCAAACTTATATAAATTGAACTTGGCAATACTTGACTCATCAAGTAAAACTTGATAAACCAGTTATTGGAATTATTTTCTACTAGAATTTCATTGTATTACAGATTGATAATTAATGAATTTAAAATGAATTTATTTTATCAGTATAGGGGTTGTTGAGATTATTACGTTTTTGATTGAGATTATGAATCGATTGATGTTAGACCACCGTTGGAAACCTGAAAGCACTGGACGGCCGTTTCGTCCTATTGTGAGACTCCCCAGCAGTGCGCATCCACGATCCCGACAGCGGGGTTTGAACGCAGATCCTTCAGTCTCATGAGCTAACGCTTAACCTACTGGACCACTGGGCCGGCATCTAATGGTGTTGTTGTCTAACATCAACCAATTCATGAAATTGAGCGACCATCGTCCATGGAACTGAGGTAGACAAGTGTCTCTACCCGACATGGATTAGCTCCAGTGGTCACCGTGAGAATAGGAAGACATTAGACAACGATTTATTTAACATTTAAAATAATTCAAAATCACATAACGAATATACTACTTATTAGATGATTTATTTACAGTCAGAGTTATATACATTAAACTAAGTAGTACTTGACATTTATTAATAAACACTTTACAGAATAAGCTTAGATACACAATATTATAAAATTAATCACCTAAAATCAACGGATATAACCAACATGATTAGATGTCATAGAAGTTTGTAAAAATAAATCAATATCGTATGTAAATCAAAATTGAAATAGTTAGGTTATTACTTACCCTATCAGAAATAATATTGTATTTATGTACTACTGAAATATTTGCAAAGAATTAAGAGATAGATTGAAGGAATCAAATTCCAGACTAATAGATCTTAGGTCATAGGACATAGATTCATCTATTTTAGTTAGAGTAATTCACTATCAGAAAACGGTTATTCAACGATTACTACATAAACATATAATTGGTTTTATTAAACTTAATTGTTTCTAAAACCAATTAGCTTTGAAGGTTCCATCTGTTTTTCATATGCTTTCAGTAAAATAATGTATACAACTATGAGCAAAGATAGAGAGTGTCTAGTAAGGTAATCCAGGATGCACGTTTTATCCTATTTGAGATTCGTCAGCTGAATGTACCTGTATCTCAGGATTGATATTCACTCCAGGACTCGAACCCAGTACCATTCTCTCCTAACGTCATTGCGTTACGATGAAACTCATATCCTGGATTTCACTACTAACCACCATCTATCTTTACTTGTAATATTTTTGACCTAAGGTAATATCGAAGCAATCCATACAAGATGTAGAATAATATTGTCCGACCGGCCATTAAGAGACTGATCAATTTTACAATCTTAAACGTCAGTGGGAAAATTCAACACAACCAATACAAAAATGAATTATTGAATACAATTATTTTAAAAGTTTATGTATAATAACTACATAAACGACGCACCTAGAATTCTAAAAGACACTTTAAATAACGAATATAACTGAATTAAGCACATAAATTACAACTAAGATTACATCATGACTGAAATTCGTTGTTGAACGTACAATGTTTGCTTGTTTGTTTGTTTTTTATATATAAAACTATGTGTTATCAAATGGTTGATCTGAAACAGTATTTTTTCGGATCGATAATATTTTATGTTAGAAACAATGTTGATTGTGAATATTATTGTGATAATAAATAATGAATAAAATAATATTGAATTGAATTTATTATTATTAAAAGTATGTAGGTCATATGGTTATGGACTAGTAGTAACAAGGTTTCGCCAATTTTTTTTGTTGAAATTTTAATGTTATATTATAGAGTTTTGTGAATAAAATATCTCTTGACTAGAAATATTAGGTATTATTGAAAGTCTAAAATTACTGAACAACTACTTTGTTCTAGTATGAGATTCATCAGTAGTTAGATGGTGGTTGGAAGTAGTCGACAGGAAACCCTGAACCTGGGTTTTGTGCTACTTGGCACTCGTCAGCAAGATGTACCTGTAATCTTGAGGGAATTGGTGCTCCCTGGCGGATTTCATCTCGTGTCACTGCAACATGATCGATAGCATTCGATCTGCACTAATAGGGACTAGACACGCATGACATTGATCACCACCCAGTGATCAATCAATTGTGATTACATCTCAGTCCTACAGGAGGTCAGTCGCGGCTCGGATAGCTCAGTGGTAACGTCTCTGACTGTGAAGCTGGGGGACACGAGACCGAATTTGTCAGGAAGCACCAGATCCCTCAAGAAAACAGGTACACCTTGCTGACGAGTACCAAGTAGCACGAAACCCAGGTCCAGGGTTTCCTGTCGACTACCTCCAACCACCATCTAAATCTCAATATATAGTGCCCACAGTGTCAAGTCACCCAGACTGGTGGCCACATTGCAACATGATCGATAGCATTTGATCTGCACTAATAGGGACTAGACACGCATGACATTGATCGTCACTCAGTGATCAATTAATTGTGATTAATCTGTAGCCTCTCAACCAGGAATCGAACCTACGACTTTCGAACTTTCTTGTAAACACTAATTCATCAAAAACTGGTGTACATATTTAATTTTAATCAATCCATTGTGATGCCTGGTTGAACACTATTGGTCCCTGCTTTTTACTACAAGTCTGGAAATTTCTTTTCAAAATTAGTTATCAATGAGCGCATGATAATTATTAGTATAGGAATTGTGAAAATTGTTGAATGTTATTGAAATCACAAACAATGGCCAAAACTTCCATACTGATAAAAATAGTAGTGTAGAATAAATCCTAATATGTTTTTTTATTTATACTAAAGATATAAATGTTTACACAGTTCATTTTTACACAAGCGAGTTACTATTTGGACTCAGTTGTTAAGTGGATAACACGTTGAAGTTTGAAGTACTTGGCACTGGGTTTGAGTCTCGAAACGATGTGGATACATCCAGCTGACGAGTAACATAATGAAACTTGTCCTTTTTTAATCAAATTCGTAACGAACGTAATTATTTATCCTTCCTTGTTATAGAAAATGCTGATAAAAGTTCCTAAAATATCGATCTTAATGCTATCATTTAGCTCATAACCAGATCTTTTGAATATATTTCCTAATTTACTAAATAATACGTTTCCAACATTTTCTTTAATTGATCATTTAACATTATTTTAAATACAAATCGGTTTTTATGAAGTTTAAACTGGAATAAGGATATATGGATTTCACTGCTAACCATGTTCCATGTATTCTACGTGTAAACTTATGCCATAATGACTGTATCAAGACAATCCTCATAGGATCTACGTGTTCCAACCTGGACCGATCAAAGTTCAGTCGAAATATCAGCAACTGAACAATTAAAAAAACATTACAAATTAAAATAATACCAACGTTAAGTTAGTTAGTAATTTCCTAATAAATACACTGCAGTAAGCGGTTACTATTTGGATTCTGTTCTTAGCATAGGACTTCTCTATTAGTCTGAAAGATAGTTTTCTCAAATACACTTCGGTGATGACGTCAATTCCGTTGAGTATTTAGTCATAATCTCAACTACAATTGCACCCCAATCTTTAATGGACATTTGGGATTCAATGTTTTGTAGCAACTCTAAATAAGTGGACCACTGAAAATTATTGAGAAAATGAAAATATTTCACAGAAATCCAACCAAGAATTAAAAAATCATACTAGGCTCAAGGCTTCTTGTCATAGGTGTCCTCGAAGCGTTGACCGTGGTTCGTGGAAAGACCAAGTCATAAACATTGAGGTTAATCATAGGACATTTGACAAAGATGGTAAATCAGTTGGTAAGGTTGTAAATCTTTAATAATTGTAGAAGTCCAAATATATTTTATATATGCCTAACTGATGCCTACCACAACATTACATAAGTAGTTTGGAAAGAAGCTAGGGTCAGCCGAACCAAGACGTGACGTCAGTCCATGAAGTCTTTATCTGTTATTCTGAACCATATGGATAAAAAAGACAATGTGGAAATCATCAAACTGCATCGCGAAGGAAGCGTTAACTTGGAACCCAGAAAGGAAGAGGTAAAGTGGAATACCAAGGAACATATTGCGCCTGGAATTGGAAGTAGGCATCAAAAAGATGAATAACAACTGGAGACAACTTGAAAGCATTACCCAGGACAGAGTTAGATGATGACCGTCGGTGGGCAGTCTATGCTCCTCCATGAGGAGTAACAGGCATAAGTAAATAAGTAATTATACTAGACTCGATTACTTTTGTTTGAACGAAAACCTCATCAATAAATGTCAAGACCGTTTTCATTATGACTGAAGTCATATTAAACAAAGAACATAATAAGCAAAAGAAATCTATAGGAAAATAATCGATATCCCCATGTAATTTGGATTTTTTTAGAAAAATTGTCCATATCAAAGTTACACTACCTTAGAGATTAAAAAATACCAAAGTATACCGCTTAAAAACGACAGTCAGAAAAGATAAATATGTTTCATGTGGTATAAAATCACTAATGACATTTACAAAAGTATTTATTTCATAAAATAAAACCTATAGATATTTGTTTTAAATTGTGGTCTTGTGTTCTTTTAGTATGTCACGTAATGAAACTTGTAATTAGATAACAGTGGCTTATCGACCGGACCAATGATGCATAAATCCGTACTAGCAGTGAAGAGTCCTTATCGGCCCTTTTTCCTCCTAGCCCTGGCCGTTAAGTCCAGAACACCAATCTCAGTCCCTGCGATATGAATCATGTATTTCAAGCAGACTGTATTTTTATACAAAAAGCAAACAGATCACATCACACCATAAAATAGAAAATAGAATATGTACAAGACTTAGCGGTTGTGAATATGGGAGGTTGTAATTAATAGACTGGGCATAACTCAGTAATTGTAAATCGTATAATAATAGTTCACAGGTCAAAGTAAGGCTTGTAATAAGAGGAGTATAGGTAAACATAATCTAGCTACTGAATAGTTATACATTAAGAATATACGTATAATATTTGTCCATAAATAGTTCTCTAAAGTTACCATTCATAATGGTTGCCAGGATATAACAAAATTATAGAAGAATTATCTTGAATTGATTCATCACAAAACTATTTTGTTTTATAATTTTTAAGGATAAACGTTTTGTAATTATTTCATGTAGTCAATCTAACTGTTAAGTGACTCCATTAAATAAACGTTATATAATAAATAGTAATCGATTCGTACCGAAATAAAGTTCATCTTAATCTATATACAAATTAACAAATTACTTGATAGGAATTTGAAAATACAACACAATACAACCCTACAATATTCAATGTTTGGATACGTTCAGTACAACGCTTGAATAATACAATACAATAGTTGTAATCAAGAGTCAACTTAAGCTAGATCACCATTGAAAACTTAGAAGCACTAGACGGCCGTTTCATCCTAGTATGGAGCTTCTCAGCGATGCAGATCCACGATCCTACACGTGGGACTCAAACCCAGGACCTTCAGTCTCGTGCGTGTACACATAACCTCTAAACCACTGAGCTGGCATCCAACAGTATTACTGTCCGATTTCAATCAATCGATGATCATACGCAACCTTTTATCTATTGTTTGAGAATGATTAGTATCTCATACCTGGCATAGATTGGACTCCACTGATTACGGCTTCTCATTAGAACACCAGGCATTACATCTTAAAGCTAGTCACTAGTAAGCACATGTTCATCATCAACTACTGAGTAGTTCCATATTGGGATGAAACAGTCGTCCAATACTTTCAGGCAGTCAAATAGTAGTCTAGTTTAGATTAACTCGTAATTAAAATTGTAAAAATACTACACTCTCCATAAATTCTCTACAATGAACAATAGTTATTACTTCTGGATGTTGAAAATGCATCACTTTTTTTTCTAAAAGACTTGATTTTGGGAAGTTCTGTTTGTTGTTTTGTACTTTTAGTCAAGGTGAACTACATTAATGAATTAGTTCATATATCTTAATGATATTGAATTTATAAAATAAACTAGTTCTCATTTCTGACAACCAATAATTAAATCAATATTTTGTAAGGGGTATCAATAAGAGAGATGTAACTATTCTTTACAACAACAACAACAACAACAATAATAAAAGAAAAACAAAAAAATAGTAGTCACCGCAACATCTTAAACAAAACAAAAAAAAAGATTTTATATAACTTACTCATTATGAGCTTCTATAGCGTTCTTATTAAGTTTATTTACCATGATTAATATTAAAATTAAAAGTCATAATGATCATTTTATTATTTTTGTGGACATTTGCATTTTTTTCATAGAATGAATACGGACATATAAGGAGGCAACAAACACATTAAGACATATATTATATAATCAATCGATTCTCATGATTTTTATTCAAATAATCCCCCAATCATGTCCTCTTATGAATATATATACTGAGGGATAGTGACATCTAATCATGATTTCAAAGGATACTTTGTGATCCGATTCTCGAACACCATGAAATTTATAGTTTACATCGCTAGATAACCTTATTTAGAATACTATTAGAACCATGTATTACGGAATGGATGTTTCATTCTAGTTTGGTTCTCCTTAGAAGTACCTATCTACGATTAGACACGGAGGGGGGGGGTGAACTCATGAAATTCAGGCCTCTCAATGAGTGTTGAACCATCAAACCAATGAACGAGTACCCAATGATTTCAATTTCTAAATGGTATGAATTCGTAATGTTGCTTAACTGTTTTCTGATCCCGTTAGTATCTAAATATCTCACATTTCACATAGATAAACTCCACTGGACACAGCTTCGCATTTCAACTATTGAAATTACCTCTCAAAACTAGCCACTTATGAGTCACTAAAGTAAAAATTATGAAATCCAACAATCTCCGCAAACCCCTATGGTAGTACTAGTTTTTACTGACAGAATCCTGTTACCGCTTAAAGTGTACGTTTCACAGAATGATCGTTGAGCGGGTTCCAGGTTATTATTTTATTTATTTACATTTATTTAAACACATAAATATTAGTACAAGGAGGCTTCAAATGGATATACGCCACATAAATCATTCGATTTGTGTGAGGGCTGGGATACTGACCAGGTACCCAAACAAAAACAGGTGGTTTTTTAAGGGAGCCACACCTGGAGACTTCGACCTAAAGGTCTGATCCACAAAGCAGTGGAGCAACGTCAGGAGATGCAGTCACATGGTAGCTGGTGACCAACTATAGGTTCATACTCCATTTGTTCCCCTAGGATACTGGAGCCCATGTACACCATTAGTTTGGGATCAGGGTTTTCCAACTCCCCTAGGTGGATCCCCCGTGTCCATCAACCCAGTTGAAGCACCGGACATTCGCTTTTCGTCCACTCAATTTCGTAAACAACACCCTCACCTTGAGAAGGCAACGAGTAGGGCTTCCCTGGCAGTGGTTGTATGGACGTGGCCATGTGAGAGCATTTCTAGAGGGAGAGCTGACTTTTCTCACTCTCGGTCGTAACAGGGCATTTGTGGGCTCCAATTCGTTATACAAAGTATTAACCAGAAATACATAGAACGTAAAATACCATCAGTGATAAAAATGATTGTTTAAGACAGAACACCTAAACAATGGTCGGTTTAATTACCATGACAATGATTTTAATAAGTCTAAACATTAATCATTTAAAAGGTTGTAATGTAAATTTCTATTAGATCCCTTAAGATATTCATTCCTGAATTTAATCACCAACCCAATACTACTCTATTTTAAACTAAGAACATCAATGAAAGCTTAAGTTAACTAATTATTTTTTAGGAAAAAGAATTGAAATTTTATAAGGAAATTTAAAAATTGATATGGATTAAGAACAGAATTCTCGTATATATTTCGACTTTCCATTCGTAAAATTAAAGATTCTTGGAAAAATTTGAATTTGTTCCTTTGTCAACCTTATTTAAGACACATTCAAAAGTTCATTACGAATAACTATATTCATAGCTCTTGTTTAATGGTCACAAATGTCTGATGAATGGTACTGAGTTTCCAAATCAAAGTATTGTAGTGAACACTAACACCAAATGTATTTTAATGCAAAATTACAGAATTTCTTAGTAAAATCTGAGAACCATACAATAAATACTTCGTTTTTAAAATGCCATTCGATTATCTCAGATTTGATTGTTCTTTTTGTTTACACACCAATCATTCTCTGTTCACGTTCTCCTCTCTTCGATCTTCCCAAGATTCTTCCTCCAGGCATTCTACTTTCAATTAGTAATACACACTACTTACATCTGTCGACATTAGTAGCACACACCACAAGAGGTGCTTCATTAATATATACAGTCGAGTTGGGCTTGTTGTTGTTCGTGCCTCTGGCTGCTTGTGGAATAATTTTTCTTTCTTCTGAACCTAGATGTCTCCCTCTAGATAGCGGAGCTAGGACACATCACAATAGTTTGCTTATCTTGTCATTGTGTCGCTGAGTCTTCGTTCCGTTCTCAGATTTCGGTGATTTCGTAATCTCTTCAAACATAACGATTATTATTGTTTTTAGTCACATTGCGTAATTTTGCTAATGCGTTATCTTCTACAAAATTTTACATTAAGTGTCATTCCCAATTCTCTCTTCGATGAAATAATCTGTTCATTTTGAATCCTACTTTTCATATTTATCTTTTTATTATCGTTAGTATTATTTTCCATCATTTGCTTTACGATTTGTTAAGTTTCCTACGTCGCTGAGTTGAGGTCTGTAGCGGCGTTAATCGACAGAATTTTATTTTATGTCCAACTGTTGTGAACGAGAACAGAGACGGGAACAACAAAATGTATTTAAATATGAAATTACAAAACATTTCGGATAAAATCTGAGAATCATACAATAAATACTTCATTTGTAAAATTTCATTCGATTGTCTCAGACTTGATTGTTCATTCACATGCACACCAATCATTCTCTGTTCTCGTTATCCTCTTTTCTATTTTCCCAAACTTCAACCTCCAGGTATATAACTTTCGATTGGTGATGCATAGTACTTATGTTTATCGACATCAGTAACGCTTACCACAGTATTGCCTACCAAATCAACAAGATAGGAATCATAGATTAAACCAAATTGATCTAACCATGATTACACATGACAAACAATATTTTTTGAAAAGGAATGTTAAGTTACGTATTTCACAGCTTAAATTTATTTGAAGCATATTACACAGAAACGACTCATAGTTGTAATTTTCACCTCATCAATATGTACTAAGGTCTTGATCAGTAATGAAGTTCCAACAAGACATATCAGTTTTTGTCTGCTTTTTTAGATTTTCATTTAAATTAAGTACTGAACTAAGTTAAATAGCTTGTATATACATCTTATCTTCCACGACGTACAAATCACCTAATGGAATGATCTCTAGGAATTCACACCTTCTAACTCGGTATGTGTTGGAAATAATGATTTTCATTTTAGGAAGATTGTATTTGTAAATTGTGTGTTCTTGTTAGTCTTCATTGGAACTGAGATGAAAGCCCACTTAAGAGAGGCGTGCTAATTAATAACTTATCCAAATGCTAATGTATACAATTCTTTAACTTGGTATAATTCAATTAAGAAACAAACCTGACAGAACGTTAGATAGATAAACATTATATATTTAGTATTTGAAGAATTAATATCCATTCATAATATAACGATAAAAATTATTGAACCAGATATTTGTATCAATCGAGTAGAAAATTAGGAACAAAATCATTATGCTCCATGTTCGAATTCTATTCTGGAAACTATACATACTTGAATTGGTTGGTCGCTGTCGTACCTGTAATTCCCATAAAACCAGTTTACTTGTACATCTCTCAGAGTACTAATTTCTATAAGCTTACTTAGTAAAATCGATATTTTCCAAGTTAGTTGAAATTAATTTTACTTTGTGGTTGTGGAGATTGTTGACTTTTATTGAAATCATGAACCGATCAATGTTAGACCACCACTGAAAACCTGGAAATATTGGATGGCCATTTCGTTCTAGAGAAGCGATGTGAGGCAGTTACCCACTGAAGAAAGTACAATATATATATAATCTAATATTGAATCGATTACAAAATCTAGTCAAAAATCACATTTCTTTTACGAATTCTTCCCTTAGTACCAAGATTTAGGCTATTAAAGTTTAGTGGGACAATTAATTCAATTTCACTTCAGCTGTCAATTGTTATTATTGTCATTTGGACATGTTAAAACCGATCTGATCACTACAAAATTTTAAAATCTTGCATTTGAATCTTAATTAGGTTATATGTTCTCAATACTGAAGAATCTCATACAAGAATGAAACAGATGTTCAGTATTTCATGGTTTCTATTAGTTTTTTAGGTGATCCCATTGAGTAATATGAACTATCTTTAAACAGAGCAATCTAGACAAACTTGTCATTCTTATAACAGTTGTTTCAAAGTGTTCAATATTTTTTTAATAAACTCTAAAACAGTGTTATTTCAAAAATGTTCAACCTTACGATTTTGTTTTACATATGTAATAGTCATTAGTTTAGATATAAACACTATAGTAACGGAGAACTGATAAATTTACTGTTTTTAAATAGACTACTAAACATATATTACTACTTATTCGGTAACTGTAGCTAACATATAGATTATTATCAGAAGGGGTTTTGTTGAGATTGTAGTAATTTCAACAGTTGAGAACATGAGTCAATTGAAGCTAGACCACCATGGAAAACCTGGAAGCACTGGACGGTCATTTCATCCTATTGTGAAACTCCTCAGAAGTGCGCATCCACGACACTGAACCTATCAGTCTCGCGCTTAACCAACTAGATCACTGAGTCAGCATCCAACGATGTTAATATCTAACTTCAGCTAATGCACAAAATTGAACTACACATCCGCCATTGTCCTCAGGGAGTTACTATCTCACAACTGACCCGGTTGAACTCCACTGGTCGCTGCTTTTCATTAGAACTCTAGTATATATCTTTTGAAGCCATTCACTAGTTGATTAGTATCAGAAGGGGTTTTGTTGAGATTGTAGTAATTTCAACAGTTGAGATCATAAGTCAAATGAAGCTAGATCACCATGGAAAACCTGGAAGCACTGGACGAACGTTTCATTCTATAGATTATTATAAATATCAAGTTTATTTTCTTATTAAGCTTAATACTCAACTATTTTCTCTTACACATTCCACTTACTTTAAATTTACACTTGTTGGTTATCACTAATAGTCACGTAAAAAAAAAATCAAGTTTTGTTTTAGTTTAGTGTCATAAATGTGTATTATGTAAGTGAATGAATTACATTCCGACTCAAACTTTTTCAATTAATTCATATAAAAATAGCATGATCTCATTTATCTGATTTATTCTTTATTGTTTTTTCTTAATTAATAAGGTTAATAAGATTCTATCATTATGAATATTCTTAGATAGACTTTATTTGATTAATCTTCAGGTGGTAATTACTAACTCTTCCTATTTTATATCTTTTTTAAGATTTCATCGATTTATTTTCTATGTAAAATGAATATTCATTTGGAATAGGTTTTTGTGAGAGTTTAAGAAATTTCACAAGTTGAAATCATGAGTCAGTTGAAGCTAGACCACCATTGAAAACCTGGAAGCACTGGACGGCCGTTTCGTCCTGGTATGGGACTCCTCAGCAGTGCGCATCCACGATCCCGCACCACGCGGGGCTCGAACCCAGGACCTACTGGCTTCGCGCGCGAGCACTTAACCACTAGACCACTGAGCCGGTTAAGTGCTCGCGCGCGAAGCCAGTAAGTCCTGGGTTCGAGCCCCGCGTGGTGCGGGATCGTGGATGCGCACTGCTGAGGAGTCCCATACCAGGACGAAACGGCCGTCCAGTGCTTCCAGGTTTTCAATGGTGGTCTAGCTTCAACTGACTCATGATTTCAACTTGTGGAATATTCATTTATTCTATACTAGAACAAAATAGTCTTCTGTTGATTTTGTTGGTTTCTATAACCTTATACTATTTATTTGCACATATTATTATTTCACATCAAATTTTAATTCTTTTCTATACTAACCCAATGATTTGTTTTAAGTAATCTTCATCTATAAACTTATTATGCAATATTAATTTCTTAGATTACATATATTACATAATTTACTTGTAATTAGCTTAAAAACAGTATCGATATCATGTAGAAAACTTTAAATTGAGTTTATTTTCTAGAAAATGTACCATTTAATAGTTTTGTAGGGACAGCGAAATGTCACTAAGCAGTAACCAAATCATCCAGAAATCGGGTCACTGAACATCGAACCGATTATCGATCCCTGTTAAGGTCAAGGATGACCAACGCGTACCAGTTAATCGTACACCATGGGGCTGGCCCATGTGGTAGTGGTCTCACCTGTGCTTATATCTATTCTAACTAATATATTTCTGTAATAACATCATTTGTGTTGCACAGTCTTCAAAGCATCTATAGTACCTTGACACGTCAATGGGGTAATCCATGTAAGGTGCTGACCGCGAGGTGTGACTTCGACGTTAGCTGGTTCGTCACACCATTCCCGTCTAACTCGAGTAGGCCTCCAATCATTCGACACAGATCATGTATGTTGGTGATCTACAGTTGAATTAATGAGTCAATTGGAGCTAGGTCACCATGGGTTTTTCATGGTGGTCTAGCTTCAATTGACTCATGAATTCAACTATTAAATTACTATAATATCCCAAAAAACGCCTCTCTGAATAAAATGTACCATTTCTCATAAATTTCACTGCAATTAGTCAAGAAAAGAATATTTTTAAAATCATTATTTTTTCAGCTTTTAGTCTGCACTTATTTGATTCTATAAAACTAGCATTCTTAAGTGTTGATTCTCACTGAGACTCAAAATATCATATCAAAACTTATAGATGGGTCTAACCAAGAAATCCATATTTGTTGACACACCTCAGGCTAAGGATTAACCTCACGTCAGGATCTTTCACCGCAAAAGAAATCAAATACGTAATTGAGAGCTCATGTGATGAATACATTATAAGATAAAATTATGACATTTTTTACTATAACCCTGTTGTTTTGTCAGTTTGTTAGATTTGAGTTACTCAATAAATGTATTAAGTTGTAGTTATTTATCATTCTAGCTATTAACCACTCCAACATAAATCTATATATATAACTTAATGTATTTAGACCACATTTTGAAACCCAGGGTTTTGATGACGAAATCAATCTTCCTCTCTTATGTCTACATTCTCAGTCACACGTATCAAGCCACATTCCTTCTATCTGTATGTGTATTGCTAGGCAGAAGAATTGAGTTGTGTCTAGTTACAGGGTATGGATGATAATAAGGCGAGACTATAATTTATGGACGAACCAATCAGATTTAGGATAACAGGTCTTAGATTTTGACGCGAAATTCATTCATACATTTGGCTAAATTGAGTTTTGACATTATCGCTGATGTCAGTTCCCGATGAAAACCCTAAATCTAATATTTAACCCTAGCCATCAACTGTAAATCATAATTTTAATTGGTTTATAACCCTCATTTAGTCTTAATCAGTAGATGTCCATTCTCACGGGCACTTCAGTGTTTCACAAAAGTCGTCCATAAATTACAGTCTCACTAAGAATATCTACAAGCCTTATGTAATAGCAGTAACAAGAGAAATAGGAGACACACTCTATCACATATTATTAAAAACTCTGTGATCAAAGCAGTGATCAAGTAAAGATTTAAAGTATAACTTCTTCATAGGACGTTTCTTAAAACTTGAACAGATATCTCATATAACAGGTGTTTATTTTCTGACATCAAAACTCATTGCTATCAATGAAGACAATATAGAATTGAGTAACAACAAGTTAATGATACCGTAAAGATAAAGATTTTAAGCTCTACTCACTGGATGTTTATTACACTGATGAATTAAACCTTTTAAGATCATCAAGTCATGTATTAGTAAACGTCGTGCAGTTCCATTAGAAAGATTTTATAGGACAGTACAACTAGTATTTCTTATATGGACAAATGTCAACAAATGAAGATTATATCAACCTGTATCATGTAATCTTTTGATGATTTGACACAGTTAGTGTCTTGTACGTTTTCACCTTAGAAGTATCCTCATTTACTGAGGTTATTTCCTTTGTTTAACAAACACTGATAATGAAGAAACATCAGCTTTTAACGTATATTATTTGCCTTGAAAAAACGATTACCAAATAAAAATTATACCACTTTGTCTTCATAAAATGTTCCATTTGTACTATAATCTAAAAGTTCAATACATTATTACATTATTGATTATATATTTCCATTGTTACTAAAGATTTCAATTGATCCCTTTCCTCTTTAATATATTTGCATCGTATGTAGATTATCAATAATCAAATTTACTATATTGTCCGTAATTGTTCTACCGACTTAATGTATTGGTCCATTCCCGTGTATAGAACAAATACCAATGATTTCCAATTGCTTTCCAATGAAAAACTATTCTTATCTACAATACAAACCACATAGATAAAGCTATTGATTTAACATAGTTTTGTCTTATGCCATAAAATTTAAACTTTGAGTCGAAGGGAAAAATATGAAATTTTAGTAAATTAATGCCTATTTTGAAATGATATCTGTTGGGGAGATCCAGAAAACTCTTTGGAAAAAAGCCAGAAAAGGCTCTGAAAACACTGAGAAACATCCTATCCAATTATCATTCACTTGAAGTTTTGCCAGTAACATCTAGAAAGTGGAGAGTCACATGTCAAGTTTCGGATTAGATGATTACCTATATTGCTACTATGTTTAGTAGCGTTTCCAAAACCATCTGAAATACCATAAAAACCCTAAATTTTCTGTACGTAAACGAACCTCTAGAGTAAAGCGTTTCTTCCATGTTTCGCGCCTTTCCTCTCGTGTTCAAATCACTGTGTAAATCTAGCCTGAGGGTTACTAGAAGAGCTTAGGAACCGAATCTTGCGTCCCATTAGAAGGTTTATCAAAATCTGATTTTCATTTATAAGGTTAGTAACACGATTAAAAGAAATAAGTAGGAAGTATCTTCTTAGATATTGATAAATTTTTAATTACAATCATGAAATAATCTCTTGACTTTATTTATCAGTGTTTCTGAAGTAAATATTTTTTCACTTACAGTTGAGTCCCAGAGTAAACTTCAACCCTGGGATGCAGGTACATCCAGCTCACGAGTCGGAAATAGAACGAAACTCACATCCTTGATTCCACTGCTAGCCATCTTCATTTTAGCTTACAATGCTTGTAAATTAAGACAATATCAAGGCAATCCGTACAAGGTGCATATATACCAATAAGAGATTGATCAATTTCAGTCCTAAACATCATTGGGATGATTCAATTAAACAATACAAAATGAATTGACAGTTCATTTGTCACTTAATACTCTTTAAAACAAAATTTAAACGTATACTATTTTCAAAACAATAAGTCTTCATCAAATCATTCTATTGAATATGTATTACTTGACTCAAACCAAAGACTAATAAATTATCAGTGCTTCTTTCAAGAATAATTTCCCTAACAATCCAATAGTATTATACGATAACTGTTTGTAAATTGCGCTGCAATTTGAATTGGTAACCTTACAAGTGACGCTCAATATTGCATCGACCTAAACCACTTTAGTCTTTATATAAGGATTAAAGTATTGTAATCTCAGTAAAGCTGAGACTCTCATAAATTAGATAACTCTGATATAAAATCCTTTTAGGTATTAGAAATGTTTTATTTATCTTTCAAATGCTTCTATATAGTGGGATACAACCATGTAGTTACCGTAGATACAAAGATCTCTCGAATACTTTTTTATTACAATGTAGTCACTTATAGTTTGCTTATTACGTTAATTTTTGGGGTCGCTAACCCCATGCCCAACCCTCCTTCTTTATCCGGGCTTGGGGCCGGCAATAACCCCAAGAGGGACTCTAGCCGGAGTTTTGCTTATTACGTAACATTGTTTAATTAGCGTTGAAAAATCACTCGATGAAACTTTTCATTACATAACTGTTTTTGAAGCCTTAAGATTCAAGACAAATTGTTGTTAAAAATGATATTGAATTTCACAATAAACATAGCTCTGCAGTTATAAGTGAAATTGTGGCGTAATCGTACTTGAAAAAAGATATTGGTTTAATCTGTATGTTTATACTACTACCAATAATAGTTATCTATGAAAATATTCTACAAAATACGCATGATTACAAATAAAGTGACAATACATAGACTTTATATATCATTTAAAGTAAATATCTCTTTGTGGAACTTTGGCAAGGAGTAGATATTTGAATATTTCCTAAATTTTTCTATCGTTTTCACAAGACAACAGTATGGTCAACAGATATTATTCCTTAGTTAGAGGTTTTGTTTCAGTGGTAGACCCCCAGATGGCGATGTCAGTTAAAACTTATATAGGACTCCAGCGCTGTAGAATTAATCAGTGGCAATATTGGAATAGTTGAGACAATTCTGAAACTACAAAAATAAAAACCTAATGTTCAAGTTTTAAAATATTTGTCACAACTTAAATTTACAGTTTCCAATCATCCATTTTTTAGAATATCAAGCAATATCTGTAAATATCAGTTTTCAGAATTCATGGACCATAAATCCTAAATATTGAGACGAGTCATTTTGAACTATTGATAAATAATTCAGTAGGTAATTGGTACTTAATAAATTTTTCAAGACCTTGGTCACTTAAACGCCGTTGATTAGTGTTTCTCTGAATTTGGTAGTCAGAAAGTAATGTAAACTGCCAGTGGTTAGTTTAACATAGACGTTCAATCACTAAACAGTTTAATTCGATAAGAGTTCTTCAATGAACAATAATGAATAACACTGAACTGGTGTAATCAAAAGACAGGACAAATTTTTAAGAGTTCACACACCTACTAGTAGAAAAAATTACTAAAAAATAAACTAATTTACGAAACTATCTTGGGTGTATTGAAATTTATTTTAATTATCCCAGGCAAAATGAAAAATTATCAATCGTGACTGACAAACTATGTTTAGCTTTAGTATGGTTCTTCTTACCGGTGTTCATCCACGAATTTTGAAAGGGTTAAATTTAAGTCCCATTCACTTCACACTGAGCTCGTTAACTTTAAAAGATTGAATCGTCAACCAGTTATATTTACATTATTGCCCCAAAAATTGTCTGATTTAATCGACAATATCTTCCTAACCTATTGGATGTCCTAAAGCTCTTGTCGATGAATTTCTTCAGAGTTATTAGTCTACATTGTTGACAAGTGTCAAACTGCAATGAAACAGCTAACGAACACTCACCTAGTTTCCGTGTTTTTATAGCTGATGTGAGTTTTTGATACGAATTATCTTTGAACAGAACATTATTTACAAATCTACCTATCTAAATAAATGCAAGGATAACATGAATGTAAAATTACTTAACCAAGTTGATTATATGCAACTTAATTACTTGTTCAAGTTAATTTTCTCCCAGAATCTATTAATAATGGAGTGAGCCAAAAACTGTGAGTGTGAAAGAACCCGATTATAAGGGGTTTGCATAGAAAAAACGAGGATTAGTAAGGACAACCGTCCTAAGGGTGTATATCAATACTGTTGACCACCGAAAAAGGGTATAGGATGTTTAAGAGTGTAAAATTTGATCGGTTACCGACTGTTCATTGACCTCCTAGACTAATCAATAGGTCATTATAAGTGTCCAGTGAAGAATTTACTTTCAAAAGATACCGTGATTCTTCGACTTGTATAATAATTTGCTATTATTATTAGCTGAACCATTTTATATCTTGCATCTATTCCTCTTGAGCAGAGATCAATGAGTCTAAGCTTACTTGCTCAACTTATTAAACAACAAATAGATATTTGAAAACTGAATTGAATTTTAACTCATTTTCGTATTGTTTGTTTGAATCTTCCCATTGATATTTAGAACTTCGATTGATCAGTCTCTTATTGACATATGTGTATCTTGTATGTATTGTCTCGATATTGCCTTAAGTTACAAGGATTATAAGCACAGATGGATAGTGGTTAGTAGTGGGATCCAGGGCTTGCGCCTCGTCTTATTTCAAACTCATGAGCTGGATTTACCCGAAACCCAGAGTTGATGTACGCTCCAGGACTCGAACCCAGTAGTGTTGGAGTCAAACGCCACCACGTTATCCACTTAGCTAATGAGTCCTGGTAGCCAATAGCTAGTGGTCCTGGATTCCGATTCGAGCCACTATCCACCTTTGTTACTAATGAATTGAATTTTGTACATTTCGGTGAATAAAAAGATGAACTTTGTTGCCATGATATCTTAAGATAACTCAGAGAGATTCATCTTTCTAGAAGGATGGCTGATATCTACAAAGAGATTTAGGGTACATATATTCAAATTAAGAATAAAGAAAATATAAGGCAGTTTATTTGAGATCATTACGTTTTAATGGTTTAATACTAAACAGTGTTCAGCAATAATGTAAATTTAGTTTGAAAATAACTTATATTTAGTTGACTTTTTATAATTTAACTATTCCGAGTTTCTGTATGCTAATCTGAGACGAGTTTTATTTGTAGATTGCTAGTATTAGTAATCGATTTGACTAAGTAGGTAAACACGGATTACATTGAATATCATGAATAAACAAGAAACGCAAAATGCGATTCGGTTGATGAGATTATAAATCTTTAACTGAAGTGATTTTATTATCTGTTTAGTATACTTATATAGGTGGATAGAATACTTTGAAGATCACTTGAAAAGACCAGCACACACAGATCATCCTTTAGATGTCACTCAACCAACAATCGAAGAAATCATCATGACCATCAAACAAATCAAGAGTGGAAAAGCAGAGGAGTCCCATACCAGGACGAAACGGCCGTTCAGTGCTTCCAGGTTTTCAATGGTGGTCTAGCTTCAAGTGACTCATGATTTCAACTTGTGAAATTTTTTAAACTCTCCACAAATCCCATTCTGATTATAATCAGCTGCTCACTAGTGACTGACTTCAGGAAAAACTCCTGGAGTTCTAGTGAGAAGCCGTTACCAGTGGAGTTCAACCGGTCTGTTGTGAGATAACAACTCACTGAAGACAATGGTGTACGGTGGCGCAACTTCGTGGATTGGTTGAAGTTAGACATTAACACCGTTGGATGCCGGCTCAGTGGTCTAGTGGTTAAGTGCTCGCGCACGAAGCCAGTAGGTCCTGGGTTCGAGCCCCGCGTGGTGCGGGATCGTGGATGCGCATTGCTGAAGAGTCCCATACCAGGACGAAACAACCGTCCAGTGCTTCCAGGTTTTCAATGGTGGTCTAGCTTCAACTGACTCATGATTTCAACTTGTGAAACCTTACAATATATCACTCAAATCACTTAAGTCAGACATAGAAGTAACTGCAAACATGCCCCACATTCTATTTAAGAGGATTTGGGAGGAAGAATGAATGACGAAGGCCTGAAAAGAAGGATATCTAATCAAGATGCCAAAGAAAAGTGAACTGAGAAAGTGTGAGAACTAAAGAGGCATCACACAACTATAAATATTAGGAGACGTTTTCAACAGATTGCTTTTAAACTGAATGGAAGATTCAGTAGTCACCCAGCTTCGATATCGACAGTGTGTATTCCGTAAAAACTGATCGTGCACAGATCAAATTGCCACACTTTGCACTGCAAAGTGGTGTATGAAGGACAGCTGACAGATGCATTCCAATTGAGGATGAGTGTCAAATAACTAACATCATTACTTTATTTAGTATGTTTTCAGAAGTAGTTGGAAAATCAGAATCATTTAGTGTTCCATAAAGATGCTCGAATTACCTTTATGTAAAGCTTTTAATCATATTTTGCTCTTTCCTCCGTTGTTCGAGTTCAAGTTTACAAGTAGTCTAGGGTGACAGAAAGGGTTTAGTTAGTGAGTAACAAGCGATCAAGCACCAGGCTTATCATTAACAAAAAGAATTTCTTACTAATGATACTTAAATCTATATGTTTCATTAGATTTAATTTATCACAAAATAATAATACATCAAATTAAGGTTAATGATCAAGTTTATCTTTGTTTACTATAGAAATGTAATTCAACATAAAGTTAACCCCTTTTAATATCTAAACATGTAATTCAATACGTCTAGGTTTATGTACTCTATAGAATGACACACCTTTTTTTTGTAAGAGCTATTGTCATCATTCAAACTGATATAGGTTCAGTTGGGTGTGTACCTATTATGTCATAGTTGAAAGCCGGATGTTTAAACCATTAATCCACTGCTTCATTGTTATCTCTTGTTATCGATCTTTGAAAGCTATATATATGTACATTTCCATTGTTCATTTCTTAGAGATAATTTACTTGAGCAAATTATACTAAAATGAATAATAATAATAATCACAATTTTTTTATTGAAATAGTGAATCAATCAATATTAGACCATCATCAAAAACCTGGAAGCACTGGACAGCCATTTTGTCCTAGTATAGGACTCCACAATAGTGTGCATACATGATCCCGAACGCAGGATTCGAACCTATAACATTTGATCTCGCACTCAGACATTTAATGATAAAATACATTTGTACTTTAGAATATGATTTGAAACTAATTTTAAAAGAAAGAAATTTTAGTATAGAAAAATATGACTAGTTTATTATGGATCAGTATAGAACATAAACTGTCAAACACATAACTGTATAGAATCAGTAGTTTGTTGAATATCATAACATATGGAGCTAATCTAAGTTAATCTATGCCAACTTATTAATTATTCGTATAGTATAACAATAACAAACGAAGCAATATTGAACAGTAAATTTGAATATATTTAATTAATATGTGGAAAGAAGAAAACAGGCAGATATTCTTCTTGAACAATTTACTTGAGAAAACAATTCATTATTTGTATCGGAAGGGGTTTTGTAAAGATTTCAGTAATTTACTAATTGAGTCAATTAAAGCAAGACTACCATGGAAAACCTAAAAGCACTAGACGGCAGCTTCGTCCCCACTATAGTACTCCTCAGCAGTGCGCATCCACTTTCCAGCCTCGAGGGACTCGAACCAAAGACCTATTGGCCTCGCGCGTGAATGCTCAGCCTCTAGACCACTGAGCCGGTATTTAATGGTATTGATGTCTACCTTCAACTAATCCACGGAATTGAGCGGTACATCCACTTTATTTATTTATTTCATTAATAATGTTAAAAAATAATAAATAAACCATTATATTATTGTGTTAATTCAAATACTACAAACCAAGATAAAAATCAAAATTCATTATTAAATGTTGATTTAATTTGATTGAATTTAGCTAAGCTGATCACAAGATTACTCAAATTTCATTAATTGTTCTTATTATTTTACTAAATACGATATCCATCGATATTTTTATTTTAATTCAATTTTCCGCCTGACCTTCACTTCTTTATGATTGATTGACATTAATTTGAGTTTGTTCCATTTTTGTGTGTGCTTGAAGATTATGTATTGTACCATTTTGTTCTATTCTACGTCAAATACCATATTTTGCTACGATTCAATTTTCTGTTTTTGTGTTAGTGGTCAAGTATTGAAGTATTGTGCACTAGTATTACAGTAGCTTAGTCGTTCCTATAACTCTCAGTTAAATTGCTATATTGAGATGATGAAGAAGATCTGTAGATTAGGAGGAGGATTTTAATGGAATTTTTTTCTCTGAACTGGGTGGTTTGATCGTGGAGCTTTCATTGTTTTTCTGAACAACATCATCAGCACAAAATTCAAGGGGAAGTGAAGTGTTCAAATTTGTTCACATGACTCATAGCTTGTCCTGTTGTTTTTAATCTTGATTGGTTATTGTTGACCTTTATCCTGCCATTGTCTACCTTTTTACTTTGATTGTATCTCCCTTAAATTTGATTCTTGGTTTTATATTTGTCCATGATTATTCTAATTGGTAGATAAATTGGACCAATGTTTATGCATTTGTTGATTGCTGATTGATCCAAATGCTGAGCTTCTAAAAATTCAATGATGTTTTTAGTATTCCTTCTATCCAAAATAATCACATTTCCCCAAGTGGAATATGTGTCCACTGTTGTCCCCATGCATTGATATAAGTGAAGATATGTCATAGTCTTTAACCGCTAATTGATGTTTATTCAGGTGAAAATGAATTGAGCATCCACTTTTGAAGGAACGGCTACCCTAGTTACTTATCACACTAAACAGATTTCATACTGAATTAATGTAAAGAATAAAGTATCTCGAATAAACATAACACTGAAATAAGTTAATGTTAAACTGAATAAAATACTATGCTGAAAATAAAATAGATATTACACTGATTAATTATTATATTGAATTAAAGACGGAAGCAACGTTGAACAAAGGTCACAATGGGTGTAAAACTCAGCTTTTCCTTATTTTTTCCTATCATATCATCTCCTGCTGAAAATAGACCCGACATCTTAGACTCAACTAAAGTCGTCGGGATGGGTGTATATTAATAGTCCCGACTATTAATGACAAACAATTTCTTAGTAAATGATAATCCGTTTATTTCTTGATGTTGACTGTCAGTGTGAATGTGAGCCAATTAATGTATATGTGTCCGAAATTTCGACATGTATGACTAACTCTTTCCACAGTCAATTGATCAATTGGGGGCTGGGTATTATAAACAGGGTTATATAATTACTTTCTAAGTTTTGTTTTCTACATCTATTCAAACTTTAAGGATTTGCAAATTATGCTACCTGATAACCTTCAGTATCTCTTCATATGATATAAGAAGTTTTTACGAATTTTGATTCCCTTGGGTTCAATTCTCAGTTTTATCTCTATTGAATATTGCAGTAATTTATTTTCAAGCCTTTGAAAGGTCTTCATATGTGAAAATATAATCAAAGTTGTTACTTCAACCTAATGTATCGCAAACCGGAGTAATGGTTAAGTTTACGTTCATGTATTTATTTATTTGGTCATATTCTGGTGTAATGTTTTATTTTATAAAACTACATTATGCTGTGAATTTTGCTGTGGTTGTAATTTTTATTTGCCACGTCCTACTGCGTTATGCCGGACATGCATTACATGATGGAATGATATTCCACATCATAACATAAAACAAGTGAGCTTGCCTGAAGGAATACACTGACTTAAATAGCAACAGCATAAACCGAGAAAACAAATCTGATTAAAAAAAATTAGCGTTAACACTTAGAGTATTACTTTAACTAAGGAATTTCAACGAACTAAAACGCTGAATTATGCAGCTACACAAGAAAATAGCAGAAAACACATAGAATGAAGCAAGCCAACCGCCATTGCTTACAACGATGAAGGAAATGATAATTCTCACTTCATTCTGATTAATCGCTAAATCGACTGTCAAAATTACAGAATGGAGTTGAGTTTAACTGCAGCCGATTTTCATCCACTAAGCCAGTTATTCATCATTAAATATTTTCAGTGTTAATATTTCTTAAGCACTACTGTATAGTTTCAAATGAACTATAAATAGATAAACCTACAACAAGACTATAAAAAAAACTTATTGAGCACACGTACCAGTCAGTGTGTGGCGACCGAAGATTCAGGTGAGTAAAACCAATTTTTTGTCCAGTACAAATCACAGAATGACTTTATGAAATAGGAAATCCATATATCAAATACATTATTTGCACATCTTCCTTTAGATGTTATTTACATACCTCATGATTCTTCCGATTCTATTTTTACTCCAATTACTCTCTGTTTCTCTTCCTGTTCTCTTCAATTTAATCTTCTGCTGGTAGGTATTTCATTTCCGATTGCTGCTACATACTACTTATATCTGTCAGCATAAGTAGCATACACTACACTTGATGTTTTATTAAAAATTTACATTTTATATCTCATATTAACACTGACTTATGTTAACATTGAATAAAGCCCATGAATAAGGACAAGGACATTCATAAATTTTCATTTTGTAAAATCTCTCGGATCACTTATCAAAAATTAATTAATTTTTAACTAAAGTCGTCGGAACGGGTCTTTGGTATAGAACCATTACTCAACAATAATGTTTTAACATTATCATTATTTTTTATGGGATAAAATATATTTCTTCTTTTGTATTGAAAACAGTAAAATAAAAAAATTGTTTATTTTCAGAAAGAGATTTTGTGAAGATTTTAGTAATTTAATAGTTAATTTCATGAGTCAATTAAAGCTGAACCACCATGGAAAACCTGGAAGCACTAGACTGCCGTTTTGTCATAGTATAGGCCTCCTCAGGAGTGCGCATCCACGATTACGCACGTAGGACTCGAACCCAGGGCCCTTGATCTCGTACCTGGACTCTTTACCTCTAGACTAGTAAGCCGGTATCCAACGTTGTTAATGTGTAACCTCGACCAATCCACGATATT